>CM060894.1:67435000-68723750 GCA_030762935.1 Hymenopus coronatus
CGGCACTAATTGGCTAAAGACAAATTTTATCGGTATGTAAAACAATTGAAACTCCGTTCTCCTTGCATAGATAGGAGTAAACCAAAAGGAATATCAAAATAAATATGATTTCCCGTCTGCCAAAATTTTAGGTAGCTTAAAATTGAAACCAATAACAGAGAATATCCAGGAAACGGTTAACTATAGAAAATATATGTAGATATATAAATTGTATGTTTTAGCGAGATCTAAATTTTTGTGCCATACATTTTTTTTATCACGTATCCCGTAACAGTTACTAAAACTCATCCTTAATGTTCTTCAGTGGTTATTCTTATAAATTTCAAGATATATATTTTATTTTCGATATAAGTCTAATATACGGCATTTTAATTAAACTCGTTGGAGTCACATTTGAGAAAAATCACACTTTTAGAAAATTTAGTCATGCAAAGGATACTTTAGGATTGAGGGATATACCTAAATTTTTTTTATTATTATTTCATTTGCATAGCCCCCTTTAACTTCAATAGTCATATCGGACGGAGGCTTTGACTTGTGAAACTGTAGGTTCAGAATATTAATCAATTTTATAATACACTCTACACGCACATTTAGTCTCACATTCATACTTCTAGGGTCTATGGGGGATAGGGAGTAATTCTAGTTAAAGAAAAATTCCCAACACCAGCCGGGAATCGAACCCGGGACCTCCTAGTAAGAAATCAGCTCGCTGACCAATCTGAAAATTTTTGTGTCGCATCCTAAACATAAATAATTTTTTTTTTTTTCGTTTTGAGTTATCTTTCCAATAATACACCACACAGACATACACATCGCCTGCGGTGCCACAATCACTATACACACACACACACACATTGGTGAAATACACTATCTGCTCTACCTATGTACTAGGTGCATAGTACTTGTACAGAAAGTAAAGACGATATCGATTGAATTTTGAAATTAAAATTCAACGTATTCCAAAGATAGGATACAAAAAAGTTCCAGAAAATCTACGCACCTCCAACTCCCTTTTACATGGCCAAATTCCAATTTGTTTTTCAAAAATAGATCTAACGATTTTGATTAATATTATATTTTTATCACAAATCTTGAAATTTTCTGGAAATAATCCTGAAATCATATTCATTTTAGATGGTTTTTCATAACTGCTAAACCGTAAGAAGTCGACAAAACCTTACCTGACAAAAATATAAATCTTGTCAAAACTCATAATTCATTATAAAGACTTGTTTTTAAATTAACTATTTCCGAGGTATTTCCTGTAATTGGTTTACATTTTGAAATGCTTATACTTTCCTCAAAATGAAAATTGTCGTTCTTTTTTCGAGAACTGAATTTCTAAGTCATCCCAATAGCGACAAGATTTTAAAAGATGTTATTATTGCTTTGTCTAGTGCATTACGTTATTTTTGTTCCACCCAGAATATAATAAGTAATGAGACTATATACGTATCTGTTTATATAATTTGAGATAAGAAAACAGAATAACAACTTTTTGTAACCGTAATTTTTTGCAGAATAGGTAGAGAAAGCCGTGTGTATACAACGCATCAGATTTTTATGATAAATTGAAGAGCAGTAAGTTAATAAACAATTTAAGTTGTAACTTTTATTTTAGCGAGTTTGTTTATATATAAATAAGTATTAGTTTGTTTTACTAAAACAAGAATCAGCTGTCAAGTTTTGTAAGCATTTGAATTAAAATTATTTGCATAAATTCTATATTTTAGAAAGCTCTATATTTTTGGTGTATTGATTTTTTTCTGTGTTGCGTTTGGGCAGACTATTGAAAGAGAATAGAGACAAACAACAAACTTATTTTTATCATTAATAGAAGAACAGAACATTATCAAGTAATTAATGAGAAACTTTTTTAAATGAGGTTTTTATATAGATATAAATATTGGTTTGTTTTATTGCAAACATAGAACTAAATGTCTACCTCTGTAACCGTTTAGATGAACATCCTCTACATTTTAGTGTATTACGTATCTCACTATCTTTCTCTCTCTCTCTCCCTTTCTTTTTTTTTCTGTCTCTCTTTTGGCTAACCACTTATAAAAAATCATCTTCAATGAAGAAAGGGGCTTTTCAATTATATATTTTATTTTTCATGTAAATACTTTAACTACCGTGTATTTGAATTCCATCTTTAAAGCTCTTTGGAAGATTATTATAAAAGCAGAAACTCATATTTATGATTTTTCCATCAAGTTTAGCCAACCACTTTAGACCGAAAGTATACTTGGTCTGGGAAAATAAGACAAAGTTAACAATATGTTGTGTTAGCTTCTGGTTAGCTATACAATAGTTTTCTCAGTGTAAAACCTCGCTTGTTGTGAGTCAGAGCCAATGCTGACTGCTGTCCCCATTCTCCACATCTTGCAACAGGCTATCTGTCCTACAGTTACCAGGTAATTATTAGCAACAATTAACAAGATAATCCTCCCATCCTATAAATCTTTTACAGAATTCGTTTTTGTTACATAGAAAGAATCCACCTATGCTGCGGATTGGAGAGGTGGGCATGGTTTAAAACTTAGGTATAAACATTAAAATTTAAATGGTATTAAATGATAAGTTAACCAAAGGTTAGCTTAAAACAATATTTTAAACAACGATAAATGTTGCGAAAATGGGGAATTTTAATTCATTTAAATATCCTAAAGGACTACTATAAACACTAAAAAAGCAAATTTGACTGCCTCCGTGATCCAGTGGTCAGCGAGCTGACTTCTCACCCGGAGGTCCCGGGTTCGATTCCCGGCTGGGGCGGTGAAATTTTCTTTAACCAGATTTATTCCCTATCCCCCAAAGGGTCTGGAAGTATGAATGTGAGAGTGAATGTGCGTGTGTATTAGTAATATAATAATGATTAACCTAATGTTCTAACCTGCAGTAATACGAGTTGCTTCACAAGTCAAAACCCCCGATATGACTATTGAAGTTAAAGGGGGCTATACAAATGAAACAATATAAAAAAATAATAATAAAAAAAAACAACTAAGAACTTAAGTTATACTTATCAGGTCAAGAATGCATATTGGGAATACGAGGCCCGGAGGGCGGGTGTTCCCAAGTATTTGAGATCTGATAAGTATCGGTTAGCCAAATACTTTTTGAAATACTTGAAAAAATGTAAAAAAAGCAATAATACACAAAAATGCCTTTCAATACTTCATTGAACATTAAGAAAAATGAATTCTTGATATGATCAAATGAAAGGCTACATTTAAATTATATGGACAAAACCTTCTGATACTCTCTTTTATTAATGAATTTTGCAATAGATTCTTTACTGGAAGTAGCACTGTCTTGAGTGTTTCGTCATTTCCTAATTGCACTGTAAGTTTTAATGACCTGTCAAACTTACTAAGTACTTACAGTGCTTGTTGGCATGGTAATTATAAATGAATTGTAAATTTAGCTTAAATTACCAAATATGTGTTCAGAATGATTAATTAATATATAAAATATTTCAAAAAATGTATTTTGAAACAGAAATGATCGCAACATTTATTTTCACTAGAAAAACAAAAGGTTGCTTTTACCATTTTACACTTACGGTTTCGTTAAATGAATTGAAATTGTTTGAGGCAGTTTAATTAAAATGCTTGCTTAACAACCAAGAATCGATCCCCTCTTGGGACAAGCTAGCAGACCTTGCGGCTGGTATTTACATATTCCCTTGTTGTCCATTGTTTCTGCACTACACAAACTCAAATATTCGACATGAATGATATGATCAAATCCAAAATATTACTCTCTAGGGAGCAGGTAAACAAGTATTATAATCCCAAACGTCAAATAACAACACAGGTATCGATATATTCAGGCAGTAGTTTCCCCTGTAGGTTAAAAGCTGACACACTAATTTACATTGCTTGTTTATGTTACGCAATAACTAAAAGAACGAAGTTTTCAATATCAGATGTTTTTTTTTTTTTTTTTTTTACTAATGTTCTCTAGCTTTGTTTTATACTGAAAGCTAAATTAATTTATGCTTTAACAATAAAGTCCAATACTTCTCTTGATGCGCAGAAACGCATTGGTGTGTTAATTTATGACATTTTAATTGTCAGTACAATTATTTTAATTCACATCTAATTTTTACTTTCTCCATACGCACTATGTATATAGTGTATAGAGAAAGTATTGCACTCCACCAAAAATTCGATACCGAGATTTCACCGGAAATATATATTTTAGGGTCCCCAATATCCAAAAAAAAAGCATTTTCACAAAAAGGTCCGTGTGTGTGTGTGTGTGTGTGTGTGTGTGTGTGTCCGTGAACACGATAACTCAAAAACGAAAAGTAGGTAAAATACCAAACTTGGTATTTAAGTTTAGTATCTTCCAGGGATGCGACACGAAGATTTTGAGAAAAATCCCCCTACCCCCAACTACCCTTTACATGGAACTTTTTTCGAAAATTTTGATTTTCTCAAAAATGGCTCTAACGATTTTGATTAAAATTTCGGGTATTAAACACATTTACCTGGCAAATGAAATGTACATCTTGAATTTTCTGGGAATAGCCTCTGAAGAGTAGTTTATTCTGGATGAATTTTACTAAATTTTGAATGACTGCTAAACCGTAAGAGATGGACAAAAACTTACTACACAAAAATGTAAAGCACTTTAAAACACACAATTTATGTTATATACATTTTTTTCGTGGAGTTCGTCGTTTTTGTGACATTCCTTATTTTTGGTTTCTGCTATGAAAAACGTATACTTTTCTCATACAGGAACTTGTCAACTCCTATCCATATAAACAAAGGAACTTCATTGACCTAGCAACCAGTTTTGACTATCACTTTAACCTACGGTTGTCCCTTATTTCGCTTCTACTTACAAGTAAGCGAGTAATAAGACTATTTCTGCTAATTTTTTCTGATTAGCATGAAGTAAATAGAAGTATAAGCTTTTTAAGAATTATTTGTTGCAGGGATGTGGAGAAAGTCATGTGAATGGTACACATCAGATTTTTATTTTTACTGCTCATTCTATATACATATTAGGAGATAGAGAATCTATTGTACGAGGGCCATTTTTTCAAACTCCGATAGGCTATAAATAAAATACAAGCTATATAAAACAATTATTTTATTACAAAACGTTTTGTACACTTATGATTATTTTGTAACATAATCACCGAAAAGATTGAAACATTTATTGTACCTATCAACAAGCTTTGCAATACCCGCTTCAAAAAATGTTGCCGCCAATGATTTAAAAATGAGCATTGCCGTTGTTTTGAAGATATTCGTTTGTTTGAAAGTGCTGCCCTCCTAGCCACGTCTTCAGTTCAGGGAAAAAGTGAAAGTCGCTGGATGCCAAGTCAGGACTGTACGGCGGATGATCGAAAATGTCCCATTGAAATTGTTGAAGGAGCAGATGGGTTATGCCAGCAGTGTGTGGACGAGCGTTGTCATGGATCAACACAATTCCTGAAGTCAGCATTGCTCTTCGTTTGTTTTGAATGGCTTTCCGCAAGCGTCGTAAAGTACACAGATCATCAAAACAACGTCAATGCTCATTTGAAATCATTGGCGGCAACATTTTTTGAAGCGGGTATTGCAAAGCTTGTGTACAGGTACGATAAATGTCTCAATCTTTCGGTGATTATGTTGAAAATTAGCCATAAATGTACAAAACTTTTAGTAATTAAATAATTGTTTTCTATGAGCTTATCCTTTATTTACAGCCTATCAGAGCTTGGAAAAAATGGCTCTCGTATTTCACCCCAAAATTCGATCATGAATTTTCAACACAAGTATATATTTTTGAGGTTCCCTAACTAAAAAAGATCCATATTGTGTGAAGAGCTTAACACAAAAACGGTAGGTTGTTAAATACCAAACTTGATACTTGTTTATCATCTTCAAGAAAATTCATTCCAAACTACCCTTTATACGAAAAAGTTTGAAAACTTAGATTTTTTCAAAAAACTATTATAACGTTTTTATTAAAATACTATAAATTAAAGGTACATATTTACATTACAACCAAAATATAAATCTTGAATTTTTTTGGGAATAGCCTCTTAAGACCTCTTCATTCTAAATGACTTTTGCATAACTGATAAACCATAAGAGATACACGTAAATTTATTAAACAAAAATAAAGATCCGTTAAAATACCCTATTTATGTCATATCTAATTTTCGTAAAATTTACCGCTTCCAAGATATGCCTTATTATCGCCCGGTCGATTTATATACTTAATTTTATTAAATATCTTAGTACGAGAGGATCAGATATTTAAAATAATTATATTTGAGTGTTGAATTCCAGTAATGCTTACACTATTGTAGTAGAAATGAAAAAAAAATCAAAATGTATTAAAAATATGAATGATATAAAATTTAATAAATTGTGAATTTCAATTTTAAAACAGTTAAATGTTATCTCAGGATGTTTTCATTCCTTTTTATTTTGTTTTACTTCCGGCAATATAAAGAGAAAGGAATTTCAATCATATAGCAAAAGTTTATTGAACAGTTGATAATTATTTTAACATAGTGCATACTGTTATTTCCATTTTTGTTTTCTAAGCCTGCTTTCATTCCTTTTTATTTTGTTTCCTTTTGGAAATATAAAGAGAACTGAATTTTAGGCACATAACAGTTTATTCAAGATTTGTTATTTATTTTAACATAGTGTGTACTGTTAGTCCTGTTTTACTTACAAGGAACTAAGTAATGAGAAAATTTCTGTTAATTTCTATCTCGATTAACATGAAATGCAAAAAGAAATAACATATTTTAGACCAAGTTGAGAATAAGTAGAGAAAGTCATGTGAATGGAACAGGTTAATTTTTTTCTTCTATTCAAAGAAAGAAAACGGGATGTGAATGTGTCTCATACCAACCAATTCTTGTAAGATTTTGATATCGCTTTGCCCAAAATATTCCCACGTATTTACAAGAAAGTATGCGATAAAGGTATAGACAAATAAGATTTAGTAAGATTAATTTCTTACAAAACAGGTAGAGAAAATCATTAATGTAACACACCAGATTTATACTTGCTTTCTTTACACATAGTTAAACACAAACATTTTATATCGAGATTTCGATGGAAGTATACCTTTTGGGTAAAGTCATTAAAACATGTTTAGAGAAAGTTACATGTATGCATAACTCCTATTGAAGTTCTATGTTCCAAAAAAATGCGACACAAAAATTTCCAAGAATATGCCGAACCTAAGTCTTACATAAAACAAATGTATTTATGTTTTTGTTGGCCATAATATTTGTATTAATATCTGGTGTGTTTAAGAAAGATACTTTGAGTAGAAAAATGTATATTTCTAACCCCCTCTAAATAAACTACCAACCCTTTATTTTAAATTAATTTTGTATAGTTCAGTAACTGCTAAAACGTAACAAAAATATATATTTGGTTAAATCATGCTTTTATTTGAATAAATTTATCATTTTCTATACATTAATAGGTATTAATGCATAATATTTTTTTAATTTTTTCAAATATTTAACTCGATTAACCTGAAGGGAATATAGAAGTAAAGTTTTAAAAAACAGTACTTTTCAGACAAAATAGAAGTGATTATGGGCGGATAAAGTTATATGAATGTAACACACCAAAATTTTCATATTTTGCAAGAGTAGGAAAGAATTTTCTTAAGAAGATTTTACCGGATACATCTGGCTTTCGTACAACAGCTTAATCAAATATTAACCAAAGATGGCCGTTATAAAATGAACGATTTACGGAAGTTTCTTTTTTCCATAAATTTGAAGGAAGGAAGTCTAAGGAGATAATTTTTTATGAAACAATTATGCATACAAAGGTAATTTAAAGGGAGTAGAGGTGCGGGAAAACCGATGGAACTTTGGAATGCTTATGTTGATGTTATTAACAGTTGTAGGCCAGGAACAAGTGAGGAACGTAACTATTGGACGAGGAAAATTACAACAGCCAATACACAGATTACCTTGAAGCAACACTTGTTCTTCTAGATAGAGAATAATGAAAGCGAGCATACACTTAGATAATGCGCTGTGAAATTTCACGAACATTTCTGAGAATTAGATGATCACTTTCTCTAAAAGTACTATGTACATAGTGTATAGAGAAGGTATTTTAATACACCCAAAAATTCAAGACTGGAAATAAATGTTTTTGACCCCCTGAATCCAAAAAAAAAAAAAAAACAAATTTTAGAAGAAAAAAAAATTCCCTGTGTGTGTGCGTGTATGTGTGTGGGCAGCATAGCTCAAAAACGAAACGACCGTTAAAAATTAAACTTGGTATTTAGGTTTGGTATCTTCCAAGGATGTGATACGAAGATTTGCAAGAAAATTCCCCCACCTTTAATGGAACTTTTTTCGAAAATTTTGATTTTCTCAAAAATGAGTAACGATTTTAACTAAAATATCGTATATTCAAAACATTTACCTGAGAAATAAAATGTATATCTTGACTTTTCTGGAATAGCCTCTGAAGACTACTTTATTCTGGATCAATTTTGCGGAATTTTGCATAACAGCTAAACCGTAAAAGATGGACAAAAACTTACCACACAAATAATGTAGAGCTCGTTAAAACACACAATTTATATTATATACATTTTCTTCGTGGAGTTGGTCATTTTTTTAGTTATTCATTGTTTTTGATTTCACCTTTCAAAAACTTATACTTTCTCATACAGAAATTTGTCAACTGCTGTTCATGGAAATAAAGGAACTTCCGTCACATAGCAACCAGCTTTTGACTATCACTTTAACCTATGGTACTCCCTTATTTCGCTTCTACTTACAAGGAAGCAAATAATAAGACTATTTATGCTATTCTTTTCTCGATTAGCATGAAATAAATAGAAGCATAAGTTTTCTAAAAATAAATTTTTGCAGATATGTAGAGAAATTCATGTAAATGTAGCACATCAGATTTTTTTTAATTGTTTCATTTGTAAAGCCCCCCTTTATTTTTACTGGTCATATCCAGTTGTTTGACTTGTGAATCAACTCATGTTATTGTAGGTTAATAATTCTTTTATCACTAAACACACGCATACTCACTCTCACATTCATACTTCCAGACTCTGTGGGGGATTGGGCATAATTCTGGTTAAAGAAAAATTCCTCGCCGCAGCCGGGAATAGTAACCGGGAGCTCCGGGCGAGAAGTCAGCTCGATGACCACTCGACCACATAGTGTTTCAGAATTGGTTTTCTTACGTAAAAGAATAATATGAGTTAAAATATTTTGAATGTTTATCTTTTCTTTCTGTAGCACGTACAATGTACATAATAGACATCGAAAGTATTGTATTCCATTCAAAATTGCACAGGATATAGATGTTTTAAGCACCACCGAATCCAAAAGTTACGTTTTTATAAAAGGTTTTATGTGTGTGGACACCATACTCAAAAAAACCTGATGTGTTCCATTCACGTAAGTTTCTCTAGCTGTTCCAAATGCAAACCACTCTTTCAAAATATTATTCTTTAATCTACACAATGCTAATCGAGATAAACAGAATTGGTCTTATTACTTGCTTCATTTTAAGTAGAGGGGAAATAAAGGTGTACATTATGCTAAAGTGATAATGCAGGTCGATATGAAAAACAATTAAGGTTCGATTCGCTTTGCATGGTTACATTTGAGAAAACTGAAACCAATAAACAAGGAACATCACAGCTCAGCAAGAAAGTCATATTTAGCATAAATGATGTGTTTTAACGAGGTCTACATTTTTTGCATGTTAAGCTTTGTCTACCACTTAAGGTTTAACCTTATGCAAAATTCTACAAAACACATCCAGATTAAAGAGGTCTCCACTTGCTATTCACAGAAAATTAAAAAAAAAGGATAGTTTGCGATGTAAATGTCCTTAATAGACGATAATTTAATCAAAACGTTTTGAGTAATTTTTGAGAAAAACAAAATTCTCAAATATTCCTTTATCCATATGCACTATGTATATAGCGTATACTGAAGGTATTATATTGCACCCAAAATTCGATACCGAGATTTCACCGGAAATACATGTTTTGAGAACCCCTGAATCCAAAAAATAGCATGTTTAGAAAAAGATCTATGTGTGTGTGTCTTTGGGCAGCATAGCTCAAAATTAAAAGACCGTAAAAACAAATTTGGTATTTAAGTTTGGTATCTTCCAAGGATGCGACACCAATATTTTCAAGAAAATCCCCCCACCCCAAACTACCTTTTACATGGAAAAATTTAGAAAATTTTGATTTTCTTAAAAATGGCTCTAACAGTTTTGATTAAAGTCTCGTATATTTAAGACATTTACTTGACAAACAAAATGTATATCTTGAATTCTCTAGGAACAGCTTCTGAAGACTACTTCATCAATGATGAATTTTACGAATTTTTGCATAGCTGCTAAACCGTAAGAGATGGACAAAAACTTACCACTCAGAAAGCGTAGATCACATTAAAACACACAATTTATGTTATACACATTTTTTCCGTGGAGTTGGTTGTTTTTAAGGTATTCCTTGCTTTTAGTTTCAGCTTTGAAAAGCATACTTTTCTCATACAGGAATTTGTCAACTCCAGTCCATACAAACAAAGGAACATCAGTCATATGGCAACCAGCTTTTGACTATGACTTTAACCTATGCTACTCGCTTATTTTGATACTGCTTAAGGAAGTAAGTAATAAGACTATTTCTGCTAATGTTTTCTCAATTAGCATGAACAAAATATAAACCTAATTTTTTTAACAATACTTTGTTGCAGTGATGTAGAGAAAGTCTTGTGAATGGAACACATCAGATTTTTTTTTCATGTAAAGGTAGTTTGTGTTGGGGGGATTTTTTTTTTTTAAATCTTCATGTCCCATTTTGGAGGATACTAAACATAAATAATAGATTTGATTTTTAACGGTCTTTTTGTTTTTACCTATGCTGTTCACACATGAAAACATGTTTTTTCCGGACTCAGGGGATATCATAACATATACTTACAGTCAAATCGTGAAATAACATTTTCGATTTGTACATGCTGCCTAAAGAAATTAAAAATGTAAATCTCGTAAAATCACACAAATTATATCAAATATTTTTTGCACAGTTTCAAAACTTCAGAGATATTCCTTGTTAGTGGTTTCAATTTTAGGAACTTATACTTTTCTCAAACAGGAAGTCGACGTTTCTCTTTAGTTTGGTTTACTTCTTGCCATGCTACCAGAACCGAAATTGAAAGTCAATCACATAGTTGCTGCTTTGTAACCATTTGGTATCGCTTTAGTCTTATGTATTCCATTATTTCTCTTATACTTATAAGGAAGTAAGCAATAAGATATTTCTGCTAATGTTTATTTCGATTAATATGAAGTAGAAGTAATAATATGGAATGTAAGAATAGTTTGTTTGCAGAAAAGGTAAAGAAAGTCATATGAATGGAACACATCAGATATATATATATATGTACCTTATACACTAGATGACCCAACGGCCCCGTATTTGTCGTGTGCAGATAACCCTTGGTACATTAAAAGGGTTGCAGAATTCAACGGATCTGTTTCAATTTAAACATGCCAATGGGGTACGCTGAGAGTGATCTTCGCTTTACACCTCATGCTATACAAAGTGGGGGAATTTGGGCGGGTCGCGTTCACAGTGAGGGATAAAACGAAGGATTGCTGTCGCCCAGTTCTCCACTGGTCGGTTTTAAGTTGCACCGTTGAGTTCTGCAACTCTTTAAACGCACCAAGGGATATCTGCACACATCAAATTCGGGGCAGTTGGGTCACCTGATAGGTAGACGGTACAAGAAGTAAAAAATCTGATGTGTTACACTCACATGACTTTCTCTAGTTGTTCTAAAAACAAACGTCTTAAAAAAGATTATTCTTCTTTTTACACCATGTTAGCAAAATGTACTTTTTACTTAGTTACTTATAAGTAGAAAAGAACTAAAGGAATACATTAGGCTAAAGGGGTAGTCAAACTTTTATAAGCAGTCATTATGGGATTGTCATTGCAAATCACTTCTTTGTTTGGCCAGAAGTAGAACAAAAGAAAAACAGCCAATTCCTGTCTGAGAAAAGTGTCAATAATTTACAACTGAAACCACTAACAAGGAATATCATGGAAACTGTTACCCCAATAATAAAAACGTAAAGGACATAAATTGTGTATTTTGACGAGATCTACATTTTTTGAACAGTAAGTTTTTGTCTATTTCTCATTGTTTAGCAGTTCATCCTGAATAAAGAGGTCTTCAAGGACTATTCCCAGAAAATTCAAGATGTATATTTTATTTGGGGTGTAAATATCTTTAATTTTCGGCAGTTTAATAAAAAAAATCGGACACTTTTCCATGTAAAGGGAAATTTGTAGTGGTGGGATTTGCTTGAAAATTTTCGTATCGCATCCATTAAAGATACTAAGTCTAAATACCAAGTTTGGTATTTAACAGTCTTTTCGTTTTTGAGCTACGCTGTCCACAGACACACACGCGCGGACTTCTTTTTTAAACACGTTTTTTTCGGACTCAGGGGACCCCAAATCATATATTTTTGTGAAATCTCGTCATCAAATTTTGGGAGCAATGCAACACCTTCTCTATCCACTATGTACATTATACATACGAAGCTAGAGAAAATAAAAATCAGTTAAACAATTCACACATTTTGAAACAAAGCAGAATAGATAACCCAATAATAAACTCTCACACAATAGATTATGACACTAATGTGCTTGGGTTGAGGCAAAAATAATACCTTTAGAAAGTTTGACCTGTGTGTTCAAGACGTAAAAGGTTCAGTGCTTTAAACCATAAGGACCATGCAATACATTCATTTTTCTTCTTGCTGTCTTGACAGACGGTGTTACGCAAACTTAACAAAGAAGAGAAATAAATTGCGCACATTTATCTTAGCTTTCTATAGAACTGAAATACAGTTTTGGGACAAAAACACTGATGTGTTCCATTCATATGACTTTCTGTACATCTCAACAGCAAATTATTGTTAAAAAGCTTCTGCATCTATTTACTTCATGCAAATCGAGATAAAATGGCACAAACAGTCTTATTACTTGCTTCCTTGTACGTAGAAGCGAAATAAGGGTGTACTATAGGTTAAAGTGATAGTCAAAAGCTGGTGGCTATGTGAATGAAGTTCCTTTGTGTGTATGGACAGGTGTTGACAAATTCTTGTATGAGAAAAGCATGATTTTTAAAACTGAAACCAAAAACACAGGGAATATCTCATAAACAGTAAACTCCACGAAAAAAATGTATACAACATAAATGAGATCTACATTTTTGGTGTAGCAAGTTTTTGTCTATCTCTTACGGTTTACTAGTTATGCAAAATTCAGCACAATTCATCTAGAATAAACAGGTCATCAAACTATTTCCAGAAAATTCAAGATATACTTTTTATTTGTGATGGAAATTACTTTAATATGTGGCATTTTAATCAAAAACGTCAGAGCCTTTTCTAACAAAAACAACATTTTCGAAAATGTTTCCATGTAAAGGGTACTTACTGGTGGGGGGATTTTCTCGAAAATCTTCGTGTCACATCCTTGGAAGATACCAAACATACACAGCAAATTTGGTATTTAACCGTATTTTTGTTTTGAGCTATGCTGTTCACAGACACACTCGGACGTTTTTCTAAAAATTCCTTTTTTTTTTTTGTTCCGGAGGTCCTAAAAGACGTATTTCCGGTGAAATCTTGGTGACGAATTTTAGGTAGACTACAATACCTTCCCTATACGCAATGTGCATTGTGCACATGGGTCTAGAGAATGTAATATTCTAATATTTGTAAAATCATGAACCAAAGTCTTTTATGAAGATAACGAGTTATGTTACTATACGTTTTGGCACACAGTTTTAATCCCAGAGCCATCAAAAGATCTATTTGTGGGGCAGGTTAAATCGTAAGTCAATTTTGTGATTCGTTAAACACATAAAGGTTCCACAGAATGCGCTTGTCAGTGCCTGATTGTAATTAGGAACTATATCTGTCTGGTAACCGCAAAAGGGAAACAGATGAAAATCGTTATTTCCCCATTCCGTTAACAAAATGCAGAATGTCGGCGCGAGGCAACATGACCTTTCAGAAAAACCTGATATGTTCCATTCACATTTCTCTGCATCTCTAACAAATCATTGCTAAAAAGCTTATTCTTCTATTTACTTTATGCTAATCGACAACATTTTAGCAGAAATGGTCTTATTACCAGCTTCCTTTTAAATAGAAAGGAAATAAGCGTGTACCATAGGCTAAAGCGATTGTTAAAAGTTTTAAAAACTCGCTGGTATGTGATTAAAGTTCCTTTGTCTGTACATCCAGGAGATCACAATGCTCCATGTGAGGAAAGTATAAGTATTTTAAAGCTGAATTCAATAACAAGGAATATCTGAAAAAGACTCAACTTCACGAAAAAGTGTATACCATATAAATTGAGTGTTTTAACGAGCTCCACATTTTTTGTTAAGTAAATTTTTGTCTATCTCTTAGGGTTTACCAGTGATGCAAAATTCTGCAAAATTCCTCTAAAATAAAACTGTCTTCAGAAAGTATTTCCAGAAAATTCAAGATATGCATTTTATTTGTCATGTAAATATCTTTAGTATCCAACATTTTAATAAAATCGTTAGAAATTTTCAAAATTTTTTTCAAGTAGTTAGAGGTGGAAGATTTTCTTGAAAATGTTTGTGTCGCATGCTTGGAACATACTGAACTTAAATAATAAGTTTGGTATTTAACGGTCTTTTCGTTTATGAACTATGCTATCCACAGTCACATACACATTCAGAGACATACACCGACATTTTTTTTTTAAACGCTTTATTTTGGATTCATAAATTTCAAAACATGTATTTCCGGTGAAATCCGGTATTAGACCTTTAGGTGCAATACAACACCTTGACTATCCCCTATGTGTATTGTTCTTGTAGAGAAAGTAAAAACTAATTCTTATTTTTATATACGTTTAATTCCAAAGCAGCCTTTTTAGGGTGTCTTAAAGCAAAGTTTGGAGATCAAAAGTCCTGTTTATTCCGATTCACTATATTGTTCATCATAATAATCTGTGTTCAAAGAGTATTCTAAGGAACGATGTTATGCAAAGTGCTGTAAGAATCACAGTTACTGCATATAGGGATGTGCCTTACTTTATTAAATTTGAAGGTTAAGCAGAAGAAAAATGTTGAATTTATTTCTGGAAGCAATTTTATTAGAGAAATAAAAGTGTACGTGGAAGCAAAATACGAATTTGTACCGTATTTGAGTAATTATCATTAACTTTCCGATTGGATTTTCTTAATAGGCTCTTTCACAGCTTTGAGCAGAATTTAGGACTTCAGGAAAAGAAATTGTTATTAGAGAATGTTCAAATAGAATTGCAGATTTTAGGAGGAGCCAGGAGCAGGAACTAGTCGCCCGAGTGTACTCGGGCGGGGGCAAATCAACAAGGTACCTATCCGCTTTTCTCGCGGATTTACCCGTGTGATATAAAAGATGTAGTCTTGTGCAAGCGTTTATGTCTGTGTCGAAGTAATGTGGGCAGGGTGTTTCCCTCTGTGCAGCCGGCGCGGGCTGGTTTAACTACCTGAGTGGTCACCCACCCAGAGAGGGGCCAGGCCCGATGCTGCTTAACTTGGCCTGCCGCTTGCGGGCTGTCAAGGAAAGCAGTGCCGGCTAGCGGGGAGAACTGAAGGGATGTAGGTACGGGGTGGGGGAAGCCAGTGTTGCAGATCTGGTCGGAGTACAACTGGACGGTCACCCGTCCGAGTCGGGACCGGGCCCGATGCTGCTTAACTTGGCGGGTAGAACTGTAAAGAAGGGAGAGGAGGCCGGAAAACTACCATCCCAAGGCGTCCTTGGGAAGGCGGTAGCTTACGCGTCTCCTAGGCAGCGTGTGGTCGTAAAGACCGAGAGTGTTCACCTGGGGATTTGGGTGGGGAGCAAGTTTAGTGTATATTGTGCGAGCTCTTTCTCGCACAACGTCCCCTATGTAAGGGATTCCGGAGTGGGAATGGAGAATGTGGGACGGGAATCTACGGTCTGTGCCATATATCATCCTCAATGCCCTGTTCTGCACGGTCTGCAGCCTGCGGATGGTGGAACGAGCCACCGAACCCCAGACCTCACAGCCGTACAGCATCAGGGGCGGGATGACTGCGCGGTACAGCCGTAGTTTTAGGTGTGTAGGCATGGTGGAGCGGAAGATGGGAAACAACTGCCGTAGGGCAGCGTGTCCCATACCGACCTTCTCTTTGACATGTGGAGTGAAAGTAAGGCCGCGGTCGAGGAGGACTCCAAGGTATTTGGCGGTGCGGACCCAGGGGATCCGCCGCCGCTTAGGAGAAACTGTGATGTATATATATAATAAAAATGAGCGAAATACAGTGACTGTCCAGAAGTACCCGACCTGATGTATAGATAGCGGTTGTTGTTTCAAACAACAGAAAGCTTAAGTTTGAAGTTTGACGGTTTTACATTGTTTAGCATTTGTTTGTCAGCCATCATTAGTGAATACTCACAGCGAATTTGTAAACATGGATAAAACTGGTCATCGTGATGTTTCATTTGAAAGGTCTTAACACAACTAATATTGAAGCTGAGCTAGAACAATGAAATATTGGGTGGCAGAGTTTCAGCGTGGAACATCGCAGTCAGTGGTCCACTAAATGAGGTTACCAGTCCAGAAATTGTAAAGAAAATCCACAAAATGGTATTGAATGACTGTCAACTGAACGTGCGCGAGCAATTAGACATTACTCACATTTCAAAAAGTTCTGTATATCTCATACTGACTGAAAATTTGAATATGAGAAAGTTGTGTGCAGCATGGGTGCCGCGTTTGCTCACAATAGAACAAAAATAGCGTCATAAGGAAGTTTCAGTCGACTGTTTGGCAATGTTTCGCTGCAATAAAGCTAAGTTTTTGAGTCGATTCATATCAATATATGAAACGTGGGTCCATCACTTCACACCTGAGACGAATGAACAATCAAAGCAATGGTTTGGAAAGGGATAATCGGCTCCAAAGAAGGCGAAGAAAGTTCCATCTGCAGGCAAGGACATGGAGTCAGTTTTCTGAAGCGTACGTGGGATAATTTTCGTTGATTATCTCAAAAGAGGCAAATAATGAAAACTTGTTTCAGCATTTGAGTGATGAAATCGAGCAAAAACGGCCGCATTTAGAGAAAAAGAAATTTTGTTTCATCAAGACAATCCACCAATTCACACGTCCATTATCGCCATGGTCAAAATCAATGATTTAAAGTTGGAATTGCTTCCTCATGCATTATTTTCTGCTTTCAAACTTGGTGATAGAAGATTTGCCAATAATGAAGAGGTGGAGTCTGCTGTTTATGGCTATTTTGCAGACCTCGATAGTTCTCACTTTAAACAGGGTATCGAAGCCTAGGAAAAAGGTGTAAAGCTGGGAAAAGTGTATCGAGCTAAAAGGAGACTATATAGAGAAATAAATATGTTTTTCCCCAACTTTTTTGGGCTTTCTTTGTTAGATCGGGTACTCCTGGGACAGCCTTCGTAGTCTATTCTTATCTAATCGTAGAGAACTGTTGAATAACGAGAAATTTTACATAAATTTCTCTGGAATCTCAGTTCAGTCACTCCATGCTGTAATAAAGGATATAATACATAGAGGAATTTATATCAGAGTGTCCTACAATTTAGATTTCTGTAAATAGAGTTGGATATTTTCCTAGGTATTTTTATTCCAAACAGGTTATTGATTTCTGCCCGTTCATCAGCTGAATATACTAATCTAAGATGCAATCAGAGTTAAATATGATTCAAGGTCAAGTCTTATGCAGTGTTATGAAGGATTTCAAATATTATATTTTCCAATTTGCATAATCTGTGTGACAAAGTTATGTTTTATTCTGTAAAGGTATGAACTGTTATTTTTTATTATGCCAATATCTAGATAAACCTTCGACAGAAAATCGGCTTGCAGATGAGTAATATGTATGTTATTGCCATTTGGCAACAAAATAAATTATTCAAAATTTTAATATGTTTTAGTAGGTATTTCTTATTATACTGGAATAAAAATAAAATAAGAGTATTCGTAGCTATTTAACATCATATACATTAGTTTATTTCTATATTATTTTAGTGCTTTTATAACAATTAGAAAAATCTATGCAACTTCAGTCAAAATTAATTCCATCATTAACATCAAACTGACCATTTTACCCTACAACTAATTTGAATATATTGAAGTAGTATTTTCCATTGTAGGTTCTGTATTTTGTTCAAACACCTTTTTTGTATCTACAGGACTTTATGATCTTGGGCCCTTCTCATTTTTACCACAGACATATGACGTAGCAGACGCTACAGTCCATGTTACTGAGGCTATGAAATTTAACTATCAATAAACTCCATGAAGAATTTAAACTTTTAATTGAAAAAAAATTGATAAAGGACCTACTTTCCTCAGTTTGTTAGATTAGCACCTCACTGTCATAATGAAGTACGAGATTGGTTGAACGTCACTGTACCCGAGCGCTGGATAGGCCGCAAGGGCCCCAGTGACAGGGCCTGCTATGCATGGCCTCCACGTTCTCCTGACCTAACGCCATGCATTTTTACTTTGGGGCTTCATCAAGGATCGTGTGTACATGCCTCCGCTACCAGCTGACCTCCCTGAATTAAGAAACCGGATTGAAGCAGCTGTTGCTACAATTACTGAATATACACTTATCAACGTTTGGGAAGAACTCGGCTATAGACTTGATGTGTGCCGTGTGACAAAGGGTAGTCACATTGAACGTTTATAAGCTTCTTGGTAAAACTGTTTGAGTTGCTTTTTCATTTGACATATCACTCATAACTGCAAGTTGAATGTAATAAATATTATAAAGAGTTAAAACCCCGTTATTCATTTATATACACTCTGTATTTTGGTTATCAGGAAAAATTGGTTTATTAAATAGAATAATTAGCTGAATATGAATGGAAATATTATTTCTTTCTCTACACGTACTATGTACATAGTGTATAGAGAAGGTATTGCTTTCGACCCGAAATTGGATGCCAAGGTTCACCGGAAATACATGTTTTGGGCTTCCCTGAATCTAAAAACAGCATTTTTGGAAAAAGGTCCGTGTGTGTATGTGTCTGTGAACAGCATAGCTCAAAAACGAAAATTCCGTTAAATACCAAACTTGGTATTTAGGTTCAGTATCTTCCAAGGATGCGATACGAAGATTTTCAAGAAAGTCCCCAAACCCCAAATACCCTTTCCATGGAAAATTTTTTCGAAAATTTTGATTTTCTCAAAAATGGCCCAAACGATTTTGATTAAAATATCGTATATTAAAGATATTTACCTGACAAATAATATGTTTATCTTGAATTTTCTGGGAATAGCCTCTGAAGACTACTTTATTCTGGATGAATTTTACAGAATTTTGCATAACTGGCAAAAAATTACTTAACCGAAAATATAGAGCTCGTTAAAACACAAGTTATGTTATATACGTTTTTTTTTCGTGTAGCTGATAGTTTTTGAGATATTCCTTGTTATTGGTTTCAGCTTTAAAAAAACTTACACTTTTCTCATACAGGAATTTATCAGCTCCTGTCCATAGAAACAAAGGAACTTCAGTCACATAACAACTAGCTTTTGTCTACATCTTTAGCCTATGCTATTCCGTTATTTCCCTTCTACTTGCATGGAAGCAAGTAATAAGAACTATTTTTGCTAATTTTTACTCGATTCGCATGAAGTAAAAGAAAGCATAAAATTTTTAACAATTATTTGTTGAACATATGTAGAGAAAGTCATGTGAATCGTACAAATCAGATATTTTTAGTAATGATTTCAGTTTTTAGCAAAATAAATGTATATGTTGAATTTTTTCAGAACAACCACTAAAGAGCCTTTTATTCTGATTGATTTTTGCACAATTTTGGATAACGATTAAACTGTAAGAGACAGACAAAAACTTACTACACAGAAAATGTAGGTCCTATTAAAACACACAATTTAAGTCATATGAGTTTTTCTTGTAGATTTTACCATATATTGTGTTCTTATTTTCATTTTAAACCATTTAACTTTTCTCAAACGGAACCATGCAAAGCGAACCGAATCTCATTTTTTTTTTCACATAGCGACGGCTTTAAACATTTGACTGTCGCTATAGCCTAAAGTATTCCCTTAATTCTCTTCTGCTTATAAGGAAGTAATTAATAAAAGCCCACGCTGCTAATGTGATAATTTAATTGCTTTCTCACAGAAACCGTGTTGGATAGATAGAATAAGACTGAAACATTCAATGCCAGAGCCGGTATTTGAACCACAGATCTCCCGATGTCTAGCTGGTTGGTCGACCACAGAGCTACCATGGCAACATGATGGCACGATTATTAGTTTGCTATACTGTGAATCCTGTGTCTTAAATTATTTTCATTTATGTCGCCTTTGGGGTTGTCATATCAAAATAATTTGAGATTACCTTGTAGTTTACCGGGAAACATGCAAGTTAGTTGAGAAATTTAATGCCATACCGGCATGTTGTGATGGTAGCTTAGTGGTAGTGCGACCGGATAGAAACCGGGATCCGTTGTTCAAATCCTGTCTATGGCATTGAATACTTCAGTCGGACTCTACCCATCCAGTTCTGCTAATGTTTATTTGGATTAGCATGATATAGACAAAAGAATTGTCTTTTGTAAGAAAAATATTTGTGGAACAGCTAGAAAAAGTCTTATGAATGGAACACATCAGATTTTATTAACACACGTTACCGCATCTTGAATAAAGCGGTTTACGTGCATTGTTTTCGCGCACTACCCTCGTAGTATATTATGCAAGCACGAAGGATCTAAGTCTGCTAACCCTGGCATAGTGCAACAATGCCTTTATGGTGTGAATGCACCGCAATGCAATAAACGCGTGCGTGATCCTGCTGCGCAACGCGCTGTGTTTGTTGCACATGTAATAATTGTTTATGCTTATCTCTGTGCACCCAGTTCGCATGAGCTACACATTATTTTAACGACATTTTATCTGGTCACGCTCGTGGCCGACATGAAAGAGAAGAAACTAGTTGCTTTATGAGAGGAGGAAAATTTTTACGTGTCGTGCCCCTTGGAAAAGATTTTTTCCTCTTTTTCCTTGCCTTGTACGTCGAGAGAGAGAGAGAGAGAGAGAGAGAGAGAGAGAGTGCGCGCAGAGCCCAGATTACAACCCCTAGAGGCATGCTGCTATCAGCTCTGCAAGAAAACAGGCAAACAAACACAGAATATCACTCAAATTAGGCATGCCTGGAAATGCCTTCTTTTCCGCTTGGATTCCCCGAAGAGGACAAACCTGGATTTAGAAAAGCATCCGATGCATTTTCCTGTGATATATAACATGAAAACTTTCTAAATCATAAATGTAGTATTACCTCCTTTCTAGGAATCACTTCCATGAAGAATAAAGGGCCATTCACATCGAAAATCAACCATAGAGCTAACGTAAACACAGAAGCTTGCAGCCGATATATTTATAGGCTCATTCACGATGGTTACATTGTGAAGTGCTTACACTCGATAGAATAATAAGAGTAACTTAAAACATGAAAAGAGACGAAAAAAGTATAACAAATGAAATAAATAAGAAAGAAAAATAACGCAAATAAACAGAGGAAATTTAAGGAAATAAAGTAATAAATAGAATGCAATCACGAATAAAAACAGAATCAAACCTACTTAAATAAAGCTAGCTATGTTAAAAGAGAAACGTACATCAAAAATAAATTTGCTTCGAAGTACAAAAGATCATGAGTCCAGCAAGAAGAAGCTATTAAGGAACAAAAGAAACTGGTATTTCAAAGACTAGAAGCTCAGAGCTGCTGACAATGAAGGGATATACCCAGATGGAATTCACGCCCACCAAACACAGAATGTGTATTCAGGCATGTTAAAATGTTAATAGCGTAAGAACAAGCGTAGCGTCTTAAATTGTGAGATTGAATGAAAACGCTACAAAATATAAAAATGCCAATAAAATCGGTGAAAGTAAGTGAAATAGCAAAATCCTAGACAGTGGGTGGGGAATATACTCTTGTCTAGCTATGGGAGAGCCGAACAAGACACACATCGTCACTTGAACGTCAGGCACTGTGTAGTGAACCCGCGACGCGTTATAACTCGTAGTATAACGATAGTGAACAAGTCCGCGATGTGAAGAAGTAGATTAACGTGGGACGGGAATTAAAGAGGGGGATTAGCGTGACGGGAAAGGTGAAATATCTGATTTAATTTGTGAATGATTTTTTGGCGAGGCTCGGCCTTGAAATAACTTCTTGGAATTTGAACGGCCAGGGGGACTTGTGAAATATCAAGTGCGGAACAGGAACATGTGAAAGAGTTTCATTAAGGTTCCTCCCCGCAAACCCTGAGACCAGCATAGCATTTCCTAAGCTAGCCGGCAACCCAACCTTGTCCATCTCCCTCAACCAATACCGCCACCATTGTCATTGACGTAAACATAACCGTAG
The DNA here is from genome assembly GCA_030762935.1 of Hymenopus coronatus. Classification (NCBI taxonomy): domain Eukaryota; kingdom Metazoa; phylum Arthropoda; class Insecta; order Mantodea; family Hymenopodidae; genus Hymenopus; species Hymenopus coronatus. The sequence goes on from CM060894.1 coordinate 67,457,505, forward strand.
TACGTTAATATAGAAGCTTGTTAACGCCAAGCTTTTGCGTCAAAAATAACATGCAACGTAGGAATCAACCAATAAGAACTACTGCTCGATGTGTTATTAAAATGGCTTCGCTTGATGATTCTCATTTCGCTTGATTAGATTATGAAAATCTCCTCCGTTAATTCGTCTTTGATTAAGGGGATGAATCCGCCATCGTCTACGACGAGACAACCCTTCTTTAAAATATAAAAACACAAACAAATTGGCTAATCTAGTTTGAATGTGCTCGAATGCTGCCACTCTCTCGTTCTGCCAGGCATTTTAGTTTGCTATTCACTCGCAAGACGCAGTTTACTTGTTTTAATTTCTGGTTATTGCCTACATTGAGAATGCTCATGGTGTATTGAATTCTGCGTCTATATATTAAACCAGCGTCTACGGTTAATTTTCAATGTGAATGACCCTTTAGGTTCAGAAATGGCAGTGAGAATGGACGAATGAATTTTATCTCATAAGTACCTTGTGCAGCAAACCAAATATATAGCTTCTGAAAATGATTTAGTGTTCCTGTAAAAATTGTGTGAATTATCCCACGTATTATATCTGCTGTAAACTACTTCCAGATTGCCTATTGAAGTGAGTACACGTCATAACTATGCTATAAATTCTACTTCCACGCTGGCAGAAGTATTATTTTCAATTTTAACACTAAAATTCGTTACAACAATTTCATTCGAAATACCATTATGATTGTACAGCAAACATCTTATGTGTTACATTCAAAACGCCTTTCTCTAACAATTATTCAACAATACATTGGTATAAAAATGTATTTTGTAAAATATCTTATGTGCTCCATTCACATGGTTTTCTCTACCTCTTCTAAAACAAAGTATTCTTACAAAAGATACTATTCTTTACAAAAGATAATCATCATTTACATCACAAACATTATCAGAAACCATTTTATTACTTGATAGGAAATAAAAGGAATACACAAATCTAAATCGATATATCAATCCTTTAAAATCTGGTTACTGTATGATGTATTTAAAATGTGCATTTTTGGATCCAAAAATAATCCAGAACGATGAGATTTCAGAGGCTATTCACAGAAAGTACATTTTATTTGTCATTTAAATAGCTTTAATATATGGTGTTGTAACCAAAACTGTTAGTGGCGTTTTTAAGAAAATCAAAAATTTAAAAAATCATCAATGATTTTTAATTAAGATCTGTAAGTAAATGTATGTATTTTGAATATTCTAAAGGATATCTTTATTAGGCGGGACTTTACTGAAAATATTGCTGTTGCACACTTGAAATATACTATTCTGTAGAAAGGGAAGTAAATAGAAATAAGTCAGACGTAATTAAGACTCCTTACAGAATAACTAAGCAAATAAATGGTGCTTAGCGAAGGAGGATATTCTATATTAGCTTTACTTATCTATCATGCAATATGTGTAGTAGATAAAGAAGATATTGCATTCCCAAAGAGCTCAATACCAAGATTTTACAAGAAATGCATGTTTTGAGACCCCCTGAATCCACAACAGCATTTTTAGAAACATGACCGTGTGCAGGTTGGATAAATGCCAAACTTTGTATTTAAATTCAGTATCTTCCAATGATACGGCACAAGAACTTTCAAGAAAATCCACCACCTCTAACTAGCCTTTACCTGAAACAGTTTTCAAATATTTTGAAGCACTCAAAATGGCTCCAACGATTTTGATTAAAACGCCTAATGTTGAAGAGACTTTTAATGAAAACGAAATGCATATTTTTAATTTCCTGAGAATAGTTAATGAAGTGCTCTTCATTCTAGAAGACTTTTTGTAACTCGTCAAGTGTAATGTAAAAGCAACTCAATAGCATGACAGTCCACAAGGGACTATCATTTGGCCGCTGCATCCCCCATCTCGACCCGTCGGAATCATGAATGGGGTGCAGTGCAGGAGGGTGAGACGTGATCAGCCCCTCGAGTCCCTCCCGGCCGGTTAATGCGGTCTTCTCGATCTGGAGCCTCTCCTTCTCAATCAAGTTGCTCCTCAATTGGCCCCGAGGACCTCACGAGGCTGAGTGTACTCAGAACCAGATCTCCCATGTCTCAGTTAAGGAGCCGGCTGCCAACGCGACAAGGAGACGACCCGTCAAGGGCAAAGATAGACAAAAACCAGCTACATAAAGAGAGAAAATTTCATTAAACTAAAAATGTATGCCTTATACATTTTTGTAGAGTTAACCGTTTCCAAGATATACTTTGTTATTGGTTTCGATTGTAAACTACTTTAGTTTTTCTCAAGCGGGAAGTCAACTTTCGATTCATCTATTTTGTTTTAGTGTCGAAAATGCAACGAAGAGCAAAATTTCAATTGTTTAACATAACGATGGGCTTTAAAGGATTGAAATATCGCTTTAACATAGTGTATTCCTTTATTTCCCTTCTGCTTACAAGGAAAGAAGTAAGAAGATCTCTGGAAATGTTTAACTCGATTAACATGATGTACATAAATGAGTATCTTTTGTAAGGAAAGTTCGTTTCTGAAACAGTTTAGGGAGGCATGGGGATGGAACACATCATATTTTTACTTTCTCTACACGTACTATGTTCATAATGTATGGTGAAGGTATTGTATTCAAATGAAAACTCCATACCGAGATTTCACCGGAAAAGCATTATTTTTAGAAAAAAATTGTGTGTGTGTGTGTGTGTGTGTGTGTGTGTGCGCGCTCACGCGCGCACCTGTGGACAGCATAGCTCAAAAACGAAAAGTCTGTAAAATACCAAAATTGATATTTAAGTCTAATATTTTCCAGGGATGCGACAAGAAAATTTTCCCACCCAAATCTACCCTTTACATGGAAAATTTTCGAATATTTTGTATTTCTCAAAAATGGCTATAACGATTTAGATTAAAATATCATATACTAAAGCTATTAACATGAAAAACAAAATGTATATCTTGAATTGCCTGGGAAAAACCTCTGAAGATCTCTTTATTCTGGATGAATTTGACATAACTGGCAAACCGTAAGAGATACCTAAACAAAAACACAAAATATGTTCATCTTGTTAAAAAGGCAACTTATGTCATATACATATTTTTCGTAGAGTTGACCATTTTTTAGATATTACTTGTTATTGGTTTCAGTTTTAAAGTACTTTAAACTTTTCACATATGAGACTGTCAACTCCTGGCAAAGAAAACCGGATTTCATCCATATTACACCCAGCTTTTGGAAGATTTGACTATTGTTTAGGCCTAGTGTATTCAATTACTTCTTTATGCTTACAAGAAAGCATTTCTGCTCTTGTGTATCTCGAAAAGCATGAAGTAGATAAAACAATAAATGTTATAATAATAGTTTGTTACAGGAAAATGTAGTTTTATTTATGGACTCTCTTTAACTGCTGTGGTTCTCATGTCCCATTCTATACTGGGCGTGAAAGACCGCTTAATTTTGCTCAGAGGCCTTTCTATCAGCCTTGAGGTTCTTTTACGTGCCGTAAATCTACGGCAACGGACCAACGGCTTTACTTCCCTTCCGGAGGAATCCATGCTAAGGATTTTTACAGCCAAATAAATCCATCACCTCCACTGGGTTTGATCCCGCGATCTTGGATATATGAAGTTAGCATGGTAACCATTACACCACGGAGGGCGACAATTTGTTACAGAGAAGTGGAGAAAGTCATGTGAATAGAACAAATCATGAATTCAATAGAAGTTGACCCTTGAAGGGTGAGTTCAGTCTACAACATCTGTATTTGCATATTTTGGACTAGGAAAGATAGTTTCCAAACCTGACTTCAGTGAAATTCGGCTTGTATGTTATTAAGTTGCCTTAGGCCCTTCAGCTGTTGTTAACTTTCAACCCTGGACGTGTGCTGTCATGAAGTTATTGTTCTTGTTGACTTTGCTTGAATGCCGACAACAGATCAGATGTGAAACTGACAGGGTACTGCTGATGAGTACATATCAAAGCCTTCTGTAGTACTACCAATGCACCAACTCTACGATATATTACTATACATGACGTAAAAATTCTGATATGTTCCATCAACCGATATTCAAATATTCTAAAAGCCTGTTACCATGTGATTGAAGTTCGTATCTTTGTATAGCCAGGAGTACACAATTTATCGTATGAGAAAAGTACAAATTTTTTAAAGCTGAAACCAATAACAAGTAATATCTCAGAAACGGCTAGTTCTACAGAAAAAACGTAAAGACACAACAAAAATTTTGTGTTTTAACAACGTCTACATTTTTTATGAAGTAAGTTTTTGTTTATTTCTTACGGTTTGCCAGTTAGTTAAATTCCATAAAATTCAACCAGAATAAAAATGTCTTCAGAAGTTATTCCCAGAAAATTCAAAATATACATTTCATTTGTCATAAAAATATCAAACAAGGTATTTTAATCAAAATCGTTATATTTTGAGAAAATCAGAAGTTTCGAAAATATTCCATGTAAAGGGTAGATTGGGGGGGGGTATTTCTTGAAAATCTTCGTGTTGCATCCTTGATAGATACCAAACTTAAATATCAAGCGTGGTATGCAATGGTAGTTTCGTTTTTGAGTTATGAATTTCCCACATAAATACACTACAGACGGATGTTTTTTTAAAAATACTATTTTGATCTCAGAGGACACACAAATATGAATTTCTGGTGAAATCTGACATTGAATTTTTTAAAATAATAATTTAATCTATATTTAAATACAACTCTCTCTAGTTATAAGACTACAACTCTGAGTGGAATTAAACAGTTACTTTACCCACTATGTACATTGACATACGTGGTAGGAATTGAAAATCAATTGCTTATTACAAGCAAAGCTATTGGCTTATAAATTAAATTAAAATAACTCCACATTATACATAAAACATTTTTCATTAAAAAGCCTTATTAGCGTGGTAAAAATGTCAGCACTGCGCCCAATCAATTTATGAAATAATGTTATATTTTTACAGAAAACTACTATTCTTTCCAAAATATTTAAACAAATTACAGTTTAAACTGTAATATTTTATACATTTTCCAAACGGGACGTATTGTTAGCGTTAATTATGACCCCGCTAAGCTCGCTGGAGTAGCTATGCAGTCTTTTTTTCGTGGTCTGCAACAATATACTTTCTTATTTTACTTTCTCTACACGTACTATGTACATAATGTATAGAGAAGCTATTGTATTCCACCCAAAAATTCAATACCGAGATTTTATTGGGAATATATGATTCGGATCCCCCTGAGTCTAAAAAAAGCATTCTTAGAAAAATGTCCGTGTGTGTGCGCAGCGCGCACGCGCGCGTGTGTATATATATATATGTGTGTGTGTGTGTGTGTGTGTGTGTGTGTGTGGACAGCGTAGCTCAAAAACGAAAAGACCGTTAAATACCAAACTTGGTAATTTAAGTTCGATATCTTCTAAGGATGTGACACGAAGATTTTCAAGAAAATCTCCCTACTCCTAAGTACCCTTTACATGGAAATGTTTTCGAAAATTTTGATTTTCTTAAAAATGGCTCTAACGATTTTGATTAAAATACCGTATATTAAAGATATTTACCTGACAAATAAGATGTATATCTTGCATTTTTTGGAAATGGCCACTAAAGGCTACTTTATTCTGTATGAATTTTACATAACTGTTGAACTGTAAGAGATGAACAAAAACTTAGCACACAAAAAATGTTGACCACTATAAAACACAGTTTATGTCATATACATTTTTTTCGTAGAGTTATTGTGTTTTACTTTCTCTATACGCACTATGTACATAGTGTATAGAGAAGGTATTACACTCTACCCAAAAATTCGATACCGAGATTTCACCGGAAATACATGTTTTAGGGTCCCCAATATAAAAAAGAAGCAGTTTCACAAACAGGTCCTTGGTGAGTGTCCGTGTGCCTGTGAACATGATAACACAAAAACGAAAACACGGTAAAATACCAAACTTGGTATTTAGGTTTAGTATCTTCCTGGGATGCAACACGAAGCTTTTGAGAAAAATCGCCCCACCCCCTACTGCCCTTTACATGGAGATTTTTTCGAAAATTTTGATTTTCTCAAAAATGGCTCTAACGATTTTGATTAAAATTTCATATATTAAAGATGTTTGCCTGACAAATAAAATGTATATCTTGAATTTTCTGGGAATAGCCTCTGAAGACTACTTTATTCTAGATGAATTTTAAGGAATTTTGCAAAACTGCTAAACCGTAAGAGATGGGCAAAAACTTAACACACAAAAAATGTAGAGCACATTAAAACACACAATTTATGTTATATACATTTTTGTCGTGGAGTTCGTCGTTTTTGAGACATTCCTTATTTTTGGTTTCTGCTATGAAAAAAGTATACTTTTCTCATTCAGGAACTTTTCAACTCCTATCCATATAAACAAAGGAACTTCATCGACATAGCAACCAGCTTTTGGAAGCAAGTAATAAGACTATTTCTGTTAATTTTTTTCTGATTAGCATAAAGTAAATAGAAGTATAAGCTTTTTAAGAATAATTTGTTGCAGGGATATAGAGAAAGTCATGTGAATGGTACACATCAGATTTTATATATCCCTTGCTTTTATTTTCAGCTTTGATGAGACCTTAGATGTTGAGGAAGGCTATATGAATGAAACAATAAAAATACTTCCTTTATATGCTACTTATACAGTTCGTGTAAAGGAAGCAAAAGAGAGTGAAAGAATTTAATTACAATTGATGAGAAATTACCATGTGATTGACATTCTTGCGGACACTTGACTGTCTCGGTACGCTTTTGGCATGTTTACTCACTGTCCTTCTGCAGCGCCACATGTTCCACTGCTTCCTCTAAAATGCCTTCTTCTTTCCATGCATTTCATATCATTTGTACTTCTCGTATATTGAAATACTTTTCCGAATTTCTCACTAGTTACCTCATCTATTCCTTTCTACATTGGTCCTGTACTTGACTAAACGTAAAAAAGGTAATGTCCGCAATATATAAAAATAGTAATGATTATAAATGTATATTTTATGGAATCAATGTGTATAACACAACTGAACTTTTCTCAGAATGAAATTAAACAATCAGATTAATCATGCATGAGAACGCGCGCGTAAATTTACATGAACCCCTAGATGCTGCAACTACGATGACATGATGCCTCTGACGTCTATATATTCTTACATTCCGATTGGTCAGCAAACTGACGAACCGCTGCCAATGGAGGACACACCCCACAAGTGTCAATCACGATCATTTCTCACCGAAAAGAAATCCTCATATTGAAAAAAATTAGGAAAACCATCTTTTCGTTTCGTCTTAAAAAATACTCACTATAACGAAAAGAGAACGCTTCGGTAAGTATGTTACAGATACATTAATCATGTTACAGTTATGCTGCTGAGAACCTAAAATATCGCACACGAGCAATGCTAACGGACTCTACCACCATTTACGCGAAGTTACAGTGTACAGAGACATCCACTTCTGAAGGATTTGCTCACTCGGCTTTGGATCACGAATGAAAGCTTCCATCAAGTAAGGTCAACAAGAAGAGCGAATGTGCTGCAATTCCAGTGTTCTCCATAGTTTAAAGCGGCTATTTCGCTGTACATTGATGCAAAGGCCGGGTTCACATGAAAATCAATATTGGAAACTCTGCCTGAAGCCACAATCCGCTCTATACTCGTCAATAAGCCCTGGATGCGTTTTGAATCACGGTTACCTTGGGAGACAGCGAGTTTTGTTGATCAATACCCTAGCCACGAACTGTAGTACCCATCTGGTAGTGGCGGGGTGTGATAAATTTGTTTGCCGAGTCAACACACCCAGGCGAACTTGTACACAATTTGGGACTCCACCTCTCTTCCTCGGCACCATTTTATTACTGGCATGACGTCGCCTTGCTTCTCGAACAAAGCGTCTTAATCTACCCACTCTACCGCCTTTCTATGCCCGACAATGAACGGTTTCTCATGGCCCGCAACTTACTCCCAAACTTTTCTTTTGTCACTAGCGAAAACAGGAACTTTTTCGCGTTTTCGGTTCTAGAATCTTCCGGCGCTGTTTTGTGTTGTGTTTCCGGCGGAAAGTAGCTAAACAAACTGCGTGATAAAGACATAATTACGCCAAGTTTCTGCAGAGAAACCGCGGCGACAGCAATTTACTGGTTTTTGTTTACTTACATCACAAAGATTTTAAGCGACATCGGGAGTGGAATGTTGACTACAATTGGTCAAAAAATTGGTAACTGCTTTTCTATAGAAATAACTGTTGAAACCTTTGGACATCTAAACAATCAACATTTAGCTGTCCTCTTCTTGATTGGGGCTCTACAGATATTTAAGTATTGTACAATGCACATATTTTCTAGCATACCAGAAGTATTTTATTAAACAAGGCGTTTCTCAAAACTACATTTTCACACTTTAATAATGTTCCAGAAGTCCTGAATTCATATCCCATGGGCCAACCAATCTAACAGGCGGTTTTCTTCAGTTGCCAAGCTAAGTACTACATTGGATATTTAATACTACGACACAAAGTTCCACCTTCAGTCTAAAACACTAACAAAACTAAAAGTATAATATAATTGCGATTGCCCTGCCATCTGTCCACAGATAGTGCAAGTAGTAGACCGGACGGCACCCATAACCCCATCTGCCAATCGCAGAGCTACGAGGGTTCTTTCAGAAGTCATGGCAACTATTTTTTATCACTCAATGAAGTGCAGGAAACAAAACACAGTATATACAATTGAAAGTCGCTGGAATGTTCTTGGAAATGCTGATACTAAATTGGGATCCGGGTACAAGGGGTTATGGGTTGGGGACATTGAAATATGCGTGAATAGTAATCATTGTTTTATTCGCATTACATATGCACAAAAAAGTACTCATAGGCACGCACAATTCTCTTACGAGCTAATGACCTTCATTATAATCCTCCAAGGCTCCCACACATCTGCCACACAAAAATGAAATTTTTACTTATGCTCGCTGTTTAACTTTAGTGACATCTATCTTGAAACACAGTGTTTAGGATTGTAATGTTTACACGTGTCGGCTAGCACTTACCAATACACTCGGGCGTCATCTGTTTGCGGTATCCTGTGTACAACATGTTTTCAAAGGAATATATTACAATAACCGTATATTCGATTTTTGGAAGTATATAAAATAGTTGCCATGACTTCTGAAATTACCCTCGTTAGTGGTAAGAATGGCGTGAAGAGATGAAATCTTAGAAGACAAGCGGCACTTAGCAGCTGACTACCATGGTGATGCAGCTAAACACTATCTGCTGGCCACTAAGCGAAGGTCGTATGGAACCAGGATGAGAGACTTCACTGTCCGCCACATACACGAGGTCCCTTATCGAACAATTCCGTTGGGATATGATCGATTTATTAAAGCGACATCAAATAACATAAAATAATAAAATGTTTCACGCGTCTCAGGCTTTGTCTAAATACATCTATTGTAATATTAAAAAAGGACAAGATTACCCTCACATTATTTTCCAAAATATATTTTTAATGATGAAATGATTAATTTTATGGATTAAAATAATTCTAACTTTTTAAAAATGCAATAATAAAATTCAGGAATAAAATTTTAAAGATTTTGTTCGTGCTTCAAAGATCCAATTCAGAAAATACAAGATGATTTTTTCAAATTTTGAGCCGCCTGGAACATGTTGATTATACAATATATCAACACAAAAATGAATGAAATAGTTTATATCTTACAACTTATTCAATTTATATAAAATTTGTTACTTATACTAAACTAATATCATTGCAATCAAAGTAATTGAAATTATTCCAGAAATATAAAAACTTTAAATGTCATTCCAAGTGTTCCTTAAATCGAAAATATGACATCGCACATAGTACATAAATTTTCGCCTCCCTCTCCTGCGGGATTCGAACTTTGAATATCTTCGGCAGAAATCCTCCACTCTAATCACATGCACAGAAAGCATATCTGAGGAGCGGATAGCTACTTAGGTCAGCTATCTAATGCGAACTCCAGATATCTAATTTATGACGGACGGAAATGTTCAGCCTATGTTCCATGTTCTACACAGATGCCTCTCTTTATCCTACAAAAAGACTATTCTTATAAAATATTGCATTATCTACATCATGCTATAGACTTACAGTTTGGTTCCTTATAAGTATATGGGTATATAAGGGTATACAAAAGGTCAAAATGAACGTAAAATCCTTTAAAATCTGTCGCTATGCGATTCTCATTGAAATGCGCTTCCCTTTACATGGTCAGAAGTAAAAAAAAAAAAAAAAAAAAAAAAAAAAAGAGAGAGAGAGATGAAACATGAGGATCTCCCGTTTGAGAAAAGTTCAAGTATTTTAAAATTGAAACCAATAGCAGGGAATACCCGTGATATATTGAACGATTTTGAAGTTAATTGACAAGTATGGTTTAATTCATATTTAGTATTATAATGAAGTTATTTTGTCCCTGTCGGCTTCCCCTTCCCTTCTTCCCTCTTTCTCTCCCACATAACAAATTACACGCGCGAATACTTTTGTTTTTGGGATTCAGAGGACTTTAAAGGATGTATTTCCAGTAAAATCCCGATACCAAATTCCTGAGTGCAGTGCAATGCTTCCTCTAGGTGCTAGTAAAGTTAACATTTGCATTATACCAATAATTATACAGCGTTTCAATATTATTTCTCAAAGACTTGTAAGCATAATGTTTCTGACAAATTTTACTACATAGAAAATATTGTAGGATGAGTGTTTAACATTCGTAGATTATACGATTTATTCTTTGCTATTACTCTTGTATGTAAACTCCGTAACCCAAGAAACATAATTGGTGTAATGAAGTGGTAAAATGTTTTGTATTGTTAAGCATTTCGTTTGTATTTTAATCGCGTTAATACCTTTAGAAAATACAGATTTTATTACTTGTTTCTAAACATCACAGCAGAGATACGATGGAACATTAAATAGAATGGGAGAAATGGGAAGAAAAAAAGTATAAGAGATAGGAGAGAGAGAAACACTGAAAGCAGATAAAGATGAATGAAGAGAGAGAGAGAGAGAAAGAGACAGAGAGTGATAGGGAGAAGGAGGAGGAGAAGGGGGAATGCAGCAGAAGAATAAGACTGGCATTACACCGTAAAGTATATTAGTTTTACAAAACATTTTTTATTATTTAACGGTGTCTTGGTTGATCTTTTGTAAAAGCTTACTAATAAAATGTATGAAAGGCTTCCAATTATAAAATATTATTTACTACTGAATTATTAATAAAACCAAAATATTCATTTTTAAGTATGAAACTAAGGATTTCTGTACTACACAATGCTTACGGATTAATATCAGATATGCTCCATTCACACATCTTTCTCTACTTGCTCTGTAAAAAAACTATTCTTACAATAGATTATTCTTTTATCTATATCATGCTAATTGTGTTAAATAATGGCAGAAATGATCTTATTACTGATTACCAGTAAAAAGAAGATAAGGAAATACACAGGCTGTGATAGCAAATAATATAAAATCTACTGTTATGTGAAACAATTGAAACACGGTTCTCTTTGCGTGACTGGGAATAAAACAAAATAGGTATGATGACCTCTAGTTTGAGAAAAGTGTAAGTAGTTCAAAATTGAAACTAGCAACAAGGAATATCTTGGAAACGGTTAACTCTAAATAAAAGTGTATATGACATAAATTCTGTTTTAACGAGATCTGCCTATGTTTTGTGTAGTAAACTTTTGTCTGTCTTTTACGGATTACCAGTAATACAAAAGTCATGCAGAATGAAGAGGTCTTTAGAGGCTCTTCCCAGAAAAATCAAGATACACCTTTTTTTTTTTTTTTTAGCTTAACGCCTTTTAACCTGCTTGGTTATATCGGACGATGAATGAAATTAATGAAATGATGCTCAAGTGATCTCGGGGTTCATGCAGCTTAAAGTTACTCGACGTTCGTCTTTTCAGGATGAGGGAAAACCCCGAAAAAACCCTTATCCGGGTAACTCACCCTAAGCGAGATTCGAACTCGTGACCTGTTGAATGTTAGGCAGACACGCTACCACCATACTACCCAGGTGGCCAAGATATACATTTTGTTTGTCAAAAGAATATCTTAAACATGTGATATTTTAATCAAAATCGTTAGAGCCGTTTTCGAAAAATGTTCCATTTAGAGGTTAGCTTGGGATGAAGAGATTTTCTTGAAAATCTTTATGTCGCATCCTTGAAAGATACTTAAATACCAAGTTTGGTGTTTAAAGACTTCTTGTTATTGAGCTATGTTGTCCAACACACACATGTTTAAAAATGCTTTTTTGTATATAGAGGTTTTTAAAAAATGTATTTCCTGTAAAATCAATAAATACTTTTAAATTATACAATACCCTCCCTACCTACTATGCACGTTTGCACATACGTGCTAGAGAATGTAATAAAACCGAAATAAAAGTCATTCAAAACAAATGCAGAAACAATACCTAAGCGCTGTCCAGGAAGACTGCACAGCATTGGATATCCAGAAGAGGTTGAACGGATTGATGAAACTGAAGTCGAGGTACTTCAGGCTATAATATTAACTCTGATGTGTATTTCTTCAGTGATTGCATTTATGTACGTGCAGATATAACTTCAAACTATATGTTAGAAATAAGTACCTACTTCTCATTAAATATTTAATTGGAGTTTTCTCAGAATTGTTGTATTTCATCAAAGTACCAGATATGCTCGCTAATTTCTCATAACTCAATGTGGAAATTTGAACTTATGCTGTATGTAAAACATACAAACTATACTGATTTGTTGTTATTTCATAATGTTAATGCTCAGCTATGCCCAAAAATCTAACGTAGCCTAATGTTATAGCATGCCACAGCTGAATGTTTTTCTGAGGATTGTTTAAGTAGTTTTGTTATCAAAGTATCCGATTTCCTCGTTAATTTTTCATAATTCAATGTAACATTTGAACTTATGTTGAGTGTAAAAAAACATACAAACTAGACTGATTTGTTATTATTTCATAATGCTGTTGCTCAACTATTACAGCTGAATTTCTTCTGAGGATTGTTCAAGTAGTTTCTCATAGAAGTACCTGATATACTCGTTAATTTTTCATAATTCAGTGTGGAAATTTTAATTTATGTTGAGTGTAAAACATACAAACTAGACTAATTGGTCATAATGCTATTGTTCAACTACTATCAAAAATTATACCGATGCCACATCTGAAAGTTTTATAAAAGCTAGCTTCTATCAAAAGTTTTTGGCAGAGAACTTTGACGCAAATCAATTATAGTGTAAAGCCAACCTGAAGGAAGACCTGAATAAGAGACAGTGAAAAAGTGAGACAGTTAATCAATAACGCGTGCGGAGTTCTACTTCTTTACACCTAAGCAAAATTTTTCTCGTCGTCCCAATTCTGAATGCATACTTGATGGACACTAACATATATAATAGCTTACACGAAGCCAGGATTCGCATTTCTGAAATTTCAGTTCAGTCGTTCACGTTTGTATAAAACAAATACGCTTCTGAGAAAGAAAAACTTTATGTATTATACCCACATAGTTTTCTCTACTTGTTCTGCAGACAGTTTACTTTACAGAAGAGTATTCTTTTATTTATATCAGTTAATCGAGATAAATATTAGCAGAAGACTTGTTTCCTTGTAAGTAGAGGGGAAATAAGAGAATACGCTTGGCTAAAGCGAGAGTTAAATCACTGTGGAGTATAATTTACATTCAATTCTCTAAAAAGGAGAGACACATATGAAACGAATGACCACTTCCGTTCAGCGAAAAGTGCAAATATTTTGAAATTGAAATAAATAATAAACAGTATCCCAAAAATATCAATTAAAAAAAACTCCGACATAATTTATAAAATAAGTTTGGTTTTCGGGGTTCGATGTTCCGCCAAAGTCTGCGTTTGGCATTTCAGGATGGTTTCTAGTATGGTATCCTCAATGCCCTGTAAATCGCGGTCTACAAGCCCGACAAAACAAAATTCTCTTAGTTTGGAGGCCGACCGTGCAGGCCTAAAATTATATCTGACATAAATGTTGTATTTTAACAAGATCTACATATTTTGTATAGCAAATTATATGTATTCACATGAAATAATTATATAATTATAATTTACATTCAATTCTCTAAAAAGGAGAGACACATATGAAACGAATTACCACTTCCGTTCGGCGAAAAGTGCAAATATTTTGAAATTGAAATAAATAATAAACAGTATCCCAAAAATATCAATTAAAAAAAACTCCGACATAATTTATAAAATAAGTTTGGTTTTCGGGGTTCGATGTTCCGCCAAAGTCTGCGTTTGGCATTTCAGGATGGTTTCTAGTATGGTATCCTCAATGCCCTGTAAATCGCGGTCTACAAGCCCGACAAAACAAAATTCTCTTAGTTTGGAGGCCGACCGTGCAGGCCTAAAATTATATCTGACATAAATGTTGTATTTTAACAAGATCTACATATTTTGTATAGCAAATTATATGTATTCACATGAAATTCAAAATATATATTTGATTCGTGAGAAGTGTTTTAAACATACAGTATTTTAATCAAAATCCTTAGGGATGTTTTTGAGAAATCAACAATTTTTAAAAAGTTTCCATGTAAATTGTAGTTTTGAATGGAGGGGATTCTTTTGCAAATTTTCGTGTCACAACTTTTAAAGATGTTGAATACTAAGATTGGTATTTAACAAACCTCTCGTTTTTAAGATATGCTGTTCACAGAAACACATAGGACGTTAACATAATTTTTTTAAAAAAAAATATGATATGCTCCATTCACATGACTTTCTACATATCAATAACAGATTATTTTTAATAAGTTTATTCTTCAACTACTTCAAAATAATCGAGATACACATTAGCAGGAATCATTGCTTAGTTTTTTAGAAGATAAAAGAAACTCTTGTGAAAATTTAATATTATAATTAGTTACATAATCCATAGCTAAGGATTAAAAGATTAAAGGGAAGTAGATTAAAGTAGATAAAGATTAAATAGAAGGCAAATAAATGAATACACTAGGACAAACTACCATCAAATGTTTTAAAGTGCAGTAGCTATGGGATTAAAATCCGTTTATTTGCGTGGCCAGGAGTTGACAAGTTCCCGTATGTGAAAGGTTTAATATTTTAAATCTGAAGCAAATAACAAGGAATATCTCGAAAATGCTCAACTTCACGAAAAAAAATGTATATGATATTAATTGTGTGTTTTATTAAAATACACTCGTTTTGTAATAAGTTTTGTTTGTCTCTTACAGTGTACTAGTTATACAAAATTTCGTAAAATTCGTCCAGAATAAAGAGACCTTCAGATAAAATTCAAGATATACATTTTTATTTATTATACAAATATCTTAAGTATAAGGGACTTTAATCATTCGTTGCAGCAATATTTGAGAAAATCAAAATTTTCGAATTTTTTTCCATGTATATAAAGGGTAGTTGGGGTGGGGGATTTTTTTTAAATCTTCGTATTGCATCCTTGGAGATACTGCACTTAAATATCGACTTTGGTGTTTAACGGACTTTCCGTTTTTGAGCTATGCTGCCAATAAACACACATACACATACACACACATTTCTAAACATGTTTTTTGTTTTTTTGTTTTTTTTTTTGTTTCAGGGGGTCCAAAACATATATTTCCGGTGAAATCTCGGTATCGAATTTTTGGGTACAATACAATACCTTCTCTATACCTACGTACATAGTACTTGTAGAGAAAGTAAAATGATCTTTGTGGTTTCAGGAAACCTCCAAACATTTATTTCCGGTGACATCGGTTTTTGGGTGGAATACAATTACCTACTATGTACAGAGTACGTGTAGAAAAAGTAAAAAGAAACCATGATGGTTAATAGAATTTGCAAACGCAAAGTTGGTAGTTCTTCCATTTTATCGAATAAGATAACCAGAACCTCAGAACGAGAAAGATTTTCATCTTTAAGCTGGGTTTACAATGGACGCATGCGCTTCGTATCACTCTAAAGCAAGCTCTTGTATTACGAGCACAATATACGCAGCATCAAAATGATACATCGGCCACTTTGATGCGACACACAAAATTGCTTGCCAAGCCGAAACTTTTATCTCTTGATGCGCGCATATCATATAGATGCCTATATATTTTTTGATGTCACAAAAGCCTTTCCTCTGTCACCTGAGAGCAGAAATTGTGAGGCAACCCATTACCAGCAGGTGGCACTCTACCTACATAATTTAGTACCATAAAATATATAGCACCTATATTTAGCGGTGAAACATACTGCAAAAACTAGACATTTGCTTTCAGCTCTTTTCGGGCGCACGTCCGTTGCACAGATATCATTCGTGTCGTTATATCTGCACATTGGTTTAGTAGCGGATAAAGCAGTTGCATGATTTAAAGCGTGGATTGTATGTGTTGTATTCATGATGCTCTTATTATCCACTTCCGGATTATCCATAGAGGATTAAGAGATCAATGTGTAATTTCTGTTAATTCAGATTCCTGTCGTGCTCGCCACTTTGGCTTTATTTACTATCTCTACCAGGAATAGTAGCAGAGAAACTACTGCATTTTACATAAAATTTGGATGTTGAGATCCTCTGAATACAAAACAGCATTTAAGGGTATTTACGACTGCAATTTTCTGAAAAACTACAAAAAATCGACCTTTAAAACCTTAGTTCCATAAAATAATTTAGATATTCCTGAATACTAAAATATTTATTTATGCAACGATTCTATGAGGCTAATTATTGGGATACGAGTGAGAGGTAAACCTCTACGTATTATATGACAATACATAGTATACATAATTTTTCTACCAAATGTAGATATACAATAAATATTTAATATTTAGATATCCTGCATACGAAAGATAAACTCCTCCGACTGCTATGCGTATTGTACGCATCAATAACAAATGAAATGTGATTCACTGTGATAGTTGACTTGCAAGATGGAGATTGAGGTATTTTGGTCTAGTGATAATGTTATGGAATTTAGTTTCACGCCTCCTGATATAAGAGAGTAGGTGAGTAATGTTGTTAACAATTTACTTCTACAGAAATCAAAAAAGATCTACGAAAACTTATATGGTAAATTAATGGCTTGCAGAATTACCAAAAATGTAACTTCATTCTCGAAAAATATCATCATTGTTTACTTTGAAGAAATGTAATAAACCATGAAATCCCCAATCTTGTGGACAAATTATTCAGTAGTAAAAACTACTCTAAATGTGAAACATGAAATTGATATATCCCAATATAGGAAGTTGTACTCCTTGCTAAAATAGAATTCGGTAGGGTACACTGGAAAAAAAGCAAACATATTTTCTGCAGATGAAATTAAAACCTTCATTGATGAAGCATCTGACAATACGTATCTACTGATAAACGTATGTAAATGTAACTTTACTAGTAAAAATAAACATTTTTGATGTAAGTAGAGTTAACGCGCATGCGCTGATTTCCTCATCTCTGTGATGCCAACGTCACGACCTACTTTGCTTACGTTAGATTAGATTCGAAAAATAATTACAAATTGTTTAATTCTTATATATAATTATTCTTCGAGGTTATTGTAGGCCATTAGTAGGGTGAAAATTTATATCGAAATGAAAATCTGTATGGAAATGATTTTCATTTCGGTATAGATTTTTAACACCAAATGAACACAGTTCAATATATGAGTATAAAAATGTATATTTGGAACCAGGTACCATTTTTAAATGTTTTAAGTCAAAGCATTGGAGGTGAAACTGTACTGGACTCGGCAATAAAAACTTCAGTTCGACGAGATCTCATTCGCACCAGGCAAAATAAAAAACAAATTTGTGCAGGGGAAAAGAGCAATGCAAGAAGAAAAGGACAGCAAAGGCAGCAGCAGAGGAAAGGAAAAAAAAAAAAAAAAAGCTGGGGTCAACCTACCTAATGGGAGCCTTGCATTCAAGTCTTTCCTTGCTATTGATGCTTTCAGCATATTTCTTCCTGTAAAATGCTCTTTGCGGATCAGTTTTTCAGGTACACAAATAAAATGAATCGCTTGATGCAGAAACCCCTCATGTCCAAAAATTGTAAATTTTCAGGAGAAGGAAAAAACTAAATTACTATTCACGTAAATTTACTAATGGGAATTCACGTTCACCAATATCAACTGGATGGAAAGTACATGTTTTCTCTGAGTTTGTAGTCATCCAGTATTATTTACTTCTGAAATATTGGAACTTAAACATGCTGGACATGAGGGGTTTCTGTTCCAAACGGATTTAAGTTTTGAAAGAGAGTACATTTTATTTTATAAAACACATTACACAAATACAGAGGTTTGTCCAATACAATTTACATCACTTCTCGAGTCACATAAGTGATTTGGAATACAGATCTGAGTAAAAGGATTGAATTTATGGGTCCTGGGGTAAGTATGGCTTGCATTTTTTCAAATCTGCCATCTTCTTGTCACTTATCATTGGCACTTCAGAAGGGAAAACTGGATTTAATGAAAAGTCTGGAATCATGCTTTTTTCTGTAAGTCTGAAAGTATGTTCCTGCAGCCAATTGTCGAGCTTTGACTACACCAGGAGTTTGTGTGCAGTAGGAATATTCCATATATTCAGAAATTGAAATAATTTGTTTCATAGCTCTCGGTACTTTCCTGCCTTGTGACACCACAGATAGTACATTTTTCTTATAAGGTACTGGCTACCAAGATGTGAAATCAAGAATGTCTTCTTTATGGACCATATCCACAGTGAATGCAGTTTTAGAGCTAGAAGAGTTAATTAACTTTGTATAGTCCAGGGGTAAGTACGCACGGTCTTCCTTTTTTACAGTTCGCTTCACAATACTGAAATCTGTGTCACATGGGAGGTAGCTGTGACCTCTGATGGGAAAATATCGATAGATTGAATCGAATCTTCCTTTCGTTATCAATGTCAACATAAGCCGAATGACGCAGTGATTTTTGTTTTGGCCTGCACAGCCATCTGAGAAAAGAAAAAAGTGCCTAATGCTTGAGCTTACATATTCAATGATGTAATTGAGAATGAATGAACAAACTTCATTTGGGCTCTTTTTAGCTGTTGCTCGACATGCAGCCAACCTAGCGATTTGAATGAGAATCCCTCATGTCCTGGACATGAGGGAGTTTTGCACCAAACGGAAATTTTAGCAGGCTGTTGCATCCATAGTTTACAGCGGACATGAGGGGCATTGATATAAATCGATGCGTCTATATGCATAGTATCATATGACCAACAAATTCAAATTCGTCAAAAAGGTGGACATGAGGGGTTTCTGCACCAAGCGTATCAAATGTTCTGCACGCGTTCATAGAAAGACAATAAAAAGACTTTCCCTAGGTTTTACTGTCAGATGTATTTAAGCGTATGTTTTCAATTTTCTAACCAAAAATTAATTTTAATGTCAAAAAAAGCTGATTTATAACTTTCAAATTTTTGAGCTTAAATCAAAGAAGACGCAGAGAAATATAGGGCAATTTCAAAACCAGATGTATTGTGAAGCTAGGGTTAAAATATTAGACCAACACTTTAATTTTTTTGTCGCAAGAAACTTTTCTGTGACGCAACAAAAGCATAAATAAATTTGACCCTAACTTCCAAACCATTGGAGTAAAATGTATGAAATTGACACTGTAACTTAGTTGCATCATATTACACCTGTGGTATACCTTTCAGAAAGCTAGAGTAATTAGTTTGTAATTTCCAACTTTCAGCCATACTGTCCTTAAAAGGAGAGATTCCTGCCTGAGTGTGTAAGTGTCCATGTCTGCAGACAGCAAAGCTTGTGTTGGATCGGTTTGTGAAGGGTGTTTAAAACCATTAACAAGGAATAAATTGGTTCGGTTAACTGTACAAAAACTTGATATATATGCCATAAATTGTATGTTTTAACAATATCTATATCTTTGTGTACTAAGTTTTGTCTATCTCGTACTGTATACCAGTTATACAAAAGTTGTGTGTGCAAGTCATCCAGAATGAAGAGGTCTTTAGAGGCTATTACCAGAAGATTCAAGTAATGCATTTCGTTTGTCATAAAAATATCTTAAATTGTGGTATTTTAATAAAAATCATCATAGTTTTTTCAGAAAAACAATATTTTCTAAAAATGTTTATGTAAAGCGTATTTGAGTGTGGGGGATTTTCTTGAAAACCTTTTTATGACATCCTTGTAAAATACTTTGATACCAAGTTTGGTATTTAACACACTTTTCGTTTTTGAGCTACGCTTCCCACAGACACACACGGACATGTTTCTAATTTTTTGTTTTTGAATAAGTGAATTTTAATCTACGTCGAATTTTTGAGAGAATTACAAAAAATTCTCTATCCACTGTGCAAGCTGTAGATACGTGCTAGACAAAGTAAAAAGGCTTCCAGAATTAATGTAATTGTTGCAAAATAATATAATTAATATAGGTTTTATGAGGCATAATACAAACTTAGGCTTCTAAAATATATTTAAATATTATAAATAACATGCAAAGGTTATGTTCGATCAATAATTCTGTGGTTTTATAGCATAACCTCTACGAGAGTGGGTTACAGGGCACATAACATTCAAAATTTCTTCTTTCGGTAACTAAAATTAAGTGCCCAAAAATTGTCAGAAACTACATTCAATATATGGGGCATGTAGACGAAACCACTATGTTGAAGTTACTCTATGAGATGGACAGAAAATATTGTAACCATATAATTTGGGAGTTTTTCCGTCATCGTGACTAATGCTTACATCCTTTATTCAATGAAAGCCGAAGGTGCAAAACCAGTCCTAAATTCAGATCAGTTGTTGCAGCTGGTTTAACAGTCATTACCTATTGCAAGAAAAAATTCTACACTACACTGAAAGGTACTATGCGCATAGTGTTTAGAGAAAGTATTGTATTCCACCCAACATTTTTTACAAGATTTAACCAAAAATACATGTTTTGATAATTTTTTAAAAAAGGTCTGTGTGTGTGTATTACAACACAGCTTAAAATCGTAAAATAAGTTAAATACCAAAGTTGGTATTGATGCTTATCTCCCAAGAATGAGACGAAGATTTTCAAGAAATTCTCTTCAGCAAATTTTAATTTTCTCAAAAATGGCTCTAAGGATTTTAATTAAAATACCGTAGGAAAGGGGATTCTTCTTTTCGTTTTTGACATATGAAGCTCATACACAAGCACACACACTCACACGGACCCATTTTTTTTATTCAGGAGACCTCAAAACAATTTGCGGTTAAATATCGACATTGACTTTTTGGATGAAATAAAATACCTACTCTACCTATATGCAGAGTACGTGTAGAACAAAAGAAAATGGGTTTGCAGCATCAACGAGACACCGTTTTTCAATGAAATAAATAACCACTTTCTGCATTCTAACTGCGCGAATGTTTGTAAGGGAGACCGGGGGCAAGTTGGCGATGTTAACATTGGTCTGTTATTAATAAATTATTTTTTTTAGTAATTATTTTTAAATTCTTTCATTTGTATAGCCCCCTTTAACATCTAAAGTCATATCGGGGGGCTTTGTATTAGAAAACTGCCTGTAGGTTCTTTACGTTACGATTTATTTTCCTCAAACACACACATTCACTCTCACATACATACTTCCAGACTGTGGGGATTAGGGAATAATTCTGGTTAAAGAAAAATTCCAGCCGCGTATCGAACCCGGCACCTCCGGGTGAGAAATCAGCTCGCAACCACTCGCACTCGACCACAGAGGCAGTCTTGTTTTCTTTGTCTATAATACTAGAATGATCTTTAGTTGTATTGTATCTAATTGGAATACTTCTTATTTTGATATCATCAAAATTATTGTGCCATTGTTAAAATTAATGCAACAATGTCATACTGCCCTCTTACTCAGGTAACATGACTTTGACAACGGGGCAAAATGATACATGTGATTAAAGTTTAATGCATTTTAAGAGTAGGGATACTTCCGCAAGTCCTAAAGTACTAATCTATTGTGGCCTACTAACATCCGGGGGGGGGGGAGGGTGTGAGGAGGGTAAAGCATAGGCCAGCACATAGGAAATGACGGGGCTAAGCGCAGAGACGAACAGAAGTCCCTAACATTCATTAGATGGAGCCCTGGTGCGCCACGGGGGCTATACAGGCCGGAAGAAGGCCTCTACTACGGCACCCAGTCTCAACCAGCGCTCTCAGTGGGGAGAGACCTTTATTCGGAGCAAGCAACCGTGCCATCTGCTGCCAAGTTTCAAGCCACACCTGCGCCGACCTGAAAGATGAAGTAGGGAAAGGAACATGTTAGATATACAACACCCTAGTATTCGCCTGTGACCCCAGGAAATCCATTGAAAAACCCAGGATCAACGGGGACCGAACCCGGAACTCCGAATGCCAGTCCCAGACGAAACGAGGCACCTGGCTCGGTTTAATGCACTTTTATCTCCTCTTTAAATAGTTATCGTGCCTACATGTGTGACGTATGCAACCAACTAATCGGTTTTCTGATGGACGATTAACATAGCTTTCATTACATGACACTGCACTATACTTTCTTTGGAAGTTTACGACGACAAAAGAGTCTGTAGTATGGGATACTTAGTACTTTTGCAGCAGACAAGATGCCCATATCCAAAAGGAACATGTTTTGAAAAACTACAGTAAGTGTGTGTCTGTGAACACAATGACTCAAAAAACAACAGCCGTAAAATACCCTTTACATAGAAAATTTTAGAACATTTGAATTTTCTGAAAAATGGTCCAAACGATTTTGATTAAAATACCGTATATTAAAGACATCTTCCTGACAAATAAAATGTGTAATTGAATTTTCTGGGAATAAATTCTGAAGATATATTTAATATGGATGAATTTCGCCGGATTTTGCATAACTAGTAAACCGTAAGAGATAGACAAGAACTTGCTCCAAAAAAAAAAAAAAAAAAAAAAAAAAAAATGTATATCTCGTTAAAACACACAATTTATGTCATATACATCTTTTCGTGAAATTTACTTTTTTTGAGATACTCCTTGCTATTGGTTTCCGTTTTAAAATACTTAAAACCTTTCACATACGGGGATTTTTCAACCCCTGGCAATGCAAAGAAATGGATTTCATCCTGGCAACCGACTTATAGAACATTTTACTAACGTTTGAGCCTAGTGTGTCCAACTATTTCCCTTCTATTTATAAGAAATAATTTTAGCTAATGTTTATCTCCATTAACATGAAGTAGAAAGAAGCATAAGCTTTTAACAATAATTTATTACACAGAGAGAGAGAGAGAGAGAGAGAGAGGAAGTCGTGTGAATAGAACAATTCATTTTTTTCCCCACATGGTTTTCTAAAATATTTCGGCACGGTTTAGTCTTAACGGCAGCAGCAATTTATTGTAATTTCTGTTCTTCATTTTGTTTTGGTTTTTCCATTTCCTTTTAGAAAACTTTTTGTTTATAATTCCTTGTCACATCAGATATTTAACGAATCAGAAATTAATGAAGTACCGAAAAGGGAAAAGTAAAATATTATTATCAGTATCTCTATACGTCTTGCAGCGCGTTAAGGAACAGTTTGATCACGTGCTCAGGAAATTATAAAACAAAATTAAAGAGTGGATGTAAGCAAAAAAAGAAAACGGTAAAATGCGCTTGGGGCAAGATCACGAGTTCACTAACTCTTTCCAGCCAACTTGTCTCGGGAACGTTAAAAACATTTTTGATTTTTGTTCAAGGATTAAGAACAATAAGATACAAATACATAATTTTGTAAAAATCATATTGACTAAGGTAATTATGTATAGCAAAGGATAACCAGATATCTCACCTCATAGTCCACGGGAGCTTGAAATTTAGATACATCAGAAAAAAAAATCTAATGTGTTTCATTCACATGACTTTCTCTACATCTTTGTAAGAAACTTTAGTTAATAAGCTTATTCTTCTATCTACTTCATGTTAATCGAGATGAACATTAGCAGAAACGGGAAATAAGTAACACACTAGGCTGAACCGATAGTCAAATGTTTTTAAATGTGGTTGTTATAGAATTGAAATTCGTTTCTTTACGTGGGCAGAAGTTGAGAAGTTCACGCATGAGAAATGTTCAAATATTTTAAAACTTAAACTAATAACAAGGAAAAAATGTATATGCCATAAATTGTGTATTTTAACAAGATCTACACTTTTGTGTATTAAGATATTTGTTTATTTCTTACGATTTACTAGTATTCAAAATTCAGCAAAATTCATCCAGAATAAAGAGGTCTTCAGACTCTATTCCAAAAAAATTCTATATATACATTCTATTTGTGATGGAAATGTTTTTAATATATGGAATTTTAGTAAAATTGTTAGAACCATTTTTGAGAAAAACTTTTTCAGAATTTTTCCATGTAAACAGTAATTTGGGGTGGGGGATTTTTTTGAAAATCTCTGTGTCGCATCCTTGGAAGATACCAAGTTTAACAGTCTTTTAGTTTTTGAGCTACGCTGCCTACAGACAGACAGACAGACAGACAGACAGACACACATACATATAGACGTTTTTCTGAAAATGTTTTTTTTTTTTTTTTTTTTTTTTTTTTTTTGGATTCAGGGGGTCCTAGAACTTGTATTTCCGGTAAAACCTCGGTATCGAATTTTTGGATGGATTACAATACTACCTCTAAACACTATGTACAATGTACATAGTACGTGTAGAGAAAGTAATAAATGAACGTGACTTAAGAGGAATAAATTATGGAGGCGGCTTATTGTACGAGCTGTTAGTGTCTAGCAGTGTGGAGAGTTAGTAATAACTTTGCCGGTCCCAATGGCCACGCTCGCTAAAGCGCCTCGCTTTGGTGCTTCGTGGGCAGGGGATCGTGGGTTCGAATCCCGCCTTGGGCATGGGTGTTATATGTTTGTGCAATGTGTATATGTTTGTAAAAGAAACAGTAAAACCAGTAAACCAGTACTCAGTAAAACCTACGGGGGGAAATGTAAATAGGGATACAGTACCGGAGTTCTGATCAGACTCCGTTACTGTTTAAAAAAGAATAAATAAATGAATAAATTATGGAGGCGGCTTATTGTACGAGCTGTTAGTGTCTAGCAGTGTGGAGAGTTAGTAACTTTAAGATGGTTCTACCTAAAAATAGTAATTTAAACGAAGTCATTCGTCATCTTGTCCCACTCGTCAACTTGTCCCGGCTTACCCTAGCAATGATGTGCAGCATAGTAGTTTCACCATGAAACCACCGTTTTACAAAAAACAAAATGTATTTTTCACAAAGATTTCTGTTTGTGTCTCTTTGTTGGATGTAATTTCAGTTCTGTTTTGTTTCTTTCCTCCCTTCCGTAAATGCGTACCACAAAGGGATAGGTCGCAATGGGTAATCTGCCCCTTTTTGTTACATAGCTTTTACTTTTTATCTCTTTTATCCCAAAACTGAAACTTACCAGCACATGTTCTTTACAGGTAGATTAAATGTAGATGTAATTAAAACATTAATTGGCAGCAAGCTAGTCTGAATTTAATAGTGAAAAAATTTAGATTCGTTTTTACTTTCTCTACACGTACTATTTACATAGAGTGTATAGAGGGTATTGTATTCCACCCAAAATTCGGTAGCGAGATTTAATCGGAAATACATGATTTGAAAACCCCTGAATCCAAAAAAGCATTTTTAGAAACATACTCGTGTATGTGTGTGTGTGTGTGGGGGGGGGGCAGCATAGCTCAAAAACGAAAGGTTTGTTAAAAAACCAAACTTGCTAAATAAGTTCAGGATCTTCCAAGGATGCGACACGCAGTTTTTAAGAAAATTCCCCCACCCTAACTTCCTTTACATTGAAAAAATTCAGAAATTTTTATTTTCTCAAAAATGGCTCTTACAATTTTGCTTAAAATAAGTACCACATATAAAATATGTTTATAACAAGTAAAAATATATCTTGAATTTTCTGGCAATAGCCTTCGATGAACTTTTAATTCTTGATGACCTTTACTTGATTTTACATAATTAGCAAACCGTAAACGAGAGACAAAATCTATAGAAAAAAAAACAACCAATACGTAGATGTGAAAATAAATAATTTATGTCACATACATTTTTTGTGGAGCTGACCATTTTTTAAATATTCCTTAAAATACTTGAAATTTTTCACACTCGGAAACTTGTCATCTGCCAATACAAATAAACGGATTTCATTCACATGGAAACCGGCTTTTAAAAGATTTTACTATCGTTCTCGCCTAGTGTACACATCAGGGTTTTCACTACGTGCTTAAGCTGCACGTTTAAAAATGAATCATTGAGTAAATAAATAGATAAATAAATTTAGTTTTGCTTCTGTTACAGCCTCTGCCTCGTACTGAACGTCAATCAACAGCGCCGTTTAATCACAGAAATAGCAGAACCGTTCATTGAGATATTTACAGCACAGTGGAAATTGAAAATGTCACGCCGAAACATAAATCAGACGCTTTAACATTGAAATCTTCCCACGCCTCTGTTCGTTTGTGTGTCAGTGATCACATACTACGTTTGATAATCGCTGAATTAAAAAAAAAAGTGCCAGGCATTTCCTTGCAGTAAAGGATGAGCTCATTTCTGGAGGAGGGCGAAATAATGGCACACGGATTCACAGCAACAAATCTTCCCGGCAGTAATATTCAATATCAGAGTGAGAAAACAGAAATAAAAAGAGAACGTAGAAGGTTTAAATAGACACTAGCTATTAGTTTGATTTGTAGACTGTAAATCAGAGGAAGATGTTACTTAGAAAATGTGCCAAGGAAGGGCCTCGCCTTTCTCCCAAGGTAATTTTCCTAGCTTTGCACCGCTAAAGACGACACGCATAATTAACGGTCCATTGATATTCCACAGATGTATGGTACGAAGACCGGCGTTATCTTACATAGCAGGAACCCATTTCATCGGGATAAAAGTTATGGCACATTCGAACAAATAATGAAAAAATATTTGTTTTCCCACCAAAGCTCGTATATTTTACTAAGTACCACATATATTTCATTTTGGAAATTTCTAGGCATCCAAGGCTATCTACGAAAGAAATTATACAAATGATTTTGACCTATGTCTCTTTAATAGACATAGGTCACAGTTGTTTTTCTAATGCTTTAGCCCAGTGTATACCCTTATTTCTCTTCTACTTATAAGGAACCAAGTAATAAGACCATATTTGCTAATCTTTTCTGGATTACAATGAAGTAAATGGAAGAATAAGATTTTTCTCAATAATTTGTTGCAGAGATATAGAAAACAGTCATGTGAATGGAATACATCAGTTTTTTTCGTAATTGGCTTACCCTCCCCATATTTTAGAACTGACACCGCCCTGGGACTTACATTTACGAAATTTGGAAAATGCACAGAATGAAAGAAATTTTATTGAAATTTAAAATAGACCCAATAATAGTGATATTTTTACCTCGCATTGAAATTATGGTGTGAATGGTTATTTAAATAGTATTTTTACTTCTTCTATACACACTATGTACATAGTGCATGGAGAAGGTATTGCACTCCACTAAAAATTGGATACCGGTATTTCACTGGAAATATATGTTTTGAGAACTCCTGAATCAAAAAAAAATTAAAAACATGCCCGTGCGTGTATCTGCCTGTGTTTGTGTATGTATGTCCATGTGTGTTTGTGTGTGTGTGTGTGTGTGGGGGGGGGGGGGCAGAATAGCTCAAAACGAAAATCTGTTGAAATACCAAACTTGGTATTTAAGTTCACTATTTTTCAAGGATGCGACACGAAGGTTTACAAGAAAATACCCCCACTACCAACTACCCTTGTCATGGAAAATTTTTGATTTTTTTTTAACTTAACGTCCTTTAACCTGGTTGGTCATATCGGACGATGAATGAAATTGGTAAATGATGCTCAAATGATCTCGGAGCCCATGGAGCTTAAAGTTACTCGACATTCGTCTTCTCAGGATAAGGGAAAACTCCGTAAAAAAAACTTTATCCAAGCAACTCACCCTAAGCGAGATTCGAACTAAGGACCTTTTGAATGTGAAGAGACACGCTACCACCACATTAGCCAGACGGGCTTCGAAGATTTTGATTTTCTCAAAAAACGATTTTGATTAAAATATTGTATATTAAAGATATTTTAATTGGAAATAAAATGTATATTTTGGATTTTCTGGGAATAGCCGCTAAAGACATCCTTATTCTGGACGAATTTTGCGGAATTTTGTATCCCAAGTAAACTATAAGAGATACACAAAAATGTACTGCACAGAAAATGTAGATCTCGTTAAAATACACAATTTATGTTAGATACTTTTTTTTGTGAAGTTGGACGTTTTTAAGATATTTCTTGTTATTGGTTTCAGTTTTAAAATACTTATACTTTTCTCATACGAGAATTTGTCAACTCCTGGCCATACAAACAAAGGCACTTCAATTACAAAACAACCAGTTTTAAAACATTTAACTATCGCTTAGTGTATTCTTTTATTTTATTTCTACTTACAAGAAAGATAGTAATGAGACCATATCTGCCATTTTTTTCGATTAGCATGCTGTAAATGGAAGAATAAGTTTTTTTTCTCAATAATCTGTTTCAGAGATGTAGAGAAAGTTACTTGAATGGAACATATCAGATTTTTTCTCCTAGTTGGCTTACCCTTCCCATATTTTAGCACTGACACCCCCCTAGGACTTATAAGCATTTACTAGGGGCCAGAAACAATGTATGATAGGAAAGGTGATGATGGACCAATTGGTGGAGGATACGGAAAAAACCCACTCAGACGTTGCTTCGTCCACCACAAATCCCACAGACGAGCAATTTTAATCGAACCGGGCCGCCTAGATGAGAAGCCAGCGGTCTAACCATTGGGCTGAATAGTATTTTAATATCTAAATGCGTTATTCTAATGTCTAAATTTACTATTCTAATAACATAAGTCATGTGATACGTTTTAAAACCATTTACATAAGAATTCAACTTTTACAGTAACTGAGATTACAAATAGATTTTTCATATCATACTTTTATATTAACCTCAACTATTGCAGCACAATTTTTAGTTTTTACACTCTTCAAAACTCTTGATTTTTCAAGTTTTTGTAATTTATTTTTCAAAATTAGAGCACTCTTTCGAAAAACAGTATAACAGTTTTCTTTAATATACTTTTGAGAGGCAGTATAAAAATTTGGAACAAAGTATTAAAATTTACATCGTGAGAGGCAATTTCGAATGGAAGTGTTAAAAAAAGTTAATAAACATGTTCCTGCACATTAAAAGGTACAGTTAATTGGTAGTTAAAGAGCGAAAACGATAGATCTTCTTAAAATTTAGAATTTTCATTACTTTATAAAAGAATATTTCTCTCTCTCTCTCTCTCTCTCTCTCTCTCTCTCTCTCTCTCTCTTTTTACATGTTTTGGTCAAATTTCACATATGTATCATCTTAAAACAATGCACTGAGTATTTGATAAAAAAATTTTAGCCTTTCTTGTTGTTTTCTACATTTTATGAACATTTTATCCAGTTTTTCAAATATCAAACATTTAAAGCCACAAATGTCCATTTAATTGTTCCTGTAACCTATAAGTACTTATCGCATTCAACTTTAAACTCCTTCTATCCAATTTGTTTTTCATTTGATAATCAAAATGCTTTTTGGACCCAGTTTATAGCTTATTAAGTTCAAATTTTATAGAGAGCTTTAGGAATTTGAAATTTCAATTTTGTGCAATATAAAATAGTTCAGCTTAAGATAATCTATTTTTTTTTCAAATTGAGAGACTGAAAATTTACTAACAAGTGAACTTTTCTTTTTCTCTTAAAGTAATTAAAGTTAAGACATTTGTGAAGAATACTTTTTTTAAATTTGTGTGCTAATCTCAAATTTATAATTTAAAGACGATACGATAAACCATGTGTCCAAGAAGCGTTTCATGTTACCATATCAAAAAGTGATTAAATATTAATTTGTATTCTGCGTGCTACTTCATAGGATATTCTCTAATAATTCAACAAACTGTTCTTTAAAAAGTGTATTCTTGTATCTATTTTATGTTAATTTAAATAAACATTTGCATACTTTTTGATACACATTTTAATGTAGCTACATAAAAAACTGAGATTTAATTATTGTCAAATATAGTCCCTATATGATGGATTTGGACTTTGACTGAACAAGTTCCTCACTGGTGGGTTTTATCTTGGAATACCCCCGGTGAGTTCTGCAACTCTGTAAATGAACAAAGGGATATCAGCACACTTTAAATACTGGGCGAATAGTGATATCGTTAAATTGGACAGCTAATTGTTAACTAGTTTAATGTGTTAGCTCCTCCTCATGTTCTTCCCTCGTAGATGGGAAGAGTACAATTAGTTGCATATCCACCCAAAGTTAAGGAGCTACTGAAGACGCCACGCCTACATTCACGTTACTACAAAAGGAAAGACGTGTCCACAACTTGGTGTTAACCTTTAAGTACACATTAAGGTCGTGACATTCTAACGAGTGTGTGTACCCCTTATTTATGTCAGCGTAAATTAGGTACAGCGACTGAGGGAACATTTGCGCAAATTGCTCCTAAGAGTTACATGCATCCCTAAGGAGATACAATCTCTGTTCCTACCTCCTAAACATGGGCGCAAGGTGAATTAAAATTCCACCCCATATCATTCAAATTATTAACCTTCTGATCTCAATTTTACATACCTACTTATTTTCGGGACAAAACTTGAACTTCCTTGAGATGACACATCTGTAAAATCTTAACAAATATCTTCAAAAATAAAAAAAATACTTTTTTGCTTTATCCATTACGAATGTACACATAGATACACCGAATATAGACCCAAAAATTCGATACAGAGATTTCACATTAAATACATGTTTCAAGGACCCCTGAATTCACAAAACCATTGTGAGTGTCTGTGAGCAGCTGAACTCAAAGTCATTAAACACCAACATTGGTATTTAAGTGTAGTATTATTTCAAGAATGCGACACGAACATTTACAAGAAAATTCCCCCACTCAAAACTGTCCTTTATATGGAAAAGTTGATCTGTTCCATTCACATAACTGTCTCTACATCCCTGCAGTCAATTATTGTTAGAAAGTTTATCCTTCAACTTAACTCAATACTAATGGAGAAAAGATTGACAGAAAGGGTCTATTTCCTGCTTCCTTGTAACTAGAAAGGCAATAAGGGAGTACCATAGGCAAAATGGATAGAAATCTTTTAAAAGTGGTTCCTATGTGATTGAAGTATCTTTGTTTATATGGACAGTAGTTGACAAATTCCCGTATGAGAAAAGTATAAGTATTTTAAAGCTGAAAATAATAACAAGGAATATCTTAAAAACGGTCAAATCCCTGAAAAAATGTATATAACATAAATTGTGTGTTTTAAGGAAACTCTACATTTTTTGTGTGATACATTTGTCTATATTTTTCGGTTTAGCAGTTATTCGAAATTCCGCAAAATTCATCCAGAATAAACATGTCTTTAGAGGCTATTGCCAGAAAATTAAAGATATACATTTTATTTGTCATGTAAATATTTTAAATATAAAAGATTAATCGAAATTGAGGGAGCCATTTTTGAGAAAATCAACATTTTAAAAACATGTTTCATGTAAAGCGTAGTTTAAGGTGGAGGGATTTTCTTGGAACTCTTCGTGTCGTATCCTTGGAAGATACCAAACCTAAAAAACCAAGTTTAGTATTTAACGGTTATTTTGTTTTTGAGCTATGCTGCCCAAAGACACACACACACACACACACGTATATTTTTCTAAAAATGCTTTTTTGGATTCAGGTGGTCTCAAAGCATGTATTTCCGGTGAAATCTCAGTATCGAATTTTGGGTGCAATACATTACCTTCTCATTACACTATGCACATAGTACGTATAGAGAAAGTAAACATATTTGAACATTTTATTTTTTCTCAAAAATGGCTCTAGCGATTTGATTCAAATACCGTGTAATAATAATATTTGGATGACAATCAAAATGTGTATTTTGAATTTTCAAAAAAAAAAGCCTCTAAATATTCCTTATTCTGAACGATTTTTGCATAGCTGGTTAAGAGAGGGACACAACTTTATGAGACAAAAAAAACAAACAAACAAAAACAAACACGTTTTACATGTTTTCTAAATATATTGTTAGGGCCCTTGAAACTGATCTCCCGCTCTTTCAGACTGCACACAATGAAACTGACTCAAACGCGGCTGTTGCCGGTCTCTGCACTATTTCAATTGGACTTCTGTTATCAGCTACAGACAACGCGAATGGCATTTGACGTATATCTTCAAGTTACGCCAGTGTTGCTACTACTATTTATTCAACTATAGTAATAAGAGCATCTTTAATATGATTTTGAGAGGCTGTATAACATTTTCAAATAAATTAGTAGAAAAGTTCATCGTGTGGAGCATTTTAAATACGGAAAAGAGTTGGAAATAGGTTTGTGTGAAAATGTGATTCAATGTTGAAAGTGTCTATTAACAAGCGTGTACCTTCCCATCTATAGCTTCAGTTAATTGGCAGTAGAAGCCTCCAAGTGGAAAAGTTTAGAATTCATTATTATTTTGTTATGAAGCAACATAATTGTTTATTATTATCAATTTTTGCACATTTCATAGATGTAGCACCTAAGTTCAAAAGAAGTTTTTAGAGTAGAAGTATTACAATTTTATCAACCATTAAAGGTATAATTAACACATTAGTTTTTAAACTCCTTTAAGTGCAATGTACACCAATACCGAGGGAGAGAGCTTCGCAATATCGGATGAGGATCGTATACTGGATCATCCGTTCATTACTTTTTCTATAATCTAGTATATAGTAGGTGGAGAAAGAATTGTTATCACTAAAAATTCTGTGTCGAAATTTCACCTAAGTCAAAAAAGGCATTTTTAGAAAAAGGGCAGCATTATGGTATAGTGTGGTGTGTCTGGAAAATCGTTCAGAAAAATACCCTCACCCTAAACTACCCCTTACATGGAAGATATTTCGAAAATGTTCATCTTCTAAAAAAAGGCTGCAAGTTTCTTGATTAAAATACCGTATGTTGAAGATTACTGACAAATAAAATTTATATTTTTAATAATATGGGAATATCTTCTGTAGTTACCTTCATTAAATATGACTTTTGCACAACTAAATTGTAAATTTTAAGACAGACGAAGACAAATATCTCGTTAAAACGCACATTTTACGCCATTGTAGAGTTTGCAGTCCGAGATATTCCTGTTATTGGTTTCATAAAATTCTTAAACTGAGAATAGTTTAAGAATTTTATGAAACCAATAACAGGAATATCTCGGATTGCGGTTTGTGAAGGACCCCTACACAGACCTCTCCGGGAAGAAGTTGCACGGGCCTCAGTTCAGTAACAAATTCTTTGGAAACTGATTACAAACGAAGTCTTTGTGAATAATTCGCCCGACGTTGCGACCAATAGACCGGTTTGCAGTCACGGTGCGCAAACACTGCAGTCACTCACCGCTCAGTACATTTCATGAAACATGGCTTGCAATTCTTACTTCTTTTGTAGGTAGAAAATAACGTCACACAATTGTGTGGAAGTTTGTGGAAGCCGAAGATTCGAGAAGAACCGAGACTTCTCAAGCTTCAAAGTTTCTGGTTACCGCCGCGCCGCACTTTCTGGGTTGTTACGCATTCCAAGGAGAAACTTAGAAGACTGTCATTGTATGTAGAATGGGAGACGTTAATGACTCCGCCTATGTTGGAGCCTGCTGTTTTGGTGCAGGTCGCTCTTTGTTCCCTATGTTTCGCCACTTCCGCCCAAAGCTTCACAGAGACACAACCAATCTTCTGTGCTCTTAAGTGTCCAAGCCCGTTTCCTTCTTGGTATCCAATGTATACCTTCTAATACAATGAGAGAAAATACGTTTCTCTGTTTTGTAAGTCTGTGCAACAAAGTTAGAAAGAGAGAGACAGAGATCACTAATCTCGGAAACCACCTGTAAGATTTTTATCATTCTTTCACCACTGAAAGATGTTTTTCCCTAAGGAATTACAAAATCTTAATTTTAGAACACGAAACTTGTAACAGAAACTTCTTAGTTCAGGCATGAGGAGCTCAAGAAACTATAGGGTGGAACACGTCTGCCATGTCCACCTAACAGATAGTATTCGCCGGTGCCAAACAAGAATATCAACACAAAACTTTAGCGGCACTATGACGAAACTTTGACTACACTCAACCAAGAAATTCAGATTTTTAGAAAATAGTTGTTTGAGCGTTTGTAAGTTCATAGACAATCAATACTTAGCTATCCCACCGTTGCTTCGTGCTCTACAGCATTTAAAGAATCATACTTCACATCTTCTCTAGCATACTATTTAATAAAACAGCGTTTTTGACAAAACTACATTTTATATTTTCAAATTATTCCACGCGTCTCAGTTTTATTAATACAATTAAAATGCCCCAATAGGTGCACCCTGAATATTAAAAAAAACTATGATAATAAATTATATTATTGGAAGGATTATATATTGCATGGTTCATGAAATAAAAAATAAAGCATATGACAGGAGAGCAAAAATCCAATATTTTTGTCATGAGCTCAGTTCATTTTTGTTTATTTTATGCTGCAAAGGAAACAAATACCAAAATCTGATACTTAGCTTTATAAACTACAATTTCTTAAACATTTTTCTTTTGTAGCTTAACGTCATTTAACCAGGTTGGTCATATGGACGTGAATGAAACTGAAATATGCATGCCCAAATGATCTCGGGATTAGCTTAAAGTTATTCGGCATTCGTTTTTTCGGATAAGGGAGCCCCCCAAAAAGAACCTCATCCTAATCGAAATTCGAACTGGCGACCTCTTGAATGTGAGGCAGACACGCTACATCACACTACTGAGGCGGGAATTGACGATTTAGTATCATTTTCAAACTCATTTTAAATTGAGGAAGAGATAGATATTGAAAACACATGTTTTTAAAAATAAAATCATTAATAACTAAAACTATATTAAAGCTAGATGATTGAAAGTGTTTATACATAGGTCATGTAAAATATTGAGCAAACATTTAAGTTCCTAGCTGTAAAACACTTATAAGTTAAATATGAAATCCATTCACCCCCGCTCCATTTTATCAAATAATCAGGTATGTATAACGAAGTAGCATCAAATTCTTCTATCCATTACTTCAATACTTCTAAAGCAAGCGGCTAAGGTTTTGGATACGATACAGTTTAATAAGCCTTATGCAAGTAAATATTACTGTTTGTAGACAAGCTCATTACCGGGTGTGCTTGATTCTCTGTGATCGTCTTTAATCAGTTCATGGACAGATCCGTGAGTGCTAATACGCATGCGTTGTCTTGCGGGGTCTAAATCGGTACGTGCCCTTTGCTACTTACTGATTCTGATGGACTGTTTATGCAATCGGAAGCCTCTTGAAGCTACTGAATGCACGTGGATGCAGTCATGGGTTTATTGGAACCCATTGCTAGGAAGATGACCGATGATCAAATTATCGAGGGCGGTTTATTGGCACATACCTGTAAAAAAA
Organism: Hymenopus coronatus; assembly: GCA_030762935.1. Taxonomy (NCBI): domain Eukaryota; kingdom Metazoa; phylum Arthropoda; class Insecta; order Mantodea; family Hymenopodidae; genus Hymenopus; species Hymenopus coronatus. Next base: position 67,493,060 of record CM060894.1, read on the forward strand.
AATTTATGTTCAGGTAACATCTGAAAATGTTCAGTCTATGTTTATAACTAGACAAAGTATAAACAAAAATTAAAACAATGTAATTTTTTGACAAAATATGAAAAAAAATAAGAAAACCTTCGAAAATATTATGTAATACGCATTTAAAGCTACAACATCTTATACCTATTTAAAATTATGCATTATTTTTACTTCATTAATTAAAATGCATACTTTATATCAGGTACTCAATTGCTCTGTGTTTAATGTGTGAAGAATCCCTTAGTCGTTAAAAGAGTTGCAGAAATCAACGGGGCTATTTCAAGTTAAAACCGATCAATGAAGAACTGGCAAGAGTCCTCTTTGCTTATCATTCTGAGAGGCGGTGAGCGTCGACCTCGTAGAGAGATAAAACGTAGGTCACTCATGTCATTGACTGGTTTTAAATTGAAATAGTCCCGTTGAGCTATGCAATTATTTTAACGCACGAAGGGATATGTACATGTCAAATACGGGGCAGCTAAACCACCTGGTATATTTTCTCCAAATTTAGCAATGAAAGGTCGAATGAATAGAACAAATTACACGGATTTATCAGAATTTAATCATTGTTAAACTATTAAATTATGAAAAACAAAAACAAGCTATTGTTATCTTTGTCCTTGCTTAATACTAATTAAAATATAACTCCAAAAACACCAGTTTATCAAAACACAAATTCAAGAATAGAAAGCATTTAATTTTGCACCTGGCGTCACTTAAAGGAAATCTTTTCCTCAACTGTACCAAGAGATTTTCCTCGAAAGGTTTGAAAGTGTACAAACAGAATATCTGGAAAGCCCAATTAAATGCTGACAGAATTTTTTTTATGCAATATATCTGAAAATTTTGGAAAATTCACAGTAGGAAAGATATATTATTGAAATTGGTAATAAATATTACAGTATTTTTGCAATGTTACAAACTTGTTAATAAAAACTATCCGCTATGAGGAGTATGACATCAGATATTATTTGTAATAGTACTAGAGGACTGTGTAAAGAACAATATTACATTAACATTTGCTCCATTTACTTACTGATAGTTTGAGTTATTAAAGGTGGTATGTTTTCAATTCCAATAGTGTATAAAATCCATGCGCGGGCGGGAGTGTTGGCAAGACGAATGTTAAAGCGAAATGAGTTGGAATGGTTAGCTCGGGCTGCATGTCAAGTGTTGAAGTCCGAACACATGAAAACAAGATAGTCATTTTTCATTTCACAGCGCTGTTATGATCATGCAAAAAGTATCCAGTAGTAAGTTATGTAATTGGTTTGTGGGACTACTATGAGATGAAGAGAAAAAAATACAACTAATACACAGATTTGTACTATTTATCAATATATCTCTATATATACACCTAATGCTATACATAAATGTTCTAAAAAGGTATTCAGCTATACATTTATAAAACAAGACACGTTTAGTTCAATGCAAATCGGAAGAGATAGGTTTTTTACTTTCTCTACATATACCATGAATATATTAGATAGAGAAGGTATTGCATTCCACACAACAATTGGTGTCTAGATTTCATCAGAAATATATTAAGAATAAACAAAAGCATTTTTAGAAAAATATACTGTATGTCCGTGTGAGTGGGTGTGTGGACAGCAAAAAAAAAAAAAAAAAAAAAAAAAAAAAAAAAAAAAAAAACGAAAATGCATTATTTAATTGCAAAATTTGGCATTTAAGTTGAGTATCTTTTAAAGATGCGACACGAAGATTTTCATTGAAACCCCTCCTCCTAAACTACCGTTTATATGGATATTTTTGTTTAAAGTTTTGATTTTCTCAAAAATGGCTTAAACGATTTTTACTAAAATTGATTAAAATTTTGATAAATGATACTTATATAACAGATAACATGTATATATAATTTTCTAGGAATAGCCTCTAAGACATCTTCATGCTGCATGAATTTTACATAACTCTTAAACCGTAAGAGATAAACAAAAATTACAACACAAAAATGTTGATTTCAGAAAAACACATAAATTATGTAATACACTTTTTTGAAGAGTTAACTGTTTCCGAAATATTCCTTGTTATGGGTTTACATTTTAAGCTACTCAAACATTTTCCGTTTCACCTCTCCTTTGTTTTACTCCTGGCCTTGGAAAGCGAACCAAATTTCAAGTGTTTCTCGTGGCGATTTTTCACTATCGCTTTAGCCTGGTATATTACTTTATTTCCTCTCCTTAGAAGGAACTAATACATCCATTTGTGCTAATGTTTTTCTCAACTGCTACGACGTAGATAAAAGGATAAAGGTTTATAATAGTTCGTAGAGAAAGTCATGTGTACGGAACATCAGATTTTCATTTGTAACCAATAACATTGATATAAATTAGTTTCTCAAGGATGCAACAGAAATTAGCTATGATATAGATACAGCTTAAACTACTACGAGAAGGCCTATCTATATTTTGAGCTTCATTGTTTGCTGTAGGTACGATCTGTTGTTTCCACTGGAAACTCTTACATTGTTGGCCTTAACCTATTTACAACAGCAGTATTTGTGTTGAGTATGATGACTTTAAAATTGAGTCCGCGAAAAAATGAAACTAACTGATGAAAATGTTCGTGTATGACATATGATTATCAAGACAACTCCGGAGATGAATCTCCATCCTTTACCACGACATTAATTGTTGTACCATAAAACATTGAAGTTGTGCAAAACTGGTAGCGCAAGATCGTCATGCCACAAACAGCGAGATAGAGGCAACTCTAGGCATTAGTTCATTTAGTTCATTCGGCCGTGGAAAAGGTTTGTTCTCTTTGGATCCCACATGTTTTAGATTAGAGAATGCTCGTGTCAATTTCAGCACAGAAATGATAAAGAAATACAATGGTGCTGCTTCAAAAGACATATACAGAATGTTAATGAACTACACCGAAATAATTTGCGAGATTGCACACGTGACTGATAAGTAATTTGAAATCGGCGATGCATCGTCCCCGGATAAACATAACGCAGCTGCATAGCGTTAAGCGTGTGGGTATCAGGTGCTGATAAGTCGGTGTTAAAGCAAAGCAGGTTGAAAAAATGGCTTAGAATATCTTTAAACTGCTGCCGAAGTGTAGAAATATTGATTTTTAGCAGCTTGTTAGTAGCGTTCTCAAGATTTTATGTCGTAAAAATCTGTAAAATGTCGAACTGATCACTTCACAGTACGACACTGAGCATTCACTAACAATATTCTTGAGGTAGCCTACTCTGGAGGCATTTTTTCAACTGCTTTGGTGGCTTAATGTGGAACGTGGGAAGCTGCTATCCCAAAGGTCACGAGTTCGATTGCTGCGTTGAGTACATATTTTTTATTATTTTTTTTCATTCCAGACGAAGTGCCGCGATATGTGAACGAGACCCGAACTTGGGCACTATCTTTCACTTGAAAGCCAGTATCATAACCACTACGCTAGAGAGGTACGCTGTAATATGTCCCTTCGTTTTACGTGTTATGCTCTCGAATGGTTTATAAATTAGCCAGTGGCGTACTGGTACTTCAGAAACGTATAACCGTTACTTCGTAATTTCAATAAAGAGGCCATAAGTCTCCTATCTCAAATTACCTATTTAAGTAATCCATATATTCTGTATAGTTCATAGATACATGCATATGAGCCGGAACCTAAACAGCAGCCGACTATAGGGGTGTTTTAAGGTGAACCAAATCTAACAAAAGTTGTTCGCACTCTAAGCACTTCGAAACAAATGGTCGCCTGTTTTAGCAAAAAATCTGGTAAAACGGTTCAACTCTGAATGCTACACACAACCATTTGTTTCCTGGTAGTGCTGTGAAATAAGGAAACCAAACAAGTGTTGTCGGGTAGTTCTTCAGCAAGACAATGCGAGCGCTTACACATCTCGTCTAACAATCGAATATTTTAACACTCAAAAACTCGAATTGTTGACTAATCTGTCGTACAGTCCTGATATGGCCCATAATGATTTTCTTTTTGTTCCCAAACATAAAGAATAAAATACGTGGATATCGATTTTCGTCGACAGAAAAAGCCGTTGATACGTCCTGAAGCCATGTTTTAGAGATGTCTCAAGCAGATTCGAAAAATGCTGTGACAAATGGTCCCTGCTTATCCAAAAGAGTATTTATCGTAAAGGAGGACATTTCGAGAATGAATAAGCTATTTTCAAGACTAGTGTTTTATGATATTAGGCTCATAATATAAACAGTGCCCCACGTAATGATATTATCCAAGAAATTAAGACTCTAACCCTAATGCTTTAAGGAATGACTTTTCTAACAGACCATGGTTACCCCTGTCCCGGGGCTAAGAATTATTCAGAAGGGAAATATAAATCATAGCCAAGAATATAAATCATATCAAGAAGAGAAAATATAAATGTGCAGTGAAAATGGGAAGGGTAGAAAGACTTTAAACACGTATAAGTCACGAGCTCGGGGTACAAGATACTGTTACGTCCGTGCATTGAACCAAAGGGATGAATGGACTCTGCCCGAGGGGACATAACGGGACAGCAAGCAATGCTCTCCGCTGCTCAGGAGACACTGTTGAAGAGTCTCCGCACAACCAAGATGTATATTTAGAATCCGAGGTAGAGCCGTACAGGCTACCTGTGAAAGAGAGGGAAATACCTATTTTAATATTGAAGAGAGTACGGAACATAGCATTGCATCAACCTAATAAATAATAATAGTCGCAGACGAGTCAAGTGTAATTTCTTAAATAGAAAATTAAGATGTATACGCGAGTGTTTTAGGGCGGAAAAGGCCGGACTAAATTAATAAACCACTTGTGTTTCACCACAACCTAAGAGTTTCCATACTATTATAATTCTAAGCTAGGCCACCCAGATATCCACACCATTCCCTATACCAATAACCCGCGCCCGGGATACGAACCCGGAACCATAGCGCCCCACCCCTTAAAAATCCAAGGCAATTCTATTAACGGGAAACGTGCCCCTTTGGAGAGAGCTCTTTTAAGCTGGCTCGTAATATGTAGGCACATTCAGAAGTGGAGACACAAATACAGAATAAAACACGAAATTGTTATCTGTGGCGTATCTGCCATCATGTTTCCCAGAGCTTTCTGCTCTTCTTTTTATATGCTCATGATGGCAGAGGGAAGGGGGATATTTACGCTCTGTTAAAGAATACGCTGTGAGGCTGGCAATCAGACAAGATTCAAATTTCACGGAATAATAAACCTGATAACAGTTTTAACCACGGATGTGTACGTAAAAGACTCCCTTCAACTGTAAATAAAGTTGGCTTCGCTAAATGAGGACAATCCTGCAGGATATAAAATGCCTTAAATGAAGTCATTCAATAACAGGTCTCTTTTCTTTTACTCCTCAAAGGAATCTATTACAATACGGATGTCTTTATTAGTAATATACAAAAACCCGGAAATATGAAATGGTTTATGTTGTATAAAATCTGACGTGTACCATTGACATTCATTTTTCTACATCTCTGTAACAAATTGCTGTCAGAAAGCTTACTAGTTTATCTACTTCATGCTAATCATATAAACATGAGCAGAAATGGTTTTTGTTATTTTCTTCCTCGTAAGTAGAAGGGAAATAAGGGAATACGCTAAACTAACCGATAGTCAAATTTTTAACAGCCTTTGCTATATGATTGAAATCAGTTTCTTTGAATAGCCAGGCGTTTACAAATTCCCATATGAGAAAAATAAATATTTTAAAACTGAAAATTATAACAATGTGTTTTAATGAGATTTTTTTTTGTGCAGTAAGTAAGATCTTGTCTACCTTTTACGGTTTACCAGTTGTGCAAAATTCAGCAAAATTCATCCAGAATAGTCTTCAAAGGTTTTCTCAGAAAATTTAAGACATAAATTTTATTTGTTATGTAAAAAACAATATATTTAGTATAGTATTTTAATGAGAATCATTAGAGCCATTCTTGGGAAAGTAAAATTGTTCTGATTTTTTTCCATGAAGGATTTGAGAATTTTCTCTAAATCTTCCTTGGGAGATACAAAACTTAAATACCAAGTTTGGTATTTTTCCGCGTTTTCGTTTTTGAGGTATCGTTTTCACAGACACGCTGACACCTGGACACACACGGAGCTTTTTCTATTTTTTTATACAGGGGACCCTAAAACGCTTTTCCGGTGGAATATCGGTATTGAATGTTTGGGTGGAGAGCAACATTTCTCCCAATTACTATGTATTATGAAGGAAAGGTAAAAATTACTCCGGTTAGGCTGTTATATGGATATATGTTGCTTTGAGTTTTCCCTTTAACCTGAGAGGATGAACTTCCACTAACTATATACTCTATACACTCTGCTTGTTGAATTGTAGATGCCTCTAGCATTTTTTATTGCTCTATTAATACGACGCCTTTAACTGCATGGTCCTATTGAGAGAACTTCCCTTTTGAACATAGTGCTTATCAGCCAGATGTTAAATTGAGATATCTTACGTTCATATTTATCTTTAATTTTAATTATTAGATCACAAACACATTCATACTTACATACATATCCAAACGCTGGGGAGGATAGGGAATTATGTGGGCTGGAGTAAAATCTCTACCCCAGCTAGGAATCGCACCCAGGGCCTCTGCAAGCAGGTGCTCTATCGGTTGAACTATGAGACTAGGAGTTTCTTGCAATGTTAGGAAAATAGTATGCAATTTTAAGTTCAATGTTTAGAGTGAATTTGTAAAACATTTGACTATCGCTGTACCCTTAAAACAAAATGTGTGATATAAATAATTCCGAAAAAGTCTATCCGAAATAAAATGAAGTACACAGGAATATTATTATATTCGTTGGGTAAAGTCAGACTGAAAAATTAAATTCCATAGCCCGGATTTGAACCGTCTCAGGCAGGTTGCTCTAACCACTGAGCTACCATGGCAATATGTCGGCACGGCGCTAAACTCCTTAACTAACTCGTATGTCTCCTGGTAAACAGTAATGTGATCTGAAATGATTTTGAGATAACATACCACAATGGCGACTTACATTGTCGTTAATTACTTTAAGTACCGGGTCTCATAGTTTAACCAACTATCAAGTCAATTAGTGTAATTTAATGCCGTCCGGTTTATTAGCTTAATAGTTTGGGCAAACTGTTAGATAAGAGATTCGTGGTTCGAATCTCAGCTATGGCAGTACATGTTTCAGACTGACTCTACCTATCCAACTGCTCTCCTATACACGGCTTTTGTGGAAAAAACAATAAAATTAATAGTAAATTAAAAGAACTAATATTATCGTAGGAATAATTGTCATATTAAATAATAAACGTCAGAGAGTAGAGAAAACCATATGAATGTAGCACAGATGTTTTTAAAATGTCTTAGTTTCAAGCAGTATGGACAGAGGTTTTATTGCAACAGATATGAATTAGTACACATATTATGCTAATTCTTGTTTTTAATACACAGAAACACATAAACAATACAATATTTTGATATAAAATTGTTATTATTATTGTTCGACTTTTAAGACACGGACCACATGCAACTTTTAACACATACGCATTAGTGTTTCGAGATTCTAATGCGTTTCGAATATAATTACGTTACATTCTCTTACTGGGAGTGTTTTCTAACAGTTGTGACAATATTAGGCCACAACATTTAAGGTTTTTATTTTATAATGTTATTATTAACTTGAAATTTATTTGTTTAAATAGCTTAAAGCATATATTTAACTCTTACTTTTTGTGTGAATTGTTTTGCTGGATTGTTTTATTTGTGTTATTAATACATTTGTAAGACGTGTGTTCATTCCAATGTAAAACAAAAAAAAGGTTTAAATGGAAGAGATAATAATGTGTTGGCTGGAGACGTGACCAACAATCGCAACAATGATAGAAAGAGAGAGAAAGAGTGATACGTATGCGCATTGCTAAAAGAGACGTTACCCAGACTTGGAATGAACTCATGGATATTATTGATGATAGCTGTAAAGAAAAATCTGATGTGTTACACTCACATGACTTTCTCTAGCTGTTCTACAAACTTCATACATAGGATTCTTCTTCTTTCTGCACCTTCTAATCGTGGTACTCATTAGCACAATGCTCTTATTATTTAGTTCCGTATAAGTAGGAAGAAGATAAGGGAATACACTATGCTAAACCAATAGTCAAATGTTTTAAAATCGTTGTGCGATTGTCATTACAAATCGCTTCTTTTCTTGGCCAGGAAAACAACAAAAGAAAAACGGACACTCTCGTCTGCGAAAAAGTATAAGTACTTCACAAATGAAACTAATAACAATGAATACCTCGAAAATGGTAAGCTTCACGAGAAAAATAAATATGACATAACTTGTGTATTTTAACAAGACCTAAATTTTTTGTGTAGTAAGTTTTTGTCTCTCTCTTATGGTTTACTACTTATGCCAAATTAAGCAAAATTCATCCAGCATAAACAGGTCTTCAGAAGCTATTCCCAGAAAATTCAAGATATACATTTTATTTTTTAGGTAAATATCTTTAATATATGATATTTTAATCAAAATCGTTATAGCCATTTTTAAGAAAATCAACATTTTCGAAAAAAGTTCCATGTAAAGGGTAGTTTGGGGTGGGAGGAAGATACTAAACTTAAATACCAAGTTTAGTATTTTAGCTACTTTTCGTTTTTGAGTTATCGTGTTCACAGACACACGGACACACACAAACACACACACACACACACACACACACACACACACACACACACACACACACGGACCTTTTACTGAAAATGCTTTTTTTGGGTACAGGGGGTCCTAAAACATGTATTCCGGTGAAATTTCGGTATCGAATTTTTTGGTGGAATACAATACTTCTCTATCCCTATGTACATTGTATATATGGAGCAAGAGAAAGTGAAAAGGAGCTTTGTTTCTGCTTAACAACGAAACAAGGAGGGGGTAAAAGATGTACTCTTGTGTAAAAGAAGCGTTATAACTTGTTTCTATGTATGTTTATATATCAGCAAGATTTACAATACATTCAGAAAGAATAACAATATTTATTGATCGTAGTTAAAATCAAAATCAAGAATGCGTCTCGTATACCACTAACTTGAGAAGAGTGTACATAGTAAAAGTATAAAACAAATAAAATTAAATAAAATACACATAAGCCAACAAAATCGTTACACAGTACAGGATTTTGATCTAACTAAAGAATGTGATAAAGACGTGCTGGTTGATTGGGTTATACTGCAACCTTAGCGGAGATGTGTTAGGCAATGTATAACTTCCGGTACTCATTTCCTAAAGCACTGAAAGCTGTATTGGCTTCCAATAAACGCTCCACGAAAGCAATAAAACAGCAGCAGTGTTTGCACAACACAGATTTGGAGCGAGATTCTCACGTAGCCAACTGTTTATGACCGATGTATCGTTCCCTTATTTTTGGAACCTGGTCAAATCCAGTCAACAAACATGACGTGTACATGAGAGAGATTTGTGCTCAGTGACGCTTCTCAAAATAAGCTTCCTCAGTGCAACAGTTTTAATAGTATATTGCATACTAAGAACTGAAATTTATGCTTATCAGCTCGACAATGTATACTGGAAATACTAGGCCCGCAGGCATTCGAGATCCAATAAGTAACTTTAGTTCGTAGTTAGCCAATTACTTTTTGAAATACATGAAAAAACTGTGAAAAACAATAATAATTCAAAATTGCTTTTCAATATTTTATTTAACATTAAGAAAAAACCTGATATGTTCCATTTACATGACTTTCTCTACATCTATGTAACAAATTATTGTTAAAAAAACTTATATTTCTTTTTACTTCATGCTAATCGAGAAAAAATGACCAGAAATAGTCTTCTTACTTGCTTCCTTGTAAGTAGAAGCGAAATAAGGAAGTACCATAGTTTAAAGTGATAATCAAAAGTTGGTTGCTATGTGACTGAAATTCCTTTGTTTGTATGGACAGGGGTTGACAAATTCAAGTATATGTTTTTTAAATGTGAAATCAAAAATAAGGAGTAACTAAAAATGATCAACCCCACGAAAAAATGTATATATTATAAATTGTGTGCTTTAACGTGATATACATTTTTGTGCGGTAAGTATTTGTGCATCTCTTACGTTTAGCAGTAATGCAAAATTCCGTAAAATTCATCCAGAATAAAGTAGTCTTCAGAGGCTATTCTGAGAAAATTCAAAGATATGCATTTTATCTATATTTATATACATATATTCTATACGATATTTTAATCAAAATCGCCGAAAAAAGTTAGCTGTAAAGGGTAGTCTGGGGGGGGGGGCGGGAGGATTTTTCTCAAAATCTTCATGTCGCATCCCTGGAAGATACTAAACTTAAATACCAAGTTTGGTACTTTACCGACTTTTCGTTTTTGAGTTATCGTATGTTTTTTGGATACAGGGGACTCCAAACTATATATTGCTGGTGAAATATGGTATCAAATTTTTGGGTGGAGTGAAATACCTTCTCAATACACTATATACATAGTACGTGCAGAAAAAGTAAAAATCCATTCTCATTTGTGAACAAATGAAGGACTACATTTAACTATATGGACAAAGCCTACTTATACACTCTTTTGTTAATGAAGTTTGCAAATGATCTTTAACTTGAAGAATCGCATGTCTTCGTTATTAGATTATTTGTTTATGTAGCTGAATTGAATCTTTCGATATTTCATAGTTATTATCAAGCAGTAAAATGTTATAAAAACGAGCGACATTGTTCAAGAAGCTGAGGATCTAGCATGTGCTTCACTTTTATCAGCGAAGTCGAAGCAAAGATATGTACAAATTGTAGTGCAAGTACTAAAAACCTCCCTAACTCTTACTATAAGTACTTACAGTGCTTGCTGACTTGACATTTAATAAAGTAATTGTAAATTTAGCTTTCATTACTAAATGTGTGTTCAGAATGGTTAACTTACATATCAAGTATTTCAACAAATATGTATTACTTGTTTCTTAAAATCCTGCCCACCTGACGTGTATCTTTCTGCACTACATTTGCTTTTTTTTTCCCCTGATTAGTTATGTACATCTTAAAATGATTATATACAAGCTCTTTAGCAATGCTGTAAGGTGATAAAATGATATAAACACTGTCATAATAGATGCCAGGTTTTCGTCCGCCTAGGAGCAAGTTTAAAGCCTAGGATCGTAATATATTTGTAGATAATTTACTAGCAGTTCAGATGTTTTAACTGTGTTACGTCTTATGTCTGATACTCACAGCTATGAGAATATAAATTTCACAATTATCTTCGTATATGTTAAGATGAATAATCATATAAAATAAGCCTAAAAGCTAAGTCACACCCACCAATGAAAGATGGTGATAAAACACGTGAAATTTAAGAGATACGTGGCAAAGTCATGAAAGGACTGTTTCATAGCTCGAACTTTGTAATTTTGTTCAGTAAGCACTTTAAAAGTAAGTAATGTATATTATTTTAATATTCTCTTTCTATATACGGCATGACAAAAATAACTCTCTCACCCAAAAGATAGTCTGATATGTCACATTAACAGGGCATGTTTTACTTTTTGTGTATATAACCTCCTATATATTATAATAAGACAAATGCTAGAAGTGAAAATTTTACTATACTCGGCCAAAAAATCGAAAATCGCCTTTTTTTATAATAAATGGTGTTGTAAGCTTTGGGCGTCCATAGAGAATCAACATTTAAATTTCATCGACCTGCTTCGGGCTCAACACTATTCAAACGTTGTAGGATTTATCTGCTTACTAACATACTATTTTATAAAACATCGTTTTTCTCTAGCTGTATTTTCATTCTTTCAAAATGTTACACTCGTCTCAGCTTTTTTAAAATACAAACATTTCCCAGAATATGCAAAACTATCTTTAGACGACAAAATTATTTTGATTCAAATAATAATATATGCTTTATTAAAATTATTAGTTTTAGAGATTAAAATGTGTAAATAGTTTAACAAAGTTTTATTAATTAATTAACCAAAGCTTCAATTAAAAAAATGCATACTTATTTTGTCAAATTTTGAGACCCGTGTATCACTTTTATTATTAAATATACTATTTTGATACTTAATATACTTAATAAACACTATTAAGGTATTTATAATCTTGCAAATTATGTATCCAATTTGAATAAAATTTGGTGTTGATATTGACATAGCAATGCAATCGCAGTAAAATTTTCACAAATTATATGCACAAATACCTATTGAAATTTGAAATTTGACTCCCACTGTCCCCTAAAGGTGCCACTAATCCGGTTGCCGCGGTACATGTGCTTGAAAACGGCACTGTGCTGCCTCCGTGCGTGCTGCGCAGTGGGAGCGGTCGGATTGTCTTCAGCAAGTGATGGTAAGTACGTAAGGGCCGTTTGTAATGGAAGGGTATTCGTTAAAGCAAAGAAGATGCAACACGAGGATTTTGAGAAAAATCCCCCATCCAAAACTAACTTTTACATTAAAAGCAATTCGAAATTTTTTATTTTGTCAAAAATGGTTCTTAACGATTTTGATTAAAATACCATTTATTAAAGATTTTGACATGCTAAATAAAACGTATACTTTGAATTTTATGGGAATAGCATCTAAAGATCTCTTTATTCAGGATGAATTTTGCTGAATTTTGCGTAACTAGTAAGCCGTAAGAGATAGATAAAAACTTACTAAATAAAAATGTAGATCTCATTAAAACACACAATTTAGGTCATATTTCTTCGAGCAATTGACCATTTCAGAGACATTTCCTGTTATTTTTTTCAGATTTAAAATACTATTCTCACACGGAAAGTTGTAAACTCCTGGTCATGTATAGGAACGGGTTTCAACCACATGACAACCAGCTTTTAAAAGATTTGACTATTCCTTTATTTTCTTTTCGCCTACAAGCAAACTAATAATTAAGGAAATTGCTGCTAAGTTTATCTCACTTATAAAGTAAATAAAAGAACATACATTTTAACACAATTTGTTACAGCGATGTAGAGAAAGTCATGTGAATGGAACACATAAGATTTATTACTTTCGCTACACATACTATGTACAAAGGTATAGAGAAGGTATTGTAATGCACCCAAAAATTCGATTGCGAGATTTCATCGGAAATACATTTTTTGGGTCCCCCTGAATCAAAAAAAAACAAAAACATTTTTGGTGTGTGAGTGTGTTTGTGTGTGTGTGTATGTGTGTTTGTGTGTGTGTGAACAGAATAGCTCAAAAACGAAAAGTTCGTTAAATACCAAACTTGATGTTTAAGTTCAGTATCTTCCAAAGATGCCACACGAAGATTTTCAAAAATAATCCCCCTACCCCAAACGACCCTTTACATGGAATATTTTTCGAAAATGTTTATTTTCTCCAAAATGGCTCTAACGGTTTTGATTAAAATATCGTATATTACAGATATTTACCTCACAAATAAAATATATATCTTGAATTTTCTGGGAAGACCCTCTGAAGACTACTTTATTCTGGATGAATTTTACGATATTTTGCATAACAGGAAAACCGTAAGAGATAGATAAAAGCTTATTACATAAAAGCTGAAGATCTCATTAAAACACAACTTATGTCATATATGTTTTTTTTCGTGGAATTGACCATTTCTGAGATATTTCTACCTTTTTTTAATTTCAGAATTAAAATCTTAAAACTTTTCTCACACGGAAAGTTGTGAGCTCCTGGCGATGCATAGAAACGGATTACAACCGCATGACAAGGGCCTTTTAAAAGATTTGACTATGGTTTTTGCTTAGTGTATCCCCTTATTTCCTTCTCTTTACAAGATACCAAGTAAGACAATTTCTGCTAATGTTTATCTCGATTATCCTAAATTAGAAGAACATGCATGTTAACAATAATAGATAACAGCGATGTAGAAAAAGTCATGTGAATGGAACATATCAGATTTTTACTTTCTCTAGTCCCTTATGTACAATGCACATAGGGATAGAATAGAACTGCATTCCACCCACAAATTCGATGTCGAGTTTTCACCGGAAACACATGTTTTAGGACCCCCTGAAAAGCATTTTCAGAAACAGATCCATGTGTGTGCGTGCGTGTGTGCATGTGTGTGTGTGTGTGTGTGTGTGTGGACAGCAAAGCTCAAAAACGAAAGGATGGTTAAATACCAAACATGGTATTTAAGTTTGGTCTCTTCCGAAGATGCGACACGAAGATTTTCAAAAGAATTCCCCCATCCCTAACTACCCTTTACATGGAAATAATTTCGAAACTTTTGTTTTTCTTAAAAATGTACCTAACGATTTTAATTAAATTCCACATAATAAAGCCATTTTTATTACAAATAAAATGTATATCTTGAATTTTCTGGGAATAGTTTCTAAATATCTGTTTATTCTGGATGAATTTTGCTTAATTTGGCTTAACTAGTAAACCGTAAGAGATGGACAAAAACTTACGTAACAAAAATGTAGATCTTATTAAAATACGCAAATTATGTCATATACATTTTCTTCGTGGGTCTTAGCGTTTTCGAGGTATTCCTTGTTATTGTGAAGTACTTTTACTTTTCTCAGACGAAGTGTCCGTTTTTCTTTGTTCTACTCCTGGTCAAGCAAAGAAGCGATTTGCAATGACAATCGCATAACGACAGCCTTTTAAAACATTTGACTATCACTTTAGCCTAGCGATTTCCCTTAGTTCCATTCTACTTATAAGGAACCGAGTAATAAATGTCTGTTAATGTTTATCTCGATTAGCATGGTGTAGAAGGAAGATTTATCTCTCTTAAGAAGTTTGTAGACTATCTAGAGAAAGTCATGTGATTGTAACACATGAGATTTTTTTATACATATATAGTCCTTTGTAGGTCTTTATGAAACGTTTTAGTCCATCAAATTTTCGATTCTGGTCAGAAGAAAACGTTTTAGAATTCCTGATATAAAGCCACCAACGTGACTCCTCAGAGTTTGACCAACTCAACCTGACGAAAGAAGATACGTCCAAGTGTGGCATTGCTGACGCATCGGTTTATAGAGGAGTGCGATTGTCAGCGGTTTTAAAATGGACCCAAAGACTTTTTGAGGGAAGGGGAGATTCGTCATGACAACGTCGGGTGCCTAATACGTCATCTGCTGTTTCTCGCACAAGTTGAGAGGAAGCTTGGAAAGTGGGAAAAAGAAAGTTCGGAAGAATGTGCCATTTTCGCTGAGCTTAGATCTAGAGAATTCTAGAGTAAGTTAGCTGGCTCGCTTTGCGTCTGTCCCTGGTTTCGTGAGGCAAGTGGGAACTGTATAGTATAAAATAATGACTTATATTTTACTTTCTCTACCGCTTAGCTATGCGATAAGTAACAGCGGTTTTTTCTCTATGGCCCATATTTGTGAGGTTGTGGGTTCGAACCCTGTCGACCGTCTTTTCTGCTTCGGTTTTTTTTCTTGATTTTCCAATTAGGTCAGGAATTTTGGGGTGAATTTTATAATATATTTTAATATAAGAAACATTTCCTTTTTCCTTAGTATTTTCTTCCTTTTTAGGAAATGTTTTATTTGTTGGGATAAATTGATATTTTATGTGTTATTTTTAATTAGATGGACGTAAGTAAAAAACATTCATAATATATTAATAACTTAATAAAATGTATTTAACTTATTTACATTAAGATCTTATCAAGCAAGATACATTCTACATAACTTCAATTCAACATACTTTTCAAATAAGCGGCTTGGCAGATTAGTTAGGTGGTGTGTGGTATCCGGTGAATTTGCGTTCTGTAACTGTTTCATTCACTTCTGATACCAAACCATGACAGTTCGGAGCTATTTCTCCGGAGTACTGAGGGGTAGAAGCACAGATAGAGGGAGTTTTAGAGGGTGAATAATGCTTTGCTAAAAGAAATATAGAATCTAATGTGTACCATTCACATTACTGTCTGTATCCTTCTGCAAACCGTTCTTTTATCTTCATAATCATTTTAATTAATTTAATAAACATTAACAAAAAAAGGAAATTTTAAAAGCTGTTGCATATAAATCAAATTCATTCTGTTTATAAGGGCAGGAGTTGAGAAATTACTATATTAGAAAGGTTTTAAGTACTTTAAATTTGAAACCAATTACAAGAAGGGTCTTGGAAATGGTTAACGCTACAAAAAAAAAAAACTGTATACGACAGTGAAAGTGTTAACAAACTCTAATTTTTTTTTTTTTGTGTGGATAAACTTATGTCTATCTCTTAGGTTTACCAGTTAACCAGTCATGCAAAAGTCATTCAGAATGAAGAGAGCTTCAGAAGCTATGCTCAGGAAATTGGAAATATACGTTTAATTTGTTATTTATTTTTACTAATCTATAATATGCAGCATTTTAGTAACAATAATATAAGCCTCTTTTAAGAAAATTAAAATGTTCGAAATCTTTTCTATATAAAGGATAATTTGGTGTGGGGGAATTCTTTTGAAAATCTTGGTCTCGCATCCTTAAAATATACTAAACCCAATACAAAAGGTGGTATTTAACAGTATTTTCGTTTTTGAGCTAGGAATGCAGTTCAAGACACACATGCACACATACTGACCGTTTTCTAAAAATGTTATTTTTGTACTCAGGGGTACTCAACCTGTATTTCTTATAAAATCTCGGTATGGAATATTTGGGTGGAAGGCACATCTACCTACTGCGAGACATTGTGTATACGTACTAGAGAAAATAAAACTTAACATTTTTATAAAATCACTTAACTCATGTGGTTAAATCAACCGGACAGAAATCGCCAGGTTCCTGTTTCAAATCCCGGCTATGGCATGTGTAATATTTCTTTTTACAGTTTTTGCTTCGGTCAAAACTCCGTTGTACAGCAATGATATCTCCTTTTTTGTGCAGCTTATTGTCTCAGAGCGATTAATCTTCGAATCGAAAATTTGGATTTTATTGTAAATTTAAATAATAATTCTTTTTGTCAGCAATAATTCCACTTACACTTCAAAGCTATGAATTTCCTTTCGTAATCGGCTTACCCTCCCCGTATTTAAGGTTGACACCTCCCTAGGACCTACAAGCAGATGCCTAGGGGTCAGAAGTCTGTCGGGGGGCCAACGGTATGAAACCACAAAATGGAGAGCCTGAAACGAGTGGACGGCCCTTAGCCTGGAATGAGCGTGAGGAAGTGGATGACAAGAAAGATGATTATGGAGCAATTGTGGAATGAATGGCGGGTGAAACCGGAAGATCCAAGGAAAACCCGCCCAGACGCCGCTTCGCCCACCACAAATCCCACATGTGAGCACTTGGGATCGAATCCGGTCCGCCTAGATGGGAGGCGAACGCTCTAACCATTCGACCACGGCGGCGCCTTAAAGCTAAGTATTTTTCAATGATGTCGCAATTACATTACCAATGGTATAGCGTCCTAGTCCGAGGAAAAAGTCCCTCCTTCATCAAGTCCCTTGGTGTTATGGGGCCTCAACAATGAGTTTTCTTTATGTACATTTTAAACTACCTTTTTATCTTTCTTTTAATATTTAACATATATAAACACACTAAAACTGTTTTATGGAACATCACATATATTAACAAAATATCTTTTTTAATAAATGACTTCCCATTTGAGAAAAGTTTAAGTAGCTTAAAATGAAACCAATAAGTTGGAATTACTCGAAACAGTTAACTCTACAAAAACACAAATTGTGTATTTTAAAGAGATATACTAGTTTTGTCTATAGATTTTTACTTATCCCTTACAGCTTAATAGTTATAGAAAAGCCATCCAGAAAAAAGAGGTCCTCAGAGACTATTTCTAAAAAATGCAAGATATATATTTTGTTTGACATGAAAATATTATAAATGTGCATTACCAGGAGTTGACAAGTTCCCGTATGTGAAAAATTTAAGTATTTTGAAACCAATAACAAGGAATATATATAATTGATAATTTCTACGAAAAAGATGTGTAGAAACATTTTTTTTAGCGAGATTTACATTTTTTGTTACTGTATACCAGTTATGCAAAATTCAGAAAAATTCCTCCAGAATGTAAACGTCTACAGAGACTATTTGCAAACATTTAAAAATATACGTTTTATTTGTCATGTATATATCTTTAATATGCGGTATTTTAATCAAAATCGTTAGAGCCGGTTTTTGAGAAAATCAAAACTTTCGAAATTCTTTCCAGTAAAGGGTAGTTTGGAGTGGGAGAATTTTTCTTTCATATCTTCATGACGCATCTCTGGAAGATAAACTTAAATAATAACTCTTCGTTTTTGAATTATTGTGTTCACAGACCACAGGTGGACCTTTCTCTAAAAATGCTTCTTTTGTATACAGGAGACTCTAGATCATGTACTGGGTGAAATCTGGTACGGAATATTTCGTAGAGTTCAAAACCTTGTCTATCTACTACACTGTATACGTGCCAGAGAAGTTACGCACTATTTTGACTTGGTTCATTTAAAAATAGGCTACGCATGGCATTTTTCAATCTGATTCTATCTGACCTTGTAATTTTAAAGAAAAATTTAATGTGTTCCATACACAAGGTTTTCTCTATGTTTCTACAATAAATTATTGTTAAAAAGCTTGTTCTTCTATTTATTCAACGCTAATCGAGAAAAAAATTAGCAGAAATAAAGGAGTATCATAGGCTAAAGTGATAGTCAAAATCTGGTTGCTATTTTATTGAAGTTCCTTTGTTTGTACGGGCAGGCATTGCCAAATTCCCGTATGAGGAAAGTAAGTATCTGAAAGCGGAAATTAGTAACAAGCAATTTCTCAAAAACTCGACTCCACGAAAATAATTTATATAACATAAATTGTGTGTTTTAAAGAGCTCTACATTTTTTGCGTTGTAGCTTGTCTCTATCTCTTACGGTTCATTCATATTAAACATGTCTTCGAAGGATATTTCCAGAAAATTGAAGATATACATTTTATCATGTAAATATCTGAAATATAAGAGATTTTAATCAAAATTGATAAGAGGCATTTTTTAGAAAATCAAGATGTTCGAAATTTTTTCAATGTAAAGGGTAGTTTGGGGTGGGGGGATTTGCTTGAAAATCTTCGTGTCGCATCCTTGGAAGATACGGAACTTAAATATAAAGTTTGGTATTTAAAGGACTTTTCTAATTTTTTTTTGATTCAGAGGGCCTAAAACATATTTTCGGTGAAATTTTGGTATCGAATTTTTGGGTGCAATACAATACCTTCTCTATGCCCTATGTAGTACATAGTACGTGTATAGAAAGTAAAAATTAATTGCCAAGTAAAGAATTACATTTTTATATGAGGCTATTATGTATTACGTTGGGGATACAGGAATGAACACATAACTTACTTATGAAGAGGTGTTAAAAGCTTAACATCTAAACGAAGTTAGTAAAAACAAGTAGGTGTATAAGAGTCATAAACACTGCTATCTCGCGCTCAGTCCTTAACCTCATTATGTGGTAACTTGCCTGTTATCAAGTCTCAAAATTTGGCTACGGCGACACTAAAATTTGTAGCATCTTACGCTGCCAAGTTTTGCAGTTTGCGGCATTAATGATAATCTCCACGTCGCGACGCGTCATGCGTCCCTCGGTTTAATAATTTAGACGTCATTAACTTGCAGTACCTACCGCCGACATCGTCTTATGACGTTACTTTCTCCTCACTTTGTAGAGAAATAAGTACAAGATATTGTCAGTCGCCTGCTACAGTGTTAGTGCACTAAGTGTTTCAGACTTCCTGGTGCAGATCACGCTACCTGTCAAGCCTCAAATATTTAATGTTATTAATCCCCAGTTACCAATCCTATATTAGCTACAGAGGAATAGGCAATTAAAGCCTTTATATCAACTTGACGTAAACAAATTAATCTAACTAAAATCCTCCAGACCTTCAAATGCTTCTAAGGCCCACCTCTGTCGAGAAGGAACAGCATGTCTGTCTTATTTATTAAAATATAAAACCGCCAATTGCATGAATAATTTTAGTTACATATGCCATTCGGCGAAGGACGATGGATTTTTTTCGGGCACAAAAATCCTTAACATGGCTTCTTTCGGAAGGGAAGTAAAGCCGTTAGTTCCGTGTCGTAGATTTACGGCTCGTCAAAAAGAACCTCAAGCCTGAAAGAAAAGGCTTTACAGGACCAATATAGAATGGAACACAGAGAACTACAGCAGTTAAAGAGCGTCCATAAATAAGACTCTATTTTACTTAACTTCGCAAACCGGTTTTATATCCCTTTCACAGGCACCACAACTCATGCGGCTTGAATAGCCGTGATCGTTAGTGCGATACAAAATGGATCAGATCACGTGCAGCACAGACTTCATGCTTCTAAGACTCACCTCTGTTGAGAGCGAATAGCATGTCTGTCTTTTTTATTAAAATATAAAACAGTAAACCCTCATTTGTATGAATTTTTTGTTACATTTGCTGTTCTTCCTCTAATTTACAAACCGGTTTTTTTATCCCTATAACCGGCTCATGCAATTTGAATAGCCGTGATCATTTGTGCACTATGGAGGAGATCAGGTCATGTTAGATATCCATCATAGGCCTTCAAATCCCTCTAAGACTCGCCTCTGTCGAAATTGAATAGTATGTCTGTCTTATTTATTAAAATATAAAACAGTAAACCCTCATTTGCATGAATTATTTTGTTACATAGGCCGTTCTTCCTCCAATTCGCAAAAAGGTTTTATACTGGTTCCATTGGCCTCACAGCTGAATAGCCGTGATAGTGCGATATGAAGTGGTTCAGATCGCGCTAGCTATCTAGCGTAGACTTTCAAGCAATGTTTCTAAGCACCACCTATGGAATAGCATGCCTGTCTTATTTATTAAAATATACAACAGCTAATCCTCAATTTCACGAATTATTTTGTCACATATGCCGCCCTTCCTCTAATTCGCAAAGCGGTTTTATATCCCTTTCATGCGACTTGAGAAGCCCTGATGCTTATTGCCATACGAAGTGGATCAGAACAAGTTAGACATCCGGCCTTCAAATGCCTCTAAGACCCACTTCTGTCGAGAGGGAATAGTATCCGTCTTATTTATTAAAATATAACAATCTGATGTGTTCCATTCGCATGACTTTCTCTACATCTCTACAACAATTTGTTAAAATGTTTGTGCTTCTATTTACTTCATGATAATTGAGAAAACATCAGCAGAAATAGTCTTATTACTTGCTTCCTTGTAAGTAGAAACTAAATAAGAACTACAATAAGTTAAAGTGATAATCAAAAGCTGGTTGCTATGTGACTGAAGTTCTTTTGTTTCTATGGACACGAGTTGACAAATTCCTGTATGAGAAAAGTATACGTTTTATAAAGCTGAAACCAAAAGCAAGGAATATCTAAAAAAACATCAACTCCACGAAAAAAATGTATAATATAAATTGTGTGTTTTAACGGGTTCTACATTTTTTGTGTGGTAAATTTTTGTCCATTTCTTCCGGTCTAGCAATTATGCAAAATTCCGTAAAATTCATCCATAATAAAGTAGTCTTCAGAAGATATCGCCAGAAAATTCAAGATGTACATTTTATTTGTTAGGAGAATATCTTTAATATACGTTATCTTAAACATAATCGTTAGAAAATAAAAAAAAATTGAAAAAAGTTGTGGCATCCTTGGAAGATACCAAACTTAAGTACCAAATTTGGTTTTTAATGGTCTTTTCGTTTTTGAGCTATGCTGCCCACAGACACACACACGCACATATATACTCACAGACAGACAGACAGACAGACATACACACACACACACGGACATTGTTCTGAAAATGTTATTTTGAAATCAGGGTGTCTCAAAACATACCTTCCCGATGAAATCTGGGTATTGAATTTCTGGGTGCAATACAATAATTTCTCTATACACTATGTACGTAGTACATATAGAAAAAGAAAAATTATCCCTCAATTACACGTTTCATATGCCGTTCTTCCTCTTGTTCGCAAACCGGTTCCATATCCCCATCACTACTATTCACTTTGCTCATGTAACGTGAGTAATCATTAGAGTGATATGAAGAGGAACAGATCACGCTATATATCCAGTTTAGGCCTACACATTCTTCTAAGGCCCACCTCTGTCGAGAAGGAATAGCATGTCTGACTTATTTATTAAAATATAGAACATTTAATCCTCAATTACACGTTACGAATGCCGTTTTTCCTGTAGTTCGCAAACCGGTTTTATATCCACTTCACCGGTACCACCACTTAAGGGGAACTTGAATACCTCTGATTGCTAGTGTCATATGAAGTGGATCAGATCACGCTAGATATCCACCATAGGCCTTCAAATACCTCTCAAATCCACCTCTGTCGAGAGGGAAGAGCATTAAAATACAAAATAGTTAACCCTCATTTACATGCATTTTTTCGTTTCAAATGCCGTGCTTCCTCTAATTCGCAAACCATTTTTACTTTCTCTTGTCCCACATGTACAATGTACATAGGGATACAGAAGTATTGTATTCCACCAAAAAATTCGATACCGAGATTTCACCGGAAATACATGTTTTAGGACCCCCCTGTATCCAAAAATACATTTTCACAAAAAGGTCCGTGTGTGTCCGCGTGTCCGTGTGTTTGGAAAACACGATAACTCAAAAATGAAAAGTAGCTAAAATACCAGGTTTAGTATCTTCCAGGGATGCGCCACGAAGATTTTGAGAAAAATCCCCCCACCCCAAACCACCCTTTACATGGAACTTTTTTCGAAAATTTTGATTTTCTTAAAAATGGCTCTAACGATTTTGAGTAAAATATCATATACGAGGGCCGTTCAGAAAGTAACCTCCGATCGGTCACAGTGCGGGTAGTGGGGGGAGTAGCGACGCCATCTGTGCATTCACGCACTCAGCAGGTCAGTCGGCATCAAGCCGTGGTCGAGTGAAAGTCGTACCTGCGCTAGTTTAGTGTTTGTGGCCGTTTGAAATGTGTACTGCAATAGAAAACCCCGCCAAATGTGAAGTGCGTGCTGTTATAAGGTTTTTTACAGCCAAAGGATATTCTGCAGCAGCTATTCATCGTGAGCTTTGTGCCGTGTACGGACCAAGAGTTATGAGTGAAGGAGTGGTCCGTGAATGGGTACGTTTATTTAAAAGTGGACGAGAAAACGTTCATGATGAAGAGAGGAGTGGTAGACCATCATTGGTCACGGACGAACTCGTTCAGACAGTTGATGCAAAAGTTCGTGAAAACCGACGTTTCACAATGTCGGAGTTGTCTACTGATTTTCCACAGATTTCTAAGACGAGATAGTGATAGCAAGATTGGGTTACCGTAAGTTCTGTGCACGATGGGTGCCCAAAATTCTTACCGACCACCACAAAACTCAAAGAATGGCCTCTGCATTAGACTTTCTGTCACGTTATGATGCCGAAGGTGAACCATTGTTAAACAGAATCGTGACCGGGGACGAAACCTGGATTAAGTACGTGAACCCTGAGGCAAAAGAACAATCAAAGATGTGGGCACATTCAAATTCGCCTACCAAACCAATAAAAGCCCGGCAAGATTTTTCTGCCCGAAAATTGATGGCAACGGTGTTTTGGGATGCAAAAGGGGTGTTGTTGGTTGAATTCATGGAACGTGGGACGACCATTAATCAAGACGTGTACTGTGAAACACTAAAACAATTACGACGGGCTATACAGAACAAACGCCGTGGTATGCTGACTTCCGGTATCGTTTTTTTGCACGATAACGCCCGTCCTCACTCTGCTCGCAGAACAACAGCCCTTCTTGAGTCCTTCAAGTGGGACGTTGTCAACCATCCACCTTACAGCCCAGATCTGGCGCCAAGCGATTATCACCTCTTCATGCATATGAAGAAATGGCTCGGGTCCCAGCGGTTTGATGACGACGAAGAGCTCAAAGATGCGGTCACAGGCTGGCTCCAGGCACAAGCGGGTGATTTTTATGCAGAAGGAATTTCAAAGCTTGTGAACAGATACGATAAGTGCCTCAATCGTTATGGAAACTATGTATAAAAATAGTGCAAAGATGTAGTTGTAAGATGTATATATTAAAATATTTTTATTTAACTTGGTGAATTTCTTGCAATCAACCGGAGGCTACTTTCTGAACGTATTAAAGATATTTACCTAGGAAATAAAATGTGTATCTTGTATTTTCTGAGAATAGCTTTTGAAGACCTGTTTATTCTGGATGAATTTTGCTTAATTTGGCATAACTAGTAAACCGTAAGAGATAGACAAAAACTTACTGTACAAGAAAATTATGTCTTGTTAACATACACAAGTTATGTCATATTCATTTTTCTCGTGGAGCTTACCGTTTTCGAGGTATTCAATGCTATTAGTTTCAGTTGTGAACTACTTATACTTTTCTCAGACGGGAGTATCCGTTTTTCTTTTGTTCTACTCCTGGCCAAGAAAAGAAGCGATTTGTAATGACAATCGCACAACGACAGATTTTAAAACATTTGACTATTGGTTTAGCCTAGTGTATTCCTCTATTTTCTTCCTACTTATACGGGACTAAATAATAAGAACATTGTGCTAATGAGTACCACGATTAGCAAGGTGCAGAGAGAAGAAGAATCTTATGTATGAAGTTTGTAGAACAGCTAGAGAAAGTCATGTGAGTGTAACACATCAGATTTTTATATTCATTTCACCGGTACCACAAATAAAGCTATCTGAATAGCCGCGATCGTTAGTAAGATACGAAGAGGACTAGACATACATTCAAAGCCGATCGTCTCGAGCATGAGTCTCAGCGACTGCATCAGATGTGCCTGAGATAAGGGAAGGGGAGGGCACAAGTAAAATAACCGGTGTGAGGGCTCGCATGAATGTTGACAAGCTACATTTGTCGTATTTGCATAAAATGTTGCTCTTTATTGTTAAAACAAAATACTACAATTGTATTGTAAAAATTATCACTTTTGGAAAACAAAACAGCTATAAATAGCCAAATATTATTGAAGGTTGGTTTAATAAGTAATTAGAAAAAAACAGCCCTCTGAAAATATTAAAACCTTTGTTTAATCATTGTTGTTTCCATACAACAGATGGTAAAAAGTGAGTTTTATGCTCATGTGGAGAATTACATTCTGCAAAGTTTAAGATTACTCACTCAATTCACTCAGCTCTTATTAAAATATAAAACAGTTAAACATTTATTCCATGAAGATTTACTTCATCTAGCACGCAAGTACAATGCACATAGTGGATAGGGAAGGTATTGTATTGCATTCAAAAATTCGATGTCGAGATTTCACCGGAAATATGTGTTTTTGGGGTCTCCTGAGTAAAAAAAAAAAAAGCATTTTTGAAAAAGATTGGCGTGTGTCTGGATAACATGATCCAAAAACGAAAATGCCGTTAAATACTAAACTTTGTATTTAGGTTTAGTATCTACCAAAGAAGAGACACGAAGATTTTCAAGAAAATCTCCTCACCCTGAACTTACCTATACATGGAAAAAAGTTTGAAAATGTTTATTTTCTCAATAATTGCTCTAACGATTTTAATTAAAGTCCCGCATATTAAAGATATTTACATTCCAAACAAAATTTATATATTGAATTTTGTGGGAATAGCCTCATTATTCTGGATGAATTCTTCCGAAATTTGCTTAACTGCTAAACCGTAAGAGATATACAAAAACTTGCTGCACTTAATATATAGATCTCATCAAAACACACAATTTATGTCCTTTATGTTTTTATTGTGGGGGTAAGCGTTTCCGAGATATTCCTTGTTATTGGTTTCAATTGTAAAGTTGGAACTTATACTTCTTTCAGACATATAGTGTCATTTTTCTTTTGTTTTACTCGTGGCCAAGCAAAGAAGCGAATTGCAATGACAGTTGCATAACGATAGCTTTTAAAAATTTGAGTACCGCTTTCGCTTAGTGTATTCCCTTATTTCCCTCCTACTTATAAGGAACTAAATAATAAGAAGATTCTGCTAATGTTTATTTCGATAACCATTGTGTATGAAGAAGAATAACGTTTTGTAAGAATTTTGTATGTATAGCAGATAGTCAGGTGAGTGTAACACATCAAATTATTTGTCACATATGCCTTCATTAACTTGAATCGACATCGTTTTATGACGTTACTTTTCCTTTCACTTTGTAGAGAAATAAGTACAAGCCATTTGTGAAGCCTCCTGCTACAGTGTTAGTGTTAGTGCTATCAAATACTTTTAAGACTCACCTCTGTCGAGTGGAAAGACCATATCTGTTGTATTTGTTAAAATATAGAACAGTTAACAGTGAGTGTAATGTTCATATGGAGAATTATATATTGCAAAGTTCATGATATTGTTCAGTCCGTACCGGATTTCGACCCTCTCTTAACTCCATTGCACGACAGCTCACGGGGAACCTTGGCCTACCACCCGGCCGCTGCGTCCCCCATCTCGGTCCACTACGGACGTCATGGATGGGGTGCAGTATTGGAGGGTGAGACGTGGTCAGCGCCTCGAGTCGCCCCCGGCCGGTTAATGCGGTCCTCATAACCTGGAGCCGCTACTTCTCCATCAAGTACCTCCTCAATTGGCCCCCCTGGGACCTTACGAGGCTGAGTGCACCCCGGGCCAGGTCTCCCAGCGGGGGAAAAATCTCCACGCCGGTACTGGGGATCGAACCCAGGTCTCCCACTTGGTAAGCAGCAAGGCTACCACCGCGCTAAGGAGACGACCTTCGACCCTCTCTAGGTGTTCGAAATACTTTATTTTTTACCTGTGTACATAGTACATAGAATAGAATAGAAAGGTTATTTTATTTCACCCAAGAATTTGATATCAAAATTTCACATGAAATACACCTTTTCAGACCACCTAAATCCAAAAATGTATAGAAAAGGGTCCAAGTGTGTGTGCGTGTGTATGAGTAGTATAGCTCAAAAACGAAACGTCGGTTAAATACTGAACCATGTATTTAAATTCAGTATATTCCAAGGATGCGACAAAATTTTCAAGAAAATCTCCCTATCCTACACTTTCCTTTACATGGGAAAAATTTCGACATTTTTTATCTTCTCAAAAATTGCTCTAATGATTTAGATTAAATACCGTATATTAAAATATTTACATCACAAATATAATCTATAGTTTAAATTTTCTGTGAATAGCCTGTGGAAACCTCTTTATTGTGGATGAGTTTTGCCAAATTTTACATAATTGTTAAACCATAAGAGTAAAAAAAAAATGTAGAGATCGTTAAAACATTTAATTTATGTCATACTCGTTTTCCTTGTACAGCTTGCCGTTTTTGAGATGTTCCTTGTTATTAGTTTCAGTTTTAAACTACAGGACCATGCAAAGCGAACCGGATCTCTTATTTTTTCTCATAAAGACAAGTTTTAAAAAGGTATCGCTTTAGCCTAGTGTATTCCCTTATTTCCCTTTTAAGTAGAATGAAGCAAGTAATAAGACCAATTCTGCTAATAGATGTTTATCTCGATTAGTGTTATGAAGATTAAAGAATATTTTTTTTTAACAATAGTCTGCATATGGAACAAATAGAGAAAGTTATGTGAATGGCACACAAGATTTTCTGGTAGTATTAAATACCCGATTTTACTACATATGCACTGCCGGTGATGGCGATATTGATGATATATAGAATGTAGATGGAGCACCAGTGGAATGTGATGTGGGAGAATTTGGAGAAACCGGAGAAAACTCACTCCTGCGCCGTTTTGCCGAACATAAATCCCAGATGCAGTCGCCTGAGGTGGATCCAGGTCGCTTTGTTGAGAGGCGAGTGGTCTAATCACTCGGCGGCCTCGAAATCCAAATACGAAGCCGGAGAACATTATGAGCTAGTGAGCAATCTTATACTATGTTCCACATGTCTGTCTTACATTCGGAAGATCCCGAAATCGAATCTCTGAGAGAGTGGGTTACTCGGATAAGTAACCGAGCGAAATAATCGAGCAGGATGGCTAAGACGGTTTCTTCTAAGGCATGTATTCGAAGGTTCGATTCGCGTGGCTTGCCCACCTGACGAATGGTTTCTTTTGGGGGGTATTCTCGGGTCGCCAGGCGAATACTGGGTAGTTTCATTTCATCCTCGGATTTTTCTGCCGTCCTCCGAGGTTGTAGGTACAAGCTCGGCGAGACCGAAGGTCTTGTTGGGCTTAAAATCCTTAGCATAGCTTCCTTTGGAAGCGGAGTAAAGCCGCTGATCCTGTATTGCAGATATACATCACGTAAGAGACCTCTGAGTAAAATTAAGCGGATTTTCACGCCCTATATGGAATGGTTCGCTAACAATCGTAGCAGTTAAAGAGTGTCCACAAATAAAACTCAATATGATTTCCGACTTTTCCGATCCACAGTTCGTGTTAAAATAATTTTCTAATCATCTCTTTCAGGGTTGAAGGACAAAGCGACGGTATTCGCCGAGTAACAGCTGATTAGTGGATTCAATATTTAAAATATTACCCCGGGGTCGTATTCGAGATCCGTCTGCAGACTTGGGGCTCGTGGGCAGGCCTAAGGCGGCGTCGAGATTTTCCAACTGTAGCAGTTAGGAACCCCGTCCATGCTTGTGCTCGTTCGGTGGCCCTTAGGGTGCTTCCCCTCATCCTTACCTCTCTGGGATCATGTAGGAGGCAAAGAGTCACAAGGGCCTAAGTCCGGTGGTTTACCTCAGTGTCTAATCCTAAAGTAGTCCTACCGAGAAAGATGTTTCCACGTCTGAGACTGGAATCATAAGCTTCGGGGATCGATTTCCCGTAACTGGCCACTTTGATAATGGGACTTTTTGTGGTTTTCCCTGGTCGCCAAGGCGAATACCGATATAGTGTATTCTAACTACAGTTTTACTTTTCCTTTTTTGTGCCATTTAGACTGCGCCTTTAAACGCATATCGGCGGCATTTCCCTTTCGAACATAGTCTATTGGCAATGATGTTTATTCGTGTATTGTCTGTGGCTCACTATTTTTATTTTAGGTTATTCAATAGTGACCACACATATGCACATCCTCTGGGAGGATAAGGAATAATCTTGACTAGAGAAAAACTCCAACCGTCACCTGTGAATTGAACCCGGAACCTCTCGCAGAACAGTCATTCGATTCTGCTTTTTCTCATTCTCTCCACTATTTCGTTTTTCTTTCATATTTCAGGTCCTATAAAACTGGCGCTGTCGGACAGATGGCCCAGATGCTTGCGCTATGGAAAGACGTCTCCCCGTGGATGGTAGCGTGAGCTGTTTCAACTCTAAATGGTGCGCGGGTGTTAGAACTGGAAATATTAGGGACATACACGTTTTTGTAAGTCTATCTGTTTGCGTGCCAGGGTCCTCCTCGTCCCTGTCTCCCGGGCAGTGTAGATACAGTCAATCCTTCATAAGTTGAATTGACTGAGATGTCGCCTTATGTCGTATCTACATCCTGCACGGTTTTTCCTCAGATTTGATGCGTTTTTGCATAAACTAAACATCAAAATGGAAACCTTCTGGAGGGAAAGCATTAATGCGATTTAAAGTAATGAGCCACCCAAGTGTACATTATTACCAAAAACAATTTGTCGCAACGTATATGCTCTACAATAATAATCACTCCAGGTATTCTCTAGCGGTATATGCGGCACACCTTGAGGAAAGAAAACCACCTTTGCAAGAGAAGCTATTCCGTCCCCGGCTATCTCAGGGATAAGGTGACATCGGGCTGCTCGCATAAGATTATGATAGAGAAACCTAATAAACCATTTCGAGAAGTAACGATCCCTAATACTTCTGCGGGGAATATAAATTTCGATAACCCTCTTGACGACCTTTTTAGCATGCCCCATATTTCAAACGGTATGCTGGACCCAGTCTTCACCTACCCGCCGCAATGCTACCAACCGAATTCGACCGGGATTTTATTGCCCATAAAATTTACATCTCCCCTTTAAATCGGATCGAGTCCAGCCAGGCAGCCAGATGGATTTCCTTGCAAATGGCTTCTCACCACCATCACTTCTAAACCAGTAATAGTCCCAACCAAGAAACTCAACAGTCAAATGTACTGAAATTATACACTTTATATTCCGGTTGGGAAACTAAATTTCTCTTCATTTCCTGCTCCTTTAATTGGATACCTTCCTTCAATCACGGGATGATGTTAGAGCTGTTTTACTACTTTCATCATTCCCTTGTCCATAGAGGGATAAAAACTTACTGCAGCACTCAAACTAACCTTCTCTAGGAAACCTCATAAATAAAATCACTACCTTTACGAACGTAGTAAATGATTTTATCTAAGAATATTACAGCCTGAAGGGATGTATATTAAAACCAGTTTTAAATTACATAATAACTTTTAAAAAATATGTTATATTCACAGTCTCTCTACCCACGTTCATTTATTACATATAATTTCTACAAATATAATATGTTAAATTTAGAAAACATGTACGATATATTTATTTTTATTCATCTCAGAAAGGCTTTTGATAAGCGGGACTTAAAAATTTAATAAATATTTTAAAAATAAATTACGTACAAAATAATCTCTGATTTTCTTATTATATACACTTGACTAAGAATTTTAGGAGAGTTAAAACAAATCGGAAACCGACAGAAAATACAGCAATCAGAAGAGGAGTTCGCTAAGGAGATTCACTACGTCCAATACTGTTTAATTTAGTAACATAAATAATAAAAGTATCCTAAAATCAAAGATGGATATGCGATGGGAAATAAGTATATTAATATTATATGCTGTGTGGATGATATGGTCATGGTGGCGAATACTGAAGATCATTTACAAAGATTCCTGAATGGATTTTATTTGTCTGCCCAAAGATTAACATGAAAATATAATCAACATAAACTGAAGCCATGACAATAAGTTCAGTGCATTTAAGATGTAAACCAGAACTATGAATAAAAATGATTGAACATGCTATAGTCATTAAATACTTAAGTACGGAAATAATCAGTTGGGGATCACTACAGAATGAAATTACACATCACACAAGCGCAAAAGTGGCTGGATGCATGAATGAGATTATACGGAAAATAAATTTAAAAAGGATGCTAAAACAAAAATATCTAAATCAGTGATCAATATTGAAGTATATTACTGAAATAAGAACAGACACTACCAAAATAAAACAAATCTGAGGAAAATTACACATAAATCAATGAAAATTAGAAGTGAATAAATAAAGAGACAGCTAAATACTCAAACAAAAGGCGATTGGGGAGATAAAATAAAAACCAAATGTTACAAGCATATATCCCGTGCGACATTAAACGGGATCGTATGCATACAAGAGACATTTTATCAGCTGATGGAGGATATAAATATTGATATAGAAATCTAATAAAACATAAATCTATCATAACCTAAGATAATTTATTATAATTTTGGAGATATAGGGACTCCTTAAGTCAGATTAGAACAGGATACACGACTAATAAAACGAGAAGAAAAAGAAGAAGAAATATTAGTTTTGTTACTTTCTCTACCACAGGCATAGCAGGTAAAGCAGTTTTCCTTGCACTCAAGCACTTGATACCAATATTTTACCAGAAATGCATGTTTTGAGAATACAGAAAACCTCATTTTTATTAAATGTTCCGCGTTTGTGCCTGTAAACCTTGAAACTCAAAAACGAAAAGTCGGATGAATGCCAAACTTGATATTATGTGCAGCATCTTACAAAGATGCCACAATTAGACCTTCAAGAAAATTCTCTCACTATAAAGCCCTTTTAATTCAACCTGCTTCATGACTTTGTATCTTCCCAAAAATGGCTCTAACGATATTGTTTAAAGATATTTACATGATAAATAAACGTGTATCATGAATTATCTGGGATAACATGTTCATTCCTGAAACTTCAGATACATACTTAGAATGATATATCACATAATGTAGGGTATACTCTAGTCCATTTATGCAAGAAATATAACGTATATGCGATTTCATATTTCGTGTAATGATTAACAAGCTATAACACATAAATATGTTGTAAGATGCACATATTTTATAAAACTTTGGTATGCAATATAAAAAATCCCATAACCCTCATATAAAAGCAAATAACCCACTATATGCGATTCCATAAACTGTAAAACGATGAACACCTTTTCAGAGAATAAAGAAGTAATTACCTAAAAAAATATCACATTTACATAACGATATACTATGGGGTCACAAAGGTGTATATGGAATTAAACTTCGTAATGATGAAATCTTATTAAGCTGCAAAATGATTAATACAAGGTGTGTAATTTCATGCAATCAGAATACGAACTAAAAAACTTCATATATGTAAGAAAACTCCCATAAGCGACAATTCATATTACAAATCTTTAGATTAAAGCACCAAAACAAGCAAGTATATCTTATAGAGTACAAATACTGATGTATCCAGAATGCCGAAAAAATGTGCTGTGATAATCTGAAATATAATTGTAGTTATTTTTGTAAAATATTTCCCTCTCTTAAGACTACTGATATATTGCATATACATAACTCACTTTACGTATATGAAAAATATTCCATAGACGCCTCTTCATTATCCATAGAACGCTTATTATATCGCTAAGAATAAAATCATCATAGGGAAGATTTGATCTGATGAATTCAAATTAGGGTAAACCAATGCATAAATACGGTTTCAAAATCCACTTAACGACTCTTAGGTACTTAGCACTTCAAATACTTTACGTAAAAAAATCTAATGTGTTACACACATATGAACTTCTCTGGCTCTTCTACAAACTTCTTACATAACATTATTCTTCTTTCTGCAGTTTGCTAAACGAGATAATCATAGCAGAATGTTCTTACTACTTAGTTCCTTATAAGTAGAAAGAAAATGAGGAATACACTAGGCTAAACCGATAGTCGAATGTTTTAAAATCTGTCGTTATTCGATTTTTATTGCAAATCGCTTCTTCGTTTGGCCAGGAGTAGAATAAAAGAAAAACGGACATTTCGTCTGTGAGAAAAGTATAAGTACTCACAACTGAAACCAAAAAACAAGGAATATCTCGGAAACGGTTACCTCCACTACAAAAAATCTAAAGGACAGATATTGTGTGTTTTGATCAGATCAACATTTTCTGTGTAGTAAGTTTTTGTCTATCTCTTACCGTTCATCCAGAATAAAGAGCTCTTCAGAGGCTATTCCCAGAAAATTCAAGATATACATTTTATTTGGCATGTAAATATCCTTAATATACGGGATTTTAATCAAAATCGTTAGTGCCATTTCTTAGAAAATCAAAATTTTTGAAAACTTTTCCATGTAAAGAGTAGTTGGGGGTAGGGGGATTTTCTTGAAAATCTTCCGTGTCGCATCCTTGGAAGATACCAACCTGAATACCAAGTTTAGTATTTAACGGTCTTTTTGTTTTTGAGCTATGCTGTCCACAGACAGAAAGACAGACAGACAGACAGACAGACAGACAGACAGGCAGACACACACACATACACAAGACCTTTTTCTGATTTCATGTATTTCCGGTGAAATTTCGGTATCGAAATTTTGGGTGGAATACAATACTTCCTCCATACACTATGTACATACTACGTATAGAGAAAGTAAAAAATGTGTGTTTCATTCCCATGACATCCTCTATTTGTTCTGCAAAGATCTACTCTTACAAAGGATTATTCTCCTACCTACATTATACTAAACGAGGTAAACATTGAAAGAATTGGTCTTATTACTCAGCTCCTTATAAGCACAATAGAAATAAGAGAAAGCGATAGTCAAGTCCTATAAAATCCGGTCGACATGTGGACAATTGAGGGTCGGTTCGGTTTATATTCCCAGAAAAACAAGAGAGAGATGAAACGTTTGAAAACATGCATTATTAAAATTGAAACAAGGAATATCTCGGAAACGGTACATTCTGCAACAAAAATGAATATGACAAATCGTGTATTTTAACGAGATCTATATTTTTAGTATCAAGTTTTTGTCTATTACTTACGGTTTTCCAGTTCTGCATAATTCAGCAAAATTCATCCAGAATGAATAGGTCTTCAAAAACTATTCCTGAAAAATTCAGGATATATATTTTATTTGGAATGTAACTAGTTTAAATATGCGGTAATCATCAATCAAAATCGTAGGCCATTTTTTAAGAAAAACAAAATTTTCAAAAATTCTTCCATGTAAAGGGTAGTTTGGGGTGGGGAGATTTTCTTGAAAATCTTCGGCTCTCAGCCTTAGAAGATACCAAACCAAAAAAATCAAATTTGGTATTTAAAGTTCGTTTTGTTTTTAGCTATGCTGTCTATAGGCACATACAATGTTTTTTCTGGACTCTGGGGACCTTAAAACATACATTTCCGGTGAAATATCGGTATCGAATTTTTGATTGGAGTACAATATTTCCTCTATACGCTGTGTACATAGTACGTGTAGAGAATGTAATACGTAAACATTTCTACGTCTTCTCCTATGGAACATACGGGCTAAGAAGGTATTCGGTACAA
Source organism: Hymenopus coronatus (assembly GCA_030762935.1). Taxonomy (NCBI): domain Eukaryota; kingdom Metazoa; phylum Arthropoda; class Insecta; order Mantodea; family Hymenopodidae; genus Hymenopus; species Hymenopus coronatus. The sequence goes on from CM060894.1 coordinate 67,527,455, forward strand.
AACCTGATCGCTGGTGTGAGTTTTTGCATCTGAGTATCAGTAAATTCTAACCCAAGCCGATTCAGTAGTCTTGTATTCACTTATCTGTTCATTGAATATAACAAAATGAACTGTACTTCATTGCAAATTCTGAATATGTCATCCCTCCGCAGCTAGAAAAGCATTGTTTCGAGTAAACACACTTAATATTGTTATTTGGGATTTGGGATATTGAATTGTTTTGTGCCTTTTCCTTGAGTTGCCCTATGCTGCGAATGATTTTCATGGCGAAGTTCAAGATTTTTTCTTACATCTTCTAATTTCGTATGTTACATAGTGCGTCTCCGTATGTGTTTCTTGTTTTCCTCTTAACCAGTAGGCTCAAATTTATTCACAAGTTCTGGAAGAAGGCAGTTCTGCAGGAAACTTCAGTTCTTCGCGAAGGTGATGATTCATACGAGCGCCGTTCAATAAGACCTTGAAAAAAGATAGAAAAACAAATAATTTTTTATGATTTTTTTTTATTCTTCAGCATAATCTCCTTTTAGGTCAATGCACCCTATCGCAGCGTTTCTCTAACTGTTTTAAACTTCCTTCCGTAGGATTTCAGAAGATTCTCAAAATTGGCATCTGTTTGGGAGGTGACATGTTTGTTAGGTATGTTTTGTTTTCCGCGGAGACACGTTTTCAAGTTTGGAAATAAAAATAGGTCAATGGGGGCAAATCTGGTGAATAAGGTGGATGTTGTATTAATTCTAACCTTAATTCAACAATTTTCGCCATTAAAACTGCGCAGGTGTGCACCCTTGCCTTGCCTTATCTTTTATAATACTCTCCATTTATCGTTCTTCCTTTCTGCAAGTATCAATATTGATGATTCTGCGTGCATCCCAAAATACGAGGGCAGATTGTCTTCAGATTTTACTATTTTTCCTTCTTCGGAGCTGGTTCTTCTTTAAACAACCGCTGTTTCGACAATAATTTTGCCTCTGGAGTATAGTAGTGTATCCATAATTCATCCACAGCTATGTATCGGCGCAGAAACTTGTTAGGGCTACGACAAAATTATATATATTTGGATTCAGTAGGACCCAAAACATGTATTTCCGGTGAAATCTTGACATTGAATTTTTGGATGGAATGCAATATATTTTCTATCCTCTATGAACATTGTACATACGAACTAGAGAAAGTAAAAATTACTTCTATCAAAATTCTGTCCTCTGCTACGTCTGTATAGTAAGCAAAATCTATCGATTTCTTTGCTAAATTACAACGTTTCTAGTTAATTTCTCCTACACAAATGCGAAAATAGTATCAATGTTGTACTTTCAAAGTCGTGAGATTTGCTTTTCTTGAAAATATGCTCTAAAAGAAAGGGCCAGTTCAACATTTTATCTCGAATTTTTATGGGCATTCATAAGTATCAGAAAAGCAAACAACATTGCCTATTGATTTAATTGTTTTTTCACACAAGCCGTATGTAGGACAGGAGTTGAATAGTAGAGTCAGACTGAAAAATTAAATGCCATAGCCGGGATTTGAACCACAGATCTAACTATCTATCTCGTGTCCCACACACGGATTGTGTGAAAAAACAATAGCAGTTGAACATAATAGTGACTACACTATGAATCCTGGGACTTAAAAGACTTACAACATTGTAAGTCGTCTTTGGAGTTGTCATCTCAAAATAATTTGGGATCACCTTGTGGTTTATCGGAAAACATGCTAGTCAGTTGAGACATTCAATGCTATGCCGGCATGTTGCCATGGTAGCTCAGAGGAAGAGCAACCTGCTAGAGACCGGGAGTTCCGTGGCTCAAATCCCGGCCATGGAATTTCAGTCTGACTCTACCTATCCAACATTATCCTCATTTATAGCTCAGTAATTAGTGTGTTTGACTTTTAATCAAACATATGAATGACATCCGTTTGTGGCGACACTCCAATTTTAATTCATTGTGTTTATTTCTATAATTAAATGAATGTTACGATGAAATTTAATGCAAGTTTGAACACAGCATGGACACGATTAACAGCAAGTTACTACAGCAAATCAGAGAAATATCCCAACAGCTTGGTGGCTGTTTCCAATTTGCACTATCACTATTGGTGCAGGCGGCGCCGTGGTTGGGTGGTTACATCTCTCACCTCCCATCTACGTGGCCTGGGTTCGATCCCAAGCGCTCTCATATGGGTTTTGGGTTAATGGTGGAGGAAGGGGCGACTGGGTGTCTTTTCTCCTGGTTCTCCGGTTTCCCCCCTACTCATTTCACCAACATTTCATAGCATTCACTTCCTTGTGCTCATATCATGCTATGGGCCGACCCCTTGTAACAGATTCTCCATTCTCACCCGTGACCACTGTCTTGCAAGTCCCACAAATACGGGGAGGGTAAGCCGATTACGAAGCGAAACGAAACCACTGGTGTAGTGAGAGGCTTCTAATTTCACTCCTGAAGGAGATTTTATAAATATTTTACCTCTATGGAAATTCTACACTCTGTTAAATCTCGTAGTAAACAAAACCTTCGTTTTATTTGTTTAATTACAAAGTTCCAAACTCTTTCCCAACAATACTTATAAAACCAGACATTATGTCTGGGAATTCCTGTGCTTGCTTTCTGTCAGCTTTTCTGGTGACAAGAGAAGTATTTCACTGTGTCATCAATTAGCTTGCCCCTCTCAACTCTAAGATGTGGTTTTTCCGTCTTATTTGCGCCCGTTTTTCCAGAACGAATTGCATCTTTTCTCCAGATTTACTCCACAATTTTCTCGCAGAAAACCCAAGCAATCTGTTACCTTTCACCGCATCATATTGTGACAAACAAGGCATGTTCGTTCTCTATGGAAGATCACAATGTATTTCTTTCTATCACATCATCTTGCTTTTTTTAAAGTATTTGCCAAAATCTCACGGTCCATTATGAAGTCCATCCATCCTCAACTGGAGTTTCTCTCTCTTTCTTCAAGCCCTCGTATTTCATTCCTGCGGCTAGTGAAGCTTTTCTTCCTTCTACTTTCTCGTTTTTTAAATAAGGAAAACTAAAGACCCAACGTTCTGTTTTCTCTTTCTTTTCTCCTTCAGACTTCCATGACAACTCCAGGTTCAAAGGTTATCTATTTTTCTCTGGCTATTTGCCCTGCCCTTCTATCCTTATTTCTCTTCGTCTCCGCTCCCCATGTCTAGGAAAAGATTTTCAGAACCTTTAATGTCCCCTTTACTTCAACCCTTCCTTTTTAGCAAGTTCTTTTGTGTTGAAAAAGATGGCAAATAGGAAAGGTTCTCGTTTACTACCAGAAACTACTGTGTTTATTCACTCGCGTAAAATGTTCCAGACCCGCTGATAATTTTTTATTTCCAAAAAGAATTATAATCAGAGTTGACACTGTTGAAGAAATGAATTGCTATGTAAGCAAAAAGGTCTTAGAAAATAGGCTTTGTAGTGATTTTCTTTTTCTAAGATCAAATAAGATGTAAAATAAAACATTGAAATGTCTAGTTTAATATTATGTTTAACAGGATACATCATTATGTTTGTGATAAGATCCATTAATTATAAAACCTTCAATATGTGGATTAAAATGTCCATTCCGACAATGTTAAATGTCCTAAATTCATGATACATACCCTCAGAAGCAATTTGAGACATCGATTTGAAATGTTCATAGGAGTTCACTAATCTACTTTTATCAAATAAGTTTTCTTTTTAAAAAAATGAGTTTAATTTCATACCTAAATATCTGTTTATGAAATATTTTCAGCAATTTAAAAAGAAAACCAACATTCTTATTAAATTTTCTTCTACAATCCCAAAATTTAATTTATCTATCCTCAATTGTTTGAGAAAATGTCATTCATAGAAAAAATACAATCTGTTATGTTGCCTTCTTATGCTTTCTTTATTCGCTATAGTTTATTAGGGGCTATAAAATTATTCCTTTGAAAGTTATTTTTATATATCATATTCAAATGGAGATAAAACTTTGCAAAAATAGCTGCGTTAAACATTTCAATGAAATAGCGAATCAAATATTTGAGAACTGAATCAAACATGCAGGCCATACCCTTTTCTCAATCCTGAAATATAAATGAATAAAAAATATTAGAAACGGAAATAAAATGTTGATGTCTCTAGAAATTTTATTTGAAATAAATTGTGAGATCTAACTTTTTGTGAGTGCATTTTCGTCTATCGTGTAACATTTGCCAGTTATACAAAATTTCACAATAGTTTCTGTATGAACAGGCATCTCATTTTTTTTTTCATTTCATTTTTCACGCAAACCTCTTCAAAAAGCGGTACTTTGATCAGAATCGATAGAGCATTTTTTTTTTAAAAAATAAACAATTTTGAATAATTGCCCTCGTAAAGGTAGCAGGGAGTGATCGAATTTCTTCAAAATAGTCGAGTTAAACATTTGGAATATATAAAATAAAAAGTTTGATATTTAACCGCATTTGGTATTTGAGTTATGCTCTTAATGGAACTGCTTCTAAAATGATTTTTCAATCCATGGCTCTTCAAAATATGTACTTAGGTTACCCTTGGTATCACATTTCTGCGAAGAACGTAATAATTCTCTTAGTTGCATGTAGTAGAGAAAGTAGAAAGGGAGGTAAGAAACTTGCCAATATTAATAGGAAAGCACGTGTCTTGAGCACAAGCAAGCCGATAGCTCGACATTTATCATAGTTTATTGTACAAATCTTTAGCTAAAATATGGGCGTAACTTTACTGTATTTTGAGTGATAATTTTTTGTGAATGTAATGTATTCAGAATTCATAGCATAAAATATCAATACAGTATTATCACTTTCTCTACACGTACTATATAAAGAGCAGGTATTATAATGAACCCAAAAATTCGATTCCGAAATTTCACCGGAAATACATGTTTTGGGACCCCCTGAATAAAAATTGGTCCGTGTGTGTATGTGCCTGTTTTTTTTTTTTTTTTTTTTTTTTTTTTTTTTTTTTTTTTTTTTTTTTTTTTTTTTCAATTGCTCCTCTTTCAATGACAAATGTGAACTCCCCTGAATTGTTTTATCTTCTTGCCCTATTACACATTAATAGATTATGAACTTCTTTTAGCTTTTTCCCTTCTTTGTTACTTATTTTGTCTACTATGCCTCTTTTTTTTTTTTTTTTTTTTTTTTTTGATACTGAGGACACTCAGAGTAAGTGGCGTACAGTGATGGTAGTGTGACAAATATTGCATTTAGGTTGGGCTGTTTTATTCAGTAGATGGGAATGGGTTAACTTTTTTTTTTTTTTTTTTTTTTTTTTTTTTTTTTTTTTTTTCGAAATTTGGGTGCAACACAATACCTTCTCTATACACTATGTAATGGTACGTGTAGAGAAAGCCATAAAACTAATTCAATGTTCACCACGAACACGGCCTTAGAACATTTTTTTTTTTTTTTCTTTTTTTTAAAGGTTCAACTTCTAGACACATTTGAAGAACATAAGAATAAGAAACAAAATACAATCGGGAGTGTGTTTTTTTTTATTTTTTTTTATTTTTTTTTTTTAAATTTTTTTTTACCCCCTTTGGGAATTAGGAACTTTATTTATTTCAGGAGAAGCAGGAGCTCTACATCACAACAGGCCAGCATAAAGAGGAATAATGCATGTTATTGCATCCAAGATCATCCCGGATCGATATAGAATCAATCAGGTGCTCATATCCTGTATATCCAGGGTTTAAAGGGGTTGATTCTGTTGTCTCGAATCATCCGCCACCTCTCTGCATACAAAAAACTTCGTAAAGCTGGAACCACACAGTCAGCTGGCGTGTCCAAGGTACTAAGCCACGCATAGGTACCCATTACTGTCCAAATAAGAGCTCTCCACAATGCAGGACGCGTCCAGGGAAAATTCAGGTGCAAAATATCCGTTGCTGAAGGCTGCCAGGTGTCACCAGTCCAACCCCGACATCGGCTCAAGAGCCATGTCCATATCAGTCCTTTACCTGAGCATTCCAAGAGTCGATGTGCGAGCGAATCCGGGGCTTGGCACATTGGACAAGCGGGAAGAATTGCCAGATGATGTCTGTGTAATTTATCTGCAGTTGGTAGGATTTCATTGACAATCTCATATGCCACCGAGACCCATTCCGTGTTGATTTCCGGTACAGCAAAGCCACGCCAAATTTGCCTCCAGGGCAATTGTGGATACTTAACTTGTATATGTGGAGTAGTAGGTTCCCTCCGTTGAAAAAAAGTATAGACTTCCTTAGCCGCCCGAAAACGGCCATTAGCCACTTCTGCTGAAGGTAGTGTGCTCAAGTCACGTAGGAGATCACGTAACATTTTAGGAATCTTATGGAGTTCTCTCCGTTCCCAAAACAACTGATAATGCCGTTGTACTAGCACCTCCACACTATCACCCTGTCCATCCAGTGCTTGCAGAATCATTTTTAAGGAAAGTGCTTTACATTGCATCGCCACATCCAACAACCCCCAGCCACCCTGGCCTTTTGGAAGACGTAACTGAGAACGGGAAATGCGATATAATTTTCCTGTCCATATGAAGTATCCTATTATTTGCTCAATTCTTTGGCTGTGCCGTTTTGTTGGAGGCAGCACGTGTGCTAAGTACCATATACGACTCAACGCAAAGGCATTACAAAACCACACACGTTGTATCAAGTTCAGCATCCTCGACTTTTGACCGTATAGTACACCACGTAAAGTATTAATGCGTGACGTCCAATTATAGTCTCGCAGGTCTTCGTCGTCTCCACTGAAGTATATCCCAAGAATTTTTGTGCGTTGCACAGTGGGTATTCCTAACACTGTGGTATCCGGAGGATGCGGTCCAATGGGAAGACTTTCAGATTTCCTCAAATTAAACGTCATCCCCGCACATTGGGCATATTTCTGTAAACATCTTCGTAGATACGTGACATCCTGCTCGTCGGTAACCATCACCGTAAGATCATCGGCATATGCCCTAACGGCTAGTTTCTTCCCATAGACCTCCAGACCCGTTATCGTAGATTGCAGCTGTCGGAGCAAAGGATCGATGTACACAGCAAATAACAACATTGATAGGGGACAACCTTGGCGGACGGATCTGTTGACCGGTATGGCGGCAGTCAGAAACCCATTGCATTGAATCCTTGATAACGCAGTGCCATATAGTGCCCGAAGGAGGTGATACAACTTGTTCGGCACTTGCAATGACTCCAAACGTGCCCAAAGACCCTCATGAACCACATTATCAAATGCTTTCTCAAGGTCCAGGTTTACCAGAGCAGCAGAGCGGGTTTCTTGGCGACAATGAAGAATACAGTCTCGCAAAGCTGCCACGGTATGGTGCATAGCCGCACCTCCGCGCACCACAGCCTGCTGCTCACTAAGCAAGGGTACTAGCCATACTTGCAGCCTACGGGCGATTATTTTTGCAAACAGCTTATAGTCACAATTGAGTAAGGTGATGGGCCGATAATCTGCGGGCCGGCTGGGCGTGGCGGTCTTTGGGAGTTGTAGAACCACCCCATCTCCAAATGTAGATGGCGGGTTTTCATCCCTCCAGATTTCTTGAAACACTAGAAGAAATTCTTTCTTAATAAACCGCCAACAATGTTTATAGAACTCGTACGGCAGCCCATCTGGTCCGGGCGCTGCATGAGGTTTGGCTGTCTGAATCGCAGTGAGCAACTCCGTCTCCTTCAGCATGGGAGTAGGCGACCGTTTTAAGCCTTCCTGCACAACTGGCACATATTTGGACATATACGACTGGATTGAATCCACTATATCCACCGGCCTGGCAAAGCGCTGGGTGTAATAAGAATGCAACACACGAAGAATGCCTGTCGTGGTCGTAACCTCTTGACCATCATCTATCAATTTGGTAACAAACGCTCTGCGACCTTGCCTACGCTCCTTCGCCAGGAAGAAGAAACTCATTTTTTCACCATAAACCTTTTCTGCTGTATGTATTCTGGCTAAGGTTCCCTGGAGCTCTTGCGTTTTACGGTGCTGGATATGAGCCTTGACTTCCCGGAGCTGACAGTGTACGTCCTCCCCATGTTGTTGGCGCAGGTGTAAATCTTGTAGCACTGCAAGATAAAAATCCAAAGTTTCTCTCCGAGCTAACGCTCTACGGCACGCTGCGGCTTTAAAAAAGGAGCGTATCGCTGGCTTCGCCTTATAGACCCACCATGCTGCCTTATTGGGAGAGCGCTGAAAAGACTTCTGCAATTTGGACCAACATTCTTGGAATTCTATCAGGACCTCGGCATCTGTAAGTAAGGAGCAATTAAGCTTCCAGAACCCTGGACCACTACGACGTATCTCCGCACGACCTACAACGGCATGTAGCAGTGCATTGTGATCACTAAAAGCTGCTGGCACTATCTCTGTGCGATGTATCCGGGATTTCATCTCCGGTAGAACATACATCCGGTCCAGTCGAGAGGCCGACTGGCCCCGTACGAAGGTGTACATCACATCATTACCATGCTTGAATTCCCAGCTATCCACCAATTGAAACTGGTCCACTAACTGCTGCAATGCTATACAACCATTAAAGGCCCCTCTTTGGTCCTTGGCTGCTAGCGTACAGTTAAAATCCCCTACCAATAAGAATGGGGAACTCCGAGGAATATGGGTTAAAAGCTCCTGGCGAAAAAAATCCTCGCGTTGTTTCCTCTTGTTGCTTCCCGCCGGGGCATAGATATTCACGAAGGTAACACCATCATACTCCGCGGAGAGGATTCTACCTGAAGGATGATAGGCAAAGCCGTGTAAGGGCAATCCCTGGCGGTATACAATAGCCGTCCCAGTACCACCCGGGCCTAAATTAGTCTCATAGTCATATCCATATAAAAAGTCCATATTATAAACATTCACCTCTTGAAGAAAGCAAACATCAACATCATTACTACTCAAAAAATCCCGAAGCAGCTGTTGCTTAACTGGTTGACGCAACCCATTCACATTAAGTGACGCCCAAATTTGAAGTCCAACTGGCATGCAGGGCAAAGAAAAGTACTTACAATCTCAGGACCAATGGCGTGATACCAAACAGGAATTAGGACACGTGTCAGTTCAATCCGGGGAGTACAACCATTAATTGTCCGCACCTTCATGAGGATCGTCCTTAGTATGCTTGTAGCAACGCCGTAGGTCCTCATCGGCGTCGTTGGCATCTTCAGCCGGCCTCTTGCCGGAATCACTGGCCTTGACTACACGACCGTCAGGAAGATCGTGAAGAAATCGTTGCACACCCGCGCCACCAGCTGGCGAAGACGATAACAAACATACATCAATATGGCGGTCTAGCGGTTGGAACTGGAGGCGAGGGTCGCGAGCAGATACAGAAACTCTGGACGGCGCACCCAAGTTGCGGGTCGCGTCTTCGGACGCTTCAGGTACGTCGCTATCATTCGCCCTGCAATCAGTATCCTGTTGTACTGTGTCCTGTGCATGCTGGACAGCAACAAACTCCGGCGTCTCCGGCATCACCATGCTGTCCCCCTCTATAGGTAACTCCTCTCCCTCATCCAACTGTCGTTGTACAGGCATTACCTCCACTTGGGTCTCCATTGATGCCCCGGGCGTGTGCATAACACCCTGCTGGTCATCCGCCAGTAAGTTAGCCGGAGCACCCACTGCCTCGCTGAAGGTTGCCGGACGATTTCTAGGTTGCAGAGACAACCGAGTAGCTCTAAAGGGACAATCCGCTTTTAAATGCGTCGTCTCACGGCACAAATGACAGGCTTGCTGCTGTCCGGTATAGGCAATAGATATCACATAAGTATCAATAACCAAGGTAGCCGGTATATTGCACTTAATACCCATTTTCACGGTACACACGCCATTGTTAGCCGGAAGCAGATAATGAGAATGCCATTTCTCACGTCGTATATCAAATACCTTACCGTATTTAGACAATTCTTGTGACAAAACTGCGCTGGGCACCTCCGGTGGGAGGTTGAAAACCCGCACATTAACAATTTGCTGGTCACCTGGCGTGATTTTCACTTTGGAGATTTCCCCAGATTCATATGTAAAGTTTTGTTCTTCGGTGTAACGTGATATAAGTTTATCATATAATAACGTGGAAACTAACTTGACATAAATAGCACGTTCACGACTATTGAGCTGAAGCGTGTCCACTTGATCCGGTTTTAAAGCCAGAAAATTTACCAACCATTGATGTATTTCTAGTGCAGACGGTCTAGTTGCTGCGTTTTCAAACTGAATTTTAATAGTATTTACCCGCTTATACACGGCCATTTTAATGCTTTACCACCTTCTCGCAAGAAGAATGAAGGTGCCCAATTAAGTAGAACGCCTGCCCGCTTTCACAACCGGCAGAGACGCCGCAACAAACAAACAACTCACCGCAGTGAAGACTGGTTCCGCTCGCTATACACAAACAACCTCACGGTACGCCGTCCAGCGAGCGACTCGCTGTTTGTGTGCATTTGTGGATAGCATAGCTCAAACCGTTAAATACCAAACTTGGTATTTAAGTTTGTTATCTTGCAGGGATGCGACAAGACACTCCCAACTACCTTTTACATGGAACTTTTTTCGAAAACTTTGATTTTCTCAAAAATCGCTCCAACGATTTGGATTAAAATATCGTATATTAAAGGTATTCACCTGACAAATATGTATATCTTGAATTTTCTGAGAATAGCCTTTGAAGACTACTTTATTCTGGAGGAATTCTACGGAATTTTGCATAATTACTAAACCGCAAGAGATAGACATAACCTTAAAACACAAAAAATGTAGAGCATATTAAAATACACAAGTTGTGTTATACAATTTTTTTCGTGGAATTGATCGTTTTTGGTTTCAGCTTTAAAAGAATATTCTTTTCTTATACAGGAATTTGTCTACTCGTGTCCATACAAACAAAAGAACTTCAGCCAAATAGCAACCACTTTAACTGTGGTACCCCCTTATTTCGCTTCTGCTTACAAGGAAGTATGTAATAAGACTATTTTTTCTAATTTTTTCTCCATTGGTATGAAGTAAATAGAAGCATTAGCTTTTTAGTAATTTGTTGCAGAGGTGTAGAGAAAGTCATATGTATGAAACACATCAGTTTTTTTTATACGCATTATGTCTACAACGATAACATGTTATAGAGAAAAATTGTTTAGAATCTTCAATTCTTTCCTATCATATATATGTGTGTGTGTGTGTGTGTGTAAAATATAAGTCTAAATAGTGCATTAGAATTAGTGAAACATATTGCTTCTCATATGATGTGTATCTCTTCTCAAAAAAATAAACCATCAATAAAATGTTTTCAACAGTTTCTTAAATGTTGAAACAAATATTTATATCAGTAATTTTTTAAATGTTTTTAATCGTGTGGTGTATTTTTTAGCTTACCCTTAGAAAAATCAATTACATAATGCACGACTTAAAACCCACTACAAATATTGTGTATATATGCTTATGATTGGTGTATTTGTTACAGTATAAATATGAAATTTGTGTACATTAATATAGAATTAAAATTTTCACCTAAACCTACCCTCCAGCGAAATTTAGGTACAATAAAACAAATTATGTATTTGTGACAGACGCTTTAAAATTCAATGTTTTGCAGGAGAGACGCGCCATTACGAATATGAACTGTAGTCTTATTGCTTAAGTTATTTGAAATGTCCGAGTACGAAGAAGTTTTCCTACAAACCAGAAAGGAATATTCATAAGAAGCTACTGATGGGTGATCAACTTTACTTAGTTATAGAAAAGAATAGTTTATATTTGTAATTATTTCATATTAAGTTATTTATGTTTAAATGTTAATATCTGTTACTGACATTTTTTATGTTATGTTTAACCTTTATTGTACTTCTGCACTATCACAATGTGTAGTATAGAATGTAACATCTCCATGTAAAGCAGAATCATGAACAGATGTTATTCCTAAAAGGGACCCAGATATGCATTACTTTGAACATCCATATCAATATGAAAACTGAAGATAACTTAGTTTATACTTAGCTCTTAATAGAAAAATAATGAAAGAGCATTTTATATATAATGCTGGACAAGCAAAAGGCAACAAATAAAATTCTATACAAAGCTGAATTCTTTATTCCTATTTTTTCTAAAAATATGATTTCTTTTTATATACCCGTATACCTCAATTGCTTTTTTTTTCATTTTGACTTATTTACGAAAAGTATATAAAAGTTTCGTAAACTTATTCGTATACGCAAACCACAGGCAGGAGAATTGTAAGCATCAAAAAGAGTCGGGTTTGTATACCGTTAATATTTTAAATATATTTTACTTCTGTGAATGAAGATACTCAAGTTATTACTTCTATAAATTTTAATTACGGAATTGTCATAAATACTTTATTGGCCTAATGTAAATGCATTTTCAAAAAATATACTTTTAAACTGTTTATTTTTCCCCTGGGAGAATAATACACGCTAACTTAAAAAATCTCCACTTTACTAAAACTAATTTTAATTAATAGAATAATCAATCCAAAACTATGATTGATATCAATAGAGGACTTCAAATCTCTGCATCCGCCTTCAAAAAAATACACAAATTCTGAAATAAACTGATAAAAACATCTAGCTGTTTAAAGTGGCAGAAATTAAAAAAAAAAAAAAAAAAAAAAAAAAAAAAAAAAAAAAAAAAAAAAACATGACAAGAAAAATTACGTTTTGAAATTCAACGTGCTATTTTAGCACAAATGTAGGCGTCCATTTTAACCCAATTTTGTATCTTTATTACACTATTTGAGGATTTTTGTATTAGCAAACATTTTAAAGCTAGATATATTTCGAAATATTGTCGAAAACTCGCAATTAGTAAACTTAAAATTTCAGATAAAACAGCTTTTGAGCTGTTCAGAGACAGAGTTTCAAAAGCTCACGAGTTCATTAGGGTTTTCCATTATCCTGAAAAGACGAATATCAAGTAAATTTAAGCTCAATGACCCCCTAGATCATTTGATCATCATTTCAGTGTGTTTATTTGTCTTTAATATGTGAAAAAAAGAGAGACAGAGAATGCGAGGATGGAGATGAGTGAACATTAAGAGAGAAAAGCATAGATAGTGACAGAAAGAGTTAGGGAGGAGTATCCCTGGATTCTGGGTTTAGTGTTTTAGAGTAATACTTCATTCCTTAGCAAAGTTCCGATATAATTTTTGTGACAACCAACACAATTCTGGAAGAGACACACATTTTAAATATCTTGGCAATCATATCTATTGAGAATATTTCAAGCATTTTGCATCACAATTCAACGAACATTTAAAAATAAAGACGAAAGGAAATTAAAATGAAAAGTTTTAAAGTAATGACGGTTCTGTCATTGATATAATTATAGGAGTAAAACTGGATACATACTCAGAGACAATTAAAATATAGATTGCTGAAATGAAATTCCTAAGAAATGTAAGACTCAAATAACAGGATAAGAAATGAAAACAAAGAGAAGAATAAAATAGAAAACTGTTAAATAATATAATATTATACACAGGCAAATATGGATAAACCACCCGGAAAGAATGGAGGGAAAATATCCAAAAGTAGCACTTGAGATACACCGAGAGTGGAAAGAGAACAAGCAAGATGCAGGAAACAATGGAGGAATCTATGAAGACAGCATACTGCGTAATATGCAGATCCATTATGGTTGCATCACCCAGAGGATGGGATGACGTGAAGGAATAGAAGGCTACACTACGCAGGCAGACTACAGAAGCGACCCTCGACATGTTAGCCACCTAGTGTCGAGGGGAGCAATTCTACTGAGCACGCAACTGCGCTATCTGCCCGTACTGCCACACCTCACAGACATTAAGTACAGCAGAAGGATGAAAATGAAGAGGATAATGCTGATAAGAAAATCGCGGTAGCTAGGAAACACCTCAATATTTGCGATTCGGGGAAACCAGAGGAAAAAAAAAAAAAAAAGTGCGTAAGAGTGGACGGAAGCCGGGAATCGAACTAGGGAACTACGAATGTGAGTCGCACACGTTAACGCTTGGAACTCCGGAGGAGGGATGAGGAAAAAAGAACTAAAGAAGGTTACACGACGCAGGCAGACAGGCTACCAAAGAGACGCATAAGCGACCCGTCGACCTGGTAGCCACCTAGTATCCAGGGGAGTAATTCCATTGAGCACACCACCGCGCCCTCTGCCCGCACTGCCATATCCCACGGACAGGAAGTGCACTAGAAAGATGAGAATGAAGGGGAAAATACTGTAAAGGAAATCGTAGTAGCTAAAAAACCACCTAAACACTCGGAGGAACCAGAGGGGAGAAAAACGTGAATAAGAGTGGGCGGATGCCGGGAATCGAACCAGGGAACTCCAAAGTATATTTTCAGTGTCGGTTTAATATTGAAATCTTGGGTGGGATACAATACTTCTTAATTAAGTAGTAGAGAAAGTCAAATTCAAATCAACGTTTTGAAGACTACACATTTTAGTATTCAATAATTATTTGCAAACACCTATGTTATCAAGTCTTATGAAGCTACTGCCACTGTTTCTAGTGACGTGAAATAAGCTCCAAATTAACATTTGTAACCAGCAGCGGATGTGGGCCCTTCTTCGTATGCAGATTATCACTGTTTATTCTGCGCCACCTTCTCAAGTAGGAGGCGAGAGTCGTAAGTTGCTGCTCTTTACTACACGCTTTCTCTCTGTTGTAACGTAAGCTCTGCTACTTTATTGTGCACGTAAATAACGTATCCGGGCTTCCGGTTTACGGCTCCGGTCCTTAGTTCTAACTGACCCCCTCCAGTTTTAGCACCAACCTTTGACAGCTCCGTAAAAAAGCGAAAACATGGACTGAGTGTGTAGGTAGAAAGAAGTTCTTGTAGAAGATGATTTTTGATACAATCCTCATACTTTTCTCATCCGAATAACACAATACACACACGAAATGGGATTTAAAAACTGTTGATTTTAACACAACAAACACTTTAGGTGTATGCGTTAAATGAATATTATATAGAAGGAGATAGGTATGCATTACACTTATTTTTTTTTTATTTTGACGTTTGTATTGTTAAAGATTAAGTTATCTCTTGACGGATTTTTACTTTGTCTATACGTACTATGTACATAGTGTATATAGAAGGTATTGCACTCCACCCAAAAATTTGATACCGAGATTTCACAGGAAATATATGTTTTAGGGTCCCCTGTATCCAAAAAAAGCATTTTCAGAAAAGGGTCCTGTGGGTGTGTCCATGTGTCTGGGAACACAATAACTCAAAAACGAAAATTCGGTAAAATACCAACCTTGATATTTAAGTTCAGTATCTTCCAGGGATGCGACACGAAGATTTTGAGAAAAATTCCCCGCACTAAACCCCTTACATGAAATTTTTTTCGAAAATTTTGATTTTCTCAAAAATGGCTCTAACACTTTTGATTAAAATGTCGTAAATTAAAGGTATTTAAGTGACAAATAAAATGCATATCTTGAATTTTCTAAGAATAGCCTCTGAAGACTGCTTTATTCTGGATGATTTTTACGGAATTTAGCATAACCGCTAAACCGTAAGAGATGGACAAAATCTTACCATAGAGAAAATGTAGAGCACATTAAAATACACACTTTATGCTGTATACATTTTTTCGTGGAGCTGATCATTTTTAAATATTCCTTATTATTGGTTTCTGCTTTAAAAAACTTATACTTTTCTCATACAAGAGTTTGTCAACTCCTGTCCATACAAACAAAGGAACTTCAGTCACATAGCAACCAGCTTATAAAACATTTGACTATAGAATTAACTTATGGCACACCCTTATTTCCCATCTATTTAAAAGGAATCAAATAATAACACTCTTTCTGCTAACTTCTTTCTCGGTTAGTATTCAGTAAATAGAAGATTACATTTTTTGTAGAGATATAGAGAAAGTCATGTGAATAGAACACATCAGATTTTTTTGGTAGTACTTGGCGCCCACTTTTACTACTTGTGCCACCGCAGGCGATGGCACTGATTATACATGGAATGAAGGAGCAGCGGTGGAATTCAATGGCGAGCGAAACCGGAGAACACGGAGTAAACCCGCCCCTGCACCGCTTTGTCCACCACAAATCTCACATACGGTCGTTTGGGATCGAACTCGGGTCTTCTATGTGAGAGACGAGAAGTCTAACCACTCAGCCACGGCGCGGTCTCTCTCTTGATGGATTGCCACTGTTTTAGATCTTTTACAAAATTACTTACAATTAATTTAACGGCCAAAATTAATAATTTTCACTTCCATTATTGCAATTATATTCATTTAATTTGAATATTTATTCAAATAAATGTTGTTTCAAATACACATTAACAAAAATAACAGTTATATGTTCTTTAAGAATTCAAATTGAAAAATCTGTTGTACTTAATTTATCTCTCTTTTATTCTCACTCTTCAAATAGTTGATTATTTTCATAAAAGCTTATTCATCTATCTAATTTCTAATCGTTAATTTTTAAACTAATCATGTGAAATATTTTGAAGGTTTATTGCTTGCAGAGATTTAAAACTACTTAAATCAAAACCTACACACATGTATCCAGTTAACAGAAGACATTACCCAACTACATCCTGATGCGTGATCGCCGAAAGTGTGTGAACGCCTTGCTTCTTAAGCCACAGCTGATTGTTGGAGTCCATTATTGCACCTGCCTTAGGTGTAACATGCGGACGGCAAATTATTTTGAAACGCAGCTGTGATTGTTACAGTCTACGAGGGAACTCCTGAGACCTCGGAGGGTTCTTTGTCGTAGAAGCCCGTAATTTTTACACCTGAGTGTTTGACACCTTAGGTGTTTTGAAGTGCAATGCCTTACGGAAATTTAGAGTCATGTGACCTATAGATATAAAAATCTGATGTGTTCCGCTCATGACTTTCTGTATATATCTGCAAAAAAAAAAAAAGGATTAAAAAGCTTATGCTTTTATTTACTTCATGATAATTGAGAAAAATTTGCAGAAATGGCTCTATTACTGGCTTCCTTGTAAGTAGAAGCGAAATAAGCTAGTGCCATAGGTTAAAGTGATAGTCAAAAGCTGGTTGCTATGTGACTGAAGTTGCTTTGTTTGCATGGATAGGAGTTCACAAATTCCTGTATGATAAAAGTACAAGTTTTTCAAAGCTGAAAGCGATAACACAGAATATCTAAAAAACGATCATCAACTCTACGAAAAAAATCAATATAAGATGCACTATGTGTTTTAACGTGCACTACATTTTATGTCGGTTAAGTTTTTGTCCATCTCTTACGGTTTACCAGTTATGCAAACTTCCGTAAAATTCATTCAAAATAAAGTGATCTTCAGAGGCTATTCCCAAAAAATTCAAAATATACATTTTATTTGTCAGGTAAATATCTTTAATATACGATATTTTAATCAAAATCGTTACAGCCATTTCTAAGAAAATAATTTTCGAAAAAAGTTCCATGTAAAGGATAGTTTGGGATGGGGGGATTTTCTTTCAAATCTTCGTGTCGCATCCTTGGATGATACCAAACTTAAATACCAAGTTTGATTTTTATCGGTCGTTTGAGCTTTTTAGCTTTTGAGCTATGCTGCCCACTGACACACACACACACATAGGCAGACAGACAGACAGACACACGGACATTTTTCTAAAAATGCCTTTTTTTTTCTTTTTTTTTTTTTTGATTCAGGAAGTCTCAACACATGTATCGAATTTTTGGGTGCAATACAATACCTTCTATATACAGTATGTACATAGTATGTGTAGAGAAAGTAAGAAAGGAAGAGAAACTGGGAATTTGTAGCGAGCTGTAGAAGTCGTCGCTGCAGCGAATGTTGAAAGGAAATTATAGGGCAGAATTGTTATTGAAAAAAAGACATATTTGTAAGCAGATTCTGACTTTAATAATTTTATATAAGAAAGAACGAGTTATTGGGAAAATCAATTTTTTTTGACAGTATTAAATATTATGAAACAATCTAGTGGGTAATCCAACTTCATTTAATACCTGCATATAAACCTAAATAAATAATTTACAAGTAGGACCACCATGTGTGGATCAAAATCCAAGCTGTGTGGCTTTTAAGAATTCAGGATTATTAACAATTTTGCATATAAATAACAATATTTTTATTAAATTTATCCAGTGTTATGTTTCCTTCCATTAGTGTATATTTAAACCGAAACTTTCTAAAGCTCCTGTTCGAATGTGTTTTAAGTGTTCTTTACTGTGCCCGAGTGTTAATATATGTGTGTTTATATGTATATAAACATACATTTTCATTTGTGTTTGTGTACTTTTATTGTATATCTACTTGTTTATTTGGGAGTAAGGTCCTGAGTAATAAATTAAATAAGTAAAGATTCTTTCATAATATATTTACATGTTTGCACATATAAGAATCCAGCTATCAGAACAATATATGTGAAATAAATTGCGTGATTTAACGCACTTTTCGTGCAATAAGACTTTTTTCCAAAAGTCTTTCAGACCGAAGAGAAATTCACAAGCTCTTCATAGGACATTCAACATATACATTTTATTTGTCATGCAAATATCGCATACGGTATTTTAATAACAATACTCAAAGCCAGTTTTGAGAAAATAAAAATAATAAGAGATGTAACATGTTTGGGGTGATGACTTTTGTTCACAATCTTTTGGTCGCATGTCCTAAAGGTCAACTTAAATTAATAATTTTTATATTTAACGGACCATACATTTTTGAGTTATGCTTTTCGCAAACAGACAAGCAAGTAGGCAGTCAGACGGACATTTTTCAGATTTTTTTAAACGTAGGTAGTATGTACTTACATATTATATAGAGAAGGTATTGTTTTCCAACCAAGAATTCGATACTAATATTTCATCGAAAATACGCGTTTTCAGGACCCACGAATAAAACAAATAGAAAAAGATTAGTGCGGGTGTGCGTGTGGAACACCAGCTCAAAACCGAATACCAAATGTCGTATTTAATTTCAGTATATTTCAAGAAAGCCCTCCCATTCTAAACTACCGTTTACATAGAAACATTTTTGGAAATTTCATTCTTCTCAGGAATGGTTAACGAATTTGTTTAAAATTCTGCATATTAAAACATTTGCATGACAAATAAAACCTTTACATTGCGTTTTCTGAAGATCGCATTATTCAGGATGTATTTTGCATAGCTGGTAAACTGTAAGAAATAGACAAAAGGCTCGTTAAAACACACAACTTATGTCGTATACATTTTTCTAGTAGAGTTGACCGTTTCCGAGATATTCCTTATTATTGATTTCAAGTTTAAATTACGTAACTTTTCCCAAACGGGAATCTACTTTTTATTTACTGCTGGCCACAAAACTAACTGAATTCAAATGTTACATGGTGACTAGCTTTTAATAGATCTGACTATCGCTTCAGCCTAGCTTATTTCTGTATTTCTCTTCTGTTTGGAAGCAAGAAAGTAATAAGCGAAATTGTGCTTATATTTATCTCAAATAACAGGATTTGATTAAATAGTTCCTTTGCAAGAATAGTTTGTTTACAGAACAGGTAGGGAAATTTATGTGAATTTAATTTTTCAGATTTTTAAATTTTGAGATTACAGTTTTCACCAATGGTAAGAAGTATTTAAAATTGCTGTGATTACCTCAGTATCACTGATCGATGAGATAAATCTGCAAGAGGTAATAGAAAATAAATCATAGAAAACTTAAAAATTAATCTTTCTGCTGTTTTGTGTCTTCTTACTTTCTCGGCTACTTACGTATAATAAATATGTGTTTTAACGAGATCTATATTTTTGTATAATATGTTTTTTCTATTTCTTATGGTTTACAGTTATGCAAAATTCAGCTAAACTCATCTAAAATGAACAGGTTTTCAGAGGCTATTCCCAAACATTTTATTTGCTATTAAATAGATTTAATATACAGTATTTTAATGAAAAGTGTTAGAATTTTTTTATAAAGTCAAAATTTTCGAGACGTTTTTAATGTAAATGGTAGTTTGGGGTGGGAGAAATTTGCTCAAAATCTTCGGAACATACTAAACTTAAATACCAAGTTTGATGTTTAACCGGTGTTTCGGTTTTTATCTATGCTGTCTCCCCGCCCCTCCCCTCCCACACACACACGGAATCGCAGACATACACTGATCGTTTTCTAAAAATACCTTCTTTTGGATTCAAGGGTCTCAAAACAAATTTTCGGTGAAATTCTGGTATCGAATTTTTGAGTGAAATACAATAGCTTCTCTGTCTATTATGTACACTCAAAGGCAATAAAATACGCCTGGAAATACTTATCGTAAGACGGAGTCATTTTGCTGACTCCGCCAATGTCTTCCTCCCGTTTGCTGTGCTCTTAAAAGCGTATATGATAGACCAAGTTACCGAAGGGAAAGGGAATCAACATGAAACTTAACTTGCGACAAATGAAGTTTTGAGTTGCGAAATGGTGATTCCTATACTTTCTAGTTGGACAATAACGCACCCCTCTTATCAGTGATATAAATTCGGTTAATCTTTCCTCTGCGTTACATACTGAAGATATAATGCCAAGGTAATTAGCGCACGTGGACTAAATTAATATACTGCTTTTACAAGTCAAACTGTTCTGAGGGAGCGTCAAGTGGGGTTAAGGGATGAAGGGATGAATTGCTCAATCGTCTTTGCCTTTTCTAACTCGCGTAGCATGATTTACTAGAATGCCATCAATGAAACTCGTGGAAAGACTGAGTCCCTGTCAAACGTTCACAACTTCAATAAAATCACAGCGCTAGGAGTATTTTTAATGTCTTTGATTGTACATTGTACATACGTGCCAGAGGAAATAATGATGATTTACTGTTATGGTGCACATTGCTATATAATTACAGCTAATGCTATGTTATAAAAGGGTACAAACCTTACACCCGTAGAGTTATCGTATTCCTTTTAGCTGTAACACCATACAGAGCGACAAACTAAATATGATTGAAAGCTGTGTTCAGAGGATATTCTAGTTTTATGGTTGGCTACCCTGTAATGTAAATGTAACACATTTGTTCCGCCATCACTATTGTAAGCTCTCACCATGACGGCTGATGTATGTAGCAATCCAATTGAGGAACTAATATTTCACTACTCAGTTCTAGTCAGTTTCGGTATTAATGGACGTTAAACCTTTATACATAATTAATTCAGGCAACAAATATAAATTCCACTAGAACCTAATGGCAGACATTTACTAATATTTTGAAAATACATTAATCAAAAAGCAGTGGCAGCGCATGTTCGATAACTGTGGATGTAGCGCGGCTTTAATGTTGTACCCAGCGATGCTACTGCCACTTCATAAGAGGTGAGAAAATATATATTATATCACGAAATTACAAGGAATTTAAAAGAGAGATGTAAATTGCATTAATAAGAGACAAATATACAGTAGGAATGGCCAAGAAAGAAATATTGTGAAACACGTCGAAAAGTGTAAAGACGGATTTTACTAAGGTGCGAATGTGCCTAGTACACGGGTTGGCAAGCGACCGGGGTAGATATGTGTCGTTACTGGAGGGACCGAACCAAATGGGGATTAAAGGTTCATCGTCCGATGGTGGACATGGCAAAGGTAAAAACATGTGCTACACTCACATTACTTTCTCTAGCTGTTCTACAAATAAACTTCTTACAAAAGATTATTCTTCTTCCTACACAATACTAATCGAGAAAAACATTATCAGAATGTTCTTATTACTTAGTTCCTTATAATCAGAGGCTAACTAAAGGAATGCGCCATGCCAAAGTGATAGTAAAATGTTTTATAAGCTGCCGTTATGCTATTGTCATTGCAAATATCTTCTTTGCTTGGCCGGGATGGAACAAAAGAAAAACGTATACTTCATGTCTGAGAAAAGTATAAGTATTTTACAATTGAAACTAATGACAAGGAATATCTAGAAAACAGCAAACTCGAAGAAAAAATGTATGTGATATAAAGTGTGTATGTTAACGAGATCTATATTTTTTGTGTAGTAAGCTTTTGTATATCTCTTACGGTTTACTAGTTATGCAAAATTCATCCAGCATAAACAGGTCTTTAAAATCTATTCTGAAAATTCCAGATATGCATCTTATTTGTAATGGAAATGGTTTTAATACGTGGTATTTTAATCAAAATTGTTAATCATTTTTAAGAAAAAAAGTTTTCGAAAATTTTTTCATGTAAAGGGTAGTTCGGGGTCAAGACTTTTCATGAAAATCTTCGAAGGTTGGTATCTACCAGTCTTTTCGTTTTTGAGCTATGCTTCCTCCATAGAGACACACACATGGACCTTTTTCTGAATTTTTTTTTTGATTCAGGGGGTCCTAAAACATGCATATCCTGTGAAATCTCGACATCGAAGCGACTTCACTTGCTGTGAGAGACGCGATGAGATAAGACGCGATATATATATATATATATATATATATATATATATATATATATATATATATATATATATTCAGTGGTGGTGGAAAGTTTGGGCTATGTATGGCCAATATACGAGGTGTTAATTAATACACCATAATACGTGTCGCAATAATAAGGGATGGTTAGCGCGGTTGCGTAAAGGGCAGCTGAAAAAGGAGAGAACTTAGGAGGAATGCGAGTGTGTTCGACGGCAGTAAACATTAAGCAAATAAAGAATTCAATAGTAAACATGAGCAATATTCCAAGCTAACATATCCTAGACTAGCCCCTTCACACTTCCACAAAATTCCTTAATCTCGAACCATCACTTGGGATTCGAACCCAGAACCCCTCTAAAGCAATCTATATTTTGTAATAAATGAAATGTATGTCTTGAATTTTCTAGGATTAACCTCTGAAGACCTCTTCATTCAGGATGGCGTTTGTATAACTGGTAAGAGATAGAGAAAAATTTAGTACACAAAAAATATAGACATCACTAAAACTCAGAATTTATGTTATACACTTTTTTCGATATTTTTGTTATTGATTTCAGTTTCAAAGTAATTAAACTCTCTCAAATGTGAGTCAATTTTCTTTCTTTCTCTCTCTCGTTTGTTTACTCCTAGTAAGCAAAGATAAGAAAATTTCAATTGTTTCACTTAGCGACCGGCTTTTAAAAGATATGACTACAGCTTTTGTCTAGTGTATTCCTTTATTTCCCTTCTACTTACAAAGAAGCAGATAATTAGATCAATTCTGATAATGTTTATCTTCTTTAGGTTTATAAAAACAACATTTTATAAGGAAAGATTTTTTGGAACAATTAGGGAAGATGATGTGAGTGGCACAAATCAGATTTTGTTGTTTAGGTCTGCCAATTATTTAAGTTAATGTGTTCTAAAACTACTAATACTACTTATTCTATGCACCTTGTTTGCTCACAAACTTAATTCTTGTTTAAACTCAAACGGTATGTGGCGTTATGTTTGTGTTCCGCATTAGCGAGATACTGAATTCAATTAAAGTTCCCCCCCCCCCTTCAGTCTAAAGCTGAAAATATGAGAGATGGTAATTCTGATTGAGCTTCCATTTATACCATTAGACTGGACGGCAACCTAACCCTTTCTGACTGTCGTGGAGCTAAGTACATAGTATGGTATAGGGAGATGAGACCTCGAAAGGCTAACTGCGCTTCGCCATCTGACTACGGATGTTAGAGCTCGTAGACTGGATGTCACTCCAGTACTATCTGCTTGGTGCGAAACGAAGATAGTACTTAGCCTTAAAAGGATGCTGACCATCACATACCTTATGGAACAGCTCCGTCGCGATATGACCAAGCTGTTTAAGCCACGAAAAATAAAATATAATTAAAATAATACTGGATGTACTTCAGTCACATTACTGTGGTATTCCAAAGTCAACTAAACAAGCAGGCTTCGAAATATTTAATACTCAACGAGCATTAAATTTACCGGTTTAGAGATAATACACATTTCTGTTTTAGGGTAAAAGTGCAGATATTAATTCTGCCTACTACGTCATATATTCAAAATATATACATGCATCTAACCAAAAAAGTAAAGATATAAATCTGTCAATGATGGATACAATAAAGAATGTCTACTACAAACAATTCATTCGTGGACCAATGTTTATGCTTCAATGTTTTCTGTTACACGTTTTTGGTTGTGATATAATTAAACGTGTGCTAATAATAAACAAGTATTCTAGTCAAAGGCGTAATTAAAATTGGGGTGCTCCTAAGGTTTAAACATTTTCCTTGCCAAAAATGTAAAAGGCCATTTCCTTGTATATCCATAAACTTCTACAAGTATAATTCAGCTGAGAAATAAAGTGTTTGTCAAGTCAAGTATGAACAGATTTAGACAATAGTTGAAGGCTCAAAGACGTAAACGTTTGTCTGTCCAGGTCAGCGGTACAAATGACCCTGAAGAGATAGCAGTGGGCAGAATGGACGTCAACTTTTGGAAAGCAAGAACAATGCAGACCCCGTTTGTCCCCCAGCATTCTAGTTTGTTACTTATATAACTTTGAGTGTCCTTTCAGCTAAGTTTCTAAACAATTCTGTTGTCTAAATGGTTAGATTAAGACTCAACATTTCAATGCCTTATCCGGGATTTGAACTTGATGAACTTTCGAAAGGGTCTGTCATCTCAAAATAATTTGAAATCACCTTGTAGTTTACCGGGACAACATGCGAGGAGTTAAAGAATTTAGTGCTGTGCCAGCTTGTTGTCTTGACAGAGCAATCGTTTGGGGACTGGGAGATACGTGGTACAAATCTCGGCTATGACATTGAATTTGTCGGCCTATCCAACAGGTGTCCTACAAATGCGGGTATGTAAAAACAATTAATTAACATTCTATTATCTGTTACATCGGAATAATTCAAAATAGTTACTAATTTATAATAATAATAATAATAATAATAAATGTCTCTACCACATAGTACAATTCACAGTAATATTTCACACAAACATTTTATTTTATCCTCTGAAACCAAAAACGAAGCACGTTTAGAAACAATATACATACTATATGTATGTGTGTGGGCCTATTTCTGAGAACAACATAAAACAAAACGGCATGTCCATCAAATAACAACATTGATATTCGATTTCATCATTCTCCAAAAGATGATGCTTTTAAAGAAAATTCCCTGTCTCCAAACCATCCTTTACATGAAGCATTATTCGATAATTCGAGTTCATCAAAAATTGTGGTAACGATTTTGATTAAAACACTAGGTATAGTATTTAAGATAGTATCATTACAAATAAAATAAGTTTTGACTTTCTGGAAACACTTCTGAAGTCCTCTTGAATCTGGGTTACCTTTGCATATGTAAACCGTAAGAGAAAAACAAAAGCTTGCTACACAAATAATTTAGAGCCGTTAAAATACACACTTTATATCACATACCTTTCTCCCGATATATTCGCTATTAGTTTTAATTTTAAAATGCTTAAACTTTTCTCAAATGGGAAGTTGTCATATATTTCATATCCCATTGGTTTTACTTCTGGCCATGAAGAAAGAATCACGTTGTAATTATATCCCATAGCGACCAGCTTTTGAAAGATTTGATTATCGCTTTAGCCTAGTGTACTTCCTTGTTTTATTTCTCTTTACAAGGAAGCAAGTAATAAGGAAATATCTGCTTATCTTTATCTTCGATTAGCATGATGTAGTTAAAACAATAATATTTTATCAGAATAATTTGTATGAAGAAAAGGTGAATGGAAAATATCAGATCTTGTTCTGTTTGTCGTGGAATTTTCTGTTTGTAAGTAATAAGTTAATATGTGTTAATTTTATTATAAAGCACTTAATCTAGTCACAGACATAATCAAATTGGGGCGCTGCTGCGGTTTAAACTGCAAGATATTCCTCTACAGATATGTGAACTGTAGTGCGTCTGTAACTTCTACAATAATTACTGACAAAGTATAATCCAGTTAAGAGCTAAACTGTTTCTCAAGCCAACCATGGATGAATTTAAACAATAGCTGAGCACTTGAAGACGAAAACGTCTGTCCAGGTTACGGAACAAGTGACCCTGAAGAGATAGCAGTTGGCAAAATGGACGTCAAATTTTGGATAGAAAAAACAATGCTGCAGCATTCTAGTTTGTTACTTCTAGACCAGGCAAGTCCAAATTAAAGGAGGAGAGAGGAAAGTGCCACTCCACATGCCCCTGTGCGATGTAATGGATTATCTGTAAATATAAGGCTTGCCATTTCTACCAAGAGTATACGTCTGAAACAAACATTCACAATATTCGTGCAGTTTGTTTTTGCCTAATTAGTTTAAAGATGGTATCAACGTCCAGGTAATCTATTTCAGAAGATCCTTTGAACATCCCAAGTTACATGAAAAAATGTGATGTGTTCAATTCACAATACTTTCTCTACAGATTCAGTAACAAGTTAGTCTTATAAAACTGTTTTCTTCATCTACTCTAAGCTAATCTAAACCAACGTTTACGAAATAGCATTATTCTTTAGTTTCTTGTAAGCAGAAGGGAAAAAAGGACTGCACTACCTTAAAGCGGAACTTGCCTTTCGCCATTTTCTCTACACTACTATTTTATCCCACACAACAATGCGATGTCATTCACCAAAAATGTATGTTTTGAGATCCCCTGCGTCCAAAGAACATATTTTTAGAAAAACGTCCGTGTGTATCCATGTGCCTGTGACCAAGATAGCTCTAAACCGAAAAGTCGGTTAAATACCAAACTTGAATATTTAAGGTAGAATGCGATGTGAAGGTTTTCAAGAAACTACGCCAGCCGCAAACTACCCTTAGCGTGAAGAAATTGAAAATTTTGATGTTCTCAAAAATAGCTCCGACGATTTCGATTATAATACCTTATATCAAAAACATTTGCATGGCAAATAATATCGTGAATTTTCTGCGAAAAACCTCTGAAAAATCTTCATTTATAATGACATGCATAACTGATAAATCGTAAGAAATAGACAAAAGGTTACTATACAAAACTTGAGGTTCCATTGAAACAGAAAATTTATGCGATGTACATTTTGTGTGAGAATAACCATTTTAGAGATCTTCTTGTTATTTTCTTCAATATTGATATTCTTAAAAATATTCGCAACTGGAAATGTGACATTCTTTGTTTTTTTTCCTGGATATGCAAAGAAAACCAAACTTCAATTACGTGTATGTTAACCAGTGTTTAAATGATTTGTATTCAACAGGATGCAGCTAAGCGTTCTGTAACCTGGTTGGTCATATCGGAGGATCAATGAAATCGATGCTCAAAATATCTTGTAGGCCATGAAGCGTAAGGTTATTAGACATTTGTTGTCTCAGGCACAAGAAAAACTCCCAAACAGACTTATTCAAATAACTCACCCTATGCGAGATTCGAACTCGCAACCTTTAAAATGTGAGACAGGATGAATTTGAACACTACCAAACGGAGCTAGAAAGCCAGTTTTGGTTTTTAATGCCTTATTTATTAAAAAATACAACTACTAGAAACACATCATACTTTTAAATTAAAATATTAATATTTCAGTTATACCCTCTTTTATCATCTGGGTTAGTCGCATTTCACGCATTTATACATTTTAACAGAATAATTCATTTTTATATGTATTATAATGTATTGCCTTTTGTGCATATTAGTATACGGTATGTGTATGTTTTAAACAAAACTTAAATTGTTATATACTTAGAATTGCACGAATGTATCAGATGAATTTTTTAGTATTTAGCAAGACATTGATCCAATGATATTGTACACCTTAGTATATAGTTGCAAATTTTTAAATATGTATTGTAAATTGTGACATGTATGCATGTACATAATACAATACTTATATTTTAGTTTTATGTAATTACTAGTAGTAACTATTATGTCGCCATTTAGAAAATTATCATATGACATTTCATCAATGTTACATAATGAAATTATATTTATTTAAAAATGTTAACAGTAATTTTTAAGGAAGCGCCTTGGGTGAGTGGTTAGACCGCTCGCCTCCCATCTAGAAAGCCCGGGTTCGATTCCAAGTGCCTCATGTGGTATTTGTGGTGGACGAAGCGGCGTCTGGCGGGTTTCCTCCGGGTTTTCCGGGTTCCCCCGCCACTCCTTCCACCAATTTCTCCATCATCACCTTTCCCATCATCAATTTTGCTTACATTTCATATCATCCACTTCCTCCGTTCATACCTGGCCACGGGTCGACCCCTCTTAACAGGTTCTTCATTCTAAGGTCTCGTGCCGTTGGTTCCCTGACAGGCTTCTGACCCCTAGGCATTCTAGGGGGTGTCAGTTCTACAAATTCTGGGAGGGTAAGCCGATTACGAAACAGTAATTTTTGATATATTTTGTTTATATGTGAATATACCTTTATGGAGCATATTAAGTATAGTGCAGTGGCGTGGAGGCTTAAACGCTAAATAATGTGATTATATGTCTATTCTGCTGTTGTGGTAACCTGTACTTTTAGCTCTAGACCTTATACATTGCTTTTTTATCATAGTACATAAACTTCTGTATAATGTATATGCGTTGACAAGTTGTAAGTTCAGTGGCTTGCTGGCCAAAACGAACCTACAGAATGCTTTCTAATCTAATCTAATCTAATCTAATAAACAATTAAACCAATACTAACTGCCATAATAGTTGTGTCATCTTAAAATAATTTGAGATCACCTCATTGTTTACAAGAAACATGCGAGTTATTTGAGAAATTCAATGCTATGCCGGCATGTTGCCATGGTAGCTCAGTGGTAGCGCAACTAGTTAGAGACCGAGAGATCCGTGGTTCAAATCTTGGCTATGGCATTGAATTTTCAGTCTGACTCTACCTTATCCAACTCCTGTCCTACACACGGATTGTGTGAGAAAACAATTAAATCAATGCTAATTGACCATAATAGTTGTCTATGAATATTGTGACTTCAAGTACTTACAACTAGGGTTGTCATCTCAAAATTATTCATTATGTTTACTGGGAAGGATGCGAGTCAGTTAAGAAATTCAATGATATGCCGCCATGTTGCCATAGTAGCTCAGTGGTAGAGCAACCGGCTAGAGACCGGGAGATCCCTGTTTCAAATCCCGGATATGGCAGTGCATTTTTCAGAATGACTCTGCCTATCCACTTATTTCTTATTTGTTCCATTTTGAAAACTTACAAAGCTGCTCAAAGCCCCAGAAGCGCACGGTAATGTCGCCATACTGTGAACAACAGTTTCTTTGAGCAATGTCTCATCACATTCGATAAGTGTGGAAACCAGTCATCTGGTATATACGCTCCTTATCTCTTCTCCTGTCCTCATTCGAATTTTCAATTTTACTCCATTTCTAAAGACATTCACCAGGTTCTTAATTTCAAGTTACATTTTAAATTTTTAAGATCCAGTAGTTCATTAGGTATTAATATTCTATGTATATTCAACTCCCTTTATCTTTCTCGTTATTAAAGCTATGAATATAACATTCCGGGGAGGTTTTGGCTGCGAAATAAATTCCTCAACTAAAAGCACTTTAAAAAAAAGGATCTTCCTCGCTTTCCTCCAGCCTTTCTTAATTAACAGTTTTATATAAGCGTTTAGATGCAAAAACAACGCTTCCCTTATAACCTTAACTATATTCTGCCTTTCAAGCTTACAGTTAACTTTCTTACTTTCGCTTGATAGAAATTTCTAAAGGAAAACAAAAAGTTCCAGAAGTTTAATTCATTGTTAACCATTTTTCCGTTCAATATAGCAAGGGTTCATCCCTCAGGCATTCTAAAGATCCAACCCTTAGCACCAGTTAATTAATTAATTTAATACAATAATTTACGACACAGAAATTCTCTTAAATTTGCTAAAAATATTCAGTAGAACCTAAGGTCTGCTAGGACTATTGCTCTAAATATTCAAAGGGAGTTTATTCTCTCTCTTACTTCTTTACCTTGTCCTCTCTCCAAACATAAGTATTCGTCTTCCCTCTATCTCCCCTTTTTGTCTTTATCTTTCCCTCTTTATCCATTTGTTTGTGTTCACTCTCTCACTTTCTCCCTTAACACGGCCTCGCCCTCTGTGTACAACTTAGAAGCTGAAAAAGTAGACTCAGATAATCTGATATGTTCTTTCACATGGCTTTTCTACCTGTTCCAGTAACGAACTATTCTTAGAAATAATTATTCGTTCTAGCCCGCCTGGGTAGTATGGTGGTAGCGTGCCTGCCTCACATTTAAAAGGTCGTGAGTTCGAATTTCACTTAGGGTGAGTTACCCGGATAAGGTTTTCCTCGGGGTTTTCCCTTATTCTAAGAAGACGAATATCGGGTAACTTTAAACTCCATGGACCCTGAGATCATTTGAGCATCATTTCACTAATTTCATTCGACGTCCGATATGACCAACCAGGTTAAAAAAATATATATATATATATATATATATATATATATATATATATTTCATTATAAGCAGATGAGAAATAAGGGAATACACTAAGCTAAAGTGATAGTTCCATTCCTTTAAAGGTCGGACGCTATGTGAAACAATTGAAATTCGATTTTCAATTTGTAAGACTAGGAGTAAAACAAAAGAGATGAATCGAGAGATTATCTCTGGTTTGAGAAAAGTTTAAATAGCTTAAAATTGAAATTGGAAATATTTCGTAAATAAACAGCTTACCCCACAAAAAATTGTATATGACATAAATTGTGGGTTTTGACAAGATCTTAGTAAGCCTTTGTCTACCGCTTACAGTTTACCAGTTATACAAAAGTCATTCTCAATGAAGAAAACATAAGGAGTTGTTCCCAAAAATTTAAAGATATACAGTTTGTTTATCATGTAAGTATCCTTCATATACAGAATTATAATCAAAATCGTTAGAGCCATTTTTGAGAAAATTTCAAATTTCAAATTTTTTTCACATAAAATGTAGTTTGGGGTGGGAAATTTTCCTCAGATTCCTCGTATCGCATCCTTGTTAGATAATAAAGTTAAATACCAAGTTAAGAATTTTACTGACTTTTCGTTCACAGATACACATATACACCTCACAAATACACAGATACACAAGAATATTTTTCTAATTTTTACTTCCTCTACACGTACTATGTACATAGTGTGTAGAAAAGGTATTGTAATGCACCTAAATATTCGATACCGAGATTTCAATGGAAATACATGTCTTGAGACTCACTGAATAAAAAAAAAAAAAAAAAACATTTTTAGAAACATGTCCGTGTGTATGCCTCTATGCTTATCAATGTTTTGAAATATTGCAAATATTACAGGTATACATCACCTATTCGGTTATTTTATAGGAATTGTTGCTGCATTTATTTGTAAGCTTTTAGTTATTATTCTTGCTAAATTTTATATGAAAGAAACTAAAGAAAACAAAACTCTGATGTGCTCTGAAACCAAATTTCTTACAAAAGATTCATCTTTCTACTCCAAGGTAATCGAGGTAAGCAATGGCTTCGCTTTCTGTCATGACTACAACTGATTTTAGTTTACACCCTGACTTCCCAAGATGTCAGCAAGGCTTAGCCACGCTGCCGCACTGTCCTAGGTCCACTGTGGCCAGACAATATACCCGCTCCATGAATGAGCAGGTGCTGTAACGGTACTGCCGCAGTTTCCCCTCAGACTTACAGCTTTTCCTGTTTATTTTTCTTCGGTGAAGAGTGGGTGATATCATATACCTGAACCCCATACTTGACAGTGTTTCTCCTCTGACACTATAAAGATCGGGTTTTTCCCTTCCACTAGAAAAAAGAAAAAACAATGCATTCAGATGTTTACAGAAACGTGAAGTGAACACCATACTTCTGAAGATGTCTCTCCCAGACAGGAATTAAGCTTCAAGTAGAAATATTTTAGCCTACGGTCAACGTCAAATCAGTCTAAACAATTTATATGCCAAAACTATGGGTATTGGCCGTGAAATCTTACGCAGAAAGTTGGAGATTTTGCGATTTTCACAGATACAGCCTTAAAATAAATGAGACAGATCCCGGCATATTATCTCGCGTACGTTATAACCCTGAGGAACGAGGCAAGAACGGGATATGACGTTTATGAAGTGCAAGAAAATCAGAATATTACATCAGTACAATGACAATAGTTAACACGAACAAGAGAAGAATTGCCCGAACAGAGCGTTCAGAGCACGAAAGCTGAAGGGGAATGGAGGCCTTAAAGGCAGTTCACCCTGTTCCATGAAATGGAAAATGGAGAAACCCTTGGGGTTGACATGACAGCAACGGTTGAGTAAATTGTTTTGTAGTCAGACTGCTGCAGATTGATTGACTGCTCCAGGTGTGTTGGATATCTTATCAGGAGTATACTACCGTCTCGAGAGTTAACATGACTTCCGGCTGACATGTCTAGCCCGCGTTAACTGCTAGACAAGCAGTTTCCTATATTTCAACCCGCAACTTTAACTACGTCTATTCTTTACAACACGTGTAATGAAAATAGTGACAGCTCAGTTGAGCGAACGGAAAAGTGTCAATATTTTTCACTTTATCTACTTAGTCCAGAGTACATAGATGAAGGTATTGACTCCAACCAAAAATTCCTTATCAAAGACTTCACCGGAAATATACGTTTTAGTATACCCTGAATCAGAAAAAAGAAATATTGCTCTAGCACGTACTGTACAATGAAACTTGTGAATAGAGAATATATTGTACTCCACCCAAAAATTCGAAACTGAGATATCACCCAAAATATATGCTTTGAAGCCCCCTGAATCCAAACAAAGCAGTTTTAGAAACATGGCCATGTGTGTATGTGCCTGTGTGCAGTAGTCTGTTTTAAGTACCAAACTTGGTATTTAAGTTCAGTATCTTTCAAGAATGCGATGTGAGATTTTCAAGAATATCCACCCAACTTCCCTTTTCATTGAACATTTTTCAAATATTTAGATTTTCTCAAAAATGGTTCTCACATATGTCATTTTGATTAAAATGTCACAAGTTTAAGATATTTTGTGACAAGAGAAACCAATATCTTGAATTTTCTGGGAGTAGCCTCTGAAGATTAAACCTCACAATTTATGTCATATACACAGTATTTTGTAAGTTAATCGTTTTGGAGATATTCCGAGCCATTGGTTCAAGCTTAAATTACTTAAAATCTTCTCAAACGGGAAGTCATCTTTCTTTCGTCTCACGTTTGTTACTCCTAGTAAGCAAGGTCTTTAAAAGATTTGACATCACTTTAGCCTAGTGTATTCCTTCACTTCCCTTTAACTTGTAAAGAAGCAAGTAAAACGATAAATTCTTGAAATGCTTATCTTGGTTGGCACGATGTAGATAAAAGAATAATCCTTTGTAAGAAAAGTTGTTCATGGAAATGTTAGAGAAGGCAATGTGAACGGAACACCACAAATGCCAGTGTCTCCATATATCTGTGAACATGATAACCCAGAACGAAAGGTAGGTTAAATACCAAACTTGAAATTTAAGTTCAGCATATTCCAAGTATGCGATACAAATATTTTCAAGAAAGTCTTCTCCACCGCAAACTACGCTTAAGATAGAAAACTTCGAGATTTTCGATTTTCTCAAAAATGACTAAATTTATTACTAAAACGCTTTTGACTAAAATACTGTATATTAAAGATACTTATATGACAGAGTGTTTATCTTGAATTTTCTGGGAATAGCCTCTATATTCCTCTTCATACTGAATGCCTTTCGCATAAATGATTAACCACAGGAGATAGACAAAAACTTACTGCACAAAAAAGGTACACCTTCTCAAAATAACAAATAACAAATTTTGTCCTTTATATTCTTATTGTTGTGTTTTTGAGCATTTCGTATTATTAGCTTCAATTTTAAAATGCTTATGTGTTTGTCAGACAGGAAGTCTTCCTTGATTTTCTTTTCTTTTACTCCTGCCATGCAAAGAATCACATTTCAATGGCATTCCCGTAGCGACAGTTTTTAAAAACATTTGACTGTTGCTTTATAATACTGTATTCCTTTAGTTACCTGCTGCATGTGTCTTATTTTCTACATGGAAGTTTCGGATTGGGAAAGCATGGGAATCCAGGTTTAGTTTACTTTGAATCGATCATCTTTATTAAAATTTCTTGTTTTTTTTTGTAGATTTCAATGGCTTCTCTGTATAAATGGAAAAATAATGTTTAGTTGTGGCTAAAACCACTATTTTATAGTATTCCATTCATTGGTTGTCTAAGAATAAAATTGTTGTGTCACGACTGATTTTTACGTTCTCTATACATGCTATGTACACAGTGTATAGAGAATGTTATGTACCGCACCCAAAAATTCGATACTGAAAATACATGTTTTGGGATCTCTTGAACTCAAAAAATAATGTCTGTGTGTGTGTGTGTGTGTGTGTGTGTTTGCCTGTCAGTCAGTCAGTCTTTCTGTCTGTCTGTCAGTGAGTGTGTTTGTGTCTGTGGGCAGTATAGTTCAAAAACCAAAAGTCTGTTAAATACCAAACTTGGTATTTAAGGTCATATCTTCCAAGAATGTGACACTGAGATTTTCAAGAAAATCTCCTCAACCTCCGACTACTCATTACATGGAAAAGCTTTCGAAAATTTTGATTTTCTCAAAAATTTCTTTACCGATTTTAATGAAAATGTCGTATATTAAAGATATTTACATGACTAATAAAACGTATATCTTGATTTTCGGATAGCCTCTGGATGCATTTTGCGGAATTTTACACAACTGGTCAACTATTAAACTTGTAAGAGGTAGACAGTAACTTACTGAATAGAAAATGTAGATCTCGTTAAAACACAAAATTTATGTTAATATACTTTTTGTGAAGTTGATCGTTTTTGAGAAAGTCCTTGTTGTTGGTTTCAGATATAAAATACTTAATTTTCTCATAAGGGAATTAGTCAACTCCTGTTCATACAAGCAAAGGAACTTCAGTCACATAACAACCAGCTTTTGACTATCACTTTAGCCTGTGGTACTCCCTTATTTCCGTTCTACTTACATGGAAGCAAGTAATAAGACAATTTCTGCTATTTTTTCTTGATTAGCATGAAGTTAATAGAAGAATAATCTTTTTAACAATAATTAGCTGTAGAGATGTAGAGAAAGG
This sequence comes from Hymenopus coronatus, assembly GCA_030762935.1. Lineage (NCBI taxonomy): Eukaryota > Metazoa > Arthropoda > Insecta > Mantodea > Hymenopodidae > Hymenopus > Hymenopus coronatus. Next base: position 67,562,446 of record CM060894.1, read on the forward strand.
GGTGTAAATGGAATACATCAGATTTTTCTATTTGTTCTAGGTGGCAGTTTCATTTATGTTCTCTTATGTGCGTGTTTTTTTATGTAACTTTGCTTTGTAGTGCCAATGTACATATGCTTGTCCACATGGGTACGGGGTCTTATAAATAACTGCTTTTAAAAAAGGGTCGAGTCGATCTGAAGATGATTTGAGAATCTGTTTTATTTTTGCATGTATGTGGGCTTCCCTTGTTTTTCTACAACTTTCCAAATACGATCTGTTACGTTCTTTATATGTCATAAACACTTTTATAAGTGGATATGTTCCTTGTTTGATTACAGAACATAGTCAGAACATTTTGGATTATAAATTTCTGCTGATTGTTTTATCTTTTTATTTCGCAATTGCGTACTTACTGCAATTAGAGTCTGTATTATCATATTTCAACCAAATTTCAATGTCAGTATATCACAAAATAAATGTTTTGGTACCTCCTTAGCCAAAAATAGAATTTTAGGATATACTATATGAGAGGGAGAGGGAGGGGGAGAGAGAAGCGGGAGGTGACTGTGAACAGCGTAATTTGAAGACGAAGGTTCCGCTAAATATGAAAGTTCAAGATCTTTCAAAAATGCAACATGGAAGATTTTGAAAATAGTCTCCCCATCTGATAAATTAATAAAATGTTTAAATAAGCCTTATATTTATGTTATACTCTCTACCCACTCTAGTTTACTTTTACAGCTTGTCTACGAATTATCATTCTTATGAAAGTTAACATTTTGGTTTGTTTCCTGTTAATAAAAATAAGCTTTGCATGAATCGTTTCACTAATATACCATTATAGTTAAAAATTAAAATACGGAGGCTGAAGTGATACTAAATGTCTTTAAAAAAGCAATAGGTCTAAAAGTGCTATATTTAAAAGTCCACGCAATTTACACTTCACTAGAAACAATTTCTGATGTGTACCATTCACATGATTTTCTCTATATCCCTGCAACAAATTATTCTTAAAAAGCTTATACTTGTATTTACTTTATGCTAATCAGAAAAAATATTAAAGAAATAGTCTTATTAGTTGCTTCCTTGTAAGTAGAAGCGAAATAAGGGACTACCATAGGTTAAATTGATAGTCAAAAGCTGGTTGCTATGTCAATGAAGTTCCTTTGTTTATATGGATAGGAGTTAACAGGTTCCTGTATGAGAAAATTATACGTTTTTTATAACAGAAACCAAAAATAAGGAATGTCTCAAAAACGACGAACGCCACGAAAAAAAAGGTGTATAACATAAATTATGTGTTTTAATGTGCTCTACGTTTTTGTGTAGTAAGTTTTTGTCCATTTCTTACGGTTTAGCAGTTATTCAAAATTCTGTAAAATTCATCCCGAATAAACTACTCTTCAGAGGCTAATCCCAGAAAATTCAAGATATACATTTTATTTGTCAGGTAAATATCTTTAATATACGAAATTTTAATCAAAATCGTTAGAGCCATTTTTGAAAAAATCAAAATTTTCGAAAAAAGTTCCATGTAAAGGGTGGTTGGGGGTAGGGGGATTTTTCTCAAAATCTTCGTGTCGCATCCCTGGAAGATACTAAACTTAAATACCAAGTTCGGTATTTTACCGACTTTTCGTTTTTGAGTTATCGTGTTCACAGTCACATGGACACACTGACACAGGGACCTTTTTGTGAAAATGCTTTTTTTGGATATTTGGGACTCTAAAACATATATTTCCGGTGAAATCTCGGTATCGAATTTTTGATTGGAGTGCAATACCTTCTCTATACACTATGTATATGGTGCGTATAGAGAAAGTAAAAAACTGTCCAGATGAGTTCCATTCATAAGCTTATCTCTTCGTATTCTGTAAAAAATAATTCTTACAAAAGCTTATTCCTCTCTTTACTTCTAACTAATCGAGATAAACATGAGCAGAAATGTTCCTGGTTCCTTGAAAGCAGAAGGCAAATAAGGGAATACACTAGACTAAACCGACAGTCAAGTCTCTTAAAAGCCGATCACATGTAGTGCAATTCATATGGCGTTCTATTTCCCATTTGATAAAAATCTAAGTATTCGACATTTTAAAATCAATAACAACGAATATCTCGGAAATTGGCAATACAAAATTATGTACATAACATAAATTATGTCTTTTAACCAGATCCACACTTTTTGTATTAAGTTTGGTTTACTCTTTGCGATTTACCAGTTATGGAAAATATATTCGCAATAAAGAGAACTTCAGAGACTGTTTCCAACAAATTAAAGGTTTATATTTTTATATGTCAGTTAAATATCATAAATATGCCATTTTAATCAAAATCGTTAAGTCATTTTTGAGAAAATAAAACTCGAAGACTTTTGTATGTAAAAGTTTAAGTAATGCTTCCCACAGACGCGCCAGACATGGACACGTGCATTTTTCTAAAGATAACGTAGTCGGCTAACCCTCTCCATACGTAGGACTTACAAGCGGATTCCTAAGGGTCAGATGCCTTTCGGGGAGTCAACGGCACATAACCATAGAATGAAAAACCAGGCAAGAGCGTGAGGAAATGGATGAAATAAAATGTAAGCGATGATAGGAAAGAGGATAATGGAGCAATCGGTGGAATGAGTGGTGGGGGAATCCGGAGGAACCAGAGAAAACCATTTCGTCCACTACAAATCCCACTTTGGGTGGAATATAATGGCTTCTCAACCTACATATACGTAAATAGTAATTGGTACAGAAAGTAAAATAACAGCGTTTTAGCACTTCAAAAAAAAATAAAAACCAAACTTATTGGAAAATGTAGTTGCAGAGGATTTCACAATAATAAAAATGCAGGGTGTACATATTATTAGAATTCACAGTTAATGAAATTTACATTTTTTTGTAATAAGTTTTTGCGTATCTCTTACAGTTTACAAGTTATACAAAATCCACCTAGGGTGAAGAGGTCTCTAACGGCTATTTCAAGAAAATTCAAGTTATATAGTTTGTTTGAAATGAAAATATCTTAAACATATAGCATTTTATTCAATATCGTTAGAGCAATTATTGAGAAAACCAAATTTTTCTAAAACTGTTTCATGTAAAGGGTTGAACTGGTGGAGGGATTTTCCTGAAAAGCTTTGCGTCACATCCTTGGAATATACTAAACATAAAAACAAAATTTAGTATTTAACGTCCTTTTCGTTTTTAAGTTATACTGTTCACAGAAACACACATACTTACGTATACGCGCGCGGCAAAACCTCGACATCAAATTTTTTAATGGAATATAATACTTCCTCTGTACACTATGTACTGAGTACGAGTAGAGAAAATAAAAAATATATCTGAATGAAAGTTGCACCGTTAACCCTTCCTCAGCCCAACAACACTGTTGGTAACTACTTACATCACAGATATAGCAGAACCAATTTCACAATACAACTTGCTAGAATGACGTAATGCGCAGCTTTGCTGCGACCTGGTCCGCTACCTTTTAGCAAGCCATCGTGGGAGGGCACAACATTGGTTCAGCTGGGACTTCACCATCGGACAATATTCTCTTCAATAAGCACAGCGAAACCTGCTGCGTAGTTGCCTAAGATAGACAAAAGTGGGTCTCTTTCGGCTTGAGTAAAATTATACTTTTGGTAAGTCAAACTTTTGTAATTGTGAAAAATCTCTAATGCTCGGGATAATCAAACACTAAATTCATATCTAAATTTCACCAGAGGTGTTTAATTGTAACGTTCTAGTAAACTTATGTGTAACTTATGAGCCGTAATATTCACATATATTAGTGATGACAGTTTCATAAAAAAAAAACTGTTTTGTTCCATTCGTATAATTTTCTCTGCATATCTGTAATAAATAATGTTTATATATCTTATTCTTCTATTTACTTCATGCTAATCGAGTTAAACATTAGAAATGAGCTTATTACTTACTTACTTCCTTCCTTCCTTCCTTATAAGTAGAAGGGCAATGAAGGAATACACTAAGCTCTAAAATGATAATCATATCTTTTAAAATAATGAATACTATGTGATTACTTAAAAATATTATGGGTTTGAAATACGTTTTTTCCATGACCAGAAGTTAAAACAGTTCCCATATGAGAAAATTTTAAGTATTTTAAAACTGAAGCCAATATTAAGGAATATCTCGAAAATGGTCAACCGCAGAAAAAAAAAGATTACATACACTCTGTGTTATAACAAGATCTACACTTTATTTACAGAAAAATTTTGTGTACCTCTTATAGTTTACCAGTTAAGAAATTTCAACAATGTTCATTCAGAATAAATAGAACTTCAGAGGCCATTTCCATAAAATTGAAGATATACAGTTTATCATATTGATATGTTTAACATACGGTATTTTAATCAAAATCGTTAAGAGTTATTTTTGAGAAAAAAAATCGAAAATTTTTCCATGTAAAGGGTAGTTGGGGGTGAGGGGATTTTCTTGAGGATCTTCGTGTTACATCCTTGAAAGGTACTTAACTTAAATACCCTGGTGATTGACCAATACCTTCCTCAAATGTTATTACTAGAGTCTTGATGTACCACACAACCATGCTGACTGACTGTGGGTACATACATCTTCTGCACCACACATCTGCTCCAGTTTTTCCCTCATTAGTTTATTCAACTTTTCGTTTTTGAGCTAATCTGTACACTGACACACGCGCACACAGAGAGACAAATATAGGGACATTTTCTAAAATGTTTTTGGATTCAAGGGATCTCAAAACATGTTTTTCCTATAAAATTTCCGTATAGAATTTTTAGGTGCATACAATACATTCTCTAAAAACTATGTAGAGAGTACGTGCAGAGGAAGTATAACGTCAAAATAAATAAGATGAAACTCTGCCAGTTTTTTTTTTTTTTGTGCAGTTTCCTAGGAATTTCTTCCTAGATCTTTAGGAAATTTGTTTAGTAAACATTTCCTTTTTTACAAAGTATTGCGTAGGATCATTACAGTAAAAACTTGTTTCTCTTGTTACCGGCAATGTCTGAACAAGAGATTAAATCTATAGATCTAATACTTTAGATCACATTTATCACTTCGGTAATATCCCCTTAAAAGTGTTCCAGAACACATCCATGTAACAATTACTTAATTGGAAGCGAATCCAGGCAATTTCTGTTTTCAACACGATGGCACGCTATTACATTTTGCTAAAAGTTGTTGAAAACGTGAACAGAGGGTTGAAGCAGAGAGTAATAGAACACGCGCCGCTATTGGGATGCCACCACGTCCGCAAGACATTACTCCGGTCTATTTCTTCCTCCGAGGCGTGACCACATACACGGTCTAGGGGATGAAAGACGCTTTAACGACTGTAATGAAGATCTCGCTAAGAAACTACACAGGTTCCATTTGAAACATCTCCCTTAACGGTTACCATTCATTTACGTTTGCCCTCTTTAGCTACAATGGTTATCTAAGTTGACAACGTCTCTTTCTCTTCTTTCCATTTCCTGTCCTTTCTTGGTCTTTCTTTACCACGTATAAAAGATAAAGGTGGCTGTTATCTTACAAGAAATTTCACAACAAAACCCTTTCTTGAGCAATACTTGATCCAATTATTTATACAATATCACTACTATTCCAATTATGTACGGTTTCATACCAGGCTCGCAAATATGTTTGATTAACTGACTACTTTGCTGCAGAAATTATTTCAATACAACTTTCATAGCTGGCGTTTAAAAATCAATTCTTTCTTCTCGTATTGATCCTGGGTATTCCTTGCATAACTTGGTTTTTACTTTGTCTACAAGTACTATGTAAATAGTGTACAGAGAAGATATTATAATGCACCCAAAATTTGATACCGAGATTTCACCGGAAATGCATGTTTTGGGATCCTAAATGCAAAAAAAGCTGTTTTAGAAGAAGGTCCCTGGGTGTGTCTGTGGACTGCATAGCTCAAAAACGAAAATACAGTTGGTATTTAAGTTTGGTATCTTCAAAGAATGCGACACGGAGATTTTCAAGAAAATCCCTCCACCCCCAACAACATGGAATATTTTTAAAAAAATTTGTTACTCTCAAAATGGCTCTAAGCAATTTTGATCTAAGTCATTTAAGATATTTTATGACAAATTAAATGTATATCTTGAATTATGTATATCTTTACCGACTTTTCGTTTTTGAGTTATAGTGTTCACAGACACACGGACCTTTTTCTGAAAATCCTTTTTTTGGATACTGGAGACCTTAAAACATATATTTCCGGTGAAATCTCGGTATCGAATTTTTTGGTGGAGTACAATACCTTCTCTATACACATAGCATGTATACATTATACCAAAATGTTCCAAAAAGCTACTACGCAGGATTATTTTCAACAGTAGTTTAAAACTATTTACAATTGGCGTACCCTTATGAAAGCTATTACAACATCAGCGGGCCATTCGAAATAATTATGTGCAACTGAAACATAAAAAGTTTGTGTGTTCCAAGCACATGACTTTCTCTGCATCTCTGCAATAAATTATTTTTCAAAACCTTATGCTTCTGTATACTTCATGCTAATCCAGAAAAAATTTAACAGAAATAGTCTTACTACTTGCTTTCTTGTAAGTAGAAGCGAAATAAGGGAATACTATAGGTTAAAATGGTAGTCAAAAGCTGGTTGCTATGTGACTGAAGTTCCTTTGTTTGTATGGACAGGTGTTGACAAATTCCTGTATGGGTGAAATATAAGTTTTTCAAATCTGAAACCAAAAAGAAGGAGTACATCGAAAACTATCAACTCCACGAAAAAATGTATATAGCATAAATTGCGTGCTTTCACGTGCTCTACATGTTTTGTGTGGTAAATATTTGTCCATCTCTTACTATTCGAAATTATGTAAAATTCTGTAAAATTCATCCAGAATAAAGTAACCTTCAGAGGCTATTCCCAGAAAATTCAAGATGTAAATTTTATTTTTCAGGTAAATATGTTTAATATATGCTATTTTAATTATCGTGTTCACAGTCACACGGACACACACACCGACTTTTTTCTGAAAATGTTTTTTTTGGGATACAAGGGACCCTAAAACATTTCCGGGAAATCTCGGTATCGAAGTTTTGGGTGGAGGGCAATACCTTCTCTATATACTATATATATTGTACACACAGAGCAAGTAAAAATGAAAAAGAGTATGAAAAAAAGTATGAAAATCTCATTTCGTCTCCCCTTAAGCTTTATTTTATGAGTGTGAGCTTTTTGTAAACAGATCACTCTCTTGTAGGTGATGTTATGTTATGATGTTTAGAATTAATAATAACAGCTTTGTCAATACGTAGAAATTGCATAGCTTTGAAGCAATCTATCAACGAACCTAATTGCTGATAATCAGCTTGAATGAAGGTATACAGAAGGCACATTTTGCAAGATTGAACAGACCTAATGTTGAGTTTCCGTCAAGCAAATAAAGCGTGACTGAAGACTTAACATTTTTCCAAAGCGGCTGCCGAGTTTAAAGTCGGATGGATGAAGGAATTTAAAGAGAATAGATCAGTTGCCGTTAGGAGTGTCATTTGCTCGATGACGCGTTTCTCCCTAGATGGATTGGAGTGGACACCTCCATCACCTGACCCTAATCTTATAGGCGGGATTCAAGGTAGAGCTGCTAGCTGTAAAGGTCGGAGACATTCTCTTTCCAACGTAAAGAAATATCGACGACTGCCCTTCCCGACATGCTCGGAATTCAAATGCTGCAGCATAAGACAAGGAGGACAATATATCTCTGCAGAGAAATTCTCCTGTTGCTATACTGCTATACACATGGTGTACAAATGGTTGTATAAATGCTCTGTAAAATCTTGGGCTTTTCTTTCATGTGTATTTCTCTGCCTAAACTATTCTTACAAAAGCTTATCTTACTAATTAGAGATAAAATATTTGTGTAAATATTGCATAGACTTATTTGGTGTTTGAGTAATCTATATGTGCGAAATCGTGGTGTAGTGCAAGTGTGTGTTAATAATAAAATACTACTACTATTTAGTTCAAGGAGAAATAAGCGAACACACTAGGCTACAGCCATAGTCAAATCCTCTAAAAGCTGGTCGCTATGTGAAACAATTGAAATTAGGTTCCCTTTACATTGCCATGAGTAAAACAAAAGATATATTAAACGAATGGAGAATTGTTGCTTGAGGAATTCTTAACTCCACAAAAAATGTGTATGACAAATTGTGTGATTAACGAAATATACACTTTTTGTTAACTAAGTTGTCTTATATCTTACGATTTATCAGTTATGGAAAATCCATTCGGAATGACGAGTTCTTCAGAGGCTATTCCAAGACAACTCCAGATGCTTTATTTGTTATGTAAACTATTTAATATAATGTATTTTTGACAATATGCTTAGTTGTTTTTGAGCAGAGCAATATGTTCAAAAATTTTTACAGGTAAAAGGGTAGGTTGGGACGTGGGCATTTTCCTGATGATGTGGTATGCTTGGAAAATGCTTAACTTAAACATCAAGTTTGATATTTGACGCCTTTTCGTTTTTGAGCTATGTTGTACACAGAAAAAAATACATACACAGAGGGAGGTAGACACACACACATACACACACACACATGGACCTTTGTCTAAAAATTCTGTTTGGTTTCATGGGTCCTTAAAAATGTTTTTCGGTGAACACTCGGTATAGAGTTTTTGGTTGAAATACAATACCTTCACTGTCTAATGTGCATAGATGTGAGGAGAAAGTAAAAATTATGTGCGTTTCATTCACATGACTATCTATTCAGCAACAAACTATACATACCAAAGCTTATTCTTCTCTCTGCTTCATGCTAATAAACATAAAGTTAGTTAATAGTTGGTTTCCTGTAGCTCCCAATTGGAGCAAAGTGCACCGTTACGATGTTTCCTTGATCGGATTTTATTTAATAGTTCGTGAGTTCTTCGCTATGTGCCATGGTGTCAAAAGATCGGCTCGTCGTAGAACGAAATCACGACTTGCAGACGCGAAGTGGCCGAAATTATGCCAGAAATTTTCTTCTTTCAAAATGTGTTTGCACGCAAATAAACATTATACGGGACCATCGGCTTTACTTCTCTTCCAAAAGACACCATGTTAAGAATTTTTACGTTCGAAAAAATTCAGCACCCTTCGCCAAGTTTGCACAGCAAGCATGGGTTTTAGAGGTTAACATGGTAACCACTAATCCATGCTGTCACTGTGTGGCACCATTAAATTTTCTCTTTGCTTGGTCAGGAGTATAAAGAAAGAATATAAAAATTAAAAAGGAAGAAATAAAAAACGAAGAAAAGAAAGCGAATGATGATTTCCAATTTGAGAAAATTATACCTATTAGACTATTTAAATCAATAACAAGGAATATCATTGAAATTGGAAAACTATATAAAAATGAATCACACATTAATTTAAAATGTTAATTTAAAATGTTAACGAAATCTAGATGTTGTACAGCAATATTTTATCTATACCTTACGGTAAACACGTAAAGAACAAAAAGTACTTCAGAAAGATTCCTAGAAAGTTTAAAATATACATTCATTTGTAATAAAATCTTAAAGATATGGTATTTTAATCAAAATCGTTAGAGCAGTTTTTGAGAAAATTAAAATGTTGGTTATCTTTTGTATGTAAATCAGATGCCAATTACATGCCTTTCTCTAGCCACGTTGAACGAACTATTCTTACAAGAGCTTATTCTTGTATCTACTCTATGTTCGAGAGAAATATTTGTAAAAATTGTCTTATTGTACATTTCCTTGTAGGTAAAGGGAAATTAACCATAGCAAACTTTTAAATGGCTATAATGGCTTTGAAATTGCGTTCTTTTGCACGTACAAGAGAGAAAGAGGGGAAAAAATAATTCTCCCGTTTAAGAAAAGTATGAGTACTTGAAAATTCGAAGCCAAAAATAAGAAATATCTTTGAAATGGTTAAATCTAAAAAAGTATCCAACATAAATTGCGTGTAGTAACCTTTTTTATATCAACTAGGGATTACCAGTTTTTGAAATTCATTCAGAACTTAGAAGAGAGACTACTTTCAGAAAATTGAAGATATACATTTTATTTGTCCTCCAAATATCATAAATATATCATATTTTAGTTGTAATTGTTACAATTTTGAGAAAATCAAAACCTTTAATGGGACCAATCAAAATTGAGGTAAATGATGAATTTTGGTTTTTATCACGTTAATGTACTAGGGTCTTTGTAGATTAAATTGGCGAAGTTATTTTCAGCTACTAGTAATTTAAACACTTGTCACATGAACATTTAAATGGAAGTTGTAATGGTAACAAGTCACACTTCAAAAATTATAAGGCGCATTCCTATGAATGCATTTTCCAGTGTGGTGCACATTTTGATCAATCAGATTCCGCTAGAGAGACGTAATGTCACAATAAATAAATGTTATTGGATTAATTATCTAAGTTAAATTAATTATATATTTATATTAATAAAGTTAATTAATTCACAAAAATAATAGCGATAATCCTCTTTCCTGCAGTAGGTAATATTTAATTAACTAATCCATTAGTTTTAAGTGATGTTCTGAGACTGTAAATGTGCAGGTTTGTTAGAAAATGTTGAAAACAGAAGCGCAATGGAGCTTTTATGGTAGAGCAATTAAAAAAAAAGTCTCAATGCATGATGCATTTGTCTCAGAATTTCGGAATAAACTACACATAACAGAGATATGCGGTAAAAAGAATGTGAGTAATTATTTATGAAACGTTGAATTTTAAATAGTGATATAATGATATAGATCTTAAATACCAAGCCTGGTATTCAACAGACTTAAATTACGGTATATGTGTATAGTGCTAAATATGAAAGAACTCGTTGTTCCCTAAATGTCCGACTATTGTGGAATGTATCTCATGTTCTACCGCTGCTTGAAAAGCCTGTGTGTTTTACACAGCAAGCGTTAACAGAAGATATTTAATATTCATGTGACAGGCTGAGCTTTGCGAGGTTAAGAATGCTCTTAACCTGGTTTAGGAAATGGTGGGAATTTTGGGGGGGGGGGTTTGGTCTTGTAGTATTCATGTAGAATCCTTGAGAACATAGTTCGAGTGAGCCATGGTTTATGTAACGATTACACACCCTATACAAATGACGTATAGCCTTCAAGTGAATCTCCCCCCTCACATCAGATGTTTTGTGTACATGTACAGTATCTTTTGTTGTGTCAATCAACCAGCGAAGTCCCATTAGAGACTAAGATTTGCCGGTTCGACGGGAACTGTGCAAGCGGAAAACATTCTATTGTTCTGCTCTACCAAATCACATTATAGATATCTGGTGCACTAGAGGATGTCTACCAAATACCGATATCATATATTGTTACAGCTGAGATTAAATCAGAATACAAAATGTGTAAGAACTAACAGAATACAATATTCTTATAATAACGATCTAATTGATTGTATTTACTTTTTCTACAACATATTCTAATTGCTGTTTATTTTTACTTTCTCTACATAGTTAATGGTACGTAGGTAATGAACGTATTACTCTCAATACCCACCTTTTAGCGAAATATACGTTTTAGGGTTCCCTGTATCCAAAAAAGAACTTTTCAGAAAAAATTCGTGTGTGACCAGTCTCTGAACATGATTACTCAAAAACGAGAAGTCGGTAAAATACTAAACTTGGTATTTAAGTATCTCAAAGTTGCGACGCGAAGATTTTCATAAAAATGCAACCAATATTCTCAAAAATGGCTTTAACGATTTTGATTAAAATACCGAACGTTAAAGATATTTTAATATGACAATTAAAATTTACATCTTGAATCATCTGTGAATAATCTCTGAAGAGCTCATCATTCTAGATGAATTTTTCGTAACTATAAAACCGTAAGAGATAGACAAAACCTAGCACGCAAAAAATCTAGATCTCGTTAAAACACATAATTTACATCATATAATTTTTTCCTACAGTTCACCATTTTTGAGATTCCTTACTATCGGTTTCAGTTTTAAAATATTTTTTCATAGGGAACATATTAGCTCCTGTCTATGCAAAGAAACGAATTTCAATTCCATAGCAACCACATTTTAAATCATTTGGCTGTCGGTTTAGCCTAGTGTCTTCTCTTATTTCCCTTCTACTTATATGGAACTAAGCAATACGACCATTTCTTTTGTTTATCTCAATTAACATGAAGTAGAAGAATATGGTTTTTAATAATATTTTTTACAGATATTTAGAAAAAGTCATGTGTATGGGACACTCCAGATTTTTATATTTGCTTCATATTAATCGAGATACACACACATTTAGAGAAACTGTTTTATTAGTCATTACATTGTGAGTAGGGGAGAAATAGAACAGTAATATTTTAGAAATGAAATGGCGTTTTATTTATGGACTCTCTTTAACTTCTCAGCGTCCCATTCTATACTGGGCGTGAAAGATCGCTTAATTTTGCTCAGAGGCTTCCCTATCAGGCTTGAGGTTCTTTTACGTACCGTAAATCTACGACACGAGACCCACGGCTTTACTTCCCTTCCGAAGGAAGCCATGCTAAGGATTTATACGCCCGAAGAAAACCCAACGTTCTCCGCTGGGTTTGAACCCGCGACCTTGGGTATATAAAGTTAGCATGGTAATCATTACACCGCGGAGGGAGACATAATATTTTAATCGAAAAGTATTTGAGAGAGAGAGAGAGAGCAGCAACACTCATAAATGAAAATTAGACTAACCAGCACTTTCCAGTGTTTTTGGTACCTTCCAATATACAACATGAAGAGTTTCAAGAATATCCTCCAAACCAACCTTTAAATGGAGCACTAGGAAATGTGTTTTCTCAGAATTGACTAAGGAATTCAATTAAAAAGCATACATTAAATATATTTATTTTATAACTAAAATGCATATCCTTAATTTTCTGAGAATAACCTAGTATTTACGCTTTATTTGAAATAAATGTTGTATTATTTTGTATATCTGCGTCGCCTTCCGTAGAGCCGTTGTTACCATGATAGCCTCTAATACCCAATGTTGAGGATTCAATCCCAGCGGAGGGGGATGAATTTTATCGGGCGTGGACATTCTTAGCATGGCTTCCTTCGGAGATGTAAAGCCGTTGGTACCGTGTAATGTTTATTTCCATGCAAATTAACCCCATAACTTGAAAGAAGTGGTACCTGGGCTAAATTGCAAACGCGGAGGCAACGTTTCACGTCCGCAAGCCAAGATTTCGTCTTATAGTGCCATCTATGGGCGATGAATATATCCCTCATTTTCATGTACATATAGTGCAAACTCGCGAACTTGAAATACGGTTAACGAAGAAAAAACTTCATTGGGTAGTTTTCAAGCAACCATTAGTTCAACCATTTTGAATTGTTTCTTCCATACTAGCCTAGTACTTAGGACATGTAAGTAAGTCTCCATTGGGTATGTCATCTCAACGTAATTTGACATTTACTTAAGCGGTTTACTGGGAAAAACGCAGTCAGTTGGAAATTCAAAGCTTTATCGGTATATTGTCATAGTAGCCCAGTAATTACAGCAATTGATAGACCAAGAGATAGTACTTCAAATCTCAGCTCTGGCGTTGCATTTCTTAGTTTGACTCTAGCTTTCCTACACCTATCTTGAGAAGGTTGATTACTTCCACCAAATTTGTCTTTCCAATTTCTTGCTCCTATCACTTCCTTATCATCTGTTTCATAGTTGAAAGACCAGGGGACGGCGTTCGGCATGTTGCGGCTTGGTGGTGGCTTGTGAACAGGAATCTTGATGTCAACACGGTAGCACTATCGAGACGGGTACTTTCAATGTTAGGCCTTTTGGGGAACCACAGGAGACTAGGGGCTCGGATTTAGGCAGGAGCAGTCTTTTGACATGAGGTATTATTGCGGTCTAAATCCTGAGAAACCACAAATATTTTTAAAAGAAGACAACATTTAACAGCGAGGCAGGAAGCGTCAAAACACATTTAGAGCTCGAGAGTACATGTAGAGAGAATAGAATTTTTGATGATTTGCCACAACTTATCGTTCAACTAAAAGACAAAATAGATGACCACGTGTTTATTGGTCGATTTTCACTGCACAGCTAGCGGAATCGCTCTCTGGCTGCCTCCTCTCGCTCCAACTTCCAAATCTTCATGTTCATATCTTTGAAGTATGGCAGTTGGCATCCTTGAATAACTGGCAATGATCAACATATGACTCAGAACCTCTGTAACTGTCTACCTGCACTGACTTGCAGTAATAGATCTTCAAGACGAGGTGTCTCCAAAATGAGTCTTACCTTGTAATATATTGAGCAGTAGCAACTGGGTGGAACTCGAGTACTTCAAGGTCCCTCCAGTGTAGATTCATCTTCCTCCATTATAGTACTAAGTATTCTTCTTCAGCACAAAGGCTGATTTCCGTGTAAATGTAGATTTAGGTGTTCACAATCACTAAGTTTCTCCGCCCCCCCCCCTTTGCTAATTTAGCTACTATTATAATTGCATTGTTGACAAAAGATTCTGATATAGCAGGAAACATATTATTCGCCGTAATTATATCCTACTGCCATGCAGGGGTGTAAGGCTGAACTTTTGGTAGCAGAGCATGGTTGCTATACCATACCTCTGATTTATAGGCTTAAATCTGGAACCATTAGGTACCCTGCCCATGTTTTCTCCTGTCATCTTGATCTGGTCGCTCTCGAGTCTCTCCCTTCATCCTTCCCTGGGGTCAGTAAGTCCCAAAGGGTCCCATAGCATACGTACAGTGTTCTACTCCAGTGATTTATAAGCATGAGTAATAAGCATTTCAATTTGATGTTTTAGTGGAAATATTACGCCTCCTCTATCTACTCCACGTAGGTAAGAGAGAAAGCAAAATGTGATTTTAAGTATCAGGAGAGATAACAAGAGCTGCTTTGTGCGACATAATGGATAATGAGTTCCTTTCTGGATGATTGCGACCTCTTATAGGAGCATACAAGCATTTCTAAGTCTTCACATTGATCTGGCCTTTGCCAGTTTACGCTGACCTCTTATCATATTCGGAGGGAAACCCACACTTGACGGAATTTCCTGTGATCCTTACTTGTCTCAACCAAATGGAAGTTTCCAGAACTTGAAATACACTTTATGGTACTCCAGTAAGATAACGAAACCTATCTAGTTACAAGCGCTGTCTGAGCATGAAGCAACCGCAGGCCAACCTTCCTTCCTTCTCCGCGCTTATTTCGCTCTAGTTTGAGAATCTCTTACCCCCAGCTCAGGTAGCAGTAACACATCTGATGTGTTTCATTCACATAGCTTTCTCTACATCTCTCTAACAAATTATTGTTAAAATCTGATGTGTTACACTTTCTCTAGCTACTTTACAAATAAACTTCTTAGAAAAGATAATTCTTCTTTCAACACCATGCTAATCAAGATAAACATCAGCAGAATGTTCTTATTGCTTAGTTCCTTATAAGTAGAAGGGAACTAAAGGAATGTGCTATGCTAAAGTGATAGTCAAATGTTTTAAAAGCTGTCTTTATGCGATTGTCATTGCAAATCGCTTCTTTGCTTGGCCAGGAGTAGAACAAAAAAACGGATACTTCAGTACTTCCCAATAGGAACTAATGAAAAGAAATACCTCGAAAACGGTAAGCTCCACGAAACAAATGTATATGATATAACTTGTGTATTTTAACAAAATTTACATTTTTTATGGAATAAGTTTTTATCTATCTCCTACGGTTTACTAGTTAGGCCAAATTAAGCAAAATTCATTCAGCCTAAACAGCTCTTTAGAAGCTAGTCCCAGAAAAGTCAACATATACATTTTATTTTGGATAGAAATGGCTTTATAATTTTGCTATTTTAATCAAAATCGTTAGTCATTTTTAAAAAAAAAAAATCGAAAATGTTTCATGTAAAGGGTAGCTAGGATCGTGTCGCATCCTTGGAAGACACAAAACTTAAATACCAAGTTTGGCATTTAAGCGTCTTTCCATTTTTGAGCTATGCTGTCCACAGACGCACACAGACAGGCAGAGAGACAGATACACACACACACTCGTGCAGGGATCTGTTTTTTTTTTGTTTTTTTTTTTGATTCAGGGGTCCTAAAACATTTCTTTTCCAATGAGATCTCGACATCGAATTATTGGGTGGAATACAATACTTCTCTATCCCTATGTACATTTTACATACGGGGCTCGAGAAAGTAAAATGTGGTTCTTCCATCTACTGTATGTTAATCGAGATTAACATTAACAGAAATAGCCTTATTAGTTCCTTTATAAGCAGAAGAAAATAAGGGAATACACTAGGCTAAAGCGATAGTCAACTCTTTTAAATTCCAGTTGATAAGTTACTGAAATTGGCTTTATTATTTATTCAATTTATTTTTGTATGTCTAGGAATTGACAAATTCCCACATGAGAAAAAATAAGTTACAGCACGAGATAAAATAACAAGGTAATGTCTTGGAAATGTTCAACTCCAAGTACAAAAGTATATGATAAACATTGTGTGTTTTAACGAGATTCACATTTTTTGCAGCAAGTTTTTGTCCATATATTACTGTTGACCAGATATGCAAAACTCGCCCAGAATGAAGGTGTGTTCAGAAGTTATTCCCAGAAAATTTTAGATATACATTTTATTGATTATGCATATATCTTTAATATACGGTATTTTAACCAAAATCGTTAGAGCCATTTTTAAGAAAATTAGCATTTTCGATTTTTTTTTCAATTAAGGCTGTTGGGGTGGGGGTATTTTTGTCAAAATCTTCGTGTCATATCTTTGATCTTTGAAAGATACTAAACTTAAATACTAAGTTTGGTATTTTATCGACTTTTCGTTTTTGAATTATTGTGTTCCCAGACAAACACATACCGATGTTTTTCTAAAAACGCTTTATTTTGGATACAGAGGACCCTAAAACGTAATTTTCCAGTGAAATGCTGGTTACGAATTTTTGAGTGGAGTGCAATACCTTCTCTATGTGGGTATTATGCACAAAGTAGAGAAGCAAACATGTGATTCCATCACATTATTTTCTCTACATGTTCTGTAAAATATTCTTACAAAAGATCATTCTTTTTCCTACATCATGTTAATCAATACACATTACCAGAAATTACATTATTACTTACTTTCATGTAAGTAGAAGCACATTAAATGTGTGGAGCTTCTCAAAAACAATTTATATCATGTATAATTTTGTGCAGTTAACATTTCTGATATATCTTGTTATTGGTAATATTTTTCGTTTGCTTATAATCTTCTCAAATCTTAAGTCGTTATCCGCATTTGTTTCTGCTGGACTTGCAAAGAGACGAAATTTGAAAACTATCACATACCGAAAGTTCTGTGAAAATACGGCTATAGCATAAGTTCAGTGTAGACTGCCTCTACGTTAGCGTTCTGGCTTCTCATCCCGGGTTCGATTCCCAGCTAGAGCAGGGAATTTTTCCTTAACAAGAATAATTCCTTATCTTCCACATATTCTGGTAGTATAAATGTGAGAGTGAATGTGTGCGAGTATTTAATAGTATAAAACCGAAAAACTAACGTTAAGAAACCTACAGTTCAGCGAGATAAATACCAGCAGTTGTTTCCCAAGTCAAAGCCCCCGATATGAAAGTAGAAGTTAAAGGGGGTTACGCAAATTAATTAAAGAAAAACATAGGTCCAATGTAGGTATCCTGTTAATTCCGTATTTCAGCAAATGTTCATCTTGATTGCTGTGAACTGCAATAGTGGAATTATTTCTGGACAGTTTTTGTTACATTAACTTTCAAATTTGAGTATTGCAATCAACGCTCATTGAGGATCATTCTTATTCGATAAGCTATAGCCAGGAAGTCTTACCAGAATATAGTATTGAACATTTCACCACGAACAGGCGGAAATTTGGTCCTTTATGGGCTTCTTTGATCCCACTTAAAATATATAGTTCTATAAATATACACATATTATTTAGTGTTGTATCTAATGTGAATATCTGGATTATTGCTCTCTTATTCTATAGTGTAGATCAATATTTGAAGATATCTATTGCTTTTGGGCTTATGGTAATTCAATACCAGGAACATCATAATCTTAAAATGTGCTATTTCATTAATTTTTGGCATCCGAATTTTATAATAGTAGTAATGCATTATATTTTATATGGGATACACTAGGAATATAACAATTAATTTCCAGATATACTTTTAATTTTGTTGTGCATCCAATATAAAATATAATATATTGTTGCTCTCACATTATAGAGGACTTATATTTTTCACAGTTGGGCCAAATTAAATTATTAAGGGACTGATTATCTCCAGTTTACAGTAAAAGAATCACCAGTGTATTATAATAACTCTTCCTGATATAAAATATTACACAGGAATGATTCTAAATGACAGTTGTATGCCATATCCAAATTTAAAAGTTAATTTAGTGAAAATTATCCAGAATTAATTTCACTACTTATGAGAGAAGAATAAAGTTTTTAAGAAAAGCTTACTAAATGATCTCGAGAATCTCAGACTAATCCTCCTCAGTTGTTTTAACTTTTGGATGTAGTCTAATATGGGGTATTAAAAGGCAATACATTATATTTTGACTGCATGCTATGTGAATGAAAATGTGTTCTCTTTGTATAGCTAGCAGTAAAACAAAAGAAACAAACGAAAATTCCAATTTCAGAAAACCTTATTTTAAAATTGAAACAAATAACAATCAATATCTCGCAAATGGTTCATTCTACAAATTTTTACAATTTACTCAATTTTAATTGAGATAAAAATAGAAGAAATGGTCTTATTACTCGTTTCCTTGCAAGCAGAAGGGAAATAAGGGAATACTATAGGCTAAACTGATAATCAAAAGCTGGTTATTATGTGACTGAAGTTTCTTTGTTTGTATGGACAGGAGCTGACAAATTCCTGTATGAGAAAAGTATGAGTTTTTCATAGCTGAAACCAAAAACAAGGAATATGTCAAAAGCGACCAAATCCACAAAAAAAATGTTTATAACATAAATTGTGTGTTTTAATGTGTTCTACATTTTTTGTGTGTTAAGTTTTTGCCCATCTCTTACGGTTTAGCAGTTGTGCAAAATTCCGTAAAATTCATCTAGAGTAAAGTAGTCTTCAGAGGCTATTCCCATAAAATTCAAGATATACATTTTATTTGTCAGGCAAACATCTTTAATATACGAAATTTTAATCAAAATGGTTAGAGCCATTTTTGAGAAAATCAAAATTTTGGAAAAAAGTTTCATGTAAAGGGTAGTTGGGGGTGGGAGATTTGCTTGAAAATCTTCGTGTCGCATCCTTGAAAGATACCAAACTTAAATGCCAAGTTTAGTATTTAACGGTATTTTCCTTTTTGAGCTATTCTGTCCACAGGCGCGCGCGCACGCACACACACACACACACACACATGTACGTACACACGCATACACGTACCTTTTTGTAAAATGCATTTTTTTGGATCCAGGGGGACCCAAAACATGTATTTCCGGTGAAATCTCGGTATCGAATTTTTGGGTGGAAAGCAATACCTTCTCTATACACTATGTACATAGTACGTGTAGACAGAGTAAAAAAAAAATCTTGTGTGTTTCATTCACATGTATTTCTCTATATCTCTGTAACAAATTATTGATAATAAGCTTATTTTTTTATTTGTTTCATGCTAATCGAGAAAAATTGGCAGAAATAGTCTTATGTCTTGCTTTATTGGAAATAGAAGCGAAGTAAGGGAGTACCATAGGTTAAAGTGAAGCCAAAAGCTGGTTGCTATGTGATTGAAGTTCGTTTGTTTGCATGGACATGAGTTAACAAATTCCTGTAAGAGAAAGTTTTTCAAAGCTAGAGCAAAAAAAAAAAAAAAAAAAAAAAAAAAAGAAAAAGAATATCTCAAAAACGATCAACTACACGAAAAAATGTATGTAACATAAATTCTGTGTTTTAACGTGCTCTACATTTTTTGTGTGTTAAGGTTTTGTCCATCTCTTACGGTTTAGTACTTATGCAAAATTCATCCAGAGTAAAGTAGCCTTCAGAGGTTATTCCCAGAAAATTCAAGATATACATTTTATTTGTCAGGTAAATATCTTTAATATACGATATTTTAATCAAAATCGTTAGAGCCACTTTTCAAAAAATCAAAATGTTCGAAAAAAGTTCCATGTAAAGGGTAGTTGGGAGTGGGGGATTTTCTTGAAAATCTTCGTGTCACATCCTTTGCAGATACCAAACCTAAATATAAAATTTGGTTTTTAACGGACTTTTCGTTTTTGAGCTATGCTGCCCACAAACAAATACACACACATATATACACACAGACACAAAAAGACAGACACACACGGACATTTTTCCAAAAATGTTTTTTTTGGATTTAGGAGGTGTCAAAACATGTATTTCCGGTGAAATCTCGGTATCGAAGTTTTGGGTGCATTACAATACCTTTTCTGTATACCATATACATAGCACGTATAGAGAAAGTAAAAAGATATGTGAAAAGATTTTTGTTTTTAATTTTGTGTAGTAAGTTTTTGTTTATTTTTAACGATTTATCAGTTATACATTATCATTTAGAATGAAGACGACTTGAACGAATATTCCAAATAAATTCAAGTGACACATTTAATTTTCCAGGTATATATCCTCAAAATACAGTATTTAGTTAAAATTATTTTGAGCCACTTTTGAGAAAAGCATAAATTTCGAACAAATATATATATATATATATATAAATTTCGAACAAATATATATATATATAAAGGGTTGTTTGAATTAAGGATTTCTCTGAAAAATATTCAAAACATATTGAAAACACACTTAAGATTGGTATTTAATGGGTTTTTCGTTTGTCAATTATGCTGCCCACAGTCAGACAGACAGACACACATACCCACAAATACTCAGACACGGATATTTACTAAGAATTATATTTTGTTATATGCAAAACATATAAAAACTCGGTATCAAAATTTTTGTTGGAATACATTACCCTCTCTGCTTAACACGTACGGACATGTTCTTAATAGAGAAAATAAAAATGTAACATATAATGTGAAAGTAAAGGTATATGTAATAAATGACAGTGAGATGGCAGAACATTTCAAATGGAAATGGGGTGGACACTTTGCATGGATGTGTAACAACAGATATATTTGAAGATCAGCCATGTGAAACTCCAGAATAGGAAGGAGAGGACCAGAGGGTGGACATCTTTAAGCAGAAAGTGAGTCATTTGTGGTCGAGGTGTGAAAGAGACAGATAAGTGTGGAAATAACCCTTAAAAATGTAATGTAAAATATGTATGATTTAGAAGGGGCAGAGACAGAGTAATATGGAAGAAGTTTCAAAAGTTTAACATAAAAAAGTGTTAATATTAATGTAAAAGTGTGTACTGTGTAAGACACGAGTGAAATATACTCCTTAAGATTAGCTCAACTAATTAGTATTTTTGAGCTTCTTTTTTAACAGTTAGGAGACCTTAGTCCTTAAGGGATGAAACAGGCTAATAAATAAATAATAAAGGTGAATCTTGGACGTGGATGGTAATACCAGTTTGAAAGATATTTAGGAAGTAATAGAGCAGAAGGGGTGGAGTATGTAATTGTGTAATCTCCTTTTATAAATATCTAGAGGGGAGCATAAAGTGACGTACATCGGGGGTGTATATCAATATTTAATTTTAGCGGATTTTCTTGGAACTTGGCAAGTAGCAGGAAGTTGTACGTGATTAAGATGCCCCTGGGAGCTTTGCAAAGTATAAAGTTCTCAACATCTTGACTATAACGAATACCTTAATGAAACTGTGAGAGCTTGATACTGTTCCCTGTATAGACTGCTGTGACAGTTTTTAATGTTTTTACTTTCTCTAACACATATTGTAATCTACATAGTAGATATGGAAGGTATTAAATTCTATCCAAAATTCGATATCGAAGTGTCACTGAAAATTTGTTTAGAGAGCTCCAGAATAAGAAACACTTAAACAATTTTTAAAAAATGCTCTGCGCGCGCATGTGTGTACTTCCATGGACAGCATAACTCAAAAACGATAATTTAATTCAGAAAATTCCAAGGATACAATACAAATATTTTTAGTAAATCCTCCATAACCGAACTATGCTTTATATGGAAACAATTTTGAAAATTTTGATTTTCTATTAAAGAGCTCCAACTATTTTAATTAAGTCTATATACTCAGAATATTTACATGAAAAAAGTATATCTGGAAATTGTTTTTGAAGATATTTCTAATATTGATGACTTTTAGATATCTGGTAAACCGTAAGAGTGACAAAAACATACTAAATACATGTATACTTCGTTAAAACACAAAATTTCAATCATATATATTTTTTCCGGAGATATATTTTCAGAAACATTCATTGTTATTGGTTTTAGTTTTAGAATGTTTAAATTTTCCTTAAACGAGAACAGGTCGTTCAGTTTTATGTTGTTTTTCTCTTGTTCATGCAAAGACATTAGAATTTCAATCATACAGCATCCAGCTTTTCAAATATTTGATTATCGCAGCATTTGTGATCATCGTAAAGTGGATTGTGTTGTAAGAATAATTTTCTAAAACATAGTAGAGAACGTTATGTAAATGGAACAAATCAGGTGTTTGATACATATACTCAAATATAAATGTTACACTTTACGTGCTCGAAAGTTACAAATAGATGTGCCAAATTTTATTGTTATTGTTATATTAATCTTTATTACTCTTCTTACTCTCCAAAACATTTGATTTTTTACACTTTCATAATTTATTTATAAAAATTGAGGCATTACTTACATGACTATTTTCTTCATATAGTTTTGAGAGGCAATATTTAATTTTTGAATCAAATTAGCAACAAATATCATCGCGTACAGTACATTAATCATTGAAAAGTATTAAAAAAAGTTTTACAAAAAATAAGTTTTGCAAGTGCCTACTGATAAGCATAATCATGCCCATTTATAACTTCACTTAGTTGGTAGTCAAAGTGGACAAAGTGGTAAAAACGATATATTTTCTTAAAGTTCAGAATTCATATAATTTGATTATAAAAACCTTAATTTTTAATTTTTCAAAATTTATGGTAATTTTATAGTTTTGAAAAACGATTCTACAATTGTTAATGGCGTATACCTACTTCAATGTTATTTACTTTTATTTTCAATTACACATGCCCTTTAAAGGTGTCATGAAAATACATATTTTAAAAATATTTAAATTCATAAAAGTTAACTTTCACGCATAAGATAACGATGAGTATGATTTTGACTAATTTGACCTGTATAAATGCCACAGCTTTGGTGTAATTAGACGCAGAAACAGCCAAATCAACAAAAGCCAAATCGCCCTGCGTGGTGTAATAGTTACCATGCTAACTTCATATACCCAAAGTCGCAGGTTCAAACCCGGCGGAGGATGATGGATTTTTTCGGGTGCAAAAATCCTTAGCATGGCTTCCTTTGGAAGAGAAGTAATGCCATTGGTCCCGTGTCGTAGATTTACGGCAAGTAAAAGAACCTCAATCAAAATTAAGCGATGTTTCACGCCCAATTTAGAATGGGACGCTGAGAACCACAGTAGTTAAAGAGCGTCCATAAATAACACGCCATTTCCATTTAGCAAAAGTCAATATCAAATAACTGTTTTAAGGTTCCTAATTTCAACACTTATTTGTCTTGTCTGTTTTCCGAATTAGAACGGTTCGTAAAATAGTGCATGTCCTTCGGTTCGGACATGTGCAATTATTGAAAACAGGGTTGTTTTCAAATTGTTTTAGCACTTTCACAGCTGTGTCGAGCGCTATTGGATTCCTCGTCTGATTCATCAATCTGGGTCAATTCTATTTTCGTTTAGAGTTCTCTCATAGATTCCTATTCAACTAGTGCTTATCTATCTGTGGTCTATTCAAATCTGGATACTAAAATTAAAGCAATAGGGTACTGATATAACGTATGCGATAACGCGTAGGCTTCAATGAAAGAAATGAGAGGAGATTTCTTAGGCCAGTCCTGGGAAGCTGATAAACGGAGGGGAAATGCGACGTCTCCCCATGCAACCTGTTATCAAGAGATTGTTCGGCATATAAAGTACAGTAGTGGCGGAGGTAGCAATTTTAAAACGAGTGGCCGAAACCAAAGTATTTCTTGTTGTCTTTCTTCCTCAATAATGCTTTTTTCGGGTGTTTAGAAGAACGATGACTCTTTTCTCGAAACAAATTTATTAGTCAGGTTTACACAGAGACGCAGTATTGAAAGAAATGTATTTTTATTTAAACTGGAGCGTTATCACTCTGAGAATATTTGTTTGTTTTTATAATTATTCCTGAAATATTAGCTTTTCTATACTGATTAGCATGTGCAGAATTAAAATATCGTCTGAACTTATAATTACATTTTTTCTTATTAGTACACCGTAGTACATAGGTAGAAAAGATATTGAATTCCACCTACAACATTCATTGGAAACACATGTTTTGGGTTCCCTGTATCCAAGATGAAAATTTTAAAAATAAGATCCGGTTGTGTTCGTCCGTGTCTCTGCGAAAACGATAACTCAAAATCGAAAAGTTGGTTAAATATCAAACATGGTGTATAAGTTCAGAATCTTCAAAGATTTTCTAGATCATTTTGCGTGGGAAAGTGTTACAAAATTTTTACTATCTCAAAAATGAGAGTAACACCATTGATTAAAATACAGCATATTTAATACATTTACAAGGCAAATTAAATGTGTATCTTCAATTTCCAGGAAACAGACTCCGAAGTCCTCTTCATTCTGGATAGGTCCTACATAACTGGTTAACTGTAAGATATTACAAAGCTTACCTCACAAAAAATGTAGATCTCGTTAAATCTCGTTAAAGTTTGTCATATACGGTTTGTTTTTTGTCGAAATACTCATTTCTGAGATATTTCCTATTATTGGTTTCAATTTTAAAATGCAGACGCTTCTCAAACGGGAAATTCTAATCCGTTTAAGCTAACTTTAGTTTTACTCCTGGCTTTGTAAAGAGAAACAAATTTCAATGAGGCGCTTTTAAAAGATTTGACTGTCGCTTTAGCCTAGTGTCACTTCTACTTTCAAGGAACATAATATCATTTCTATTAAAGTTTATCTTGATTATTGTTAAATAAACAGAGAATTAATCTTTTGTAAGAATAATTTGCAGAATATTATACAACGCTATGTGAATGGAATACATCAGATGTTTATTCGGGTTATGCTGTATACATGAACGTACGGATCTTCTTGGAAAAAAAATTGATTTGGATACCCTCAAAATACATTATTATAGTGTAATATTGAAATTATATTTTATTTGTAGTCCAATACTCACTTTTATGTATTATAGGCAAACAGAGGATGAAATAAAAATGTGTTTTTATTTTTAAATTAAGGGGCTTAGACATACTTTCGGTAGGACCTTAGTATTCAATATTTGATATATATATATATATATATATATATATATATATATATATATGTTAGAACGTACAATGTAGCTAGAGATGGTGTATTCCACCCAAAAATTCCATGTGTATTCACTGGATATGTATGTTGTTTAGGTCCTTGATTACAAGAAAAGCATTTTTTGAAAAGTTACCTGTGTGTGTGTTTCTCAAAAATGGCTCCAATGATTTTTGTTATAATGCCATATGATTAAAATCACTCATACTAAAGATATTTACATTACAAATAAGATATATATTTTGAATTTTCTGGGAATAATCTTTTTTTTTGGGTGGTGTTTAACGCCCGTTTTTACTGCTCTGACACCGCAGGCGATGACACTGATGATACATGAAGATGGAGCCCCGGCGGGGGAAACCGGAGAACCCGGAGAAACCCCACCCCTACGCCGCTTTGTCCACCACAAATCTCACATGTGGTCGCTTGGGATCGAACCCGGACCGTGTAGGTGAGAGGTGAGTAGTCACGGTGTGGCCGGAATACTGTTTAAATACCTCTTTATTCTAGACGAGTTTTGAAGAACTTTGCACAATCGTAAACCGTAAGAGATAGACAAAATCTTGCTGCACAAGAATGTAGATGTCGAAAAAACACACAATCTATATCATATACATTTTTGTTGTAGAGTTGACCGTTTCTGAAATATTCCTTTTTAATGGTTTCAATTGTACTTTTGTAAACGGTGTCACCCTTCGTTTCTTCTCTCTTTTTTTCTGGAAATGCAAAGCAAACCAAACTTCATTTGTTCACATATCAATCGGCATTTGACTATCACTTTAACCTGGTATATTCCCTTATTCCCCTTGTGCTTATAAAGATCTTAAGTAGTAAGACCTATTGCGTCAATGTTTATCTTTTTAGTATGATGTAGATAGAAGAATAATGTTTTGTAAGAATAGTTTATTAGCAGAATAGGTATAGAAAATTGTGTGCATGCAAAACATCAGAGTTTTCAAGAACATTTAGTCTTAATTTTATAGTGCGTTGCGTTTGTTTGCAGATGTCAATGCAGATATATTTGTGCCTATGGACAGTACAAATCAAAAACAAAAGTCGGATAAACCTTTCAACTCTTAAACGATTTTCATTAAAATCTCTTATTTGAGATATTTATGTGACAAATAAAATTCCTATCTTTAATTTTATGTAAATAGCCTCTGGTGACATGTTTATTCTGGATACATTTTGTGCAAGTTTGCCTAAGTTTTCGTTTAGTTGACCGCATTTGAGATATTCCTTGTTATTAGTTTCAGCTTTAAAATACAATTTTCTCACACGGAAATTTGTCTTCTCCTGTCCATACAAATAAAGTACTTCAATCACATAGCAACCAGATTTTAAAAGATTTCACTATCGCTTTAGCCTAGCGTTTTCCCTTATTACCCTACTACTTGCATTGAAGCAGGTGGTAAGGCTCTTACTGCCAATTTTTTGTTGATTAGCATTAAGTAAATAGAATAATAATCTGTATAACTATAATTTGTTGTAGAGATGTAAGAGAAAGTCACGAGAATGGAATAGTTTGTTTATAGAACAGGTAGAAAAAGTCCTATGAATGCAACACTTCAGAGTTTTGAAGAACATTTAGTCTTAATTTTATAGTGCGTTGCGTTTGTTTGCGGATGCCAATTACGTTAAAAGCTGACTAGTGTACGCTTCGTTTCTTCAGATGTTTGAATTAGGTGGGGAAGTTGGACTGCAACGCAGCAGTAAACGCATGCATATTCATTATTAGCCTGCGTTGCCTTTTGACTGCGTGTGCCACAACAGGCAGAATGCTCATATAGCAGGCTTTGTCCATCAGGCAGTCACTCAATGTCCAAACTCTCCACACAAGATTAGTTGTCATAACACAGAGGAGCAAGTTTGAAATCCAAGCCGTACAAACTGTCAATATTTAATCACCGCGCGCGCGCTCACACACACACACACACACACACACACACACACACACACACACACGAGCGCACTTGTCGCTCGAGCAACTGAGTTCATTACGACATGTAACAACACCGCGCCCTCTTCTTGTGATGTGCAGTTTACACCAGATCGATTGTCAAACGTTTTTGTTTCGCTACCCTCCCCTTTGGAAGCTTCGAGCTTAATTTCTGTCACGGTCACTATAAAAAAACGGAGAAAAAAGGTGCTAATTACGTTTCAGATCTATGTTCAATAAACATCTCCCAGAATTCTCTACAACTGCAGCTGGTATGTGTTTGCATATACCAAAACATTTCTGACTATATACATAGAGGCATTAATTTATGGTATACATTTACTACCTGGCCATTCATTTGTTTTATACCGACATTTTACTAGAGGCGTTCAGTAAGCTCTTAGATAATCTAAGAAATTACACTCGTAATTTCGAAAAAAATTATATTTAGTAACCTTCGTCTCTAGTGCAAGTGTGTGTGTGTGTGTGTGTGTCTGTGTGTGTGTGTGTGTGTTTCCAATGTTGTAAAAATATATAAAAATATGTAGATAATGTTTTAAATTCAAGTATTTTAGACGGCATATACGATCACCAGACACATGCGACTGTATGACGCAAATATTGTATTTTGGTAAACTTAATAATAAATACCACCACCACTAGATGGCTAAAGTTTCAGCTATATCCATCTCTTGGTTTTGTTGCCATTGCTGACTGATCAACAATTTTGTTGTTCTTTAGAAAAATGGAAAAAGACGCGTTTCTTGCGGGGATTGAATTATTCTATTTCAAAGACTTAACGCCGAAAGAAATAAACGCCGAGTTAGATAAAGGGAATGACACATCTGTTCCTGGTTTGCAACAATTTACAATTGGATAAATTAATTTAAATATGGCCGTATATCCACAAATGATGAACGCGTCCAATAGTTCTGACTTCCTGCGAAATGGTTGACAAAATCCAGGATATGGTTTTGAGTGATCGATGAATCAAAGTTCGTGAAATAGTAGTAGCGTATCACAAGGTATAATGTTCTCAATTTTGCACCAAAGAATAGGTCTGACAAAGACGTCAAGATGGGAGCCGCGTTTGCGCTCAATGTAGACTAAACGCATTTGTGTGATCGATTTGGAAGCCGGTTTGGCACTATCCCGTCGTAATCCTGACGAGAGTGACGGGCGATGGGTGCAAATTATGGACCTATAATCATCTTATCAATCTTCATAAAATTACAATTAAATCCACCTTCAAATTATAAGTTCTATTACAATACATTATAAATACATTTTATTCTAATCCATTATTCAATTTATATATAACTGCACCTTAACTTAACATTTTAATTAATTCTATATCCACAAATTATCGATACATAAATGTGGATGAAACATGGGTACATTACTACACTCCAGAGACAAAAGTACAGTCGAAACAGTGGGGTTTTAAAGGCAAACCGGCTCCGAAGAAGGCAAAAGCGGTGAAATCTGTAGACAAGGTGATGCCTCGGTTTTTGGGATGCACGCGGAATCATCTACAATGATTATCTTCAGAAAGAAAGAACGATAAATGGAGAGTATAATGCATGGTTATTGCACCTGTTGAAATGAGAGATCAAGAAAAAACGACTTAATCTGGCAAAGAAAAAACTGTCCCTTCTGGCAAAAAAAAAAAAAAAAAAAAAAAAAAAAAAAAAAAAAAAAAAAATCAAGACACTCCTGCGTAGTTTTAATGGAGAAAATTGTAGAATTAATTACTACACTGTATTCACCAAATATGGCCTCCACTGATTTTTATTTCTAAACTTGAAAAAGTGGATCGGCGGAAAAAAACTCTAATGAAGCAAATGCCTATTTTGAGGATCTTCCAAAATTGTACTTTTTGGAAGGCTTAAAACAGTTGGAGAAATGCTGGGAAAGATGTATGGAGCTAAAAGCAGATTATGTTGAAAAATTAAAAAAAATTGTTTTTCCATCTTTCTCTAAGGACTTGTTGAACGCCTCTCGTACAAACTGGTTATTCCTTTGTTTAGTCAGTGTCAACAGATGGTTATTTTCTCTAGCGCATATGTACAATGTACATAGTAGATGGAGAAGGTATTGTAATCCACCCAAGTATTGATTCCGAAACTGCACCGGACATTATGTTTTGAGAAAAACATTTTTAGAAACATGTCCGCGTGAGAGAGAGAGAGAGAGAGAGAGAGAGAGAGAGAGAGAGAGAGAGACAAAGAATGTGAGTCTAGGATAGCATAACTGAAAACCCAAAGTCGGTTAAATTCCAAACTTGAAACTTAATTTCAGTATCTTCCAAGAATGTTACAAGAAGGTTTTTAAGAACATCCCCACCTCAATCTACCTTTTACATGTAAGGTTTTTCAAACATTTTGAATTCCTCAAAAATCGCTCTAACGATTTTAATTCAAATACCATAGATATATTTAAGATATTTTCATGACTAACAAAATGCATATTTTGAATTTTATTGGAATATCCACTGAAGACTTCTTTATTCCGATGACTTTTGCATAACTGGTAATGTAAAAGAGACAAAAACCTACTATACAGCATTGTATGTCTTTCTTAAACACACATTTATGTGATATACGTGTTTCTGTAGTCAACCATTTTCGACATATTCTTTGTTAATTGTTTAATTTTAAAATGCTTAAAAATTTCTCAAACGTAGAGTCCTCTTGGCCATGCAAAGAGAACTAAATTTCAACTCTGTCACATAGTGACCAGCTTCAAGAAGGTTATATTATCGCTTTAGCGTATTTATTTAGCATCTTTGCACTTACAAGAAAGCAGTAATAAGTACATTTATATTAATGTTTATATGAATATAATCTTTAACAATAATTATTTACTGAACAAGTAGAGAAAGCCATGAGAATGGAACACGTAAATTTTTAGAAAAAGATCCGTGTATGTCTGTTGTATAAATTGTATACATAAATTAAAACTAATGTGTAAATAGGAGGAATTAGGCAAATATTTCCCTGGTTTTAAGTTTTCTTTTCGTTTTCACAGTAGGCGGATAAATATGTGTATTTTTAGTGTGCGTGTACGCGAGCGCATGTGTGAAGATAAACTTGTTTAAATATTAAATTTGATATTTAAATTCAGCATCTTCCAAGGATGCGACTCGAAGGTTTTCCACAACCCAAACTGCAGTTTACATGGAACAAAATTAGAAAAAATAGATTTTTACTTTCTCTACACGTACTCTGTACATAGTGTATAAAGAAGGTATTGTATTGCATCCAAAATTCGATACCGAGATTTCTCTGGAAATATATACTTTGAGACACCCCCAGAATCCACAAAGACATTTTTAGAATGTCCATGTGTGTGTGTGTGTGTGTCTGTGTGTGTCTGTGTGTGTCTGTGTGTGTGTGTGTGTGTCTGTGTGTGTGTGTGTCTGTGTGTGTGTGTGTCTGTGTGTGTGTGTGTGTGTGTCTGTGTGTGTCTGTGTGTGTGTGTCTGTGTGTGTGTCTGTGTGTGTCTGTGTGTGTCTGTGTGTGTGTGTGTGTGTGTGTCTGTGTGTGTGTGTGTGCAGCATAGCTCAAAAAGGAAAAGACCGTTAAACACCAAACTTGGTATTTAGTTTTGGTGTCTTCCAAAAATTTTACACGAAGATTTTCAAGAAAATTCCCCCACCCTAAACAAAAATTTACATAGTGAGAATTTCAAATTTTTTGATTTTCTGAAAAATAGTTCTAACACTTATGATTAAAACAGCGTATGTTCAAGATATTTACCTGACAAATAAAATGTATATCTTGAATTTTCTGAGAATAGCCACGGAAGCCTACTTTATTCTGGATGAATTTATGGAATTTGGCATTACAGCTAAACGGTAAGAGATGGACAAATACTTATCACATAAAAAATTTAGAGCGCGTTACAACACAAAATTTGTTATATACATTTTTCTCGTGGAGTTGATCGTTTTTTAAATATTCCTTGTTTTGAAAACTTACTGCAAAATTCATCCAGAATAAAGAGGTCTTCAGAGTCTATTCCCAAAAAATTCGAGATATACATTTTATTTCGGGATTTTAATCAAAATCGTTAGATCCATTTTTAAGAAAATCAAAATTTTCTAATTTTTTTCCATATAAAGGTAGTTTATGTTGGGTGGATTTTTTTGAAAATCTTCGTGTCGCATCCTTGGAAGAAATTGAATCTAAATACCAAGTTTGGAATTAAACGGTCTTTTTGTTTTGGGGCTATGCTGTCCACACACACACACACACACACACACACGGACCTTTTTTTTAAAAATTCCTTTTTCGGACTCAGGGGACTCCAAATCATATATTTCCGGTGAAATCTCGGTATCGAATTTTTGGGTGCATTACAATACCTGATCTATCCCTATGTACATTGTACATATGGGGCTAGAAAAAGTAAAAATCTGATGTGCTTCATTCCCATGACTTTCTCTACATCTCTGCAACAAATTATGGTTAAAAAGCCCTTGCTTCTATTTACTTCACGCTAATTGAGAAAAAAAATTAGAAAATATAGTCTTATTACTTGCTTCCTTGTACGTAGAAGCGAAATAAGGGAGTAGCATAGGCTAAAGTGATAATCAAAAGTTGGTTGCTATGTGACTGAAGTTCCTTTGTTTGTATGGACAGGAGTTGACAAATTCCTGTATGAGAAAAGTATGTTTTTCAAAGCTGAAACCAAAAACAAGGAATATCTAAAAAACGACCAACTCCAAGAAAAAAATGTATAGAGCATAAGTTATGTATTTTAACATGCTCTACATTTTTTGTGTGATAACCATCGCTTACGGTTTGGCAGTTATGCAAAATTCCGTAAAATTCATTCAGAATAAAGTAATCTTCATAGGCTATTCCCAGAAAATTCAAGATATACATTGTATTTGTCAGGTAAATATATTTAATATAAGAAAATCAAAATTTTCGAAAAAGGTTCCATGTAAAGGGTAGATGGGGTGGGGATTTTTCTAAAAAATCTTTGTGTCGCATCCCTGGAAGATACTAAACTTAAATACCAAATTTGGTATTTTACCGACTTTTCGTTTTTGAGCTATCGTGTTCACAGGCATACGGACACACACACACACACACACGGACACAGACACACACGGACCTTTATCTAAAAATACTTTTTGGATACAGGGGACCCTAAAACATAATTTCCGGTGAAATCTTGGTATCGAATTTTTTGGTGGAGTGCAATACATTCTCTATACACTATGTAAATAGTACGTATAGAGAAAGTAAAGAACAGTATCGCTGTAGATAATGCAACGATTATTTGGTTCATTTATTGAGACTTTGTACATAATCCTTAGCAGCAGATGAAGAAAACCCTAGATGCAAATGAGGAAGGTCTTGTGTTTACAAACATTCCATTAGGTTGCATAGCAGCATGCCCCCAATGCTTCACACGGAATAGAATTGAGTTACTACGCCTTTCTCTCTGCTCCTTTAATTTGGATATGTCTGGCCTGAATTGCAGTAGGGTTTTTCTCTCCGTAATATTTTCTCGAAGCACCGTTGCCTTGGGTAGTGCGTTTGCCTATGGCACAGTGGACCCAGGTTTGATTCCCGGTGGGGACATGGCAATTTGTCCTTGATCAAGATTCTTTACCGATACTTCCCAAGTGACCGTGTTGTATCCCTTCACCTCCATGTTGCGGAAGTCATCGGTAAAGCACGTGACTATCCTCCTGCCTAGTGGCCGCAGTCGGATTGTGATCCAGTTTTTAATTCCATACCAGTTCATGCCAACCCGGTTTCACCCTAATTGTGATCAATAATATCAAACTTTCCATCTTCAGGTAACCCAGATTTTGATCCTTCCAGTATCAGTTCTCTAGCCATCAATTCTCAGGTCTCTAGTCTAAAAAGAAAGCTCAGAATCATAAACGGTATGAATGGACAAAGTTGTAATTGTCGAAAGGAAGAGTGGGTCGTAAATCGTCTCAGATACGCTAAACAATTAACAAAATAATCTGGCATTCTAGAAGAAGAGGTGAAGAATTACTTGCCTGTGTTAAACTGGAAAACAGCATCGCCATTTTATGAAAGCTGTTTTTAGGATGGATCAGAGCAGGAAACCGAAACAGATATGGGAGGCCAGAGTGGAAGGAAGAAGAAGGAGTGGCCGACCAAGAATAGAATGGAGCGATTATGTAAAGAAAATAGTGAATAAGAAATGAAGAATGACCGGCTGAAGAAACTCGACGCTTGAAACGACATAAGGAAGAGGAAAAGAAGAAGTAATAGCGTCATGGAAACAAAGGTTAACATTATTGCTAAAGTCTCCAGCTGTGTATCCCTGAAGGGGCACTAAGTTGAAAAATAAATAAAGGCACCTTTAACCCCAAAAAGTACTTATTGACCGCCGTCGTACGCATACAACCTTAGTAGCTTCTTATTCCACCACTTACTTTAACATTTAATAAATTTGAGACATTTTGGTTATCTCTACAAGCGACTTCTCTTAATGGATTCGAGAATTTTCGAAGTTTCGCGCTGCTACTCTGGGGAGGTAGATGGCAGCAGAATGCTATTATGTTTAAAAGATGCAGCACTGCGAAGGATTTTGGTGGCAGATGTGGGACAGATTCCGTACGCTTCTTCAATTCCCTTAGGGTAGCGATTTTTAGCTGTCGACAGTCACTGTGGAATTGAGTGTCACATTTTGCTACTGGAAGGGGATAGGGGGCGAAGGCTCCGAGCAGAAAACTTCACCCGATGTCATATCGATTCTCAGCTATCTGACTCCCCCATTTACATGTTGTTATTCTTGCTAGTGCCACTTTCTTTACCATGTAGCACATTAGTAACGCCAAAGGAAAAATTCAAGATAGCTACCGTTCTCTCCGCGGTCGTTGATAGCAAAGGAGAGTCTGCTCCCATGAAGATAAAGAGAAAATTCTCTTTAGTATGCATCCATTACCGATTATAAATGTCTACTTCATTATTCGTTTCTTTTTATAGGATTATCTTAGTCTACAGTATGTCTAAAAGTTCATGCAGTATAATTAAAAGTCCATCTAGATGGCTTAAGTGCTTAGGCACGGGCTTTCCGAACCCAAAATCGCAAACTGATGGTTTTAAACGTGCTTTAAAGCATACCCCATTTTAGTAGAATACCAGAATGCAGAAAACTCCTACGGGACGAAACTCTGGCACACTAGCAGCTTAATATGATCTTAGGAATTAACAAGTCGTTAACAAAAAGTACTGTTTACTTTATCTACAAAGTTTAAATAGGTAGAAAAGATATTGTACTCCGTCCAAAAATATTATACGCGCTTTTAGAGTCCCTAAATAAAAAAAATAAAAAATTTAGTAAAAGGTCCGTTTGTGAGTCTGTGTGTCCGTAAACATGATATCGCAAAATCGAAAAGTAGGTAAAATACAAACTTGGATACGACACGAACATTTTGAGAAAAATACCTCCACTGCAAACTTTGCATGAAAGTTTTTTTTTAATAATTTTGATTTTCTCAATAAGGCTCTTAACGATTTTTATTAAAATACTGTACATTACAGATATCTACGTGAAATAAAACCCATATCTTCAATTTCCTGGGAATAGCCTCTATAGAGCACTTGATTCGAGATAAATTTTGTTGAATTTTGCATAACTGGTAAACCGTAAGAGATAGATAAACACTTACCACAAAAAAATAAATAAATCTCGTTGAAATATGCAATTATGTGATATACATTTTTTCATATAATTGGCCATTTTCGAGATATTCCTTGTTATTGGTTTCAATTTTAAAGTATTTTAATTTTTCTCATACGGGAATCTATAAACACTTGGTCATACAAAGAAACTGATTTTAACCACATGTACCCAGCTTTTAATATTTTTGACAATCACTTTAGCCCAATATTTTCCTTATTTTTCTTCAACTTATAAAGAAGCAAGTAATAAAGGCAATTTCTGCTAATATTTATCTTGATTAGCAAGAAGTACATAGAAGAATAAGCTTTTTAACAGTAATATTTTGCAGAAATATACAGAAAATCATCTGAATAGAACACATCAAGGTTTTAATAAAGCAACATCAGAAGATGGGATGTAAAACAAATTATATTACATATCGCAAGTCCATATTTGTTCTAAAATGAACGGTAGTTTTAATAAAATGGTTAAATTTGGCTTTGCCTAAAAATAATACTAATTGATTTTTTTAAGTTTTAAAACTATCGTATTTTTTCTTCACTGCTGCATTTTTAAACTTTGAGTATTTCTCCTGCACGCTTAATTAAATTAAAGTTGCTCATATTAAGTTTATTAGAATAAAATACTTTTAGTTACGAAGGGTTATTCTGTAAATGGTAGTATGTGGAAAATTTTGTAAATATTTTTCACACTATGTACTTGAAAGGTGTTACACTTACGTATGAAGTTTATTATGCGTTCTGTAAACTTTACTTCTAGTGAAGTATCAGTTTCGAATTTTCAATTTCCCTACTTACCATGGCTAAATGGCTGAGAGAGTAAACATACATATATATATATATATATATATATATATATATATATATATTTTAACTTGGTAGGGGAATGCTAAACTCACTTTAGCTTACAGCCTTAAAGATGAATTAAGTAGAAAGTTTGTTCTTAAAACTCTACCGTAAGTTAATCATGTCAGTGCGCACGCATACCTACATATACACACGCACACTCAAACGAAATATGTTTTAAGTTTTGAAAGGTGACCAGCAAAAAGTTTATTTCCGCTAAAATGGCGATTTAAAATATTTATAACAAACTATTTCATTCACATGGCATTAGACTTTTGACCAACAAAATGTTATTTTCAATGTCAACTAATCAGTGCCACATTTCTCAATAAAATAACAGTGTCTTTTGTATTAAGGTTATCGAACCCTATTTCTCTTGTTTATGTGGTATCTCTCTACAATGATCCACAGTATGAATGCGTCCAGTGGTTCCAGAAACTAAAGAGTTGTAGAACGAGTGGAATATTAGAAGGAGAGTCAGGTAAGGAAAACACCGAGCGGTGCTGCTTCCGAGGAGAAAGCTAACGTGAAGACAGCAGCAGGTTAGTAACATTTTTTACTTTCTCTATACGTACTATGTATATAGTGTATAGGGAAGGTATAGTAATGCACCCAAAAATTCGATGCCCAGATTTCACCGGAAATACATGTTTTGAGACCTCCTGAATCCAAAAAAGCAGTTTTAGAAAAATGTCCGTGTGTGTCTGTCTGTGTGTATGTGTGTGCCTGTGGGCAGCATAGCTCAAAAACGAAAAGTCCGTTAAAAACCAAACTTGGTATATAGGTTTGATATCTTCCAAGGATTCGACACGAAATTTTTCAAGAAAATCCCCCTTTACATGGAAATTGTTCGAAAATTTTGATTTTCTAAAAAATGGCTCTAACAATTTTGATTAAAATATCGTATATTAAATATATTTACCTGACAAATAAAATATATATCTTGATATTTCTGGGAATAACCTCTGAAGACTACTTTATTCTGGGTGAATTTTACGGAATTTGGCATTACTGCTAAACCGTAAGAGATGGACAAAACCTAAACACACAAAAGATGTAGAGCACATTAAAACAAACAATTTAGTTCATGTACATTTTTTCGTGGAGTTGATGGTTTTTGACATATTCCTTGTTTTTGCTTTCAGGTTTGAAAAAAATGACACTTTTGTCATACAAATTCCTGTCCATACAAACAAAGGAACTTCAGTCACATAGCAACCAGCTTATGGTTATCAGTTTAGCCTACAGTACTCCTTTATTTCCCTTCTTCTTACAAGGAGGCAAGTAATAAAACTATTTCTGTATTTTTTTTCTCGATTAAAAATGAGCGTTTTAACAATAATTTGTTGCAGAGATGTAGAGAAAGTCATGTGGATGGAATATATTAGATTTTTCAATTTGCAACTTTATATTTACACCTCGGTTTTCATGACTTGTATATGTCAATAAACATCTTGGCGCTCTAATATCGTGCTTGAGGTACTGATAACAAAGAACATAATGCAAAAGTCATTCTTATTTTTATGTTATTGTTTTGTAATTTAACGTCTTTTAACCTGGTAGGTTATATCGAATGAGGAAATGGCTGAAACAATGCTCAAATGATTCGAACTCGGAACCTTATGAATGTGAGGATACGCTACCACGATGCTACGAGGCGGGCTAAGTCAGTGGTTTTCTTCTTTTATAGATTTTTAGAACTCCTGTTAACCCTTTCCAGCCCGATTTATTTTCGATTGAAATTGCTTTCTGAAAACTGGCCCTATAGGATGTATATTTGCCTTAAAAAGTTGTTCTTAATTAATGTCTTACTGGTAGCTCAGTTGTCTAAACTTCTAAAACATTGAATATCGTTGATCAGTATTTAATGTCACAGGTTAACCTAAGTTGATATTCTCGCTATAATTCTACAGTGATAAAGGATGGGATGGGCCCAGGTAAAATAAACGCAGATTGACATATCTAAGTGTTTAC
The DNA here is from genome assembly GCA_030762935.1 of Hymenopus coronatus. Classification (NCBI taxonomy): domain Eukaryota; kingdom Metazoa; phylum Arthropoda; class Insecta; order Mantodea; family Hymenopodidae; genus Hymenopus; species Hymenopus coronatus. Next base: position 67,600,316 of record CM060894.1, read on the forward strand.
TTTGTAGCCGAATTAGGTTCTGTATTTCTTAGGAAAATGTATTTTATGTTTGTTTTTGCTCGTTTTAATCCGTGATAATATTAATACATTTAAAAAAAAATTGTGAAACGCACACAATGAAGGCAGAGAAATATTGAACTTTAACCTTCACCATCTTGAACAATAAATACAGATAATAATGCCATGGGCTGGAAAGGGTTAACAGCTTAATTCGAGGAACGCAAACCACAACACTACACAGTAGACCACTACACCGTGGTACAGGATTTCTTCTACCTATATTACATTGTACCCGACAGCTTAATGTCGAGATTTCACCGAAAATGTTTGTTTTGAGCCCCCTGAATCCAAAAAGCATTCTTTGCAAAAGGCCTGTTTGTGAACAACGTAACTCAAACATCTGATGTGTTCCTTTCGCATGTCTTTCTATGTATCTCTGTAAAAAAATTCTCTTAAAACCTTATTCCTCTATTTACTTCGTGCTAATCAAGATAAACATTAGCAGATATGCTCTAATTACTTGCTTCTTGTAAGTAGAAGAGAAATAAGGCTAAATTGATAGTCAACTCTCAAAAGCTGTTTGCTATAAGTTTGAAATTCATTATTTATATTAATTATTTTTATTAACGTATATAACAAACATTTTGTGTATAAACGAGGCTTATGTTTCAGTAAGGTCATTTTTGTCTCTATTTTACGATTTACCAATACTAATCAAAAACCATTCAGAACAAAGGGGTCTTCAGGGACTATTCCCAAAAAAATTAGGATATACGTATTATTCGGAATGTAAACATATGGAATATACAGCCTTTTAGTCAATGTTAACAAGCTTTTAGAAAATATAAACATTCGAAAAATGTTGCATCTAAATGCTAGTTTGAGGATGATGATTTTTAAAATAATATTCATGTTAATTCAAAATCTTCTCGGGCTTCTAACCAGGTAAAAACTTGGCTTGATACCTGGTTAGAAGCCCGAGAAGATTTTGAATTAATACGTCGCCAGGAAAGCTTAAGTTCTTATTTTAATATTCATGTTGCATGCTTGGAAAATACTAAACAATTACCAAGTTGTTTAGTATTTTCCAACCAACATTTCGTTTATAAGTTATGATACACAAATACCTTTTTTTCCAAAGAGACTTCTTTTCTTTTTGGAATCGGGGGTCCTTAATACAGATATTTCCGGTGAAATCACAGTATCGAATTTTTTTCGAGCAATAAAATACCTTCTCTACCTACTATGTACATTATAGAGGAAGTAAAAACAAATTGCGAATTAATTTTATCTTCCATGCCACAGTAGTGTGCAGGGCAGAATTTGGATAGATAGGGTCAGACTGAAAAATTCAATGCTACATCCGAGATCTGTACTTTTAAATCCCAGCTATGGCATTGAGCATATCTCTGCAACTTCTGTTCTACACATGTTTGTGTGTCAATTAACACTAATTGACCTAATAGTAAGTTAAACTATAAAATCCGGGACTTAAAGAACTCATGGAGGTTTGAGTCATCATTAAGGTATGATCTGTCCAAATAGAGCTCCTTGTGGTTTAGCGGTAAAACGTGAGTCAGTTGGAGAATTTAGTGCTATGCAGGCCTGTTGCCATGGTAACTTAGAGGCTAGAGCAACTGGACGGAAACCAGGGGATGCGTGGTTCAAATCGCGGCTACGGATTTAACTTTTCATTCCGACCATGACTCATTAAAAGCGGATTATTCTTATTAGTATCTAAATATTAAATAATTTTAAGAGAATTGTTAATTTTTTCACAATTTTAACTGTAATTTTAAGCTGATAGTGCATTGTATTTAAATTTATTAAAAATGCAAGCATTTTGCATTAATAAAATATCTTTAAACATAAAAATAAGTGGTTCATTTTAAGGCAACGTTTTCAAATTAAGGACAACTTCCTAATTTAAGCTTATTAACACCATTTCACCTTTTAAATTTTGTTTAAATGGTGATTGCATTAATTTTAACTTGCGGTGAGGGTATTTAGAGCACAAGGATTTGTTACTTTAATCTTGTGCTTCCTTAAAATTATATTTGAAATTAAGCTCTTATTTACTACTTAGACTCAAGTAAGTGATTGAATATAAGAGACACTTCCCGTGTGAAATAAAAAACCCTAATGGAATTTGCGGTGGAAAATTATTATATACGAGTACCTTATGGGACATTCGGTGCCAATGGGAAATTTGACCAATACATATTTATAACAAGAGGAATAATACTGCCACAGAAACTAATGACAAAGGGGCGGAAGCGTTCCATGAGAAGCAATTTTGAGGGTTTTCAACACGAATGGGCACGCTTTCTCAATGCTTTTGTGAAATAAAAATATAAATCATTTTCTCTTCATTCTTTTAGGGAGGATATAAAACAAGGATTAGAGGAGGAAAAAGCAGCGGGGTTTTAAAATTGATGCTGTTGCAGAGATCATATTTCTGGTATTAAAAGAATTTTTGAAAGAAGACGAAGTCAAATTAAAAACACATTCCGTTTGGCGACTTTGAAAAAGCATTTAATTGTGTCAACAGAGAAAAATTGTGGACTGGAATAGTGAATCAAATATACGCTTTCCATTTTGTACGAAGAACAATAAGAAGCCTGCATACAGGAATTAACATAAATGCTGAAGGAAAAATGTAGACTTCAGAAATAGAAACAAATCTAGGAAGAACATACATATATATATACAAGCAGAATGGGAGGTGAATAAATGCAACTATTTGTATCGTTGTTTGAGGTTGGCTTGATGATTCTGTATTTGCAGCCTTTTTCGCTTTTTCATGTACACGGGACAAATTTCAGAATGTTTTAGGATGGTTATTGTTCCCTATCTCAGACGTTCGGTTGTTTATATAACAGATGACACTGTTGGAATTTATTGTCTCTATATTAAGTTCTGCTCCTATATCTTCATTCCAGATTTGATCTAATTCTGTACATCCTTTTGTTTTCCTTAAGAATTTCATTTCTACACTTTGTAAACGGCTTTTCATTTTCTTTGTGGTAACCCATGTCTCACTTCCATATAATAGTGTAGGAACCGCCATTGTTTTTGTAAAACTTCAACCTAGTTTCCTTTCTTGTTTTATTTCTTATTGTTCTATGTATAGTTCCACAGATCATTTGGAATCTTGAAATCTTTTTATTCATATCCCTTTCAGTTCTTGTCTAATAATTGAAGTTACATCCTAAGTAGTTAAAACTCTCTCACTTGTTTTAAAGGTTTATTATCTGAAATTATTTTTCATCTTACGTGTTCTTTTCCCCCAAAAGGCCACAATTTTGGATTTCTCTGTTGAAATTTTAAGATCATATCTGACATAATTCATTTAAGAAGTGTGGTGCATATTGTAATTTATCCTCATTTTCTTGAATTAAAACCACATCATCTACATATAATAAAATATATAGACTAGTTTTCCGATGTAATTTAATACCTGATTTGATTTAATTATGCTTTTCCAACTTCGGATTGTGTCATTTAAATATATATTAAAAAGAGTAGACGAAATGCTACACCCTTGTCTTAGTCCTCCATTAATTAAAATTGGTTCGGTTTTATAGATCCCTGTATTACTCAGTCTTCTCACAGTAATTCCATTCTAATAATCTAAATTTGGAATGAATTTGTTCTTAAATATGCAAATATTCTTTGCAAGTACTTTAAAAGTTTATTTAATGCGGTTTTATGATGCTAAATTGCGCTACAAGTCATTATAAGTCACTTGATATCCGGAATGTTGTTTACAACACTTGCTGTTTGTTGCTGTCGAGTATCGTTGCGGAAAATGAACTTGTGTCTTCGTAGAGTTAGATAAAGCGTAAGGCTGATAAACAATTAACTAGAGATGAAAAATAAACGTTAAATGTTATTATAAGTTTTGTGAGGAATATTCAACATTTCTCGTACAAAAAGTGAAATTAACTTCTGAGTCACCGTTGTTTAGAATAAAATTATAAACAGCATTCATAAAGGAAAAGCTGAAACTGGAAAAGTGGTTACAGCTGGAGTAAAAAGGCGTGTGAGTATCGTAACATTGAATATTATCACCTTTAATACTTACCAGCATATTCTAATTACCATTGTCTGCTGGTTTTGCTTTGGTGAACTGGATTCGTTTTGGCGGGGATCATTAATGGTCAATAGATAATAAGGGTCCCTTGTTAGCCTCCATTTTCCATGTAGGAGGTTCAAAACCAGCAGAGGGTGGTGGATTTTAAAATAAAAGTCCTTAGCATGGCTTCCCCTGGAACGGAAGTAAAGTCGGAGTTCCGTGTTGTAGATTTATGGCACGTAAAAGAACCTCAAGCCCAAAAGAGACCTGTGAGCAAATTCGGCCTTCCACGCCCAATATAGAATGGGACGTTAAGATCCACATTGGCTAAAGACGTCCATAATTAAATAAATTTAATTTAAAAAATAAGCTAAAATTCAAGTTATATACGTAAGAGCATGGCAAAACCAATCAGTGAATCCTATGTTATTAAAGAGAAGAATAAAAGTAGAATAAAGTAAACAGAAATGAGATTTTTAAGAAAGATAAAAGAAATAAATAAAATAGCTATACCAGAAGGCCCAACTGCCATCTACTTCAAGTTAAAACCCGCCAGAGGAGAACTGGGCGAAAGCGACGTTAGTTTTACAACAGCTTCTTACTTAACTTATCATTACTAAGATTCAGCACTTACATCATGTACAAATGGCTGATGGTGTGCGAGCTCAGTCGACACACGTCCTTCCTCTCAAGGCTGCTTTAGTAGAATCCCCAAGGTGGTCGTGGACGCTCCATCCAGAATGGTCATATTGCCGTTTGCACAGACACGGTCTGAACACAAATTAACCAGACATGCTATTGGCCGCCCATCTTGGCGTACAACGTTCAAATCTACATGACTGACTTTACGGCTTTCAAATTTTTGTAACTACCATAACTGGCCTCCTAATAATGCAAAAATACTAGCATTATTAGCCTCAATAATAATCATAATAATATTCATATTAATAATACCTGTATTTATGCTAACCTCCCCCCCCCCATATGCTACAGAATATAGACAATTCACCAGTTGCTGAACAGTTACGGGTGTTGATTTATTATCTAAGACATCACGGGATAAGTCTGATAACTGACAAACCTCATGTCCTTTATTTCTAGCTTTAATGACTGCATATTTTTTGGCTGACTATATTAAAAGACCTATTAGGCTCAATTCACAATACCTTATATATTTATTTGACAACAAATTATTCTTACAAAGACTTATTCTTCTATCTGCTTAATGCGAATCGAAATAAACGTTAGTAGACCTGGTTGTATTACTTATTGTCCTATAAGTAGAAGGGAAACAAGGAATACATTAGGCTAAAGCGATATTCAAATCTTTTACAAGCTGTCACCATGTGACGACATTGATATTCGGTTCTCTTTGTATTGCCAGAAGTAAAGCAAAAGAGAAGCGGCACAAATGGGAAAAGTATAAGTGATTTAAAATTGAAACGAATATCCACAAAAATCGGATATGGCTAACTCCACAGAAATAAACCGGACATAAAATGCGTGTTTTAAACAAATCTATATTTTTTTGTATAATAAGAGTTTCTCTATCTCTTACAGTTTACCGGTTATGCAAAGTCCTCCAGAATAAGCTTCAGAGCCTTTTCCTAGAAAATTAAAATGTACCTATAATTTGTTCATAAAAATATTTTAAACATACATCATCAGATATTATTTTTGATATTATTATTTTGATTTATATGTCATAATTTTCGAAAAAAGTTACATGTAAAAGGTATTTTGGATTTAGATTTTCTTGAAGATCTTCATGTTGCATCTTTGACTTTTGGTTTTTAAGTTACACAGGGATACATACACACGAACCCTTTCCAAAACGCTTGCTTTATTCAGGGGTGTATTTCCAGTGAAATTTTGGTATCGAATATTTGGGTGGAGTACAATACCTTCTCTATCTCAATTGTAAAATGAAAATAAACAAATAAATAGATAAAAAGACGGCCTTAAAGGAGAGGGCTGGAAAATGTTCTGTATTTCTAAATTTTGGGAATAGTTAAATTAAAATAATTGTTCAATCCATAGTAAAATATTAATATACACATTATTTTAGGTTTGCTAAGGCAAAAAATAATCTCTAATATTTGGAAATGGGCTGAAAATGTTGGATGGGAAGCAATTTTGAGGATTTTCACTACAAATTGGAAATTTGGCACAATGAAGGCCAGTGATAACATTAAAATAATCGAATACTAGCAAATAAATAACTGTAAAACTGGTTTATTGCCAAAATAACGAAATCCCCGGGAAATGCTAGATATTTCTGATGTTAATAACGAAAGAACTACACTTATTTGGAACTACACTTGTATTTTAGAGTTGCCAAGGCAAAATATAGTCTACAATAGTTGGAAATGAACTAGAAACGTTGGATGAGAGGCAATGTTGAGGATTTTCAGTACAAATAGGAAATTTGGCCCAATGTAGGCCAGATAATAATGTTAAAACAATCGAATATTAGCAAATAAGTAACTGTAAAACTGGTGTGTTGCCAAAATAGTCAAATCCCCGGACAATGCCAGGAATTTCTGATATTTAATAATGAAGTTATACTTATTTGGAAGTGTAGTGTTTACTAACGCCTACTGACGTTTTATTCTGCTGAAGCAAATGGCTCAACGTCACTATTTCAAACCTTTCCAAAATTGATGGAACGTTCTGGTTTGTTTCGCTGCAGAATCTGACAGCAAATGCATCAAATGTAGCGCTGCAGAATTCCGACATTTGATAAAGTACTTCCCCAAATGAATTCCCTGATGTGTGGATGATGGACACTCAGTGATTTATAGAAAAACCGAAATGCACTTTTCTAGTGCGTAACATTATTTTGTAATGCATCACAGAAAAAGTAAATCCATAAAAGGGAAATCGTGTTTGGAGTCTAATTGGTAAATTTTAACTGTATTTTAAAACCTTTTTTACCCGCCAAGGGTCTCATATTTACGCCTCTCCACTCCCCTTCTACTGATCCAGTGAAAAAGACATTATAAACCGCACGGTATCTTTAAATCATGTATTTTCTTAAAGGGAGTCGACATCGAATTTTCATAATTTTTTTCCCAATTTCATCCCTTAATTGCATATGAAAATTTCAAATTTCCCGCTCATTTTGGTATATCTTTCAATGAGCTACGCTTAATAATAAACAGTTTAAAAATATTGCTTAAAATAATCCTGCATAGTATTTTTTTAGAACATTCTCGTACACTCACTTCGTAAAAGATAAAAATCTTATGTGTTACACTCACATGACTTTCTCTAGCTGTTCTACAAACTTCCTACATAACATTATTCTTCTTTCTGCACCTTGCTAATCGAGGTACTCATTAGCACAATGTTCTTATTACTTAGTTCCTTATAAGTAGGAAGAAAATAAGGGAATACACTAGGCTAAACCGATAGTCAAATGTTTTAAAGGCTGTCGTTATACGATTGTCAGTACAAATCGCTTCTTTTCTTGGCCAGGAGTAGAACAAAAGAAAAACGGACACTCCCGTCTCAGAAACTATAAGTACTTCACAACTGAAACTAATAACAATGAATACCTAGAAAACGGTAAGCTCCACGAAAAAAATGTATATAACGTAAGTTCTATATTTTAACAAGACCTACATTTTTTGTACAGTAACTTTTTGTCTATCCCTTACGGTTTAATAATTATGCCAAATTAATCAAAATACATCCAGAATAAACAGATGTTTAGAAGCTATTCCCAGAATATTCAAGATATAAATTTTATTTGTCAGGTAAATATCTTTAATATACGATATTTTAATAAAAATCGTTACAGCCATTTTTAAGAAAAACAAAATTTTCGAAAAAAGTTCTATGTAAAGGGTATTTGGGGTGGGGGATTTTTCTCAGAATCTTCGTGATGCATCCCTGGAAGATACTAAACTTATATACCATGTTTGGTATTTTAGCTACTTTTCGTTTTTGAATTATCGTGTTCATAGACCCACGGACACACACACACGCGGACCTTTTTCTCAAAATGCCTTTTTTGGATACAGGGGATCCTAAAACATGTATTTCCGGTGAAACCTCGGTATCGAACTTTTGGGTGTAATACAATACTTCTCTATCCCTATGTACTTTCTCTATCCCCGGGCTAGAGAAAGTAAAAAACGTTGTAAATACTACTGTTACAAAAGAGATATTTTTACTTTCTACTTCTTGTATTCCACCAAAATATTCGATGTCGAGATTTCACGGGAAATACATGTTTTAGGACCCTCTGAATCCAAAAAAAAAAATGCATTTCTAGAAACAGGTCCGTGTGTGTGTGTGTGTGTCTCTGTGGGTGCCTGTGGACAGCATATCCCAAAAGACGGTTAAATACCAAACTTGTTATTTAAGTTTGATGTCTTCCAAGGATGCGACACGAAGATTTTCAAGAAAATCCCCCCCTAACTACCCTTTACATGGAATAATTTTCGAAAATTTTGTTTTTCTTAAAAAAGGGCTCTAACGATTTTGATTAAAATACCACATATTAAAGCTATTTCTATTACAAATAAAATATATATTGCATTTTCTGGGAATAGCTTCTAAATACCTGCTTATTCTGAATGAATTTTGCTTAATTTGGCATAACTAGTAAACCGTAAGAGATAGACAAAAGCTTACTATACAAAAAATGTAGATCTTGTTAAGATACAAAAGTTATGTAATATACATTTTTTTCGTAGAGCTTACCGTTTTCGAGGTATTCCTTATTATTAGTTTCAATTGTGAGGTATTTCTACTTTTCTCAGACGGAAGTGTGTGTGTGTTTCTTTTGTTCTACTCCTGGTCAAGGAAAGAAGCGATTTGCAATGACAATCGCATATAGACAGCTTTTAAAACAATTGACTACCACTTTGGCCTTGTGCATTCCCTTAGTTCTAGTCTACTTATAAGGAACTAGGTAATAAAATTCTGCTAATGTTTATCTCGATTAGCATGGTGTTGAAAGAAGAATTATCCTTTGTAAGAAGAATGCTTGTAGAGTAGCTAGAGAAAGTCATGTGAGTGTAAAAGATCAGATTTTTTTATCTAGTTCGGAAAGATTTTAATTTAGCTGTTGGCAGCATTAACATCCCTCTCATATTTCCTTCTCTTGAGAGTCAATGAGTATGGCACCCTTCGCATCCTAAAAACTTATACTTTTCTCAGATGGGAGTGTCCATTTTTCTTTTGTTTTATTCCTGGCCAAGCAAAGAAGCGATTTTCAATGATAATCGCATAACGACAGCTTTTAAAACGTTTTACTATCACTTTAGCCTAGGGCATTCTCATAGTTCTAGTCGACTTATAAGGAACCAAGTAATAACATTCTGCTAATGTATATCTCTATTAGCGTGGTGTTGAAAGAAAAATTATCTTTTGTAAGACGTTTGTTTGTAGAGTAGTTAGAGAAAGTCATGTGAGTGTAACACATAAGATTTTTCTAGAGAGCATGTATGGTTTTCTGATCCATGCGACGGTGTTTGCCTTTAGTGCAGATATTATAAATATTACGTAAGAAGAAATTATGGATGTGATTGGTAATTTCATCTAGTGATGTCACGAATGACTCCGCGCAGATGGACATCATTTTCAGCAACATTTATAAAGTTATTAGGCGATACATATATGTTCTGAACACTCCAAAGTAAGTAACGCAGGAGTACCGAACGGAATAACCAGCATTTGCGCAATCTACGATCTTGGCACAAAATAAAGGCACAGAACTAATGAAAGTTTACGAGTAAAGTTCTCGGAAAAGTACGCATATGAATGAATGAATAAGTGTATTTATTGACATAGGAATATCATACATAGAATTTCAACAATCACACGGGTCCACAGACCGTACATGTTTTTGTAATACACATTACAAACAATATTAAAACACAACACAAAGCATTAAAAGAGAAAACACTAAAATAAAAAGACAAAGATAATACACAGTCAGAAGCAATATTAAAACAACAATAAAGAATTAAGAAAGTGAACCCGATAATAAAAATAAAAAGATATTCAAATATAGCAATTTAAATTTACAGCACAGAGTACACCTTCATAAATGCACCCTCTTATAATAGATAATTACACTTAAAAGAAATATATACACATAATATATACACCATATACAAAACCATAGCACAACAATGACCTAAGTATGACATAAAATATATATAGAACATTGTAGTCACTTTTGTTTAGTTCATCTTATTCCTCCCCCCCCCTTCTCTATTGGCAGCTCCCTCAGATCTCAGCTGTCTTGCCTTAAGCATAAATTTACCTAGCCCGTCCATGATTTTCCGTGCCTGCCAGTAGCGTCCAACATGCTTCTAGCCCTACATTCGCAGCAAATAGTTTTCCCGCCATTCCTCCGTACCCCTACATCTTGCTGGTCTCATCCCAACCGTATTCTCAGCTGAAATGTGACGTATACTCTCTGCACTTTAGACGCAATTTGCACCAAAAAAGTTTCAAACTTTCTTCTCGATAATTGGAAGGAGTAGTAAGCTTTTATAAAGATTTTTATAGAAAAGATATAAAAATAAAGTATAGTAGGTAGGGAAATTCATGTATAATAGGTACTTCCGACTTTTCTGTATATCAAGTTTTTCTCTATGTCCTTATAGTTATATAACTATAAAAGTTTACTTTTGGACGTTTTTTGGACGTTCGTGGGAAAGGATTTGAAATTAGATATTAAAGTGGAAGTACTAAGAGACTACCCCTGCTAAAATTATTAACGAGTTGTAGAACCACATTCGCAAACGCCGTAATTGCACAATGTCACCACTAGATTGCGCACTTCAGCTCTAGTAGTGCTTGACCTAACAATGGAAGAGCTGGAATGGGCGGGAGGGAGAAATGTCAACATGCTTGGTCCAACCGTCTCCCTTATGGTGAATATTTTCGAATCGTTAATCCTATCATAACTCTCAATTAGTAATAAGTGATTTAATAAATAAACAAAAATAGTCCAGTTTATAAAACGTCAATCAGTTCTTGCGGCGCATAGTTGAAGAACATAAATTATTTATTTCTCAGCATAATCCCCAATTTTGGAAATACACTTGTCCTAGAGTTCCTTTTATTTTAACCTCAGCAAATATTAAAAGAGTGCTCAAGCACGGGAAAATATAACTCTGCCTTTACGATGACTATTCAAGTTCTCCTGAAGCATTTCTTCATCTTTGGGAATAAGAATTAATCGCAGGAAGCTATGTCGGGCGAATATAGCGATGAGACAGCAGTTCATATCACTATTAATGCACTTTGACGGCGACAACTTCGGATGAATATGCTGGTGCGTTGCCTTGATGAAACAGCATCTTCCTCTTCGCCAAATGCGGCCGTATCTCTAACTTCTTGTGGAATTGGACTAACAGTTCACTTCAGTATTGTGTTTCTGTTTTCTAGTAAGACAATGAGTATGGTACCCTACGCATCCCAAAAAATCGCCGCACTCACTTTTCCGGCCATTGGGATCGTGTTTGCCTTATTTGAAGTAGATTGAACGAAAGCAATGCAATGCTTTGAGTGTTGCTTGGATGCCGGGGTACAATAATGAACCCATGTCTCATTGACTGTGATATCTCTTCTTTTTTTTTTTTTTTTTTTTTTACTTTCTCTATACGAACTATGTACATAGTGTATAAAGAAAGTTTTTGGGTCCCCCTGAATCCAAAAAAAAAAGCATTTTTACAAAAAAGTCCGTGCGTGTGTGTGTGTGTGTGTGTGTGTGTGTGGACAGCATAGCTCAAAAACGAAAAGTCCGTTAGAAACCAAATTTGGTATTTAGGTTTGGTATCTTCCAAGTATGCGACACGAAGATTTTCAAGAAAATACCCCATCCCCAACTACCCCTTATATGGAACTTTTTTCGAAAATTTTTATTTTCAAAAAAATGGCTAACGATTTTGATTAAAATTTCGTATATTACAGATATATACCTGTGAAATAAAATGTATATCTTGAATTTTCTGGGCATACCCTCTAAAGACTACTTTATTCTGGATGAATTTTATGGACTTCTGCATATCTGCTAAACCGTAAGAGGTGGATAAAAACTTACTACACAGAAAATGTAGAGCACATTAAACCACACAAGTAATGTTATATACGTTTTTTTCGTGGAGGTGATCGTTTTTAAGGTATTCGTTGTTTTTGGTTTCAGCTTAGGAAAACTTATAATTTTCTCATACAGGAATTTGTCAACTCCTATCCATAGAAACAAAGGTACTTCAGTCACATAGCAACCAAATTTTGACTCTCAGTTTAACCTATGGTTTCCCTTATTTTGCTTCTACTTTGTTGTTTACTTTGAACATTCCCCGCACCCAGCGGGCCATTTCCTAATTATCATGCAAAATATTAATTGTCATACCCGTCAACACACCAATGGCCTCTCATTTCGTGAACTTTCGTGGAAATGATGTCCTTGATAACCATATCTGCCAGGCGTTTTGGGCGCTTCGGATATCCAACAATGTTTAAAGTTGAACAAACATCCAGCATTCTACTTACAAGAAGCAAATAATAAGACGAAAACTGTGTTTCCCTCACCAGCACTATAATATCATCTTTCATCCTTTTCACCGTCATTTCACATCATCTTTCTCACTCTTAAAATAACACATCGGACTGATCACCCATCCTGTTAACTCTCTCTGCTCCAGAATCCAATGTTTCTCAAAGGGCATTTGATCCTGTGCTAATAATTCCTTGGGGTGTAAGTCTTCATACGAGGAAGCTAATAGCAAATTAAAGAAAAGAAATAAAATAATATAAGTTTTGCTACAAATCGTTGACGGGAGCTTACCTGCTCTGTGAACTCATTCCACAGAAGGGTACTCCTCTTCTCTCGGTATACTACTTCCAAGAGCACCGAGAGTGACGGTCGGACTCAAATCTTCCATTGAATAGTGAGGGCCTTTGCACTAAACTTAAAACTGCTAAATTTATATATTCATTTATAACAAATACAGTTTTTTCATCTGTTATCCGAAATACGAAAAACGTGGAATATTAAGATAATATATAATAACGTAGTTCAAGCTTATTAGAATACTCAAGATAACATGGTATAGTAAATTCTCTCCAGGACTCTTGGAACTTTTGAGAGGGGGAGCCTTGAAATACTGGATCAATCCGCAGTTAATGTGTTTGCGTGTTTATTAACAAAAGTAACATACATTTTAACTCATCACACACTATAAATTAAGATTTGAACCTGAATCATCTAGAATGTTATAATTAAGTTTAATTCACTGTAATAAATATTACAAAACATTCCAACAGAATTTTGGTAACAGCTTTTAATTTAATAGTAAATGATAACTAAAGAAGTGTGAATGCAATATTAAAACCAAATAGATCTTACAGTCCATCATATGCTGTGTATATCATAAACAAAGCTTATAGTCAATAAACAAACAGGTTCATACGGTAACATTCAATCGAGCCGCCACGGCACTACGTCGATTTTGAGAAAAATCCCCCGTGCCCTTTACATGGAAAAAAAAATTAGCATTTTGACTAAGATACCACATATTAAATATTTTCGTAACATTCATATTTTGCTTTTTCTGATAATAGTTTCCGAGGACATCTTCATTCTGGATAACATAGCCGGTAACCGTAAGAAATAGACAAAACCTTACCACACACAAAATGTAGATCTCGTTAAAGCACACAATTTATGTCATACATATTTTTTCGTGTAGTTCGCCGTTTCCGAGATATTCCTTGTTATTACTTTTAGTGTTAAAATATGTGTATACTTTTAACGTGAGATCAATTCCTGAGCATGCAAAAAAATAAATTTCAATCACATACCAACCAGGTTTTAAAGAATTTCTACTTACAAGGAAGCAAGTAATAAGACCATTTCTGCTCAAGTTTATCTCGATTAGCATGAAAAAGAAGAATAACATTTATAACATTAATTTGTTACAGAGATAGAGAAAGTCATGTGAATGTAACACCTCCATATTTTAATTTTCCCTTCAGCGCGTTTTGGGTATGTCAGCTTTAAAACAAAATTAACTTTTAATGAATGCCAGATTTGTAGATCAGAATGTTTATTTTCAATCAAAAGATAACAGAATGTGGATGTGGTTGCGCAGCTGCAACAAAAGAATAAATGGCCTATTGCACATGACAAGAGACGATTGCTAGTGACCGGATGTAATCTGAAGGGACCATGTGCTGCGCCTCTTACTTGCTGGTTCGGCTTTTGTTCTCTGTAGTTGACAACAAAACGACGAGGAGCGTCATAACAGGCTAGACCAAAGAGGGGAGGGCGGTTGGTAACGAAAACAACCAAGTGGGTATCATGTTGGCAGTCTACCATGAAAAAAGTTACCATCGACTGTGTTGTTGTGTGTAGTCATCACATTAACACAAAGTTACGCTGGAGTGAGCACCATGTCATTTTGTTAAATATTCTACAAGCTAAGGAAAAAAAACAAGCCAAAAAAAAAAAAAAAAAAAACCTTTTTATATCTAATGGCTAAGGACATGATTTATACGCATAAGAGTCAAGTGGTGTAATATTTATATGCCTTTCCCTATTCGTTCTAACCTATATAGGGTTAGTTGTTTATTTAACAACTGAAGTAAGATCTAGCATTCCGGACCAATAGCCACATTTATTTCATGTTTTATTTCTATTTTAGATAAGCTTCTTTAGAATACGTGTTTTCTCGTCATTTTGTGCTTTTATATTGTTACTCCTTGGTTACTTTTTTGAGAAGATAGTATTTCGTTAAGGTTTTGTTTTCGTCAGTCGAGTTTTCAGTCAGCTGTTTAATTTTGTGTCAATAACCTGTTTTAGCAACGGAAAATTTTTGCAGTAACCAAGGAAAATGTTGAAGGCTTTTAACACTTCTGCTTCTGACTTTGTCGGGAAGGAGGTCTTCAAGATACTAAATGTGAGGGAAATCTCCTCATCAGACAGGAAGATTAAGGTGATAAAAGACTTTTTTGCTTTGATGTATCATTACGTCAGAAAATACATCAGCTATAATTTTTAATAACAAAGTTGATTTTCCGGGTAATTGAGGAAGTCATTGTCGGAAACATTTTAGTTCAAGCTAAAAGAAATAGCATTGCAAGCGAAGCAAAGATACGTAGCAAAGCATACATTTTCGATGGGAGTAGAGGAATTTCGTTTATAATAAAACCGTTAAATTAGAAACTATTTTCAGTTTTAAAACAAAGATCGTTCTCTTTCAAATTTGAAACTCTGTGAAAAATTTTGAATAAATGTGAGCTGTGTTTCAAAGGAAATAAAGTGTTCTTTACACCAAGTAAATCCCTGCACCATGTACCGTCCTGAGTAAAAGAAATCCCAATAAGTGATATACCGATCGATCTAGACCCGTAGGCAGAATCTTTGTACATAACTGCTGCAAATATGCCGCGTTTCTAAGTCCCGCTTTAGAGATTTCTATACTTAGGGATATACTTTAAAACGATGGTAAATTTTTTAAAAGATCTCATTTTGTCTTTCACATAACTTTCCCTACCTATTCTGCAATAACGTACTCTTACAAAAGCTTATTCTTATATTTCACTTAATCGAGACAAAAATTAATCGAGACAAAAATTACCAGAAATGATCTTATTACTTAGTTTCTTGTAGGTAGAAACGAAAGGAATATACTAGGTTAAAGAAATAGTCAAACTTTAAATAAGTTTATCATATAGACTGTGTACATTAACGACACCTATATTTTTGGAGTAACAAGATTTTGCCCACCAGCAATAATCATCAGAATGAAGAGGACTTCAGAGGCTATTCCCAGAAAATTCAAGATGTGCACATTATTTATCATGTAATATCTTTAATACACGGTATTTTATAAAAATGTTAGAGCCATAGTTGTTTGTTTGTAGTACTCTCCCCGTATTAGGATTAACATCCCTCTAGGGCTTATCAAGAGTGCCTGTTGGAGAGACACGGGCACGAAACTATAGAACGGAGAGCCTGGAACATGGTCGGCTCGTGACCAGGCATGAGCGTGAGGAAGTGGATGATATGAAATGCAAGCAAATTGGATGATAGGAAAGGTGATGATGGAGCAATTGGTGGAATGAGGGCGGGGAAAATGGAGGACCCGGAGAAACTCTGCCCAGACGCCGTTTCGCTTGGGATCGAACCCGGGCCACCTAGGTGGGAGACTAGCGGTCTAACCACTCGGCCAAGGCGCTGCTCTAGTGCCATTCTTGAGAAAATAATATTTTTCGGAAAATGTTCCATTTAAAGTGGCGTATAGCTGTTGTGAGTTTCTTGAAAATGTTCGCGTCGCATCCTTGGAGGATCTGAACTTAAATACCGTTTGGTATGTAACCGACATTTCGGCTTTTAGTTATGCTGTTCACACTCACACAACATTATTTTTGAATTCAGAGGCTTTAAACTTATATCCCACGTATTTTCGACATTGAATTTTTGGGTGAAATAAGTAGTAGAGCAAGTAAAAAGTACAAGTATGGGCCATATACGCCAAAAACAATGAATATCTCGAAGTGGATACTCCGCAAATTTTATATATATCAGAACTTGTGTGCTTTAACAAGATCTATATTTCTTGTGTTTTGAACTATCTCTTATAGCTTACCAGTTATGCAGAAGTCATCTAGAATGATGGGTACTTTAAAGCCTATTTTCCGAAAATTCTAGGTTCCCAAATGCATCTCGAATATGTAAATATCTTAAACATATGCTATTTCAATCAAACTCGTTGGATAACATTTAGAAAATATAAACATTTTCAAAAATGTTGTATGTAAATGTTAGTTTCGACTAGATAATTTTCTTGAATACAATGATTTTAAACTTAAAAGTAATTTTTTTTCATGTCGAAAGGGAGTATTGGATCGGTTTGTGAGGTGAGAATCAAATATTTAATCTCCCAATAGATTAAACTTTAAAAAAATGCCTTCAAACCAAATTTATTATGGGTTTACGAAGATAAATAAAACGAAAAGGCTTCATTCAAAAAAAGTAAAAAATGGGGTATCCTTTTGAGTGCTGAACTTAAATATCAAATTTCTTTTTTAACGGCTTCTCATTTTTCAGTTACACCTTTTTTATGAATGATTTTTATGGATTAGGGAATCCCAAAAAAATATATTTTTGGTGAAAACTCGAAATCAAATGTTTAGACGGAATATAATTCTTCCTCTACTCACCATACGTAGTAGAGAAGGTAAACAGAAAAAAATATTAAAGTGTGTATGAATACGGGCTTTTAAGAGTTAAACTGCAAATATTTCTAAAGGTAATTGAGGACAACGTAATGAATAACATTACATCAAAATTCCCTTCATTTGCAGACAAATAAGTTTACTTAATAAGAATAGTATGTTTTCAGGTTGGTTAGTATCTCCTAGTAGACTTGAAACACAGAATTCATACGTGTTATTTTTTTCGAGAGCGTGGGGTGAAAGGCTTTACGCAGAATGGGCAGCCTTACTTTAACGAATGCTCTATTGAAATCGAGTTGAAATGCTATCTAGTTCACTAGGTCATGTATTAAGGTGTAAACTCTGGCAGGCACTGTGCATTCCGCGGCGTATGAGGGCTATGCAATTAAAACGATTGTATGATTGGTTTGTGGGAAAATCATTAGACGAAAAGAAAAAATGTGATGTCTTCCTTTCACTACCTATTCTCTACCTATTTATAATTACAAAGATTATTGCTGTATTTATTTCATGATAAAATAAATAAACATTAACGGAAATGACGATATCATGTAGTTTATATAAATGGAAACGAAATGAAGGAATACATTAGTCAAAGGAGATAGTCAAATATGTTAATGTTGTCACTATCCTATGATATTTAAATAGGGTTCTCTCTGAAAAGCCAAGAGTAAAAGGTATAAAAGAAAAATGAATGATGACTTTCCGTTTGAGAGAAGCATAAGTATTTTAAAATTGAAACTATAAACAAGTAATACCTCGGAAATGGTTAACCCCTCAAAAAAAAGAACGAGAAAAAAATCTGGTATAAACTGTGTATTTTGCGACATCCAATTTTTTTTTGTAGAAGGGATTTGTCTTTCTCTTACGGATTAATGGTTATAAAAAGTGCTCCAAGATAAGGAGGGCTTCAAAAGGTATTAAAGCTGTTCCCAGAAAACTCAAAAACATACATTCTATTTGCAATATAAATATTATTAGTATATGGCATGTTAATTATGTTGAGAAAATAAAAAAATCCGAAAAATGTTTAATATTAAGCCTTTGGGGTGGGAGGATTTTTCTGAAAATGTTCGTATAGCACCTCAAAAGAAACTAAACTTAAATACCAAATTTGGTACTTAACCAAATGACGTTTCAATCAAGGGTTTTTGTGTTCATAGACACGCAGACTTACATACACACTGAACTATTTTTAAGAATGCATGTGCGTGGATCCACGTGTGCTCCGGTGCAATCTCGGAATTTTTGGTGGAAATACATACTAGACAAAGTAAAATTAACTAGCACGCTAACTAGACGCATATTTATCAAAATATATGTACATATATATTCAATATTCTGTATGTATATAATTGGAAGTGGTAGCAGAGCGTTGCTAAATAAGAAGGGATAAGAAAGACATTATGGTTCAATTGAAGCTGACGCGTGGTGATGCAAAGCAATAGATATTTATGAAGAAATAATGAAACGGATAGTTTGAGTAGGTAATACAGATTCCAAAAAAATTAAGTTAACTTAAAGTGGATAATTTTTCCTGGAAAATAATTGGATAGATACCGTAAGAAGACATAAAATTCTCCACACGTTGGCGGATTACAGTAATGTAAAGGTTATCCAAAATGACGACGTCTTCAAAGGCCAATCTCAGAATTTTCGAAATATACATTTTATATGTCATGTAAATATTTTTAATACATAGTATTTTAATACAAGCTCGAAAAAGTCTTCCATATAAAAGTTAGATTGTGGTGGAGAATCTTTCTGAAAAGCTTCGTTTCACATCTTTGAAAGATACCTAATTTACACATGAAGATTGGTGGCTATATAACCATTTTTTTGAGTTATGGTATTTACAGGCAGAGACATGGAAGTTTTTCTATAAATACTTTTTGGAATTCAGTGAGTGTCTAAACGGTGTTTCTGATAAAAGATCTTATTGAATTTTTTGGTGCAATACAATATTTTCCCTACTTGCCATGAGTTGTAGAGAATATAAATCCATTGGTGACAGAATATTTTGTAAAGGCCTTATAAAAGAGTCTGGTGTGTTCACATGAGTTTCTCTATCTGCTCTGTAAATAATCTTCTTATAAGAACTATTTTACTATCTAGGTACTTCATCTAATAGAGATAAACATTAGCAGAAATAGTTCTATTACTTGCTTTCTTGTAAACATAAGGAAACTAAGTGACTGTTTCAAAAGCTGTTGCTGTGAGATTATCGTAGAACGGTGCTTATTTGCATGGCCAGAAGTGAAACAAAAGAAACATGGACGAACTTTCTGTTTGGGGAAGTATAAGTATTTCAAAACTGAAATCGATAACAAGGAATATCTCAGGTTAGCCACAAGACAAACATTTATAGGACATAAGTTGTGTGTTTTGACGAGAAATATATTTTTTTTTTGTGGCAACGTTTGCTTAGGAGGCTATTCTCAGGAAATTCAAAATTCCTGTTTTATTTCGGAAAAATCTCTTTGATATACGGTATTTTGAACAAAATGTTAGTCATTTTTCAGGAAATAGAACTTTTCGAACATTTTTCCATGTAAACGGTAGTTTGGGTTTGGAGAATTCTTCGGAAAACCTTCGTGTTACATCCTTTGGAGATAATTTACTAAATGCAAAGTGTGGTTTATTAATTGTTCAGTTATGCTGCTCAAAAAACACACACGCGCGGGGACCTTTTTCAAAACATGCCTTTTATGGATCAGAGGACTCTCAAAACATGATTTTTGGTGAAATTTGTGTATCAAATTTTGTGTGAATGTAATCACTTCTCTACTTGCTTTGTACATTGTATGTACATGCAGCTTAAGAAAGTAATAAAACACGTAAAACAGACTAATACTTCATCCCTCTGCATTTCCGCACCAAGTTGTGTATTTAATGTATATCTTATTGTTAATAATAATACTAAGCAAGTGTCAAATGAAAAAAAGAGAGATAATATGTTTCAAGGATACAATTACATGCTGCAGAAGAGCCGCTGGTCTTTTGTTAAGATGATAATGTTTTGCATGGATTTGATGAAAGGAATTTGCTGATAGCCTTTGATCGGGGTTAAAGGGCCATCGAAAATCAAATTCTTGCCCCAAGGGCGACGGAAAATGGTTGCGCTCTCCACTTGCTTTGTGAAAAAGATTCCATATTGTGCAACTCAGTTAATTGACCAAACATCAAAAGCAGAAAAGGGCCAGAGAAACACATTTGGGTTATGCCAAAGGGAAGTGTGATCCCTTGTAAATCTTCTTCGTTAAAGCTGCCACCCTCAGTATTTCCGCTTTTAGAGGCAAATGTGGCACGGAAAAGTTACATTTTCTCTTTATTAAACATGGATATTCCGGCCTACAGATGGCTTATAAGGGTTGTTAACAGCTTTTGCTGGTCTTTAAGGGGACAGAGAAGTGTTTTTTTTTTAACGCTTTTGGTAAAAAAAAAAAGTCTAGTTCTGAATATTTATACAAAAGATCTGATGTGTTCCATACACTACGTCTTTGCAACATTATTGTTAAAAAGCTTATACTTCTTTTACTTCAGCTAATAGAGATAAAATTAGTATTATTACTTGCTTCCATGCAACTAGAAAGGAAATAAGGGAGTAGCATAGGCTAAAGTATTAGACATAAATTGGTTCCAATATGACTGAAGTTCCTTTGTTAGTATGGACAGGAGTTGACATTCTCGTATGAGAAAATTATGTTTTTTATAAATCTGAAACCAAATACAAGGAATATATAAAAACGATCCACTCTACAAAGACAATTTATATAACATAAATAACGTGTTTTAACTAGCTCTAAATTTTCTATCAAGTAAGTTTTCCTCTATCTCTTACGGTTTGCCAGCTATGCAATATATCGTAAAATTCATCCAGAATAAAGCAATCCTCAGAGGCTATTCCCAGAAAATTCAAGATAAACATTTTATTTGTCACGTAAATATCTTTAATACACGATATTTTAATCAAAATCGTTACAGCCATTTTTGAGAAAATAAAAATTTTCGAATATTTTTCCATGTAAAGGGTAGTTGGGAGTGGTGGAATTTTCTTGAAATTCTTCGTGTCGCATCCATGGAAGATACTGAACGTAAATACCAAGTTTGGTACTTAACGGGCTTTTCGTTTTTGAGCTATGATGTCCACAGACACACCCACCCACACATGCGCGCGCACACACATACAAGGACATTTTTCCAAAAATGGTTTTTTAGATTCAGGGAGACCCAAAATATGTATTACAGGTGAAATCTCGGTATCGAAATGTTGATGCATTACAATACCGTTTCTATATACTATGTACATGGTATGTATAGACAAAGAAATATGATCCATACTTTAGAGTAGTAGCTGTAGTCACAGTAGTAGTATTCATTTTTAAGTTTACAATATCGCAATATTTGAAGTTAAACAGGGTCGCATATAGTCTCCGTTACTTTTTAATTTGTTTATTGATGACATAGTTAATATGATGTTGGAGGAACATATACATGCGCTGACAGCTGAAGGCGAAAACATACATTCTTTTGTACGCTAATGACATTGCTATTCCTTCTATAACAACCAATGGTGTGCCCCTACAACGAGTTTTTAGACAATTGGGCATGCAAGTAAACATTCTTAAAACAAAATCCCTCTCCTTAGAATATATACCTACTACCTGGTTCTGTAGAAGCATAAAACTAAGTTCTGATTGACTCATTTTTGGGCGTTTGGTAGTGTCTTCTTGCTTGAGCCAATCGCTACGACTTTAGCATCCCGCTAACTTTTTGTCTTTATAGTTCAAGAACTTGCTTTTAAATCTTTTTTATCCCTCTGTGGAACTACTATTCAAAAACGATTCCTCATTGTCCCTGCAGTTCAACATTAAGGTTTCATCTTCTATAATCAAGCTTACACTAAAATATATCTCTTGATATATTATTGTCTATATGGTTAAATACTTTCATCAATTAAGTAAAGAATTAGAATAGATGGTAAAGCAATAAAAACCGGAACTACTGCAGGTAAAACTGTTCAAAGCATTTCTAGATATTGACCTATAAAATTATCAATTGTAGTTCCATATTTTCATTAGATTATTTTATTAATTGTTTACAGCTTCTTCCTCCAGTCACAATACTGCCTCAATATTTTCACGGATTATTTGTGTTATGGATACCTATACAGGAAACGAAATATTCTGCGACAATTCAATTTTCTAAGCGTTTCTGGTTTATAATGGAAATTCCAAACACCGCTTTGGAATCATTTTGTACCGCTGCACGACAATTGGTAGAGACGGATATGTGGTTGGTATACATCGGACTATTTCCTTTCACAGAGGGGGATAAAATATTTATGGAAAATCACATTTTGGCCATTTTAATACCAGAATGTCGCCCTTGTTTTCACAAACAAAAACTGTTATTACCTGACATGTAGTATAGATGAGGGGCTTGTATTCAAATGTCCCAGAAAGTTGGAACAATCCGCATGTTTGTGGTCCTGATATGACGA
Organism: Hymenopus coronatus; assembly: GCA_030762935.1. NCBI lineage: Eukaryota > Metazoa > Arthropoda > Insecta > Mantodea > Hymenopodidae > Hymenopus > Hymenopus coronatus. Next base: position 67,623,109 of record CM060894.1, read on the forward strand.
GAGCGATGTTCACGTGATTAGCTCATTTTGTTTAAGTTGTTGTTGGATCAATAACAGTTTTTGTGGCTGCGGTAACCAACGCTAATTTTAACGTCAAAACCTCGAAACATTGGTTCCCGAAAGTGTCCGGGACGACAGTGTAATTCATAAATAAAATAACGGACATTAGAGAGGAAAAATTGTTATAATGGTAGAAAAACTGAACACTGCTACAAAAACTGTCATTACTCTGGACCATTCAACGAAAGTTAGTGAGATAAAAAAGATTAAATCATTTGATTAATCTAAACCAGGATATTCATTTCTGTTTTAAGCTACCCAGTAGGTATATAATGTAAAATATATACATGACATTCTTTTTTCACTGAAGCGTTTGAACTATAAAGCCTGGGACTTAAAGTACTTACAACATTGTAAGTCATATTTGGAGTACGTCATCACAAATTAATTTGACATCACCTTGTGATTTACCAGGAAACATGCGAGTCAGTTGGGGAATTTAATGCCGTTCCAGCATATTGCTATGGTAGCTCAGTGGTGGAGCAACCGGCTATAGACCGGTATTTGAAAATACCGGCTATGGATTGAATTTTTCAGTCTGACTAATTATAGATGACCTGTTACATTCACGTGACTTTCTCTAGCCACTGTTGTTTACGTTTATATTGTTCTTTCATACACAGTCGTGTGCAGGACAAGAAAGGTAGAATCAGACGGAAAAATTCGACACCAAAGTATTATGTGATAACATCATGTAATCTCAACTATTTCATGGACCCAATAACAGTTACCTATTAATACTTACGACATTTTAAGTCCCAATTGGGATTAGTATTATTAACCCGTAGTCAAGGGTTTCTTGGTTGGCCATTTTGGGAAAGATCCTCATTCTTTTGTTGCTGCTTCTGTTAGTAATATCCATTCTTAGTTTTTATAGTCCATTGGGTCCAAAGTGAGGATTTAGGACATCTGTCTATGTTTTCTGACGTCCTACAATTCTGTGACCACCTGATTCACATGCTGATTTTTATGTGGTGGGCCATTCTCATGAAGTGGCCCGCCCATTTCCATTTGGTATAGCTCAAATACAATTTGAGATCTCTTTATAATTATCAGGAAAAGGCGCGACTCGGTTGGGAAATTTAATGCCATACCAGCATATAGCCATGACACCTCAGCTGATTAGAGTAACCGGGCAGAACCGGTAAACACATTGTTTAAATACCGGATAGATATAACAGAGTTCTTCTAAAAGAGTTTTATTTATCGACGCTCTTTAACTGCTATGGTTCTCAATGTCCCATTCTATACTGGGCGTGAAAGAGCGTTTAATTTTGCCTAGAAACCTTTTATCAGGCTTGAGGTTATTTTACGTGCCGCAAATCTACGACACTGGACCAGCGGCTTTACTTCCCTTCCGAAGGAAGCCATGCTAAGGATGTTTACGCCTGAAGAAATCCATTGTCCTCCGGCGCGATCTTGTGTACATGAAGTTAGAATAGTAACCATGGCTCCATGGAGGGCCACATTTAGTTTTTCGATCTCATTAACCTGACAAACCTATCCTTACAAAAGTTAATTTTTATAGCTCCTTCGTTTTAAGTGATTTTACAAATGGTTTATTTTTATCCAGTACAAGAAACCACAGAAAATCTAAAATGTTAAAAGCGGGTAGTATATTTAAAGCAGGTATTAAAATTCCATACTCTTTCAATGACCTACGGGTGGAACAACTCAATGTAATAATAATAATAATAATTTTAAAAAATAACTATATTTTACATTCACAAGACTTTATCTACCTGTTCTGCAAAAACTATTATTATAAAAAAATTATTCATCTATCTACTTCCGCTAATCGAGACAAATGTTAGTATAAATGGATTTGTTACTTAGTTCCATGTAAGCAGAGTACACTATGCTAAAGCAACAGTCAAAGCTTGGAAAAGCTAGTCGCTAAGTCATGCGCAGGAGTAAACAAAAGAAATAGAAATAACAGCTTCCCGTTTGAGTCAAGTGTAATATTGGAACATTTACACCAACTATCAGGAATATTTGAGACATTGTTTATTCTAAAACAATGTATCTTTAACGAGATCTAGATTTGTTTGCAATAAGATTTTTCTGTCTCTTACGGTTTACTAGCAATCCAAGAGTCGTTCAAATAGAAGAGGAGTTCAGAGGCTCTCCCCAGAAGCTATCTATACGAAAATCATTCGGAGACGTCAACTCTCGGAAAAATAAGAAACCCAAGATTTTAGTGGCTAATGATATGTTGTATACAAACAATGGTGGTTCTGAATTTTGATATGAACGCCAGGCATAAATGAGCGATTTGAACTTAACCAGGGAAATAATGAAAATTGCAATGAATTAAACTAAACTAAGTACTTGTATTATAAGTCAGTATAAACCGCGTTTTATTGAACCTTAAATATCAAGAACGTGCTTAAGAAATTCTTAAAGCTTTCTAATACCACGTTGTGATGTGTACAAATCTATGAATAATACATTGACAAACATACCTATAGGAAGTCTTAATGCTGCGACGGTTATGAAGTAGTGAATAGGAATTGAATTAAAATTGCATCAGTTGGACGATAAGATGTTATAAGTTTTCATAGAATAAAAGTATTATATAATGCTGTAATAAAAGGAATTATTAGCATTCGCACTCTCTGTATTCCATAGTACACATAGTGCCACATCACCCAACTCTTTCTCACTCTCTCTCACACACTCCCTCTCTCATACTCACACTCCCTCTCTTAAAATCCCCCTCTCAAAATTCCACTCTCTCTCTCTCTCTGTCTCTTTAGCTCTCGCCACGCACCACAGGGAGGTGAGATGTTACCAACCACACTTTTTAATACAAATCAAAATTACAAATAATAAAGGGAGTGCATATCTAACTCTTTCGAATTTATTGACAAGACTACTAAATCTATCACTGCCTTGAATGTTGAAATTGTTGACCCATGGCTTTAGTGTCTTATAGGTAATACAATATGTTGAACTATACATAGAACAATGAGAAACTAGGTTAAAATTTTACAAAACAATCGCGGTCCCTACACTATTATATTATATATAACTATATCACAAAGAAAATTAAAAACCGTTTACAATTGTAGAAATGAACATTTTAAGGCAAACAAAAGCATGTACAAAATTAGATCAAATCCGGAATGAAAATATAAGAGCAGAACTTTATATAGAATCAATAAATTGCAAAATTGAAAAATGTGAGAACCAGTGGATGTAACATGTTAAAAGAATGGCAGATTCAAGACTGCCTAGGATTGTATTTGAATATGAACCAAAAGTAAGGAGAGATGTCGGTCGACCCAGAAAAAGGTGGAAACAGAATGAGTAATCTGTCCATGCCTTTAAGTGAAGAAGAAGAAGAAGAAAGGTAATATCTCACATTTAAACACACTTTTGTCTATAGCTCTTTATTTGCCTCCAATTCGGGCATATCTTTAATGCTAACTGAATCAGTTCGTCAACAGTACGGGGTCTTCTTACAAACACCTTATCTTTAACAACAACCCAATTTCTTTACTCTTTGGTTGAATTTCTAGTTATTGTGACACAAGAACTTACAGCAAGCAACAAAACACAAGCTGAGCAAGGTGCGAAACTTTTAACGAAAGTAGCCATTAACACAAAACATTATTTATCTCAATCAACCAAAAGTACCAATTATAAAAGTGTGTACCGACTTACGTACTCCATTTATATTTGCAGTTTAAACTTACCTTTTTTACTTTCTCTACACTTACCATGTACATAGTGTATAGAGAAGGTATTGTATTCCACACAAAAATTCGATGATTTACTGAAAAAGTTTTGTAAATTAATGTATGTTTGTGTGTGTGCGCGCGCGTGTGTGTGTGTGTGTGTGTGTGTGTGTGTGTGTGTGTGTGTGGACATAATAGCTCAAAAACTAATGTGCCGTGAAGTACCAAACTTGGTGTATAAGTTTGGTATCTTCCAAGAATGCAACACGAACATTTTCAAGAAAATATCGCCAACCCCGCCTCAAATACCATTTACTTCGATTTTATTTTTGAAAATGTTTTTCTAAAGGGTCTCAAACGATTTTTATTATAAAATATATTCTTCCGCATATGAGAGATATTCACATCACAAATAAAATGTATATCTTTAACAGGTTTTCCCAGAAAATTTATTTTGGAATAATTTCTCTGAATTTTAGATACCTGGTAAACCGTAAGAAATAGACAAAAGTTTAAGACATAGCATATAAATCTCCTTAAAGCACACAATTTATTTCCATCGTTGATAGTTTTAGAGATACCCTTGTTATTGATTTCAATTTTAAATTACATTTCTTCTCAAACAGAGTCCCATTTCGTTTCATCTCTCTTTTGTTTTACTGGCAATGCAAAATAAACCAAACTTCAAATGTCCACATATCAACCAGATTTTGAAAGATTTTACTATCGTGTTAGCCAAGTGTATTTCATTATTTCTCTTCTGAATACAAGGAGGCAAGTAATAAGATAATTTCTGCTAATGTTTATCTCGATTTGCATGATGCATATAAAAGAATACTCTATTGTAAGAATAGTTTGTTTGCACAACAAGCAGAGAAACTCATGTGAATGGCACACATCAGAATTGTTTTGTTCTATTTATATAACGTCTTTAAAATCTAAGTCCTATTTTTGGCTATGTTAACACTCTACATTCACACTCTCAATCAAATTTCTAAACTCTGGGAAGAGTCAGAGAAAAGTTACCACATTCCATCCGGGAATCGAATCCCGGTCTCTTGCGCAGCTGTACTATTGAGCTAAGAGACCAACTATGTGTTTATCCGTTCTGTGTAAGAATTTAAAAATCGTGCAACATATTTCATTTATTTACTTTCGCATATTGGCCATCAACCGTCTTCCCGGAGGCCACTCAAATGCGCCAGCCACTGGCGACAGCAATGAAATTCTTTTACCTTCAAAATATTACCAAATAGTTATCGAAAATCAACAGTGAAATAGATATACGTAAAAGCGATTCATTATTCTGAATTTATAAGCACCGAGGGAGCTATATCGAATTTTTAAACGATGAAACCTATGTTTGGGGAATGAAAAACCAAGGTTGCAAATTTCCAACAATTCAGCTACGTTTAACACTTGCAAAAGTTGGAGTACACGCAAATTCTCCACAAATTTATTAAATCGATTCTAGAAGCTGCAGCGAAGCTGTAACAATCTCGCGTGCTGCCAAACTTTTCCTTTTACTGCTTTTTGTTCCTCTTCCAGTGTTTACTTTGTTTGTTCTTCTAATTAAGAACACTATAAAGTTTGGCTGAGAGGGTCATTGCATGCTATGGTAAAATGTTATATCTTTTAAGTACCATTAAGTGTATTTTGCCCAAGGTGCATTAAGGGAATTTACATAGAATATTCTAGTATCATAGAGTGGTCATTCCTAATCCCTTACCAGAATAAAGGAGTGGAACGATAACATCCAAGCTTTCTCAGTTTTCTTCAGGCTGCTTTTATTTAAAGCAAAAGTGCAACATTATTAATGAAACTTTGAATATGAATGGTAGTTTAAACGTAATATAGTTTTACTTTCTCTATCGCGTATATATAATGTACATAGTAGATGGAGAAGCTATTGCATTCCACCCAAAAATTTAACAACCAGATGTCACAGGAAATACATACTTAAGGACCCCTGAATCCTAAAAGGGCATTTTAAAAAGAAGTTCAGTGTGTGTGTGTGTGTGTGTGTGTATGTCTGTGTGAATATGTGAATTGCGTGTGTCTGTGGACAGTATAACTCAAAAACGAATAGTCGTTGAATACTAAAGTTAGCTTTAAGTTGTCAGTATCTTCCAAGGATGCGACACTAAGATATTTAGGAACCTCACTCACCCCCAAAATGAACTACCCTTTACATGGAACATTTTCCTAAAAACGGCCGGCAATTTTAATTAAAATATCTTGAGTTTAAGATATCTTATTGCAAACGAAATATCTTGAATTTTCTGGTAAAAGCCTCTGAAGACCTGTTCACTCTGGATGACATTTGTATAAAGCATAACAGTACACAGTACATGATTAGTACACAAAATGTTAATCCCGTTAAAACTACAACAATTTGTCAACCATTTGCAAGATATTCATTGTTATTGGTTTCAGTTTCAAACTTCCCAAAGTGTTCTCAAACGGAAGTTGTCTTTCGTCTTATATATCTCTTGTTTTACACCTGCCCTTTGACATAAAACCACATTTCAATAACAAACGCATAGTATCAAGAGATTTGACTATCGCTTTAGGCTAATGTACTCCTTTATTTCCGTTATATTTACAAGGAACTAAGTAATACTTAACTTAATTAGCATTATAGACAGAAGAATAATCTTTTGTAAAAGTATTTTATTTTCAGTAAAGATAGTCATTTGATGGAACATGTCAGATTTCTAGACTTGGTACATACAAATTAGAAATAAATGTCGTCTTTCGACCTAATATTAGTATACAGTATTAGTTATTTCCTGTAGTTCTTAAGTGGAGCATAGGATATCGTTACGATGTTTTCGTGATCCGATTTGAATTTCTAGCTCATATGAGCAACACCCGCCACCCATAGAAATCACGACTTGGGGACGAAATGGCGGAATTTAGCCCACGAAGCTTTTTCTTTCAACTAATATGTTCTTTTACGTGCAAATGAACATTACACGGGACTACCGGCATTACTTCCCTTACGATAGAAGTCACACAAAGGATTTTTGCATCCGAGAAAATTCCATTGCCAGGCTTGAATCTGTAATATCGGATTTAGAGGTTCGCGTGATAACCACTACACCATGGAAAAATGAAATGGGTGTCATTTATGGACGCTCTTTAACTGCTGTGGTCCTCAGCGTCCCATTCTATACCTACTTAGTGTGAAAGACCGCTTAATTTTGCTCAGAGGCCGAGACCTTGGGTATATGAAGTTAGCATGATAACCATTATACCAAGGAGAGCTATACATGAAAGCCGACTTGCATACAATAGTAGAAACGGGACCATTTTGCCATACTCAGGGTTTCACCTCACTTAAAATTATGTAACTTTTTATTTAAATAAAACACTTTTACATGTGTCACTACAGGTGGAGGATACTGGGGATGCATGAAATGAAATTATTATAGAAAATGGAAATGTTTGGAAATGGAATTTATGTTAGCAGTATTTCCTTTCCAAATACTGAAAACAAATTTAGGACCCTTAGCGACATTTTGTCAGACTAAGAAAGCCTTGAAGGAATAAAAATAGTCACTTACAGGGTGGATGGTTTTGGCAAGATTTTTTCTTTTATTTTTATTTTTTTGGATAGTGTTTAACGCTATGTACAAAAGTGTGTGTTTGAATGTGAGATATTAGCTTTCATAATAAAACGCATAGGGATTTGTGGTGGACATAGCTCACCTGGCAAGATTTCGTCCTCAGGTTTGCTGTTCATGATTCCGTACCTTAGTCATCTCACTACTGGTTGCGGTAAACTTAATATCTGTACTTTAAGTACATCAGGCTTTTTCTAAGGTTCTCAGAATTGGATCATTATTTAGAATAAAACATATGATCATTTTCTTCCATGTAATTTTGAGAATAAGTACAAATATTTTGAAACAGATTAATATATATTTGCTTCGTGTGGATTATTTTGAGTATAAAAAAACTCTGAAAACATGTTACGAGAAAACAAAATAATAAGTGGGGCGTGCCTATTAACAAGAATATTGCTGTCCATTTACGGCTTTAGTTAATTTGTATTGAAATCAGAAAATGGAAAAGCTTAATTTGTTGATAATTTTTGGTAAACTTTCACAGCTGCACTCCTTTAAACATTGTTTTTAAATACAAAAGTAAGAGAAATAGTCATATAGAACATGGCTACATGGTATCCTTAAAGTTTCGTACTATTTCCAAGCAATCGAATAATGATAAGAGTTTAAAAGATAGAAAAGTATTGATCAATTCGAACCTTGATCTCGGAAATGACATACGCCCCAAAAATTAATTGAAATAATATTGTGTGTTAGTACCACACTTTTGTGTAGTACGCTTTCATTGTTGTTACACAAGATGATAACAGTTTCCTTCCGAATTTTATGAAATAATCTTCAATACCCGATGCTTAAATGAAAATTGTTAGGGCTATTTGTGATAAAATCTGATGTGACTTTCACTAGCTGCTCTATAAGCCAACTTCTTACAAAAGATCTTTCTACACATTGTCAATCCAGATAAACATTAGCAGAATATTGTTATTACTTAATTCCTTATAAGTAGAAGGGAAGTAAGTAAATGCGCTTTGCTAAAGTAATAGCAAATACATTATAGCTATATAGTGTATTTGGTGATAGTCAAATGTTTTAAAAACTGCCGTTAAGCGATTGTCACTGCAAATCGCTTATTTGCTTGGCCAGGAGTAGAACTAAAGAAAACCGGGCACTTCCTGTCCGAGAAAAGTATAAGTACTTTACAACTGAAACTAATAACAGGGAATATCTTGAATCCGGTACACTACACGAAAAAATGTATACGGTATAACTGTGTATTTTAACGAGATCTATATTTCTTGTGAATTAAGTTTTTGTCCGTCTCTTACAGCTTACTAGTTATGCTAAATTCAGAAAAATTCATCCAGAATAAACAGGTCTTCAGAAGCTATTCCCAGAAAATTCAAGATATAAATTTTATTTGCGATGGAAATGGTTTTAATATGATATATTTTAATCGAAATCGTTAGTACCTTTCTAAGGAAAAACAACATTTTCAATACTTTTTCCATGTAAAGGGTAGTTAGGAGTGTGGGATTTTCTTGAAAATCTTCATTTTGCATCCTTGAAAGATACCAAACTTCAACACCAAGTTTGGTTTTTAACGGCCTTTTCGTTTTTGAGCTATGCTGTCCACAGGTACACATAACACACGGACAGACAGACAGACACGCACTCAGACCGTTTTCTGAAAATGCTTTTTTTTTTTTTGGATTTAGGGGGTCCTAAAACAAGTATGTCTGGTGAAATTTCGTTATCGAATTTTTGGGTGGAATACAGTACCTTTGCTATCCACTATATACATTGTCTATACGGGCCTAGAGAAAGTAAAGATTTCAAACATTTTTCATGGAAATAGATAGTCTGGTATGAATCTTTGGAAGATATGAATTTAAATAGGAAGTTTAGCATTTATCAGACTTTGCGTGTTTAAGTTATGACATTCACTGACTCACACATATACACACAAATACATCTACTTCTAAGATCTTGTTTTTCTTTTGAATTGGGGAGCCTTAAAATATATACATTACCGGTAGTCTCAGCATTGAATTTTTGGGTGGAATGCAATATTTTCTCTGCCTACGATGTACTTGATAAATAAAGTAAAAGTTATTGCAGTAAGTTTCGTGTGCTTTACACATTCCGGCCGCTTAAAATGGCTATTCTTCACTGTTTCAAGCAAGCTCGGCAAAGATTTACAAGAAAATTCCCTTACACCATACTCCTCTTAATTTTTATCCCCTCTCCCCCAAATTCATCATCCACTTTCATCTTAAGGCAGAATGGTTTACATTTAATATGCCAAAGTACAACTTAAATTTTCTCTTAATTGTTTCTAATTTTGTTTAATGTTAAAAACATAGTTCACTTCCTCAATTTTCTTTCTTAAATCTTATTCAAATGCTAAGGATCACGAAAATAAATAACAAAAACTCCAATATATTGTTGGTGTAATAAGCGCTAATGATAAAAGTAAGGAAAAAGACGATCCTGAAATTTTATTTAGTCTTGAGCCTGTAATATTTTGTAGTGCAGAAGCCTAGACTTTAACAACTAGAATGGGAGGAACAATTGAAGCAGTATAGGCACCATTATTAAGACGATTAACAGATAACAGAATGCAGACTCACAAAAGTAATCAGGAAATCTATATCAATTAAGTATTATGGGAGTAATAGAAGAGAAGGACAAAGTAGAATGAGAATGTGATATATGAATAGAGCATGCTCGCATTCCTAAATAACTTGTTGAATATAAAACCAAAGGGAGAAGACACATGATGGAAAGGGGATGAAAGGATCAGTTATGAATTATATGATTTTTGGAGCAGACTGAATAATCCGAATGTTTTCTCCCTCCTTCCCTCTCTCTCTCTCTCTCTCTGTCTAAAACTTTCTCAAGTAGCTACATGCTTGGAAGCTGGCAGTTACTTTCTTTCTTTCTATGGCAGGAGCTCGTTACTAGGACTAAACATTTGAATGCTTTTTATGTATATTGAAAATAATTTACTAACCAATCACTTCTTGATTAATTTGAATGTATTTCTAAGACGACTCTCATGATTTTTTTATTCATCTAAACCTGGATTTAAAAACGGCATATTATGAACTTTAAATGTAATCAATAAATGTAATAGCAAAGATAAGATTCTTATATTCACATTGTTTTCTCTATTTACTATGCTTTTTATATTATTACAACGTGCTATTTTTAAAAATAAATATATGTACGTCATGTTTATCGAGATAAATGTTCATAGAAATAGTTTTATTATATATTTCGGTTTAAGTGTATGGGAATGCAGAAGCGATAGTGAAGTCTTTAAAAAGGCCCCTCGGTATGTGCTGGTTTTGAAATGCATTGCTCTTTGCATTCTCAAAAAACAAAAATCTATGTATCTAAACATAAAACAATTTTTGTAGCATTCAAAGCAAAAGCAATGATTTCTGCGAATCGGTTAGTTTCCTAACAACTCCTTTAATATAAATGTGTTTTAAGGAGATACGCATTCTGCCCATTTCTTTATAGTTTTAAAATTACAAATTACACAAAATACTCTCAAAGCGAAAAGGACTTCATGGACTATTCATAAAAAATTAAACTTTTTGAGTGCAAACAGTAATATCTGGGTAGTAAATTTTAAAATAAATTTATCTTAAGAGCAGCTGTTTCATCACTACTCGGATGAGGTGGAGTACCCGACGCTGAAGCAGTTTTTGGAGTCCGTCAGGGTGGGGGGAGCGTGATAGCCAATACGCCACTGGGCGAAGATCATAACAATAGTTTTGCCACTACATTCCAACACTTAATTCATCCATGGCGACAGCTTTCCCCAAGGCATAGAGGTAGGCTGCGGGAGACTCCTGTGAGTCGTGAAACCACCGCTGCTCTCTGGTGTGCACCTAAGCTAGAATAGCCCAGGGTAGGGGTGCTGAAGTGCCTGGAAGACTTCTCCTTCAGAGTTATACCGTTCAGTGCCAGAGGTCATTTTATAAAAGTATGTTTAGTGTTCAAAGGTCATCAAATGGTATTTCCGGTCAACACTGTCAATAGAATTTTCTCGATTATAGATATAAGACAGTGGAGAGTTGTTCACGACATTGCACTTTATGTTACCTTAATCTACAAAACAATTGAACTGTGTTTTGTACGTTTCTCGTATCTTATACTGCATCTCTTTTAAATATTATTTGCTCTAAAACTATATTAAAACAATGATATGCACTGCTTCAGCTTTCCAAAATATCGTCCAATTGCTTGTGTGTATCCAAAATTTCCATAGAGACCAACATGTACCACAAACTCGAACAGTGTAGCCAACTGCTTTAACATAACGTTTCGAACACGTTTGTGCTTGTAAACGCATGTCACAATTCATGCTGTTTATCCAATGAGCATTTATAATAATTAATAACCTCAAAGGATGGCAGAGGAACAAAAAAGCACCTGGAGGCTTGCGACTGAACATGTGCAGTCGGTACGGACATGCAGCTAATTATGTTTGTTTCATGAACTAGAAGGGCTCAACAAAGCGGAGGAACACATACAGCAAACCGCTACCTGACCTACAAATAAGAGCACAAAACATGATCGATCTTCTGCAAGCAATGCTCCTGTTGTATATAGGATACATTTCCAGTGTCTTATTAACATACTGCTTTAATCAACAAAATGCAACATTGTATCATAAAAATATATCTTGCGACAAATATCAGGGATTATATTAAATATTTGCAATTGGTTTACTATCTATACCGAAGAGAATCTGGAGAAAATAACTTACACGTTCCACTAGGTATTTAAAGAATACACCTTTTATATATCTGTTCCCAAGAGGCATTCCAGTAAACGCCCAACATTTGTAAAAGTCATACTGGATAATAACCTCTTGTAACAAATTCAACACTCCAATTTTCAGCGACACGAATGTTCATTTGATAATAACAGAAATGTTTACGTGTTCAAAAATAGACAGAACTTTTGAAATAGGGCACTGATCAGCAAATGGAGCACGCTGTGGCTAGACAAGTAAGTGACGTTGCTGCGTTTTGCTCTACAGCCGCAGGAGTGAGCATCTGCACAAGCTGCTCGCCGGATTTTTGCCAAAACAACAATAACAGAGCTTCAAGAACAACAAGTGTGTGAACAATTTTCCTAAAAACTTGTTAAAGCGATCTCAGATACATTGCAATTGCTTAATCAATCATATTGGAAGGATTATATGAGTTGCAAGCAGTGCTAGAGTAGTTTCAAGCGTTTTCAACACGGTAGAACGTCAGTCGGTGACGAACGCAACGCTGAACGAGCTTCTACATTAGCAGATGATGGCCATGTGGAAATGAGTTCACGATGGGATTTGCGGAAATGTCGTTTAACTATGTAGAAACTGAGGCTTTCACGGCCGGGTCTTGAATAATGAAACTATTTTTACTTTCTCAATACGCACTATGTACATAGTGTATAGAGAAGGTATTGCACTCCACCAAAAATTCGATACCGAGATTTCACCGGAAATATATGTTTTAGGATCCCCTGTATCCAAAAAAAAGTATTTTCAGAAAAAAGTCCGTGTGTCAGTGTATCTGTGAACACGATAACTCAAAAACGAAAAGTCGGTAAAATACCAAACTTGGTATATAAGTTTAGTATCTTCCACGGATGCGACATGAAGATTTTGAGAAAAATCCCCCCACCCCAAACTACCCTTTACATGTAACTTTTTTCGAAAGTTTTGATTTTCTAAAAAATGGCTCTAACGATTTTGATTAAAATATCGTACACTAAAGATATTTACCTGACAAATAAAATGTCTATTTTGAATTTTCTGGGGATAGCCTCTTAAGACTACTTCATTCGGGGTCAATTTTACGGAATTTTGCATAACTGTTAAACCGTAAGAGATGGACAAAAACTTACCACACAACAAATGTAGAGCACTTTAAAACACACAATTTATGTTATGTATTTTTTTTTTTCGTGGAGTTGATTGTTTTTGAGATATTCCTTGTTTTTGGTTTCAGCTATAAAAAACATACATTTCTCATACAGGACTTTGTGAACTGGTGTCCATTCAACCATAGGAACCTCAGTCACATAGCAACCAGCTTTTGATCATCACTTTAACCTATGGTACTCCCTTATTTCGCTTCTACTTACAAGGAAGCAAGTAATAAGACTATTTCTGCTAATTTTTCTCAATTAGCATGAAGTTAAATAGAAGCATAAGCTTTTTAACAATAATTTATTGCAGAGTTGTAGAGAAAGTCATGTGAATGGAACACGCTACGCTTCTTCATAGGTGATCCGGTGGTTGGACAGAGCTCGAATGAATTTTTGAAGCGCAGAGCGCTCTTGGCGAAACGTCGGGAATCTCAAGACCCAATGGACCACGCCCTACAAGCCCGGTAAATAGTTTCATTATTCGTCGTTTAGCTGTTCGAGAAGTTGCTGACGAGGTGGGCATCCGCATAGGATCACGCTATCACATTTTGAGTGACAAGCTTGAGATGCGCTGTGTCAGTGTAAAATTCATGCCGTGTTTGTTGACTCAAGATACGAAACAGACCATGTTGAAATCAGCGAAGAACTGCCTGTCATTACCAATGAACGAAAACTTCTTTAATGCATTTATAATAAACCTGGCTATGATACTGAAACGAAGATGCAGTTGTCTGTGTGGGCGGGCAAAGGGTCTCCTCATCCAAAAGAGCACGCACGAATCGGCCAACGATCAAGATGATACCGGTTTTGTGTGTGTGTGTTTTGTTTTTTTTGTTTGGTTTTTTTTTACTACGAAGGTATTGTCTATGGTGAATTTGTACCACGAGGTCAGATGGTAAATCTAGTGCGCATGAAAAATACTGTGCGTAGGAAGTCTGAATTGTGGAAAAACCACATCATGGATCATAGCTCTCGCATCGCTTCTTGCCCGAAGCAAACATCACATTACCATTGTGCTCCATCTACCTTATTCTTCGGATCGTGTTTTCCTGTTTCCCAAACTGAAAAGCACGTTCAAAGTAGTTTCTAAACCATAGAGGAGATTCTGGACAATATAACAAGGGATCTGCGCGCCATTCCAGAAAATAGGTTACAGGAGGTGTTCCTCAACATGAAAGAAACGATGGGAACTGCGTATTGCCAGTAGAGTGGACTGTTTTGGGAGGATCAGTGCTCTAAATGCTGTAAAATAGCAATAAAGGTGTTTTTATCACAAGCCGTGTGTAGAACAAAAGTTAGATAGGTAGAGTCAGACAAGTGGCATGTTGTAATGGTATTATTGACTATAATAGCGTAACTATGAAGCCCGGGAGAAAAAGTGCTTACGATATTGTAAGTCCCCATTGGTATGTCATCTCAAACTGATTCGAGATCGCCTTGTGGTTATCGGGAAACATGCGAGTCAGTTGATAATCTTAATTCCGTGCCAGCATGTTGCCATGTTCGCTCAGTGATAGAGCAACCGGTTAGAGAACGGGAGATGCGTGGCTCAAATCCCGGTATGGTCTTGAATTCTTCAGTCTGACGCTACGTATCCAGAAATACAGGCACTATAGCAAAATTTTGGTTTCTTTTTTAACAGAAAATGAGTAAATATAAGTTAATGTATGGCACTGTAAAAGTAATACAGGTCGATACACAGCTCAAATTTTATAGATACATAGGTATCTTTATTAAACTAAAATTATTAAAGTAACCACACGAGCATTTATTGCATGAGTCACTGACTATGCGAGTATATTTCATATACAAGTTAAAGATGGCAAAAAGAAACAAAGAGAAAAGATAAAGATACATTGACTTTGACTAGCTGAAGAAATTTGATGTGGCTTTGCTCACTTTGCCCATGTTTTTCCAATTCCTCTGATCAGCCAGTAGATCCAATATTCTAGTGAGACTTAAACATGTTTCTTTTAGTTAAATGTTCACTGATTCTGCCTCTGTGCCAAAATATGTATCCAGGCTTCATTCAAACCACAGAATGGGCAGATTCTCCTAACCTTTCCTCCAACCTTCCAGCCTAAACCATGCTATTCTTGGTCTTTCGTTTCTTACAAGATAAGTATATTATACCTCTTTACCCCAATTAGTTTCATTTCGTTTGCTAGAGGGGGTTCAATTTTACAACGAGATTAAATTTCATGCCGGCTGATGTCTGATAATCTTCTTTCGATACCGTTCCGTATGTTTTTACTTTCCCTATACTCACTATGTACATAGTGTATAGAGAATGTATTGCACTCCAACAAAAAATTCGATACCGAATTTCATCGGAAATATATGTTTTAGGATCTCGTGTATCCATAAAAAGTATTTTCAGAAAAAGGTCCGTGTGTGTGTCCGTGTGTCCGTGAACACGATAATCAAAAACGAAAAGTAAAATACCAAACTTGGTATTTAAGTTTAGTATCTTCTAGGGATCCGACACGAAGATTTTGAGAAAAATCCCCCCACCCCAAACTACCCTTTACATGGAACTTTTTTCGAAAATTTTGATTTTCTAAAAATGGCTGTAACGATTTTGATTAAAATATCGTATATTAAAGTTATATACCAGACAAATAAAATGTATATTTTGAATTTTCTGGGAATAGCCTCTGAAGACTACTTTATTCTGGATGAATTTTTCATAACTACTAAACCGTAAGAAATGACCAAAAACTTAGCCCACAAAAAATGTAGAGCACGTTAAAACGCACAATTTATGTTATATACATTTTTTCGTGGAGTTTATCAATTTTGAGGTATTCCTTTTTCTTGGTTTCAGCTTTGAAAAACTTATACCTTTCTCATACAGGAATTTGTCAATTCCTGTCCATACAAAGAAAGGAACATCCGTCACTTAGCAACCAGCTTTTGGCTTTCACTTTAACCTATGGTACTCCCTTATTTCGCTTCTACTTACAGTAAAGCAAGAAACAAGACTATTTCTGCTAATTTTTTTCAATTAGCATGAAATAAATAAAAGATAAGCTTATTAACAATATTAATTTACAGAGATATAGAGAAAGTCATGTGAATGGAACACATCCGATTTTTATCATTTGTTTTGCCTCTTTGCCATACTGATCCCATGCCTATTCTGCTCAAACCTCTTTCGAGTTCAGCAGCCTCGCTGGTAATTATATCATATGGAACGTAATGTAATATTATCTCCCCACATCCGCGTTAACCAGTACTTCACTGCTCTTACAAGTTCTATAATTAATGGCAGTACCAGTTATATTATTTGATAGTGAATCCTGGGTTGTACGAGAGAAAGCGTATAGCCGTATGAGGCTAATGAAATTTTTAAGATTATTAAATACACAAAATAGAAACAAGAAATACGCGGAAACTAAATAAATATATATTCACTAGAGGGTAAAATGTTAAAATACAGGAGCAACTACGAGGAACAAGTGTAGAATGGATAGATCAAGGATTGCAAAGAAGCCACTTTATTACAGACCTGTAGTTAGCTTACTTCCTGTTAGGCGGAAGAAGTTCTTCCAGTTCTTTTAATATCTTTTTAATCGAGATAAACTTATAGAATGCTTCATTGCACAATTACTTGTAAGTACAAGGGAGATATAGGAGAAAACTAATAAAACAGTTAAAAGAAGATGTGGATTTATCTGGCTTGGAGAAGATAAACACAGCCATATCTTTAAATATTTGGGGTGAATTATTGGAAAAACCCAGTCAGTACTAGTAGAAGATATAACATACCATAGTCCTGCAAAACGGGATACTGGAGCGTTAAATAAAGTCTTTTGAAGTCGAAAAATTCATGTAAGTGAAAAAAACTGTGATTTGTTAATCAGTATGACTTTCATTCTTCAATAAACTACTCTTAATAAACATGATTCTTCCACCTATCCTGTTAATCGAGATAAATATTTGATGTTACAGAAATACTACCACCGGCTTTTAAATTCCATTCTCTTTGCAAGACTGGATAAAGAAAAAATAAGGACTTCCATTTTGAGAAACGTGTAAGTATTTTAAAATTGAAACCAATCATAAGAAATATCTCGGAAATTGTTAACCTTCACAAGCAATTTTATTTCACATTAATTGTGTGCTTTAAATATGTCTGGGTTTTTATCTGGTAAGATTTTATCCAACCTATTCAGGTTGAACAAGACTTCAGAAACTTTTCACATAAAATTCAAGATAAAAATTTTATTTGGTGTGAACATTATTTAAGTATACACTATTTTACACAAAATTGGTATAGTCATTTTTAAAAATAATAAAAAGATTCGAAGGATGCTGAATTTAAATATCAAGGCTGGTATTTAACGGATACACACATTGCAAATGAATAAAAGGTATCAGGGCTCCTTAAAATATATATTTCTGTTGACATTTTGACATCGGATTTTTGGATAGAATAAAATACTTCCCCTGCTTATGTGTAGTAAGTTTATGTGAAACGATTTGACATATCCGAAGAATTTATCAAGTGTCGCGGTATTGTAAAATGAAGTTGTAGATTTATTTTTCAATTGTTTGACAATCCTACGTTTATCTTTGTTTCTATTAACGTAGAAGATACTAATACGTACACCGGTTGTGAGAGAAATTAGAATGCTAACCTAACCTCACTTAATGCAAGAACATGCCTACATTCGTCCAGTTCCAAGCTGGACGGAGGATTAACTAGCAAGACCATTTCTCTCTCTAGCTATATTTTATTCCACCGAGGGATTGGTCTTTCCACGTATTTTTCTTTCCTCTTGCTTCTAAAACGTTGTGGCAAACGTTAAAAAAGCAGGATAATAATCTGTGAGCGTTTACTTAATAATGAAAAATGATGGTGAACGTCATAACACTGGCTCGCCTTGCATACATATGTGCTGTAGAGCATCATAGCATATTTTCGAAAGAAACATTAATAATTTATTTTCTGAAGTTTAAATCTAGGTTCCATTTGAAGTCTCTAAATCAATTAGATATTAACCGATGTGACGTTTAAGTTTCTCTTTCCCAGTCTTCGGCTTCCCACACTGTGGTGTTCAAACTGCATAAAGTAAGAAATCGTTTGTTTTTTATTTGGCAGTATAAAGATCGGAATAAATAAATAATAATAATGTTTAATAACAAAATATTCTTTCATTACTTCATGGACTAGGCCTAATAGCCTGACCATTTCGTTCTTGGGCTTTTTTACCTCTGGGATAATTAATTATAATTATAATAGCCAAATTTGGTATCCTACCATCTTCCATTCAGTTGACATGTTATTGTTTTGTTCATTAATTTTATCCTGTATTGAATATATATATATATATATATATATATAAGTGCTTCTCGTATGGTGTCATTTTTATATTCTCCGTTTTACTATACATCCTTTTATAGCTCTCAGCAGTTTGAATCTTTATTCTATCATTCTTTCGTATAACCTATGATTTATAAACGTATGTCAAGCTAGGCACTGCTATAACTTGAATTTCCCTTCTACAAATAAGTAATGTGCTGCGAATTGCGCCTAACATTTTGAATATATTCTAATATATATATATATTTATATATATATATATATATATATAAAGGCAATAGTCATACGAATATTCCTAGTGCGGATATTTAAAATTAGAAACTTGTTCAAGAACTTATTATTTATACATATTTTTGTTCTCCTAGTATTAGGACCCTTAGTCATATTTGGTTTCATTTATAGCTAATTCTAAATCATATTATTTACCATTTACTTTCAAGATATATATTGATTTTTAAGGTTATCTTCTGATATGGTGATAATAGCTTGATCATTGGTAAAAAGTAATGTATTTAAGACCTGGTTTTGTTTCAAGTAAAATCCTGGAGTAACTTCTAATTTCCACTTCTTAATTAAATCATACATATAAATGTTAAAAAGAAGAGGTAACAGACAACACCCATGCTTTATAAAATATAAAATATATAATAAGACAAAGCGGCGCTGGCGCGGGTTTTTCCGGGTTCTCCGGCTTCCCCCGCCATCGCATTCCACCGGTACTCCATCTTCATTCACGTATCATCAGTGTCACCGCCTGCGGTGCCATAAGTAGTTAAAGCGGGCGTTAAACACTACAAAAATATTCACATGACTTTTGCTTCCTATTCTGTACCGGTTCTATAACAAACTATTTTAAAAAATCTTATTTCCTATCTACTTCAATATATCTATATAGAAATTTGCAAAACTACTTTTATCACACAGTTTCTTGCAAATACGCGTGAATAAAGAAAACACTAGACTAAAGATCAAATCTTGCAGGCGCTGGTCGGTATTTATGGCGCTGAAATTCCGCTTTCTTTGCCGGGACAGGAGAAAGAAAATGGGTTAACGATTTTCCATTTGAAATAGGCATAAGTAGTTAGAAACAAAAACTAGTTGGGGGTGGGGGAATTTTCTTGAAAATCTTCGTGTCACTGCCTTGGAATGAACCAAACTTAAATACCAAGCTATACTCTCCAAACACAGACACACGGACTTTTTTCCAAAAATGTTTTTCTTTTTTTGGATTCAGGTGGACCCAAAATATGTATTTCCGGTGAAATCTCGGTATCGAAATTTTGGGTGGAATGCAATACCTTCTCTATACACTATGTACACAGTACGTGTACAGAAAAGTAATTAGCTTTTGTAAGAGTATTTTATTTAGAGAAAGTCTTGTGAATGGAAACATCAGGATTTTTTACTTTTGAATAATAAGATGTGCCAGAAGAAAGACAGGTCTGTCAAATACACTTTCTAATATTCGCATAAGGGTTGGCTAACCATCTGTTAGCAGTATTACATTAGATACCATACACAAGTTGTTATGAAGCAATTTCCAGGTTACGTTTGATTTGCAGCATTCATTTTAGACAGCCGTAACTACGTTATTCACATATGCAGTATATGATAATGAGAACTGTGTGTGTTTTTATTGCTTGGGAGATTGATGACATTGCTTTTCATTGCATTTCTATTCATTACGAAACGTGATTTCATTGTTTTCATCATGGCCACACTCAGATGCGAATCCACCGTTTTTGTAATTTGCTCACTGTATGGCTTCCTGACATTTGAATACTGTGAGACTGAGTCGATTGGTCGAATTATTACAAATATCAAGAGTGTAACAGTCACAGGGATTGGGGACTACCGCTTTATGCGATTCTCCAGGTAATTTTTTAAGATCAGTTTTCTAACACCAAGTGCCCATTGTGGTAGCTTAATTAAGGTATGTGAAATGTGACTAAAATTGTGATATCGTTTTTACTTTCTCATGCCCCGTATGTACAATGTACATAGGGATAGAGAAGTATTGCATTCCACCCAAAAATTCAATCCCGAGATTTCACCGGAAATATATGTTTTAGGACCCCCTGAAAAAAGTATTTTCAGAAAAAGGTCCGTGTCTGTGTGTTTGTGTGTGTGTGTGTCCGTGTGTCTGTGAACACGATAATTCAAACACGAAAAGTAGCTAAAATACCAAACTTGGTATTTAAGTTCAGTATCTTCTAGGAATACGACACGAAGATTTTGAGAAAAATCCCCCCACACCAAACTACCCTTTACGTGGAACTTTTTTCGAAAATTTTGATTTTCTTAAAAATGGCTAATGATTTTGATCAAAATATCGTATATTAAAGATATTTTCCTGACAAATAAAATGTATATCTTGAATTTTCTGGGAATAGCTTCTAAAGACCTGTTTATTCTGGATGAATTTTGCTTAATTTGGCATAACTAATAAACCGTAAGAGATAGACAAAAACCTACTATACAAAAAATGTAGACCTTATTAAAATACACAATTTACGTCATATACATTTTTTTCGTGGAGCTTACAGTTTTCGAGGTATTCATTGTTATTAGTTTCAGTTGTGAAGTACTTTACTTTTCTCAGACGGGAGTGTCCGTTTTTCTTTTGTTCTACTCCTGGCCAAGAAAAGAAGCCATTTGTAATGACAATCGCATAACGACAGCTTTTAAAACCTTTGTCTATCGATTTAGCCTAGTGTATTCCCTTATTTTTTTTTCCTACTTATAAGGAACTAAGTAGTAAGAACATTGTGCTGAATACCTCGATTAACAAGGTGCAGAAAGAAGAATAATCTTTTGTAAGAAGTTTGTAGAACGGCTAGAGCAAGTCATGTGAGTGTAACACATCAGATTTTTTCCACTTGGCGCACTTTAACTACCAATTAACTAAATCTAAAACTAGATAGGTGCATGCATGTTAATACACACTCCTAAATTTAAACCGACTTCGCCATACTCAAAATGTTTCACACAATGCATTAAAGAAAATGGTCATCTCTCTTTTGGAATTAATATCCAGCTTGAGAAATAAATTATTAACTTAAGGAAATTAGGATTTTTGGGGAGTACGACAAATACTAATGTTTCTACACTAATTAGGGCCAACATAAAACATGACAGATGTATTTGTAGTCTAATTTGTTTTCTGATGTGAATATTTTAAACGTATTCCATGAGGTTCATTTTATTAGAAATAGACAGTAAAATTAATATTTACATGACAATGCAAGCTATAATGCTGATACATGGCAAAATATTGTAATTATTGTGTATAATAGCTGATATGCATTCTATTAGGACATCTTACTTTCTATGGATTTTTTCAAATTTCACAGATGCATCACCATAGTGTGGTTTTCAATTTATGATACTGTTATACGACCTAAACAAATATTAACTACTAATGAATAATATATATACTCAATATATAATATTGGTGATTACAGTGGCGTAATAAGCAATGTGTACATATATTAAATCTGAAAAAAATTAAAACTCAACCATGAAAACCTAAGAATTGATTAAATACAGCCGGTAACAAAACTGAGCAAGTATAAATTGTTCGTTAAGTTGGCAAGTAATCGGTATAGCTGCTCCTCCCAAATACATTGTTACATCCCTCTCCTTTCTTGACACAGCAAACAAATTTATTTGGCAGAGCTTTTTTTTGCGTTAGCGGATGTGCACCAGAGCTAAGATCCAAGGTAGCTTTAGATTTGCTTAGGAAACACTTTAGCTTCATGTATGTTTATTCCGTTGGCTGGAAAGGACGAATCAGATTGAAAAAGTGTGTAGCATACGGGGATTAGTATAAATATATTTATGTTTGTGGGGGTCCACTTATAAACATTTTTGAGAAATGTTAATGAAATTGGTAGAAAAGTTGGTTAGTGAGAGTTTATGTAGTTATTCAATTGAAAATACGCCATTTGGAATGTCTAATCACCGACATGTTTAGCCCTTCTAGCGCAGCGGGGGGCGACCATGGCGATAGAAGGAAGCTACTCACAGTCAGTGTGTGTAGAGAAACTATTCAGGTCAGTATTTAAAAGATTTTGCCCGGATATGCAGGCGGTATGATGTGTTCCAGAATATTGGCCATAAGAAACATATCAAGTAACGGAAAGTAAAGAAATTGATGTTTTGAAATTGATATGGTCGTCTTGTGATACGTGTAGAAATAGGTCTTTTCTTCTTTGTTTTTTATAGTGTTTAACACCGTTTTTATTATCTATGGCACAGCAAGCATGACACTGATGATGGAAGATGAAGCGTCTATGGAATGTGACGGAGGGGGAACCGGCTAACCCTGAAAAAATCTGCCCCTGCGCCGGTTTGTTCTCCACAAATTCCACACACGGTCACTTGGGATGTAACCCGGCGCGGCTACTATACTAGTTCCTACTTACTTTCCCTGCTTAATGTGATTTGTGGCTCTTTAAACTAATTTCGGTATTTCTCGAGCCAGCGAGTGGGTAACCCTCAATGTTGTGTTCCAAATATTCAATTCTGTTGCCGTGTGTAGTTGTAAAACCTTGGATCCCAACAGTATGTAAGTTTACGTTTTGGGTATGTTATCTCAAGAGGAGTTGAAAAGACCTTGTTTTTACTGGAAACATTCAAGTGACATGGAGAATTTCGTAACGTACTAACATTGAAATGTAGCTCAAATAGCAGAGCAGTGACATTACAATCTAAATATTAGTGTTATGTATCCTAATTATGAAATTAGTGTGTATCTTGATTCCGCCTTTCCATAGTTAATTCGTAATCAATGTTGTTTTAAAAACCTTTAATTATCTAAGTAATGCAAGAAGATGGGCATAAAGGAAACGAACATTTTTCTCAAGTAATACCAAAATTCTTTAATTTACGATTTTATAATGGTTTTGCAGTTTATATGGTTCATCTATGTGTAACAAAGTTGGTTACCATACTTTCTTACTTTTGTTTGTAGTACTAAAGATGTCCAGTAACCTCCTTTGTGGTATTTCTTTCTCCAGTATTATTTTGCTTTTTGAAATACTCAAAAGCTCTAGATTCCTCGCAGTGACTTCGATTAAAATATTTAAAACAGATACATGATAAATAAAATGTCTATTTTGAATTTCCGTAAGTGTCTGTGAAGTGCGATTTATTCAGAACGAATTTTGTATTTTTTGTGTAATTTGTAAACCTCAAAAGATAGACTATCGTATAATAAAACTATAGACTTATTTGAAGTAAGCAATTTGTTTTAAATAACGTTTTCACAACATCAATATACTCGTTATTATTGATTTGGACCGTTCGCTACTTTGTCGTTTTAAAGCGTCCACCATTCAGTTTTTGCGATAGAATGAAAGAATGCTGTAACTAAGCTATAAGCGTAGCTATCAATCTGCTATGCCAATCGTTCGAGTCCTTTTCTTGGACAGTTCGCTCGTTTGGGGTTTTGAACAACAACAACTCTCTCAATCCTTACGGAAACAAGACTCACTGTATGTCGTAACAATAAATTCGCTCGTAGAACTTAGTGCAGCTATAGAAACACACTCGCTAACTTATTCGCTTTTATAGCAGTTAATATCTACAGAACTTACGAGGCGTGTTCGGAAACTCAGTACCCATTTAGAAAAAAAGGCATAAAATATTTGTTTTTACAACATTTATATGAACATAACGAAGAAATAAATATTACAAAAATTATAAACAATAAATATATTTAATCTAATTTTGGGCTATAAATTGAATTTAAATTCATTTAGGAAGGAATCCTAAAATTGGTGGTAGTGAAAGAACATTCCTTAGTCTATTTTCGACATAGTTGGCACTATTTTCAAGGCATTTGTCATAGTGGAGAACTAACTTTTTTGTGATTCTCCAAAGAAAGCTGCCACCAGTGAAGAGAGCTAAACACGGTATTCTCTGGAATCACGTCACAATATTATTGTAAACCGTCAGTTTTCATGAGCTGCCACATTCATTTGTTCAATCAAACCATCAGTGACAGCAGAAGGTCGCCCATTCTGTACTTGTCTTGAACATAGGATCGTCCATCTTTGAATTGCCTAACCCACTTTCTCACCATTTAATCTGTCATTACATTTTCACCGTAGATATCTAAAACTGATGAAATTCACTAGCTTAATATGCTGTACTACAGAACGCATTTCACACTCAGCAGGATCATAAATTGTCTTAAACATTTTGAACAATCACTGGCAACTGTAAACACAACACGATCCGACTGTAATGGTGTCAACACTAACGTTGACGTGGCGTAGAACGAAGTGGTGCTTACTTTCCACACGCCTTGTAATAGAACGTTCTGGAGGTTGGGAGGGGAGGGGGCAGAAAAAGGTCAAGAATATTCTAGTTATCTCTCGATAGCGAGACAGCTCCTTATCTGTGTTTTTCTCTCACCGATCCGGCCGGTAAACGCCAGCCGAATGATAACTCGCACATAGCTGCTTCACGTTACGGAATTATTAATCCAGCATATCTCCCGGTTTTAGATATTTGATTACCTCTCCCCTGTAATCCTCTTGCATCTAAAACTAGGCTGTGGTTCAAATTTCTTTCCATACAAAAAAAGTGTATAGAAAAATAATATTTTTAAGAATACTTCTTAGAAGATGTTTCGAAATTAGTATTGCTACACATTGCATACAATAATACACGCAAAAATACATCAAACCGTTATTTCAATTTTTTGTTATTTACATGTCTGGAAGGTACGTATTTGTAGATAAATTGCGATATTAAGTTCTTGAGACAAAGAAGCACTACACTTCTATTCTTGAAACGGTACTCATCTTTAGCCTGTTTCATTCCTTAAGACTCTGGCCTCCTACCTAGTGGCACGCAGCTCAGGAAACCCATTAGTGGAGCTGTCCGAAAGGATACTCTTCACTCTTGTCCTACACAAAGCACACTTTTATATTAATATTAACATTATTTTTACATTCAACTTTTGAAAGTTTTCTCATATTATTTTACATTGCAACTTTAACAGCTTTTTCCACACTTCTCTGTCTCTTGCACACCTTGACTACAGATGTCTCACTTACTGCTTAAGGTTCTCTGTTTGCCCACGCATCTGTTTCCTGTTCTTTGGTCCCATACGGTGTTCAATAAGTCAATCTGGTGTTACATATCCTGCAACGTGGCCTTCCCATTTCCATTTGACTTGCTCTGCCATGATAATAGTGTCTCCCATACCCTATTTCCTTGTGATATCCTTCCGTATTCTGTCCCTGAGTGTTGCCTGCAGAAGTATCCTCCCCATTTTTCGTTGACATTCCTGAATCATTCTCTTCATTTTCCCAGTTAGTGACAATGTTTGACTACCATACAACAGAACTGGTATTAAACATTTCTTTAGCTCCTCCGAACTTAAAGCTCAACTTCAGTGTGTCATCGGTTAGGATATATTTCATACTTCAAGCTTTCTTCCATGCCTGTTTCATTCGTCTCTTACTTCTTTTCAGTATTCGTTTTAAACGATAAAGTTCGGGCTTAAGTAAATATTACTCATTTACATATCCAAGTGGTTCCCATTTATGCAAACTGCTTCCTCTCTGGCATTTAAAGAGCCACAATTCGTAGAGAAATACTTTTTTTCGTAAAATGTTTATCTGTGAGACGCTTCAGTTAAATTAACTGTCTCCACAACTTAAATGAAAGATTGACGTTGAATTTAGCAAGTGTGCATATCTTCAGTCAGTTAATAGAGGAAGAAATTTAGCTTTACAGAGAAAACTAGAGATGGTTTTATATGTTGCGCTTTCCAAGATCACGTACACGTATTAAAGTAAATGAAGCTGAAGTCGTAAAACAAAGTTCTAAGGAGGGAGAATTGCTGAAAATGATGCACGTCTCAGTAGCAAGGAAATGCGCCAGCGTTGGAGCTTATTCATTGAAGCAAACTTTTTATAGAGAAGCCTTGAAAGGAATACATTTAGAGAATTTAAAACAAATGAAATAACATTCATCGAGCGCGACGGCTCCACAACTTAAGAGGTTCATATTCGGGAGGTCCTGTGTTCGAAATGTGCAGTCCGCCCAGTCTGTCCTTGGGTTTTTCGTGTTTACCTGATCGGTAGCCGAATAATGAGGTGACTTTTCCATATAACACAATTTGCTTTAACGTACCTCCTTTTTATTCCGTTTCCTTTTCAGCCTTTAGATATGCTTTTCTAGGTTTCGTACCGTCAGGGGGTACCAGACGGATGGTACGAATGCTTGCTTAAGAAAGACTATTCTCCGTGGACACTATACAGCTGCGGAGCTAGAATGGATGTTTATCTTTTTTGTGGAACACTCAAGTTTTGGGACGGGTCTTCCAGACATGAATCATTAGGGACTTACGCGCATCCCATGGTCTGTGTAACTGCGGTCTGTAGCCTTCTGAGGTTCCTCACTTCATCCCTTTCTCAGATGGCGTAGTTTCAATATATCGCTCGTCTCAGTGCGCCAGTGGTTGTGTACCCTGTAGCCCTTTCTAACAATTACTATCTATCTGACTATAATATTAATTGATCATGCCCTCTTGCAAACAAAAGTGTAACTTGGACTCTGTGTTGCCAACACGTTTATATCATTTAGCGTTAAAAATGAACCTAAAAGTCGCGAGAAAGATGTAGCTTTAAACGAGGAGGTGCTAGAACAGGCGTTAAAATATTTTACAATAATACTGCTTATTAGTTAACACTCACATACCCTTAAAACACTCCTAATTCATCAGCTACTGTTGAACTAGTTAAAGGATGATTAGTTTTGAAGGTATATATGCAGCATTATTGCCAATCATTGGCTGGAAATATATTATTTTTAAACCAAGCATTACGTTACAAATAAACCTTATAGATTACAAATGTTGACTGTCAACAGTTTTGGTGCTAGGCGCTGAAATGTATTTTTGGTGCTCTCAAAGTCCACAAGTCGCCAGCTCTAAACTAACTTGGAAGCACTTCTTGGACTCCTGCATAGGGAATAATCAGAGGTAGGAAGTTCCTTATGCAGAGCAAGAGTGGCTAGGCTTAACAATACCATGCGTGAGCAAAGGTCAACGTAGAGTGTAGCCCATTACTGCTAAACAGCTATCACTAATATGACACAGACCTATGTCGGTCGGTAGGTAGGTAGGTAGGCAGGTAGGAAGGCTTGGGAATAACATTTTTGTTCTTTTCAAATGTTAGCAAAATTAGATTGTTTTACAACCATACTAGTAGTATTCATGTGTATTTATTCACGTACTTACTTCGAAACCGATGGCAGTTCTAGTATACAAACTGTAAAACGTCTTGTAACAGAACACCTTCACAGAAACATATTATTGATTGAAAATTTGTTCAAAAAGTTACCGACAACTATCACACTGTTGCAGTCTAGAGGTATGCAACTGAACTAAATCTGTGCGCCATTTAGAACTGCCAAGACGGATCTACGAATCCAGGAGCATCCTAACTGAAATAAAGATGAAAATGAAATGTGTAATTGAAAAGAATGCAGGGTTCAGTATGTACTACATACAAGCTGCACTTTTAGATCCCAACGAATGCTATATAACTCATAAAACGTTTCAAAGTGGAACGAAATGTTTGGCATTATAAATCTTGCTTGTAAAAACGTAAAATGAAGTTTGCCTTTGAAAGGATTCAAAGTACATATAGTTTTCAAAAATACAGCTGCAGATAAGTAAAGGTTTAGTTCAACTCCTGCTTTTGTTTTTACGATTCAAAAGATATTTAAGGCATTTTATTATTTGGATATTATTTTACATTCGATGAGTAAATATTACAATCCGTGTAATAATTGCTTGGGGTTTTTTATAATGTACATATGTAAAAAAGGAAATCAGTCAGAGCCAGCTTTATATATGTAACAATTTGTATGATGTACATAAATAATGATCATATAGGTGTGCTTTTACGAGTATTTCGTAAGTCATTTTTGTTCTATGAAAACAATACTGTTAACTTGACAACATTTGTTTACCTCTCTCTAGTGAACCTTCTCAATGACTTGTTTTGATGCAGCGATACGGCCGGTCACAACCTGTATACGCAACGGTGAACGGTACAAACTACCAAACTCTGTGACTAATGCATTCTTTGGTCAGAGTCCCTTGAGAATATGGAATGGGGAGATAAGAACGTCACGTGGTTGCACCGATGCCTGCCACAAAGGGTCGATAGACGTCAGTGACTTCTCAGAATACAATGACTAAAGAATATATGAAGTTATGTACAAACAAGTGACTCTTTTATGGTGGTCAAGGTAAACTTGAGATAATCATGCTTAATATAAGCACAGGTGTCTGCATAATTTAAAGTGGTATTCAGCCACAATACAGATAAGCTAATACTCATTAATTATTGCCCCGAAAGCAGCCAAAAAATAATTATAATTCGTTGTTTTTGCATATAATGAAAGAAAACACATGTTAGCAAGAAATGCCATGTGGTATTACCACTACCAAAATACGTTGAATATGAATTGTGAATTGTGTGTTTCACAGATGTATTATAGCGCAATGAACCTATAACACACAATGGTAAAATATTAAGAATTGCTAATAACGCATAAAATTATAATAGATGTGCGTTTTGAAAGGAAAGGTCAAGAATCATATGAATATTAATTTACAAAAACCAAATGTTTTGGAGATTTAAATATGTAACAAGTGTAAATAATATACAGAACGTTGCTATACGCAAAGTATTTTGTCAAAATTAACAGCTATTATCTCTGCAGGCTTCCACGGCCGTAGTCCATTGAGGTTATGGCATCCGGTGTAAGCCGCGTCATTTGTTATACTGCTCTCTGCCGACGTTTCGCTGCAACTTGTGTGTCAGTAACCCATGGAAGAAGCTCAACATAAGTTGCAGCGAAACGTCGGCAGAGAACAGTATATGAAATGAAACGGCATACACCGGAAACCATAACCTATATATGTGTAGGTACTTGAAAAGGTTTATAATATGCTATGTATTAATGTCAATATGACGTTTAAAAGCATTTTTAGCCATTTAGCGACTAGAAAAACACATAGGTATAAACAACGATGCTCATCTTATCAAGATTTAAGAACATCAGCAGCTTTCGGAAATGATGGCGAAACCAGACAAAGGTATAAATGCACAAAAGAAAGGCGCTAAGACGGGTGATAAAATACTAAGATATTGTATTATAATATTGCAATCCAGGAACCTGCGAGTATTATATTTAATTATATTTAGTTATGGTTGTATGACGTAACTAAAAAGAAAATCTTTGCGTCACCAAAGAGGACGCTAACGGAAAAAGCTCGGGTGAATAAAACAGTTCACTATTTATTATTTTCTCTACACGCACTATGTACATAGAGTATATAAAAGGTATTTTATTGCACCCAAAATTCGATATCGGAAATAAATGCTTTGTGACCCCCTGAATAAAAATAAAAAAGCAGTTTTAGAAAAATATCCGTGTATGTGTCTGTGTGTGTGTGTGTGTGTGTGCGCGTGCACGCGTGCGCATCATACCTCCAAAACGAAAAGTCCGTTAAATACCAAACTTGATGTTTAAGTTCAACATCTTCCAAGGATACGACACGAAGATTTCAAGAAAGCCCCTGCCTCCCCCTCCGAACTCACATTTACATGCAAAAAAATCGAACATTTCGGTCTTCTCAAAAATGGCTGTAATGATTTTGATTAAATTCTCTTATATTTAATCTATGTACATGACAAATTAAATGTATATTTTGATTTTTCTGGGAGTGTTCCTGAAGACATCTTTATTCTGGATGAATTTTTCTGATTATACATTACTGGTAAATCGTAAGCAATGGATAGAAACGTACTAAAAAGCACAATTCATGTCTTATACATTTTTTCTTGGAATTTACCGTTTTCAAGATATTCCTTGTTATTGATTTCAGTTTTAAAATACTTTAAATTTTCTCATACGGGAACTTGTCAACTCTTGGTCACGCAAAGCAATTGATTTCAATCTCGTAGAACCACTTTTAAAACCTTTTACGGACGGTTTATCCTGTATATCCCCTTATTTCCCTTCTGCTCATAAGGAACAAGTAATAATACCATTTGTGATAATATTTGTCTTAATTAGCATGGAGTGGATAGAAGAATAAGCTTATTAACAATAAGTTTTACAGAGATGTAGCGAAAGTTACGTGAACGGAATACATCAGACGTTTTTAAAATATATTGCTGTTTCTTTTACCCTACATACCAAGCAAGAGAAGAAGAAAACTTATACTTACTGACTAGAAGTTAGTAATATAATCCTGCATTCGTAGTAATATTTTCTGTAAATTTAGTTTACAATCAATGTGAGAACCACATACGAATTAAAATGTCACGTGCAGAGGAGGCACGCCAACCTATCTGTCGCGCCGAGGAGAAACTGCTATTAAAGCTAATTTCCCAGAACTTGTTATAGCTGACACGCTTCTTATCAGATTCATCATCTAACCATTATGCTACATTCACAATGAAATGCAAGCGCAAACGCAACGTAAGCGTAAGAGTTTGGACTTATATTATTTAATCTAAGCATTCGTATGAAAACACACAAGACGCGACGCGACGCGACGCGACGCGACGCAACGTAAGAGTTTGCAAACTCCAAACTTTATCCTTGCGCTACATGCAAAGAGGAGGAATTCTGCTTTTGTTTTCAATGCTTGCCTATGAATTCAATAAGAAACGATCGCACTGCAAGATTTTACAGGGCCTGCTGTATATGCATGCTCTTCTATTTGGCCGTGCAGTGCCGCGCCATTTCTAATCTCCCTCAAGAGGCTATGGCAATCTCCTTTAGAATTCTTTTTTGATTTCATGGATGTAACTATCATCTATGTCTAGAGTTCTTGGTTCTCATAAATCGAAGACGCATAGATATAATTCCTAGTTTATTAAATGTGTAGGTTTATCTCTTTCTGAAGTCTCTATACTTGTACTATTTTCATTAATTTTGAATGAGCAATTATTGTGACGTCACTACCGTGAGCGTCATATGTTAGTATGGCATTTTACAACATTATTTATTTGTAAAAGATTTAGTGAATTTTCTTATGTGATATTGTTGGTTATGTTATTCAGTTTGTAACTTGCGGAACGCTTGGAAGATATTCGTATGTAACTTGCGGATCTAAAACTAACTTCTTACGTTGCACTTACAATTGTATTGTGAATGGTGCTTCCTTGCGTCTGCGCTTGCATCTCATTGTGAATGTAGTATTACTACCAATACCGCAACAAACTGCATTTAGTTTAAAATTTTGAAAGATTTTTATACTATGTGTTAACTCTGAGAACAACCCGTCTATAAAAATGTATTTAACTTAAGGGTGAATCGATATTTTTGTTTCCATATGGCAAAATTTCTTTGAGAGCTCTTGCGGGCATGCCGTGAACGTTCGTTCTTGCAGTCGGCTTCTAAAGTTTTGGCGCTTCCTTCTTATTGGTCTTGGGTCATGGCTCTCTGCCTTGAAGGCTCTCCCGGCGCGCCATTTTTGAGGAAATCAAAATTTTTGAAAATTTTTCCATGTAAAGGGTAGTTGGGAGTGGGGAGATTTTCTTGATAATCGTGTCACATTCTTGGAAGGAACCAACCTTAAATACCAAGATTGGTATTTAACGATCTTTTTGAGCTATGTTGTCCATAGGCACACAGACACACGCGGACATTTTTGTAATGTTTTTCTTCATTCAGGGGGTCTCCAAACATATTTCCGGTGAAATCTCGGTATCGAATTTTTGGGTGCATTACAATACCTTCTCTATACACTATGTACATTGTACGTGTAGAGAAAGTAAAAAAGCATTTTGTGTGTCAACTTTGAGAACAACCCGCCTATAAAAATGTTTCCCTTAACTTAAGGGACAGGTGCTTATCTTGGTGTTTATACAAACACATTCACTGGGTCAGGGTTAGCCAGGACTAACAGTGAAGAAATTGCAAGTGAGAGCAGGTAAACTGTCTTGGCTCTTCAACCCAAAGTAGTGAAGTTTTAGTCTTAAAGTGTACACACACACACTACGTCTAGCCGAAAGTCAAAATTGTAAGACTATAGCATCAGCAACCATAATTATCTGTTGCTTTTAGATCCTCTACTTCGTATATAGTACATAAGTAGAGAAGGCTTTGAATTCCACCAAAAAATTAGATATCGAGGTTTCAATGAAAAACACGTTTTAGTGTACCCTTAGTAAAAACATCTTATGTGTTTTTCTCACATGACTTTCTCTACTTCTCTGCATCAATTTATTGTTAAAAAGCTTATGCTTCTATTTACTTCATGCTAGTCGAGAAAAAATTAGCAGAAATAGTCTTATTACTTGTTTCCGTTTAAGTAGCAGCGAAATAAGGGAGTACCATAGATTAAAGTTATAGTCAAAAGCTGGTTTCTATGTGACTGAAGTTCCCTTTTTTGTATGGACATGAATTGTCAAATTACTGTATGAGAAAAGTATGTGTTTTTAAAGCGGAAAATAAAAACAAGGAATATCTCAAAAACTACAAACTCTGCAAAAAAAGTCATATGACATAAATTGTGTGTTTAAATGTACTCTACATTTCTTGTGTGGTAAGTTTCTGTCCATCTGTTACAGTTTAGCTGTTATGCAAAATTCCGTAAAAGACTCCGGAGTAAAGTAGTCTTCAGAAGCTATTCCCAGAAAATTCAAGATATACAGTTTTATTTATCGTGTAAATATCTTTAATATATGATATTTTAAACAAAATCATTAGAGACATTTTTGAGAAAATCAAAATGTTCGAAAAAAGTTCCATGTAAGGGGTAGTTGCGGGGGGGGGTTTTCTTTAAAATCTTCTTGTCGCATCCTTGGAAGATACCAAACCTAAATACCTAAGTTATGTTTTTAACGGTCTTTTCGTTTTTGAGGTATGCTGCCCTCAGACAACATACACACACAGAAAGACACACACGGACTTTTTTCTAAAAATGCTTTTTTTGGATTCAGGGGTCTCAAAACATGTGTTTCCGGGAAATCTCGATATCGAATTTTTGGGTACATTACAATACCTTCACTATACACTATGTACATAGTACGTGTAAAGAAAGTAAAAAAAAAAAATCATTTTAACCTTCTCTAGAATGTATGCACAATGTAGATAGAGAATGTTGTATTCCACCCAAATAGTCCATACAGAGATTTCACTGTAAATACATATTTTGAGACCCCTGTTTTTCAAGTTATACCTACAAAAGTATTTCAAAAATCAAGCAGAATGACTTTACATTCTGATAATAAATAACTAAGCATTAAAAATATTAAACTAAAAAAAATAATAAATTCTGGATTAAATATCAAACTCCATAAACAAAACATAAAGGAATTATAAACATTATACAATATATATATATATATATATATATATATATATTAATATTGAAATTAGTCTTAATTTTATTATCATTTATTTTTTTTGATTAGAAGATATTCTGGACATCAGTGATGTTGAAGTTATGAAAACTCAGATTTCTTAGATATTGAATTTGATTCTTATATAATTTCTCAAAATGGTCTTTAGAGGCTGTTGCCAGAAAATTGAAAATATAAATTTAATTTGCCAAGAACATATCTTAAAGTTACATTTTAATAAAATCATAGAGGCATTTTTGGAAGATCAAACGTTTCGAAAAGTGTTCCATTGTAATTGGGAGTGGGGGATTTTTTTTTTTTTAAAAAAACTTCCGGTGTCATCCTTGGAAGATACTGAACTTAAATATCAAGTTTGGTATTTAACCGACGTCTCGCCCTTTTGAGCTACAAATTCAGACCCTCGCACACATACACACAAACAGACGTTTCTAAAAATGCCCTTTTTTGGATTCAGGGGGTCTCAATATATGTATTTTCGGCGAAATCTCG
Source organism: Hymenopus coronatus (assembly GCA_030762935.1). Lineage (NCBI taxonomy): Eukaryota > Metazoa > Arthropoda > Insecta > Mantodea > Hymenopodidae > Hymenopus > Hymenopus coronatus. The sequence continues at coordinate 67,657,601 of CM060894.1, forward strand.
GTATCGAATATTTGGGTGGAATACAATGTCTACTCCACCTACTGTGCAGATTGTAGGTGCGCGCTGGAGAAACTTTAAGATACCAAGTACGGCTTCCGTTCGTCCTGAGTAGGTGCAACGCAAGAGCGAACCGTCACTGAACACGTGGTCTACGCAGAAGGCGTATACAGAGTTAGAAGTTAAAGTTTTCGATTTTTCTGTGCACCTGTAAGGACATAAGTCCCTAAAGGATAAAGATATTACCTCGGAACTTAGCTGAAACTGCCTATCTGCACGATCTCTCTAATCGTGCCCGTTTCGATAAACTTTGTACCGTGTTCTGCTAGAAAACCTGTGTGGAATAAAAGGAAGGCATTTATGGCAGTGCATTTCTCCTGTCCTATACTTCTTTTTAGTTCTCTATGTACATAGAGAAGGTATTTCATTCCACCCAAAAATTCAATTCCGAGATTTCACCGGAAATACATGTTTTGTGTACCCCTGAATCGAAAGAATGCTTTTTACAAAAAGATCCGTGTGTGTGCGTGTGTGTGTGTGTGTGTGTGTGTGTGTGTGTGGACAGCATAGCTCAAAAACGAAAAGTCCGTTAAATACCGAACTTAGTATTTAAGTTTGGTATCTTCCAAGGATGCGACACGAAGATATTCAAGAAAATCCACCCTCTCCCAATTACCCTTTACATGGAACTTTTTTCGACAATTTTTATTTTTTCAAAAATGGTTGTAACAATTTTGATTAAAATGTCAAATATTAAAGGTATTTACCTGGCAAATAAAATACATATCTTGTATTTTCTGGGAATAGACTTTGAAGACTACTTTATTCTGGATAAATTTTACGGAATTTTGCATAACTGCTAAACCGTAAGAGATGGACAAAAACTTACCAAATTGTAGAAAAATATAAAGTTTATTAAAACACACAATTTATGTCATGATTTTTGTCGTGGAGTTGATCGTTTTTTTAAGATAGTCCATGTTTTTAGTTTCAGCTTTAAAAACTTATACTTTTCTCATACAGGAATTTGTCATTTCCTGTCCATATAAATAAAGGGACTTTAGTCACATAGCAACCAGCCTTTGACCATCACTTTAACCTATGATACTCCCCTATTTATCTTCTACTATCAAGGAAGCAAGTAATAAGATTATTTCTGCTATTTTTTTTTCTCGATTAAAATGAAGTAAATAGAAGTATAAGCTTTTTAACAATAATTTGTTGCAGAGATGTAGAGAAAGTCATCTGAATGGAACACATCAGATCTTATCTAAACTTTCATTAAAATACAATGGTATTTATAGAGCTCGAAACAGATTGACAAATATATCATTCATGCCTAGATGACTGACTTTTTGCACATTATGAAATTCTTGCAACAACAAATCTGATACACGCATTCGAATGACACACTCTACCTATTCAGCAACAAACTATTCTGAGAAAAACGTTTACTATCTCTAACAATGTATTTAGTACGAAATGAAGGTATTGTGTTCTCCCCAAATTTTTTGATAAAGAGATTTCATAAAAAAGAATTGTTTTGTGGCCCCTTAATCTATGAAAAAACATTGATAAGAGGTCCGTGAGTACGTGTGTGCAAACAGCATAACTGAAAATCAAAAAGTGGTTAAATGTAATACGAAGATTTTCAGCAACTCCCCCACCCTAAACTAGCCTTTAAAATTTAGTTTTGTTGGTAAAACTTCCACCCCGTACTACCCTTTACATGGAGAATTTTCGAAATATTTTATTTTAATGGCGCAAACAACTTTAATTAAAATAAACTATATTAAAAATATATTCATGATAAAACGTCCATCCTGAATTTCTTGAGAATAATCTTAGAAGACCTCTTCATTCTGGTCACTTTTGCATAATTGGGAAACCGTAACACCTCACTGCACAACATTTTTCATAATTTGTTACTTTCTCTACACGTATTATGTAAATGGTAGGCAGAGAAGATCTTTTATTCCAGCCAAAAATCCACTCCGTTATATTACCGGAAATGTTTTCAGATGCCTGAGCCTTTTTTTGTTGTTTTAAAAAGTCCCTGTGCCTGTGTCCGTGAGTCTGTGTACACCTGACTCAGAAACGAAATGTTTCTTATATATCAAATTTCACATTTAAGTCAAGTCGAGCATTTGATCCTAATTTTCAAGAAAATCCTCTATTCCAACCTCCTTTATATGGAATATTTTTAGAAATGCTTGATATTTCCAAATTGTTTCTAACAATTTTGATAAAAATGCCGTATATTAAACATAGCTATACGACAAATAAAATTTACATCCTGAATTTTTGGGAATATCCTCCGAACTCCTCTTCATTAACTAGAAATTCAGTTCATAAAGTCATTGGCAGAAGTGGATTCAATTACAATAGGTATAAATCTATGGTTGGCCCCACAGATTTCTGAACATTGTCCGTAAAATACTTCAGGACGAAAGAATTTAAGTATTGGTAAACGTAAGAGATAGACAAAATAATTATAAATAAAAAATGTAGATCTCATTATAATACAATTTTTGCCACATACAATTTTTATTTTTCCCATTCTTTTTTTTTTTTATTTTGTAGAACTAAACTTTTTTATTCAATGTTTAAAGCATTTAAAATGTTATCAAACGGGAAGTTCCTACCCGTTTCATTTCTCTTTTGTTTCACTCCTGGTCATAGAAAGAGAACCGAATTTCAACCACACAGCGGTTATGAAGATATGAACTTAAGCCCAATGTGTCCCCTTATTTCCCTTATACTTACAAGAAAGCAAGTAAGAAGACCATTTCTGTTAAATTATATCTCGAGTAGCAATATGCAGATAATAAAACACTTTTCTGTAGGAATATATTTTTTTAGGTACAGAGAAAAAAAGTCATGTAAATGGCACACACCAGATCTGTTTTTCTTTTTTCTTTTTACTTAACGATTTCTGAGATATCCCCCTAATATTTGTTTCAATTTTAAAATATATATAGTTTTATCAAATGGGAAGTTGCCTTTGTTTCATTGCTCATTTACTTTAATCCTAATCTATGCATATTCCTATTTTAAACACACCAATTTTTACTTTCTCTACACGTACTATGTACATAGAGTATAGAGAAAGTATTGCATAGGCCGCGACGTGGCCGAGTGGTTAGATCACGTGCCTCTCATCTATACGGCCGGAGTTCGATCCCAAGAGACCGCATGAGAGATTTGTGGTGGACAAAGCGGTGCTGGAGCGGGTTTTCTACGGGTACTCCGGTTTCACCCGCGCTCGCATCCCACCGGTGGTCCATCATCATTCATGTATCATCAGTATCACCGCCTACGGGGCCCTAAGTGGTTAAAGCGGGCTTTCAACACTACCAAACCAAAGTATTGCACTCCAACCAAAAATTCGATACCCAGATTTCACCGGAAATATGCGTTTTAGATTCCCCTGTATCCAACAATAGCATTTTCAGAAAAAGGTCTGTATGTGTGTATGTGTTCGTCTGTCTGAACATAACTAAAAAACGAGAAGTCGCTAAAATACCAAACTTGGTATTTAAGGTTAGTATCTTCCAGGGATGCGACACAAAGGGTTTGAGAAAAATCCCCCACCCCTTACTACTACCCTTTACATGGAATTTTTTTCGAAAATTTTCATTTTCTCAAAAGTGGCTCTAAAGATTTTGATTAAAATATCGTATGTTAAGGATATTTACCTGATAGATAAAATGTATATCTTGAATTTTCTGGGAATAGCCTCTGAAGATTACTTTATTCTGGATGAATTTTATGGAATCTTGCCTAGTTGCTAAACTGTAAGAGATGGACAAAATCTTACTAAACAAAAAATGAAGAGCACGTTAAAACACACAATTTATGATATAAACATTCTTTTGTGGAGTTGATCGTTTTAGAGATATTCCTTGTTTTTGATTTCACCTTTAAAAAACTTGCTCTTTTCTAATACAGGAATTTGTAAACTCCTGTCCATACAAACAAAGGACTTCAGTCATTTGACTATTACTTTAAGCTAACTTTACTTACAAGGAAGCAAATAATAAGACTATTTCTGCTAATTTTTTTCTGGATTAGTATGAAGTAAATAGAAGCATAACGATAATTTGTTGCAGAAATGTAGAGAAAGTCATGTGAATGCAACACATCAGATTTTATTAAGTTAACTGATAAGTATAGTGTTTCAAATATACATAGTGGAGAAATACATCACATGGAGAATGCGCTTAAATATTAACAATTTCAAATAAAAGCTGCGAACATTTTCAGGTATCTGCTCTCGGCTAATCTACATAAGCCAATAGTACAGCACGATATGACTCGACCCGGATTGTGTCTACAGGAATGTTCGCGCTGTCTACTACACGGGGGTGATTTCCATTTTAAAATCCCGAATTCTGTTATGATTGACATTAACATGCATAAAAATGACTACTGAACCGGTGTCTATCTGAAATAAAATTAATGCTTGTATGAAGACAGAAATTTTGTGTGTGTAGTAGCTATGAATACGGGGGAATAATTTCGAAACAATTAAATATTTTAGCTTTCTCTACACTTACTATGTATATAGTGTAGAGAATGTATTGTTTGCACCCAAAAATTCGATATCGAGATTTTACCGGAAATGCATGTTTTGTGTTCCCCTGATCCCCCCCCCCCCAATTTGTTTTTTGTTTGTCTGTGGACAGTATAACTCAAAAACGAAAAGACCGTTAAATACCAAACTTGGTATATAAGTTCGGTATCTTCCAAGGATGCTACACGAAATTTTCAGGAAAATTCTCCCACCCCCAACTACCCTTTACATGGAAAAAAGTTCGACATTTTCGATTTTCTCAAAAATGGCTGTAATCCTTTTGATTAAATATCTTACATTTTATATTTAAGATATTTATACGACAAATAAAATGTATATAGACGTTTCTGCCCTTTTTTCTCGATTAGCATGAAGTAAACAGAGGCATACGCTTTTTAACGAAAATGTTTGCAGAGATGTAGAGAAAGTCATGTGAGTGAAATACATCAGACTTTTTATAATTATTTCATGATTTTAAAGTCATAATCTTTCGTAATAAAATCTTTCTAGTTTTATATGCATGTATCCCATCCCCAATGGTTTCCAAAACCTTTCTTTAATTTTGATGCCCAAGTTGAATTAACTTCCAGTTTCAGCTGTGTACGGTTACCGCCATTTAAGCCGTAGGTCATATTGGGCGGTTTCAATAATGCTCAAATGGGGCTGCGCTCCCTAGACTTTTGAGTTCCCGGATAAAAGGAAAAAGCTCTGAATCAACCTTGTGCAGTTAACTGAGCCAATGGAATTCGAACCCTGGACCTCTTGAAGAAGAGGCAGAGCGTTACTTAGATACCACGGGGATGGCCCAAGAAACTATATAAAATGACTCTGATGTATTACATTCAATGTGTTTCTCTACCTAGTCTATCGCAAATATTATTACAATAGCGTAGTTTTCTATCTACTTCAAGTATATCGATACAAACATTTGCTGAAATATTTTTAATTGCATACTTCCTTGTAGATACCCGGGAACAGTCCATATTTAATGCAGTGGTATCGATCAGTTTGCAAATTATTTTCAATTGCATGTTTAATAGTATCGATATTTCGTCGTCTGCGATAATAACGTCTTCTCGCTGGCGGCATTGCTGCAGGAACTTGTTATCTGGATCCAGCGGAAGCGCGGAGCGGAAGAGAGCGTTAGAACACCTATACGCTCTCGTACGCGATTTGTCCTGTACACAGCTGAAATAAACAAGTCCGCGTCCTTGAACGTATTTGCGTGCGTGCAAGAAGGGCATATAGCGCGAAGTAGAAGTTTTTAAAAAAGCATTAGGCTGCTACCCAAGCACGGATAGCGCCAACTACTGGTGTATTTAGGTTGGCTTGCTCGCTTTGAATTTCGATTACCAAGTATAGGTATTCGTTTGCTTGCACACGGGCCTTTCTTTTGCTATACCATCTACATGGGTTAAGATTAAAAGCGAGTTAAGAACTGTTCATTATATTACATTAGTCTCTCTGCTTGACCAAGTGAAAGGAAAATGTATAACGATCTTCCATTTGAAAATGTGTAAGTATTTTAATACTGAATACCTCTATAAAAACACATTTCACGTAACTTGTGCCTTTTGACGAGATCTACATTTTGATAGTAAGATTTTCTCTATCTCCTATGGTTTACCAGTTATACAAAAGTCATCCAGAAGGAACTGCACTTCAAAAAATATCCCCAGAAAATACAAGTTATATGTACATAGAATAAAGATATCTTAAACATGCCATATTTTAATCAAAATCGTTAGAGCCATTTTAAGAAGATAAAAAATTCGAAAAATGTTCCATGTAAAGCATATCTTGGGGAAGCGTGATATTCTTTAAAGTCTTCTTATCCCATCCTTGAAAATTTCTAAAATTAATTGTTAAGTTTGGTAAGTAACAGACTTTTCGTTTTTGAGTTATCGGGTGAACCGCGCGGGGATTTTTTTGCTAACCATGCATTCTTTTGATTCAGGAGGTCTCAAGCATGTATGTATTTCTGATAAAATCTCGCTATCGAATTTTTGGGTGGAACACAATACCTCCTCTACCTACTATATCCAGAAAGTAATATATGACAGTTAAAGCAAAAATGCATGCGAGTTTTAGTCATCATATTTGATTAAAAGCGTAGTCTCATGAAAAAAGCTCGAGTTGTTTAAATTTATTTATCAGAATTAATATAAAACTATTTCATACTACCTCGTTCAACAACATGTTATTTATACTCAGGAAATAGCTGCGATTATAAGCTGCTATCAAACTCTAGATTATCTCTAACAATTCTAGGTGAAATGTTTAAAACAGTTGCATTACAGTTCACTGAAATTCTAACAATTGTTATCTCTTTTTTATATATTTATTTTGTACCCGGAACGGATTATTATTTTGGTCGAAATATTGGGGTTTTATTAATGATGAAAGCTGACTGTGGCATTACTCTTTCCCTGTCGTTTGTTGTACTTCTGTTGCTACACACTGTGGTTTGTTTTTGTCACTTGATGAAATAATAATTTTTCTCTCTATGCGTCTCTCTACTCCTCGATTCCAATCTCTCTCTTTTTTTAAAGGGAATAATAACTATGTGAAAGAGTTGTTCTCTCTCTCGCGCGCGATCTCTCTCTCTCTGTATATATATACACACTCACAGGGTGTTATGTACTATACCGAAATATTCTCACAGAATATGTAGATTACTTAAATAAGTAATTTAAGATAAGAGACCTGTTTATTGAAATTTCGAAGTAACGGCTATAAGTTTCTGAAGTGCCAGTACGCCACGTATCGCGGCACTTCGTCTAGAATGATAAAAATAATAATAATAAACATTTATTTACTCTATGATAGGAATCGAACTCATTACTTTCGGGAAGGCAGCTTCCCGCGTTACACATTAAGCCACCAGAGCAGTTGAAAATACGCCTCCAGAGTATGCTACATAACACACGAACGTAGTTAATGAATGCTCAGTGTCGCACTGTCAAATGATTAGTTCGAGATTTTACAGGTTTTTGTGACAAATCTTGAGAACGCTAGTAACGAGCTGCTAAAAATCGATATTTGTATACTCGGGCAGCAGTTTTAAAGACATTCTAAGCCATTTTTTTTAAACCTGCTTTGCTTTAACACCGACTTATCAGCACCTGATACCCACACGTTTAACGCTATGTAGCTGCGTTATGTTCATCCGGGGACCATGCATCGCCCATCTCAAATTACTTATATCAGTCACGTGCACAATATCGCAAATTATTTCGGTGTAGTTCATTGACACCTGTATATATACAGGCTGTTTAAAAATGACATCAAACGAAGATGTGGACCTTGTTGGTCATACCGTACGTGATACGTAAACATACTTTTCAGCTCTAAACTCGGCACATACAAAAACTGTCATAAAATCACCACGGATTAGGCATTCATACATAACCAAATGGCACGTGCCTGGCCCACTCCAAGAGAGATGCCGGTTGCTAGCGAAGGTTTCAGTCGCGTGGTGTAGCGCTGTTTTGATAGACACGCCAGCGCGGCACAGGTCACCTTAGTAATGGAAAACGTAGCATGTGGGTTTGTTATGTGTTTCGTAAAACACGTTCTGAGGTTGGTGGCGTTACGTGGCGTATGACAACCGTTGTTCCTTCGCTGTCTAATCCCAAATGTGTGCGATTACTAAACATATATAAGAGAAGAGTTTGAACGTTGCGACATCAAGTTCCGGACCAGTCAAAGCGTATGCTAATCAACTACTCTCTTCGTTTGGTGTCGTTTTGAAACAACCTGTGCATATGTATATATACGAGACATATTTTTTTTTTGGTAGAGTTTAACGCCCACTTTTATTGCAATGGCACCGCAGGCGATGACACCGATGATACATGAAGATGGAGCCCCAGTGTGGAATGTGATGGCGGGGGAAACCGGAAAACCCGGAGAAAACCCGCCCCTGCGCCGCTTCGTCTACCAGAAATCTCACATGTGGTCGCTTGGGATCTAGGTGAGAGGCCAACGGTCTGACCACTCGAACAAGGCGCGGCCTACGAGACATTATATATATATATATATATATATATATATATATATATACACACACACACACACACACACACACACACGTGTCCCAGAATTCGACCGCATAAATGGGGGGATTGTAGAGGGATTCAATATAATATGGCATAAAATGTATTAAGGGTTAGCCCGCCACTTAACAAATCTTAGTGGACTGAACACCCAGATTTTAGAAAGCACTGACATAGTGGCTATGGTTAGCGTGTGGGCATCGAATTAAGATGGTATAAGCTTTCGTATATAATTTATTACTTTTTCTACACGTACTATGTACATAGTGCATAGAGAAGATATTGCATTCCACCCAAAATTCGATACCAGATTTCAACGGAAATATATACTTTAGGGTCCTAGGTATGAAAAGCATTTTTAGAAAAAAGGTCCATGTGTGGGTGTCCATGTGTCTGTGAACACGTTAGCTCAAAAAGGAAAAGTCGGTAAAATCCTAACTTAGCATTTAAGTTTAGGATCTTCCAGGGATGGGACACGAAGATTTTGAGGAGAATCCGCATACCACAAACTACCCTTTGCTTGGAAAAATGTTCGAATATTTTGTTTTTTTCAAAAAGGCTCTAACGATTTTGATTAAAATACGGTGTATTAAACATATTTATATCGCAGATAAAATGTATATCTAGAATTTTATGGGAATAGCCTTTATGGACCTTTTTATTCTAAAAGAATTTTCTGACTTTTGTGTAACTAGTAATCCGTAAGAGAAAACAAAAACCTACCACAATATATATAGATCTCGTTAAAACACACAATTTATGTCGTATACGTTTTTCTACGTGGAGTTGCCTATTTTTGAGATAGTCCTTGTTATTTGCTTCCAGATTAACGATACTTCCTTTTCACCCGGAGATTTATAAACTGCTGGCTTTGCATAGAAACGGATTTCAATCATATGGCAACTAGCTTTTAAAACAATTGACTATCGTTTTAGCTTATTCCCTTATTAAGCTTCTGCTTACATGGAAACAAGTAATTAAGGTAATTTTTGCTAATGTTTATCTCGTTATCATAATATAGATAAAAGAATAAGCTTTTTAAAATACTTTGTTACAGCGATGTAAAGAAAGTCATGTGAATGATACATATTAGATTTTTTATGTTGCCTTCTTTGCATTTTAATGAAACATTCATATTTTGCTGCGTTATTCAATATTGTCTGTTTGCACTGACAAATAAAAGAAATGTAGTATACGAATAGCATGCAGGTGCAATGGAAAAAGTTTCAGTAACTTTTACATTAGCCCGCCTGTGTAGCGTGGTGGTAGCGTGTCTGCTTCACATTCAAATGGTCATGAGTTCGAATCTCGTCTAGGGTGAGTTGCCCGGATAAGGTTTTCTTCGGGGTTTCCCCTCTTCCTGAGAAGACGAATGTCGAGTAACTTAAGCTCCATGGACCCCGAGATCATTTGAGCATCATTTCAGAAAAAAAAAAAAAAAAGAAAACTGTGATGTGTTCCATTCACATGACTTCTCTGCAACAAATTATTATTAAAAAGCTTATGCTTCTATTTATTTCATGCTAAGTGATAAAACAATTAGCAGAAATAGACTTATTACTTGCTTCATTGTAAGTAGAAGCGAAAAAAGGGAATACCATAGGTTAAAGTGATAATCAAAAACTGGTTAATATGTGACAAGTTCCTTTGTATGTATGTATGTATGTATGTATGTATGTATGTATGTATGTATGTATGTATGTATGTATGTAGGTATGTAGGTATGTATGTATGTATGTAGGTATGTATGTATGTATGTATGTATGTATGTATGTATGTATGTATGTATGTCTGTCTGTATGCATATATGTATGTATATATGCATGCATGAATGTATGTATGTATGTATGAAAGTATGCATGCATGAATGTATGTACAGGAATTGACAAATTCCTGTATGAGAAAAGTAAGTTTTTCAAGGCTGAAACCATAAACAAGATATATCTAAAAAAAAAACGATCAACTCCACGAAAAAAATGTGCATAACATAAATTGTATGTTTTAATGTGCTGTACATTTTTTGTATGCTAAGTTTTTGTCTATCTCTTACAGTTTACCAGTTACACATAATTCCGTAAAATTCATCCAGAATAAAGTAGTCTTCAGAGGCTATTCCCAGAAAATTCAAGATATACATATTATTTGTCTGGTAATATGTTTAAAATACGATATTCTAATCACAATCAATATAGCCATTTTTGAGAAAATCAAAATGTTCGAACATTTTTCCATGTGAAGGGTAATTGGGGGTGGGGGGATTTTCCTGAAAATCTTCGTGTCACATCCTTGGAAGATACTGAACTTTAATACCAAGTTTGGTATTTAACGGTCTTTTCGTTTTTGAGCTATGCTGCTCACAGTCACACACACACATACAGACATTTTTTGATTCAGGTGGTCTCAAAACATGTATTTCCGGTGAAATTTCGGTATCGAATTGTTGGGTACAATGCAATACCTTCTCTATACACTATGTGTGTAGTACGTATAGAGAAAGTAAAATACTTTTGCATTAAACTTCCGAAGGGATACACTTCCCCATGCCCCTCGAAGGAATTTCTAAAATAAAGTGCTCTTAATTGTTCGGGTTGATATTACTAGTATCTTATATCGTATGGCACCAAAGATCACATGAGCTCAAAAGTTCGTGTCTTATATTATCTTAAGTTGTCAGTCCGTATGATATCCGTTTTGTCCTGTTGAAACAATTTATATCCTTCATATAATGTGTATATTGTTACAAAATAACACAATGTTAAGTGACTCATGGTTCTCACATTAGTCACCTGTAGGTATTTGACACCATTTTCAAAATCATAATCGCTTAGGACCAAAACAGCTAAAGTAGTTAGCACGACACAATAGTAACACAAAACTAGGTAGCACTGTTCGAAACCTACCAATAGCATATAATTAATTTTTCTATAAGCATTATGTACATAGTGTATAGAGAAGGTATTGCACTCCACCAAAAAATTCGATACCGATATTTCACCGGAAATATATGTTTTAGGGTCCCCTTTATCTAAAAACATCTGATGTGTTATCCTCTCATGACTTTCTCTAGGTGCTGTACAACATTCCTACAAAAGATTATTCTTCTTTGTACACAATGCTTATCAAGATAAATGTTAGCAGAATGATATTACTTAGTTCCTTATAAGTAGAAGGGAATAAGGGAATGCACTATGCTAAAGTGATTGTCAAATGTTTTAAAAGTTATCATTATGCGATTGTCATTGCAAATCACTCCTTTGCTTGGCCAGGAGTAGAACATAAGACACTTCCTGTGTAAGAAAAGCTTAAGTACTTCACAGTTGAAACCAATAACAAGGAATATCTCGAAAACGGTTACGTCCACAACAAAAACGTAAAGGCCAAATATTATGTGTTTTGCCATGAGGTACATTTTTTGTGTAGTACGTCTTTTTCTATCTCTTACGGTTTAGCAGTTAAGCAAAATTCATATAGAATAAAGAGATCTTCAGAGGCTATTTCCAAAAAATTGGAGATATAAATTTTATTTCGGACATAAATAGCTTTAATATACGGGATTTTAATCAAAAATCGTAAACCATTTTTAAGAAATTACAAATTTTCGAAATTTTTCCCATGTAAAGGGTAGTTTGTGGTGGGGGGGATTTTTTTTAAAATATTCGTGTCGCATCCTTGGAAGATGCTAAACCAAAATACCAGGTTTGGCATTTAGCGATCTTTTTGTTTTGGGGCTATGCTGTCCAAAGGCGCGCGCACACACACACACACACACGGACCTTTTTTTAAAAATGCTTTTTTTCGGACTCAGGGGACCCCAAAACATATATTTTCAGTGAAATCTCGGTATCGAATTTTTGGGTGCATTACAATACCTTCTCTATCCGTAAGTACGTTGTACATATGGGGCTAGAGAAAGTAAAAAGCATTTCCGGAAAAAGCTCCATGTGTGTGTTTGTGTGTCCGTGTGACTCTGAAAGTCGTTAAAATACCAAACTTGCTATTTAAGTTTAGTATCTTCTAGGGATGCGACATGAATATTTTGAGAAAACTTTCCCCACCTCCAACTACTCTTTACATGGAAACTTTTTCAAAAATGTTGATTTTCTTAAAAATAGCTGTAACGATTTTGATTAAAATTTCGTATATTAAGATATTTACCTGACAAATAAAATGTATATCTTGAATTTTCTGTGAATAGTCTCTGAAGAGTACTTTATTCTGGATGAATTTTACGGAATTTTGAATAACTAATAAACCGAAAGAGATGGACAAAAACTTACTACACAAAAAATGTAGAGAACGTTAAAACACACGATTTATGTTTTATAATTTTTTTCATGGAGTTCACCGTTTTTGATGCATTACTTGTTTCTACTTTGAAACACATACTTTTCTACTACAGGAATTTGTCATCTGCTGCCCTTACAAACAAAGGAACTTCAGTGACTTAGCAACCAGGTTTTGATTATCACTTTAACCTATGGTACTCTCTTATTTCGCTTCTACTTACAAGGAAACAAGTAATAAGACTATTTCTGCTATTTTTTTCTGAAGCATTAGTTAAATAAAAGTATAAGTTTTTTTTTAAGAATGATTTGTTGCAGAGATGTAGAGAAAGTCTTGTGAATGGTACACATCAGATTTTTTTTTATTGCGCCGCTAATATCAGAGTTCAGTTTCTACGTTTCAAAGCACATTTACATACATGTTTTTAAAACACCAAATTGTATTAGGTATATTCATTCATGCACGTTTAATGACAGACTGTTACTGCATTTAATATTGAATACTATGTAGGTTTCTTTTGGAAATAATTTATACTGGAGAGTTTATCGTCAAATGTAAACCAAGCATATTAGTGCTAGTCAAATTATGTACATCTGTAAGAAAAGCAAAAAAATAAATTTAAAACTCCCGAGATTTTTTGGCCAGCGCTAAACCGACTCGCTGAACTACACATGACCTGAATTCAACTGAACGGTTGTCAGTGGCGTACTCACCCTCAAAGGACATGCAATTTTGCCAAAATTGGAACTCCAGTAATTTCAAATGTATTGATTATGCACAATCCTGCATTTCTTTGACTACTGGCATACTAATGAGGCGTTCTGAACAAAAGTGGGACCCCCAGGTACGATTGTTTTAATTTATGGCCAGTCGTGTGCGATCCCTAAACATGCCATGACTGACATTTGGCAATAGGCTCCCTACCACAAACAGTGTAGCTAGGACCACTCTACAATCGTGCCAATTCGTGCGGATGAATTCTGGGACACCTGTATATACATATGTATTATTATCACCTATACGTATTATATTTATGTATTGCTTTTGAGACAAAGTGATGATAGTATTAATAATAATAATAATAATAATAATAATAATAATAATAATAATAATAATAAAAGCGTTAATGAAATAGAGACATCTTTGAGATAAACCAGTTATGTTTTGTTAAGCTTATTCAGGTAGAGTAGAAGATTTTCTAATTCCGAATTTTTTACTTCCTCTAGCACAGATGTACATGAGTGTACATAATAACTAGAGAGGATGTTGTATTCCCCGAGTCCGAAAAAACATTTTTAGAAAACGGCCCGCGTGCGCGCGTTTGTGTGCGCGTGTGTGTGTGTGTGTGTGTGTGTCTGTGGACACATAGCTCAAAAACAAAACCACCATTAGAAACCAAACTTGGTATTTGTGTTGAGTATCTTCCAAGAATGCGACAAGAATATTTTTCAAGCAAATTTTCCACAAACTACCTTTTACGTGGACACATTTTTGATCATTTTGTTTTTCTTAAAAATAGCTCTGTCAATTTTGATTCAAATATCTAAATTAAAGATATTTACATAGGAAATAAAAAGTATAGCTTGAATTTTTTGAAGACAGCCTCTGAAGACATCTTTATTCCGGATGAACTTTGCAGAATTTTGCATATCTACCAAAAAGAAAAAAAGAAAGAAAAAAAAACACAGCCAAAAATGTTGAAAATGTAAAACACAGAATTTATGCTATATACAGTTTTTATGGATTTGGCAGTTTGAGAGATATTCCTTGCTATTTGGTTGAGAAAGCAAAAAAAACCTGATTTAGCAACTCGTTCCATTCAAGGTTCAAATAGGGGACCTTTGAATGATGATCATAGTAGTTTAAAACTCACAAGTGATAAAATGTTACAAACAGATGGAAGTTGTTGCCAAATCTGATATGTTCCGTTCACGTATTTGTTTGTCTTCATTATAACAAACATTAGCAGAATCAGTGTTATTAATTGATTCTTTGTAAGCAGAAGAGAAGTGAGGGAATCATTAGGCTAAAGCAGGTCGCTATATGAAATAATTTATATTCCGTTCTCTCTGGTAGCCAGGAATAGGTAAAGACGGAAGAAAGATGGCCAACCGTTTGAGAAAAGTTTAAGTAGCTTAAAATTGAAAGCACTAACACGGAATATTTCGGAAACGATCAACTTGGAAACAAAAACGTATATGACATACATTGTGTGTTTTAATGAGATCTACATATGTTGTGTAGTAAATTTTTGTCTATGTCTTACTGTGTTAAATTCTGCAAAACACAACAGAATAAAGAGCTCAGATGCTATTCCCAGATAATGCAATATATACATTTTATTTGTAGTGAGAACATCTTTTATATACGGTATTTTAATCAAAATCGTTAGGCATTTTTGATAAAAACAACATTTTCTAAAAAAATCCATGTAAAGGGTAGCTGTGGGTAGGGAGAGTTTCTTGAAAAATCTTAATTTTTGAACATCTAAGTTTAGTTTTTAAGCGATATTTCGTTTTCGAGCTATGTTAGCATGAGGCAGATAAAGGAATAACCTTTTGAAAGAATAGTTTGTTTGCAGGACCAGTTTAGAAGGTCAGGTGAATGGAACACATCAGATTTTTGGCTTTGGTATTTAGATTATTCACTTGCAAAGTAACTTATTGTTATTATAATTTTATTAGGGCCCTTATATTTGATTTTTATTTGTGCGCACCCTATACTAACCATTTTCTCTCCTTGTATCGTTGTTATAAAGCAAGCACGCAATCCACCATCACGAAGATTCACATTCAAGGACGTAAACTTTCGTTGAGAGTTTAAACGGGATAATGCCATTCAAACTATAGGTTAATAAATAGTTAAATTGAAATCTAGCCGATTTTTTTAAGATACTTAAAAAATGGAACATACACATGGAATTTTACGGCACTATATTGTATAATTGTACATCAAATGTAGATCTATGAAAAATACACAATTAATTGAAATCACTTATTTTGAGGAATCAGCCATTTCCAAGAATAGTTGTTATTGGTTTGAAATTTTTAGTGCTTGATCATTTTTACCTCTCTACTGTAAAGTATATAGGGGAAGTATTGCATTCCACCCAAAAAAATCGATATGGAAATTTCACCAAAATTTGTTATTTTTAACACAAAAAGAGCATCTTTTAATTTTCATGTGTGTTCTTTATACTAATAAATCTCTAAAGAGATAAAACTCCTTGTTTTGTCAATAAAAACCAAAGATAACTGTATTAGAATTTAACGATCACATTTCCTTATAAGTCAGTTTAAGACATTTATTTTATGGCAGGAAATACTTAGAATTGTCCTTGGAATGTTCTAGGTATGAAATTGCTATTTTTATTCGTTTATAAATGATTAAAAAGAACAACTATATTACCGTTAATATTACTAATTATAATAAAATTATTTTAATATTAATAGATAATATAAAATAATCAGTAATACTATTAATACAAAGTCATGAAATATAGAAGCATACAGTGTTTTACATAAGTAACTGGTCTCTAAAAACGCACATTTCTTCTTTTAGGGGGGGACAACGATAGACCTCTTGGGAGGAAATATGCATTTGTTTTGTTTCTAAAGAAGTCATCTCTATATAAGCATACTGACATCAGTCAGAGTCACAGGAGTTCGCTTACTTTTTATCTTCTTATGGATAAATCGATAACGCGGCATTAGCTTGTCCAGAATTTGTTCAAATTAATAAATAGCTTTCATTATAGCAAAATAGATTTAGAGTACTTGTATCTCTAGTCGTCTTTCGTTTGTTATGATCCTAGTGAAAAGTGAAAAGTGAAAAGTATAAAACAAAATCAGAAAACACTAAGCCGCAACAATGATTTTGGAAATTAGTAAAACAAGGATAAAATTATGTTCACAATCACATGACTTGGTACACATACTATGGTTTAATTTTCTCTTCGTTATAAACACTATTTTGTAAAACCATATCCAGTAGGAATAAAGGGAATACAATAGGCTAGAATGATAGTAAAATAACTAAAGATAAGTTGCTGTAATTTATTTTAATATTTTTCCTCTTATAATGGCCATTAAAATCAATGGTTAATAAGATTTAGAATTGTAAGAAGTATAGGAAAAATCAAACAAATAAAAACAGACAGCTCGTAAATGTAGAAGTGTTAAATAAATTTCGAATTTCATTTATATCTTCAGTCCTGAAAATATCTCAAAATTATTATAATATTTTAATTCAAAAAGTTTATAGTCATTATTTTAGAAAAAAATAATAATGAAACGCTTTCATGTCAAATAAATTTGGGTGGAGGAATTCTCATATTTTGTTATATGGTTAACTTAAGACTCCAAATTTGATATTTAACAAATTTGTGGTATTTGGATTGTTTTTTACAGAAATGCATATATAGATACAGACACCCATATACGTCAGCTTGCTAATGTTTTCTGTTTATTTTGATGCACAATATATTTTAAGGCCTGTACTTTCGGCATGTTTTCCATATATGCATTTTTAGTGGAAAAAACTGATTTTTCCCCGGAAAATGGTACAGAATGTTTAACTTAAAAATACACAACATTAAGGATGTTTATGAATTTTTAATTCCCGCACCTAATATATAATTTTGATTTTCTGAAAAATGACTAACGATTTTGTTTAAAATATTGAATAGGAATTAAAGATATTTACCTCACAAATAATATGTATATCTTGAATTTTCTGGGAATAACCTCTGAAGACTACTTTATTCTGGATGAATTTTACAGAATTATTTTGATTAATTGGTAAACCGTAAGAGATGACAAAAGCTAATTTAACAGAAAATATCTCTTACATAGACTTTTTTCGTGGAATTGATCATTTTTGAGAAATTCCTTTTTATTCCTTTCAGCTTTAATATTCGTATACCTTCTCATACGGGAACTTGTGAACTCCTGTCCATACAAACAAACGATCTTCAGTCGCATAGCAACCAACTTTTGACTATCACTTTAACCTATGGTAATCCCTTATTTCCCTCCTACTTACAAGGAAGCAAGTAATAAGTCTATATTATATACTTTTTAACAATAGTTTATTGCAGAAATATAGTGAAAGTAATGTGAATGGAACACATCAGATGTTTGAAACATGTCCCTGTGTGTGTGTGTGTGTGTGGACAGCATAGATCAAAAATGGCTTACTTACCAAACTTGGCATTTAAGTTGAGTATTTTCCAAGGATGCGACACTAAGATTTTCAAGAAAATTCCCTCACCCCAACTACCATTTATATGGAACATTTTTGAAAATGTTATTTTCCTCAAAAATTGCTCTAAAATGTTAAATTAAATACGTTATGTTTAAGATATATTTAGCAAAGGAAATGTATATCTTGAATTTTCTGGGAGTATACTGGCAAACCGTAAGAGATAGACAAAAAGTTATTACTCGAAAAATGTGATGTCATAGAAACACACAATTAATGTTATATATACTTATATTTTGTAGAGTTAATAGTTTGCAATATATTTTGAATTATTGGCAATAAAAAAGAATAGAATTTCAATTGTTTCACATTGGGGCCAGTTTTTAAATAATTTGAGTATCACTTTTCCCTTTTACTTACGAAGAAACAAAAAATAAAATAATTTCTGCTATTCTTTACCTTGATTATCATGATGTAGACAAATGATTAATCTTTTGAATAAAATGTTTGTTTCGGTAGAGCTAAAGAAAATCATGTGAATGGAAAACATCAGATTCTTTTTATCACGTAATATTTTTACTTCTAGTTCCAACTGCTATATTTGTACATAGGAGATAGAAAGTATATTGTATTTCACCCAAAAACTCGATGCCGAGATTTCACTGGAAACATATACTTTAGGGACACCTGAATTCAGAAAGAACATTTTTAAAAATATGTCGTCTGTGAACAGCATAACTCAAAAGGAGAAGTCTGTTAAATATCAAATTTAATATATACGTTCAGGATCCACCAAGGATGCGACACAAAAATGTTCAATAATTACTCCCCCCCAAACTACCCTTTGAATGTAAAACTGTTTAAGCATTCTCATTTTTGTAAAAATAGTTTTAACGATTTGGGTTGAAATATCGTGTATTAAAGACAGTTTACATAGTAAAAGACGAGTATATATGTTGAACTTCCTGCAAAATCCTTTAAGTTCTATTCATTTTGAATGGCTTTTTCATAACTGGTAAACCGTAAGAGATATACAAAGGTGTAGATCTCGCTAAAACATGACTTGTGTCAAATACATTATATTGTGGAGCTATTGCAACTATATTATTATTATTATACTAACAAGAAATTGCACATTTTGAGTTGAAATTTTCCAATAATTACACTTTACACAAATGGGAAGTTGTTATTTTTATTTTGTCATGCTATTCAAGCAAATAGAACGGATTTTTAATGCCCTGTAAAACGACCGGCTTTTAAACTATTTGATTTTCGCTTTCATTTATTATAATCTGATTCTCTTCCCCCCCCTCTCTCTCTCTCTCTTAGTTTTGCCAAATATTTGATATTTAAAACACAAGGGAAAGACATTGAAAAAATGCAGTTTATTCTCCGGGCAAATAATCTCCCCCGATAGATCAGCTCGTTAAGTACCTTGGCTTTCGTGCCCAAGAAATCGAGTTCCATTCCAATCTAAAATGACGGGTGTTAAGTACGGCAGGTTTATTTCAAGAGATTAATTCTCATCTAAACACTGTTATTATTGCAAAGTAAGATCACTTTATTTAAAGTATTATTATTACTATCATTATTATTATTATTATTATTATTATTATTAGAATGTCCTAGAAAGTTCTAGTTATATGGAACATCTCCATGATATATCTTTTATAGAAACTTTCTAATTTTACTTTCTCTAGCCCCATATGTACAATGTACATAGAGATAGAGAAGGTATTGTAATGCATCCAAAAATTCGATACCGAGATTTCACCGGAAATATATTTTTTGGGGTCCCATGAGTCCGAAAAAAGCATTTTTAAAAAAAGGTCTGTGTGTGTGCGTTTGTCTGTGTGTGTGTGTGTGTGTGTGTGTGTGTGTGTCTGTGAACAGCATAGCCCCAAAACAAAAAGAACGTTAAATACCAAACTTTGTATTTAGGTTTAGTATCTTTCAAGGATGCAACACGAAGATTTTTCAAAAAAATCCCCCACCACAAACTACCCTTTACATGGAAAAAAATTCAAAAGTTTTGATTTTCTAATAAATGGCTCTAACGATTTTGATTAAAATCCCGTGTATTAAATCTATTTATGTCCGAAATAAAATGCATATCTCGAATTTTTTGGTAATAGCCTCTGAAGATCTCTTTATTCTCGATGAATTTTGCTGAATTTTGCTTAACTGCTAAACCGTAATAGATAGAAAAAATGTATTACACAAAAAATGTATCTCATGACAAAACACACAATTTTTGTCCTTTACGTTTTTGTTGTGGAGGTAACCGTTTTCGAGATATTCCTTGTTATTGGTTTCAATTGTGAAGTACTTGAAACTTTCTCACACAGGAAGTGTCTGTTTTTGCTTTTGTTCTACTCCTGGCCAAGTAAAGAAGTTATTTGCAATGACAATCGCATAACGATAGCTTTTAAAACATTTGACAATCACTTTAGCATAGTGCATTCCCTTATTCCCTTCTACTTATAAGGAACTAAGTAATACCATTCTGCTAACATTTATCTTGATTAACATTGTGTACAAAGAAGAATAATCTTTTGTAGGAGTTTTGTATAGCAGCTGGAGAAAGTCATGTGAGTGTAAAACATCAGATGTTTATATTATAAATTGGGCAGTGTCGTTAAATAAACTTATTATTCTTGCCAATATCTCAACGTAGAATTATAAACCCTTAGTACGAAATTACTAAAATGTTTTCTATATAAGGGTCAGTGCTGTGGAAGAATTCCATGAATATCTTTATTTTGTCGTCCTTAAAACATGCCAAGTCAATTTTCGTGTTTTTAAACGGTATTCAAACACAAAGAAGCCAATTTTGAGGACTTAGATTCTTTGCAATTCAATGTAAATTTTGTTATATTCTCTACTTAATCCATTGGTAAGAAGGTGTAGTACCCCATCCAAAATTCAATAAGATATCACTACAAATACATATTTTAGGGTCCACTGTATTTAATAAAGCATTTTAGAAAAAGGTTGGTATGTAACTTTATATATAACTATGCCCTTTACATTAAACATTTTCCAAACATTTTGATTTTTTCAAAAACGTACAGTATATTAAAGATATATATACGATAATGTCTATGTTGAATTTTCTGGGAATAGCTCTTGAAGACCTCTATACTCAGAATAACTTCAGTATAAGATTGTATCGTAAGGGGTGGACAAAATCTTACCACACAAAAAATGTCGGTCTCGTTAAAGCATACAATTTATGTTACGCACACTTTTTTTTAGAGTTCACATTTCCGAAATATTCCTTGTTAAATGCTTAAATTTAAAATACTTAACTTTTCTAATATGAAAAGTCGTCATTTGTTCCATATTTCCCTTATTTTACTCCTGGCCACATAAAGAGAACCAAATTTTTATTATATAACAGAGCGACTATCCTTTAAAAGTCTTGACTATCGCTTTATCTTATTGTAATCCCTTATTTTCCCTTAAAGAAATAAGGAGGCAAGTAATAATATAATTTGTATTGATGAGTATTTCGGTTAGCATAGTGTAGTTTTAATAAATACTTTTTAAGAACATTTTGTTTGCAGTGCAGGTAGATTAGGTCATGTGAATGGAACACATCTTACTTTTACTTTCTCTATACATACTATGTACATAATGTGTAGAGAAGGTATTGCACTCCACCCTAAAATAAGATACCGAGATTTCACCGGAAATATATGTTTTAGGGTCCCCAGAAACCAAAAGAAGCATTTTCAGAAAAAGTCCGTGTGTGTATGTGTGTGTGTGTCTGTGAACACGATAACTCAAAAACGAAAAGTCGGTAAAATATCAAACTTGGTATTTAGGTTTAGTATCTTCCAGGGATGCGACAGGAAGGTTTTGAGAAAAATCCCCCCGCCCCAAACTATCGTATACATGGAACTTTTTTTCGAATATTTTTTATTTTTTAAAAAATGGCAGTAACGATATTGATTAAAATGCCGTATACTAAGATATTTACCTGACAAATATAATGTAAATCTTGAATATTCTGAGAATAGCCTCTGAAGAATTACTTTATTCTGAATGCATTTTACGGAATTTTGTATAACTGTTAAACCGTAAGTGATGGACAAAAACGTACAACACAAAAGATAACAACACAAAAGATATAGAGCATTTTAAAATACACACTTTATGTTATATACATTTTTTTCGTGGAGTTGATCGTTTTTGAGATATACCTTGTTTTTGATTTCGGCTGTGAAAAACATTCTTTTCTAATACAGTAATTAACAATATCAGCCGATAGAAACAAAGGGACTTCAGTCACATAGCAACTATTACTTTAACCTATGGTACTCCCTTATTTCGCTTCTACTTACAAAGAAGCAAGTAATAGGACCATTTCCGCTGATTTTTTTCGATTAGTATGAAGTAAATAGAAGCATAAGATTTTTAACAATGATTTATTGCAGAGATATAGAGAAAGTCATGTGAATGGAATACATCATATTTCGTTGCAATCTCAATGTGTAATTTTTTACTAGAAAGTAAGAACAAAATAGTAGAGAGGATTCTTTGGTATTTGTTTAGAATGATCACATTTTGAGAACCCTTTTAATTCATTTGTTACTTATGAAAAATACTGTATGGGTCATTGAAAGCTTCCAGTCAGTTTACCTTGAGTAATGGTGCTGTGAAGATGTTTACTTGACCTCAGGAATCGTGGAGTAGAGAAGCTTTAGAGGCCACACACACACCCTGATACACAAAATATCACCGACACCACAACACCACCACTACCGGCAGGAAACGAGCTAGGGGCGGATGTTTTCTGCACTATAATAAACTACCCTGGGTTCTAAAGTCTTGCCTGGAGTCGTCGTCTATCGAAGTCACCATTTCATAATCCACACTTGTTCGGAATTTTGGGCTCTATATCTCCGGCACTGTCACTATGTGGTGACTTTAAAAACACCGGTTACTTAGTTTGTGTTACCAAAATCACTTTGCACATCTACTATTAAGTTTAATTTACACTAAACACTGACAAATAAAGTTTTACGATGAAACGAGAAAGCGTTGAGGACAGCGTTCATTCTTTGAGCACATCAGCTAGCCTAAAGATGATAACTCATGTAAAAACAAAGGACAAAACAATTCATGCCGGTATCCAGCATTGCAGACTTTTACAAGAGCATCTGTTCAGCAATGTTAATAAAGTTTTTCTGACCTTTGGCTTATGACAAAAGTTTTAGTTGCCGGCACTCATTCCCGACTCTATGAGCACTGCCGTTTTTATGTCATTTCCAGAGTTGTCATTGTAGCGTTCCATAGCCTTAGGCGACTTGAGTTTTAACTTCCCTCATCTCAGTTTTTATCTGACGTCCTCGCAGCTGGCGAAGCGATAAGACTGAAAAAAACGCGAAAGAAAATTCGAGGCAGTTTTCCTTTACTCTGCGCTCGTGTTCGGCTGCGGGGGAGAAATGTTGTCGGAAAGGTTCCGCTCGAGTTTTGATATTTCCCGCGCGATGTCGCCCAGGCCTCGAGTGCAACCTGACTGAGGCAGCGAAACACCGAGGGTTTCTGTGAGGCAGCGAGAAGTTCTCGTGCGCATGTTCGAGCCCGCAGCGCGGAGTAGGGGCGCCTTGCCAAGTTTTTGCCCTCCTCATATTAGACCCTTATACCAGCACAGGTACATCACGCACAATTTTTTGATACCGTGCGTAGCCAATGAGGTGCGTTAGGAACCGCCCTCGTTTAACAGGTGCAGGGCAGTCATTTCCTTACGCGAAGTTCAGGAAAGTATTTTATGAAGATCTGAACGAACTTTTGGAGTGAAATTCAAACTTCTATTCTGTATAGATTTTTCCAAAAGTTAGATGATGGCGTTGTTGCTATGTTTGAATGAATGAATGAATGAATGAATGAAAAAGTGTATTTATTGACACGTATATACTTACATACGAATTTTTCATTAGCCAAAATTATTTCCCATCCACTCTAAAGTTTGGAAAAGAGTCCAATGCTTTGTTTTCCGCTACTCCTCTTGCTCCTCCAGTTCAAGCTATAGTCAATTATATATTCCACCTTCAAAGTATAAGGAAATTCATTATGCCAAAGCAATAGTCATTTTTTTTACACCTGGTCACTATGTGAAACAATTGAGGTTCAGTTTGCTTTGCATGGTCCCTTTAAGAAACACTAGGTAGTGTACAACTGAAATCTACAACAAGGAATATCTGTCTGCTCTACAAGAAAACAACATACAACATAAAATATACGTTGTAACGAGATCTATATGTTTTGTGTATTAAGTTTTTGTCCACCTCTTATGCCTTAGTCATTATCCCAAATTTTGCAAAATTCATTCAGAATAAAGAGATGTTTATAGGCTATTTCCAAAAAATGAAAATTTGTTTTGTATTAGTGATTTAAATATCTTTAATATACGGTATTTTAACCAAAAACGTTATACTCATTTTTGAGAAGAAAAAATATTCTAACATTTCTCCATGTAATAGTTTATGATGGGGGGATATTTTTTGAAAATCTTCATATACCATCCTTGGAAAATGTTAAACATGAATACCAAGTTTGGTATTTAACCGCCTTCTCGTTTTTGAGCCAGACTGTCTGCAAACATACACAAAAACGGACATTTTTATAAAAATGGTTATTTCGAACTCACAAAATATTTTTTCCGGTGAAATCTCGATATCCACTTTTTTTTTTGGGTGGAATATATTTTCTCTGGTTTCTAAAAAATGAGCTAGGTGATGCAGTATTAAAAATATTCTAAAACAAAGTCAGCTTTATGGGAAATGAGTTTACAAATATATGTCATATTATATTTTTATATTAGCTCCATTAATGATGAAAAATTATTACTTTTCGTACTGTCCAAAATTGTTGATAAAAATTTTGCTTGTTCAAAATGTAATAGATTAATTAGCAACATTAGAGCACTTCTTCGACAAAGAATATTATCATTTCTTTTTAATATATTTTTGAAAGAAAGAATTAACAAAAAACGTAGCTAAGCTGTACACAATAAGTAAATTCGCCGCCGATAATAACCTTGCAACTGCTCCAACTGCTCTGGCGCAAATAGTCAATTCCAGCTTCGCAATTAGTAAGAATTACCAACTTCATATACAACGGCGAATTCAAACCAGTGAAAAAAGATTTAAAATAAAATACAACACCTATATACAACGCCACAGAGGCCCCCTTCTTCAAATCCGCATTGTGCGGTCAACGTACAGTAAATATTTGTCTACTAATGTTAACAATTTAACACCAGTAAATGTACCTTAGCTACAGCTGCACCGTTTCAAATAGCACTCCAATTTTTCGAACTTTACTTATAGATTAAGTCAGTGCAAGCTAGGACAGCAAATACTGAATAAAACATAGCGTACGCGACGCTTTAGCGAACGAAGTTGGTTTTGTATTAATGATGGCCTTCAACTAGTGACTCACCTGAATGCTTAAAATAGTACCAACACTGTGTGAAATTTTGGAGTTTTATTTCATCTGTACAATTGTGTGCTCGGAAATGTGTATATAATGCGCAGGGGTTTATTTTGTTAAGGAAATACCAAATAGTGGCAAAGCTCTACTGCCTACATGGTTCTAACACTCCACTTAAGGCTTGCTTTCCTCTAATCTTAAAACTGAACTCAACTAGAACTTAAAACTGAAAAGTTATATTCAGGCCACTTTTCAGTTCAGTTCAGTTGTCTTTTCCTAGGAAACTGAACTGAAAACTGCACATCATTAAAATGGCTGAAGAATGTTTGAGAAGGTAGCATGGCACTGGAAAAGTGAGTTAGAGTTGGATACTTTGATGTTTTTTTTTCTTTCCTTCTTTCTTTCTGGTCGATGAATTAACAGATAGTACTAATAATGAGCAAAGTTGTAGGAAACGTTGTGAGGTGCATTGCAGTTCAGAGGGTGCCTATGAAGCTTTGGTTAGGAGGCACCTGAAGGACAATGACACTAAGGTGATGCTGGAATATTTTTGAAGAGCTGCTTAATATTCCTGGCGCAGCAAGAATACCAGAAACTGACCTACTACAACAGAAAGTTATTCTTGGTGACGAAGCCTTTGCTCTACACAGTCAGTGCATGGCAAGAAATATGCCATATATAATTACAGACACAGCAAAGCTCGCAGAACTTGATTTTCCCAATATCTCTCTCAATTCCCTCCAAAGCCTCTGTTTTGTCTCTGCATTTCTATACTCGACATGTGCGTTGTATAACAAAGTCAATTATGCTCTCTTCCTCAATTTGTGAAGACCTTCGCTTTCCAATCTTTATGTTAAAATATATAAACCAAATTACAAACAAATACCGCAACTATAACCTCACTAATGCTATCTCGTCATCCAAAGCTCAACTAAACTGAACTGAACTGAAAAAATGACTTCCACCGTAATTTTCGCCGCCTAGATTTCTAGTGGAGAACTTAAAATGTCTAGTGACAAACGAGAAAGGAGAGATTCAATTGTCAGTTTAGTTCAGTTTCGTTAAGTTCTCGGCCGGGGAGGAAAGCATTTCCATAATAAAAAATTGCACAGTTCGTGACCACGTGATCCAAACTAAAAAATATTAAGTTCAATTTTCAGTTCAGTTGAGTTTTCAGATTAGAGCAAAGCGTGCCTTTAATGTATGTCTTAGGAATAGCATACGGACGGAGGAGTGTCGGTCAAACCTTTCGTTGGTTATTGTACCATTGCCCCACACGCACAGATATAGAGAGAATATATAGAAAATGCCCTGTCCTTAAGCAGTGTAATAGTTGATGCACGGTTTTGCCAAGCCGCCATATTTAGATACAAAACTTTTGAGATGAGTACCCTTAAGTGGGTTAAATGTATACACAAAAATAAAATTTTGTGGTGTTTAATGTTGAATTAAGCTGTAAATTTATAGTGTGCTTTAAACCAGCATAATGACCAACACATGTGTGGTGTTTGGTTTTAGTTTCTCGAACAGCATTAGCATAAACAAGGAAAGGGAAATATGTTTAACATTTTCAGTGCTATGGTGGAGTTAATGGAGTTTGGGGATAATAAATCTTAGAATTTCATATTTCCCTGCAGCAATTTTTAAATAAATTATATCTGTCAACTCTTACGGAGTTTACATTAATTCCGAGTAATATATAAAGCAAGGGAATACTGCAAGTCATTTGGTCCGAGTCAAGCTGCACCCTGCCACCAAAAAATTTCTATTTCACGGTCGGAAATATACTGTTGGTGGGGTGTGGAGAGCTCTATCTCGCCTGTTGTTTAGGATGGGGAGGTTAAATAATCGGTGGTATGGCATGGCTGGATGATAACAGGGCAGGTAGAAGCACCCCGTGTGAGACCTGTTTTGTACATTTTGTAACATATTACTATACTTTTTTTAGTTATTAGTGCATAATATTGCATTTTCAACTTGAAATACACAAAATTATGGCGAATTATTATTGCTCAAAATCAAATTTCGAATTGTTATCAATTTTTAATTATAGTGTTGCCTTAACTCAGCAATGAGGTTTTCTCGCATAAAAATATGTTAGCAGTCAAAAAGTTAAATACATAGATTAATGAACTTATTTATGTGATGTTTTGACTGAAATATGTTTTACATTATCAACAGAACGAATCTGTATTGTTTGTTAGATTTTAGATGTCCAACTCGGAAATACCCTTGAGTAGCAGACAGAATTGGCAACCTACTCCGGTTTATAAGAAACCTCTTGCTGACTCACGAGAAATAATTACTATCAAAGTATGTGCTTATGATACCAGAATCGTGAGAATAGGGGGCGTACTCATCGGAGTCGAAGTGCAATACATGCAGTCCACAGTGAAAGCCATTTTATTCTTTTGGATATTCTCTGATGCTTGTCACTTTTTTTTTTTGCACTTAATTATTTTAAGCCTTTCCCCAAACGTGTGTGTGTGTGTGTGTGTGTGTGTGTGTGTGTGTGTGTGTGTGAGTGTGTGTGTGTTGACATACATGCATCCTATATATGACTGCCTTATACATATATTCAGGATAGTTTATTTAGTTCACTCAATAAAGGAATTAGAGTAGAATATTTATAGCTTAATGTAGAGGAATTAATGGCTATAGGCATTAGAGTCAAAGAATAAGGATTGGTCAAAATATGTTATTTTGGCCTCCTCCATTTTAGAACAACAAATTAGAACAAAATTAAGTTATGACATTTCCGAGATGTTTACTGCAATAATACCAATTTAAATGATAACTTCTGAAAGACCGAAAAACTTGATTGTATTGCATATTCCTTCAACTAGAGATCTCTCACCTTCCATTGTCCTTTGTTTTTACTTCATAAAATTAGAAAAAACAATTTGACAGATATTTCGTAAGGTAGTACCACACGGGGGCGCCCCCGGGAGTGATGGTGAGGTGAGAGAATACATCAGGCGGCCGGAACCAGGAGCAATAACATGGACTCTACGGTTCCCAGATATAAACATCTCAACAGTCAGACAGCAGATCAGGCTACGAACCCCACCCCACGGGAGTATTCCTCATCCCGTTAACCAGCCGAAGTAAGGGGATGGAGAGATTCACAACGACCTTCCTGTTTCCTTCCGCACAACCCCAACTAGGAGGATCAGGAATTTGTAGCTTGGTCTAATTTCCCATACTACAGTTTCCTTCGCCTCGGAAATAAGAGTCTGCTCTATCCATACACTGCCTGTACTACTTGGCTTAGACAATGAAATCCTACATTTAAAAAAAAAATGTGATGTGTTTCATTCTCATGACTTTCTCTACATCTGTGCAACAAATTATTGTTAAAAAGCTTATTCTTCTAGTTCTTTCATACTAATTGAAAACAAATTAGCAGAAATGGTATTTTTTCTTGCTTCCTTGCAATTAGAAGGAAAATAAGGGAGTACCATGGCCTGAAAAGATAGTAAAACACTGGTTGCTATGTGATTGAAGTGGCTTTGATTGTATGGACCGAAGTCCATATGAGAGAAGTGTAAGTATTTGAGACTGAAACCAATAACAAGGAATATCTAGAAAACAGTCAACTCCACGAAAAAAAGTATAACAAAGTGTGTGTTTTAACCAGCTCAATAAGTTTTGTATAGTAACTTTCGTCTATTTCTTATGGTTTACCAGTTATGCACAATTCTCCAAAATTAATCTAGAATTAATATGCCTTCAGAAGTTATTCCCAGAAAATCCAAGCTATTCAATTTGTTTTGCCATGTAAATATCTTTAATATACGATATTTTAATCAAAATTGTTAAGAGCTATTTTTGAGAAAATCAAAATTTTTGAACATTTTTTCAATGTAAAGGTTAATTTGAAGTGGGGGAATTTTCTTAAAAATCTTCATGTCGCATCTTTGTAAGATACTAAACTTAAAAATCAAGTTTGGTATTTAATGGTCTTTCCGTTTTTGAACTATGCTGTCCACAGACACACACGAACCTTTTTCTAAAAGTTTTCTTTTTGGATTCAGTCGGACTTAAAATCTGTATTTCCGGTGAAATCTCGGTATCGAATTTTTTTGGGTATAATACAATACTTTCTCTATACACTATGCACATAGTACGTGTAGAGAAAGTAAAAATAAGGTCAGTGGAATATTGACGCGTTTCAGGGAACAAGTACGAGAGGGTTGCGATTCATGTTGGGTATCGAAATTACGAAAAGATTTACAAGAAATTGGTGGGGATATCTTTGGCTACGGAAGCGGCATGGTAGGTAGCATGTTGAAGATAATTCGGACAGGAATACATGATATTGGAATCACAGTGTGCGGCTAATATTTCTCTCAACTTACAGTGTCAATATCCGGGAGTTCGTCTAGTTAGATGCCTGTAAACGTGAACAAAGAAGCGGTTAAGTATGGTTAAGATTAGGCGCCGGGATAGACAACAGAATAACTGATGACGCCGGAGTGAAAATTTCTCCACTCTGCGGGGAAACAGAGTCATATTCTGGCTGAATGCATTGAAACAGAAATATTAAGAATGCAATATTTACCACCACCACAGTTTCTGGATTCCATTCGGGAAATGAAGGCTTCTATAGATATAATATAGGACGCTGGGCATCATAAAACGGGGTTATTTCTATGATTCAACAAAGGAGATTAATTGCTATGGAGAACAAAAGAGGGGGACAGGATACACAGAGCGTTATTCTTAAATCAGAACAATGTATTATATATTATATTATATATAATCATAGATTTTTAGATAAAGCTTCATCTTTAATTCTTTCTGAATTGATATTTTATCTCAATTCATTTCTCTGTTATATTATTATGAGGTAACTTAATGTATAGCTTTACTATTACTTTCTCTATACGTATTATACACATACTGTATAGAGTAGGTATTATATTACACCCAAAAATTCGATACCGAGATGTCACGGGAAATATATGTTTTAGGTCTCCCTGAATCCAAGAAAAGCATGTTTAGAAAAAGGTCCGTTAAATACTAAACTTGGTATTTAAGTTTAGTATCTTCCAAAGATACGACACGAAGATTTTTAAGAAAATCTCCCCTCCCCCAACTACTCTTAACATGGAAAAATTTTCGAAAATTTTGATTTTTTCAAAATTGGATCTAAATATTTTGATTAAAATATCGCATATTAAAATATTTAAATGATAGATAAAATATATATTGAAATTTCTGGGAATACCGTCTGAAGTCAGATTTATTTGGATGATTTTTCTGATGATTTTTTTACATAAGCGTTAAACCGTAAGATATAGACAAAAAACTTACTTCACAAAAAGAAGAGCTGATTAAAACACACAATTATGTTATATGTATTTTACGTGGAGTTGAGATATTCCTTGTTGTCGGTTTCAGTTTAAAATAATTATACTTCTCTCATATGAGAACTTGTCAACTCCTGGCCACAAAAAAAAAAAAAAAAAAAAAAAAAAAAAATGGATTTCAATCACATAGTAACTATATTTTAAAACACGTGACTGTCGGTTTTAGTTCTAATTTATTTTCCCCTTCTACTTATAAGGAACTGAGTAATAAGACCGTTTATGTTAATGTTTATCTTGATTAGCATGAAGTAGATAGAAGAATAAGCTTGTTAACAATAAACTGTTACAGAGATGCTGAGAAAGACATGTGAATGGAACACAGCAGTTCTTTTTACAAAACTTTTACCATGGAGAACGGAAGAGGAGCCAGGGTACAAGAGAGTGAGGGCGTGGTTCTTCTTTGCTAAGTTTATGTTTGAATTTTATTTTAATTATTTATCATTCCTTTGTATATTTTTTCTCTCTTGTATAGTGTTATGTTGCAATAAATAAATGCATATTTTTAATACTTTACAAAAATCTGACTGCAAATATCCGAGGATATTTGCACGTACAGCCATGAGGTCCATGAGATTGTTTCATATCTCCAAGAGTATACTGAACATATTTGGCAATATAATCACCACCACTTCCACTACGGTTTTTGAGACCTTTATGGTGGTCCCGGGGTGGGACCTTTATGGCTACCGTATTGATAATAAAGTAGAATATATTTACAATATTTAAAATGAAGTTTTCTCTGTAAATAGCGACGAGTCTCTACAAATATTATAACGCGTAAGTCATAATTGCATTCAAAAGAAACTATAATTACAAGCTGATATTTGTGGTTGTTCATCCGAGTTTTATATGTTTGTTTTCTCAGTTACTTTTCCTTCTTTGTAGTTTACTGAGTTTTAGTTTACTTCTGTTTGTGTTTTAATGATTTTAAATAGTCCGAAAAAAGCAGGTTATTAAACAATAAATTTAAAGGAAATGTGGAAAGTAGGGCAATGCCGGGTATTTCAGATAGTTTCTGTATAAATGCGCGGTTTCCTGCAACAGAAGTTTCTGCTCCGATTTAACAGCACTTGTTTTCTACCAGAATCGAGTTACTTTTGTTTTTTACTGATAACGCGAAAATGGGTTTCTGTACCTTCAAAATAAAACGTTTGTTTACCTTCCAAACTTAAAAGCGTTTTTGTTTCATGTGAGATTATCTCGTAAAAGACGCAATTCCATTAGTTGAAGGGCTGTCTGGAGTATGCAAACCCAACTGAGCTCAACTTATACAAGAGTCATTTCCAAAACGATTATTCGGCTAACGTCATATCATCGTCGTTTAAGACAGTTTTCGCCTCCTTTGGGAATCATGCTTCTCATTACAGTTTTTTTGTCGCCGTCTCTCGACCTCGCTGTCTACAGGGATTAGGCAAATAACGCGGGTGCCTCGCTAATTGATTGAGTGGAATTTCATCTCCTTGTAAACCGCATTAAGCCACAAGTTCTGCTGACGTCGGCAAATTCTTTCCGAGAACTATTAGACTCGTGGAATTTCCTATATTAAGGTGGCTTCGGCATGCCATCATTCTGGGAATCCCTTTCACTTCCTTTCACATTTTTTGAGCTCCTAAGATTTCCCTTATATTAGCTTTTACCGTTCATCTAATCATTTCGCCTTGCATCTGGTACCATCGGCAGAGATTTAACAAATGCCCTGGAAGTAGGGAATCAAGATGCCAGTCTAGTAGGTATAGGCGGCGGCTCCGCGCTGAAGGAAGACCCGGATTCAATTCTCGGGGACCACTATTGACCATGATCATATTAATTGTTTTCTCACAGAAACCGTGTGTAGGACTGGAGTTGGATAGGTTGAGTCAGACTGAAAAATTCAATGCACGGATCTCTCGGTCTCTAGCCGATTGCTCTACCACTAAGCTACCATGGCATTTTCAGTCTGACTCTACCTATCCAACTCCAATCCTACACACGGTTTCGGTGAAAACAACTAAAACTATCCTAATTGTCCATAATAGATGGCTATACTATGAATCCTGGGACTTAAAGTATTTACAACATTGTAAGTCGCCATTGGGATTGTAATCTCAAAATAATTTGAGATCACCTTGTGGTTTACCGGGAAACATGCGAGTCACTTCATAAATTTAATGCTATGCCGGCATGTTTCCATCGTAGCTCAGTGGTAGAGACCGGGAGATCCGTGATTCAAATCCTGGCTATGGCATTGGAATTTTAGTCTGACTCTACCTATCCATATTGACCATGTTTATTTTCCAATGCACTCCCGAGACACTCGCTGCTATCTATTTCAGAGTTGAGGAACCAGGCGTGTTTGATGTGTTGTGGAAAGCATAGGACATTTCAAAACTAATTATTATTGTAAATATGAAAATTTCTGATAATATTTGAATTTATTAGAATTATGTAGATGAAATATTTGTCTTTTGCTAGAAAGCTTTGTTTTTAAATGTTTCATTTGCATAGCCCCCTTTAACTTCAATCGTCATATCGGGGGCTTTGACTTGAGAAACAACTCGTATTACTGTAGGTTTTTGAAATATTAGGTTCATCAATTTTATATCACTAAACACACGCACATTTACTCTCTATGGGGGATAGGGAATAATTGTGGTTAAAGAGAAATTCCCGCCCCAGCTGGGCATTGAACTCGGGACTTCTGGGTGAAAAGTCAGCTTGCTGACCATTCGACCACGGATGCAGTCTAAGAAAGTTTTATTTCCGGAACAAATAGATATATTTATGTAAAGCATAACAATATTATGGTATATTTATTCAACTTAATGGTCCCACATAATCCCTTCTTCCCTTGAACAGTAAATTTAATGTTTCTCTTAAGAAAGTTATGCTGATTTATTTGGTTTCTGTTCTCATGTTTTTATTAATGGAGTAGATGTCATCAGTAATCTGCTTATTATGTCTAAATTGTATTATTCTTAAGAGAACCTCCTGGCAAAAGTCTATATACACGAAAGAGCTTGAGGCAGACTTCAGCTGCTTCTTCTGTTGAAACTGCCAGTGAATATGAGGCCAGGTTCGACGAAACTACGGCCGTGCACCAAAACCTTGTGAACATTGGGAGGTAAATGAATATAAACTCAACATACAGTCTTGCAGTTTTGTCCGTATAAGTAGAAAATTAATCTATGTCTGCTTTTATCTCCACTGGAAATATCTTCTGGAATTACCTTAAATCGATAGACGAGTTGCAGATTTGCACCTATTATTTCTACTAATTTTCAGTGTCCACAAAAATTTTGCTTCTGATGTTTCTATAGCCTGGTTAAGAATATCTGCTATTAATCCTAATAGATTTCTAAGTTTTTCTGGCGTGCCCTATTTCTTCTCTTGAACAATTTTCCTTTCCTCTTTTGAACAAATTTAATTCACCAGCTCGATTACTGCTACATGGAATTTCATGGTAGTTTGCAGCTAATTATGAGTATTTTAGATATTGTCAACTATGTAAAGAAAGCCATATTTTCATTATTGCGACTTTATATAAGACAGTTTATGTTTAAAAGTATTTTCTTTTCTTCGTTAGGCAAGTTAGTATCAGATATTATATTACTTTCCATTAAATGTATTCTTTTTGGAAACCTATTTTAAGAACATATCTTCATAAGGTCTTGGAAACAGTTTTTTTTTATAATGTTGACTCTCGAGGGACCTGGGATAAAATATAAAGTGGTTTCAGATTTAATTTCTGAGGTTACTATTTTTAAGAGCTAAAAATATACAAAATATTATTCTGCGGCTCTTTTTTATAATTCTAGTAAATGAATAATTATTTTTCTAACTTACTGAATTCATACCATGTGCATATGTGTGTATGTGGACAACATAACTCAAAATCGAAATGTCCGTTAAACGCCAAAACAGGTACTTAACTTCAGGTATCTTCCAAGAATGAGACACGAAGATTTCCATGAAAATCCTCCAACCCAAACTACACTTACTTGTAAGATTTTTCGAAAATTTCTATTTCCTGAGAAATTGCTCCTATGATTTGATTAAAATAGAGTATATGAAAGATATTTTATAACAAATAACATATTATAGGAATAACCCCTGTAACACTGTTTATACTGAATGACTTTTGTATGACTGATAAAATATCCCACTTTTTTTTGTAGAACTAAACATTACGAGTTATTCCCCGCTGTTGGTTTCAATTTTAAACAACTTACAGTGTTCTAAAATGGGAAGTCCTTGTCATTTTATATCTCTTTTATTTTACTTCTGGCCATGGAAATATAATCGATTTTAAATGAGAATGCATAATGATGAATTTTAAACAATGTGAGTATTATTTTAGCTTAGTGTATTCCATTAATTTCCTTCTACTTATTAGGAACTATGTCATAGTAACTGATAATGTTTATCTTGATTAGCACGAAATAAATGACAATATGCTTTTGTAAGTTTAGTTTTCTTGCAGAACAGATAGAGAAACTTATATGAATGGAACGTTCTTTTTTATTTTGGATGAACAACTAACAACAGTGTGTACTAGAATGTACATCTATATAAAATTGGACTTCTAAACTTTGTGTGTTTACACATGTTCGTACTTACGTTGCTTTTCACACAGTACTGGCAAACGAAGCTTTGCGTGCTTTATTATTCTAAACGTTTCACTAGGCAGAATTTTAAAGACAGTATATAAAAGTAGCTTACTTATTTTTCCTTGTACGTAATCCCCTTAGTATCAGAAATGGAGTAGTATATTTCTGATTGTATTGCAAGTGAAAAGAAGAGTTGCAGTTTTTATACCTATAAACCCTTCAATTTATTTTAAATTCTATTAGCAATCAAGAAAAACAGCTTTACTATATTTTTTAAAAAGTAGTATGCACAGGAAGAAAGACTACGTGGGAGAAAAAGAGGAAAAGGACCAGGTGCAGATTGTGGAATAGGGAAAAAGTAGAAGTGCGGAGGGTTCGACATAGGAAAGTCTGCGAGAGAAACAGAAGACGATCTGCATTTAAGGCTAGAGCAACAAACGAAGCTTTAAAAATCTGATGTGTTCCATTTACACGACTTTCTCTAGCTCTACCGCAAATAAACCTTTTATTCAAAAGATTAATCTTTTATCTACATCATGCTAATCAAGATAATCATTAGCACAATTTGTCTAATTATTAGGGAAATAATGAATGTACAGACTAAAATAGACAGTCTCGTCCTTTAAAAGCCAGGCGCTATGTGAAACAATTAAAATTCCATCCTTTTTTTATTGCCAGGAGTAAACACATGAAAAGCGAGAAGAAAGATATTTCTGCGTACGAGAAAAGAACTGCCTTAAAGTTGATACCAATAATCCGGAATATCTCGGAAACGGTTAACTCTACAAACAAAAAGTATATATCATTAATTGTGCGTTTTAATGATATTAACATTTTGGTACAATAATTTTTGTCTATCTATTATGGTGTGCCGGTTATACAAAAGTCACCCAATATGAGATAATCTTCAAAAGCTATTCTCAGAAAATTTAAGATATACATTTCGTTTTTCAAAAAATTATCTTAAGCACAAGTTATTTTAATATAATTCCTCACAGCAATTTTTGACACAACAAAAATTTTCCAGACATTTTCATGGAAAGGATAGTTGTGGGTGGAGGGATTTTCTTGTTGCATCCTTGGAAGATACTCTACTTAAATACAAAGTTTCGCAATTAACGGTCTTTTCGTTTTTGAACTATGCTGCCCACAGAGACATACCACGCACACACAAACGTAGAAGACACACACACTTGGACATATTTCTAAAAATATTTTTTTGGGAATCCGCGGGTCTCAAGAGAGTATTTTCGGGGAAATCTCGGTATCGAGTTTTTGGGTCCAATACAGTACCGTCTGTATATACTATGCATATAGCACGTGTAGAAAAAAATAAAAATATTATATGCCATATTATTTGCCTATTCTGCAAGAAACTATTCTTAAAAATATTATATTTTACACTCACATACTTTTTCTAACTGTTCTACAGACTTCTTACAAAAGTTTATTCTTCTTTCTACTCCATGCTAATCGAGGTAAGCATTAGCAGAATGTTCTTATTACTTAGCTCCTTGTAAGTAGAAAGAAACTAAAGGAATGCTCTATGCTACAGCGATATTAAAATGTTTTAAAAGACATCGTTATGTGACTGCCTTTGATATGGGCTTCTTTGCCTGGAGAAGAACAAAAGAAAACAGGACACTTCCAGTCTGAGAAAAATATGTCTATCTTTTATAATTTAACCGTTATGCAACATTCTAAAAAATCAACCAGAATAAAATGCCCTTCAGAAGTTATTCCCAGGAATTTCAAAATATACATTTTACTTATATTGTGAATAATTTTAATTTACGGCATTTTAATCAAAATCGTTAGAGACCATTTTGAGAAAAACAAAATGTTCTAAATGTTTTCCATTTAAAGGGTAGTTTGAGGTGGAGGAATTTTCTTGAAAATCTTGGTGACGCATCATTGAAAGATAATAGACTAAAATACCAAGTTTTGTATTTAAACTACAGACAGACACACATGGACCTTTTTCTAAATATGTTTTTTTCGGTTTCAGGGGTCTCAAAACATACATTTCCGGTGAAATTTCGGTATCGACTTTTTGGGTGTCTCTATAAAATATTCATATAGTACTTGTAAGAAAATAAAAAGCCTATTCTGCATGATACTCAAGATAAACATTAGCAGAATGTCACCCTAAATTAATTTTAGATCCCTCTGTCGGATTACCGGGAAAAACGCGAGTCAGTTGGGGTATTTAATGCTACATGTTGCCATAGTAGCTCAGTGGTTAAAGCCACAGGCTAAAATCCCGGCTATGGTATTGAATTTTTCAGTTTGATTCCACCTTTCCAACTCAGTTGGATTTTATTTGACATTTGGTTTTTGAGTTTTGCGGTACATAACCACACTTTTTTTTTAAAAAAAATCAGATGTGTTATATTCATATAATTTTCTCTACCTATGCTGCGTAAAACAGTTCTTAGAGATGCTTATTATTCTATCTCTACTTCAAGCTTATCAAGATAAACAATATCATAAATAGATTTATTGCTGTTATTATATAATTTTACAAAAGGAAAAAGGTAATACAAAGCGACTGCCAAATCTTTTAAAAGCCGGTCGCTATGCTATGATCTTTACTTGACCAGGATAGCCTGCATGAAAAAAAAATGTATAATTACTTCTCATTTAAGAAACATCTGATGTGTTACACTCACATGATTTTCTCTAGCCACTCTACAAACAAATTTCTCACAAAAGATAATCTTCAACATCACGCTAATCGAGATAAACTTTAGCAGAATTTTATTACTTAGTTCCTTATAACTAGACTAGAACTAAGGGAATGCACTAGGCCAAAGTGATACTCAAATGTTTTAAAAGCTGTCGTTATGCGATTGTCATTTCAAACCACTTTTTGCTTGGCCAGGAGTAAAACAAAAGAGGCCGCGCCGTGGCCGAGAGGTTAGACCACTCGCCTCTCACCTAGACGGCCCGTGTTTGATCCCAAGCGACCGCACGTGAAATTTATGGTGGACAAAGCGGCGCTGGGGTGGGTTTTCTCCGGTTTCCACCGCCATCGCATTCCACCGGTGCTCCATCTTCATTCATGCATTATCAGTGTCTCAGTTGCGGTGCCATAAGTAGTTAAAGCGGGCGTTAAACACTACCAAAAATAAAAAGAACAAAAGAAAAACGAACATTCCCATCTGAGAAAAGTATAAGTACTTCACAATTGAAACTACAATCAAGGAATACCTCGAAAACGGTAAGCTCCACGGAAAAAATGGGTATGATATAACTTGTGTATCTTAACAAGATCTACATTTTTGTATAACCTCTACATTAAGCTTTTGTCCATTTCTTACGGTTCACTAGTTATGCCAAATTAAGCAAAATTCATTCAGGATAAACAGGTCTTTAGAAGCTGTTTCCAGAAAATTCAAGATATACATTTTATTTGCGATGGAAATGGCTTTTATATGTGTTATTTTGATCAAAATTGTTAGAACTATTTTTAAGAAAAACAAAATTTTTGAAAAATTTTCCAAGTAAATGGTAGTTAGGGGTGGGGGGATCTTCTTGAAAATCTTCGAGTCGCATCCTTGGAAGATACCAAATTTAAATACAAAGTTTGTTATTTAACCGTCTTTTCGTTTTTGAGCTATGATGTCCACAGCCAGAGAGCCACACTCACACATACACTGACCTTTGTTGAAAATGTTTTTTTTTTTGGACTGAAGGGGTTCTTATACATGTATTTCCGGTAAAAACTCGAAATTTTGGGTGGAATACAATACTTCTCTATCCCTATGTACACTGCTAGATGAAGTAAAAATGCAAGCATTGGAACATTTAAATTACTACAAAAAATTTCTTCAAAAAGATAAATGTACTTACTTGTAAATTGTATTTTGTTTAGATCTACATTTTTCTATAGATCAGTTTATCAGTAGTGCAGAGTCAATCAGAATGAGGGCACATCAGAGACTATCCGCAAGAAACTTGAGATACACATTTCATTTGACATGTAAGTATACTTAATATACGGTATTTTAACAAAAATGGCTAGACATTTTGGAGATAAACAAAGTTTTCGAAATTTTGACCATATAAAGGATAGTTTCGATGAGGCTTTTTCTAGAACATGTAAGTTGGTATTTAACCTACGTTTAGTTTTCGAGCAGTACTACTTAGAGACGCACAGACACAGACATGGAGCTTTTTCTAAAACTTTAATGTATTCCTTAACTTTTCTACACCTTTTTTTACACCGCTGTAACAAATTATCCTTTAACATCTTATTCTTCCATCTGTTTCATGTTAATCCAGATAAAGAATAGCCCAACTGATGTTTTGCTACTTAGTTAAAGCGATACTCATTTTTTTTTAAAAAAATGGTTGCTATTTGTCTGCTTGATCAAAAGTTGACTAATTCTCATATGAGAAAAAAAAATTATGCATTTTCAATTTTATACCATAATAAGGAATATCTCATAAATGGTTAGCTCCACAAGAAATTATATAATACACAAGTTGCGTTTTATAACGAGATGTACATTTTTACTTTCCCTGCACATACAATGTACAGTGTGTCTAGAGGAGTTATTGTAATGTACCCAAAAATTCGTTACCGAGATTCAACCGGAAATAGATATTTAGGATCCCCTGAATAAAAAAAAACAGCATTTTCAGAAAACTGCCCATGTGTATGCGTCTGCCTGAGTGTGTGCATCTGTAGGCGGCATAGCTCAAAACCGAAAAGTACGTTAAATACCAAACTTCATATTTAAGTTCAGTATCTTCAGAAAATGCGACACTAATATTTTTAAGAAAATACCCCACCCCCAACTTCCCTTTATATGGAAAATTTTCCAAAGTGTAATTTTACTTAAAAATATCTCTAACGGTTTGAATTAAAATACCACATATTAAAGCCATTTCCATCACAAATAAAATTATCTTGAATTTTTTGGAATTAGCCTCTGAAGACTTTATTCTTTATGACTTTTAATGAATTGTGCATAGCTGGTAAACGTAAGAGATAGACAAAAACGCACTACACAAAAATGTAGATCTCGTTAAAACACACAATTTATGTCATTTATATTTTTTCGTGCAGTTTAACGTTTTAGAGATATTCCTTGTTAGTAGTTTTAATTTTAAAGTACTTATACTTTTCTCACACAGGAAGTGTACGTTTTTATTTTATTCTATTCCTGTCCAAGTAAAGAAGTGATTTGCATTGACAATCGCATAACGATAGCACTTTAGCCTGTAGTATTCCCTCATTTCCCTCCTACTTATAGGGAACTAAGTAATAAGAACATTCTGCCAATGTTTATCTTGGTTAGTATTGTGTAGAAAGAAGAATAATGTTTTGTAAGAAGATTGTTTGGTCGTCTCCTTAGCGCGGTGGTAGCGCAGCTGCATACCAAGCGGGAGACCTGGGTTCGATTCCCAGTACTGGCGTGGGGATTTTTCCCCCGCTGGGAGACCTGGACCGGGGTGCACTCAGCCTCGTAAGGTCCCTGGGGGGCCAATTGAGGAGCTACTTGATTGAGAAGTAGCGACTCCAGGTCATGAGGACCGCATTAACCGGCCGGGAGGGGCTCGACTCACCCTCCAATACTGCCCCCCCATTCATGACGTCTGTAGTGGACCGTGATGGGGGACGCAGCGCCCGGGCGGTAGGCCAAGGTTCCCCGTGAGCTGTCGTGCCATGGAGTTATAAGAAGATTGTTTGTAGAACAGCTAGAGAAAGTCATGTGAGTGTAACACATCAGAGTTTTTATACTAACCCTTGTCTACTACTTACAATTTACGAGTTAAGTAATTCAGAATAAAGAGGACTTTGAGGCTATTCCCAAAAACTCAAGATGTACTCTTTTATTTGTCATATAAGCAGGTATCATTAATACGTGGCATTTTCATCAATATCCTTATAGTCATTTTTCAGAAAATCAAAATTCTAATAATTTGTTTTATTTAAAATGTGGTGTCGTATTCTTTGAGATTCGGAACTTAAATATTAAGTTTGGTATTTAACCAACTTTTTGTTTTTTGGTTACAGTGTTCACAGATACAAACACCGCACACAGGACCTTTCTCTAAAGGTGCTTTTCTATATACAGGGGCACTCTAAAAACTGTATTTCCAGTGAAATTTCAGTAACGAATTTTTATGCTGGAGTGCAATGTCTTTGTACTATATACGGTAGCATGTGCAAGTAGAAAATAATGTCTTTTCTTCTTTTTTAGCTTCAGTGGCTCCTATCAACGAGTATTTTCAGTGAAATCTCAGTAACAAGTTTTTAAGCGGAATACAATACCTTCCTTATAAATATACAGAGCATAGGAAAACGAAAGCTTTTTTTCGTGCATGTATATAAATTTTGAAATACATGTAACGAATAATTGATAACATTTCAAAACAAGAAAATTCAAGATATACATTTTATTTGTTACTTAAGTATCTCTAATGAATCTCTAATGAATGGCATTTTAATTAAGTTCCTTGTAGTCATTTTTGAGAAAATAAAAATTTTAATATATTTCTTCATGTAAAGGTTACTTGTGGTGAGAGGATTTCTTTTTGAAAATCTTCATGTCGCATTCTTTTCAGATGGTGAACTTAAATATCTAGTTTGGTATTCAACAGATTTTTTATTTTGAGTTATGGTGTTCGCACACACCCACACAGTTATATCAATTGCAATCCTATTTTTATTTTGAATTATGGTTATAATTGATAGTTGTAATTTTCTTAACTTGAATTGGAGCTCGTCCTGTTGAAGATCCTTATATATTAAAAGGTGCACAAAATATTTTGATATTTTAGGATTACATTTATTTCCTATAAAAATTATTCATTTTAATGTTATACAAATCCCTTTAGAAAGATAAACGAGAGGATA
Organism: Hymenopus coronatus; assembly: GCA_030762935.1. NCBI lineage: Eukaryota > Metazoa > Arthropoda > Insecta > Mantodea > Hymenopodidae > Hymenopus > Hymenopus coronatus. Next base: position 67,699,993 of record CM060894.1, read on the forward strand.
TTATTGGATCCAGTCCACATACACACACATGCCTTTTACAAAATTATGTTTTATATAGGGATCTTAAAACGTGTATTTCCAATGAAATTTGGATTTTGGTGGAATACAATTCTTTATCGCATATCTACATTGCACATCCATGTTAGAGAAAATAAAAATATTTGTTTTCGGGAGCATTAAATGTGTATTTCCGGTAAAATCTTGGGTATTGAGATTTTGAGTGTTATATAATACTTACTATACTTAGCAAATAATTTTTTCGTATACCTATATATCAACATTTTAAAATATATAAAACCAAAAATTAAAACATTTCAAAATCATCAGTGGATGTGCCAGTGCGCGAATTTGCAGAGGACAACTACAGAAAAATTAAATCTAGCTGCACTGGGACCTACTCATTATCCTAGTGCACATATTCGAGCAAATATTTTATACTATTTTCCCGGGTTTCTCAATTAACTTAAAACATCGAACGATGTGCTTGGGACAGTTTAAATACTTTAATGTATTATGTCTAGCAAGGGCTTATCCATCACTGCAGCTTGTAGTCTCTGTTTGAACAAGTCCAATGAGCAGTGAAATGCTTTTGGGCCAATTTCTCTTAATCAATTCCAACAGTTACTAGCTTCAACCGACTGCTAGCATTGGATTTCACTCATTTATCACTTTTAAAGGGCAGCTTTCCATTGGGGATTTAGAGAAAAACTGGGTACTTATACTCAAAAGCATACAAGTTTTAAACTAGATTAGAAATTATGGGTTCAGCAGAAGATTAGTTAATTTCAATTTATACTCGTATATTCTTTAACATCAAATGATTTCTGATATATTTAATCGACTTGTGTTGTTTTAACATTTATTCTCCTCGCATGTAGAACACCACCTTCAGAACTTAGAAGCCATCACCTGGGGTCAGATGCCTCTTACATCAGAGAGAAGCAGGGAAGGGTGGTTTCCCCGAAACTTGGAATAAGGGTGATGAAGATGATACGAAATTACGGTGAAATGGATGAAAACAAAGGTGATGAGGAGCAAGTGGTGCAATAAATGGGGTGAAACCGGAGAAGCCGGCCTAGATGCTGCTTTGTACACCACAAATTCCCCAGGAGGTTTCCTGGGAGCAAACCCGAGCCACCTTGGTAACAGGCGAGCGGTCCATTTCCGGCATCCAAAGGGGGGAGGTTCTTGCCTCTTCATTTGCTTCGGTGCAAGCGCTGTGGACCCCGAGCACCCGTTATTAGAAGTACACGCTGGGTCAAACATCGGAGTCCCTTCCGAAATGGAGCTGTTTGGTTTGGGTCGGACTCGATGGGGGCGTAACTTGGGCGGGCTGTGGGACATCTTAAAGTCCTCTGGCAACTAACCTGGATAGCTAAGTAGACTCAGGTATCCACCGAGGTTTCGGTAGTCATTCCCCCTGTGGGGTTGATGCGCCTAAGAGGTAGGTTTAAAGTTTTTGACACGTCCTAATGGAAAATCACCAAGAACTTATTTCCTAAGGTATTAAGATCACTGATTTATACCCTTGGGCACACCGCAGCCTAGTCTTATCTTTTTTATCTTAAATGATTTTTGCCAAGACTTCACGTCAATGAAGTATAGATTTCCAGTAATATAGGCCCATTCTCTTAACCGGTATTTGAATCATGTCTTTAATATTATTCCCGACCGTTAGCTCTGAGCTACGATTGCAACAAACCGGCAGAACATTAAATTCTTCAACTGCCTTGCTTTTTTCCAATAAAGAACAAGAAGAGGATACTTTATTTTGAGATTACATACTCATAACGATGTCTAACGTTGTAAGCTCTTTAAGTCCTGCGCCTCATACTTTAACTAAGCATTAATTCCATCAATGGTACACCCTCTCAGGGTAATGAAAAAGTTGCGCAGAACGTTGTGGGCGCAACTATTGCCGATTATGTCATTGTGCTTTCTCTGGCATGTCCATGTGATATTAGACATGCATACTGCGAGGTTTTTGTAAGTAGGGAAGAGAGGGCACTGCAAGCGAAAGCGAGTGATCACAAAAATCATAGTGTAAGAGTAGATAGACAGAGAATTATTAACAGTATTTTCAGGACCTTCAACAACTAAGTGTTCCTTTGTTAAGTCCTTTAAAGGATAGTCTAACAAGATTGTTTACGATGTTGCCCTTACTTGCGATAACAAGTATTTTTCTTATCCACATTCAGTCTTAGATGCGCATACTGTAACAATAATATACCCGTGTTGGCAAACTCTCCCTCCATCCCCACTTCTCCTATTATCTCCGAACGATTGCCAGCTTAAGTGGGAAGAGGGAAAGCAGTTGAAGGCGTGAGCTGCGCGAACCAAAATGGGATAATATTAAAATTCGAAGAGCTTCACGGCCGGTGTTAGAATCGGTTATAGAAAACAAAACCATGCTTGCAGGCCGTGGTCCACTGGGCTTCTCCCCTTGTTCCCCAGACGTTTCGCCTGCGTCTGCGGCAAGCATCTTCAATGACGCATACATATCCTTGGCCTCTCAATATTGAGAAGCCCAGTGGACCACGGCCTACAAGCCCGATTTTGTTTTCTATAAATGGGGGTAATATTTTTAATTACTTTGACAGGTCATATATATTTTTATTTCATTGTGGTTTAGTGGTTACCATGTTAGATTCGAACACCCAAGATTACGGGTTAAAATCTGGCGGAGGTTGACGGATTTTATGACATCAAATCCTTTACTTCGGAAGGGAGGTAAAGCCGTTGAACTCGTGTAATGTTTATTTACACGTAAAAGAACCCCATACTTTGAAAGAAAATCTCTCTGAACCAAATTCGCCCTTAAGACGTGATTTTATTCCTTAGTGCTATTTATGGACAATGTGTTGATACCTCTTTACCATGTGAACATATTGGCGGAACTAAAAAAGTCCCTGATCAAGAAACCGCTGTGAAAGTATGTGCAGACATGGCGAGGCTACTTAAATGGAATTGAAATTAACTAATTTCGAAGTCCGTTATTCTTAGTACTTTAAGTCCCGATCTTCATAGTTTAAACAAATATTAGTTCAATCAATGATAATTATTTTTCTTTCATACAAGCGAGCAAGATAGTATTAAACTGAAAAATGCAGCTCACAATGCTGGTTAACATTATCTTATTTTTACTTTCTGTATAGAAGGTATTGTACTCCACCCAAAAATTCAATGTGAGATTTTACCGAAAATATATGTTTTGAGGTCCGCTTAATCGAACTGTGCCCAACTAAACTCAAAAATGAAAAGTCCTTTAATACCAATCTTGGTATTTAAGTTTAGTATCTCTCCAGAATGCGACAATAAGATTTTGAGGAAAATTCCCCTACCCCAAACTACCCTTTGATGTAAAAAATTTCGAAAATTTTGATTTTCTCAAAAATATCTCTAATGATTTTGATTAATATGGCGAAAAATATAGTGTGTATTGTAAATTTTCTCGAAATAGCCTCTAAAGAGCTTTTCATTGGATGAACTTTGATTAGCTTTGCAGAACTGGTAAACCGTAACAGATAATAACTACAGAAACATGTGGATCTCATTAAAACACACAATTTATATCATATACTGTTTTTCGTGGAAAAGAAACTATTTCCAAGATACCCCTTGCTATTGGTTTGAGTGATAAAATACTTTACTTTTCTCATAAGTGAATTTGTCAACACCTAGTCTTACACAGAAATGCATTTCAATGGCATAGCAATAAGCTTTTAAAATATTTGACTACCGCTTTAGCCTATGCTATTACTTTATTCCCCTTATTTCCCTTCTAGTTTTAATAAGCTTTTTGACAGTAATTTGTTACCGAGATGTAGAGAAAGTCTTGTGAATGAAACACATCAGATTTTTGGTCTTATAAAATGATAATGACAACTATTGTCTATGTTCAAATGGACTTACACACAGAAGGGGTGCGAAGCAGCATGAATTGGAGTCAACAATGTAACAAGACCCATTACGGCTGGCCGCAACAATTAGCACCCCTCTGACCAACGCTTAAATGCTGTTACAGGTATGTCCAGTGCTAATTTTAAATTTCACCTCTACTCTTGGCGTTTAGTTTGGTATTAGCTCTGTGTATTGCGTTCAGATCTAATGTGTAGAATTTGAAAAACAAAATCTCAAAGTGTGTCTCCAAAAGCCTCTTTCTTACGTAAATACCTAACGAGTTTTAACACAGGAAAATCTTAATCTAATTTTTAACAAAAATTTAACGGTATTATATTTCTTGCTAGAGCAGTGTACTTTTATATACTTAAAATATGCATTTAAGACAGTGAAACCGAGACGAAAGCGAGGTGAAAGTTGACAAGAAAAATACCAAGTATTACAATCACAGGACTTTCTCAACCCATTCTTCAACCAAATATCCCTTAAAAGTCTGATTGTTCCAATCACATGTCTTTCTCTCGGAAAGAAACTATGGTTAAAAAGATTATTCTTCTATTAACTTCATACTAATCGAGATATACATTAGTATAACTTGTACGAGGGCCTTTCTTTCAACCTCCGATAGGCTATATATAAAAGACTAGTTCATAGAAAACAATTATTTTATTACTAAAAGTTTTGTACCCTTGTGGTTACTTTTCAACATAATCACCGAAAATATTGAGACGTTTATCGTACCTATGCACAAACTTTGCAATACCCGCTTCAAAAAATGTTGCCGCCAATGATTTCAAATGAGCATTGGCGTTGTTTTGAAGATCTTCGTACTTTGCGACGTTTGCGGAGAGTCATTCAAAACAAACGAAAAGGAATGCTGACTTCAGGAATTGTGTTGATCCTTGACCACGCTCGTCCACACACTGCTGGCACAACCCATCGACTCCTTGAAGAATTTCAAATGGACATTTTCGATCATCCGCCGTACAGTTCTGACCTGACACCCAGCGACTTTCACCATTTGCCTGAACTGAAGACGTGGCTAGGAGGGCAGTACTTTCAAACCAACGAAGATCTTCAAAACAACGTCAATGTTCATTTGAAATCATTAGCGGTTAACATTTTTTGAAGTGGGTATTGCAAAGCTTGTGCATAGGTACGATAAATGTCTCAATATTTTCGGTGATTGTGTTGAAAAGTAATCATAAGTGCAAAAAGCTTTTAGTAGTAAAATAATTGCTTTTTATGAACGTGTCTTTCATTTATAGGCTATCGGAGGTTGAAAAAAAAGGCCCTCGTATTTATTACTTTCTTTCTTGTGAGTAGAAGGAAAATATGGTAATACATTAGACTAAAGAGATAGTTTTTGCTTTGTGATTGACATTTATTTCTTTGCGTTGCCAGGTTTATCCAAAATTACTTATGAGAAAAGTTAAGCTTTTAAAACTGAAACCTATGACAAGGTATATCTCAGATATTATCAGCTCCACGAGATCAAACGTCTTATTCAGTAAGCTTTGTCTATTTCTTATCGTTTTCAAGTTATGCAAAATTCAACAAAATTCATTCAGAATAAAGAGATCTTCAGAGCCTATTCCTAAAAATTCAACATATACATTTTATCCTTCATTTAAATATATCTAATATATATTTATAGAATAGTCATTTTGAGAAAATTAAAAGTTTCAAAACATTATAGATATATAATACTCTTACATAAGGTATTAATGGCCATAAAATTAAAGACTAAAACAAAGCAAAAAAAGGAAAAATATAATATAACAAATAATTAGACACTAAAGGGGTTTATATGTTCTTTACAATCATTATACTAAAATTATTACTAAAATATGTATTATTTATATAATAAATGGTAAACCAAGGTAGTCTGCTGTGAGGGGATTTTTCACAAAAGCTACGTGTCGCATTCTGAGAAGATACTAAGCTTATATACCTAGTTTGGTATTCTAGCCTTTTCATTTTTGAATTATCGTATTCACAGACACACGGACCATTTTCTGAAAATGCTTTTTCTGGATTCAGTGGACCATAAAACGCGTTTTTTCTTCCGGAGTAATGTCGGAAATGTGTGTGCAATTCAGCACCTTCTCTATACACTATGTACATAGTACGTGTAGAGAAAGCATAAATTATATAAGTTCTTCTTGCTGAAGCGCATTCGAGAAAGCACTGTATGTTACTGTAAGTATTGATATGAAGTGATCTGCAAGATAGTTTTTGGGTTAACTGTGCATTAAGCTCCGGTGAACGATTACATTATAATTGAGGGTAAAAATAAAGTAAATGACAAATTAAAGTAAAATTATATAAAGGTGGTTACATAATGACTGTTGCGACAGTAGCTCAATTTAATAAAATGGTTAAAGCCAGCAAGGACGGGGTCCGTAACGGTGACTGCAAAATAAGATGCGAATTCGGTTCGTGTTAGTTCATTATGACTATGGACTTTCACTTCTTAAGAGCTGTAAGCTGAATTCTTAAGACTTTACACCTTGTTTATTGGATATACTCTCTATCCCTTGCACGATAACTCAATCCTAGGTAGAAGTTCGGTACGGCATGCGGAGAAATGGGTAATGAAATTCACGGGCTTTAACGCACATTAATTTCTCTTGCACCTGTGTACATGCAAAGTACATAGCAACTAGAGAAGGTATTGTATTTCCAAATAAAAGCCCTCAATACCAAGATTTACTCCTGAATTTAAAAAAAATCGGATGTATTACACTCGCACGACTTTCTCTAGCAGCTCTACAAACTTCCTACAAAAATTAGTTTTCTTTATACACAATGTTAATGGAGATAAACCTTAACAGAAAGTTCGTATTACTTAATTTCTCACAAGTAGAAGAGAACTAAGGGAATACACTAGGCTAATGTGATAGTCAATTTGTTTAAACTCTATCGTTAAGCGATTGTCATTGCAAATCGCTTCTTTGCTTTGGATACTTTGTCTGAGAAAGATGTTTCATAAAATAAACAAGTAATACCTCGGAAAAGGGTAACGCCACAATAAAAACTTAAAGGACATAAAGTGTGTGTTTTGACGAGATCTACATTTTTTGTAGTAAGTTTTTGTCTATCTTTTACGGTGTAACAGTTAAGTAAAATTTGTCCAGAATAAAGAGGTCTTCAGAGGGTACTCCCAGAAAATTCAAGATAAGCATTTTATTTGCCATGTAAATAGCTTTAATATAGGGGATTGTAATCAAAATCGTTACAGCCATTTTTAAGAAAATGAAAATGTTTGAAAAATTTTCCCTGAATGTAATAGTTTTTGGTAGAGGGATTTTCTTGAAAAGCTTCTTGTCTCATCCTTGGTAGATATTAAACCTAAATACCAAGTTTGGTATTTAACGGTTTTTTTGTTTTTAGGTATGCTGTCCACAGGCCCAGAGACACACACACACGGACTTTTTTTTAAAATACTTTTTTCGGACTCAGGAGACCTCAAACACACATTTCCGGTGAAATCTCGACATCGAATTTGTGGGTGGAATACAATACCTTCTCTATCCACTATGTACATTGTACATTCAGGCTAGAGAAAGTAAAAATATAAAAAGGCCCGTGTGTATCTGTGGATAAATAACTCAAAGACAAAAGTCATTGGTATTCAAGTTGAGTATCTTCCAAGGACGCGATCAGAATATTTTCGGAAAAATCCCTCCCCATCCCAATTATCCTTTATATGGAATATATTTTGAAGGTTTTAATTTTACAAAATATGGCTCAAATAACTTTTATAAAAATACCACATGTTTAAGAAAGATTATGACAAATGAAATATATAGCTTTAATTCTTGGAATCGTTCCTGAAAATATCTTTATTCCAGATGAGTTTTGTCTAATGATAAACAGTAAGAGATGGACAATTTAATACACAAAAAATGCGGATCTATCAATAACCAAAGTTATGTCAGATTTTTTGTACGGGTTATCTTTCCTAGATATTCCTAGTTATTGGTTTTAAACTGCTAAACGTTTTTCAAATGGATTCTCTTTCATATGTCTTTTGTTTTATTGGTGGTCTTGGAAACAGGGCCGAATTTCAATTGTTTCACATAACGACCAGCTTTTAAGAGTTGACTATCGTTTAGCCTAATGTATTCCCTTATTTATCTTCTACTTACAAGGAAACAAGTAAAAAGACAATCTCTGCTATTGTTATATTGATTAGCATGATATAGATAAAAGAATAAACTTTTGGAAGTATAGTTTCTTTGTGGAAGAGCTAGAGGATATCATGTGAATGGAACACATTTGATTTTTAGTGCCTAAAGCACTTTATTGTTCCTTTGTAGATATTAAAAATAAGTACAAGTACTGAGCTGTCCTCACATTATATATAAACACACGCATATATTAATGAAACTACGTTATAATAATAATGGCTAATAATGAACCTTGAAATAGTGACGAATGAAATTATTTCGTTATAACTCATAGCATATATAAACACATCAAAATTAATAGAAACCAAGTGTTCCTTTTCAGTATCGTATGAGAAGAAAAACAACTATATTACAGACGCTATGTCAAAATAGTCACAAATTACTAATGACCATTGATTGTCGTAAGGTTGTGAATTAATAAAAACGTCGTTGACTTGGTCTGGGTTAACTCAATCCATCATCCTTGTATAACGTCAAATTCCCGACCTTTGCTGCATTTTATAAACAAGGGCTTACTCAGATTTGAATAAATTACATCGCTTGGAACGTCAATAAATCAAGCAAGGTCATCCATCCCAGTCAGCAAATATCGCTTCAAACACGCCCCTTCTAAATAATTTTACCGCGCTTGGGCATTTTAGATTACACGTTCCAATCGTGCTTGGACGGCTGCGTGTGCATAAGGCTTATACCCTACCTATCTAGGAACATTGCACGACACTAGTCCCTAACGATTGATGCAGGTTAGTTATGACTAAATCTAAGCATCTCAAATCCTAGGGTCCTCTGGAAATAGAGGCTGCTCCTAGGAAGATGTTCAAGCTGTATCCACCAAGTGCCAAGGAGAAATTCTTCCAAAACTCTATTGGATTGGATTTTATTTGTAACATGCCAATAGTGCATGGAGTTATACGTCAGTATAAAAAGAAAAACGCAGTAACATACATTAAAAATAACATAGTAAAATACATAACTAACAACATTTTAAAACTTGTAACTTCCACATAAACCACTGCCTAGTCTTACATCCCTAAAACAGATGAAATAAAGTGATGGAGTGGGAACAAAATGGGCAGTAAATTCGTGATAGAACGGGAACCACACCAGCATTCGCCTGCCGATTTGGAGAATCCACGAAACACTCACGGTCAGTGTCATTGCGAATTTCAGCTAGCCCTTGGAGCCACTTTTCTTTGCAGTACACTAATCTGTTCCGTAAATGTAGATGGCGTTACGGTAACATCCAACTCAGCTGCTGTAACTATGTGAATATATGACAACAAAATTACTTTTATATTCTATTTTTCAGATTTTGCTGTTGTTTTACACTTAAGGCGAAACCTTGGGTGTTGTTTTATCCCTTTTGCTGCGAAACTAAAATGCTAAACTGCCTGCCCTATGTATGGTCAGATGTAAGGTTTTACACAAAGGTTTACAACCACCTCTGTTTTGAAGCTGTTCAGTTGAGACTTTTTACAAAGGCTCTTGGTATATTGTTTCATATTTCTATATAATTTTAAGGATGTTACTTTAGTGCTCAAGTAGCGAAAAAATATCAATCATTAAATTCTACTTTTTTAAATTTACAGTTTAAATTTGAGTTTATTTTTGACATTTATAATAGGATCAAACCCTGATTCTGCTGGTACTGTTCAATTTTTCATTTTCTATTGTGTTAAATTCCAAAATTTTAATTTTCTATGTTTAAAATTATAGAAATGTAGACTTTTTTTGTCTGCACCGTTTGTTTCCTTTGCAATAGAAATTGAGCACATATGTTATAAAATACAATCAAGATGCAGTTCTTTTTCACAGTTTTTCACACAGTCCTGGATGTTTTTCTCTTCCCATCTCTTCTTAAACATACCTTCTCTTTCCTTCTTTCGTTGTCTTTACCGAGTTTAATTGTCCGTATCACTGCTTGTTCAATTATTGTCATTATCCTCATCATTACTAAGAGAAATGTCAGTGCAATTATCGCTTTCCAGCAATGATGTCTAAATATCATCCGTAAAACCTTGTTTCAGTATGACATTCTATGACGTCAAGTAACCAAATACCGTAAATACACTAAACAAACAAACGCGCACGTAATAAACGACATGTTTATGACGGGTACTGAAAGCGCACTGCCTTAAAAAGAAAATCTAGTGAATAGAACTTATAGACGTAACAAACAATGCTACCAACGCACAATTTAAATATCCTAAATTTATATAGCTTTGTCACCCTCCATGGTGTAGTGGTTATCATGCAAGCATCAATGCCCAAGGTCACGGGTTCAATCCCGGTGGAGAACGATTGATTTTTTCCAGGCGTAAAAATCCTTAGCATGGCTTCCTTCGGAAGGGAAGGAAAGCCATTAGTCTCGTGACGTAGACGTAAAAGAACCTAAAGCCTGATAAACAGGTCTCTGAGCAAAATTAAGCAGCCTTTTACGTCCAGAAAGGATGGGACTTAGAGAGCCATAGTAGTTAAAGGGCGTCCATAAATAAAACTCCATTTCATTTCGTATATTGCTGAATTGTAAGTTATTTGAATTCTAACCTCCACGATTCGGATCAGATCTATCTTGGCAAAATGCATCGGCTTACGTAGGATCTTGGCAGCCAAAGGATTTAATATCAAATCCGCTATTTATCTTATCGACTGTGGGAAACCACGAAAAAAAGCACAGCCAGATTGGGGCCCATGAATTTGAACCCAGGAACTTCCGAACGCAAGCCTCAATTGTTACGCCAGAGCCATCACGCTTGTTCCTTTAGAGTTGTTTCTATTATTGGTACACAACCTCTGTTCAGTGCCGAGCAAATTAACAGTTCTTGATTATTAAGACCCGTGGGGCGTAACTCAAATATCGTGTTTTCGTATATTCTAAGTTAAATGAATATAAAGTTGCTGGCAATACAAACTATAGCTGAGCAGGATATGAAAGGAAAAGTTACTTAGTTGATGTATTCCATGCTCATGGCTTTCTCTACATTCTAAAAATAAACTTTACTTAAGAATTTCATTCTTTTATTTACATCATGTTAATCAAATAAACATTATCAGAAATTATCTTATTACTTGCTTCCTTGTAAGTAGAAGTGAAATGAAATAATTGAAATTAGATTCTCTTTATATGGCCAGAAGTAAAACAAAATAGATACGAATCGAAAGATAAATAATTCCGTTTGAGAAAAGTTTAAGTGTTTTAAAATTCAAACCAATAACAAAGAATATCTCCGAAAGTGTTTACTCTAGAAAAAAAAGTATACAATTAAATTGTATGTTTTAACGAGATTTATATTTTGTACAATAAGGTTTTGTTTATCTTTTACGGTCATCCAGAATGAACAAGTCTTCAGAGACTATTCCCAGAATATTATAGATATACACTTAATTTGTCAAGAACATATTAAATATACGTCATTTTAATCAAAATCGTTAAGAGCAATTTTTTTAGAAAATCGAAATTTTCGAAAACTCTTCAATGTAAAGATTGGAGGATTATGTTGAAAACCTTTGTGTTACATTCTGGAAGATGCTAAACTGTTTCCAAGTTTGGGATTTTACCAACTTTTCGTTTTAGAAATATGCTGTTCACTCTTCATCTCTCCAATCCATCCAATTTACCCAATCCATTCATCCATCCATACATCCGACTATCTACCTACCCATCTCTCACATACACAGATCATTTTCTTTTAATCCTTTTTTTTTTTTTTAATCAGGGGACCTGAAAACATATATTTCCTGTGAATTCTTAACATTAAAGTTTTGGATGTGCAATACCTTCTTTACTCAGATTTAAATAATATATGTAGAGAAAATAAAAATAATCTTTATCAAACTGATCAAGAAAGATCCTGCAAACAGAATGTATGCCCTTTGTACTGTTTAAAGGCCGTCTTTGATACTTCAGTACCACGGTGGTTTCACTGAAGATTCATTAAATGAAATTCTAACTGGGGAAGGAAACGTTCAGGACTAGTTTACGGTACCACCCTTCCATTTGCCAGGGCTAAGGGAAACCTGGAAAAATGTTCAGTCAGGAACGACGATTTTGGATGGAGTTGAACTGCAGAATTCAAAATCATTGCTATACAACGATATTGTTTTGCATATTAAGTAACCTATACACCAAAAGCTTACCAAACTATTTAGAAACTGGAATTATTACTTCTAATGGTGCATATAACAGTTTCATGAGAGTACAGAATTACTTTCTTCCTGTTACTTATGTCCTGATTGGATAGTATTATTCATATTAAGAAAGCAAAGCTGCCTCTCCATATTTGGCAGTAGTGTAGCGTGGAAAACGGACTAGGATATGCACTTCGAAGTCAAATTAGGGCTGTACTTATGAATGCAAGTACAAATATATGCAATATACAAATGAAATTATATTAGAGGATGGGTAGAGTCAGACTGAAGAATTCAATGCCATAGCCGGGATATGAACCACGAATCTCTCGGTCTCTATCCGGTTGCTCCACCACTGAACTACCATGGCAACGTGCCGGCAAGGCATCAAATTGATTATAATAGGCAATTAATACTAACCGACCACAATAATTGGCTGTACTATGAACCCTGGTACTTAAAACATTGTAAGTCGCCAGTAGAGTTGTCATCTCAAAATAATTTGAGATCACCTTGTGGTTTACCGGGAAACATGTCAGCTGAGAAATTTAATGCCGTGCCAGCATGTTGCCATAGTAGCTCAGTGGTAGATCAACCGGCAAGAGACCAAGAGATCCGTGGTCAAATACCGGCTATGGCACTGAATTCTTCATTCTGGCCCTATCTATCCAACTCCTGTCCTACACACAGCTTCTGTGAAAAAAGAATTAAATCAATAAAATTAGAGGATTTTGGCATAAACTTAATTAACTGAAATTTTACATGGGTCATAAAAGAGAAAGCTTTCGCAAGGTTTTTGTGCACAATAGCACGTATAAAATAAGGTTTTTGATTAAAAACGCCAAACAAGTCTTAGAGATTGTGAAATGTACTGGAAAATTTCTGGGAAAATTGCAGCCTAAGTGAAATAGTAAGACAGTTTCTATTGGTTCAAGATTTGAGACGCTACTGGAAGCGGGAAAACCAAGTCAATTAGAAGACAGTTTTAATGCTTATACAGAACAAGGTGTTCGATATATAGTCTACAGAGACGTAAGTTTTCATGCAGTTCGTCATCATTTACTGTACAAGTCTTTAGGTAGAAGTGCAGTCTTTCTCTACAGTACTTTGGTCTTATATATATATTAGTTGCGTAAGAAATATAACATGAGACATTTAACTTTCATTTGTAAGTAAACGCGTATAATGCAGTTTCAACTAGGATCTCAGAGAAGTATTAAACGTATATAAATTGTGATTATTATTGGCAACAGTTTTAATACAAATCTCAAACTAAAGATTACGGATGGGTTATCCATAAAATAGTTCATTTTACCATGTTAAGAGATACTTGCTCGAACGAAAAACCCAACTATCCGCTCTCAGTCCTAATATATATATATATATATATATATATATATATATATATATATATATATATATATATATATTGTTAAAACAGAAATTGCCAATAATAATTTTAAATTTAGGAAAAGCTTTTCTAAACGGAATTAATAAATAAGGCGGCGCCGTGAGCAAGTGTCTAGACTGTACGCTACCCATTTAGGCGGCCGGGGTTCGATCCCAAGCGCCCGGATTTGGGATTCGTGGTGGACGAAGTGGAGCCGGTCCACAAGGCCGCGCTCGCTAAAGTGTCTCGTTTTGGTGCTTCGTGGCGTAGGGGATCGTGGTTTCGTCTCCCAACTTGGGCAAGGGTATTTTATATGTTAGTGATATGTGTGTATGTGTGTGTGTGTATTGGAACAGCAAAACAAAAAGCACAGAAAATGTTAGGAAAACGTAAAAAAGGGGTATACAATGCCGAATACAGAATTGTATTTAAAAAGAAAAAGTGGCGTCTGGGCGGGCTATCTCCGGGTCCTCCGGTTTCCCCCCGCTACTCATTCCACCAATTGCTCAAACATCACCTTTCCAATCATCAATTTCGCTTACATTTCATATTATCCACTTCTGATGTTCATGCCTGGCTACGCGCCGACCCCTCGTAACAGGTTCTCCATCCTGTGATTTCATGCCACTGGCTCCCTGACAGGCTTCTGACCCCTAGATATTGGCTTGTAAGTCCTAGGTGGTGTCAGTGCTACAAATATGGGGAGGGTAAGCCGATTACGAAACGATTAATAAATAAGCTGCTGTAACCAAGGTAGAACAATGAACTAAAGCACATAAGATAGAACCTGAAATAAGTTAATTATAATTACATCTTAATAAAAATTGCTTGTGTACCTTTTCATTGAAAATATGAATAATATATTAAAAATGATTAATAATGAAACTAACCACAGCTACCGAGCAGTAGGTGTGACCGTCGCAAAAATTTTAGAAAGCTGAGAGAGGGAGAGAGAGGGAGAGAGGGAGAGAGAGAGAGAGAGAGAGGGAGAGAGAGCGATAAGAAAGAAAAATAGTGTGACAGTTTTAATTTAAACAATTAAAGCATTAAAAGTATGTTGCACAAATGAATTTTACATTAGTAAACCTAATGAATCGTTCAATAGTTTTCAGGTTGTCACATTGCGGAAGGTAGTTTTGACAGTTTTGACTTCTACCCTAATATCAGATAAACAAAAAATGTTTCACAAACTCTTTTCTAATGCTGTTTATCGTGACAGTGGTGATGTTGAAATTAAGCAGCTCTGTATATTAGGCATTGTAACACGAAATTAGGGTGGAATTTGCGAAACACTCATCATTTGCTATTAATGCCTTTCCCTCTTTTAGTAATACCAATGCGGTCAGAAATAAAAAATAAATATCTCATGTGTTCCATTCACACGACTTTCTCTACATCTCTGTAACAAATTATTGTTAAAAAGCTTATGCTTCTATTTACTTTACTCTAATCTAGAAAAAAATAGCAGAAATAAGGGACTAACATAGGTTAAAGTGATAGTCAAAAGCTGGTTGCTATGTGACTGAAGTTCCTTTGTTCCTATGAACAAGAGTTGCCAAATTCCTGTATGAGAAAGGTAAGTTTTTATCAAAGCTGAAACCAAAAATAAGGAATAACTCTAACACCATAAAAAAGTATATAGCATAAATTATGTGCTTTAACGTGCTCTACATTTTTTTGTATGGCAAGTTTTTATCCATCTTTTATGGTTTAGCAGTTATGCAAAATTAAATAAAATTCATTCAGGGTAAAGAAGTCTTCAGAGGCTATTCCCAGAAAATTTAAGATATACATTTTCTTTGGCATTTAAGTATCTTAAATATGGGAGATTTTATTCAATATCGTTAGAGCCATTTTTAAGAAAAACAAAATATTCGAAAAAAGTTCCATGTAAAGGGTAGTTTGGGGTGGGGAAATTTTTCTTAAAATCTTCGTGTCGCATCCCTGAAAGATACTAAATTTAGATACCAAGTTTGGTATTTTACCGACTTTTCCTTTTTGAGTTATCGTGTTCAAAGACATACGACAGACGGACACACACACACACACACACACACACACGGGGACCTTATTCTGAAAATACTTTTTTTTTGGGTACAGAGCACCCTAAAACATGTATGAAATACCTTCTCTATAATCTATGTCCATGGTACGTGTAGAGAAAGTAAAAATATCGGATGTGGTCCATTCACACGACTTTCTCTACATCTCTGTAACAAAGTATTGCTAAAAAGTTTGTTCTCTGTCTCCTTCATGACAACCGAGATAAACATTACCAGAAATGTCTATAGTACATGGTTCCTTTTAAGTAGAAGGGAAAATAGTCATTCACATAATGTCCTCTAACTATTCGGCAAACAAACCTATTATTCAAAAGATTAATCTGTTATCTATATTATCTAAACGAAATACACATAAGCAGAATTAATCTTATTACTAGCTTCTTTGTAAGTAGAAGGGAAATAAGAGAATGCACAGCTAAAATCATAGCCTCATCCTTTAAATGCCGGTCGCTCTGTGAAACAATTAAAATTTCAATCTCTTTTCTTGCCGGAATTAAACAAACGAGAAATGAGAAGAAAGATGTCTTCCTGGTTGAGAAAAGTTTAAGTGGCTTAAAATGTAAATCAATAATCCGGAATATCTTGAAAACAGTTAACTCTACAACATAATGAATATGACTAAATTGTGTTTTAATGAGATCTATATTTCTGTGTAGTACGTTTTTGTATATCTCTTACGGTTTGCCAGTCATCCAAAATGAACATATCTTCAGAAGCTGTTCCCAGAAAATTCAAGATATATATTTCGTTTATCATAAAATGTCTTAAACATAAGAACTTTTCTTGTTAATCTTCGTGTCGCATTCTTGGGAGGCAAACTTAAATACCAAGCTTGAAATTTAACTGAGTTTTCGTTTTTGAGCTATGCTGTCCACAGACACACATACATATAGACATTTTACCAAAAATTTATTTTTTCGGACTTAGGGGACCTCAAAACATATTTTTCCGGTGAAATCCTGGTATTGAATTTTTGGGTGGATAAAATACTGTCTATACGCTAAGTACATAGAACATAAAAGAAGTAATAAAATATATTTCGAAACTAGATCACTTTGTGCCAAAAAATGGAAGAAATAAAATAGAAAAATCAGGATATATTCAGCACAATAATTTATATATCATCTTAATCAACAAATCTTTCAACAAATAATAAAGACACCGAAGAAAAACTTTATTACCAGTATGTTTTTCTTTAATATGTCCATAAATTGATACATTTTATAGTAGATACATTTCATTCAAATACTAAAATACTTACGATAATGTATCACGGACTTTTTTGCAAACCACTTCTCTAGAAACAAAAAAGAGAATTACATCCTACCGAGCATCGCTGTACAACTACAAACCACAATTTAATTATGCATCACTATAAAGAATTTTAAATATAATGAAAGAGAATTTCATAAATTAATTAAAAGGAAATCAAGCCTTCAAAAGAATCCCTACATATAATAGCTTTCCATTTATCTCACATTCCTCTCAAGGGAAAAAGCACAACGAAGAAAACAAAAGCAAGAAAAGCTTCCCGTCTATACGCAGACATAATGGATGCTTATTAAAATGTTATTCTTTTTTGCTTGTCTTGCTAACAAACAGTGCAAGGATTTAGCTCCCTGCAATTCAGTTTTGTTTATTTTACAGGGTGTTTATAAAATAGTGCCAAATATTTTAGTGATGCTCTTAGAATACGAAAACATTACAAAACAATAAAGGTATATAGGCAGTTACATTTCAGATGCGTTCACACCAGTTTTACTTTCTTTGACATACACTTAATTGAGAACATACGAGGTGTTAAAAAAAATAACGGGCATTTTTTAATTTCATGGTATTTATACAACCAATTTTCAATTTTTTTTATCTTGAAGGTATATATATATATATATATATATATATATATATATATATATCTTCCTGACATATGTTTGCATTTTCAGCTATTTTAAATACGAAGGGATATGTGTATCTTCAAAGGCTCAGAAAATTTGCATTGAATTTTGCTTTAAATCAAGATGTTTTCAGTGATATCGACGTTTCAAAGAGGGTAGACAAGACTCTGAAGACGACGATCCCCTGGGCGTTCTAACACCTCAATTGCTGACGACAATGTGGAAGATGCAAAGAAAGGTTCTGGCATATGGTTATATAGTCGATAAGGAATACTGCCTAGAAGTTCTGCGCCGTTTGCATGAAGTAATCCAAAGAAAGCGACTAGAATTTTCACGAAAGTATTCATGGATAGTGCTGCTGCTCACACCTCAACGCTTGTTCGTGATTTTTTGGTAAAAACCAGAAACGTTATGCTGCCTCAGCCACCTTATTCGCCGGACATGCTCCCTGCGACTTCTTTCTATTCCCAAGGCTAAAGACAACATGAAAGGTGAACTAAAATCAGAATAACTGAAGTAGCCGAGCACCATAAGGAAAATTGAGCTCCAGTTGCTTCCAAGATTGGAAAAAATGCTGGCACAAGTGTATTATATCTGAGGGAGTTTATTTTGAAGGACACAAAGTTGATGTATATGCATAAATGAAAAATGTCTAAGAAAAATTACCATGTGGCCCAACTGCCACACATTTGGCGCGTGCAGATATCCCCTTTGCGTTAAAAGAGTTGCAAAACTCAACGGCGCTATTTCAAGTTAAAACCCGCAGGAGCAGAATTCTACGAGAGTGAGCATTGTTTTATTTCTCGCACTGAGTTCGACCCGCTTAGAGTCCGCTGAACGTCACTTTCGTTAGTTCTCCGAACACCGAGCAGATACATTCTCTCTCTCTCTCTCTCTCTCTCTCTCTCGCTCAAGCTCTCTGGTATTTAAGTTGGTATCGTCCAAGGATGCGACACGAAAATTTTCAAAAAAATCCCCATATCTTAAACTACCCTTTACATGGAAAAATGTTTGAAATTTTTGATTTTCTTAAAAATGGCTCAAACGACTTTCATTAAAATATCGTATATTAAATATATTTACCTGACATAAAATGTATATCGTGAATTTTCTGGGAATACCCTCTGAAGACTACTTTATTCTGGATGAATTTTACGGAATTTTGCAGAATTGCTAAACCGTAAGAGATGGACGAAAACATAAAACACACAAAATGTAGATCAGGTTAAAACACACAATTTATGGTATATCATTTTTTTTCGTGCAGTTGATCGTTTTTTTAGATATTCCGTGTTTTTGGCTTCAGCTTTGAAAGACATACTTTTCTCATACAGGAATTTGTCAACACCTGTCCATATAAACAAAGGAATTTCAATCACATAGCAAAAGCTTTTGACTATCATTTTAATCTATGGTACTTCCTTATTTCACTTCTACTAACAAGGAAGCAAGTAATAAGACTATTTCTGCTAATTTCTTCTCTATTAGATTAAGTAAATAGAATATTTTTTGCGGAGATGTAGAAAATGTCATGTGAATGGAACACATCAGATTTTTCACTCTGGCTCTGTCATAATCCGTTGTTGGAGAGAGGATCTGTGTTGTGGAAGAAGGGAAGCAGCACTATCCGCAGCTACAGTTGAGTATGTAAGGGAAGCGTTTCAGCGTAGCCCAAGTATGGCCAATTTAGAGCTAGGTACTCCGAATACGACTGTTCAGATGATTGTCTATAAAAGACTGCGAAATAGAGCATACAAACCCAACTTATGAAAAAGTTTCAGCGCAATGGTAAACCCAAATGGACCGATTTCGCTACTGCACTGTTATCCCACATTGGTGTTGACCAGTGTTTCCCAACCTTTTGAAGTTCATGGCACCCTTGGGAATAACATTAAACACTAGGGGCACCCTTCCTTGAATTAAACAAAAATTAAGCTTAATATGTTAATTTATTGAAATATTATATAATAATAACGTACACCATAACATAATACAGTAAACTTTACTACAATCACTGAGTAAAAATACATCAATAAATTTTGTTCGATTAATGATTAATGTGAAACTTGTGATTGATGCTTAAAGCACAGATATGTGATGTCGGGTCTTACAGTTGACAGTGAAACACGCAAATCATCCTCAAGGTTATTCAGTCTATTTCCTGCTTTGCATTTTATTGTCACCATAGCAGAGAAGGCTTGCTCGCATAGATAGGATGTTGAAAAGGACAAAAATGCGTTAATTGCTTTCTTCATTAGGTTAGGGTACTCCTCACTCCTTTGAAGCCAAAAACTATCCACCGACGGCTCACTCTTGGTGAAATTACCTTCGAGTGTGGAATCATCGCAAAGATCAATAAATTCATCTCGTTCGCAAGCAGTGAAATCTATTTCCTCTGCACTATCTACGAAATCAAATAGTGAGACAACTCAGTCGAGATTCGTAGTGGAAATAGTTGGAAAGTACGCATCTATTGTACCTTGCAATCTTGATAAGTGATCACAAATGCGGTCTTTCAGCTTACGCAGATCTTTATCTCCTGCCACATTAAGAAGAGATGGAAAGTTCGACAAATCTCCTTTTTGAACTGCAGACTATCAAGAACTAAGTTCTCTTTTAAAACCTTTCCATTTTATTGGTTGAGGAGATTATTGCTTTATGTCGACCCTGCATCGAAACATTCAGTTCATTCAGCTTATGAAAAATATCTGCCAGATACGACAGTTCAAAACACCAAGAATCACTTAGTAAGAGCTCATGAAATGTGTCTTGATTTTCATCCTTAAAAAAGTTTTTAGCTGTTCTTTAAGTTCGAGAAACCGGTTCAATACACGAACCCGCGACAACCACCTTACTTCTGTGTGAAGTAACAAAGAGGTATGAACTGCATCCGTTGCGCGACATAACTGTTCAAAAATTCTCCACTTTAAAGGTCGAGATTTCATATAGTTCACCATTCTCACAACTTGGTTAAATACTTCAGCAAAATCTTCATTACACTCTTTCACGACTAATGCCTCTCTATGCAGAAAACAGTGAGTTATAATAATGGATGGAATTTCATTGAGAGCTCTGGCAGTAAAAACCTTTAATTTTCCCAGACATAGATGGTGCACCATCTGTACATATACCACAACAGTCTTTCCATGAAAGATCATGGTCATTGAGAAAGGAATTAATAGAAACGAAAATATCATGCCTGTGGTTGTAGTCTCCAGCGGTCTACAGAATAGAAACTGTTCACTAATATCTTTTTCATCGATATATCTGATAAAACCAAGGAGTTGCGGTTTGTCACCAATATCGAGACTCTCATCTACTTGCAAAGCAAATGTTATATAAGTTTTTATTTTCTCCGTAACTTGTTCGTTGATATTGCAT
Organism: Hymenopus coronatus; assembly: GCA_030762935.1. NCBI lineage: Eukaryota > Metazoa > Arthropoda > Insecta > Mantodea > Hymenopodidae > Hymenopus > Hymenopus coronatus. The sequence goes on from CM060894.1 coordinate 67,720,946, forward strand.
GACATTTCAGATATCCTGCGGCTGATTGTGTTGTTGGACAGAGGAACCTTCGAAATTTGATTAGCTGCTCCTTCGCCAAGTATTGTTGAAACTATAACTTGACATGCAGGGCCAATGATTTCCTCTCCAAGAGTATGAGGTTTCTTTTTTTTAGCTATCAGTTCTACTACTTTAAATGAGGCTTCAAGAGCAGTATCACCTATGGTCATTCTCTTTACCATTCGCACAGCTGTTTTCTTCTCCCCTTCTAATATATGTGAAAAATACATTACACTTTTCTGTGACACACTAGGATGCTTTGTTGTAAGATGCCGCTTCAGTTTGCTAGGTACCATGGCCTCGTTGCTAAGTGTTTCGCCACAAACTAAACACACAGGGATAGGGTTTTCCTCGTTATTCCACTTAAATTCATACGCTAAGTAACTCCTGGTATGTTCTTTTCTTTCGTTTGTCTACTTTATGTGGTGAATTCGAAGGTCCGGGAGAAACTGTAAGATTTGGCTTCTTAAAGCAAGCAGTAGGAGCCGACTGTTCATTCTCACTGTCCTGGCGTTTACGTTTAACAATGAACTTATCCATAGCTAAACACTGTGAATCAACGCGAGGAAGACAATTGAAAGCGCCAAGCGGCGTACACTTTTATATATTCATCTGTCGAAGTCTCGGGAATGTTCGTGAGGAAGCGAGTAGTCTCGGGAATGTTCGGCAGGGTATAGCTGTAATGCCATCTGTGGGATACTAGTATAACTGAATTATTGAAATGAATCGAACACTATCACCATCTGCCGTGCATGAGAGTAATTGATTTGACTTATTTTATTTCAAGACCTTACAAGACTTAAGGCTTTAGTAGAAGGTATTTTTTTTTATCTCAATATCTCACGGTACCCCTTAGCCAATCACACGGCACTCTAGGGTGCCGGGGCACACCGGTTGGGAACCGTTGACAATGAAAGCGAAGCAACCTTTCACACACACCTGTTAATGTGCACCGCAATAACTGTAGAATGTGGAGAGAAGAAAACCAACATGTATTGGAATATGAATGTGATAACTCCAAAGTTATCGTGTGCTTTAACTTGGGATACAGTAACGAGTTTGTTGTTGTTGTTGCTGCTGAAAGAACAGTTACAGGGACAACATGACTAAACATGCTGGAGAAAATGCAATCACATAAATACAGAATTAAATCTTCTTCCAACAAGATAGAACACCTCCACATTACCACATGAAATTAGACACTATCTCAACACATAATTTTCAAAAAAGTGGATTGGAAGACCAGGTCCCATTGAATGATATCCAAGGTCACCAGACCTGGCCCTATAGATTTCTTTTTATGGGGGTGTGTAAAAAATTGTTTATCGAACTCCAGTAATCTGGCTGACCTCCGAAGGATGCTGGTCCCCATGGCTGCGCTCGTTATAATGTGTCGCTTTGGTGCTTCGTGGCACAGGGGATCGTGGGTTCGAGTTCCGCCTTGGGCATGGGTGTTTATTTGTTTGAACATTGTGTATATGTGTGTGTATCAACAACAAAAAGGTAATCAAACAGCAAACACAGTTAAAAGGTTAGGAAATCGGAAAGAGAGTATACAGTGCCGGAGCCTCAACCAGACTCCGGAACTGAATTTAAGAAAAAGGCGAACAATAGACGCTTGTGGTTCCGTCATACCAGTAATGCTGTGGAACACACTGAGGTATACACAGTTCCGTATTTTTATTTTTCGGGCCACCAAAGGCGCACATATGGAGATTTATTGAAACTTGAGTTAATCTAACGTAAAATCAATTACGGCTACTCTATGCCTATTAGTTTAGGATACATTAAGGTTTCTTTGTGGTGACGATTCAACGAGACACACTGTTCATTAATCTTTTATCTACGTCATGCTAGTCGAGATAAACATTATCAAAATAGGTCTTATTACTTGCTTCTTTGTAAGTAAAGGGAAACAAGGGAATACATAAGGCTAAAGTGATAATCACATCTTTGAAATGGTAGTCGCTATGTGGAGTAATTGAAGTTCGGTTCGCTTGCACAGTACCATTTGAGAAACGTTAGGTAGTTTAAAATTAAAACTAATAACAATGAAAACGGTCAACTTCACAAGAAAAACGTATATGACATAAATTACGTGTTGTATTGATATGTTTGTATAGTACGTTTTTGTTTCTCTCCCGGCTTAACCTTTATGTAAAATTCTGAAAAACTTATCCAGAGTAAAGAGGTCTTCAGACCATTCAAATTATACCTTTTATTTGTGATGTAAATATTTTTAATATACGATATTTTTATCAAAATCGTAAATTATTTTTGAAAAAACGAAATTTCAAAAACATTTTAATGTAAAGGGTACTTTGTGGTGGGGGGATTTTCTTTAAAGTGTTTCACATCCTTGAAAGATACTAAACCTAAATACAAGATTTGTATTTAACCGTCTACTTTTTTTAAGCTACACTGTCCACAGACACAGACACGCACACAACCTGACCTTTTTCTATTTTTTTGGATTCAGAGGACCTCAAAACATATTTTAGGTGAAATTACTATACTAAAATTTTGGGTGGAGTAAAACCTCTAGCTATTATGTACATTGTATGTACAGACGTGCTAGAGAAACTAAAATCTGATATGGTCCATTCACCCGACCTTCTCTACATCTCTGTAACAAATTATTGTTAATAAGCTTATTCTTGTATCTATTACATGCTAAAACATTTGCAGAAACGCTCTTATTATTTAGTTACTTGTAAGAGGAAAGGAAATAAGGGAGTACACTAGGCCAAACCGATAGTCAAATGTTTCTAAATGTAGTTGCTATGGGATTGAAAATCGTTTCTTTGCGTGGCAAGCGTTGACAAGTTCACTTATGAGAAGGGTTCAAGTATTTTAAAACTGAAATTAATAACAAGGAATGTCTCGGAATTGGTCAACTCCACGAAAAAAAGTGTATACCACATAAATTGTGTGTTTTATCGATATTTAGTGTAATACGTTTTTGTCTTTCTCCTACGGTTTACCAGATATGCAAAATTCAATAAAAACCATCCCGAATAAGGAATGAATGAATGAATGAATGAATGAATGAATGAATAAGTGTATTTATTAACATAGCAATATCATACATAGAATTTCAACAGTCGCACGGGTCCACAGACCGTACGTGCTTTTGTAATACACATTACAAGCAATATTAAAACAACAACCACAACAAAGAATTAAAAGAGTAAACACGAAAATAAAAAGACAAAGGAAATACACAGTCAAAAGCAATATTAAACAACAATAAAAATTAAGAGTGAATCCGAAAATAAAGATACAAAGATATTAAAATATAGCAATTTAAATTTACAGCACAGAGTACACCTTCATAAATGCAGTCTCTTATAATAGATAATTACACTTAAAAGACATATATACACATAATATATACAACCCTAGCACAACAGTGACCTAAGTATGACATAATGTATATGTATGTAGAACAATGTAGTCACTTTTGTTTAGTTGATCTTATCCCCCCCCTTCTCTATTGGCAGCCTCCTCAGATCTCAGCTGTCTTGCCTTAAGTATAAATTTACCTAGCCCGTCCATGTTTACCGTGCCTGCCAGTAGCGTCCAACATGCTTCTAGCCCTACATTCGCAGTGGTAAAAAATCGCGGCAAATATTTTTCCCGCCATTCCTCCGTACCCCTACATCTTGCCAAGATGTGAGTCCACGACTCTTCCTCCTCGCAAATGGGACGGATTCTCGTACCATTCTCGTCAGAAATTTTCGTGCTCCTCCATGCTCCTAGTCTAATCCACGCAAGCCCATCTCTAATGAGTTTGGTACCTGTTTTAATGTATTGCTCCATACCCCACTCCGATTTCAGCCCAGACTGTACTTCTAATGACACCTTCTCTGTGCATTGCGCAATTATTTGCTGTCAATATCACAGAGACGTTTCTTAATTTTTCTCCAAATACTTCGCCTGTTTTCCTGCCCCGCCATCCAAATGTCTCCCATCCCATCCCGAATAAGGAGGTCTTTAGGGACTATTCCCAGAAAATTCAAAATATACATTTTATTTGCTATGCAAATATTTTAATATACAGTATTTTTAACAAAATCGCTAGTCATTTTAAAAAAAAAATTAAAAAAAATTATGTAAAGGGTAATTTGTGGTGGGAGGATTCTTTAAAATCTTCGTGCCACTTCCTTAGAAAAATTTAACTCTAAATATCAAGTTTGGTATTTAAGGGTATATTCGTTTTTAGCTGTCTATCCACACACACACACACACACACACACACACACACACACATACAAAAACAGATCTTTTTCTAAAAATCTTTTTTCAAACTCAAGGAACCTCAAAAAATGTATTTCCTCGATATCGAATTTTTGGGTGAAGTACAATACCTTCTCTAACTACTATGTACATTGTAGATCCATACGTACTGAGAAAGTAAAAATAAGGTATTGCACTTACAGTAATGTATAGAACGAATAGGCCGGGTAACATTTGAAGGATTGCAAGTTAACCACTGTGGGATTGATGACGTCTGAGACGGGGTCGATGCACTTACTACTGAGACTTAGCTTGGTTTTTATTTCTTTCCAACTGGTATGATATGTCGTTTACAGAGCTCTGAGCTTTTATCTACGTGATGCGGAGAAGTTTTTCAGAAAAACGCTACAAAACAAAATATCGTAAAAACTTCACCCAAAATCTCTCAAAAATGTATATTGCTGTACATTTCATTACATGTACCATGATGAAACTTACATAATAGTAGAATATAGATTAACTTCTATATCGAAATTACAATTTTGCGTACAATTATTATTGTAAATATGCATTGATATACGCACAGATGTATAGGTTATATGAATTATAAAAATTAAATTTCCATATCTATGTGTAAATGTTTATTATAATATACAGTGCAAACATTTCATTGAATAAATACTGTACCGGTCCCTCCAACCCATGGTTCGTATTCACCGCTCAAAAACCGGTTTATATAGCAGGTGCTACAGGCTGTGCAGTCAACCTCAGTGTTTACAGCACAAAGTACCCCAAATGCTGTCTGTAGTGAGGTTTGTCAAGTTAAAGAGGACATTTAATTAACAACACTGTAAAAAACTAATAATTAAAGTATTCCTTTACTTTTATACTCATTTCAATCAAATTTTAAATATGGTGAACATATTTTTCACAAGCCTGTACATGAAATTTAGTTCCCATACTCTTTATTTAGCAAACATTTTTAATTGTGTGGGTTTTTTTCCTTATAGCCCCACTTAAATTTATACTGCTGTCAACAAACTTTCAAATGTTTGGGCAAAGTGTTTTAAATTACTCCTTTTTTCCTTTCTTGATTTCGGTTTCGGCTTTAACCATTTTCCCCTTGGTCTGCCTAGCTTTCTCTTCCCTTATGGGTGCTCTTAATTTAAAAACATATAATGTTTTGCATTCTGTCAGATAGTGTCATCCAGCTTATGTTTTATAATGTTAATTAATTCTTTTACTTTTGATTCTTCACACATGTTTATATTGTTCTTTCTGCCCTATTTTTACATCGATTTTTAAACATAATTTACTCGCTGTTACTTCTCGGTCAGATCGCAACGATCTAATCGGTAACATACCTCTCAATGGTATGTGGTAGGACAGTAGCCCTTCATAACTTGTCCTAGTATCATACCATTTTCGCTTTCAGCCAAAGAGGTGCACAATTTCGTTGCTATTACAATCCGTAGTTAGGCGGCATATAATCAGATATGGGGGAATATAGACTAGCCTCTTCCATCATCCGTACTAGCGGATTATAAGACGCAACAAGCAGATGGCGTTAGTATGTCATTCAGTGTGGCTGCTTTAACTATATGTGGATAGATAGCAGCTTTTAAAAGATTTGACTGTAGTTTTGGCCAAGTATAATCCCTTATTTCTCTTCTACTTATAGAGAATTTAGTAGTAAGGCTACTCCTGGTAATGTTTATCTTGATTGGCATAATGTAGGCAAAAGAATAATATTTTGTGATGTAATGGGTTTTTATATACCTCTATATTGGTTGTTAACGTCTACTGAAATTTAATGTTTAAATTTAATACTCTTTTTACTAAATCTGATACTCCTGTTAGCTCTAGTCGTAGTTGCATTGATGACTCTTTGCTGATGTCCCCTGCAACGTCATTCTGTTGATATCTCAGTCGATTAGTCCCCGAGAAGACTGTATGAAAATTTTATTATATAAATTAAAACAAACTATACGACAACAATAAACTCAAGAAACTTATCCATTCCTTCTTATAAATATATTATTACATTACGCGGATGACGTACATAAAGCACGTCTTTTGTTAGCGTACACATCTTCTAATTACCTAGGTTTCATAGTTTCACATTATATGAATATCTGTACCGGTCAGATCAGAAACTAAGGCTACAAGGCCAATATTCTGTGTGTTTCATCTTTCACAGCGAACATAGTAGTGTGCGGTAATTCTAATACATACGGTATGTGGAGTTTTAGCAAAATGTCACCTACAGCGCTACTGCAAGATACACACAAATGGCGACTCGTTTGGAAAACTGGTCTCGCGAAGAAATCCGCCCTGTTATTCGATTTCTGTAGGCAAAACATGAAACAGCGGCTGACATTCACCAATAGCTGGTAGAGGTTTATGGAGAGACTGTAATGTCTCGCTAGCATGTCGTAGGACTGTGTCTAAAGTTTGTTGACAGTAGTCAAAACGTCACCGTCAAGGATCGCATCCACAGATTGGAACATATCTCGCGTGGAGAAGTTGATTTCAGGGCAACAGGAGGATCACATTACGACGACACTGTCACGTATGACAGTAGAACTGGGAATCTCTGTTGGAAGCATTTATCACATTATTCACAATATTCTGCAATACGGGAAAGTTTGTTCCCCATGGGGTCCACGAAGTCAATCCAATCAACACAAGGAGAAGCTTATAATGGCAAGTCTGCAACTTCTGAAACGGTTCTCCAAGGAAGGAAACAAACAGTTTTCTTCACGAGTGAAGAAACATAGATCCACCACTATACTTCCAATAGTAAGTGGTCGTCAATGAAGTGGAAACACACCTCCTCTCCAAAGACAAAAGAGTTTTAGGTGGTGCCATCTGCTGGGAAGGTGATGCCACAGTGTTTTGGGACAGTGCGGGTGTCATACTCATGAGTTTTTGGAAAGAGGCACACGGTGACCGCTGACCAATATTTCGATATTCTTACGATTGCGCCAAGCAATAAAGAGGAAACGGCCAGGACTCTTCTCCTTCACGACAGCCCAGAAGACCACCACGCTGCTGAAGCAGTTTCAACGGGATATCATCGATCACCCTTCCTATCCCCTGGATCTCGTTCTAAGCGAATTTCACCTTTTTGCTCATTTGAAGGAGCACCCAGGAGGCCGACGATTCGTTTTAGATGAGGAGGTGCAACACTTCGCGCCAACGTGACTGAACACCTAAGGACATGATTTTTACTGGGAGGGAATATTCAACCTCATTCCAAGAAGAGACAAGTGCCTCATACAATTTGGAGATTTTCTGGAAATATAACCTAATGTATGTACAATCCAATGGTTGTATTGGTGGTACAAAATAAAACATACTCGTGTCACTGAAGTCTTTGCAGCCTTAGTTTCTGCTCTATCCTCGTATAAGCTATTTTACGTTACATTTAAGATCTGAAGTGACTAAGAATATGCACTGAATTTAATAGTATATTACATTCATCATTATAAATTCTCTGCTTTTTCCGTTGCTATAACACAAATCTCATAGTTTTATGTGCTAGATGTTAATGGTGGCGTCACTTTTTATATTCTCACATGCCTTTTCATCCTCCTACATGCATACCACTTCGTGTTGAGGGGCGGTCACTGAACATTTGACATACTTTAAAATGAGATATTAGCCCTTGCCATATTAATAGCGACTCATATTAGTGATTTTGTTGCAGATGAGGCCTATACAAAAAATAAAGATTTTGCTGCAACATTTCAGAACATCGCTTTTATCACTACGGTGGACGAGTTTTACTTTCTGTACTACGTATAGTAAGGGGAGGAAATATTGCATCCCATCCAAAATTCCGATACCGAGATTTCACCAGATATAAACGTAATCAGACTCCCTGTATTCGACACCCTAAATAAAGAAGGTTGCATTTTAGGAAAAAGGTCCGTGCTTGTAAATATGTGCACAACTCAAAACCAAAAACCGGTTAAATACCAAACTTGGTATTAAGTTTAGTATCTTCCAAAGATGGCGGTGCCGTGGCCGAGTGGTTAGACTGTTCTCCTCCAAGCTTGGCGGTCCGAGTTCGCAGCACCCACGTGCGAGATTTGTGGTGCACGATACGGTGTATGGACGGGTTTTCTCCGGATCCACAGGTTTCCCCCGCTCCATCATCACATTTCCTACCATCCATTTCGCGATGATTTCATACCATTCACTTTTTCATGCTACGTGCCGACCACTCGTTCAAGTTCTCCATTCTGTGGTGTCGTGCCGTTGGCAACCCGACAGGTTTCTGACCAATAGGCATGCGTTTGTAAATCTTAGGGGTGTCAGTCCTAACAAGGGAGAGGACAAGCCCAATCCAAACCATCCTTCACATGGAAGTTTCTTTTTTCTCGAAATTTTCGATTTTAAAGAAATTGCTCAAATGTTTTTGATTACACCACCACATATTAAAAACATTTTCTGGGAATAGACTCTGAACTCCTCTCACTATAGATGAATTTACATAACTGGCCAAAATGTTGCTGCAAAAATCTACATCTCTTTAAAGAAGAACATTTATGTCAAATACATTCATTTTAATAGAATTAACCACAACCCAGATATTCGTTATTGGTTAAAGCTTTCCAACAATGATATGCAATTTTATAAAATTTTAAATTGTTATTCTATCTTTCTATTATCTTGGTCATGGAAGAAGAATCGTTTTGAGCATCATATACCAATCATTCTTAAAAGATTTGAATTTCGCCTATTCCATCCATTTTCTATTAAATTAAAATTTCCTATTTTATCTGTAAGGAAATTTGTAATAAGACTGGTTTTTGCTAATGCTTATCAACATGTACAAGAAGTAGATAAAAGAATATTATATTGTTAAAACAGTCTGTTGCAGAATAAATGGAAAAGGCCATGTTCTTTTCTATCAAAATAGCAATATTTGTCATCAATCTTCCACTTAAATCTCATGCAAGATGGCGCAACACCTCATACTGGTAAACCGAACCAAATGTTCTGCAGAAAATGTTATTTATTACTGTGTTGTCTCATTGTTACCTGTAGCGCCAATTTGATCCTTTTGGACATCTTCAAGTCCAGATTTAAGCCTCTGTTGCTCTGCTCCGCTGTACTTCCTCATGTATTAGAGTTTAGCTTCTTGAGATCTCAGACGTCACTCTACCTCTTCATGGGTCGCCCAATGTTTATTTTCTCAGTAGGATGATACTCAAGGAAAGCTTTGAAATTCTCTTATCGTCTATCTTTAGAACGTGGTTTCTTCATTTTGTCTTTAGGAACTCCGCTCAGATGACTGTATTCTGTTTTCGCAATTTGTTTTATTCATCGAGTTACATTTCCATATATTTATATTGACATGGCTATTGTCTTATGAAATATAAGTCGAGTCTCTTCTCGTAGAAAAGTCGTCAAATTGTTCGACAGATATTTTGAAATCTAGAAGTTTTTTCTTCACTTCGTCATCATTAAAGGTATGTCACAACCAAGAAAAGTAAATATTAAGGCCTTTTCTATTATTTTTTTCAATCGTGGTTTTCGCTCTATATATTTGAGAGTTGTAACCTTTACATATAATATTTAACATTTGAATTGATTTTTAAAGTTTACCTTCATGATCTTCCGATTTAAATGCACGATACTTTTTGTTGGGATATTTGAAACATTTGGAATATTGTACATCCTGTAAGAATGTTTTAGAATGCATGATCACAATATTCAATTATTTAAGTGGATATGTCTGCCAAGGAGGCGTTGAACCTTAATTCAACAAAAGAAATTTTGCCCAAAAACAATTATATTCTCATTATATACACTTGTAGTGTACAATTGTCCGCAGCAATGCAGGACATATTCAACACGTGATTAAGTGAGGTACATTTCCATAGCCCCTCCTGTATGTATGTAAATATGATAATTTTCAGTTAGAGAATAAAATACTTACGATAAGTTAAAAGTATGACTATTCGAGCGCCATTCTGTACATACTTGCGTTAATGTATGGTTTCCCCAAGGACCTGCGCAAAAGAATGCCCATGGTCATTCTCCCAGGTGCAGAAAAGAAGCACCTTTGATGAATTTGTGTACAAGTTTCCTGCGGACGGGGTGCCTCAGTCGCTTCAGAAGGAAGAGGCAACCTTAATAGCGTCATTGGACGGAGTCCACAGTTTCGTATTTATAAATGACATAATTACCATTTTCTCTATATTTAACTTGGCTAAATTTATATCTTAGCGTCCGGACTCAGTAATTTCTTTTGTTATTTTAATAGCCCAATGCTGACGCATTTCAAATACATCCTTCCCATTGCTAAGTTTGTTAATTTATATTAAAGCACTGTTTCTTAAACCACGTGTTATTTTAACGTTGTTTCTTTTTAAAATAAAACTGAGGTGTTTTGGGTTGTGGCTTTCTTTCACAAATGCAAATAGCTGGTCATATAATCATCACCTTTTATCCTCAGTGTTATCGATTCATGAAAGCACCAAGTACAGAGGTTACAGTCCGTTACAAATGAGAGCGATGAAACAGATATAAGCATAGTATAACAAAACTGTAAGTACTCAATTATATCTAAATATATGTTATCCACGTACCTATCATCGTTGTCAACATAATGTTTCACTCTTTTGCTAATAACAATTCTGGTGTTTAGTCCAAGAACTATTGTACGGTTTTATCAGCAAGAAGAAAGAGATGCCCATTAATCTTCGCATAGTTAGGTGAATTTACAATTTTTGGAGTTTCTAAAAGGAATTTAAAATTTTTATCGATATGGCCTCTTACAGTTCAAAGAGCCTCCGGATCCTGAATAATCCAATGCCTGAATATCAAGAGACACACCTTTACGCAAAGGATTTTCGCTTTGTAAATCATCATTTGGTGTTTGGGACCATCTTGTATAAGTAATATTAATGAAATATACAAATAAGTAGGTAACGAAATACACATATGCTTATAAACCATCAACAAATCAATCAACAACAAATATAAACAGGAACGAATACTAATACGTAGCTTGCAAAGAGCAACTAGACATACGTGTTGGAGTTCACAACTGAAGCATGCGGCTGAAAATATTCAGATCCGACAGCAGTGTGAATTCCAGTTCCACCGGACATACCAGACAGAATTCTGCGTTATGATAGGTTCAGAAAGCGTAACAGTAACGCTTTACATATATTTTTACGAGTGTCTAGTGCAAAGACTCAGTGGCGTGGAATGAAAACGCAGCTGTTTCTTTTTAGTAGGTACGCTACCATTGGTTACAAGAGGGACGCCACTAGACAATATGAGATCCTTCACCTACTTCCCACACGATAGTGGCCATTTCTGAAACGGAAGCTTAATTCCACGTAGAGATGAAAGAACTCTACCTCTGCTTAAGACACTACGATTGGTTACAAGATGAACGTCATTAGAAAAACACTAAGTGGAGCGCTGATGACAGCTCCTTCGACTTCTGAAGCGGGGCTTTAATCTCAAACACTTTCGAGCTTTTGCAAAAAACTACACCTGCACTCATGCAGTATAAACTGTCGCGGTAACCTGTATGGTCGCTTTTCGGAGGTCCGAAGTTTGATTCCCGTCGGGGTGGTCACTCTTGAATATGGGATTTTCATTGCTTCCTCGGATCTATTGGTAGATGTTAGGATAGCTCATCTCTTTCCACAGATTTTCTGCACATCATTTTCTGTCCCCATGATTACTTTTCATCTGTTTCAGGGTTGAAATAAAAGCGATGTCGTTCAGTATATAACGCAGGAATTCGGCCCAACGGGACCTCCCCAGCAAGCTCGGCACTAAGACTTAGCTAGCCAGTATTCCAACTGGAATCGTTAGGGATCCCGTGCACATGGTCCCACGGATCTGGTTACTCTTCGAGTTTTTCCCTCTTTTCTTCCTCCCAGGAATGCCGCTTTCTTATAATGTAGAGTAGAGACACGTAATTTATCGGTCTGAAACGTTTTACATTTGGAGATTCGTATATCGCATTAATCAGATGGACCTTACCTGCTCATATATAGCTGAAAAATTTAGGAAATTTTCAAGAGATATACTGCTTAAATGAAGAAGTAAATATTTTCCTTTTATGTGGGCTAGTTGTTTTGAACACCCTATTACAGTCAAAATTACGTCTGTCGTTATAGCCTCTAGCAAAGAAGCATCATTTTACGTGCGTTGTTGAAACTTTGCGTTTATAGTGGCATATTGTTTGTACCTATTTTAAATCTTGCGAGAGGTATATGATACACTGTAACCCTGGTAAAATTTTATACTTGTCACATTTAACTTTAAAATTACTTAAATTTGACAGCCGGGAAAAAATAGAAACACCCTCAAGAATATAACAAGAATAGGAAAAAGGAAGAGAAAAAAAATGTAAAAAGGAACCTTGTGCACACGCACATGTTTTTTTTTACCAATCAAACTTAATACTAACCTCTAAGCTATAAACGCGCCCCTTCTCTCTTCCTCACCTTCTATTCAAGAGTTGCATCACTTTGGTAAAAAAAAAAAATAAATAAATAAATAAATAAATAAATAAATAATAATAATAATAATAATAATAATAATAATAATAATAATAATAATAATACCTTTCGCTTCCGCCCAACCCTACCAGCTGACATAGTCCAACTGACATTTAACCCTCTTCTTGAGTTAGCAAAAGAATTGCAGCTTCTTCTCCTTAGCCCTTCTGTTTTATTACAATAGTCAGTATAGGAAACCAGGTTTTTTTCTCTCTATACCACACCAGGATGCTTACATCTTCTTGATTAACACATTTAATCGTTCACCATGATCCCAGCCAAAGCCAAGCAAGCCCTTGTTTGCTGACTATTTCCAGACAAAATATACTACTCTAAACTCCATTCTATTTTCAGATTCGACTGAAAGCTTAATGATACTTTATCATTGTATTGTGACAGTGCTTGCTGTCAATCTGTAACTTTACAAGCTACTGTGTGTAATCGCAGCGTTACTTGTGAAACTGACTATAAAAATATTCAAAAAATCATATTAGTGCAAAGTTTTTGTACTGCAATTTTCAGCTCTCGCCTCCAGCCCGGAGAATAATTGAAAATATTCTGACTAGTTCTCTTTTTGGTGAGGCTGCATATGAATACAGCGTACTGAAATACTGGATAAAAAGCTGAATAGAAGCGAATTCTGTCGTAGAATAAATATTGGACTAAATAATTACAAAAACACGTACATCATTATTTGTTCAGCAAAAAGTGGCCTTCTAGATCGTACGCAAGTGGTTCAAACTAAAGCATTGCAGTAACATAAAGAATTGATAAAAGGTAACACCATTATATTATCCAGACTTTGTTTTCTCCATGTCTGTGCTACACAACATTCTTCATAAATATTGTATAAAGCCATGAATTTCAAATGTGCGCCACAGAACAAAAGTAAACTATATTACCTGGATATTTGGTTACGTGTTTCTGAAGGAAAAGATTGGATTTACCATACATCCCGCTATCAAATAAATGTGAAGACAGGTTTACTTAATACTAAACGGAGAAGCCATCTTTACTTTCTCTATACCAACTATATACATAGAGTATAGAGAAGGTATTGTATTCCACCCAAAATTTGATACCGATATTTCGCAGGAAATACATGTTTTGGGTCCCCATGTATCCAAAAAAAGCAGTTTTACAAAAAGGTCCGGGTGTGTGAGCGTGTGAGTGTGTACATCCTAGCTCAAAAACGAAAAGTCCGTTAGAAACCAAATTTGGTATTTAGGTTAGGTATCTTCCAAGGATGCGACACGAAGATTTTCGGGAAAATCTCCCAACCCCCAACTACCTTTTACATGGAACTTTTTTCAAAAATTTTGATTTTATAAAAAATGGCTCTAACGATTTTGATTAAAATATCATATATTACAGATACTTACCTGGCAAATAAAATGTATATCTTGAATTTTCTGTGAATAGCCTCTGAACACTACTTTATTCTGGATGGATTTTACGGAATTTTGTATATCTGCTTAACCGTAAGAGATGGATCAAAACTCACTTCACAGAATATGTAGAGCACATTAAAACACACAAGTTATGTTAAATACTTGTTTTCGTGGAGATGCTCGTTTTTAAGGTATTCGTTGTTTTTGGTTTCAGCTTTGAAAAACTTATACTTTTCTCATACAGGAATTTTTCAACTCCTATCCATACAAACAAAGGAACTTCAGTCACATAGCAACCAGCTTTTGACTGTCAGTTTAACCTATGGTTTCCCTTATTTTGCCTTCACTTACAAGGTAGCAAGTAATAAAACTATTTCTGCTAATTTTATCTTGATTAGCATAAAGTAAATAGAAGCATAAGCTTTATAACAACAATTTCTTACACATATGCAGAGAAAGTAATGTGAATGGAACACATCAGATTTTTATTTATCTTGGTGTGATTGCAACTAGCGAACTCCTTAAGACAAAGGTATTGATAGTTTCCTTCAAAACGGGACGTTGATATTAATGAAACATAAACACGATACCAGGCTTCAATCATCCTGCAAAAATATTGCTTCAAAAATTTAAATCAAATAAACAGGGTGTTCATGATTTCGCGTGATAACTCTGTCCCACGAAAAATTGTAGATAAAGGTTACTGACCAAACGTAAGTTCGACGTTAAATAGTTTTTAACTTCTATTCGTAGAAAGTTAAGCAGATAAAGGTGGCATGTGGCATCACAGTTTAGTGCTACACATTTGCTAGACAGCTCATAACATCCGATGCGGGCTGCCCCGTCTATCTACCTAAAGATCAACTTACTGCTTTTTCTCCTCTCTTACATTCCCTTAAGGGGAGATTAAGACAGCTATCCCGAAAATAATGAATCCTCAAAATGCATGACCGTTTGTGTTGCATCCATAATAACCCAGTGTTATATTTTAATTTTCCCTTACGAAATTATTCGTTTATTATTTTTTCCCTTTTACCCTTATAGTCATGCAAACGGACCAAAGATTCAAAGCCATTATATAAGAATTCAGGCCTTAAGATGTCTATGGCTTAAGCCTGTTTTATTTATCTATTCACTTGTACCTACAAAGAAGTATTTATAATAAAACCATTTCTACTAATTTTTTCGATTTTCTATTAAAATGTAGGAGAAACAAGAAAAATATTTTGTAAAAATAGCATGTTGAAAAATGGCTATTGAAATTCATGTGATTGAATTTTTTAATGTTATAGTTGTCAATGGAGTTACATATTCACAAGTACTCACAAATTCCTTTATACTATCCAAATAAACGTTCTGTGTTGTTTCTTTTCTACCCCATTAAACAGGTAGCACAATCGCCCCGCGTTTTCCGTACTCAGATATCCCCTCGTTCCTTAAAAGAGTTGCAAAACTCAGTGGGGCTAATTAAAGTTAAAATCCACAAGTGGGAGACTGGCGTGCGGACCTTCTTTTTACCCCTCTTTATCAGGGAGACGGTGCACAAGTACGCTAATTGAGAAGCGTAAAACGGTCACTGCGCCAGTTCCTCACTGAACGGTTTTAACTTGAAATAGCCCCGCTTAGTTTTACAATTCTTTTGACACATGAAGGGATATCTTCAAAAGGCAAATATGCAGTAATAGAGCCATATAGTATATCCACTGTAGAGAAAGTAAAGCCAACTAAGCGTGAAATAGCTGTTAAAGGTAAAAGAAGTAAGGAAACTTTAAAAAAATATGATGTATAGAAAATGGTACGTGTTGAGTGCGAGTGTGTGTGTGTGTGTGTGTGTGTGTGTAAAATATTTTTACGAATGGCACAGTTCAAATACAAAATTTGATCTTCCAATCATATGACTTTCTCTACATCCCTACAACAAATTATTGTTAAAAAACTTGTTCCTCAATTTCTATCATGTTAATCGAGAAAAAAATTGTAGAAACTTGCTTTTTGTAATTTGAAGGGAAATAAGGTAATATACTAGGATAAAGTGATAGACGAATCTTAAAAACTGGTTGCTATATTATTGAAGTGCCTTTATTTTTATGACCAGGGTCTCATATGAGAAAAGTATAAGTAATTTAACAAGGAATATCTCAAAAACGGTCAACGCCACTAAAAAAACGTTTGTAACATAAATTGTGTTTTAACGGGCTCCATAAGTTTTGTACAGTAAATTTTTGTCTATCTCTTACGGTTTACCAATTATACAAAATTCATCTAGAATAAGGATGCCTTCAGAAGCTGTTCCCAGAAAACTCAATATACACATTTTGTTTGTCACGTAAATATTTTTAATATACGATATTTAACCAAAATCGTTAGCCATTTTTTGAGAAAATAAAGATTTTCAAAAATGTTTCCATGTAAAGAGTAGTTGGGGTGGGGGTATTTTCTTGAAAATCTTCGTGTCGCATCCTTGGAAGAAACCAAAGAAATACAAAGTTTTGTTTTTAAGTCTTTCCGTTTTTGAGCTATGCTGTCCACAGACGCGCACACACACAGACACATAATGCTTTTTTAGACCCACAGCATGTATTTTCAGTGAAATTTCGGTATCAAATTTTTGGGTGCAATACAATACTTTCTCGAAGTACATAGTAGGTGTAAAGAAAGCAAAAAATCGTTATCTATAAATACGAAGAGTTATCTACTTCCAAGGTACAAAACGAAGATTTTCAAATGTGTGTCCCCAACGCAACCAATGCTTTTCATGAATTTCTTTTACAATTTTTCCCCCAAAAATCACTTATCATTTTGATCACAGCATATCTTTGAGATACTGGCATGAATAGCTCGATTTATATCGCATGAGCCTTCTTGCTTATCATGGATTAGACCATTGGATCTATTCCGAAGCTACACAAGCTGTTCTTTCAACCACATAGCAATGTTTCCTCGCCCAAAAAGTTTGTAAAAGTATCGCTTTCTTTGTAATCTAAAAGGTTGCATGCTTTGAACGTGATCTTTAGACTTGCTCTGATACCCTTAACTTCTTTTACTATGTGTTCTTCCTCTAATTCTGAGTACCTTTCTGAGTAGACTTGTCTAATTATACACATAATGTTTTAAAGACCTCACTTAGGATGATCCTACTGAAATGTCTTAATATATCCATTGATTTTGTTATATTCTTTGATATTTTCTCCCATTTCAGCCTAAATATCAGTATTATTTATTTCAAATACTTAAAGGTAACCATCTGCTCAGTTATTTGATTATTCAACTAAAATCTTAATCTGGAAGTGTCCTTCACCTATAATGGTCATTATCTTTATTTTTTTCTCCCAAAACTTCCATATAATATTCCAATATTAACTCTGATTTCTTCATGCTTTTCTCTCGTTCTCTGCCAACTATGAATGTAATTTTATCAAAATTAGTACTATTAAATGTAATTCCCCTTGATTTACATTTGGTTCTGCATGCTTCTATGACTTTATTCAAATATAAGTAAAATAAACTTTAGCCGTGTCTTTTCTACTCACAAGTCAGATAACTGTAGCTATAATAATTTTTGGTGGTGTTTAACCGCCGCTTTAACTACTTATAGCACCGCAGGCTATATGATACATGAATGAAGATGGAGCACCGGTGGAATGTTTTGGCGGAGGAAACCGGAGAACCCGGAGAAAACCAGCCCCTGCGCCGCTTTGTCCACCATAAATCTCACATGCGGTCGCTTGGGATCGAACCCGGGTCGTCTAGGTGAGAGACGAATGGTACACAGGGTGTCTACCTAACTCTGCGAACTCAACTGAAACAAAATTTGGTACCTCTAGTTACGCAGGGATGTATCTTTTTCAGGTTTCACACAATAGGAAGGTATGCACGATTCATAAAAGTAAACAAAGTTATGCTTTTTTAAATGGAACATATATGTCTTTTCTAGCAAAATGAAAACTACAGTTACAATTAGTGACAAAACTTGTTTTCGTTTGTCTATACGCAATTACTAGTGGCCGATGGCCCACAAGACACTTCATGTATTTAAATTGAATTCAGTAGGGAAAACGCACTCACAAATAATCAGTAACCTCTTATGTGATGAAATTTCTTCACTTCAGCATACGTTTTAAGGGCTCATCATTTGTAACAATACACTTTTTGAGGAGGTAAGAAGACAGAGTTGCAGAGATTGTAGTGTTCACGCAGTAAAACGTTATTACATGTTCTCTCGTAGGTTGGTTTTTCTTTGATACTGCGTCTAATGACGTAACTGACCATCTCATAGGATCGCTTAGCTAACCTGAAATGCATATATTGGTCTGGATAGCTCACTTGGTTAGTCTTCTGATCTCAAGGTCGCAGGTTTAAACTCAGCCCATATTGAATGACTATTTTATACACGAGATAATTTTAGAGGTAGTTTCTTTAAGAAATTTGAATACATTTATGTACTTTTATATTTCTTTTCTGCGGAATTTCCTTTGTTTTATTATATGGGTTTTTAATTTGGTACCAATATATAAGTTCAAAGAAGAAATATGAAAAATAATAATTAATGGAATATGCTTCGATATATTAATATAATTGTAAAGCACTGAAATAGATACCTAATAAAATAGTAAATATGTTTGCTTAAAAGCGACGAAATTCCGGCACACCGGGGGCGCTGATATGATCCTGGAAATTGACAGCGCCGTCAAAAAGCAAACGATTTCTTCTTTTTTATATTTTATTATTGACTGATCAACTTACAATTACTGCTTTACAGACTATTGATAAGTTAACATAATATGAAGAAGCTGAGATTGGCGTTTGGCTCCTCTAATGTAAGTTTGGGCGACATCTTACACATATACAACCTAAGAATACACAACTATCAACAATGATAATAATTTATGTACTGAATTAGTGGGTATGAAACATTTTATGGTTAAAGTATGATGTTAAGGATTATGTGAAATTACCGTCTTCAAAACTGCTGAACATATCCTGAGGGAAATTTTCTTTCCAGTCTGTTTATTTGATGACTTCTGGTTCTAAAGTTGTAAGAGCGAGCTCCAGTTAATTTGTTGAACAAGGGTTCTGAGAGGGATTTTATGTATTCCTGTAGAAGAACTAAAAAATCCTGATGAAGTAGACTATTTCTAAAGAACGAAGGAGCGTCTATGTGTTTTCGTAGAACTCTGTGATGAATGTGTGTTGGATTTGAATCTAAACCAATAAGTTAACTTACTCAGAATTCCTGTGGATCAAAATAAAGACGATAAATTGTTTTTTCACACAAGCCGTGTGTAGGACAGGAGTTGGATAGATAGAGTCAGACTATGATGGTATGTTGCCATGGTAGCTCAGTGGAAGAGCAACCGGCTAGAGATTGGGAGATCCGTGGTTCAAATCCCGGCTATGGCATTGCATTTTTCAGTCCCACTCTACCTATTCAAAATAAAGAGGGTTTGCAATATTAAATAGAGAAAAAATGTTTTTTTGCTGTTACAAAATGTCGCCTTTGTCGTTTATTAATGAGTATACATACTAGTGTTAAGAAATTTTCTATTTCCATCTACTTTAATTTAGTTTAATTAATAAACGGCTCGATATTCGGATTTTTACGCTAGCCAAAATTTGCTGATATTGTGAGAAACAGTTGAAAAATTTAGAACTGTAGCAATTTTAAAACATTCAAATCAATAATATCGGATATGTTGAAAATGACCGATAATGCATAAAAGTAGTATTTTATATAAATAGTGTTTTTCTAAAGTGGTCTATATTTTTGTGGTAATTCTTCTCTGCTTCATATGTTTACATTTGATAAAATTATATGTTGGTTAGGCTCTGGGTTCCAGGGTCACGGACCGATGGTTTGTAAATATTTGTAAATATTTAAAAGTCACAGTCTCATGTCGGTAAAGTACCTCTTTCGGGACGAAATTATGGCTCACTGGCAGCCATTCTGGCAGTTAATATCGACAAAAGCACATAATATTTTTTTAATGTTTCCGAGCATCCATCTCTGCGATAAATAACCATAAAGGAGCCCTCCCACAATAATTGGTTTAATATAATTTGGAATAATACCATTACAAATATTGGGTTAAGCGTCAATAAAGAAAACAAACGCCGCACATTACGTACTCATGTGGGTTCACAAAAAAGGTTATGAAATCTCTTATATGCCATAGATGTTTCATTACGAGGTTCGGAGAGTCCTGGTGGTGCATTCAAACTATATGGGACAGCTTTATTATTGTAGTTTCCATAATTCTGCGTTATTATGCGGTAGTGAAGTGGTACTTGCAGTTTAATGGACTAGTTTCGAAACAACTCTGGAGTGCAGAGAGCAGAAATGTCGACAAGGAAAGGAAACCTGAACAGATCCTCAGCGAAACGGTCAAGTTATCGTGGTTGTGTCTCCAGGGCTAAAGTGAGCAAATGGTAGCTGGGAACACTTCTGTCGCCGCAACCAAATTGTATACGCCCTTTCCTACACGAGGGGGTTCAGATGTACAGTCATAGCTCGATGTAAACAATCAAAGTGGTGGCTTTGTCTTTCTCAATGTCTTTGTTACAGAGACACACACATGATTTGCGGTGTTTCATTAATGACATTGGATATCGGAGGATGTAATAAATAATGAAATATGAAGTGTGGTTCTATTGTTTAAACATTTAATTTTGAACAAAGGAAGTATATTTTTAAAATTGTTTTTAAAACTTTGTTTTAAAGAGAGTTGACATATTATTTACAATATAATGGAGCACATTTAAGATTACACATTTTCAAATCCGAACTACACCAATCCAAAAATCCTTTCAAAATGGTTCCAACTTAGTATCGATTATTTTTTCTTTTCTTTTTTTCCTTTATTTTTACTTTTATATTTTAAAATATAATTCAGGAGTCTGGTCGGAATTCCAGCGCTGTATACCCCTTTTTCTGTTATCCTAACATTTTACTGTGTTTTCTCTTCTCGAATTACTATCCCCAGTGTCACGAAGCACCAAAGCGAGACACTAGCGAGCGCGGTTATGGGGACCGACAAATTCGGATTTGGAATTCCAGCTTCAGCTATGTGAGTGAGTAATCTTAAATTTACAGCATTATACTATAAATAAAAGGAACAAACTATTAATTATGTAAATTAAGCAGTTCAAATAACTGGATGTGATTTCTGTCGTCACAAGTGTTTTAACTTTTAAACTTTCAAAACGTTTGGAATATTCCTTTCGAATGATTGAAATTTAACATGTCTTATATTGAGAAAGTTTTAATATTATGTAACAGTTGAATTATGAATAGTATTTAAACCTTGAGTATTAAATAGCTATAAATGAGAAAGTTTTAAGTAAATGAACGGGATTTCAAAATTTGGATGAATGAGTCATTACTGGATATTAGTGGCTGAATTGTAGAATGTGGTTTAAATGATTTAATCCCCTGGTTTAGTGCTATTTGTTTTAATTATTTTAATTATTTTGAACAAAGGAATTAAATTTTTAAAATTGTTTTTTAAAAACCTTGTGTTTAGGTAAGTTGACATATTATTTATAATATAATGATGCAAATTTAAGATTATTCACTTTCAAATCCGAATGTCACCTATATAAAAATCCATTGAAAATGGTTCCGACTTAGGACGAAATTCGGATTTGGAAGTCCAGCCACAGCTATGTGAGTGACTGATCTTAAATTTGCACCATCATATTACAAATATTAGGTTCGGCTGATAAATACCGGGCCTCACACAGATATGACGCTTCTAGGCCAGTTAGACGGTAGCATCGTATAATTTAACTCTAGACTAGCTTGTATCCACAGTTACAGGTCAATAGCTTGTTTAATTTTCTAATGACAGCATTTTAAACAAGGCAACTTTAAGAGTTTTCACGGAAATGGAAGATTTGGAAAAACGAGCAGTGATTAAATACTTCCATTTGAAAGGCTTAACGCCTAAAGAAATCAAGGAGAAAATGCACAGTTCATTGAAAGACTTACCCCTTCATATTCAATGATTAAAACGTGGGCTGCAGAGTTTAAAATGGAACGAACGAGCACTTGCAATGAGCCTCGCTCTGGACATCCTGTAGAGTACAACTCCAGAGATCATTGAAAAATTCATCGTTTAGTACTGGAAGATCACAGATTAAAGTTGTTTGAGATAGAAAAGGCTCTAAACATATCAAAAGAAAATGCAGGTAATATTTTAATTAATGTTTTGGGCTTTCACAAGGTCTGTGCAAGATGTGTGCCGCGTTTTTTGGCACCTGATCAACAGTTCCAAAGAAAAACTGATTATATTAAGAATGTGGAGCTCTACCGTAAACATTCCAGTGAATTTTTGAGACGGCTTGTTACCATGGATGAAAATTGGATACATCACTATATTCCAGAAAGTAAATCAGTCAAAATAGTGGATTGCGCCAAGTGAACCAACTCCAAAAAAAAGGAAAAATCGATTTTGTTAGCTAACAAGGTTATGGCGAGTGTTTTCTGGGATACAGAGGGAGTTATTTTTATTGATTACTTGAAAAAGGGTAAAAGTATCGCTGGTGACTACTACGCAAGCTTACTGCAGCGTTTGAGTAATGAGGTGAAAAGAAAAAGACCTCATATAGCATCAAAAAAAAAAAAAAAAAAAAAAGAACTTCTTTCATCACGACAATGGTCCGGCCCATTGTTCAGTCATTGCAATGGGAAAAATGTGCGAATTAAAGTACGAATTGCTTGAACATCCGTCCTGTTCGCCAGATCTAGCACCCAGTGACTACCACCTGTTCCCAAACCTCAAAAAGTTTCTTGGAGGACGAAGATTTCACAGCAACGAGGAGGTCATTGATGCTATAAACAGCTATTTTGAGGACTTCAATAAATCGCACCACAGAGATGGTTTAATTAAATTAGAACACCGATATGACAAATATATTATCCTTTCTGGAGATTATGTTGAGAAATAAAGAAAAAAAAAATTAAATGCTGTTTTCATTGAGTGGCCCGAAACATATCAGCGACCCTCGTAAAGGACAAAATATTAATTAAGAAATGAAGCAGTTTAAAAATTTGAATGAGCTTTCAGTCGTTACAGTATTTTACATGTTTAAAATGTTTTTAATATTACTTAGGAATTATCCAAATGTAACATGTGTTTATATTGAGAAAAGTGTAATGTTACTTAATAGTTGAATTATGAATACTTTTTTAAACTTTGAATATTAGGTAGTTATAAATTGGAAAGTTTTAAGTGAATGAACGGGATTTTAAAATTGTGGATGAATGGTTAATTATAAAATTGAGTTTCAAATGATTGATTCCTATGGTTTAGTTGGAATTTGTTTTAGTTATTTAGTTAATTTTCATATATGATTAGATTATATCAAGGTTTGTGAAATATAAATAGTTTGGCATCTTTGCTCTAAATTAGAAAGCTAAATTCAGAATAAAGGGGACGGATGGACGGTGGGACGCGATGATTGGACGGACGGATGAACGGATGAGATGGAATAAGAAGGAATGAATGAAATGAGAGAGAATAAAATGAATAAGCCGGAATGGGAGCTTTGTTTGGTATTTAACGTACTGTTCATTGTTGAGTTACGTTGTTCACACACACAGAAACACACACATACACACACACACGCACTCACACCGGATTTTGTTTTTTAAAACTGCCTTGTTCTGGATTCAGAATGTGTCAAAATATGTACTTCCGGCAAAATCTCGATATAGAATTTTTTGGGTGAAATCAAGTATCTTCTCTTCAGTGTACTGTGTGCACTGTACATATGTGCTAGAGAAAGTAAAATCAGATTATTAGTTGAATACCAAGCTTGATATGCAAGTTCGTTATCTTTCAAAGATGCAACACAAAGATTTTCAACAAAATCCCCCACACACCAAACTAATTTTTATGTGAAAGTTTTTTTGAAATGTCTTCTTATTGATCAAGTCTGGTCACTCTTCTTTAAGATCTTGCCTCTTTAATAATATTTTCCATTGCAATATTGACGTTTGAACTGGTATTTAGTCAAACTGTTGTGGGATTGGTTTTGTATTTATCCTATTTTCACTTTCAAGTGTTACAGTATTCTAAAACGACTTATAGTTTCTTCGAGGGCCGTTATTTTCAACTTCCGATAGGCTATAAACTAACAGACATTAAGACATTTATCGTACCTGTGCACAAACTTCAAAAAACGTTGCCGCCAATGATTTCATATGAGCATTGACGTTGTTTTGAAGATCTTCCTACTTTACGACGTTTGCGGAGAGCTATTCAAAACAAACGAAGAGGAATGCTTTCTTCAGGAATTGTGTTGATCCATGACAACGGTCGTTCACACAATGCTGACACAACCCATCGGCTCCTTGAAAATTTCAATGGGGCATTTTCGATCATCCGTCGTACAGTCCTGTCTTGGCACCCAGCGAATTACACGTTTTACATGAACTGAAGACGTGGCTAGGAGGACAGCACTCTCAAACCAACGAAGATCTTCAAAACAACGTCAATGCTCCCTTGAAATCATTGTTGGCAACTGAATCTAGAAACCGTAAGGGGTAGACAAAAGATTACTAGACCAAAATATAGATTAAAACACACAATTTATGTCATATAAATTTTGTTTGCAGAATTGACCATTTTCAAGATATTCCTTGTTATTGGTTTCAGTTTTAAAATACTTTAATCATAATCTATCAACTCCTGGTCAAGAAATAGACTTCAGTTAAATAGCAATTTTTGGGGGGGTCTAGTGCTCTCTCATATTTACCTTCTGCTTAAAAGTAAGCAAGTAATTTAGCATTTCTGTTAATGTTTATCTCGATTATCATGAAGTAGATAGAAGAATAAGCTTTTCAAGAATGATTTTTTAGAGATGTAGAGAAGCTCATATAAACAGATCACATTAGAATTTTTAAAAAAAAATACTTCGGTGCACGTACATCCATAATAGTTATTTATATTATAATTGGCTTAAAATTACTATTATTTGTGAATGGAATGCTTAAGCCCGAGTGTTCTAATTTCTCAGAGCAAATAATAGTCTAATAACCACGTGTAATATGCACCGTTTTATCCTATCCTAGTATTAAGTGAAATATTCTTATATTTATTAATATTAATATTATTAGTCGTCATTACGAGGAATTGAATTTTAGTCATTATATAGGTAGTGCTTTATTTTTTCATTGCTGCGTAACCCCGCCGGATTATATAGTTTCAATTCTGGTTATTTACTGCAAAGGCTATCAAATAAATGAAAATGAATATTCCCGAAGAAGTTTTCGCTTATGTTTAAAAAGCTCTACTTAGTTTCTTACCCGGCAAGTCGTAGGACTTATATGATTAGGAACTTTCAGTATTTAAAGAATGGGGAGATGACAAAGGAGTTAAAATAATTTACAAAGAAATAAAGACTCATTTTTGTTGTTTCCTAGGATGCATGAAATGTATACATGAAGTCTATAGGATAAAATATAATATATATCAAGTTGTCCAGAAAAGTTAAAATAATATAACTACAAAAAGCAAAAATTTCAACTTTTCGTAAAAGTTACCACTTGCTCTTTCTTTGTTAGAGATTAAACATTACAAGATCATATACATAAACGTACCAGATCTCGCGCGTTGAGAATAGAAATCTTACAGCTCACAGAAAAGTTTTAAAATACCTGTCTATAAACGCGTTAAGGGTGTTTTAACTACTGGATTCCACTATAGTAATTGTAATAGAAGTTATAAACAAAATGGTGCACTTCTTTCTCCCGTTTACTTCCAGGCCATAGCCTATATTTTTATTTTCTCTAGCCCATAGGTACATACAATGTACATAGTAGCTAGAGAAGGCATTTTATTCCACCTAAAAATTCTCTGCGATATTTTGCCGGAAATATATATTTTGAGGTATATATATATACACACACGCACATTATATATATTGATGTTTATGGGAATAGGCGCTGAACTGGTCTTCATTCTGGATGAATTTTGCTGAACTTTGTGTATCAGGTAGACCGTAAGAGATAAACAAAAGCTCATTATACAAAATATATATTTAAAACACAGAATTTATGTCGCATACTTTTTTTCGTGGAGTTGATAATTTTTATGCATTACTTGCTATTGGTATATTTCTATACGAGAATTTGGCAACACTGGCAATGCGAAACGACTTTTAACTAGTGTATTTCCTTATTTCCATTTTACGTACAAGGAAACCAGTAATAATATTATTTCTGCTGATAAATGCCTCGATTACCATGAAGTAGAAGAAAAAGCGTGATAACAATAATGTATAACAGATATGAAGAGAAGTACACGTGAATGGAACACGTCAACTTTTTAGAAAAAGGGTCCTTTTTCCATGGCTAGAAGTAAAACAAAACAGATATGAAACGGATGAGGACTTTCCGTTTGAGGAAAGTTTTAAAATTGAAGTTAATATTCATAATGGGGGTATTCTCCAGATATCTTAAAGCACTTAAAACACTTGTGAATCGCATATCAACTACTTTTAAAACATTTGACTGTCAGTTTAACGGGTATGTTTTCTTATTTCCCTTATACTTATAATAACGCATTTTTACTTTCTCTAAACGTACTACGTACATAGTGTATGGAGAAGGTATTGTACTGCACCTAAAAATTAGACACCGAGATTTCACAGGAAATACATGTTTTGACACCCCCTGAATCCAAAAATGCGTTGTTAGAAAAATGTTCGTATGTGTGTGTGTGTGTGTGTGTGTGTGTGTGTCTGTGAGCAGCATACCTCAACAACGAAAACACCGTTAAATACCAAACTTGGTATTTAATTTTGGTATCGTCCAAGGATGGACACTAATATTTTTCAAGAAAATCCGCCCACATTCAACTACTTTTTACATGGAATATTTTTCGAAATTTTTGATTTTCTCAAAAATGGCTCTGACGACTTTGATTAAAATAACTTATGTTTTAGATATTTTTATGACAAACGGTTTACTCCTGAAAAGAAATGAGATTGGTATTTCAATTGCTTCACATAGCGACCGGCTTTTAAAGGACGAGCCTAGGCCTTTGGACTCAACATTTTCTTATTTTCATTCTAATTACCAGAATCCTAGTAATAAGACTGATTCTGCTTATGTTTATCTTGATTGGAATTAAATTAAAATATTAATGTTTTGAATAAAAGGTGCGTTTGCCAAACAGTTAGAAGACACCACGTGAATGGAACATATTAGATATTTTTTTTCTTCTACTTACAAGGACAACTTCTGCTAATGTTTATCTCGACTAGCATGTAGATAGTAGAACAAGTAGCAATAATTTGTTACAGAGATGTAGACAAAGACATATGAATGGAACACATCAAAGTTTATAATGGATGCCTTTAGGATATAAAGCACTTTTAGAAAGAAACACAGGTATAGGACCCAAAGAGAAAATGCAGAAACTGTAGCGTTTATACAACATCTCCACATTTGAACAACTTCTAATCATAACCTTGTCGCAGATAGTGTTAACACGGAAAGAAACAAAAGCGTGACGTTTTCTCAATGGAGGCTGTTAAAAGAGGTAAACCCTATGTAGCCACTTGTAACCTTTCGCCAACGCTCTCTTTCTGTACATTTGGAGTAGTTGAGTTTCAAGTGACGGGACAGAACAGCTTAAGTTGAGTATACTCAGCGATAATGGGTGCTTCGTGTTTGTGACGTCATTATTGTTTCGCACGAGCAGGAGCACAGTCCTGTTCGCAGCCTGCTGGGTTTTACTGCCTTGGTCGTCTTAATGTTACGTGATAATAGCGCGGAAAACCATGTTACCAGCTTGAATACTTGAGAATTACGATTCGCTTCTGGACCCCGCTCTGGAAATGCTTAATACCTTCGTCTGCTCGAAATAATTGTATCTATCGTTACTGCCGACAGCTGCACATCTGTCTGCATGCTTATTTTCTCTATGAACTACATAATACATAGGCAGAGAAAGCAATGCATTCCACCAATAAACTCAATACCGAGTTTTCACTAGAAATACAAGTGCCACTTTATACAAAGAAAAAGAAGATATACGTTTTTACTTTCTCTAGCCCGTTTGTACAATATACATAATGGATAGCGAAGGTATTGTATTCCACCCAAAATTTCGAGATTATACTGAAATATATGTTTTGGGACTCCCTGACCATTTTTAAAAAAGTTCCGTGCGTGTATGTGCACGCTCACCTGCAGACAGCATAGCTCAAAAACGAAAACACCGTTAAGTATACATTTTTTTGAAATGTTTTTCTCAAGAATGGCTTCAAAAACTTTTATTAAAATGCCATATATAAAATATATTTACATCAGAAATAAACTATGTTTTGAATTTTCTGGATATAGTCTCTGAAGAGCCGTTTATTCAGGATGCATTTTGCATAACTTTTAAACCGTAAGAAGTAGACAAAAGCTTATTGCACAAAAAATATAGATATCATTAAAACACATAATTTATGTCATATTTGTTTTTCTTGTAGAGTTGGCCGT
Source organism: Hymenopus coronatus (assembly GCA_030762935.1). Classification (NCBI taxonomy): domain Eukaryota; kingdom Metazoa; phylum Arthropoda; class Insecta; order Mantodea; family Hymenopodidae; genus Hymenopus; species Hymenopus coronatus. The sequence goes on from CM060894.1 coordinate 67,749,655, forward strand.
TTTCAAGATATCCCTTGTTATAGGTTTTAATTTTAAACTACCTAACGATTCTCAAATGGCACCATGCAAAGCTAACCGAACTACATTGTTTCTCATAGCTACCAGCTTTTAAAATGTTTGCTTTTTAGCCAAATACATTCCCTTATTTCTCGTATACTTACAAAGAAGCATGTAATAAGACAAATTCTGTTAATGTTTATCTCGATTACAACGATGTAGATAAAATAATAATCATTTAATAAGTACACTTTATATATGGAACATCTAGAGAAAGTGATGAGAATGTATCACATTAGATTTTTTAGCAAAAAATGCGCCCCTATTTGTGTGTGTATGTGTGTGTGAGAGAGAGAGAATGTGTGAAAGATAGAGACTCTGAACACGATAAGTCGGTTAAACATTAAACCTGAAATATAATTCAGCATCTTTCAAGGATGCTAAACTTAGATTTTGAAGTAAATTTTCCAAACGCAAACTAGGCTTTACCTTGAAAAAGAATGCTAATTTCTTCAAAAAAGGCTCTTAACACTTTTGATTAAAGTACCGCATATTATATATACTTATATGACAAAAATGTATATCTCAAATTTTCTGAAATAACCTCTGAAATCCTCTTCATTCTGAATAATTTTTGCTTAACTAGTAAACCGTAAGAGATAGACAAAAATTAATGCAGAAAAATGAAGAGCTTGTAAGAGCATACGATTTGTGTCCTGTACAATTTTTGTGGGTCATCTCCTTAGCACGGTGGTTGCGAGGCTGCTTGCCAAGCGGGAAACCTGGGTTCGATTCCCAATACCTCATGGGAAATTTTCCCCCGCTGGGAGGTCTAGTCCGGGATGCACTCAGCCTCGTGAGGTCTCTGGGGGCCCATTTGAGCAGATATTTGATCGAGAACTAGCGGCTCCAGATCGAAAAGACCGTGAGGGACTCAAGGCACTGATCACGTCTCACCCTCCAGGACTGCATGCTATTCATGATGCCTTCGACACGAGATGGAGGATGCAGTGGCCGGGCGGTAGGCCATGATCCCTTGTGGACTGTCGTGCCATGGAGTTAATTGTTTCCGAGGTATCCCCCTGTTATTGCTTTCAATTTTAAAATAAACTTTTCAAACTTCAAACTTTTCTCATACGCAAATTTGTCAACTTCTGGCCAGTAATCAGGATTCAATCACATAGCAACTTGCCTTTAAAGCTTTTGACTATCACTTTAGTCTAGTGTATTTCCTTATTTCTCTCCTAATTATAAGGAACTAAGTAATAAGACCATTTCTTGTAATGTTTATCTGGATTAACATGAAGTAGAAAGAAGAATAAGTGTTTTAGGAATAATTTGTTACAGGGATATAGAAAAAATTATCGCTTTCCCTGGAAACATATGTTTTGGGGTCTTCTGATTCCGGAAAAAAAAAAAAAAGGCCCGTGTGTGTCTGTCTATCTGTGTGTGTGGAAGCATAACTCAAAAATGGAAAGACCATTAAAAATCTAACTTTTATTTATGTTTGGTATCTTTCAAGGATGCGAACGAAGCTTTTCAAAAGAAATTCTCGCACCACAAACTACTCTTTCCATGGAAACATTTTTTAATTTTTTGTGTTTCTCAAAAATGACTAACGATTTTTACTAAAGTACTGTATATTAAATATATTTACATTACAAATAAAGTACATCTTTTTATTATGCATGAGGTTTTCAGAATTTTGCAGGATGGTTAAATCATAAAAAATACACAAATTTAATGCACTCAAAAAGGTGTGTCTCCTTAGAACTCTAATTAGCACATAATGAAACTAATTTGTCCCTATTTAAAGTTCTTAAAAACAAGATTTTTGTTGAATTATTGGGAATCAGAAAAGAGAGATTAGCTCTAAAGATGGGGTATGAACCCGTTAGGTTAAATTTATCTTACTTTCCTACATTTGTGTCACACGTTTTTCTTGTAGTGTAGGCCGTTTTTAGGCATTCCCTGTTATTGGATTCATTTTCAACGGGACCACGCAAAGCTAACTGAACCCCAATTATTTCTCAGAGCAACCAACTTTCAATAATTTAACCAACGCGTTAGCATAATGTATTCCCTTATTTCACTCCTACTTACAATGAAACTATGTTTTTTCTACATTAACATGATGTAGATAAAAGAATAATCTATTTTAGGAACAGTTTTCATTCCGAACAGCTAGAGAAAATTATGTTAATGGAAGAGCTCGTATTTCTTTTATTGTTGCTCTTGCTTTATGCTTTCTCTACACGTACTATGTATAAAGCGTATAGAGAAGGTATTGAAAACCCGGAAATTCGATACTAATATTTCATCGGAAATACATGTTTTAGGGCATCCTGAACCCAAAAAAAGCATTTTTAGAAAAAGGTCCGTGCGTATTCTGTCTGCCAGAGTGTATGTGTGTGGGTGTCTATGGGCCGCATAGCTCAAAACACGAAAAGACCGTTAAATACCAAACTTGGTATTTAAGTTCAGTATCATCCAAAGATGCGACACAAAGATTTTCGAGAAAATCCTCCCTCCCCTTACCCTTTACAGGAAACATTTTCGAACATTTTTGTTTTCTCAAACATTGACCTATCGATTTTTACTAAAATTTTGTATATTAAAGATACTGACAAATAAAATGTATATCTTGAATTTTCTGAGATTATCCTCTAAAGATGTCTGGATGAATTTAGCGGAATTTTGCATATCTGGTAAACCGTAAGAGCTAGACAAAAACTTACCACCCAAATAGTATATCTCGCAATAGGTAGATCACATTACACAATTTATGTCATATACATTCTTTGTAAGTAACCGTTTTCAGATATTCCTAGTTACCGATATCAGTTTTAAGGTACTTAAACTTTTCTAAAACCGGAGACATCTTTCTTTTCATTTCTCTTTTGTTTACTCGTAACAAGCAAAGAGAACGGATTTCAATTATTTCACTTAGCGATCAGCTTTCAAAAAATCTGACTATCGCTTTAGCCTAGTGTATTCCCTTATTTCCTTCTTACAATGAAGCAAGTAATAAGAGCAATTCTGCTAATGTTTATCTCGATTAACATGATGTCGATAAAGGAATAATCTTTTGTAAGAATAGTTTGTATTTGGAACAGCTATAGAAAATTATATGAATGGAACTCATTGGATTTTGTTTTTTGTTTTTTGTTTTTGTATTGAATAGGGCCACCTTGTACACTAAATCACTACCGTTTGAAAGTTTACTGGGCTATACATTTTAGGCCAGTTTACTAACGTGCTAGAAATTCACCGTGGAATATTAGCTTGGAGATAGTAACTGCAGGCACGTGTTTGCTCTACTAAACATACCGATGTTGTAGTGATCTACCTATCAATTATGGGAGAGTATCAGCTGGTACAAATGATCATATGCTCTAGTTGGATCTCACGTGAGTATCTTGTACACGATTACGTTTACTCAACTAGCACTGTAAATTCAACTCGCCTTACCTTGTGTGGCACGAAATATGTACCGAGTAGAACACAGCAAAACTCTGAAACCCAGCATGCGTGGCCCAAATTTGGGAGGTTCAAGTCCCGTGGGCTGAACAAACCGGCTAGGTTTTTTCGTGGTTTTCCCCTACTGTGAAAGAAAAATTTCATGTCTTCCATTAACATATCTTTCTCTACAGTAAATTATTGTTAACAATCTTATACTTTTATGTATTTAAGGTTAATCGAAAAAAAATTAGCAGACAGAGTCTTATTACTTGCTTCCTTGTAAGTAGAATAGAAATAAGGGAGTACCATAAACTAAATCGATAGTCAAATATTTTTAAAGATGGTTGTTATGTGACTGAAGTTCCTTTGTTTCTATGGACAGGAGTTGACAAACTCCCGTGTGAGAAAAGTATACGTATTTTAAAGCTGAAACTATAACAAGAAATATCTAAAAAACGATCAGCGCAACGAAAAAAATGTATATATCATAAATTGTGTGCTGTAATGTGCTCTACATTTTTTATGCAGTACGTTTTTGTCTATCTCTTACGGTTTAGGAGTATTAAAAAATTTCGTAAAATTCATCCAGAATAAAGTAGTCATCAGAAGCTATTTCCAGAAATTTCAAGATATACATTTTATTTGTCATATAAATATGTTTTATATAGGCTATATTAATCAAAATCATTAGCCATTTTTGGGAAATCAAAATTTTCGAAAATTTTTGCATGTAAAGAGTAGTTGAGGTTGGGGGGATTTTCTAGAAAATCTTCGGGTCGCATCTTTGGAAGATGCCGAACTTAAATACTAAGTTTGGTATTTAATAGTCTTTTCATTTTTTAGCTATGCTGCCTACAGACACACAGGCAGACAGAATTTTCTAAAATAGGTACTTTTTTGGATACAAGGGTTCTCAAAACATGTATTTGCAGTAAAATCTCTATATCGAACTTTGGTTGCAATGCAATACCTTCCCTATACACTATGTACATAATACGTGTAGATAAAGTAAAAATAAAATTTAAGGCTCATATTGATGTAGGTCTAAAAAAAAATTTTCAACCATATATAGACGCAAGCCAACTTAAGGATTTTAATTCCTGTTGGAATAATTTTAATAGCTCCTGTAAAGTAAGCTCGTGCATCTACATCTATTCAAGGAAAGCAATGGATTGGGTAATTAATACCACGACCAAAAATTCCACCTTCATTGTAAAACAATAGTAAAACTAAAAAATCTGATGTGTTCCATTCACATGACTTTCTCTACACCTCTGCAACAAATTATTGTTAAAAAGCTTACTCTTCTGTTTAATTCGTGCTAATCGAGGAAAATCAGCAGGAATAGTCTTATTACTTGCTTTCTTGTAAGTAGAAGCGAAATATTCCCATTTGTTAAAGTAATAATCAAAAGCCGTGAATGAAGCTCCTTTGTTTATATGGACAGGAGTTGATAAATTCCCATGTGAGAAAAGCAAAGTTTTAATAAAGTTGAAACCAAAAACAAGGAGTATCAACTCCACGAAACAAATGTATGTAACATAAATTGTATGTTTTAACGTGCTCTAATTTTTTTTTGTGTGGTAACTTTTTCTCCATCTCTTACGGTTTAGCAGTTATGCAAAATTCTGTAAAATTCATCCAGAATAAAGAGGTCTTCAGAGGCTATTCCCAGAAAATTCAAGATATACATGTTATTTGTCGGGTAAATATCTGTAATATATGATATTTTAATCAACATCGTTATTTTTTTGTAAAAAAAAAAAAAAAAAAACTCTGTTCGCGAAGTAATGACGTGCAACTGTAAAATTCTGTCCGCGAAGTAAAATTGTTATGAGAAGAAACTGTTAGTGAATTAAAGTAATGTCGCTCACCTATTTAATAGTCGGCTCGTGATTACTTGAGAGTGAATTGTACCACTTACTCAACTTAGAAACAGTGAAATCGAGAGTGAGTGAGTGGTAAGAGTACCAGTCAGCAGAGTAACAGTGTACAGCAAGGTGCTTGTTTTGGAATCTCCTTATAGAATAAATAACAGTAAAAGTTCACAAGTGTTTTCTTCACAATTAAAAGATCACTCCTACAACTCCTCGCACTTGCCAATCCACGCCAGAGAGAGTCAATGATCATACAAGTCTGGACAACGCCGTGGCAACCCATCCAAGAAGAGCTTCAGTACCAGGTACGTGGGTGTAGTGGAGGTGATTTGAAGTGAAGGTACGCCGCACATAAGCACCCACGTTGAGGCGTAAGACCCCAACAACGTATAAAAAAAATTCCCATTACAATTCCTAGAAATTCAGGATATACATATGTATTGTAAAAGTATGTTAATAATCTTTTAGTCAAAGTGATTAGAGCCATTTTTAAGGGTCTTTTCCGTTTAGGGGTAGTTAGGTGAGGGATTTTCTCGAAATTCTTTGTGTCGTAACCCTTGAAGATACTGAAAATAAAATATAAAATTGGGTATTTAACTGACTTTTCGTTTTTGGGTTATGCTTTCCACAGATGCACACGAACCTTTTCTAATTACTTTGGATTCAGGGTCCTCAAACTGTATTATGGGTGAAATATCTGAATCGAATTTTTGGATGGAATAAAATAACTACTGTATCTACTAATTACATTGTGCATGCCTATGTACTAAAGAACGTAGCGATTTTATTCAATGAAAAGGCAACTGCAAAATAACACTTTTGTATGCGGTAATTTCTAAAATGGAATAAATAGTACGATGTGATGTATGCATAATTTTTTTTTTAAGTTGATATGTTCCGCAGAATCAACATAAGCACACCACGTATATAGTGAATTATTATATTTAAACTGTTAATATACATCAATATACGTACCATACAGAATTAGGGCTAATTATTTTAACGCATTTATTACATATATGTCGCTTTTGTTCTTCCTACATTTATCACATGCATCCCAAACAATTAATCATGTGATTATTGTTACTGCTAACCTTGAGTTGCCAATATTAGCAAGCCAAGCATAGTGGAAGGTGATAAAAATAATTAAATAGCACTAAGTTATTTGTCTGAAATCGCTGATTAAATCCTCTTAGCTTTATTAAAATATAATACGGATTTTGGGCTTCAAAAAACTCTCTTCAACCCAAATCAATATACTTAATTGAATCTAAACCAATTCTAGTGTAGCCGACATGGATCGTTGCCGTCAATTTAGGGTTCTAATACCTATAGCATGGCCGAAGTAATAAGGGCTTTAAGCAGAAAAGCGTAGCCCAGGTTTTTTTTTATAAGCTGAGGAGCGGGGCCACAGGAAGGCGTAGTAGAGGGGTCTGATAATCTCCCCAACTTATACATATTTTCCTTATTCATATGGCATTCGCTGGCTTTTCATATATTGGCAGCATTGCCGATTACTTTAGCAATAGTTCATACCTTCCGCTTCAATGACCTTATTTTGTCAGGTCGCTAAAATGGGAGGTGGGTAGTTTCGTTCCAGAAACTTTTTGTGCGTAACACATTCAATACTACTTCAGCACTATTTGGATATACTCTGTAATGGCTTCATTAAGAGTGAAACCATTACAAATTGGCATAATAGTACCCGACTCGGTTAAATTTTCAGCTTTCCTTGCACGTAAGATTTAATGAAACATGTGCGAAGGAGCCTCTACTTCCTTCCAGTTCACTGACTGGAGTGTCGAACACAGGGCTTCTCTTCTATCAAATGCTGAGTAGCACTCACAATATGTCACCACCATCGAACATTCTGAGAAACCAGTACTTTAATTTGCATCAACATTAAAAGCTCATAAACTTGATAATAGCCACAGAATCTTCGAAAGTACTCGCAGAAAATGGGAAAATAGACATCCAGAAATTTACTCTAGCGTACATCGATGGCTCCACATCGTTTTACCTGGCATGTAGTTCGAGAGCACCTAGAGTATGTTTATCGACAGGAAAGTTGCAGCTCTTATCCAGAAATGTATTGTATATCAATACCGCTTCTAGGATTCCCACCCCTTATACCCTCAAGCAACCAGGCGGCCAGCGCTGAAGGACACGTTTGTTAATTCGGACCTTAATAGCTCCATTACAATATATTCTATTGTTCATATATAAACACATTCATCTAGGCTTACAGTTATGCAAAATTATATAAATGTCCTTCTAAACGAAATGAATTTCCCAAACTACTCCCATAAAAATATCCCATTTTATTTTTTGTGATTTAAATACAGGATGAGAGATGAATAAGTGCAGAGCTCTATATCATTGAGGACGAAATGATAATCCAGTTTTTGCAATTTTTCCAATAGTTTTCTAAGTTATGTCCATAAAAAAAGATTCACGAAGTTTTTAGGATACCCATTATTCCTGTCTTAGTGTTCTGTGATTGTTTACGTAACAGGTCACACGACTGACTGCCCTCTGCCCTCTAGCCTGTCCGACTATAGCTGATGCATGTAACGAAAAAAATTCCATGGCACAAATTTCAATCTACATATCTATATGCTTTTATGCATTATCGAATTAGGATTTACAATGCATTATTTAAGTTTGTTTATTGAACAAATGTATAACTGAAACCAATATGCAGGCATTTTCACTTCCGTTCTTTAAACTACAAATTCACCTTCACTACTCTTACAAGGGCGAAAAATTAAAATTAAACCTCAACACTTAAAAAACTCTTCAAATCACGAATTAAGAGAACCAGAGTCACAGATCCTTTGTACACTGCAATGAACGTTCATCTTCGGAGAGGATTATTTAGAAATTGCCGATGATCGCCACGGCAGCATTTGCAGATTCCTCACTTGCGGCATGAATTAAATGAATATCTGATAATTCAGCAAATAAGAAGCAATTAATTTTGTAAAGGAAAATTCGTAACTGAATCGGTTCCTCGTTTCCTCACTGTGAGTCACGTGAATGCAGGTTGCTTGCGCGAGCTGTACAAAACGCAGGAGGTGGGCGTTGTGTGATATATGTAAACACAGGACCCCTCAAAACACATTAGGCACTGAAACTTGTGCTCCATTTATGACGAAATTATTAATAAGCGGGCAAAATCGCATACTCTTATCTGTCATATGCAATGTTCTCCGCTAAACAAAACATTATTTGCACTTATTCAACTACCATACTGTCTATAAAAACTCTAATGTGTGCCATTTATATGACTATCTCTACATCTCTTTAACAGCTTATTGTTAAAAAGCTTATTCTTCTACCACTTGCTATCCGAGATAAACATCAACATAAATGGCTTTACTGCTTGCTTGCTTCCTTCCTTGTAAGAAAATCTGATGTGTTACATTCACATGACTTTTACTAAATCTCCGAAACAAAGTATCGTTTAAAAGCTTACTCTTCTCTGTCAACTTCATACTAATCGAAATAAACTTTAGCAGAAGTGTTTTCTTGGAGGTAGAAGGGAAATAACGAGATATCAAAATCGTTAGAGTCATTTTGAGAATATCAACATTTTAGAAAGTTTTTCCATATAAAGAATAGTTTGGGGTGGAGGATTCTCCTCAAAGTTTTGCATCCTATCCTTGGAAGGTACTAAACTTATATACCAAGTTTGGTGTTTTACCAACTTATCGTGTTCACAGACCACGGACACTCGCTCACAGGACCTTTTTCTAAAAATGTTTTTTTATCAAGGGAATCCTAAAACATCTATTTCCAGCGAAACCTTGGTATCAAAATTTTGGATGTAGATAAAGTAAAAAGGGAAATAACAGAATACACTAGAATAAAACGATAGCCAAATCTCTTAAAGGCAGGAGAGTTCATCCATGTGGATGAAATCCTTTTCTTTGCATTAACCATAGAGAATAGTTTAGCCAATATTAAGGAATATCTAAAAGTGATCACCTCCACAAAGCAAATGTGCAAGTCATAAATTGTGTGTTTTAACGAAATCTACATTTTGTGTGTAGTAAATTTTGTTTACCTCTTACGAATTATCCAGAAGGCCATGGTTAGAGTATTCACCACTCATCTAGGTGGCCCGGGTTCGATACCAAGCGACCGCATGTGGGATTTGTGGTGGACAAAGTGGCGCAGGGGCGGGTTTTCTCTGGGTTCTTGGTTTCTCCCGCCGTCACATTCCATCGGTGTTTATCAGTGTCCTCACGTGCGGTTCCACAGAATTAAAAAAGGGCATTAAACACTATAAAAATGATCCAGAATAAATAAGTCTTCAGAGACTACTCCCAGAAAATTCATTTTAATTGTCATGTAAACATGTTTCATATATAGTATTTTAATCAAAATCGTTAGAGCCATTTTTGAGAAAGTAAAAATTCTAGTGGTTTTCCCTGTAAAGGGTAGTTTGGGGTGGGGAGGATTTCCCTCAAAGTCTTTGTGTTGCATCCTTGGTAGACTCCTGAATTTAAATAGAAAGTTTGGTAATTTATCGACTATTGTTTTTAATTATCGTGTTCACAGACTTACGGACACACACGGACCTTTTTCTAAAATTCTTTTTTTATACAGGGACCCTAAAACGTGTACTTCCGGTGAAATCTGTCTTGAATTTTGGGTGAAGTGCAAAACCTTCTGTACTTACATACCATACACCATGTACAAAAAGTTATATACTATATAAAAATCGTTACGGCCTTTTCCAGAAAATCAAAATTATCGAAACACTTTCTTGGGGAAATGTTATTGAAAATTTTTGTGTCGCAGCATTGGAACGTACTGAATTTAAATATCGAAGACCAATACGTGCTGCATGAAAAGGTAGAAATCTTCAAAACAAGAAATTCGTTTACTTTTTTATAGTAGCCTTTGCCCTTTGCGGGATATGTTCTTACACGTTTTACTATTTTTCTTCGATTTATAGCTATATTGAATTGTATAGTGCAGCTATTTCCAGAAAGCTTTATCTAAAAATCAAGAACATAGGAAAACAAACTTTCTTAAGAATAATTAGTATGACTTCTAATAAGTGGTAGGAGGAAGAGAACTTACTTTCTCTACACGTATTATACACATAGGTAGAGAAAGTATTGTATTCCACCCTAACACCAAAAACAACCTTTTAGAAATAGATCCGTATGTGTATTTTTGCGTGGACAGATAGCTTTAAAACGAAAAGTCAGGTAATGACCGGATATGGTATTCAAGTTTAGTATCTTCCAAGAATGCGACACAAAGATTTTCCAAAAAAATACTCCCACCCCAAGCTACCCTTTACGAATATTTTTTTCTTAAATTTTGCTTTCTCAAAAATGACCATTTTGAATAAAATTCCGTACCTATATTAAAATATTTACATGAAAAATGTATATCTGGCATTTTATGAAGAACTCTTTATGTTATATGAATTTTGCGTAAATGTAAACCTTAAGGGACATACAATTATTTACTAAACAAAAAGTAAGATGTCTTTAAGACACACCATTTATAACATACGAGTAAATATACATTTGTTTTGTAGAGTTAACTTGTGTAGAGATATTCTTTGTTGTTGGTTTCAATTTTAAACTACTTAAAATTTCTCAAACGTGCTGTTATATTTCGTTTTATATATTTGTTGTTTTACTACAGCCCATAAAGGGACCCGAACTTCAACTATTACACATAGTAAAACTCAATTGTTTATCTCGATTAGCGTGAAGTACATTGAAAAAAAAAATTAAGAATAATTTGTTTGCAAAAGAGAATATATCACATCGGATATTGGCCTTCAGGCATAGCTTAATTGGCCATTCGGTGACAGAATAACTTAAAACACAAACATAGAAATACAGAAACCAACAACATCCATGGTCATAGCGAGATTCAAACCGGCCCAGAACGTCAATGCCAAACGTCAAACCACATCTATTGAGGTCGACAATACACAATATACTCGTAATGCCTTTTCTACCTACTACGTATACTGTACGTACATGGTAGAGAAAGTAAAAATGTGCGTTTATTTTTTTTGGTACAGCTTGGATGCATTGTTGTGAAATATCAAATACGCCCGGTACAGCTGCATGATGCTACTGCAATTATTAGCACAATTGCTAAGTTAAGTAGTTTACACCGGGATAATAACTGGATTACCTCTCTATTTGCAATATAAGCACCAACTGTTTCGTTCTAATGTAAACAAGGCTTTTGGAGAGATATTCGCATACTGTTAAAAACGTGAGTCGTAAACACGGCTCCAAGCAATACAAAAGTTTGTGTAGCGACGTTTTCATTGTCATTAATGGCAGTGAAGGATATGGGGATGAAAATGAATTATGAAGCACCTCGTAACTTCATATGGGAGCATCATAAAAGGAGGAAGGGACTGCAAATGGCGCCCTACTCCCTTTCACAGCAGAGTGCACATATTTATGACAGCCATTGTCATACAGCCTCTGCGTTCCTGTTGATATTTACGTGGAATTTAAATAGTTAATACAACGATAGAAAATATTCCAGTCGTTCGAGTGTTTGTTCAGTTGTTTTCAACTGAGAGGGATATCTCGACGATTACTTGTGAGGCTCATGATCAGGTCTTAAGGTTCGAGGACTGGCCTTGAGTTTTTTCGTGGTTTCCCATAACCTGTAGGGAAATGCTGGAGTGAATCCTCTTGTACCACAAATTCATTATTCATCGTTTCGGGTCTCCTGTATTTCCGTTCCTCTGTTTCATAACTGAAAATCCTCCAGAATGAAATGGGTTTCAGGTGTTGTTGACAGAAAACTCAAGATATACATTTTATTTGTCATGTAAATATCTTTAATATACACTGCCGTTTGTGAAAATTGCAACACCAAGAAGGAATCTCATGAATGCAATGAATTTAATATCACAGATTAGGTACATGACAAGTAACAAATGATAATTTTTTCAAATCTATAAATTACCTTTGAGTCCTCACATTCAATATTTTGTGTGGCCCCCATTCGCTCCAATTAGAGCTACCATACGCCGTGGCATTGAATAAAAAGGATCTGAATAAGCATTTGCCCACAAATTTATGACACTGGTTACTGATGGACCGTGAAATATATCAAGTGCCGACCAAAGATAACCTTTACATATTCCATGGGCGATATATCAGGGGAACGTGTAGGCCAGGGAAGCAATGGTATCCGTTGCTCTTCGGAAAAGGCTTGTACATTCCTCGAAATATGTAGCCGGGAATTGTGCTGAAATGTGACCACGGAGATGCTTGAAACAAGGATGGGGGACTCTATAACTACCTGTAGGTACTGGTTGCTGTTCAAAGTGCCCTCAATTCGTTGGAGGTGAGATCGGTTGTTGTAACCAATGACGCCCAAAACCGTCACACCTGGTGTTTTCCCGCTATACCGCGCAACAATGCAGCCCTCCAAGTTGCGCTCATCACGGTACCGCGGACACTCTGCGGTCATCACTGTAGGATCCGTTGAAGTGGGACTCATACGAAAAGGCTACATTTTACCACTCAGTGGTTTATAGACAAAGGGAGCCGGCGTAATGGTATGCGTGCAACCATCCAACCTGACGCAGACGACAACGAATCGTTAATATAGACAAGTTCACACTTGTTGCAGTGCTCCAACGTCGAGCCAACACTGTGGATGAAGCTGTACGGTCCGTTATGGCCATTGCGACCAACATTGCAGTCATCCCATGATATGGTCATCTTGCGTGGTCCAGTACCCGCTCTTCGCTGTGAACGACCTTCATCTATCCACTGCTTCCACACATGCATTACTGTTGTCGCATCATGCCCTGTACGAGACAAAATGTCACGATATGACAAACCCGCCTCCCGGAGACCGACCATTCTGTCCCGTTCGATCTCTCACGTGCCGAAATGGCTGGCTCCCTTTGACGTCGACGAGACATATTGGCACTCAGTTATTGTTTTCACCTTGTTTGACACCTCTGCACTGACTATACGTGGTGCAGCACTGGTCTTGTCGGACTGACACGACGGGGTTCTGCTCTTCTAGATTTTGAGTAAAAATGGTTATTAAGGGACGAGAAATAGTTTTATTCTTGGTTAAGTTTGTTCATTATTACATTAATCTACATGTGAATTTATGATTTTTAAAATTTCTAAAAGTGGTTTTAATTTTTAAAATAATTAAAATTAAGCCCACCAAAATTAATATTAATAATTCTCTTGCCTACCCCTCTCTCTGTCAACCTAATCACTTATTGCTTGCCCATTCTTCTACACTTACACCAAGTTTGGAGTTATTAGAAATTCTTTTTGGTGTTGCAATTTTCACAAATTGCAGTGTACTATATATTACTCAAAATCGTTTCAGCCATTTTTAGATAGTAAAAAAGATCCAAAATTGTTTCAAATAAAGGTTGGTTTGGTATGCGACGGTGTGGGGGGGGATTCTTGAAAATATTCATGTCACATCATTGGAAGATGTCAAATTTAAATGCCAAGTTGGTTCTGAACGGATTCATAGTTTTTGACTAATAGTTTTAGTTTGTTGTCCACAGACATATGGACACACACACACACACACTCTTCTAAAAACGTCATTTTTATTCAGAGCACCCTAAAACGTGTATTTCCACTAAAATATTGGTAAGAAATGTTTGGATGGAAAGCAATACCTTTTCTACGCATGTGCTAGACAAAAAAAAATCAAATTTAAGAAGGAATAGAAGTAATACTTGGTAGGGTAATAAATAATGAAACAATTTGACTCTCTATAGGTACAATTAAGTTGTAATGGAAGCTGAACAGCTTATGGAAGAAAGAGAAAGATAGAAGCAAAAGCTAAGTCAGCAATGACAGCAATTATGTGTAAATATAAATTACTAGAGATGAAACTTAAGTAAGGTTTACGAGGCAATACAACGAAAAATGCTATAAAAATAGTCCACACATCCAAATGCTCTCTAGTGAGATTTTAGAGTTAAGCAGAGAAGAAACAAAGGTGTGTAAGTGTATATAGAGCGAAGACGAGAATCTGCTAGATACATGTGACACAATGCATGGTAATTAAGAAAGAGAAGAGCTGTGGGGGGGGGGGGGCAAATATAGGAAATTTTGACGAAAATAGGGATGGAAGACACATGGAGGAAGAGGGAAAGAAATTGAAAAGGATTTGGGAACTTACTGCGAAATAGAAGATTAAACAATAATTTGAGGTTTAATATAAAATATAAACTCCCATAAAACAAAAAAATGAGTGGCCAAGGGAGGGATATGTAGATATACATGTAATGTGTTCCATTCACAGGACTATCTGGACATCTCTGCAACAAATCATTGTTAAAAAGCTTGTTCTTCTATTTACTTCGTGTTAATTGAGAAAAAATTAGCAGAAATGGTCTTATTACTTGCTTCCTTGTAAGCAGAGACGAAATAAGGGACTACCATAGGTTAAAGAAATAGTCAAATCTTTTAAAATCTGGTTGCTGTGTGATTGAAGAACCTTATTTATTGGCTAGAATTATCAAATTCCCGTATAAGAAAAATATAAGTATTTTAAAATTGAAACCAATAACAAGCAATATCATAGAAACGGTCAACTCCACTAAAAAAAATTATAAAACACAAATTGTTTTTGCAAGTTTTAGTCTCTCTCTTACGGTTTACTAGTTCTGCAAAATTCATCAAGATTGAAGATGTCTTCAAAGTTTATATCCAGAACATTCAAGATATTCAATTTGTTTTCCATATAAATATCTTTCATATGCAATATTTTAATCAAAACCGTTAGAGCAATTTTTGAGGAAATCAAAATTTTCAAAAAAAATTCCAATTTTAAGGTTTCTTTCTTTTCTCTATATCTACTGTATGCATAGTACATAGAGAAGGCATTATATTCCCCCCAAAATTCGATACCAAGGTTTCACCGGAAATATGTTTTGAGACCCCCTGGTTCAATTTTTTTTTAAAAATGTCTTGTCTGTTTGTCTGTCGTTCTGTCTGTGGGCAGCATAGCTCAAAAAGGAAAGACCGTTAAATACCAAACTTGGTATTTAGGTTTGGTATCTTCCAAGGATGCAACACGAAGATTTTCAAGAACATTCCCCTTTCCCAAACTATCCTTTACATGGAAAACATTTTGAAATGTTTGATTTTCTAAAGAATGGCTATGACCATTTTGATTAAAATCTCTTAACTTTAAGATATTTACATGCAAAATAAAATTATATCTTGACTTTTCTGGAAATAGTCTCTAATGACCCTTTTATTGAATTTTGCATAACTGGTAAACCCTAAGAGATAGACAAAAAGTTTACTCCATAAAAAACGTACATCACGATAAAACACACAGTTTTTGTCATATAATTTTTTTTTCGTGCAGTTGATCATTTTTGAGATATTCTTTGTTATTGATTTCAGCTTTAAAAACTTAAATACTTTTCTCATACAGGAATTTATCACCTCCTGTCCATACAAACAAAGGAACTTCAGTCACATAGCAACCAGCTGTTGACTATCACTTTAAACCTTTGGTACTCACTTATTTTCTTTCTGCTTACAAGGAAGTAAGTAATAAGACTATTTCTGCTAACTTTTTCCTTTATTAGCATGAAGTAAATAGAAGCATAAGATTTTTAACAATAATTTGTTGCAGAGATGTAGGGAAAGTCATGTGAATGGAACACATCAGATTTTTTTTTTAAAATCTTTGTGTCGCATTCATGGAAAATGTAAAACTAAAATACCAAATTTGGTTTTTAACGGTCTTTTCGTTTTTGAGTTATGCTGCGCACGCACACGGACATGTTTCTAGAAATGCTTTTTTTTTAATTCAGGGGGTTCCAAAATATGTATTTCCGGTGAAAAATCGGTATCAAAGTTTTTACTGTAATACAATACTTCCTGTATACACTGCCTATATATAGTATTTGTAGATAAAGTAAAAAGAG
Source organism: Hymenopus coronatus (assembly GCA_030762935.1). Lineage (NCBI taxonomy): Eukaryota > Metazoa > Arthropoda > Insecta > Mantodea > Hymenopodidae > Hymenopus > Hymenopus coronatus. The sequence continues at coordinate 67,765,939 of CM060894.1, forward strand.
ATGAATATTAGTGTGGATGAAGAAAGGAGCAATACTTTTAAAAGGGATGAAGGGAATTGAACTAAAACGGTGTATGTTATACGGGGAGGACAGCATAGTTCACCATTTAATTGAATATAAATAAGAAACTGCATGAAAGACATTATGGGAACATAAATAGGATAGTATGCCAGGAAAGCCGGTGCCGATGAAATATTGAATGTGAAGGGGAAGAGAAGTATGACAATATTTGGGAAAGATAAAGGAAAAGTGGATAAGAAGAAAAAAAGATAAAGCAGCAGGGAAAACACGGATAATGGGATGGAATAGGTAGCACAAACAAAACGGGCTGCACTCGGTTAACAACTAGAGAGCTAAGCGGTACTCAACCCTTATTCATTAGGTTAAGTAATATAATTTAAATAACGGACATGATTTTATAAGTAACTATAATGTAACCTAAGAAAATAAATTATTATACATTATTGTAGGTCAAAGTACAGAATCGGGTAGTGTTCTTTAGCGCCGTGGTAGTGCAGCTGCTTGCCAAGCGAGAGACCTGGGTTCGATTCCAGTACCGGCGTGGAGGACCAATTGATAAGCTACTTGTTGAAGTAGTAGTGGCTCCAGGTCATGAGGACCGTATTAACCGGCCGGGAGGGATTCGAGGTGCTGACCACGTCTCACCCTCAAATACTGCACACCTACCAGGACATCTGTCGTGGTCCGTGATGGAGGACGCAGCGGCCGGGAGTTGGGTAAGGTTCCTTGTGAGTGTCGTGCCTTGGAGCATTTAAAGTGCCGAATCTAGCCCTCGATTCATTCTATTCTATTACAGATTTAGCTAATTTTCTTTATTTCTCTCTCTCTCTCTTTCTTTCTCTCTCTTTGACTCAAACACACACAACTTACTTTACTGTCCACTGCTGTGGAGTTAAAATGTTGTATTTCTGTTGAAGCTTGTCTTTCAAATTTTATGGCAATATTGAATATTTCCAGCACATTATATAAAGAAAAACATGTTATTTCCTCTACTGTGTGTATAAAGTAGAGAATCATTGTATTCCACAAAAAGCTCAATACCAATTTTTGAGATTCCTACAACCTCCCGCTCCCCCCCTATTTTATTTAAATCGTCCGAGTGAGTGATTTTTCCAAAAATTACCTTTCTTTTTTTTAGATTTAAAGATCCTATAAAACGTTTATTTACACTGAAATTTCGGATTGGATTTTTAGTCGAGTGCAGTATTTGTTCTACCTAACATAGGTAATTAGTAGAGCAAGTACATGTACATTTACATACTTTCTCTACTCACTCGACTACAATCTATTCTTTCAATAAGCTACATCATATTTCTAAACAACTATTTAAATACCGAGCGTTCTGGATGCAAATCCCCTAGGCCGACCAGTCGGGTTGGATTCTTTTCCAGTTACAACTTAAGTTTAGAGCACAATTAAAATATATACCTTATGTGTTCTATTCACATGACTTTCTCTACATCGCTGTAACAAATTATTGTTAAAATGTTTATTCTTCTATTTCATACTAAAACATTACCAGAAAGGTCATATTACCTAGTTCCTTATAAATAAAAGGGAAAAAAGGGAATACACTAGGAATACACCGACAGTGAAATATTATGTGGTTTCTCTGGAATTGAAATCCGTTTCTTTGAGATGGCCAGGAGTTTACAAGTTCGTATGAGAAAAATTTTAAGTATTTTAAAACTGAAATGATTAACAAGGAATATCTTGAAAATGGCTAACTCCTCGAAAAAATGTATATGACATAAATTGTGTGTCTTATCGAGATCTACAAATGTTGTGCAGTAAGATTTTGTTTATCTATTACAGTTCACCAGTTATGCAAAATTCAATAAATCATCCAGAATTAATAGATCTTCCGAGGCTATTTCCTGAAAATCAAAATATAGAGCTTATTTTTAATATAAATATCTTTAATATAAGACATTTTTATAAAACATCGTTAGCCATTTTTGAGAAAATCAATATCTTCGGAAATTCTTCCATGTAGTTTGGAGTGGAAGGATTTTTTTTTAAATTTTCGTGTCCCATCTTTGGAAGAAACTGAACTTAAATATCATGTTTGGTATTAAGGCCCAGAAACAAGGAATATCGTAAAAACGATGAGTCCACAAAAAAAGTATATAACATAAGCTGTGTGTTTTAATGTGCTCTATATTTTTTATGTGGTAAGTTTTTTTTCCATCTCTTACAGTTTAGCAGTTATGCAAAATTTTGTAAAATTCATCCAGAATAAAGTAGTATTCAGAGGCTATTCCAAGAACAGTCAAGATATACGTTTTATTTGTCAGATAAATGTCTTTGATGTACGATATTGCAATCAAAACTGTTAGAGCCAGTTTTGAGAAAATTAAAACTTTTGAAAAATTTGCCATGTAATGGGTAGTTGTGGGTGGGGGGATTTTCTTGAAAATCTTCGTGTCGCATCTTTGGAAGATATCAAATTTAAATACCAAGTTTGGTATTTAACGGTGTTTTCGTTTTTGAGCTATGCTGCCCACAGACAGACAGGCACGCGCACACACACACGGACATGTTTCTAAAATTCTTTTGGGGACCAAAACATGCATTTCCGGTGAAATCTCGGTATCGAATTTTTGGATGCATTACAGTACCTTCTCTATACACTACGTACATAGTACGTGCAGAGAAAGTAAAAATGTAATTAGGCGAAAGTTGGCTAAGTGTAACAAGCAGTTCTACAAAGTTCGCTAGCAAGGTCGGTATAAATGAAAATGTGAAGGTAGATATGCTTACGTCAGAATTGCGTAGCTACTGCAGCAGGTCTGATGGTATTGCAGCTCTTCTTGATTTTATTACAGGATTATGAACGCTAAGCTGGAAACGCGAGAATTTCTAGTGTTGGCAGCTAAACACAATGTGTACGTAACGACTGTTTTAGTGTAGACTCTACTTGTTTGCTTTTTGTTAACAATCCGCCGGAGTCTGGTGGCGCTGATGCTAAAATAGCAAATGTTACTCCAGACCAGCGCGGAAACATCATCCACAGCGACCGGAGAGCTGTACGTAGTCATGGCTCAGCAATCTGATCATTTCTTTTTATGCTGGAAACAAAAAATAACACTATTCATAAAAATCTGATTGTTCCGTTCACATGAATATCTCTACATCTAATTATTATTATTATTATTATTATTATTATTAATTATTATTATTATTATTATTATTATTAGTTTTTTCACATAAGCCGTGTAGCACAGGAGTTGGACAGGTAGAGTGAATACCATAGCCCGGATTTGAACCACATATCACTGAGCTACCATGTCAACATGGCATGAGAACTGAATTTCTCAACTGACTCGTATGTTTCCCGATAAACCACAAGATGATCTCAAATTATTTTGAGATGACAACCCCAATGGCGACTTACAATGTTGTAAGTACTTTAAGTCCCAACTATTATGGTCAACGTGTATTGCTTTAGTTGTTTTTTTCACACAGGCCATGTGAGGACAGGAGTTGATAGGTAGAGTCAAACTGAAATTATTTATTATTATATACTACCACCACCACTACTACCACTACGTTTCCTGGACAATAATTTCGTTTTATCTAAGTCAGGCATGTCTAAATTAAAGGAACGCGGGGAAAGGTGCAGTAACTCGTTCCTCTCCGTGTGAAGTATTAGCTTATTCCATTATACAACGTATTCGAATGTTTGTAAACACAGGCTTTCTTCATTTGTATCAAGTTTGTTGTCTTTAAAGAAGGAAGGAAAAAGAATGACGAGTTCTCACTTGGGAAAAAAGTATTGGAAAATTTAAACAAATAACGAGTTCATGAAAATGGTTGACTCGGTCAAAAAAGTCTGCATTTATGTATAGTAGCATTTTGTCTATCTCTTATTCTTTTACCAGTTATGTAAAAGTCATCCAGAATGTGGAATGCTCCAAAGACTATTCCTGGAAAATCCAGTATAGTACACATTGTTACTTTCTGTACATATACTATGTACAAAGTGTATATAGAGAAGGTATTGTAATGCACCCAAAAATTCGATACCAAGATTTCACCAGAAATACCTGTTTTGGGTCCCCTGAATCAAAAAAAAAAAAAAAAGCATTTCTGGGAAAAGGTCTGTGCGTGTGTTTGTGCGCGCGCATGTGTGTATGTGGACAGAATTGTTCCAAAACGAACCGTTAAATACCAAACTTGGTATTTAAGTTTGGTATTTTGCAAGGATGCGACACGAAGATTCTCAAGAAAATCACCTTCACCCCAACTATCCTTTACATGGAACTTTTTTCAAAAATTTTGATTTTATCAAAAATGCCCCGAGAAGCTTCAATTAAGGTAAAAAATTTGCAGCTGGAAGTGGTGTTACTAGGCCGGTCCAAGTCAGTCGGTAGAGCACTTGTTGAGATCTCTTTTACTCAGGACGGTACAAGGTGCAGGGATTTACTTGGTGTAAAGAGCAGCATTTTCTATCCTTTGAAACGAAGCTCGCTCTTATTTAAATCTTTTGTTTATGCCACAGTCATGAGCTATGTTGGCTGCAATGGCCGAGGTCACCTCCGCCCTCTACGAAGATGCCGGAAGTGTGTCACTGTTTGTTGCCATGTGCTTGGTGAAATGGCGGAAGGACTATTGCAAGTGTATAAACTTTGTGTTATGCCAATCCGGTACAATCTACTGGCATCGGCGATGTAAATGCAAGAGAGTGTATTGTTTGTAGTTTTGTGCTTTAATAGAGTAAAAAAAAACTAGGTAATACTGGCGAAAATGGCAAGTGCGTATAAATTTATTAATACAGTCCACATTTAGCGATTATGTCATGTACAGTTCTTCAAAAACAGTTTTAAAAGTTGAAAAATAGCATTATTTTAAACTGAAAATCGTCTGTAATTTAACGATTTTGTTCCCGATAACATTGCTCTATTCCCATCGAAAATATTCACCTTGTTACTTATCTTTCCCTTGCATGCAATGTGCTTTCTTCTTTGCTTGAATTAAAACGTTCCGGACAATGACTTTATCGATTCTCCGGAAAAAATCATCTAAATATAACTGATCTATTATCCGACGTAATATTACGTCGAAGCACAATTTATTCAAACCATTTATCTCCTCTTCCTGAACAAAAATGTAATCCCTCAGACTTAGTTTCTCCCATATACTATTATCAGGAGGAAAATCGACGCAGGACCTCCTTCGCCGACGAAGTCAAAAGGAGAAATATAAAAATATTAAAACTTTTCTTGGCTACTACAAAAACTTTCCGTTGCTAAAACAGGTTATTGACACAAAATTAAACAGCTCTTACCATATGACAAATTGGCTGACGAAAACAAAACCGCAACGAAATTCTATCTTCTCAAAAAAAGTAACCAAGGAGTATCAACATAAGGACAAAAAATGACGCAAAAAGACGTATCCCAAAGAAGGCTATAAAAATACAAGCAAAACATGAATAAGCACGGCTATTGTTCCGCAACGTTAGATTTTGCTTCAAATTTTATTTCTTTGCACATGAAACCAAACGTCACCCCCTCCCCGCTCTTATTAATATGCAAGTAACTCGCGAAGCAATCGCACTCGCGTAATAAAAGATTGTATAAGCCATTTTTTTATATTACAGACATGTTGAAAGAAAAAATTCACATTTTTATCTGCCCCATGAGAATGTTTGCTTGTGAGCTCTCCCCTTGGGTCTAGTCTCACTAGGCTTTCAAACAGTAAGGGATACACATGTTCGTTTGTTATAACACAAACATCTAATGTGTTATACTCGCATGACTTTCTCTAGCTACTCTACAAGCTTCTTTGAACACCACGATAATCGAGATAAACATCAACAGAATTTTATTACAAATTTCCTTGTAAGTAGAAGGGAACTAAGGGAATGCACTAGGCTAAAGTGATAGTCAAGTGTTTTAAAAGCTGTCGTTATGCGATTGTCATTGCAAATCGCTTCTTTGCTTGACCAGGCATAGAACAAAAGAAAAACGGACACTTCCGTCTGAGACAAGTATACGTATTTCACAATTGAAACTAATAAGGAATACCTCGAAGACGGTAAGTTCCACGAAAAAAATATATATGTAAAGTTTTTACAATATCTACATTTTTTGTATAGTAAGTTTTAGTCAATCTCTTATGGGTTACTAGTTGTGCCAAATTAAGCAAAATTCATCCAGAATAAACAGGTCTTTAGAAGCTATTCCCAGAGAATTCAAGATATACATTTTATTAGTGATAGAAATGCTTTAACATGGGATATTTTAATCAAAACCGTTACAGCCATTTTTAAGAAAAACAAAAATTTCTAATCTTTTTTCATGTAAAGGGTCGAAAGAGGTTGAAAGATTTTCAAGAAAATCTTCCTATTGCATCCTCGAAAGATACCGAATTTTGAGGCAATATTTATATATTCACAAAATCTGCCGACATTTTATGAGTTTTATGTCATTTTATAATATTTCATGTTCAATTGTTTTTATTCCTTTGCTTCAGAAGTTGAAATCGCTGAATGCAAATTTTTACTTTCTCCATACGCACTATGTACATAGTGAATAGAGAAAGTATTGCACTCCACCAAAAAATTCGATACCGAGATTTCACCGGAAATATATGTTTTAGGGTCCCCTGTATCCAAAAAAAAGTATTTTCAGAAACAGGTCCGTGTGTGTGTGTATGTGTGTGTGTCCGTGTGTACGTGTGCTTGTGAACAAGATAACTCAAAAACGAAAAGTTGGTAAAGTAACAAACTTGGTATTTAAGTTTAGTATCTTCCAGGGATGCGACACGAAGATTTTGAGAAAAATCCCCCCACCCCAAACTACCCTTTACATGGAACTTTTTTCGAAAATTTTGATTTTCTAAAAAACGGCTCTAACGATTTTGATTAAAATATCGTATATTAAAGTTATTTACCTGACAAATAAAATGTATATTTTGAATTTTCTGGGAATAGTCTCTGAAGACTACTTTATTCTGGATGAATTTTTCATAACTACTAAACCGTAAGAGATGGGCAAAAACTTAAACACACAAAAAATGTAGAGCACGTTAAAACACACAATTTATGTTATATACGTTTTTTTCGTGGAGTTGATCGGTTTTGAGATAATCCTTTTTCTTGGTTTCAGCTTTAAAAAATTTATACTTTTCTCATACAGGAATTTGTCAACTCCTGTCCATACAAACAAAAGAACATCAGGCACATAACAACCAGCTTTTGGCTTTCACTTTAACCTATGGTACTCCCTTATTTCGCTTCTACTTAAAATAAAGCAAGAAATTAGACTATATCTGCTAATTTTTCTCGATTAACATGAAATAAATAAAAGATAAGCTTATTAACAATAATAATTTACAGAGATATAGAAAAAGTCATGTGAATGGAACACATCAGATTTTTATTATTCCTTGTGCTTTCGTAACATATGAGTGTTTTGATTTTCTTGATGCGATTTCGTTTTTCAACAGTATCTATAGTTACGTGTTGATTTTGTTGGTGACGCCAAGTTATCATGAAGAAGAAGGCTTCTTCACGCGTACTGGCAAAGGCCGTTTAGAGATAAAGCGTAAAAATGCATTCGTGTTGAATTATACGCGCCCATGGATTCACAGCGTTCAACAAAGTAAAGAATTGCATCGAGCGATTACAGTTTATCTTTGGAATTGTAGAAAAAAAGAAAAACTGCGATTCTACAAAAATCCTAGCTACTTATTATTTAAGAAGCCGCCAAGTAATCTGGATCTGGGAAGCCCAACAAGCCCCGATAAAAAAAGCCCTGAGAAGAGTCAAACATAAGCGCGAGCAGACTTACAATCCAACATTTGACGAGCGCTTATAGAGGCTACATATTTAATGATTCAACTTAAATACCAAACTTGGTATTTAACGGTCTTTTCGTTTTTGAGCTAATCTGCCCACAGACAAACGTACACGGACCTGTTTCTCAAAATGCTTTTTTTTTTTTTTTTTTTTTTTTTTTGGAATCAGGAGGTCCTAAAACATGTATTTCCGGTGAAATCTCGACATCAATTTTTTTAGTGGAATACAATACTTCTCTATCCCTATGTACATTGTACATACGGAGCTAGAGAAAGTAAAACTATGATGTGCTCCATTCACATGACTTTCTCTACATCTATGTAAAACTATTTTAATAAGCTTATTCTTCTATTTCAAGCAAATCGAGACAAACATTAGCAGAAACGGTCTTATTACTTAGTTCCTTATAAGTAGAACGGAAATAGGGAGACACACTAGGCTAAACCAACAGTTACATGTATTAGAGTGTAATTGAAATTTGTTTCTTTGCGTGGCCAGGAGCTGACAAGTTGCTGTATGAGAAATGTTCAAGTACTTTGAAACTGAATCCAATAACAGGGAATATCACGAAAACGGTCAAAAATGTATATGACATAAATTGTGTGTTTTAAGAAGCTCTACTTTTTGTGTTTTAAGCTTTTGTCTATGTATTACGGTTTACTAATTATGAACAATTTAAAAATAATCTTCCCAAATACAGGTCTTCAGAGGATTGTCCCAGAATAATCAAGATATACACCTTGTCATGTAAATATCTTAATAACAGATTTTAATCAAAATCGTTACAGTCATTGTTTATAAAATAACATTTTTCGAAATGTTTTCCTTATAAAGGGAGGGGCGTCGGGGATTTTATTGAAAATATTTGTGTCGCATGCTTGGGAGAAAATTAAATTAAATATTAAGCTTGGCATTTAACAGTTTTTGAGCTATGCTGTCCACTGACACACAAGCAAACAGGGACCTTTTTCCACATTTTTGTTTATTCATGAGGACCGAAAGCATGTATTTCCGGTGAAATCTGGGTATCAAATGTTTGGGTACAATACAATACCTTCTCTATACACTATGTACACAGAACGTATAGAGAAAGTAAAAATCATGTTTTCATCTGCCCCATGAGAACATTTGCTTGTGAGCTTTCCTCTTGGCGTTCAAACAATAAATTATACACCTGCTCGTTTACTGCACCACACAAAATGTAGTAAAATCGGGGCCCTGTATGAGTCTTAGTTTGTCCATCTCGCCCATATACATAATCTTATTAATGTTTGAAGACACGAGTGATATAAATTACGGCCAAAACTTGTGCCTTGACATTGCAGAACCTTCCTTGAGAACTCCTAACTCCCACTCCTTTTGGCTTCGCAGTCTGTTGATTCATAAGGCCAGTTTTGCAGAGATAGCCAAGATTAGCCAAGATGTTCTAGGTTTTTATTTAAAAAGAGAACAAGGCATCTTTTTTTCTCCAATTTCATAAAAGTTCTTCAGAAACTATGTCGTTCTGCCATACCTCATCTTACGTTTTATTAAACTTTGTGCAGCACAGTTTCTTTCCTAATTGCCAACTCAAGAAGCTTTTTTTCAAAACTTTCTACAAACAGACATAAAGCTATGTAGACTTTTAGACTCTTATGAAGGCAGACTGTGTTGTGGCACGAATGTTGTGTGATAGATAAGAATAAGGAATGAAAAGTAATAAGGATAAATATTAGGAGTAATCGCCTGTCTCACCTTATTGCAATCTCTCGTGCAGTCTTACAGTCGGGCTGTCGCCGTTCGCTGCTGTTCAGCGCTTTGTCATCCAAGTTCTTGATGTGTCTAGCCAACATTTATCACTACTGACTTTCTTATTATACACTAACCTACGTTCATTATAGCCGAAGTGCAAATATCGTATTTAAGGAAGATGGGGGATGAGATAGACCGAACTAATTCACTAACGTATCCCCTACAATTTCAACATGCAGCACAGTTTCTTTCCTAAATGCCAACTCATTAAATCAAATATGATAGTATCCAAGTTATAACACAAATAAGTTATCCCATTTTAAATTTAAAGCAGGTACCAGATAAGGAGTTAAGAGCGTCTCCAATATTAAATTCCAAGCACTCAATATTGCAAATTTTGAAACCTAAAAACTTTAGGGATCTATTTCCTTTCTAATGTCGTTTTCCCATTTACGAATAGATTTTAAACCCCTCATAGAATTGTTTAAATTGTAATGTTTTGCTTTCTACTAAGCATAAGTAGGAAAAATGTTCTGTTGCACCCATAATTCGAGTTCGAGACTTCACAGGAAATAAATATATATGTAAATAAAAAAGGGTTCAACTTTAAACGTTGAACAAAATTTAAGATAAAAACGTGGATTGTCCCCAAAATGTAAATGTAGTGTTATTTATGGACGCTCTTTAACTACTGTGGTTCTCATCGTCCCATTCTAAATTGGGAGTGAAAGACCGCTTAATTTTGCTCAAAGGCCTCTCTATCAGTCTTGAGATTCTTTTACGTGCCGTAAATCTACGACACGGGACCAACGGCTTTACTTCCCTTCCGAAGGAAGCCATGCTAAGGATTTTTACGCCCGAAAAAATCCATCGTCCTCCGCCGGGTTTGAACCCCCGACCTTGGGTATATAAAGTCAGCATGGTAACCATTACACCACAGAGGGTGACTGGATTGTCCCCAATAGCACATTTCGAAGTTTTCGGCATTGCAAGGTTTTCAAACCTACGAGTAATAGAGATTTGTTTTCCTTCCTATTAATAATCAGATGCCCATTTACTAATCGATTTTAAACCTATATTAGAATAGTTCAAATTGAACTATTTTTTTGCTTTATACTATGCATAATAAATATGGAAGTGTAATGCAATATGCGTGAATGTGTGTGTATGCATGTGTGTGTATGTGTGTGTGAGTGTATGAGAGTTAGTTACCATAAACATCATAACTCAAGAATGAAAAATCAGTTAACTTGAGTTTGTAAATATTGTAATAAAAATTATTTTGGTCCTTCAACTGCTCTCACACAATGGAGTGTTTGCATGCATGAGTTAATGTGTGTGTGCGGGTGTGTGTGTGTGTGTGTGTTTCTGTGCTACCATAAGTAGAATAACTAAAAAACGAAAAGTCAGTTATATATCTTCACTTGAGTTTGTAAATATTGTAACAAAAATTCTTTATCTTCTCCCACGACACTCTTTATTTATTCCACAAATGTATTACAATCTACTTTTGTAACAGTTCTGCCGTATTGTTTCTTTTCACGCTCGCTGCAGCGGCAATACGACCCGCTATGAAATTCAACTGTAGCATAAAATTCATACCCAGAGAAAACTGTACACTGAACAGGGCTTCGATGCCCCTTTTCGTATATGTTGGTCACGTCAATGGAAATTTCTAGAAGCCGCCGCACGTGCATTACACCACAATGTTCACAATATCACGCATGTGATATTTCTTCTGCATGTATTGCAAATTTTAATGCAATCCATTTGAAGCAAGAAATTTTACAATCTTGATTGAAGACATGCACTATCATCCAAGGCATTAATGCCTGTAAAACAGTTTTGTAATATACAGCATTGTATACCGCTCCGTAGACCCATATTCTCCAACGCATTACTACAGGTTGTTTACATGCGGCGCCAATGCAGGTCGGTCTCTATTCGGTAGGTATGCAACTGGTATCCGTATGTGTACTACTATCGGTTCCCAAGATGCTATCCCTACATATAAGCTACATATCTCCTTAAAGCACATAATCTGCCTCAAATACATTTTTAATGGAGTTAATATTTCTGAAATATCCCATGTTATTGGTTTAAACTTCCGTATTTTATATTTTTTTCAAAGGGTGGTCTTTATTCCTTTTCCTCTTTTGGCCACGCAAAGGAACGGAATTTCAAATCCATCATACAGTAACATGTTTTAACATTTTGGACTATCTGTTGAGTGTAAAGTCTTTCCTCATTCTCCGTGTACCTAGAAGTAAATAGGTAAAACAAGAAAAAAAATCCGACGTGCTCCATTCACATGACTTTCTCTACATCCCTGCAAAAATATTGTTAAAAAGCTTATGATTCTATTTACTTCATACTAATCCAGAAAAAAACTAACAGAACTAGTCTTATTACTTGTTTCCTTGTAAGTAGAAGCGAAATAAGGGAGAACTATAGGTTAAAGTGATAGTAAAAAGCAGGTTGCTATGTGACTGAAGTTATTTGTTTGTATGGACAGGAGTTTACAAATTCCTGTATGAGAAAATGATAAGTATTTTAAAGCTGAAACCAATATCAAGGAATATCTCAAAAAACGATCAAATCCACGAAAAAAACCGTGAATGGCATAAATTGAGTGTTTTAACGCGCTGTAAAATTTTTATGTGGTAAGTTTTTATCCATCTCTTACGGTTTAGCAGTTATTCAAAAGTCCGTAAAATTCATCGCGAATAAAGTAGTCTTCAGAGGCTATTCCCAGAAATTTCAAGATATACATTTTAAAATACGACATTTTAATCAAAACCGTCAGGACTTTTTGAGAAAATTAAAATTTTCGAAAAAGGTTCCACATAAAGGGTATATGGTGATGACTGGATTTTCTTGAAAATCTTCCTGTCGCATCCTTAGAAGAGACCAAACCTAGATACCAAGTTTGGTTTTTAACAGACTTTTCGTTTTTGAGCTATGTTGCCCGCAGGAATACAGAGACAGACACACACGCACACACACATACACGGACATTTTTCTGAAAATGCTTTTTTGGAATCAGGGGATCTCAAAATATGTGTTTTTGGTGAAATCTCGTTATTGCATTTTTGGTGAAATCTCGTTATTGCATTTTTGGTTGCATTACAATACCTTCTCCATACACTATGTACATATTACGTGTAGAGAAAGTAATAAATCTAGTAAAGTTTATCACGATTACTATGAAGGTAGATAGAAAAATGTGATGTGTTCCAATCACATTACTTTTTCTACATCTCTGCATAAATTATTGTTAAAAAGCCTATGCTTCTATATATTGCATGCTAATCGAGAAAAAATTAGCAGAAATAGTCTTATTACTTGCTTCCTTATAAGTATAAGCGAAATAAGGGAGTACTATAGGTTAAAGTGATAGCTAAAAGCTGGTTGCCATGTGACTGATGTTCCTTTGTTTGTATGGACAGTAGTTGACAAATTCCTATATGGGAAAAGAATATGCTTTTCAAAGATGAAACCAAAACAAGGAATATATAAAAAACGATGAACTCCACAAAAACATGTGTTAGCAGTTATGCAAAATTCCGTAAAATTCATCCAGAATAAAGTAATCTTCAGAGGCTATTCCCAGAAAATTCAAGATATACGTTTCATTTGTCAGATAAATATATTTAATATTTGACATTTTAATCAAAACCGTTCGAGCCATTTTTGAGAAAATCAAATTTTTGTAAGAAAGTTGTTCCATCTAAAGGGTAGTTGGGATTTTCTTGAAAATCTTCGTGTTGCAACTCTGGAAGATACAAAACTTAAATACCAAGTTTGGTATTTAACAGTATTTTCGTTTTTGAGCTATGCTGTCCACAGGCACACAGAATCACACACACGAACCGTTTTGTAAAAATGTTTTTACTTTCTCTGCACGTACTATGTACATAGTGTATACAGAAGGTATTGTATTGCACCCAAAATTCGATACCGAGATTTCACCGGAAATACATGTTTTCGGTCCTCCTGAATCCAAAAAAAACATTTTTGGAAAAAGGTCCATGTATGTGCGTGTGTGTGTGTGTGTATCTGTGGACAGCATAGCTCAAAAAACGAAAAGACCGCTGAATACCAAACTTCGTATTTAAGTTTGGTATCTTCCAGGGATGCTACACGAAGATTTTCAAAAAAATTCCCCCACACCCAACTACCTTTTACATGGAACCTTTTTCGAAAAATTTACATTTGCTTAAAAATGGCTCTAACGATTTTGATTAAAATATCGAATATTAAAGATATTTACCTGACAAATAAAATGTATATCTTGATTTTTCTGGGAATAGTCTCTGAAGACTACCATATTCTGAATCAATTTTACGGAATTTTGCACAACTGCTAAACCGTAAGAGATGGGCAAAGACTTGTCACACAAAAAATGTAGTACAGATTAAAACACACAATTTATGTTACATAATTTTTTTCGTGGAGTTGATCGTTTTTTAGATATTCCTTTTTTTTTTTTCTTTCTTTCTTTTTTTTTCAGCTTTGAAAAACTTGTATTTTTCTCATACAGGAATTTGTCAATTCCTGTCCATACAAACAAAGGAACCTCACTCACATAGCAATCAGCTTTTGACTATCATTTTAACCTATGGTACTCCCTTATTTCACTTATACTTACAAGGCAGCAGGTAATAAGACTATTTCTACTAATTTTGTCTCCATTAGCATGAAGTAAATAGAAACATAACATTTTTAACAATAAATTGTTACAGAGATGTAGAGAAAGTCATGTGAATGGAACACATTAAGATTTTTTTTGGATTCAGTGATCCCAAAGACATGTATTTCCGGTGAAATCTCGGTATCATATGTTTGGGTAGAATGCAATATATTCTCTATACACTATATACATAGCATGTGTAGATAGAGTAAAAATGGGCTTTTGTAACTATATTTTGATTAAAAATGGGCATAGAAATTCGGTTATTGTATAACATTCTACGTTTTATTCAATGTAATTCCTTTATTGCGATCCAAATATTCCAATTTAAACACAAACATTTCCCCTCTGGCTTCATATTCTGCCCCCTTTGATGACGCGTAGGCTCATCTGACTTTTTGAATGATCCCTAAAAGTTTAAACCCTGTGAACATACCGATGTTCTTACGCGCCTTATTTTATGTGGTTTTCAAACCAATTCTTTAATTTTCTGTTTCAATGCCAATCTGTGTTTTCTGCTCTCTTTTGAATCCTTTCAACAGCATTTCGTTAATCTATAGAGAGCCATGTTCCATTAGTGGAAGGACTAAATATAAAAGCGATCTGCTTAAGCGTAATCATCAACGCAAAATTACTATTTTCATTCGTGATCTCAAACATTTATTATAACTCATAACGTTCTTCAGAAATTTGCAACATTAGCGTATATATTTATGTTTATATAATAATAATAACAACAACAAAACCAAATATATGTAACCTTTGTATCATACAGAATGGTGAAACCTTCTTCTTCAAACTCTTTAGTATCAGCCATCTTATTTGTCTTTTTCCGTACATTTCTTCCAAATTTGTTCCTATATTCCAACATTTTCGATTATTTTTCCATTTAAAGGTTAGTTGGGGGTGGAAGGATATTCTTGAAAATCATGTCACATCCTT
The DNA here is from genome assembly GCA_030762935.1 of Hymenopus coronatus. Lineage (NCBI taxonomy): Eukaryota > Metazoa > Arthropoda > Insecta > Mantodea > Hymenopodidae > Hymenopus > Hymenopus coronatus. Next base: position 67,781,133 of record CM060894.1, read on the forward strand.
TGAACATACGAACTTACATATTTAACACGTTTGGCATTTAGGGGGAGTCGAAATGTGATTTTTCATAATTTCTTTTCATTTTCATTTGCTTATGAATATTTCAAATCTGCTACTCATTTTGGTATAGCTTTCATAGAGGTACCCTAATAAATAATTTAAAAATATTGTTAAAAATAACCCTTTATAGTAGTTTGCTAGAATATTTTAACACACTCACTTGGTAAAACATCATTAACTTTGTAAATATCGGTGTTAAAAAGAGTTATTTTTTTTATTTCGAACAAAAATTTTACTTTAGCTGTTTCCAGCATAGGCATCCCGCTCATAACTTCGTCATATAATAGAGTTTCGAAGTACTGTGAAAGTGCGTTTGGAAAGTTAGGTTACTGTTTTTTTTTTTTAATTTTATGTTTGAAAGCATTTTCTGAAGAAGTAATTTTTTCTAAACAAATGCCCCATTATCTTAGGAACATATTGAGTCTAAGGGCTGAAGTTTTTACCACAGGTTTGCACGTAAATATGCTTTATTTTAACGGAAACGTTTTTATGAATATGGATTAGCAATTTTTTAAATTTAGAAATCATACTTTTTCAATAACATTTTAAGACCTTAATTTACAAAATCACACCTTTCCTTCTAATGAACAGAAGTATTGCATTTTTCATCAATCAGCAGTAAAGGTTTTGCTGAATATACCTTGAGAATTTTAGCTCATTATCTGAAATAGTTACCGAGATAATTGGTCAAAGTTTAAAATTGGCAAGACAGAGCATTTCGACTCCCTTAACGGACTTTTCGCTTTTGAGCTATGCTGCCCACACACACACACACACGCGCGCGCACACATTCTTCCAAAATGCTTTGTTTGAATTCCGTGGTCCCAAAACATGTATTTCCGGTGAAATCTCGGTATCGAATTTTTAGGAGCAATACAATACCTTTTCTATACACTAGGTACATAGTACGTGAAGAGAAAGTACCGAGAAGTCGGTTACTTACCAACCTTTGTATTCAAGACTAAGTATCTCACAAGAAGATTTTTCAAGAAAACCCGCAACCTCAATACCCTTTTAATGGAAAATTTATCCAAGAATTTTACCTTCTCAAAAATAGTGCTAACAATTTTCATTACATTAAAATTTGGGAGACATTTTTTACTATCGGTTTAAATTTTCCAATACTTATACTTTTCTCAAATGGGAGGTCGTTGTTCTACTTTTCTTTATTTTAATTTTCATGGTCATGCAAAGAGAAGGGACTTTCAAAAGCATTACATAGCGATTTGCTAGTAAAAGATTTTACCATCACTTGAAGCCTACTCTATTCAAATTGTACCGACAACGAAATGTGGAATAATATCAAGTATAAAAATGTCTATCTATTCAGTTAATATTAAGTGGATACAGAAAAATAGACTTTTTAATTACACTTTGTTGAGGTTTGTATACAAAAGCTCATGTGAAGGTGACTGTTTTACATGCTCAAACCACTGGAATTGTTTTTCTTCTATAGCTTTAATTGTTTATTTCTTAGTTTTGCCATGTATTGTTTTCCTTTAACTTTTAAACCTATGCCCCTGTCGTTCACAAAATTCTTCACAATATTTGTCTTCTGCTGTTACTTCCCTTTTAGTGTGAAGCTTTCTTTTAGACTTGTAATATTGGTTTTATTATTTAGTTATATATCTACTTTTTTTTATAATATGTCTTTTTTAACTGAAGAACTTTATGAGACAGTATCTCTGATGTTGCATGCTTTACTATTTAATGTCGGCTGTTCTATTATACCATCTCTACAAGTATGATCATATTTTTAAAACTATATACTTTCTCTAGAACCTGACAAGTTACATTTAATATTAAATTCTTCATTGGTGTGGTCTTCTTTGAATATGAAAGGCTTATAGATAACTGATTCTCAGCCTTAAGAAACAGCTAGCGGATCAAATTTACCTCCATGCATTTTTCCGGAGCTATTACGTAACCATGCGCTCATGGCAGACACAAACTATCTAACGTTTGGTTACCATGGAATATGTCACTGCGATCAGCTGTCTAGAGTGAATGAAGGAGAAATTCTTCATAACATAAAACATAAGCGCTGGAATGAAGCAACAATGTAACGGAATATCATTAAAGTAGAGGTTGGACTCCTGTTCTACATCATTAATAATTTCATTATAAATAACGAAGGAGGTAAATGAAATTAACTGAATCGTCTTTCGAGGTTACAGAAGTCACCCATACAGCGCTAGACTAACTGGTGTGTTTATCTGTATGTTCAAATTCTCTCTTTGCTGTACTGGAGTGCTCTATACTACATAAAGGGGTGCTCCAACCCTACAGTGGTATTATATTTTAGTTGGCGATTGTGATGTATTAGTACATTTGCCTCATGCTTCCAGATATTTCAAGAAATCAGATAAACAAAATTGTAGGCAGCTCATGTCACTGTTGTTAATTACTATATAATTATAAATCTGGGGTTTTGTGGTATCTCTGTGTGCAGCACCTTCGGTTAGTTCTTATACATAAAGAATATTTAGTTTACTTTAATTATTTTGTTATAGGTAGCTTATTAGCTCACAATTACATTACTATTATATAACTTAAGATAAATACTCTGAATAAAAAAAATATCATTTTTAGTCTAACATCCTTGTATATATGTATGGTTGTGAACAGTAAGATCATCCATTTATCAAACTTGGTAAATAAGTTCAGCACTTACCAACGGTGCGACAGAAAAAGTTTCAAGGAAATTCCCTCACTCAAAACCACTCTTTACATGGAACACTTTCGAAATTACAGAACATGAATGAGTAGTTCATATTTGCGCCAATAATAGCTGAATATATTTACTAATCAGAGCAAATGGTTAGAAAGGGTTTACAGGGCAACAGTGGAAACTAAAATAAATGTTTTACACATGGAAAATATGACATTTCTTATATATCAGACAAAAATAGAGCAATACAGAATGTTCTATAAAGAGGTTCTTAGAGCAGAACAGAAGCAAGCGCACCAAATGGGGTAGTAATGTTAAAATTGTTGAAATATTAGTATAAGTGTATGCAGAGCGAAGACAAAAATCTCCTAAAAATATGTAAGAAATAGCTCAAGATAATTTAAAAGGAGAAGAGCTGATGAGGACATTTAGAGAAAATCTTGACGAAAATAGGGACGGAAAACATATGGAAGAAGGGAGAAGAAAATAAAAAAGGATTCTGGAATTCAGTGAAAAATAGGATAGAAGACAAACAGTAAATATGGGTGAACTAAGTGATAAAAAGTCGCTTTGTTTATACCGTAAATAAAGAAAGAATGGTCGAGAGAGAAGATGTAGGTATGTCATAAACAAAGAGAGTGAAGGATTAGCATGGATGAGGAGAGGAGCATTACTTTTGAAAGAGATGAGACACAAGAAATTACTACGGAGAGCGACGCTGAACTGTTCACTGTTTAACTACATGAAAAAGATGATAAATTGAAAGAAAGAAATTTGTAAACACAAACGGGATAATCTCCTAAAATATAAGGTTATTTTAGGGATAACAGAGATAAGATAATAAATAGTATAATAAATCGTAAAACGTCTTTCAATATGAAGTAAGAATGAAAGGGAATTTTATCAATAATTCTGTTTAAACCTAATGGGTTATTAGATCCAGTTTGGTGAAGGAATAATAAGTGGACTATAACTGCTGCAGCTACAATAATGGAAGAACAAAATGAAATGTAAAAATTCCATTTAAGGTTGTACTTTCTACAGCAAATCCTCCTCAGACTCATTGATCTAGATCAATACCTAAAGAAGGTATAGGCCCCATCTATAGAGTTAATCTTTCTTTTCTAATGCCCAATAATTCAACAAACATCCTCTTTTTGAGAGACTTAATTAGAGGTGTATTAATTTAACTGTGTGCCAATTATAGCTAGTGATTAACATATTTGATGTAAAGAGAAAGAGAGAAATTAAGGAAAAATGGCAGTATGTTAAATAGGGAAAAAAATGTATAATAAAAAGACGGTTACAGAGAACAGAAAAGAAAGAAAGATTGAGATGGAATGGATAGCAATCCTGATTGTACATTGGGATAAGTAATAATAGTTTAAGTAACAGAACATGATTAATTAAATAACTGAACATGTAACCTAAGTGCAATGAGATATGATTTATTATTATTATTATTATTATTATTATTATTATTATTATTATTATTATTATTATTAAACGGAGGATTGATTAGCTATATGAATTCATGGATCTTAAACGGTATTAACAGATTAAACGGACATACAGCATTGAATTGCAGAGTAAAATGACAACATTTTTAAAACCGGGGTGCGCTAAACAAAAACAAAATTTATGTCAATTTTTATTTTAAAGTCTATAGTTTCTTTAATGGAAAGTTCGGCAAATATTGGGAATGACATCTATCAAGCACAAAGTCAAATTAATATAACAGTAAATATTATAAATGCGGTTCCATGGTCCCCATATTTGCAATAATTTTGTGTTAAATTCATATATGCTCTCTAGGATTAATTTTATTATTTTAAATTACATAGACCCGAAAAAATTCGGAGTATTTCATTCACAAAACTTTCTCTAGCATTTAAGATATTTACATGCCAAATAAAATATATATTTTGAATTTTCTGGAATAGCCTCTAAAGACCTCTATTTATTTTGGATGATTTTTATTGAATTTTGCATAACTGGTAAACCGTAAGAGATAGACAAAAATTTACAACACAAAAAATGTAGCTCACAATAAAACACACAATTTATGTCATATTTATTTTTTTCGAGGAGTTGATCGTTTTTGAGATATTACTTGTTATTTATTTCAGCTTTAAAAGCGTATACTTTTCTCATACAGGAATTTGTCAACTCCTGTCCATATAAACAATGGAACTTCAGTCACATAGCAATCAGATTTTGACCATCACCTTAACCTATTGTACTCTCTTATTTCGTTTCTACTTACAAGGAAGCATGTAATAAGACAATTTCTGCTAATTTTTTCTCGATAAGCGTGAAGTAAATACAAGTATAAGCTTTTTAATAATAATTTGTTGCAGAGATGTAGAGAAAGTCATGTGAATAACACATCAGATTTTTTTTATTTGGAGAATCTCGGAATTTATTGTTTTGGTGGAATACAATACGTTCTCTATCAGCTATGTGGATACAGGCTAGAGAAAGTAAAAATATATGTTTCTAATATCCTGCCTATCACAAATGAAAACAGTTTGTCTTTTTGCTGTCAGTCCCTGCACCGCTGCAAAGCAGTTGATGTGACGTCACATCCTTTGCACAGCCAACATATGGGTCTTGTCGACAAGCGCAGTAACATAAATTAGGTTGCAGTTGCGCTCGCTTGAACGTGTTGAAGTCAGACGCCTGGGAAACGCATTACGTTGCCTACGTGATGACGTAATGACTTCCAAATGGAGAAAACATGCTCGGAATATTTTCCTTCACTCTCGTTTTAATTGTGCAGGAAGAACAATTTTCAATAGGGCAGCTCCACCTTCGTCAACACTATGAATCAAAACAGGAATCGTTGAGTCTTGGATATCTGTGTTTCGTTACCACTTGTGAGAGAGTTCCACAGAGTGACACATGTACGTAGATGGAATTGTTTGACAACTATAAATCAAAATATACCCAGAAATGGCTAAGAACGTACAATTTAGAAAGCTACACTTGTACGAAGAGTAATTTACTGGCAATTGGGCACAAATATAATTAGGTATTTGAAAAAAGGTGCAAGATTTGGAATTTGCACGTAACTACGTTCAAAATGAGCAAATTAGCCTTAACATAACGGTGGGTTCCACATAGCTTATCTTCCGCTTCACAAAGTTGACAATGGTTAGCTTATTATACAAGAAAACTCACCAGGAAATAAATTAAGTTTGTTCTATGACTGTTTTGACGAACAGGTGCAGGATAATCTTTCAATACTAAAAGAAGTATGGCACTGTCACGGAAAATATCACAAAACCAACAATGTTGTTGAAGATTGGAACCACCAGTTCAACAAAATCATGCAAAGACCTCACCTTAACATCCTCGCGCTAGTTAAGGCCTTCAGGGATGATGCAGAGTACCTGAGAGTCTGTAGTTACACTTAACCAGAGGATTGCTAATATCTTGAAGGATCTTGAGGAAACCGAAGACTTTAAAAAATGTGTCAAAACTCTTGCCTATGTGCATAAATTAAGTTAAAGACAAATTCCGTTGTATACGAATGAACACAAATACTGAAAAAATATTATGTGATCCATTCACATGACTTTCTCTACATCTCTATAACGACAAATTATTGTTAATAAGCTTATTCTTCTAATTCGTGCTAATCGAGATAAACTTTAGCAAAATGTCTTAATTACTTAATCCTTTATAAGAAAATGGGAAATAAGGTAACACCACTGGGCTAAACCAACAGTCCAATACTTTAAAATGTGTTTGCTATGGTATAAAAATCCGTTTCTTTCTATCGTGGCCAGGAGTTGACAAGTTCCCGTATGAGAAATGTTTGAAGTATTTCAAAACTGAAATCAATAACAAGGGATATCTCGAAAACGGTCAACTCCACGTAAAAAATGTATATGACATAAATTATGTGTTTTTAGGAGATCTGCACTTTTTTGCAGTACATTTTTGAATTTTATTTACACTTTAATAGTTATGCTGTAAGTTTTTGTCTTTCATTTACGGTTTAATAGTTATGCAAAGTTCAGAAAAACTCATCCAAAACAAGGTAGTCTTCAGATGGTATTCCTAATTCAAGATATACATTTTATTTGCCATATAAATATTTCTTAAATTTTTTCCATGTAAAAGGTAGTTGGGGGGGGGCTTTTCTTGAAAATCTTCCTGTCGCATCCTTGTAAGATAATGAACTTAAGTATCAAGTTAGTTATTTAACGGGCATTTCGTTTTCGAGCTATGTCACACGGATCTTATTCTGGATTTTTGTTTTATTCAGGAGGTCCCAAAACATGTATTTCCGGTGAAATCTCGGTATCGAATTTTTAAGTGCATTAAAATTCCTTGTTATGTAAATAGTACGTGCAGAGAAAGTAAACATATGACGAATTATTGCTAACTGAGCTTGTAAATAAGTGAAAGATAATTAAGGACGAAGAAAAAACAAAATCCATTAATGAGTTCTGACAGTACGAAAATAACCTACTAGTAATATCAAAAATATACATTTTTGGGGTGCGATAAGATATTACCTTCGAAAACAGTTTGTTTTAAATAATCATAGCTGCTAAGAATATGTTAAAACAGTTTTCAACAAAATAATAAGCAATTAACACATATGCCTCTCTTAATACGTGCCTGAACCCGGTTTTTCTAGTTGCTTGATCCGTGTGCCCAATGCCTTATGCTCAATTGCCATTGTGCCCAGCTGCTACAGATTCAGTAATATGGAGCTGGCCAGCATAATTCCGGCCTAATGTATTTCTTAGAATTCTCATGTGTCGTTACCTGGAAACAAAACGTCGTCTGAATGTTTCTTAGAATTTGCATAAAAATCTAAATCGTTACTCTCACGTGACTTTCTCCGCCTATTCTGCAACAAACTATTTTTAAAAAGCTATTCTACTTCAGTTAATCCAGATAAACATTTTCCTTGTAGATATAAGGGAATAACACTAAGTTGAGAGACAGTCAAATCTTTTAAAACCTGGTCGTAAATGATGGACCCTTATGACCTTTGTTTGACCAAGCGTAAGAAAAATGAATAACGACAGCCAATTTGTGAAACGTGTTTATTTTAAAACTGAAACAATAATAGGAAAGCCCGCCTGGGTAGTGTGGTGGTAGCGCGTCTGCTTCACATTCAAAAGATCGTGAGCTCGAATCTCGCTTTGGGTGAGTTACCCGGATAAAGTTTTTTTCGGGGTTTTCCCTTATCTTGAGAAGACGAATGTTGAGTAACTTTAAGCTCCATGGACCCCGAGATCATTTGAGCATCATTTCACCAATTACATTCATCGTCCGATATGACCAACCAGGTTAAAGGACGTTAAGCTACAAAAAAAAAAAAAAAAAAGGAAAATGAACAACTCTACAATAAAAAATGTATTATATATAATTTGTGTTTTTAAGCAGATCTACATTCTTGTTTAATAGGTTTCTAATATGTAAGCCACCGTGGCCGAGTGGTTAACCACTTGTCTCCCACTTAGGCGTCCCGGGTTCGAGCCCAAGCGGTGCTCAAAGCGGTGCTGGATGGGATTTCTCAGTGTCTTATGGTGTCCCTGCCAATTATGCCACCAGTTGCTCCATCAAAACCTTTCTATTTCGCTTTCATTTATATCATTCATTTCCTGACGCTCAGGTTCTGCATTCCGTGGTTCCGTGCTCTTAGTTTCCCGATAGGTTTCTGACACCTAATTGCCTCCTTGTAGGGGTGTCACTCTTAAATAAAGGAAAGGTCAGCCGACTATTAAAAAAAAGTTTTGGTTTTATTTTTACGATTTCCCAGTTATGCAAAAGTCATCCAGAATAAAGAGAGCTTCAGAGGATACTACCAGAACATTCACGATCTACAATTTGTTTACCATCTAAATAGCTTTAATATATTATATTTTAATCAAAATGATTACAGCCATTTTTGATAAAATCGAACGCTTTGAAAAATCATCCATGTAAAGAGTAGTTTGTGTGGGAAGATTTTCTTGATAATCACCGCATTACATCCTTCCTCCTACTTAATACGTTTGGTATTTAACAGACTTTTCGTTTGAGCAATGCTGTCACAGATACACAGATATTTTTAGAAACGTTTTATCCTTGGGACCTCAAAATGGGTATTTCAGGTGAAATCACGGTTTTGAAATTTAAGTGAAATACAATATCTTCTTACCTACTATGTGCATTGTACACGGGAGTTAAAGAAAGTAAAAAGTTTGATACTCAGCATCAGCTCTCATCTAACAACACGTTCTAGTACGTCAAACTGGTGTACTCTTTAACGCAATCTAAGACAATCTAATATAGGACGCCTAATACACCATTTATCTAGTCAATAGCTCGCTAACATTTACAACAGGTACACAGAGCAAAAATAGTAATAGACGTCGTATTTCTGATTGTCTGTAGAGGCATTTACAGGGCGTGTCTTCTGATAACCGCTGGCCACTCCGTCACTCTAATTGTAACTTACTGTTGTATCTCGCTTCCAATTGAGTAGCGAATAAGTTAACAAACCCAGCATATGTATGCTGTATTGGTTCGATATAGAACACGCATCTGCAAGGTGACAGTATCAGCCAGTAAAATAAAAACATGACATAATAAAGTACCCTACAAACGGTAAGGAATGCTGTGTACGGAACAAGGCAGTGCCGGTTTCTTTTTGTGCCTTTTGTACAATCGAGGTGAACATTCTGCAACTATAAGCATACCTAGTTTTAATTCTATGTCATTTTATGTCACTAACTTTTAACTTTCGTCATATGTTGACGAATCTGTTCGCTAAGATCCTCATTGAGTGTGTGTGCAATGGTCGGTAGCCTTTAAGGACTCATCACCGTATTATATTAGTCTCGCTTTGTGGCAAGAAAATGACGATTGGGTGCCACAGTCTAATTGCCATCATCATCTGTAGTCAGAAGTTACCGTTCTTAGTCATATGCGGTGTACAACCAGATATCGAGTCCTCTAGTTTAGCTGACTCCATCCGTAATCAGATGACAGTGTTCAATCAACCCACATCCCTATATACCAGCACTGTTTGAGCGTGAACGCTCGGTAGTAACGGGCGAGCCACAATGACAGCTGACTGTGTGATAGAGAAGAATGACGTAGGGTAGTTTTAAAGCTGTTGTCTAGTGGACTTTGTGTTGTGTACAGCCGGTTGCTTACGCTCCCTGCTTACGTATCCTTCTATATTGGAGGAATCTAAAAGGCAAATACTTTCAACGTTGCGTGGGAAAGCGATTACTTGTTCATAGTAGCTGGAAAAAATTCTCAGTGCCTTATATGTCAGAAAATTTTGAAAGGTAGAAAAAAATCGTAATATAATGCGTCACTACAACAAAACACAAAGATGTTTACAGTGAATTTGTTGGTGAAGATCACAGTAAAAAGGTTTAGGAGTTGAAGGTTGCATTATTACCTGAGGTAGGTTGGAATTCATAATACTTTGTTACTAGTGGAGTTTATTTCCATGTTTTTAATATCACGAAAACATGGAAAATTGTGAATATGTATTTATTTATTATGTATTATTTTCATGTTCAGTGTTTACGTTGAACTATTAATTGAAATTCAAAATAAATTCGATTCCAGATTTCAAAACCTTAATTCACTTGAGAAGGAATTTCAAATTCTCGCAATTCCTTTCTCAACATCAGCTGAAATGGTGTCTCATGATTTGCAGCTTGAACTTATTGATCTTCATTGTGATATAAGAGCTGAAAATCATTTCAACAATACCACTAACCTGAATGATTCTTACAAGACTGTACCTCACAAAAAAATATCTACGGCTGCACAGGTTAGCTGCGAAAATGATCTCAATGTTTGGTTCGACTTACGCCTGTGAACAACTGTTTTCTATCATGAACTTGAATAAAAACAGGCATCGAACATCTATGACTGACGCTTCATTAAGGACAGTACTTTTTCTTTCAGCTACCAATCACATAAAACCACGTTTTGATGTGTTGGTAAAGAGACATAACATACATGTAACTAGTTCGTACGCGGATTTAATCTGCTATAGAAGGCAATAATTTGTTTAAAATAAATATTTTTCCTAACCATAAATTGGTTAACATTAGTAAAATTTATGAAATCTTGCACTTATTTTCGTGTACGTACTGTACGAGACCTCTCCTCGCTGTTCACTCCTAAACAAGAGCGCTGCCAGTACTGACACTCCGCTCGCGAACTGCGAGCCGCTTCGGGAGCGCAAACCCTGTGCAGGGCTGCTATATACCATATTACTTTATACCGCGACAAGCGGAATGACATTTCCAGCTGATTTATCTGTGGATAGATGGCAGCGTAGTCGGTATTATATTTTTTGTTTTACTACTGCTTTAGACTGAAGGCGGAACTTTGGGTAGTGGTATGAAATGTTCAATCTGGTATTTACGTTAGTGACTGAGGGATGCCGCGTAAAAAACAACCCAAGTCGGATTGGTTGGTCCACGAGATCAAGTTTGGACATCTCGAATGCGTGTTTTGTCAATTTAAATCGGGTTCTATACATATCTAACCTAACGTGCAAATCTACTTTGCAAAATTTACTGACTGTCATTTGTGATAATAATAAAAATCATTACGGGTTGCTCTTTTCATGTCACAACGTTCCACTTCTGACTCACCAGATAGAAGAATACACTCCGTAAAAACAACTCTCCGCAGAAGTGTTATCCCGTACAAATGTTCACACCCCATCACTTATCTGTCTGGTGTAGGCCATACGTAGCTGCACTTCTGGTGTATAGTGCTGGAGTGTTATTAATTTGCGATTTTATCTTACCTGCTTTAAGTAGAGGAAGTTCTGCATTCCATCCAAAAATTTGAAGCTCAAACACACGCATGTAAGTGATGTGTTTTTACGAACAGCATAACTGATAACTGAAAAACAGAAAGATAAATATATAACTTTGTATTTATGTTCAGAGTATTCTAGGGATGCGATACAAAATCCTCTTAAACTACCCTTTCCGAGGAGCATAAAATAGTTAGCAGATAAAAATAAAACAACATTTACTATGAAACAAAGATATAACATTTCCCTATTGCAGTTTTAAATTAGGTATGCGCGGCAGGATCAAGAATGACCCAGAAACTACTGGATAAATTAAAAAAAAATCGTAGAATCAATTAAAAAAAATTGTGCGATCACTTCAAAATACGTTGAATAATTAGGAGTAGATTGTCATAACCTATTTATAATATTTAATGGTAATGATTTTACTTTGGTTATTAAATTATATTCCTATTAACAAGATTATCGAGGAGATGATTCACTCATATAATTTACATTTCAAAAACAATTACTACTATAAAAAAATTAATGCCTGCGAAATACTTCAAAACGTAAAGGTTTAAAACCCCTAAAAATATAAATATATAATGCCACAATCAGCACTTATTCAGTTGAGTATTATTAAGAATTGTTTAAGGTAGATTGCAAAATTTGAAAATTACTTCAGCTGCTCTAAATGTGAAACTTAAAGAATGCTCCTACATAATTTGATGATCAGATTTGTATTTTGGAAACCAGTAAAATCAGACGCTACCTTAAATTTAAGGGTAGTTCATTCTAAAAATTTAATGACATTTAAAAATAAATACATTTTTGAAATGTTTCATGGAAAAATCTCCAAAATTATATGGAGTGATTTTTCCTTTCTGATTATTTAAACACCGAAATGTGACGTTTATATAGAGCATTCAGTGGTCTGTAAATATCATGTCGTATTCCTATTTCCTTATTTTTTACATGACGCAGTTTTGGCATTTTTTTTTCCAACGTTGTAGCATATATTGTTGGTCGTCGTCTTAGCACGGTAGTAGCGCAGCTGCTTACCAAGCGGAAGATCTGGGTTCGATCTCCAGTACTCTAGACAGTATCCTCATCCCCATTTGCTTGTCGCGTAGCTAAGTGGAATGATGAAAAGGGGGGGGTGACCCTTTGAAAAACTAACTCACTTCGCCGTCTGCCTACCATTTCCAGATACTTATTGCACTTTGCTTTAATGTTCAATTTTTAAGACTGTTCTAAAATTGGAAGCATTTTAATCACTTTTATCGTCCTAGTTATGCAGAGAGACATAGCGACCTACATTTAAAAGCTTTAGATATCGCTTCATATTTTTCCCCTGTTTTTTTTTTTTTTTTTACTTAGAAGCTAAATATTACAACCATTTCTGCTAATGCTCATGTGCTTAGGATTTGTAAAAAGTATTTGTTGTAGAAAACCTACTGTAAGTCAGGTGAATGGAAAAGATCAGGTTTTCCAATTAGCATTTATTTTTATTTGCCTTTCTCCCTATTGTTTCTATAAATACTTAAATTTATCCAGGTTACACTATGCTAAAACGAGAATTAAATATTTTAAAATCTGGCGTTATGCAATTGTCATTGAAATTCGCTCCTTTGCACGACCCGCAGTAAAACAAAGGAAACACGAACGAATGCCTAATTGAGAAGAGTATAAATATTTTAACATTGAAACCAATGACAAGGAATAATTTATAAACGATTAGCTCTTAACAAATATGTAAAGGACTTAGATTATGTGTTTTGACTAGATCTGCATTTTTTGTGTAGGTAGTAAGTTTTTGTCTATGCCTCACAGTGTACCAAATTCGTCCAGAATGAAGAGACCAAGAAATTCGTAATATACATTTTATCTGTCGTGTAAATATCTGGAGTATATGTAATTTTAATCAAAATCGTTATCTATTTTCTATAAAATCAACATTTTCGAAACATTTCCCATATAAATGGTGGTGTATTGCCAATTTTCTTTAAAATTCTCATGCCGCATGCTTGAGAAATATTAAACTTAGATGTGAAATTTGATATTTAACGACTAGTTATGCTGTCCACAGACACACACACACACATACACACACAGACTGATAGACACACTGATCTTTTTCTAAAAATGTTTTACTTTCTCTAACACGTATATACATATAGTGTACATAGCAGTTAGAGAAGGTACTGTATTCCATTCAAAAATGCCATTTGGAAATTTCAACGGAAATGTATATCTTGAGGTCCCATGAGTTGGAAAAAGCATTTTTAAAAAAGGTTCGCGCACGCGCGCGCTTGTGGGTGAGTGTCTGTAGACAACACAGCTCAGAAACGAAAAGACCGTTAAATACAAACTTGGTATTTATGTTTAGTATTTTCCTGGGCTTCGACAACATTATTTTCAAGAATTTCTCATTACCACAAACTACCCTTTACATTGCAAATGTTGGAAACCTTTATTACTCTCAGTAATGGCTTAATGACTTTGATTAAAATACCGTATATTATTTACACCACAAATAAAAAATATATTTTCTGCAAATAGTCTGAATACCTCCTTTTTCTTAATGAGTTTTGCAGAATTCTGGGCATCGGTTAATCCGGAAGAGGTAGACAAACACTACTATAAAAAAAATGTAGATCTCGTTAATATACATAATTTAAGTCCTATACTTTTTACTTTCTCTACACGTACTATGTACATGGTGTATAGAGAGGGTATTGAGATTTCACCGGAAATACATTTTTTGAGTCCCTCTGAATCCAAAATAAGCATTTCTGTAAAAATGTCCGTCTGTGTGTGTGCGCGCGCGCGTGTGTGTGTGGGAGAACAGTATCGTTCAAAAACGAAAAGACCGTTAAATACCAAACTTGGTATTTAAGTTTGGTATCTTCCAAGGATGTGATGCGAAGACTTTCAAGAAAATCCCCCACTCTCAACCACTCTTTACAGGGAACTATTTTCGAAAATTTTGATTTTTTCAAAAGTGGCTCTAACGATTTTGATTAAAATATCGTATAATAAAGATTTTTACTGACAAATAAAATGTGTATCTTGAATTTTCTGGGAATATTTTATTCTGGATGAATTTAACGAACTTTTGCATAACTGTGAAACCGTAAGAGATGGACAAAAACTTACCACACAAAAACTGTAGGTTATATTAAAACAATTTATGTCATATACATGTTTTCAAGGAGTTGATCGTTTTTAAGCTATCCCTTGTTTTTGGTTTCAGCTTTGAAAAACTTATACTTTTCTCTTACGGGAATTTGTCAACACCAGTCCATTTAATCAAAGGAACTTCAGTCCCATAGCAACCAGCTTTTGACTCCCTTTAACCTATGGTACTCCTTTAATTCGCTTCTACTTACAAGCAAGCAAATAATAAGACTATTTCTGCTAATTTTGTATCGATTAGCATGAAGTAAATAGAATCATAAAGTTTTTAACAATAATTTGTTGCACAGACGTGGAGAAGTCATGTGAATGGAACACAGATTTTTTTTACTGAAGGTATCACAAAAAAAAATATTTCTGTAAAATTTTGGTATCGAATTTTTTAACACAATACTTTCTCTCTCTACTGTGTATATTGTTTACATATGCTAGAGAATGTAAAAATCTTTTGCGTTCTAATCACATGACGTTTTCTACATCTCTGTAAATATTGTTAAAAAACTTTTTCTTACATCTACCGCATGTTAATCGACATAAACATTAGTAAAAATGGTCTTATTACTTGCTTCCTTGTAAGTGGAAGGGAAATAAGGGATACACAACAGTAAAAGGATAGGCAAATCTTTTAAAGCCGGTTGCCATGTGATGGAAATCCCTTTCTATGCTGTGCCAGGGGTTTAAAACTTTCCGTGTGTGAAAAGCTTATGTGTTTTAAATCTGAAACAAATAACAAGAAATATCTCAGAAATGGTCAATTCCACGAAAGAACCTATTATGACAAAAATTGTATTTTTTTAACGTGATCTACTTTTTTGTGTTATAAGTTAGGGTTTGCCAGCTACGTAAAATTCAGCAAATTTCACCCAGAATAAAGAGGTCTTTACAGGCCTTATTCAGACAAGTCAAGATATTATTTGCTATATATGTGTGTGTGTAATATACTGTATTAATATACTGTAACCTAATCAAAATAATTAGAGCCATTTTTGAGAAAATCAAAATGTACGACATTCTTTCCGTGTAAAGGGTATTTTGGGAGGAGGGAGTTTCCTGAATATCCTCGTGTCGTCTCCCTGGAAGATACTAAACTTTAATACTAAGTTGGGTATTTTACCGACCTTCCTTTTTGATTATCCTGTCCGCAGATCCACGGACACACATATACGTGCTTTTTTTTTTTAATCTGATGTGCTCCATTCACATGGCTTTCTCTACCCTTGTATCTGCTTCATGCTAATCGAGATAAACTCTGGTAAACGGTCCTATTACTTAGTTGCTTATAAACAGAAGGAAAATAAGGGAATGCACTAGGCTAAACCCTTGATATGGGAATAAAATCCGTTTCTTAACGTGAACAGGAGTTAAAAGCTCCCATATGAGAAAAGTTTTAAGTGTTTTAAAACTAAACTAATAATATGAAATATCTCAAAAACGGTGATCTCCACGAAAAAATGTTTGACATAAATTGTTTGTTTTGAGGAGCTCTACATTTTATGTGCAGTTAAGTTTTTGTTCATCTCTTATGGTTTACCAATTATGCAAAATTCAGAAAAATTCATTCAAAATAAAGACATCTACAGAGGCTAATCTCAGAAAATTAAAGATATGCATTTTATTTGATTTGCATCATAAATATAATAGATTTTATCGTAATCATTAGAGCCATTTTTGAGAGAACCAACATTTTAGAAATTTCCTCCATGTAAAGAGTAGTGGTGGTGGGGGGATTTTCTTGAAAATCGTCGTATCGCATCCGTAATTATCAAGTTTGTTATTTTATCGTGTTCACAGAAACACATACATGGACATTTGTCTATTTTTGGATACAGGGGACCATAAAACGTGTATTTCCAGTGAAGTCTTGGTATCGAATTTTGGGTGGAATGCAATACCTTCTCTATACGCTATACATAATACGTGGAGAGCAAGTAAAAATATGTAACATCACAAGGGATACGACTGCAAAGCGCGCCTAGTTAAATAGGCAATATGCCGCGCAAGTTCGGTGAACAGAGCATTAAGCTGGGATATAGGAACGTAAGTGTGCGTGTGTCTGCGACTCTTATCTGTAGCACCATAACCCAGACTTCATCATCACAGTGGAAGGAGCGTGATCATCTGCACACCCAACTGGGTGTGCAATGACGACCTTCAGCTTGTTCACACTTTTATCTCCACCCAGTGACACCATCACCACGCACAACTGCCCTTCCCAGTTCTAAGGGGCAAATTATATTTCGGCTCTCATTTGGTTTTATCTGCGCTCTGGAACAAGAAACAGATTCACACACCTAGCTCTCCCTGATTGTAACTAGAATTCATAATCTTAAGTGCCATACTGATGGTTTTCAGCCATCTTCCAGCCTAGAATTCATTTTTATAAGCACTCAAAAATTTGTAACTTCTTGGCTTGCAGTAAGTGTTTTAAACTCCAATCACGAATTAAATAATTTCATTTCACGTTCCTTAATAAATTATTGTACAATAATCCAGTGCAGGCATCACCAAATCACTTGATTTTTGCCCTAGTGTAAATAGGCTCGCTCCGTACATACAGGGATAATCACGTGACAGCAGTGTATCCTTGTACAATGTGGTCAGTTTAGGTTCATAATGTTGGGAACAGAAAACAATCCACCACCAAACCATCGACTCCTACGTTTATGTCTGCTTAAAGGATTTTGTCTTATTTATAGAAAGTGGCGGAGTAAGTATTTAATTTGCGGCAAAGTTCTGCATTCAGAAATTTGGTTTGTACCATCATTCAAACCATGTAAGTAATGTGACAGTTACCAAAGAGAATAAAGTCCACGAACTGTGTTAGATACCAATTACCAAGATGCCTGTACATATTCACTACTGCAAATGTGCAACATTTTCATTGAAAGTTAGTTCTCATACTGTTAGCGTTACAATATGATTAAAGGGATATTAATCAATTGAAAAGCTTGTATTTTTATTATATTAAACTGTAATCATTATTTTTCTCGATTATTTTGTTACGACTACCAATTGCTATCAAACCTATAAAACACACACACTGTGTTAGGGGTATGATGAGTGTGCAGATTTTGCGTGCTAGGAGATAACATATGATGAATAATGAAGTCCATAACTTTATCTATCTTAAAAGGTAACGTATTTTATTGGACATTATTGAAAACATTATCTACGCAGTTTGGCAACAGAATAGGACTTAGAGCCGAAGTTTTGTTCTGGTTTGTACTTGAAATTCAGTTCGCTGTGTACTGCCACTAACGAGGAATAGGGTGGTTTTCTTTCAAGCTACCCGATGGTATTCACGAGACCAGAACTAAAAGGTGCGCAAGAGGCTACGCATAAGATTAAATCTGATCAAAGATAAAGCAAATTCAACTTTGAATATGGAAATGCCTCATTCAGCTGTATTGTGGAAAATTTAATCAAAACCACGTCTTTACTAAATAGGAAATGTAGCAATGGACAAGCTGCAACAACAACAATATTATTGATATATTCATTTAAAGCAGATGCTTTCATATTCCAAAGCCACTGGCCGAGATTTATAGAATCAGATTCCATGTCCCTCGCTCCAGTCCAATGCATTAGTATAATAGGTTTTTGCCAAAATCACTTTGTATTAAAGTTCAAGGATGCGACATGAAATTTTCAGAAAAACCTCTCTGTCTCAAACTACCCCACACATGAAACATTTTTAGAAATTTTCGGCTTTCTCTAAAACAACTCCAAAAATTATAATTTAAATTCCGTATATTTATATGAAAAGCAAAGTACATGTTTTGAATTTTTGAATTTATTGAGAATAGCCCCTGAAATCGTCTTCATTCTGATGGACTTAGCTCGTAGCTAAAGGGTAAGAGATAGAAGAAAACTCCTACACAAAAGATGTAGGTAGCGTTAAAACCACACTTTATATCACTAGTACTTATAAAAATTGCAACACCTTAAAAAAATTCCCCGGATGAATCCAATCTTGGTGGAGGTGTATAAGATTGTGCAAGCCATTAGAGAGATGGAGTACACATAGGCCGAATAGGACTCTGTCGTGTTTGTCTAACAAGGTCAGTGTTACGTCAAGTGTAGAGCTGCCAAACATGGTAGAAACGTTAAAGTATGCCTCGTCGACATCAAAGGGAGCCAGCCATATAAGCATGTGAGCGAGTTCGAACGGGACAGAATGATCGGTCTCCGAGAAGCGGGTTTATCATAATGTGACATCTCCGCTCCACACGGCATGCTGCTACGGCAGTGATGCGTGTGTGTAAACAGTGGATAGACGGTCGTGCGCAGCGAAGAGCAGGTCCTGGACCACGCAAGATGACCACAGCAAGGGATGACCGCCATAACGGACCGCACAGCTTCATCTACAGTGTTGGCTCGATGCTTGGAGAACCGCAACAGGTATGAGCTTGTCTGCATCAATGATTCGTCGCCGTCTGCTGTGAGTTATACTGGTTGCACAGATTCCATTATATCGTGTTTTTTTTTTCTTTGATAGTGTTTAATGATGGTACTTCAGGCGGTGACACTGATAATACATAGAATGAAGATGTATGAATCTATGTATTTATTATATGCAATTGGGTACTATCTGGTGACAGAGCTAAATACGATACATGTTTTTTGAAGCACCGGTGAAATGTGATGGCAGGGAAAGCCGGAGAACACCCACCCCCGCCGCTTTGTCCACCACAAATCTCACATGCAGTCGCTTGGGATCGAACCCGGGCAGCCTAGGTGAGATGCGAGTGGTCTAACCACTCGGCCTAGGCGCGGTTCCCATTGTCCACAAATCACTAGCGCCCCCGACTACAATGGACGTGAATACCGTCAATGGCATGCAAAATGTAGTATTTTTAAACGAGCCCAGCTTCAACGTGTCCAACAACGATGACCGCATACGTGTCCGGCGGTACCGTGGTGAGTGCAACTTGGAGGCCCGCATTGTTGGGAGGCATAGGGGACAAATACCAGAAGTGATGATTTGGACCTCCTTTGGCTACAACAAACGACATCGCCTCCTACGAGTTGAACAGCAACCGGCACCTGAAGGAGATTGCAGAGTCAGAGACCACATTTCAGCAGGAAAGGCCTGGTCATATATTGCGAAGAATGTACAAGCTTCGTCGAAGAATGACGGGGACCATTACTTCTCTATCCTCCAAGTTCGCCTGATGTGTCGCCCATCCATGTCTGGATATGGTTTTTCGGCAACTTCTTCACGGTCCTCCAGGAACCGCTGTCAGGGATTTATGGGCTCACATACAAATTACGTGGAGCAAGATCGCCAAGAACATATTCAGAAGCTTTTTGATTTCATGTCACAGCGTATAGCAGCTGTAATTGTAGCCCGTGGAGGTTACACCAAGTACTGAATAGTCAGGCTCAAAGATCATGAACAGGTTTAAAAAGTTAATTATTTGCTTAAGGCCATGCGCCTAACCTCTGGTATTAAATTCATTGCATTCCTGAGTTTATTTACAGAGCAGATAGATAAAATCATGATGAGTGGATCACATCTTTTATTAAACCTCGTCTATTTGCTTTCCTATTATTGCAACTTCGTGCATTAATCCTCTCGATAACTGATTTTTCTCCTCTCTTGCTACCGCTATGTTGGTTTTTATAAATAGGATATTTTTTGGAACGTTGATACTAGGGAACTTCCACCCTTGGCTGCATACCCATTCGAATACCATTCAGATAACCTAAAATTGGCTAAAACGATAGAAAAGAAAAGAAAAGATGATAGAATTAAGAACATTTGAAATGGTACAATACCAAAACATTAGCTATTCAATACAATTGACTATTCCAGCAGGTAAACCATACGATAGAATTTCTGGCAGCACTGAGCCAATTCAGTGTAGCTAACTTGACAGAGAAATTAACTAGCCACTAACGGTATCACTAGAACACCTGAGCTAGCGGATTTCAGGCAAGATATTACATGTCGATATTCTACCCAGAACATAGGAAGTAATCGTTGCCGATACAAGCATATAAGTTATGCTTCATTAACATTATGCTGATGAGAAGGTAACATACACCTAACAAACATTTGTCATTCTGGAAAAACTTCACATTTAGAATATATTTCAGCACAATCCGTAAATAAATAACATGTATTGTGAAATTTTCCGTGTAATAGTACGTATCGCAAATATACATTTCCCAGAGGAAGTCTTACGAAATTACATTGTAGTGGCTATCATCTGCAATAAAACAAGGACGTTAACCACAGGGTGGTTATAATAAAACTGTTGTTTTCAGCACGACGTAGTTTCTTTTGTACAGGTTTTTGTGGGATATTGTATGCAGTGCATCCTTGGACGGACCAGATATTTCTTTTCTGTTGGATGATAAAAAGTATGACTTAAGGAACATTATCTGAACTACTTTGATAGAAATGATTCATCCAGCTGTATTGGTATTCTTTATTACTTTATCTAGCACATACCTAGAATGTACGTATTGGACAGGGAAGGTATTATATTCCATCCAAAATGCTATTACAGGATTTCACCGGAAATACTTGTTTTGGGGCCCTCTGAAGCCAAAAATATAAATCATTTTCAGAAAAAGGTGCATGTATGTGTGTGGACCACAAAAATGTAAATAACATTAAATACCATTCTCTTTATTGTTTCAGAAGTATTTTTTTCGTATCATTCACATTTTATCACAGAAGCCTTGCTGCTGATATTGATATTGGATCATTATGACTTCATAAAAGAATTATTCCTTTTAATGATCTCCAAGTCAACTTTATATTTAAGTTTAGTATCTTCCATTAATTCTGTGTAACATATGAATTATATTATTTTCTCATGTATTATTTTAATTTACTCAGTTATATTAATTTTATTTAATGCATTGCAAACCGTTAAAGAGATAAAAATGTAGATCTCGTTAAAACCGGGAATTTTTCATACAATTTTTTTTTGTAAATTAAATCGTTTCCGAGATACTTTGTTATTGGTTTCAATTAAAAAACTTTTCTCAAGCGGGAAGACAATATTTGCCTCATCTCTAGTTATACTCACCGGAAATTCAAAGAAAAACCGATCTTCAGTTGTTTCACATTGCGATGGACTTTTAAAATATTTGACTATCGCTTTAGCCTAGTGTATTC
This sequence comes from Hymenopus coronatus, assembly GCA_030762935.1. Classification (NCBI taxonomy): domain Eukaryota; kingdom Metazoa; phylum Arthropoda; class Insecta; order Mantodea; family Hymenopodidae; genus Hymenopus; species Hymenopus coronatus. The sequence goes on from CM060894.1 coordinate 67,802,985, forward strand.
CCTTATTTCCCTTCTACTTACAAGGAAGCAAGTAATAAGACCAATTCTAACACGTTTAGCATGATGTGAATAAAAAAATAGCCTTTGGTGAGGAAAGTTTGCGTTGGGGACAACTAGAGAAAGCCATGTGAATGGAACACATTAGATTATTTTCTTTAATTTTTAATCTATTTTTATTTACGTCGCTTTAACTTCTACGTCATATCGCGACGCATCTGTTCTCTAAAATAGCTTCCTACCAAGCAAATTACATGAAGTGCCACAGTCCATCAGCTTTCACATCCATAGTCAGATGGCACATACAGCTAGATATCATGGTATCTCATCTAACTTGTCAGATCACCCTTCGAGGCTACAGCACCCACAACTATATTACTTTGCTCCACGACAAGCAGGTGGCGTTAGGGTGTCAGTCAGTCTAGCTGCTTTAAGTATATGTAGATAGATGGCAGCGCAATCGCTATTAATATCTATTTTCTGTTTTAATATTGTTTTAGACTTTGCTTTGGGTATTAAATATTCAATCCAGTGTGTCCTTGCGAAGTGTGCTAAAAGTCTCAGAGTCAGGGGTCCTCAAAAACAGACACGATTAAAATCATACCTTTTTTTGTTTTTTGTTGTTCTTTTTGTTTTGTTTGTTTGTTGTTTTTTTGCACTCACAATTTCTGAGATGTGCCCTGTTGTTGGTCTCAATTTTTAAATAATGAAGCTTTTCTCAAACGAGAAAATCATCTTTCATTTTGTTTCATGTTTCTTTTATTTTTCTCCCTGTCATAGAAAGAGAATCGCATTTCAATGTCAATATCAAATAGAAAATTTTTAAAATATCTTACTATCGCTTATCATATTATAGTCCCTTATTTCATTTCTACCTGCAAGGAAGCAGTAATAAGATTATTTCTGCTGATGTTGATTTTAACTCGTAGAATGTAGATAAAAGAATATTTTTTGTAACAACTCTTTATTTGCCCAAAAGGTTGAGAAATTAGATGAATCTAATATATAATATGAATACTTAACCTTCTTTGTACATAGTACAGAGGTATAGAAGGTGGGCACCAAATATAGCATTTCCTCGAATAAACGATATAAGTTTTTGACTACTAGTAATTGTATTTTTAGTTATAGCAACAGCATTTATAGGTTATGTACTACCTTGAGGGCAAATATTTTTTTGAGGAGCTACAGTAATTACCAATTTATTATCAGCTATCCCTTGTATTGCATTTCACCCAAAAAATTGATAATATTACACTAGAATTACGCGCTTCAGGACCCCTATATTAAACAAAACAAAAAAATTTAAAAGGGTGTGTGTATGTGTGTGTGGGTGAGTGAGTGAGTGAGTGAGTGAGTGAGTGAGTGAGTGAGTGAGTGAGAGAGAGAGAGAGAGAGAACACGATAACTCAAAAACGAAAAGTAAGTTAAAATATCAAATTTGATTATCATATTCCAATGAAATGACACGAAGATTTTCAAGAAAATTCCCCTGCCCAAACTACTTTTTTACATGCAAGAATTTTCGAAAACTGTGATTCTATAGATTCTGATTAAAACACGGTATATTAAGGATACTCGCATGACAAATAAAATGTATATCTTGAACTTCTTGGAAATAGACCCTGAGGCCCTCTTTGTTTGAAATTGACCTTCTCATAATAGTAATATATTGGTAGACATAAGTTACTGCACTAAATGTGTATTTCAACGAGATTACAATCTGTCATAATACTACATTGTTTCTGTGGAGCTAACCGTTTCCAAGATATTTCATGTTACTGATTTCAATTTTAAAATATTAAACTTTTCTCAAAAAAGAGTCCCCATCCGATTCACCTCTCTCTTGTTTTGCTCCCAGCCATAGAAAGGGAACCAAATTTCAGTGTCAATCGCATAGCGACAGCTTTTAAAAATGTTGACTGTCACTTTACCCTAGTGTATTCCCTTATTTCCATTCTGCTTACAAGAAAGCCAGTAATAAGACCATTTCTGCTAAGGTTTATCACGATTAGTACGAAAATAATTTTTAGAAATAGTCATGTAAATGAATAAATATATATATATATATATATATATATATATATATATATTAAGCGGAGACTAACATTTTAAAAAGCCAGTGTAAGTACATACATCACTGAAGTAATAGATATCTCACTTTTGATTGATATGTTTATTGTAACCCTACAATGATTCCTTTTAGAATAATACATGTGTGAAATTTGAAAATTCACATTTGTAGCAAATACTACACTAACAATGATATATTTGCAATATTTCAACATTGTAGCTTGCATGCTTAAATAAATAGGCATTTTCACAGTACAAATCCATGGTTCTAATAACATTTCGAAACATAAAAATTCAACTTCTACAGTGAATCAACTCGATTATGTAGAGATTTTATATGAACACCGGAATTATTAAAGAAAAATTAATAGTTTTTTTATTAATTTTCGAAACTCTTGATTTTTTAAAGTTGAATAATTTACTACTCAACAGTGGAGCATTATTTTTTTTTTAAAAAAAAATTAAACAGTAATTTAATTTAATGTAATTAATTTTGAGAGGCAATACAAACGTTTTGAAACAGATTAGTAAAAAGTCTGATGTGTTCCATTCATATGATTTTCTCTACTTCATCTGCAACAATTATTCTTAATTAGGCTTATAATTTTTAATTATTCTTCTGTCTATTTCAAGCTAATCCATATTAACAGAAATAAATTAAAAGGGACTATATTGAGCTGAAGCAATAGTCAAAACTTTAAAAACCGGTCGCTATATACAAACTCAAATTAAGAATTAGTATTTCTTTGAATGACCAGGACGGAAAAAGTGCATAATAACTACTCATTTGAATTTTCAAACAATAATAATGAATGTCTTGGAAATGATTACTTCTACAATTAAGTTTTAATAATCAATAATATTTTGCAGTTAGTTTTTGTCTATCCCTTAAGGTTTTCTAATAATGCAGAGGTTATTCAGAATAAAGAGAACCTTGAAGGCTATTCCCAACAAAACGCCTAATTTGTCATGTTATTATATTTATTATAAGCTTTAATACCTATTATAGTATGTATTGAAACAATTAATAGTATTATCCGACCTGGTACTCTAGCAATCTGTATAGCCGCTAATATAATTGCAGGTCACCTTTTAATAACACTTTTAGGAAACACTGGTGTAACAATATTATTATTATTTTAATAATATTAGTATTTTAATCAAAATTGTTAGCAATTTTTGAACATTTCGAACATTTCGGAAAATATTCTAAGTAAAGAGCAGTTTGGTAGAAATTTAATATCTTCCTGCCACAGATACTATTGGAAGATATTAAACTTAAGTAGTGTTTGATATTTAAACGACTCTTTGTTTTTGAACTATGCTGTCCACAGACAAACACACACATACACATACAGAGTGAGAGGAAGCGAGAGAGTGTATCAAACATACACTTTTTTTTTAAATTGTATTATGGGATTCAGCGGTTCTCAAAACGTGCATTTCCAGTGAAACCTTAGTATCAATATTTTTGTACGTACGTATATAGTGCTTGATAGAGAAACTTTACATTTACAGCTTAGTTAATTGACAGTTCAAATACGCCAAGTAAAAACGCTGTATTACTTTAAAATTTAGAATTCGCATTTTTTTTTTTTTTTTTTGTAAAAGTATTTTTAATGCTTCTCAATTTTTGGTTGCGGATCCATTACCTTAATGAGTTAAATAAAAGAAACGAAAACTACAATAGAACACTTCAGCCAGAGCACGCACTATCTCTGGAGAAAGAGGAGACCAGAAAATATGTCTAGGGCAGCATATATCCTTGAAAGGCGTTCACCCCTAAATGTATGTAGACGAGCCCCATTGGGAAGTAAACTCAAAACGGCTGTCAGCGCCGCAGTTTGTGTTATCGGTGTGTCGATGTAAAGAGCAGAACACATTTGGCTTGCTGCTCTGGGAACAGGAATATCATTAGGAATGAAAAGATAAGAAATAAGGTCGCTAAACTCATCCTCGGGCGATGTAGAACATGTTGCGAGGCGTATGTAGCGGAAAGTACTGTAATTTACATAAAAGCAATGTACAAAACTTGGCTGCAATGTCTGTTAGATGTTCTTTCTGTATAAGTGTCTATTTGTGGCTGTTACATTAATATAAGTGGTACCCGATGTAACAGAAATACTTGTGCATTATCCGACGAGAACGATGCAAGCAAATCGGTAATGGCCTCAACTTTCTACCCATTGGAAACGATTTAGAAATGAATCGGGATATGTAAGTGTATGTAAGAGACAGCTAGCTGAGTAAGATAAACAGGCTTGAAATACAGAAATTAAGGGAACTAGCCTGTGACAGTTTCAAGTTCAATGTTTCGTAAGCAAGTATGTTTATTGTTTACAACAAGGTTACGTGTAACTAATTCTGAAATTTTGAGATAAATGCATCAAGTAGTTTTTCAGAAAATAGTCATTTTGTGTTCTTAATTACTCTACCAAAAATGCTTCTTATACTTCAGTTTTCATTTTTTTTAGCTTAGCGTCCTTTCACCTACTTGGTCATATCGAACGATGAATGAAATTGGTGAAATGATGCTCAAATGATCTCGGGGTCCATTTTTTATAGTGTTTAACGCCGAATTTTACAACTTATGGCATCGCAGGCGATCACACTGGTGATAGATGGAATGAAGATGGAGCACCAGTGGAATTCGATGGCGGGGAAGAACCCGGAGAAAACCCGCCCCTACGCCGCTTTGTCCACCACAATCTCACATGTGGTCGCTTGGGATCGAACCCGGGCCGTCTAGGTGAAAGGCGAATGGTCTAACCAGTCGGCCACGGCGCGGCCCCTCGGGGTCCATGGAGCTTAAAGTTACTAGACATTCGTCTTCTCAGGATAAGGGAAAACTCCGAGTAACCCACCCTAAGCGAGATTCGAACTCGCAACCAGGTGGGCTTTTCCAACATTGTTGTAACAAAACTTTATGTTTACATGACTTTAAACAAACTATCACACGAATTTCAAATGAATTAAACATGGCTGTAGGAAAAGGTATGATAAATATTTGTTTTATACTTTTTCATTATTCTTGTGGCTTAATTTTGTTAATAGAAATTCATAATTAATTTTACTTACTCAGAAACTTAATTCCTAAATGTTTATTTACTATACTATCAAGGTATTCTGGTAGAAAAATCAATCAACTGATTGGTTGAAATGTGCTACGCAAGGAGCATTTTGAGCATTTATATGCATTGGAAAATGTATTCAAGGAAACATGCCTTTTAATATTTGAAGTGTCATTTAAAATTTCCTTTTGAAAGGTCCATTTAAAAGGACAATTGTTTAAACAGAAGTGGCTGAAAATAGTTTTGGCCCATAAATCTACGAGTACCAACGTATACTACTGTGTCATAATCAAAAAATCAACATTTTCAAGAATGTTGATTAATTTTCACAGGTTGATCTACTTAAACACACAGTAAAATAGAAGAGCGAGTTCAGTTCTACAATATTTCAAGTATATTAACAACTGGTTTAAAGGACATGAAAGCGATAGCTTTGCTTACTACCCCTAAACTTATTTGAAGTGATACCTATGTAAAATTTGATAAAAAAAATATGAGAAATTGAATAGTATAGATTTTTCATAGTAAAATAATATTAGTTTTGCACTTTAAGAAAATATAGAGCTTTTTCTACTTGACGCATTTAAACTACAAATTGACTGCAGCTATAAATGGACAGACGCATACTTATTAATGAGCACGAGGAAATTTGTTTTTCTTGTTCACTTTTTAAACACTTTTCCCATACTGAAAATGATCCATAAAATTTAACGTATTGGTTTAAAAATTGTTGGGTTTCATCCTAAAGAAAATTGGTCGCGTTGTGGCCGAGTGGTTTCTTCTCCGGGTTCTCCGGTTTTCCCCGCCATCACATTTCACAGGTGCTCTATCTTCATTCCATACAACATCAGTGTAATCGCCTGCGGTGACTATGCAGGCGTTAAATAATAAAAAAAAATAAAAACAAAGAAAATAACTGTACTTTTTCAAAATAAAGCACCAGTTTTGAGAAATACATTATTAATTATTAACTCAATATTTTTGAAGGTATAAAAAATAAACTCTTTTCTAAATATTTGAGTAGTATAAAAAAATCTACATCTCTCAAAATAAACTAAAACTCAAATTTTTAGTACGATCCAGAGTATATAATTTTTCACTAATTTGTATCAAAATGTTGGTACTGCTGTTTAAATGTATATTTAAAAATGACTTTATACCTTTTAGAATAATGCTTCAATTTTATATTTTGAAAAATCTAGAGGTTTTGAGAGTACAATTTCTAAACAGTTATAAGTAATATCAAAATCTACATCTCTCAAAGAAACAAAAATCTAAAATTTTAGAACAGTAACTGAAGTATGGACTCTGAATTGTCAATTTAAAAGGAACTTAATAGCGAAAGAAATGTATAATTGGAGGTGCTCTGTTAGGATATGTAGAAGAAAAAAATTAGAGACAAGGTTATAAGGTGAGAAATGAATGTAATAAATTCAATTTTAGATTTTATTCAACAAAAACAATAAGCATGATATGGGCGTATTAAAGGAATGGTAGATGAAGGATTGTCTATAAGAGTAAAGGGATAGAACCACAAAGAAGAATGGCAGACCATGTCGAACATGGTACCAGAGAATTTTAGAAGCAATGTTTGCAAACACACATATGGCGAAACTATAGACCTATTTGCAAAACTTCTTTTATGTGAATATTTATAGAAACGTTTTGTATTGAGGATTTTTATCGCAACAATAAATTTACCCACACATTTTTATCTAAATATCCATGCAACCCAGTGTTTTGAAACCTAACAAAAATGTCATTTATTCTGCATAATAATTGGTATAAATCTTCGCTATTTTGGTGAAAGAACGAGAAACAAGAATTAGCCACTGAGAAAAAATCAAACAACATGAACTATATTAAGAAACAAACAGTGACTTTATGTTCAAATAAGTTCAAAATACAAGCTTCTTTCCAAGGAACTATGGAATAAACATTCATACTTTCTCTACTATATGTATATATATTTGGTAAGAAAGGTATTTTCTTCCACCTAGAACTGCTATGCCGAGATTTAACCATAAATGTATGCTCTGAATTGATTCTCTGAATCAAAGAGAAAAAATAGCTTCCCTATCTTCTCTACTTCGTATACAGCACATAAGTAGGGAAGATATTGTATTCCAGTAAAGTCCGCGTTTAACAACATAGCGCCAGCTTTTAAAAGATTTGAATATCGCTTTAGCCTAGTATATTCCCTTATTTCTCTTTTACTTATAAGGAAGTAAGTTACAAAACTACTCCGGTAATCTTGATTAGCCTGAAGTAGAGAGAAGAATAATCTTTTGTAAGAATAGTATGTTGCCGAGTAGATAAGAAAATCATGTGAATGGGAAATAAGGCTTTTATTTTGCGCTATTTTCAAGTTTTGAATGAGGTTTAAAACATAAAATTTCACTCATATTTATTTATTCTCTTGTTTCTTCGTACTAATTGTACACAATTATACAAGATTGCTTCCGAATGAAGAGGAGTTTATAAGCCATTCGCAGAAAATTCAAGATATAAAATTGATTTATCATATAAATATGAACTTAAATATAAAGCGTTGACAAAAATGTATATGAACGGTACCTTGGGGTGGAGGCAGTTTTTGAAGATCTTCGTGAAGAGTCTTTGAAAGATATGCAACACCAGATTTTGTTTTCGTATTACTTTCATATTTGAGGTATGCAGTTCACACACAAAGCGTTTTCAAGAAAGGCTTTTTGGGTTACAGGCCTCAAAGCATGAATTTTCAGTGAAGTCTGGACATAAAAGTTTTGGGCGGATTGTGTACAAACATTCTCTACTTTATTATGAAGTATAGAAAGTTAACATTGAGCTAAAATTGTCAACCATGAAGGAATGCATTGAAAATTAGTTTTTCTTCTCAATGCTTCAGAAGCGATTATTGAGTTTTGTTTCCCATTGTCATTAATTAAAACTGGAAGTGAACCTCTATAATCCCTGGGTTTCTAGTAAATAACGTGATCATCAGATATGTCAGCTTCATTACTTCCTGAATCTAATAGTTGAGTGATGTGATTAATATGATTGACTCAAAGGAGTAATTTTGTGTTTAAATTGTATACTATGTTGTTACGTTTTTTTTGTTTTTTTGTTTTTTTGCGGCGCAGTGTCTAAGTGGATAAACCGCTCGCTTCCCACCAAAGTGGGCCGGGTGTACGAAACGCGTCTGGGTGGGTTTTCTCCGGCTCCTTCGGTTTCCCCGTCACTCATTTCACTGACTGCTCCATTATCATCTCACCTATCATCCATTTCGCTTGTCGACCTCCGTGGTGTAATGGTTAACATGTTAACTTCATATACCCAAGGGCTCAAACCCGGTGGAGGACGATGGCTTTTTTCGGGCGTAAAAATCCTTAACAAGGCTTCCTTCGGAAGGGAAGTAAAGTCGTGGGGCCCGTTTCGTAGATTTACGGCACGTAAAATAACCTCAAGCCTGATAGAGAGGCCTCTGAGCAAAATTATGCAGTTTTTCACCTCACCATAGAATGGGACGCTGAGAACCATAGCAGTTAAAGAGTGTCCATAAATAAAACGCCATTTTATTTCATTTCATCAATGTCGCTTACATTTCATAACATACACTTCCTAGCATCGGGCCGATCGCTCGGTACAGACTTTTGCTCCTGCAGTTCGTGTCCCCAGTTGGCCCCCTGAGAATCTTCTAACCCCTAGGCACCCTTGTAGGTCCTAAGGGGTGTCAGTTCTTCATAGGACAGGTAAGCCGACTACGAAAATCTTTTTTCTTTTCTATTTTAGTTTACGTTACTTTAACAATTCGATCATACCGCGACCTCGTTTACCGTATATAGTGAACCCAGTCTTATCCCCATTCCATATCTTCTTCGCTTATCGTCAAGAGGACGGCCGTCCAGTCCTGCTGCACACAGACACACACTAACACAGAACACACCCGGACACACTTTCTCATACACACACTCACACAGAACACACCCGAACACACAGAACACACCCGGACACACACAACACTCACACAGAACACATCCGGACACACAGAACACACCCGGACACACAGAACACATCCGGACACTCAGAACACTCACACAGAACACACCCGGACACACAGAACACTCACACAGAACACATCCGAACACACAGAACACACCCGGAAACACACACACACTCACACAGAACACAGCCGGACACACAGGGAAGCATATTCTCAGGCACACACTCACATAGAACACACCCGGACACACACACGGACACACAGGGAAGCAGATTCTCAGGCACACTCACATAGAACACACCCGGACACGCACTCACATAGAACACAGCCGGACACACACACTCATACAGAACACATCCGAACACACAGAACACACCCGTACACACACGGACACAGAGGGAAGCAGATTCTCAGGCACACACTCACATAGAACACAGCCAGACACGCACTCACATTGAACACAGCGGGACACACACACACACACGGACACACAGGGAAGCAGATTCTCAGACACACACACACATAGAACACAGCCGGACACACACAGAACACATCCAACACACAGAACACACCCGTACACACACACTCACACAGATCACAGCCGGACACACACACACGGACACACAGGGAAGCAGATCCTCAGACACACACACTCACATAGAACAGAGCCGGACACACACACAGAACACATCCGAACACACAGAACACACCCGTACACACACTCACACAGAACACAGCCGGACACACACACACTCACATAGAACACAGCCGGACACACACACACACACACACACACGGACACACAGGGAAGCAGATTCTCAGACACACACACTCACATAGAACACAGTCGGACACACACACACTCACATAGAACACAGCCGGACACACATACACACACACGGACACACAGGGAGGCAGATTCTCAGACACACACACTCACATAGAATACAGCCGGACACACAGGGAAGCAGATTCTCAGACACATACATAGAACAGCCGGACACACACACACTCACATAGAACACAGCCGGACACACACACACACGGACACACAGGGAAGCATATTTTCAGACACACACTCACATAGAACACAGCCGGACACACACACACACGGACACACAAGGAAGCAGATTCTCAAACACACACACACACGCACACACACACACACATACACACATACGGACACACCCTGGACATACACGATTGAAATATTTTGACTTGTATATTAGCTGCCTGAAATAGCTATTCCCAGCTGGATAAATTGTATCCATTACTGTATGCGTTTCATCGATGGGTTTTAAACATTCATACCTGGATTTTACGCTGTTGCTCTCCGGGTCATTAGTTTTGTGAGCCAGCACTGTTCCATTTTGTTACTGCGTGGGTTGACCAGGAGTAAAGAGATGCTCTGTAAATCTTCTTATAGCATATAGATTTTATGGAAATAAAAATTGTGCAAATAAAATGTTTCTGCTGAAACACACTCGCTGTTTTATGTTCCAAAAGTATTGTTAGGCTGCGTTATTGCCACTGTTATGACGTTTTGTTCATATTTTTGTCCTCCGCGTGTTTTTCGCAAGCGCAGCACACAATTAAATCAGCTATAAAATAGATACAATAATACAACAGAATTCTGTCTGCACAAATTACTTCATGAATGTTTTCGAAGCTCTTTTCATTCCCAGTTGTTTACATCAAACTATACTGTTAGAGAGATGGAAATAGTTAATTTTGTTATGTTTTTTTACCTGATGTCTGCAGAGCTAGTTTAGACAATACTCACCTGCAAATAGACATCAATTAGTGGGGAATTTACAGTCGATTGCATAGAATCGTACCGATATAATGCGCTATGAATTGTCTTAAGAAAGCATTAATCCACCCAATCATGACCACTGTATGATTCTAGCACCCAACTTAATGTTTACCCTACTCCCTTCCTTTTCTTTTGTTCTTAAGACTGAACCGGACTTGTGTTTATAGATTAATCTGCCAGACTTTTGACATCAAACCAATACGATACAAACACCCATGGACCTCGATGAGAAGCATGTCTTCCGTCACCTATGTAAACGCTTCCGTATTCCTGTCCTTTCACAACACACCAAGTGTTGCATTTGTTCATAGACATCTGTTCATAATCCTCAAGACTAATGCGCGTATCGAACCCGAATTCAAACCAATATGAAAGCAAGAAGAAAAGTAACAGGAATAAAGGGAAAATAGAAAAAAGGAAGAAAAAGAAAGAAAAAATCTGATGTGCACCATTCACATGACTTTCTCCATATACCCGCAACAAATAATTCTTAAAAAGCTTATACTTCTATTTACTTTATTCTAACCAGAAAAAAATAGTAGAAATAGTCTAATTACTCGCTTCCTTGTAAGTAGAAGCGAAATAAGGGAAACCGTAGCTTAAAGTGATAGTCAAAAGCTGGTTGCTATGTCAATGAAGTTCCTTTGTCTATATGGATAGGAGTTGACAAGTTAAAATATGAGAAAGGTATACGTTTTTCATAGCAGAAACCAAAAAAAATAAGGAATGTCACAAAAACAACGAACTCCACGAAAAAAATGTTTATTACATAAATTGTGTGTTTTAATGTGTTCTACATTTTTGTGTAGTAAGTTTTTGTCTAACTCTTACGGTTAAGTAGTTATTCAAAATTTAGTAAAATTCATCCAGAATAAACTACCCTTCAGAGGCTATTCCCAGAAAATTCAAGATATACATTTTATTTTTCAGGTAAATATCTTTAATATACAAAATTTTAATCAAAATCGTTAGAGCCATTTTTGAGAAAATCAAAATTTTCGAAAAAAGTTCCATGTAAAAGGTAGTTGGGGATGGGGGATTTTTCTCAAAATCTTCGTGTCGCATCCCTGGAAGATACTAAACTTAAATACCAAGTTTGGTATTTTACCTACTTTTCGTATTTGAGTTATCGTGTTCACAGGCACACGGACACACACACACACACACATACACACACACACATACACACACACACACACAGACAGACCTTTTTGTGAAAATGCTTCTTTTGGATATTGGGGACCCTAAAACACATATTTCCGGTGAAATCTCGATATCGAATTTTTTGGTGGAGTGCAATACTTTCTCTATACACTATGTACATACTGCGTATGGAGAAAGTAAAAATCTGATGTGATCCATTCACATGACTATCTACATCTCTGCAACAAATTAATGTTAAAAAGCTTATTCTATTTCATGCTAATCGAGAAAAAATTAGCAGAAATTCTCTTATTACTTGCTTCCGTGCAAGTAGAAGGGGAATAAGGTATATCATAGACTAAAGTGATAGTCAAAAGCTGGTTGCTTTGTGATTGAAGTTCCTTTGTATGGACTGAAGATGACAATTTCCCGTATGAGATAATTATGAGTATTTTAAAGTTGAAAACTATAAAAAGGAATATTCCAAAAACGATCACTCCACAAAAAAGTATATAACATAAATTTTGTGTTTTAACGACCCCTACATTTTATATACAGCAATGCTTTGTCTATGTCTTACTGTTTACCAGTTATGCAAAATACTATAAAATTCATCCAGAATAAAGATGTCTTCAGAGGCTATTCCCAGAATATTCAAGATATACATTTTATCTTTCAGGTAAATGTCTTTAATATACGATATTTTGATCAAAATCGTTAGGGCCATTTTTGAGAAAATGAACATTTTCGAACATTTTTTCAGGTAAAAGGGTAGTTGGGGTGGGGATTTTCTTGAAAATCTTCGTGTCGTATCCTTGGAAGATACTGAACTTACATACCAAATTTGGTATTTAACGGCTTTTCGTTTTTAAGCTATGCTGCCATCACACACACACACACACACACACATTTATCTAATTTTTTTGGGTGGGGGGATTCAGGGGATCTCAAAATATATATTTCCAATGAAATCTTGGTATCGAATTTTTGGGTGCAATACAATATTTTCTCTGTATACTAAGGACATAGTACGTGTAGAGAAAGTAAAAAGGCTGGTATGGAATATAGATGCGCTTCTCCAAATTTGAATAAAGAAAAACATGATAGGAAACAAAAAGTTGGCACGTTATCATGCCCTGGGTTGAACTTACGAAGTTTATGAATTTAAACTGTTTTATCCATATACCCGTCTTCGCTAAAAATAAAGCACGATCACTTGCACGGTGTCAGAGCGTTAGGCTTTCGCGCTCTCCACTCACCCCATATTAACAGGCGTTCTGCGCTTAGTAGTCCATTTTCATATGGGAAGATGGGAAGGAAGTTATCTTTAAAACAACGTGTATTTGTATGTAAATGTTTTCATTGTCATAACTACGCCTTGCGGCCATGTGCATTGCTATACCAGCGCGAGTTCTTTGACTGTGATTGTTGCACCTGAGTGAGTTTGTGACACCGGCGGCGGTTTACATGTGCGAATGTTCTGTAAGTTTCTTGTCACGTCATCGACAAGTATAAAAGGAGAAATCGAGCCCTGGCGACATCAGTTTCCAACTGGAAATGCATAGCGAGAAGCAGCCGAGTTCAAGTTTTGTGCGTGCAGTGATAGCCGCCGTCATAACGAGTATCGAAGGGAAACTAACTGCGCAAAAAGTTGTGAGCGAAACTATTGCCGACTGCGTCATTCTCCCTTCTCCCGTACGTCCATGTGGCATCAGACACGCATGCCCATTACGAGGTTTTTGTCAGTGTTAGAAGAGAGGGAAATTGGTGAGGGCAAGAATATAGCACATTATAGCAGAACAACAATTAAACGACATTGAGAAAGTCTTGAACGTTCGCCACAAAAACCACTCAAACGTTGGAGGAAAGTTAAAGACATAGGAAGTGCAACACGAAACATCACATTGGACGAGCTAACTCGAGTCAATGTATATACGACAGTTGGGGGAAAAGTCATGCCAACTAGTTACTTTCATTATACGTACTATGTACATAGTGTATAGAGAAGGTATTGCCTTGTACCCAAAAATTCGATACCGAGATTTCACCGGAAATACATGTTTTGAGACCAGCTGAATCCAAAAAAAGCATTTATAGAAAAATGTCCGTATGTGTGTGTGTGTGTGTGTGTCTGTGGGCAACATAGCTCAAAAAGGAAAATACCGTTAAAAACCAAACTTGTCACTATCTTCCAAAGGATGCAACACGCAGATTTTCAAGAAAATCCCCACTCCCAACTATGTACATTTATAAAATGTTCATGTTCTCAAATATTTTGATTAAAATACCGCATGTTTAAAAATTTTCGGGAAATAACTTCGTTCTGGATCAATTTTAAATAATCGGTAAACTATAAGAGATAGACAAAGGCTTACTGCACATAAAATGCAAATCTCTTTAAAGAACACAACTTATGTGAAATTAATTTTTGGCGAGAAACCGAAATGCTTCTTGTTATTGATTTCAATTTTAAGATTACAATACTTTCCTTAAACGGGATGTCGTTATTTCTTTTCCTTGCTCCGTTCAAGAATAGAGAATGGAATTTTAATTCTATTACATAGGGACAAACTCCATAAGGGTTCGACTATTGCTTTAGTCTGTTGTATTCCCTCATTTCTTTACATATATCTACGAAAAAAGTGTAATAAAGTTGAATATATTCTCATACATCTCAATTTTGGTGTATATATATTTGTATGTATATACATGCCTCAAGTGGTATGTCGCTATTCGTTTTTGTGATTCAATTATTCATCCTTAATATCTTGTACAAAAAATGTACACAGAATATTAACAGAATAAAAGTAAGATTAGTAATTAAAAATATAAAAATATACATAAGAAATATATAATAAAGTAAATGCAGAAGACAGAACACAAAAAGCTATAAATAGTAATTTTGAAGAAAAAACATGACGTACTAAAACTCTTGTATAGAATAAAGGCATTCTTCAATTAAGAATTTGTGTAACTTTTTTTTGAAAGTCCTTATTTTTTTACCTGTTCGTATAAGTGCAAACTTGTTTTAAAATTGTATTTCTTGCCCCTGGTCAAGAAAAGAGAACAGAATTTCAAAGCAGTCACATTGTGACCAACTTTAAAGTATTTTATTTTCCCTTTAGTGTAGCATTTTCAGTAATTCCATTGTGTGTACAAGAAAATCTGTAGCACAATCATTAATCTAATATTTATGCCGACTGGAATAAAGTAGGCAGAAGAATAAACTTTTGCAAGCGGGAGACCTGGGTTCGATCCCCAGTACCGGCGTGGGGATTTTTCCCCCGCTGGGAGACCTGGCCCGGGGTGCACTCAGCCTCGTAAGGTCCCTGGGGGGGGGCCAATTGAGGAGCTACTTGATGGAGAAGTAGCGGCTCCAGGTCATGAGGACCGCATTAACCGCCGGGAGGGACTCGAGGCGCTGATCACGTCTCACCCTCCAAAACTGCACCCCATCCATGACGTCTGTAGTGGACCGAAATGGGGGACGCAGCGGCCGGGCGGTAGGCCAAGGTTCCCCGTGAGCTGTCGTGCCAAGGAGTTATGTACATTGTACATAATGGATAGAAATGACATTGCATCACTTAAAAATTCGATGTGGAGATATCACCGGAAATATATGTTTTGGGGTGCTCTGAGTCCGAGAAAATCATTTTATAAAAAGATCTTGTGTGTGTGTGTGTGTGTGTGTGTGTGTGTGTATGTGTGTGTGTGTGTGTGTGTGGTCAGCACAGCTTAAAATGAAAAGATCGTTAAATACCAAACTTGGTATTTAAATTTGGTATCTTCCAAAGATGCGACAGGTAGATTTTCAAGAAAATTCCCTCACCCTCAAATACTCTTTACATGGAAACATTTTCGAAGAGTTTGGTTTTCTTGATTAAAATTCCGTATATTAAGGATATTTACATCGCAAATAAAATTTTAATCTTGAACTTTCTGGGAATAACCTCAGTGGGAATAACCTCAGAAGTCTTTGATTCTGGATAAATTTTACCGAATTTGCTTAATTGCTAAACCGTAAGAGAGAGACAAAAACTTGCTCTACAATACTTGTAGAGCTCGTTAAAACACAGAATTTGTTATTTACATTTTTTCGTGGAGGTAAATGTTTCCGAGATATTCCTTGTTATTGTCTGCAATTGTAAAGTGCTTATACTTTTCTCAACAAGGAATTGTGCGTGTTTCTCTTTCTTTCTTTTTTTCCTTTTCTAGTATTTAATTTTTAGTCGTTTGACTTGTAAGAGTCTTATCGCGATTGTTACATTAATACGTTGTGATAACAATAAATATTAAAGGATGGTTATAAACCATCACTGGGATATAATACAAATTGTGTTATTTAACATTGTGTTGACAAACTAGCATTATCTTATGAAATTGATATACAGTAATAATAAATTGTACAGATATGTTTAATTCTAGTGATTCATAACATATTTCTTACATTTTTTAAATCTAGGCATATAAGAGCTGTGTTAATGTACGTTACAATTTCAAATTAAACTGTAGATATTGATAGCTTTTAAGAACAAAGCTATGTTTATACATGGTTTCATTATTTAGTATTTTATATCACCAGTGATTTCGTTTTTCTTTCGTTCTACTCCTGGCCAAGCAAAGAAACGATTTGCAATGACAATCGCATAACGACAGCTTTTAAAATATTTAACTGTCAGTTTAGTTTAGTTTATTGCCTTAGTTATCTTCTAGCAATAAGAATATTCTGTTAAACCTCTATTAGTACGTGTATAAAGAAGAGCAATTTTATATAAGAAATTTGTAGAACTGCTAGAGAAAGTAATGTGAGTGTAACACATCAGAGTTTTATTTTCTCTACGTACTATATACTAGTGTACAGAGCAGGTACTTCATTCCACCCAAAAATTCTACATCGAGATTTCACCGGAAATAAACTTTTTAAGGTCCTCTGTATCAAAAAAAAAGTATTTTCAGAAAAATATGAAGAAATGTGTATATAATGCAGGATTACTACAAAAGAAATAGACAACTTCAACTGCCTGTAAAACAAAAACTATTAGAGATAGCAACCTAATTATTTTGGAGATATGTTGAGAAACTCTCAAAGTTTCGTTTGTTACTATTGGTAACGCTGTAGTGTTTTGTTTGTTGTTGCAGAAGCTGAAATGGCGGAAAATCCTGTGGAAAAGGCATATTGAGTGTTGGAATTTGCTAGAACGCAAGCAGCAACCGTTGTCCAACGACATTTTAGAACACGTTACCACAAAACGCCACCGACTAGACAGTCAATCTACGACTGGCATAGAAAATTCGAGACAACGGGATGTTTGTGCAAAGGGAAGAACTCAGGAAGACCAAGAGTTTCGGAAGAAAACGTTGAACGTGTTCGTTCTGCCTACATAAGAAGCCCACAGAAATCGACATCTAGGGCAAGCATGCAATTACAAATTCCACTGCAAACTGTATGGAAAATCTTGCGGAAGTGACTGCACATGATGCCTTACAGATTACAGATGTTGCAGTTTCTGAGTGAAGAAGATAAGGTCATACGGCGTGACTTTTGCATCGACATGTTGCGACATGATGAAGACGATGCTGGTTTTTGTGAGCGCATCATTTCATTTTTGTGGTAACGTGTTCTAAAATGTCGTTGGACAACAGCTGCTGATTGCGTTCTAGCAAATTCCAACACGCAATATGCCTTTTCCACAGGATTTTCCGCCATTTCAGCTTCTGCAACAACAAACAAAACACTACAGCGTTACTAATAGTAACAAACAAAACTTTGAGAGTTTCTCAACATATCTCCAAAATAATTAGGTTGCTATCTTTAATAGTTTTTGTTTTATAGGCAGTTGAAGTTGTCTATTTCTTTTGTAGTAACCCTGTATAATATATTATATAATATATATTTAATACATGTGAACAAGATAACTCAAGAACGAAATGTAGGTAAAATACCAAACTTGGTATTTAAGTTTAGTATCTTCCAGGGATGCCACATGATTTTGAGAAAAATCCCCCATCTCAAACTAACTTCACATGGAAAAAGTTTCGTAAATGTTGACTGTCTCAAAAATGGCTCTAACGCTTTGGATTAAAATACCCCATATTAAAGATATTTATAAGGTAAATAAAATGTATATCTTGAATTTTCTGGGAATAGCCCCTAGAGATCTCTTTGTTCTGAATGAATTTTGCTGAATGTTTCGTAACTGTTGAACAGGAAGAGATAGACAAAAACTTGTAGAGCTCGTCAGAACACACAATTTATGTTTTATACACATTTTTTGTTTTGTTTTTGAGATATTCATTGCTAATTGTTTCAGCTTTAAAATACTTATACTTCTCTCATACGGGTCTTTGTCAACTCCTGACCATACAAACCTAGGCATTTCAACATGCCAACCAGCTTTTAAAAGATTTGACTATCACTTTAGCTCGGTGTATTCCCTTATTTACAAGGAAGCAAGCTAAAATACCATTTCTGCTAATTTTTTTCGAGATAAGAATAAAAGAAATAAAAGAATAAGCTTTTTAACAATCATTTGTTTTAGAGATGTAAAGTAAGTCATATGAATAGAACACATCAGGTTTTTACTTTCTCTACACGTACTATGTACATAGTATAGGGAAAGTATACCTTTATTGTTGCACAACTTTTATAATCTGTTAGAATATTTTCTCATAGCTTAATTTTATATAACTATCATAACGTATGGCAAAATACTTTTTGTAATACTCACTTATAACATTTTTTGTTAAAAACCTCTAAATGTATATTATTCTGTGTCACTTGGTAAACTCATTTATGAGTCAGACTAATAAATAAATAAATGCACCCAAAAATGCGATACCGAGATTTCACTGGAAATACATGTTTTGGCCCCCCTGAATCCAAAAAGAGCATTTTTGGAAAAAGGTCCGTGTGTGTGTGTGTCTGTGGACAGCAAGCTCAAAAACTAAAAGACCGTTGAATGCCATTTTTTTTTTTCTCGATTAGCATGAAGTAAACAGAAGCATAAGCTTTTTAACGATAATTTGTTGCAGAGATGTAGAGAAAGTCATGTGACTTATTTTTTTCATTTGTATAACCCCCTTTTACATCTAAGGTCATATCGGGGGCTTTGCATTAGAAAAAACTCGTCTGTAGGTTTTTATGTTGGGATAAAAACATTTTATTTTCATACTCTCACATACATACTTCCAAACTCTGTGGGGGATAGGGAATAATTCTGGTTAAAGAAGATTTCCCCCCTCCCCAGCCGGGATTCAATCCCGAGACCTTTGGTGTGAAGTCAGCTCGCTGAGCACTCGACGCCGGAGACAGTACAAGGCACGCTTTATTTAGAGCACATAAGCCTACTTTGCAGATCAATAGGATAAAGTATTTAACAGTGAATGGAACTATAATGAGAATATGCGTTGAACAAAGCGATTAGGATTGCGGCGAGTAATGTTACTATGTATTCAGTACCTCGACGTAGCATGAGTAGTTAAACACAAGGTTGTCTGCCCCATTGGAAATACACAGTGACGTTGTTTTACATTGCAGATGAGACATCAACTTTGCCTTGTGCTGCTATGGATGATGCATGAGGGGAAGACCAAGGTAAGTGAACTAAATAATTAACCACAGCTGCAGACCGCCCTTTCCAAATATCGCTATGTTTGCAGCTAGTCTTTCGGTTAGTTGCAGTCAACAGTGACATGACCTGTATGCGCCTGCGCAAGTGGGCAGAAACGTGGTGGTGGTGGTGGCCACTAACATGCAAAATTTCGGTACAGAGATTTCACCGTAAATGCCTGTTTTGAGGTCCCTTTAAACAAAAAAGAAGCCTTTTTATTTCTCTACTCGTACTATGTACATAGTGTATAGAGAAGATATTGCACTCCATCCAAAAATTGATAGCAAGATTTCATTGCAAATACATGTTTTAGGGTCTCCTGTATTCAACAAAAGCATTTTCAGAAAAAGGTCCGCGTATCCGTGCGTCTGCGGACACGATAACTCAAAAACGAAAATTCGGTAAAATACCAAACTTGGTATTTAAGTTTAATATCTTCCAGGGATGCGACACGAAGAGGTTTTTTGTTTAATGCCCGCTTTTACTACTTGTGGCACCGCAGACGATGGCACTGTGATACATGGGATGAATATGAAGCAACGGTGGAATGCGATGGCGGGGGAAACCGGAGAACCTGGAAAAAACCCGCCCTGCGCCGCTTTGTCCACAAATCTCACATGCGGTTCCAGCTGAGAGACGAGTGGTCTAACCACTCGGCCACGGTGCGGCCTGCGACACGAAGATTTTGAGAAAATCCTCCTACCCGAAACTACCCTTTACATGGAGTTTTTATTTGAAAATTTTGATTTTTTCTAAAATGTCTAACAATTTTGATTAAAAAATCGTATATTAAAGATATTTACTTGGAAAATAAAATGTGTATTTTGAATTTTCTGGGAATAGCCTCTGAAGACTACTTTATTGTAGATGAATTTCACGGAATTTTACATAACTGCTAAACCGATATAGATGCTCAAAAATTGAGCATACAAAAATATAGAGCAGGTTAAAACACACAATTTATGCTTTATATATATATATATATATATATATATATATATATATATATATATATAAATATAAAGTGATGGTCAAAAGTTGGTTGCCATGTGATTGAAGTTCCTTTGTTTGTATGGACAGGAGTTGACAAATTCCTGTACGAGAAACGTATGAAAATCTGAAAACAAAAATAAGGAATATCTAAAAAACAATCAACTCCACAAAACACACAACTCCTTTGTCAACTCCTGTCCATACAAACAAAGGAACTTCAATCACATGGCAACCAACTTTTGACCATCACTTTAACCTATGGTACTCCCTTATTTCGCTTCTACTTACAAGGAAGCATGTAATAAGACTATTTCTGCTAAGTTTTTCTCGATTAGCATGAATTAAATAGAAGCAAAGCTTTTTAACAATAATTTGTTGTAGAGATGTAGAGAAGGTCATGTGAATGGAACGCATCAGATATTTAGACAAAAGTCCGTGTGTGTATGTGTGCGCGACCTCCTGCGCAAGTGGGCAGTAAGATGATGGTGGGCACTAATATGCGGGGCTTTGCAGCAAAATTTTGATGCAGAGATTTCACCGGAAATACAGATTTTGAGGTCCCCGAAAACCAAAAAGAAGCCTTTTTTTAGACAAAGGTACGTGTGTGTATGTGTGCGCGCGCCCCTATGAACCATATTTCAAAATGGAAATTCTGATGCGTTCCATTTATATGGTTTTCTCAATTTTTTCTGCAACAAAATACTGTTGCAAAAACTTATTCTTGGATCTAGTTCATGCTTATCAAGATAAACTAGCAGTTTTTGTCTTATTTCTTAATTAATTCCTAGTTGGTAGACACGAAATAAGAGAATATACTAGACTAAAACCCTAGTCAAATCTTTTAAAGGATTTCAGGAGAAAAACAAAAGAAAACCGAATGGTCACCTATTTGTTTTCTTCTGGGTATGATTGCCACTCGGTTTTACTTTTTCTGCACATTGGGAGAAGAATATTTAAAATATTTTGTTTGTTAACAACGCTGTCAATTTCCAGTATCATAACAGTTCTGCCGGTGTGACGGAATTTTATCCCACAGAAATTATTTAACATGCTCATAATTCGTCTGACATATGACTGTCATTTTTAAGCCATTTAAAAACCATCGGTTTGGGCCAGTTGTGAACCCTCGACCTCGAATTCAGAAAGCCAGTGCCTAACCAACGGAAATACACGGACTGACTGCACATTGGGGGAAATAAACAAGTCAATTAAATAATTAAGCATTTAATCTTCAAACTTAGATGATTTAAGCCCTTTAGGGCGCTCCATTCTATATTGAAAAGCAACAATTTTGCTCACATGCCTCTATCAGGTTTGAAGTTGTTTATAGTGTCATGACTATGACACTGAACCACTGGCTTTATTTGCTTTCCAAAGGAGGTCATGCGAAAGAGCTTTACGCCCGAAAAAAAAAAAAACCAATAGCCTCCGCCGGGCTTGAACCCGCGACCTCGAGAATTAGGGGCTAGATGGTTCTAGACCAGAAGTTCAACAAACCTTAGATAATATATTCTTTATGCATAGGAGTTTATCTTCAGAAAATGTATTTGATCTACCATTTTGACAAAAACATTTATAGAAATATGCGTGTTTGTCTACGAGGTTATCTCTGACCACTACACGAATGAATGCCCGCACACTGCAGAGTTCGCCGTTTCGTAACTCCCGCCCTGGATAATCAGGACTGTTAGTAATAATCAGAGCTAGTTTCGTGCCGATATCCCCATGCAAAGTCAGAGCGACCAGTGCTGACAATACCATGTGGCTCTACTTGCGTGAACAAAGGCCAACGTAGAGTGCAACCCATTACTGCAAAATAGCTATCACTGCATAACACAGAACCATGTCGGTAGAAAGGGAGGCGTTCTTATTAACATCGTTGTTCTGCTCAAATGTGAGCAAAATTAATTCTTTTTTACAGCCACAGTAAGTTTTCTAGCAATGTAGTTATTCATGTATTCATTTTGAAAGTAGTGTCAGTTCTAGTACACAAGCTGTGAAACGTCTAGTAACAGAACAGCTTCACAGAAAGATATTATCGATTGCAAATTTGTTCAAAACGTTACCTACAACTATCACACAGTTATAATTCAGAGATATGGTACTGAACTGAATCAGTGTGGCATGTAGAAGAACTTTCAGGACGGATCAACTATTCCACAAGCATCCGACCTAAAATAAATATAAAAATTAAAATAAAGCAGTGTTCATTGTGACGTATCGCATACAAACTGCACTTTTAGATCCCAAAAAATGCTATTTGCTTGGTTATGCTGATACAAAAGCGATAAAATAATTCAAATATGCCCCGTCACTTTGTGCGAAGTGGAACGAACTTGTTCACATTATAAATCATATTTTTCGGAACATAGAATGGGTTTTTATTTGAAAGACTTCAGACGTACATTATTGTTTTCAATAATACGGCTGCAGATGAGTAAAAACTTAGTTTCATTCCTGCTTGGGTTTTTACTTGATAAGAGTCTTAAGATATTCAAGAAATTAATTTGTTATTTAGATATTAGTTTACAGTCAATCAGTAAATATTACAATCCGCGTTATAATTGAGTGTTTTGATTATGTACCTACATATGCAAAGAAGCAAATCAGTAACTCAGTCTGTATATATGCAACAATTTGTATGCTGTACATAACTATGTCAATAGGTGTGCATTTACGAATGTCTTGTAAGTAATTTTTGTTCTCTGGAAACAATACTGTTTACTTGACAACAAGTTTGTTTACCTCTTCCCCTGCGATTTTATCAACGACTTGTTTTGATACGGGGAGATTGTCGGTCCCAACCTGTATGACGTAATACGGTGAACGGTACGAACTTCCGAGCTCTGGTACTAATACACGTAGTTAGTTGCAAGTGTTGCTGTAAGTCGTGTCCATCTGCGCGAAGACGTTCTTAGCGTCGGATGAAATCACACTTTAGTTTCGAGATCCCGTGATTCCAAATTTTTGAACCAAACATACCCGGAACTGCATAACGAGGTAATTGCTGTTCAAATTATTCCTACACCTGTCTACGTGTTTCAGTTTTCATGCATGCATCGAACATAAAAATACGCTGTTCAAATGTGAAATTGTTGGCAGGCATTTCCATGGACTAATAAGAGAATAACATTCAGAAGGATATCACATGCAATACTTACTGTCAAAATATACTGCATAGAGTAACAACTGAGACAGCTCACAGCTGATAAACGTACCTTGACACGCCCTGCGTAGCGTCGCAATACCAAGGACATTGAAGTCTCCGCCGATACGCATATAAGCGCTTGTGGCCTTGACACAAAATATTTCAATTCAGTTTGCTTACACGGCTAGGAGTAAAACAAAAGAGACGCAACGAAAAATTACCTCCCGTTTAGATAACTTTAAGTAGTTTAAAATTGAAACCAATAACAAGATATATATTAAAGCAGTTGCACATCTTCAAATTTCTGGAAATATTCTCAGCAGATCTTTTTATTCTACATGGATTTTTCTGAATTCTGCATAATTGGTAGACCATAAGGGATAGATAAAATATTATTAAATAAAAAATGTAAATCTGACTAAAATACAAAATTTATGTTATATACATTTTTTTCCTGGACCGTTTCTAGATATTCTTTATTAATTGAATCATTTTTTTTAAAATTCTTGTTTTTATTACTTACTCTGCACGTACTACATACGATTTAACAGTGTGCAGAGAAGGTATTGTATTGTACCCGAAAATTCGATTCGGAGATTTCACCCAATATATATGTTATGAGGCGCCCTAGATCCATAAAAAAAAAAAACATTAGAAAAGGGTCCATCTGTGTGTGTGTGTGTGTGTGCGTGTGTGTGTTAAAACCGATAAATAGTAAACTTGGTATTCACACGAACATTTTCAAAAAAGGCCCCCACCCCAAACTACCTTTTACATAGAAAATGTTTTGAAAATGTTGTTTTGATTAAAATAGCGTATTTTAAAGTTGGATAGATAGTAAGACTAAAAAATTCAATACCATGGCCGGGATTTGAACCATGAACCTCCTGGTCTCTAGCCGGTTGCTCTACCACTGAGCTACCATGGCAACATGCCATTGAATTTCTCGACTGATTCGCATGTTGACTGATTATTTTGAGATGGCATTCCCAATGGCGACTTACAGTGTTGTAAGTACTATAAGTCCCAGGATTCAAACAGCCAAATATTATGGACCTTGAGATCACCTTGTGGTTTATTTAGAAACATGCGAATCAGTTGAGAAATCCAATGCTATGTCAGCATGTTGCCATGGTAGCTCAGTGGTTGAACAACCGGATAGAGACCAGGAGACCGGATTCAAATCCTGGCTCTGGCATTGAATTTTTCAGTCTGACTCTACCTATCCAACTCCTATCCTACATTGGTTTCTGTGAGAAAACAATTAAAATTAATATATTAAAAGTTATTCGCAACACAAATAAAATGTAAATCTTAAATTTTTATAGAATAGCCTTTGAAGAGAAATTTATTTTGGTTGACTTTTGCAGAATTTTACATGATGGTTAAACCGTACACAGTATGTATAGGGGAAGTAAAAAGACATGCTGTTATGCACACTGAACGTTAGCTCGTAAGAATACCTCAGTAAGATGAACCAACATCTACATGGCGTGTTTTATTAATCCACTCGAGTGGTTGCTAAAGTTGATTATAATTATCTGGATTAATATCATGCAATTACAGGGAGCAACCTCAAATGTTATTCTACCCATGTTAACATGATGGCCAAACAAGAACGTATGTTCGCCTCCTTTGACCTTTCGGCTATGGCTTTAGACATTAACAAAACACAAGCCTCTTCTCTACCAATGTTAATTCTATGTTTGACAAACAAACCAAATAATTCCATAATCTCACCCTCAACAAACATACTACCTTGGACATTTTAGCAAAATATGTGTACTGGATATTTTTCCACATACAGTAAAATCTTACTAACCTGGACAGTAAAAAAGCTGTTTCTTCTATTTTATGTGGAATACAATACATTCTTTAGCTACTATGTACATTGTATGTAAGTACATGCTCTAGAAATTAAAAGAGGCTTATAACTGTATTCACACAGTTTATTTTACATAACATTTGTTATGGTATAAATATTTTGGAATAAAAGGGCTATTAGTTTGTTTTTCGTGATCGTCGAAAAACTGAATTTCAAAGCCATCTCTTAACTATTTTATTATTAGTTCAACCTCCTCTACCTTTGAACCAACAACGAAAACTTCCAACAAAATGTGTGGTAATTTATAATGTTCAAGTTCCACAAGAAGGAGAATGCCATATTGGAATCTACTGGCTGACCAGACATAACCAATTTCCTAGGTAAAGTGCGCGAAATCAGGTCAAATAAAGATAAAGATAAAGACATTTATCAGGTCAAATGATGTATATTTTATTTGATAAAATCGTTAGAGCCATTTTTGAAAAGATCAAAATTACCGAAAAACGTTCCATGTAAAGGGTAGTTAGGGGTGGGGAGATGTTCTTTAAAATCTTCGTGTCGCATCCTTGGAAGATACCAAACTTAAATACAGAGTTTGGTATTTAACGGTCTTTTCCTTTTTGAGCTATGCTCTCCAACAACAACAAAACACACACACACATACCCACACACTCACACACACACACACACACGGATCTTTTTCCAGAAATGCTTTTTATGGATTCAGGGAGATCCAAAACGTGTATTTCCAGTGAAATCTCGGTATCGAATTTTTGGGTTTAATACAATACCTTCTCTATACAC
This sequence comes from Hymenopus coronatus, assembly GCA_030762935.1. NCBI lineage: Eukaryota > Metazoa > Arthropoda > Insecta > Mantodea > Hymenopodidae > Hymenopus > Hymenopus coronatus. The sequence goes on from CM060894.1 coordinate 67,829,447, forward strand.
TATATACATAGTACGCATAGAGAAAGTAATAAATTGACTCTTACTGAATAAATCTGACCTGATTTCGCGCACTTTACCTAGGAAATTGGTTATGTCTGGTCAGCCAGTAGATTCCAATATGGCATTCTCCTTCTTGTGGAACTTGAACATTATAAATTACCACACATTTTGTTGGAAGTTTTCGTTGTTGGTTCCAAGGTAGAGGAGGTTGAACTAATAATAAAATAGTTAAGAGATGGCTTTGAAATTCAGTTTTTCGACGATCACGAAAAACAAACTAATAGCCCTTTTATTCCAAAATATTTATACCATAGCAAATGTTATGTAAAATAAACTGTATGAACACAGTTATAAGCCTCTTTTAATGTCTATAGCACGTACTTACATACAATGTACATAGTAGCTAAAGAATGTATTGTATTCCACATAAAATAGAAGAAACAGCTTTTTGACTATAATTTTTCATTGAGATGTGGAGAAGTCTTGTGAATAGTGCACCGGTTTAGTTTTTATTCACCGATAGATGTCCAGGTAAATGTCTTTGTCAGGTAAATGTCTTTAATATACGATATTTTAATCAAAATCTTGAATTTTCTGGGAATAACCTCTGAAGACTACTTTATTTTGGAGGAATTTTGTATAACTACTAAATATTAAGAAATGGACAAAAACTTACCACACAAAAAATGTTGAGTACACTAAAATTCACAATTTATGTTCTACACATTTTTTTCGTGGAGTTGGTCGTTTTTGAGATATCCCTTGTTTTTGTTTTCAGCTTTGAAAAACGTACATTTCTCATAGAGGAGTTTGTCAACTCCTGTCCATACAAACAAAGGAACTTCAGTCACATATCAACCACCTTTTGACTATCACTTTAACTTATGATACTCCCTTATTTCGCTTCTACTTACAAGGAAGCAAATAATAGGACTATTTCTGCTAATTTTTCTCAATTAGAATGAAGTAAATAGAAGCATAAGCTTTTCAACAATAATTTGTTGCAGAGATATAGAGAAACTCATGTGAAGGGAACACATCAGATTTTGTTTTACTTCCATGTGTTCTATCTTTTTCTATACTTGTTCTCTTTTGTTTATTTTTGTCATCTTTAACTTGTATTTGAAATATGCATGTACGGCCTACGACCCATTCGGTAATTATTCATGCAATAAGTTTAACAATTTGTCAGTAATAAAATGCCCTGCCCCATCCATCCATCCCTTCCTTTCTTCAACGAGATAGATAGGACTGCGTATATATAAAGGATATTGAATAGAAAAAATAATGTGAATCTTAAGGTGGATTACTTCATTTTTTTTAATGTTAACCCTAACAGGATGCCTGCGTTGCATAGTTATTAGAAAGCTTTATAGAACATTTGTTCGGATACAAATAAACATTTTTAATGTGAATTCGCTTCAGGGTGACGGGTCATTTACGGTAGTATCGATATACATTTGCCATTTATGTGAATATTTAATGGGTAGAGAAAGTCACTGAGTGAAGTACATCAAAGTTTTTATCATCCAGATGTAAACTTAGCTTAAAGAGAATATTACGTTTCACAAAAAGATGAGAATAACGATGCGAGCCTCTCATGATTTCTTTCTTAACAATTTAGAGCAGAGAAATCTCCAGCTGAGTAAGGCAAGAGGTTTTTTTTCCCTTCTTTCTTGCTCATCTGCCTCAACATGAAAGCGAAGCAGCGAGCAGACAATTGAGATAATGCGGAAAATAAGAGGATGAAATAAAAGAATATAACAGCCTTTGTTCGTAGGTAATCTGCTAAAATGATTTCCCTCATACATGTCCCCACGTTGCTATCTCGAGCAGAAAAATGCTTTGTTACGCACTTCTTTTGTTTGTCAACATATTCACAACAACAGTAATGAACATTTATCTACGTTTCACGCTTATCGACTTTTTCCTTGGAAGACTAAGAAGGTTTAACACAAGATGTTCTTTTCATAGTTTTAGAAACTATCTTGGTCAATAAGGCAATAACAGTTTTATGGATGCTGGTATCATTTTGGATCTGAAAAGAACTGCTTCTCTGAAGAAAATAATCCTTCATTTTCTTTGTCATTCTAATTAATTTCACTGAACATTTTTCTCTGTGGATGCATTGTTATAAATCTCGATAGCCCACTACACAAGAGTATTCCAGTAGCAAAACTCGCTATGTCGTGTTTTACTTTCTCTACACGTACCTACTATCTACCTTCTAGTACGTAGAGAAAGCATTGTATTCAATCAAAAAATGCGATGATATTTCAACGGAAAAATAAGTTTTGAGGTTCCCTAGTCATAAATCATTTAGAAAAAGGTCCGCGAGTGGACAGCTTAACTCAAAAACGAAAAGGCAGTTAAATGCCAACCTTGATATTTAAATTTAGTATATGAGCCGTTACCCCCTTCTACATCTCAAACTGCATTGTTAGTAAGCATTGCGTCACAGTTACGGCAGAAGCAAGCTCACCATACAACTTACCACAGTAACGTAATATGCAACTTTACTGCAACCGGGCTGAGAAAGAGCAGAATGATTCATCTCTGCTGCCTTTAGCAAGCCATCGTGGTAGAGAATAAAGTCAGTAAGTTCGGAACATCGCCATGGGACAGTCTTGTCTTCAATAATCACAGTACAATAAGCGCGTAGCCGCCTAGGGTAGCAAAATTGGTGTTTCTTTTGGCTTGGATAAAATTGGGGCTATTATGCGTTTGGTAAGTCAATATTTTGTATTGTGAAAACCACTTCTGCTGGGGATAATTCGATGTTTAATGCATTACTAAATTGCCTATAACCCCATTTCAAGTATGCAAAACGAAGATTTTCAAGAAAATCTTTCCACAATAAACTACCACTTTCATAGAAAAACAATTGAAAATTGTATGTTTTTCAAAAATGGTTCTTACGATTTAGATTAAAATAGCGTATATTAAACATATTTACATCACAAATAAACGGTATGCCTTTTCATTCTGTATGAATTTTATTGTACTGGTAAACTGTAAGAGGTAGACAAAACCTTACTGCCAAAAAATGCAGATCACTTTAAAACACAATTTATATCATATTTATTGTTTGGTAGCGTTGATCGTTTCCAAAATGTTTCTTGCAATTGGTTTCAATTTTAAACTACGCTACGCTTCTTGAACGGGAAGCTTCAATTATTCAGATAGTCCTTAAAAGATGTGGCTATCCCTTTAGTCTAGTATTTCCTGATTTTCCTTTTGTCTAGAAGGAAGCAAACAAAATAATTTCTGCTATGTTTATCTCGATTAGCATGATGTAAATAAACGAATAATCTTTTGTAAGAATAGTTTGTTTGCAGAAGAGATATAAAAAGTCATACGAATTAAACTCATAGATCTTTTATTTCAAACCGATCTTTTAGCGCCTTGTTTTCTACAGTTTGAAACACAGAATGTACCGGGATTGCAATGCTTCATACTCCATTGTAACCCACCTATATCAGGCTGCGAGTACTTAGGCTTACAGCAGAATTCGTAATGTCCAAATTTGTATCAAAATGTATTTTATTTCCACAAAACTACAGCAAAATAAATAATGTCCATTTATAATATACCTTTAGTAATTAACTGTTTCAAAGCTTAGTACAATCATTTTGTAGAACTGGTTTTAGATCACATTCCTATAGTTATTTTAAGTTCTTTGCAAAGAATAAAACTTAAAAATTTGGTGTGTTCCATTCATATGACTTTCTCTACATATCTGTAACAAATTATTATTAAAAAGCTTATTCTACTATCTACTTCATGCTAATCGAGATAAACATTGCCCGAAATGCTTTCTTCTAAGTAGAAGGGAAATCGTGAAATAGACTAGGCTAAAATGATACTGAAATGTTTTAAAAGCTGGTTGCCATGTGATTGATATCCGTTTCTATGCATTGCCAGGAGTTGAAAAATTCGCGTTATAAACCCAAATTTACAAAAACATTGAAATCAAACTTTAAAAGATAAACATTTAGATGATCACTATTAAACTTTATAAAATTGTAAAAGGTTATGGCTATTTATTAAGGATCCCTTAGAAAAAAAAAGTCTGATGAGTTCCATTTACATGACATTCTCTACATCTCTACAATAAATTATTGTTAAAAAACTTATTCTTCCATTTACTTAATGCTAATCGAGAAAAAAATAGCAGAAAGGGTCTATTAGTTGCTTTGTATTTAGAAGGGAAATAAGGGAGTACCATAGGCTAAATTGATAGTTAAAGCTTTTAAAAATGGTTGCTATGTCATTGAAACACCTTTGTTTGTATGTATGGACAGGAGTTGATAAATTTCCGTATGAGAAAAGTGTTAAGTATTTTAAAGCTGAAACTAAGAACAAGAAATATATCAAAATCGGTCAACTCCACAAAAAATATATAACACAAACTGTATGTTTTAACGAGCTCTACATTTTTTGTGTAGTAAGTTTTTGTATATCTCTTATGGTATAGCATTTACGTAAAATTCCGCAAAATGCATCCAGAATAAACATGTCTTCAGAGGCTATTCCCAGAAGAATGAAGATTTACATTTTATTTGTCAAGTAAATGTATTTAATATAAGAGATTGTAATCAAAATCGTTAGAGCCATTTTCGAGAAAATTAAAATTTTCGAAATTTTTATCATGTAAAGGGTAGTTAGGCACGAGGATTTTCTTGAATATCTTCGTGTCGCATCCTTAAGGTTGGTTCTTAACGGTCTTTTCGTTTTTGAGCTATGCTGCCCGTAGACACACACACACACACACACACACACACACACACATACACACGGACATTTCTCTTAAAAGGATTTGTTGATTAAGAGGCCTCAAAACATGTATTTTCGGTGAAATCTTGGTATCGTATTTTGGGTGTATACAATACCTTCTCTACATACCATGTGTAGCACGTGTAGAGGAAGTAAAACTGGAATCTGTGTGTTTAAATGTATAGGTACTAAAGGTATTTTTTATGGAACCAATGTTTTGTTTGTTTTTAAAATTTGAATTTTAGGCACAGTTTTTTTGAGACGAAGTGCCTTTGTATAATTAGGCCTGCGAAAGCCTAATTAGGTAACGCAACAGCTAATGGGCTTCCTGCTCATTTTTTCGCTGCTTCAACTCTTGAAGTTGTCTTTCAAGCCAATATTCCTTTACCCACGCGAGTGAATATTTGGATTATGTTTTATATAAATAATTTAATTCTCCTTCTTCGATTATATTAGTTTATGATGCTATTTTCTTTATTCTATTTGTTCTTCATCCCCAATGCTACATGTGTTAGTTATAATTCTTGCTTTTCTTATATTAGTTTGAGTTTTTGGTGTTTGCTTTAACCTCTGCTCACGTCGGAGGAGTATGTTATCACGCATATGCACCTCCCCATTGCTCGACACTCAGTAAGGTACAGCGACTGCCTCTCTCAATAGATTGGGAAGTGTAATATTTAAATATAGATTAAATTATTATTTTAATCTAGTTAAATATTATGGATTAATTATTTTTTCAGGTCCTATGTGATTTATGCCTTTGGAGTACAACAGAGCTGCCAATATCATTAAGAAACAAAAAAGCAAATGATAGCGTACCTACCTTTCCTTACCTGCCCGGTATGATAAGTATGGCGAGCCCTCCTTGTGTACAACAGATTGATGACACAAGGAGGCATAATATGAAAGAACTATTTTTTGAGCTGTGTTATGCAGGAATCTTTAAACCTAAGCATGCTACGAGTGAAAGGCTTATATTATCGAAATTATTCAGCTAGTTTTTCTTTTGGAAAAAAGATTACAAGCTCCAGTGTCTTCAGGTTGACTTTAGAGTTGTAAAATTTAGAGCACCGCAATTTTGTTCATAGCATTAACATAGTTTAGAAGGAAGATGATGAATGCTCTCCCTAATTCAGCTGTAGTCTTAAGGCTCTCTGTCCAAGCAAAACTTTGCGGACCAGACAGCACACCTTTAACCTTGTCAATACGTGGCAAGAAGAATCCAAAACTAAAAGTCATTATTGTACGATGTTACACACTGGTGTGACAGTAACACTGAACTATGGAAAGAAGACGCCGGCACATCCTGACCAGCACCATCGTAGCGAGCTAGGCGATCCAGATGTATCACCAGCCTCTAGATGCTGTAGACAGTGGCTGTTGGGCTGCCCGTTGTAGCAAGTCTTCATCGATCGCTCGCACCCGGATGTGTTGACAGTCCAGCTTATGCATCTCGTGAAGTCAGTCTGCGAGATTCTCCAAGTAGTCGATTGCTGGCTGTTCTCCCTCAGGGGTACTCCTAAACATTAAGTCGCATCATTGATGCAGCTCTTTGCAAAACCAAGCTGTGGTCGGTTGAATAGCTCTAGGCCAGCAAGAAACCCTGAAATCCCAGTCTCTCTGGTAATTAGCTAAGATCTTACTCAAATGTTGTTATAGAGACTTGATGCACCGATCAAACATGTCGTCTGACTGTGGGTGGAGAGATGTGCGTATCTTGTGCATACCAAAGTTCGCCAATATTTCTCTCACCAAGTTTCTCTCATTCAGGTTGGTGCCATGACCAAAAGCGACAGAGCCAGTTTGCGCCGATGTTGGCCTCCTGGTTAGGAATGGTGCACCGCCGGCCAGTTGGTGAAGTAATCCATAACCTTCAAAAGTCATTTGCTACCCTTCTTGGACACAGGGAATGTCCCAGCTACACCAATAAAGGCATTTTTTTTGTAAACGCCGCTGTCAATTGACAGGATCATATCAGCACCGCCGGTTGCCGGAATTTTTCTCACAGGAGTTCTTTAACATACCAGTAAATATACTGACATTGAGCTATCGCCTTTTACCATTACGTCAATGAGCTCCAGTGGTTCAGTAAAACTTCCATACACTACTGGGTACGAATTATTCCCAGCACTGTGTAGTTCCTGCCTCCATTTCGCTCAGGAATGGTAAGCACCTTCAGCTGCATCTGCCTCCACTGCTCTCCAGAGTGGCCCCTAGTTGCCGTCCGATAGCTGCTTCCTCAAAACTGCGCTATGCCATCAATCTGCAGCCGCTGTCGAAATCACACGAATAACTACATTCCTTCTTCTCCTACCTCAGTCCAATGGACGCACTCCTCTTGATAGGGTCTTTTTTACATGTCATCTTCTTCGTTTCCAATGTTCTAATGTTAAGGTATATTCTTGGAGCCTTTAGACCCAACTGACTATCTGAACCTTCAGGTCTTTGCTACTTAACAGCTAGTTATGGGCGAAGTAGCCAGTTAACAGCTAAGATGGTTGATCATTCAGGAATTTGGTGTTCCATCAACTTTACTACTGCCAAGAACTTTCGTCAGTAATGAAGTAGTCCTTTTCTGCGTTTGAGAACGTTTTGCTGTAGTAGAGTATATTTTGTTGTAAAACATAAGGATGTCCATATATTTACTTTCTCTAGCGGTATGTCCAATGTACATAGAGAAGGTATTGTGTTCCATCCAAAATTTGATACCGCAATTTCACTGGAATTACATGTTTTGAAACCCCTGAACTACCCCAAATGTGTGTGTGTGTCTGTGAGCAGCTTATCTCAAAAGAAATAGTTCATTAAATATCAGACGTTATATTAAAGTGTCTTCCAAATTTGCGAGGCGAAGCTTTTAAATAAAATTCCTGCACCATACTTGAAACATTTTTGAGCATTTGTTTTTTCTCAAAAAATACTATCGATTTTGATTAAAATACCGTATGTTGAAGACATTTACATCAAAAGTAAGTATATTTTGATAAATATATTCAAGTATATCTTGAATTTTCTGAGAATAACTTCTGGATGAAGTTTCTGAATTTTGGGTAGCTGTAAACAATAAGTGCTAGAAAAAAATGTACTACTCAAAACTGTAGAACTCGTTAAACACATACTTTAAGCATTATAGTTTTGGTGTAGAGTTCACAGTTTCCGGGATATTTCTTGTTATAGGTTTGAATTGTAAACCTCGTAACTTTGCTCAAAAGGGGAAGTCACGTTTGTTTCATCAATTTTGTTTTACTTCAATTGTTTACATTACGAACATATTTTACAATTTTGACTATCTCCTAAGCTAGTGCATTTCCTTTATTTTTTCTGCTGAGAAGGAAGCAAATAATAACATAAATATGCTACTTGTCTCGATTAGCATAATGCAGATAACAGAATAATCTTTTTAAGGAAAGTTTTTGTGTAACAGCCAGAGAAAGTCATGTCAATGGGACACAGAATGTTGTATTATCTACCGCATTATATATATATATACACACACACATGCACACACAATATTATCAGAGTACAACCTTCGTTCCACTAAGCAATCTGCAAGACAATGCATGTTATTCGTTTTAATCGATTATAATGTAGCAGGATATAATTTAAACCCAGAATTATAGTAACCATTCCTTTATAGTTACCTTTTGTTCCAATTCCATTTTTTAAAATTGATGTTAAATATGCTATGAGCCATGATTTAGCTACTTCTTTGTTTAATCTTAAAATTTAAAGAAGTCTCCAAGTTTCAGTAACTACATTTATACAACCATCCTCAGGTCCTTTCATCCTTACTGATCATTTGTTTTCTTTCTGCCTGCAATTACAAATACTTGCTGAGGAAACAACAGAAGACGACCGAGTTGGATTCATTAGAATACACGATTATGTATTAGATCACAAAAATAACGTACGCCATTAGACACAAGCGTGTGAGTCAACATACGAGGGGGTTTCTACCCACGCTCCAATTGGAGTTCTGGACAGTTGGGTAAGCAGAGAATAATTTCCTCTCTAAACAACCACAGCACAAATCTGGTACCTACGCCAGTTTTAACAAGAAGCCCCATCTTGCATAGACAAGAGGCACAATTTTATGAACTGTGATGATATTACCATATAACATAAAATTGGTTGGAAAAGAGCCAGAGGGTTGCTGGGTAGGAGAAAAAAGTGGAAAGGCAAAAGAGGTGAAAGAAGAAGCTATTGTGAAGAGAAAAGGGAGTTAGTTGTAGGCACAAGTAAACTATTTCAGAAGGTAGAAAGAGGCAGCAAAAAATTTCCTTATTTAAGGGACCGATCGGTGAATTTTCGAAAATCTGAAATGCTTGTCTGATTCTTCTAAACATTCTACCGATATAAAACCTGTATAAAGAAATACTCCTGCTAAGGCTGGTCATATATGTATAGTGATTAGTGAATTAAACACTTTTTAGGAAAACATATGTTTATGTTACATAAAATACTCCTTGCGGTTCAATTCTTTATACAAATTTTCAGATTTATCTTGTATATTGAGCTAAAAACAACTTGAAGACATTATTACATTCTCTATACGCACTATGAACATAGTGTATAGAGAAGGTATTGTATTGTACCCAAAAATTCGATACCGAGATTTCACCAGAAATATATAGTATTTTGAGGTTACCTAAATCCAAAAAAAAAAAAAAACATTTTTAGAAAAATGTCCGTGCGTGTGTTTGTCGGTGTGTATGTGTGTGTATTTGGGCAGCATAGCTCAAAAACGAAAAGCCGTTGCATACCAAGATTCTCAAGAAAATCTCCCCACCCGCAACTACCCTTTACATGGAACTTTTTTCCAAATTTTTGATTTTCTCAAAAATGGCTCTAACGATTTTGAGTAAAATATCACATATAAATATACTTACCTGATAAATAAAATGTATATCTAGAATTTTCTGGGAATAGCCTCTGAAGACTACTTTATTCTGGATGAATTTTGCGGAATTTTGCATAACTGCTAACCGTAAGAGATGGAGAAAAACTTACTGCACAGAAAATGTAGAGCACATTAAAACACAAAATTTATCTTATATACATTTTTTTCATGGAGTTGATCGTTTTTAAGATATTCCTTGTTTTTGGTTTTAGCTTATAAAAGCTTATACATTTCTCATGCAGGAATTTGTCAACTCGTGGCCATACAAACAAAGCAACTGCAGTCACATAGCAACCAGCTTTTGAGTATCATTTTAACCTATGATAGTCCTTTATTTCTCTTATACTTACAAGGAAAAATGTAATAAAACTATTTCTGCTAATTTTTCTGAATTAGCATTAATTAAATAGAAGCATAAGCTTTTTAACAATTTGTTCCAGATATGTAGAGAAATTCATGTGAATGGAACACATCAGATTTTTATGAAAATTTTACATTCATTTAATTTTTTTACAAATGTTTATGCTTATTCAACTTTGATGACCTTGGTAATATACTCTTTATAGTAATTATTGTTTAGCAAGTTATATTAAGTAATTATTGAAGAAACTAGATCCAAAATGTTAGTTATAGCGCACCAAAATTTCACAGTGATGGCTTTATACTTTCATCGTAAAGAGCAGCCGCGAATTACACATTAGAAAACTGGTGTTCATACGAGGGTCGGCTGAAAAGTACCGGTCCTCACACAGTTATGGCGCCACTAGGCCAGTGGTAGCATCGTATAGTTTAAATTTAGGCTCTAGGTATTCATACAGGTCAATAGGTTGTTTAGTTTTCGAATGACAGCATTTTAAACAAGACAACTTATAGAGTTTTCACGGAAATGAAGGATTTATAAAAACGAGTAGTGATTAATTAGTTCCATTTGAAAGGCTTAACGCATAAAGAAATCAAGGAGGAAATGCATAGTACACTAAAAGGTTGCAGAGTTTAAAATGGGACGTACGAGCACTAATGATGAGCCTCGCTCTAGACGCCCTGTAGAAGTGACAACTCCAGAGATCGTTGAAAACATTCATCATTTAATACTGGAAGACCGCAGATTAAAGTTTTTTGATATAGCAGAGGCTGTAAACATATCAAAAGAACGCGCAGTAATATTTTAAGTAATTTTTTGGACTTCCACAAGGTCTGTAAAAGATGGGTGCCGCGTTTGACACCTGATCAAAAGTTGCATATAAAAATTCTTTCTGTTAAGAATGTGGAGCTCTACCGTAAAAATCCCCATGAATTTTTGAAGCGGCTTATTAGCATGGATGAAACTTGGGTCTATCACTACACTCCAGAAATTAAATCGCAGTCAAAACAGTAGATTGTGCCAGGTAAACCAACTCCGAAAAAGCAAAGCTGATTTTTTCAGCTAACAAGATTATGACGAATATTTTCTGGGATGCACAGGGAATTATTTTTATTGATTACTTAGAAAATCGTAAAAGTGTCGCTGGTGACTGCTAAGAAAGCTTACTGCAACGTTTGAGTGATGAGGTGAAAAGAAAAAGACCTCATTTGGCAAAAATCTTGTTTCATCACGACAATGCTCCGGCCTATCGTTCAGTCATTGCAATGGGAAAAATGTGTGAATTAAAATTCGAATTACTTGAACATCCACCCTATTCACCATATCTAGCAACAAGTTACCACCTGCTCGCAAACCTCAAAAAATTTCTTGGAGGACGAAGAGTTCACTGCAACGAGGTGGTCATTGATGCAGTAAACATTTGTTGAGGACCTTGATAAATCGCAGTATGGAGATGGTTTAATTAAATTAGAATACCGATATGACAAATGTATTATTTATGTATTTCTGGAGATTATGTTGAGAAATAAAGCAAAACAATTTGTTTAAATGCTATTTTCATTGAGGGGCCCGGTACTTATCAGCCTTCTCTCTCTCTCTCTCTCTCTCTCTCTCTCTCTCTCTCTCTCTCTCTCTCTCTCTCACTCACTTTCTGTTAACGGTTATTGCATTTGAATGTTACTCGAAATTTTACCTAGAGGAAAGTTTTAGAGGAAAAGACACAAAAGTATTTAAGCTTATTGACAACCTAATATATCTAAAAGTTTACTCTTTTTTACCATTTTCACCTGTCGGTTCCCTTAAAGTAGTAACACGAGCGGAGCTGCAAAACTGATTTCAAAAAATAGATATTCAGACTATCAGGTTTTAAAACGTAAATAGAAGCCGCTTCCCAAGCGTAAAGAGGATTATATTTTCATGAATTCTCTAGTAGTGTCATATTTCGATGTTTTCTTACGCCCAATTGTTTTGTTCTATTTCTGAGAGCAGTTTTATGGAGCTCAGTATAATTCCAGCTCATGTGGGAGGTCCATAACAATATTTCCTTGCTTTCTCAAGCAAAGAGCAATTTGTAAACTAATTTTATGCAAACCAGAAGCCATTACACCCCATTATACGTGTTCTTGCTGTGTATCATGGCAGTGTTGCCAACTTCCTTCTTTTGTATATGAAGATACTTTGCTCAAGAGGAAGAAAAACAATAATTGCATAGTACCGGTTAATTAACACTTCTCTCACATTGTTAACTATTTTCTAATTTTAATAGAAAAGGTGGGGTCTAGAACCTAGAGGGGAGTGGCTGAGCTAAGTCCTCGTTCAGTTTTAGAGTTTGCCTCTCTTCCTGGATGAATTTTATGTATGTATATATATACATATATAAATACATGTTTAAAAACGACATAAAACGAAGATAACAGTTTACACATGACTTGTCCGAAACTTGATGTCGAAAATTTCAAACTCTTCTACTTAAAGTTTTGTGTGTGTTTAAAAATCACACACATTTGGGATTAGGCACCGAAGGAACAACGGTTGTCATACGTCACGTAAATAACCTCAGAACGTGTTATACAGAACATATAACAAAGCCCGCATGCTACGTTTTCCATTACTAAGGTGACCTGTGCCACGCCGGCGTATCTATCAAACCACGCCTACACCTCGCGACTGGGACCTTGGCTACCAACCGGCACCTCTCTTGAAGTGGGCCATGCACGTGCTATTTGGTTATGTATGACTGCCTAATCCATGGTGATTTTATGGCAGTTTTTGTATGTGCCGAATTTAGAGCTGAAAATTATAATCACGTATCACGTACGGTACGACCAATAAGGTCCACATCTTTGTTTGGTGTCGTTTTGAAACATCCTGTATACGAGTATAATTGTTTCATTTATATAGCACCCTTAACATCTAAGATCATATCGGGGGCTTTGCATTAGAAACAACTCGTTGTCTGTAGGTTCCTTACGTTGGGTTTAAATTGTTTTCTTTTCCTGTAACACACACATTCACGCTCACATACATACTTCCAGACTGTTGGGGATAGTGTATCATTCCGGTTAAGGGAAAATTCTCCACCTCAGCCGGAAATTAAAACCCGGGACCTCCGGGTGGGAAGTCAGTTGGCTGACCACATGACCACTGAGGCAGAATTATAATTGTTTTCTGTATTTTCTTAACTTGAGTAAAGCTTTCAACCGAACTACTGACACCGTTAGGAACGTTTGAAGTAGGCATTTCAAAATTCACTTCAAACTTTAAAACGTTATATAAATTATAATATTTGAGGTAGAATAAAAAGAAGTTACATACTGGGCAAATAATGCGATTTATCAAACATTGGACAAATGTCTTCCATCCTCTTTTTCAAAGTACGCCATACTTTTTGCGACTCCATGCACAGCATTTGCAGATGATGCCTTGGAATATTAGCAATTTCTTGCGAGGTGGCATCTTTCTTTCACTTGCTGTCAGGTTGTTGTATGTGTCAGTAAAACTGCTTCATAAAGGTGACCCCACAACCAAAGTCGGTTGGATTGAAAACTGGAGATCGCGGTGGCCGCTTAGTTGGAACTTAACGAATGAAGCATGGGCCTGTCTTTAAGTTGTTAAGAATTCTAAATTTTCTCAGGTCTTGAGAGAAACTCCTCTTGGTTTTATTTAGCAATGAAACAGCTGTATTCTATTGTTAGTGATAGAGACATGATTTAACTTACAAATTCCTATAGCAGAATGAATAAATTACTAACATTTTATTCATGAAAATTGTAAATATGATAACGGAAAACTGAAAAAACAAAAGAAAATCATACCCTATTACTTGTATAATAAGTGATTTTTATCTTATTTTAAATACTACAATATATATATATACATACATATACACGGGTTTAAAGCTTAAAGTGACGTTTGAAAAACCCTTATATCCAGGTATAATATCCTTTTCATAAAACTACATAACATTATGAATTAATCACCCAAATAACTTAAACAGAACAATTATACATTCGGCAATGGAAAATGCACATAGATGTGTATCGAGGTTTAATCAGAATTTGAGGTTTTGTAGTCCCTCATATCTAAAATAACATGTTTTATAAAAAGGCGTTTTATTTGTGAACAACATAATCTATAAATGAAACATCCCATTAATGTCAAACTTAATATTTAGGTTCAGTCTTATATTTAGGTTATTCTTCCAAAATTAGAACAACAAATATTTTAAAAAAGTCTACCAACACCAAACTACCGTTTACATAGAACGTTTTTCGAAATCTTTTACTCTCTTAAAATTAGTTATTGGGTATTATAGCCAATAATACATAATATGTTCAGATGACCATTGAAATGTACATTCTTAATGTCTAGTGAAGTCTACTTCATTCAGAAGTAGTTTTGTATAATTTGAATGGATAAACTTTAAGATAAACTTATTTAATCATTGCGGATATATCAGTTATTATTTGAGGTTTACAATGCTTTGTAACTTTGTTAAAGTACTGTCGCTATTACGCTGTGTCTTGCAATGTTATGGAGAGAGTATGCAATTACAAAGCCGCTATATAGCACCCTAGTTTTTAAACATCTGCCTGTCGATCCTTTGTACCTTTAACTAAGTGTTTGATGAACTGTTTCTTCAAAAATTTACCTCGATTAACATGCAATTAAAAACTAAACTTTCATACAAGTAAATTGCAGAACCTAATTAAAGATAAACGATAGATAGTTACACATAGCGAAGTGGGGCCACTGTGACATGTGCAATTCACATTCGCGAGTTCTAGGATTAGATCCCCGATGACCAATCACTCTGATCTAAGATTGTTTAGAAGGTTCGCGTGGTAAGGCGAATGCTAGAGTGCTTTCTTTTATCCCCCGAATTTCCTGTCACTTCATATCTTGTATCTATCAATTCCTTCATCCTTGCCCAGAATCCGTTTCAGGGTTGGAAGTGTCGGGGGTGATGCTACAATGCTGCGTTGAAACGATAAAGTATGCCCTCTGGAACTCTCACCGTCCTTCGGCTGGTTGCTGGGAAGTGTTGGACCCTATGCTGGGCGCCTCCCCGGCTACTGATCCTCTATCGAAGAATATTAGTCTGGTTACTGTAGAGACCCTGTCATTGCTCACTGTCGCCCCTGGCTCCGGCCGTTCTGTGTCACCTCCCATATTATTAGAGAGGTAAATATGCTTAATAATGCGGGACAAGGTAGTAAACGAGATAATAAGATAGAAGATATGGAAGACTGACGCTAAAATGGAGATGGGGAGGGCAGGTCCCCAGAATGCACCATTGCCGATGGACCAAGCGAACTTATATGTGGGACGCAAAATTGGATGAGAACGCAGGGAGATCGCAGACACAAACGGATAGCAGGAGGACTGTGGCAAGCCAAGAGCAGACCCAAATATTCAAATCCTCCTTGTCTGCAGCTTAAGTGATTCTATTAGTGCTAAGGATAATTAGAGCTCTGTCCGAGGTCACTAAATTGGCGGATTGAGGTTCGGTGCAAACTATGAGGTGATGAGTAAGCGTGGTCTCTAGCCCGTTTCGAATCGTGTTGCACTATCCAGCATTGTTCACTGCCTGGGTTCGTTCAGTTTCTGCTAGTAGATGAACTAGCGAAAATTGAAAAAGAGCTCAGCTTGAAAAAAATTGAAAATACAAAATGGATAGACGTTCCACATTGAACAAACTTGTGGACGATTCAAACATATTTTGAATGATAGGATGGGAGACTTTTCTTTCGATACAGTAAAGACGTTTCTTGTAATTCACAGGAATGAACTCTCAGTGGGTGGGGTGGATTTAGGTTCATTGTCTTTCTAATGCTCTGCAGCACATAATCATGCTGTTTTTTATCAAGCGTTATACTTTTATTTGTAAAAGCACAGGGAGTTTTTATTTAGTAAATAGGTACTTTGTGTAACTTTATAGATTAGAACGATTCATACAAAGTAAATACATAAAGTGAGCTATTTTTAAAACACATTATATCTTACGTGTGCATGCCTATGGACAAACACCTCCCCACCTGCCCTCTCTTTACACCAATGACTGCTTTGTGTGTTCATAGCAATGTGCGCGTCGGAACCCAAAACCGAGCTTTAGTGATAATGATAAGTGTTAAACTAAAACAAATCAAAAAGTGTCAATCCAATCTGCTACCACTGAATAAGTAACTTAATAATATATTATAAATTGTAGGTTTAAGTGTGCAATTTGGTGTTAAGTCATAATGCATCAATATCAAGCACGAGGTTCTTAGGTTCATAGCAGCAACTCCTTGCATCAGAAGAAACCTTTTGCATTTAAGGGATGCTTTGGTTGGTTATTTATTCATTTGACAAATAATCCCCTTAAAGACTTAACCGACTTTTTAATAGTAGTGTCATTTTAAATGTAAAAATCTGACATATTTCAATTACATGACTTTCTCTACATCTCTGCAAGAAATTACTGTTAAAAAGCTTATGCTTCTATTTACTTCATGCTAATCGAGAAAAAATTGGCATAAATAGTCTTATTACTTACTTCTTTGTAAACAGAAGCGAAATAAGAGAGTACCATAGCCTAAGTGATAGTCAAAAGCTGATTGTTATGTGACTGAAATTCCTTTGTTTGTCTGGACAGGACTGACAAATTCCTGTATGAGAAAAGTATACGTTTTTCAAAGCTGAAACCAAAATCAAGGAATATCTCAAAAGCGATCAACTCCAAGAAAAAAATGAATATAACAAATTGTGTTTTAATGTGCTCAAATTTTTTTTGTAAGTTTTTGTCCATCTCTTACGGTTTAGCAGTTATGCAAATTCCGTAAAAATCATCCAGAATAAAGTAGTCTTCAGAGGCTATTCTCAGAAAATTCAAGATTTGCATTTTTTCAGGTAAATATCTTTAATATGCGATATTTTAATAAAATCGTTAGAGCCATTTATAAAAAAATCAAAGTTTTCGAAAAAGTTCCACATAAAGGGTAGTTGGGGGTGGGGCAGTTTCTTGAACATTTTCGTGGCGCATCCTTGGAAGTTATCAAACAAATACCATGTTTGGTATTCAACACTCTTTTTGTTTTTGAACTATGTGGTCCACAGACACTCAAACGACCTATTTCCAAAAATCTTTTTTTGGATTCAGGGGACCCAAAACATGTATTTCCTGAGAAATTTTGGGGTGGAATGCAATACCTTTTCTATACACTATATACATAGTACATGTAGAGAAAGTAAAAACTTTATGCACTTCTAAAATTTTAATTAGGAGTGGATGTTAAATATCCTAACCAAGAATACTTTCTATTGAGTGTTCTGATCGTGTGTTGCAAATAAGAAATTATCATATTCTTTTATTAAGTCGATCTCTTACATATTGTAACAGACGTCTTTGTTGGTTAAAATGAGTTATAAACACAGTCTTTGATTCAATGCTACAAATGGTTCACGTAGGCACTTTATGGATGCACGCCGTCTATGGCTCCCGCACCACTGCGCTCTAACACTCCAGTCACTCACGTCTCAGTACAGTTCACAATAAGCAGAGCAATTTTGCACTGCAATCTTTCTTCCTTTTATAGATAGAAAATGACGTCTCAAACTGTCTGGAAACTTGCTTGGAGAAACATCTCGAATATCGAGAAGAATCTTGATACCGCGAAAAGAGTCTTGCGTTCCGAAGGATCCTGCTGCGTCCTGGCTTTCGTGTTGTTTAGGCATTCCAGCTGCGAAGAATCGCATACCAAGGTGAACATGAGAATAGTCACGTACACGGACGGCATTGTTACAATATAACATTTTGGTGAAATCTGGATATTGAATCTTTTAATGAAAGCCAATAAATCTTCCAGGTAGGTGATAGAAAAATAAGAATAATCTATCCATCAGTAACGTTGAGCTATTCGCTTTGCTGATGTCTTCCTAAGGATATTATGAAACCTTCCCCTTCCATGTTAACCTAGCCTTAGATTAATTTTTACACCCGGGTTCAAATAAAATTCGACATTTTTGTGACGCTAAGCGAAGATCTCACTTTATACAAAAAAACCACTATGTACATTTTGTATCTAAAAAGTAAAAACTAAAAAGAGTTATTACTCTGAAAAGGGATGAAGAACTGCTTTGTTTAGAAAATAATGAATCATTAATACTTCAATGTTTTAAAACAGACATCTGGGCTGCTAATACCTAAACAAAATGCTGAATGATATTCCGTTGATAGAGTGATATATGTCAAATGTATTCATACATCACTGTTACAAAATGAAAGCTCCAGGTTGGATGTCAAAAGCAAAAAAGTGGGAGTAAATCACGGTCATTTTAAAGAGCAATTGTTTCATTGTGTACGTTTATATAAAGGAAAAAATTATTAATTAAACTGAGAATCAGAATTCAATGGAAAATGTTAAACAACGAGAAAATGGAACAAAGCCAAGTGGAGCATTCTGTATTTTTAAATTAAATCTGCTCTTAGCCTACTCTAAAATACGCATCGAAGTTTGACAATACTAATAATAGTTTGTTTTTCTCAAAAATGGTGCTATTGATTTTGATTAAAATATCGTATATTAGAGATATTTACATCACAAACAAAATTTATTTTTTAATTTAATGGAAATGACCTCTGAAGACCTCTTTAATCTAGATAAGTTGCAGAATTTTGCATAACGGTTATGTTATATACTTTTTTTGTAGTGTTGATCGGTTTTGAGATATTCCCTGTTATTGGATTCAATTACAAACTTCCCAACTTTTCTTTTTCAAACAAAACTATGCAAAGCAAGCCCAATCTCAAGTATGTCAAATAGCGACCAGCATTGAAAGGAATTGCCTGTCGCTTTAGCCTAATGTATTCCCATATTTCCCTTCTACTTATAAAGAAACAAGTCAAGTCACAAACCAATTCTGCCAATGTTTATCTTGATTAGCATGATGTGGATAAAATAATAAACTTTTGTAAGAATAGTTTGTATATGGAAAGCTTGCCAAGCGGGAGACCGGGTTCGATTCCCGAAACCAGCGGGGAATTTTCCCCCGCTGGGAGACCCTGTCCGAGGTGCACTCAGCCTTGTGAGGTCCCAATTGAGGAGCTACTTAACTGAAAAATAGCGGCTTCAGATCGAGAAGACCGCATTAACCCGTCGGGAGGGACTCAAGCCGCTGATCACGTCTCACCCTCCAGTTAAAAAAACCCATGATGAGGTATGCAACGGCCGGGTGGTAGGCCTTGGTCCCTTGTGCCATGAAGCTAGAGAAAGTTATGTGAATGGAATACACAAGATTTTTGTAGGGTTAACCGTTTCCGAGATATTCCTTGTTATTGGTTCCAATTTTAAACTACTTAAAATTTTCTCACCACGTGGTCATGTTTCGTTTCACCTCTTTTTTGTTTACTCTGGCCGTGCAATGCGATTTTATGCGACCAATTGATTTATATAGCGATCGTCTTTTTGGAAGATTTTATTATCGCTTTAGTCTAGTGTATTGCCCTATTTCCTTCTAGTTAGAAGGAACTAATACAACCATTTCATGATTATAGGAATAGCCTTTTGCAACTATAGTTTGTAGAGAAATTCATGTAAATAGAAAAAGCATCATATCTCTACACTACGATGTACATAGTGTATACAGAAGATATTGTAATGCACCCAAAAATTCGATACCAAAGATTTCGCCGGAAATACATGTTTTGGGACCCCCTGAAACCAAACAAAAGCATTTTTAGAAACATGTCCATGTGTATGTGTGTGCTTTTGTATGTTTCTGTGGACAGCATATCTCAAAAAGAAAGGTCCATTAAATACCAAACTTACTATTTAAATTCAGTATCAGCCAAACATGCGACACGAAGATTTTCAAGAAAATCCACTTCCCAGCTACCCTTTACATATAAAAAAATTCGAAAGTTTTTGATTTTATCAAAAATAGCTCTAACGATTTTGATTAAAATATTGTATATTAAAGATATTTACATGACAAATAATATACACATCTTCAATTTTCTGGGAATAATCTCTGTAGACATCTTTATTCTGGATGCCTTTTGCGGATTTTGGCATAACTGGTAAACCGTAAGAGAGAGACGGAAACTTACTTCATAAAAATGCAGAGCTCATTAAAAGACACAACTTATGTTATACACACCTTTTTTGTGGAGTTGGCCGTTTTTGAGATATTCCTTGATATTTTTTTCAGCTTTAAAATACTTATACTTTGCTCATACGGGAATTTTTGAACTCCTGCCCGTACAAACAAAGGAACTTTAATGACATAGCAAGCAGATTTTAAAATATTTGCCTATCGCTTTACCCTAGATACTTATTTCCCGTCTACTTACAAGAAAGCCATAGGATCCCTTCTGCTAATTTTTTCTCCATTAGCATTAAGTAAATAGAAGAATAAGCTTTTTAAAAATACTTTATTGTAGAGATGTAGAGAAATCATGGAACACATGATTTGATATCAATGTATGGAATTATTTTTCTATTTATTTCGCTATGTATATATCATTATTTTGTTATGAAGGCTATTAATTTAATAGGACATTAATTTCGGTAATAATTATTATTATCATCATAATCACCACTACAAAATGTACCCGTTTTCCCACACCTTGTCATCTCTCCCCCTCTCTTCTTCCCTCACAGTCTCTATTACTCACTTTGTTAAACACTTATTGCCTGCACGTTTTCTGTTATGCATTGACCTTCTAACAGCTAACAAAGCTGAAAACAGGATAGTTGCAGCAAAACTCCACTGCAGAGGTTTCCTCCATTTATTTTGTTTACCCGTTCTACTTTTTTATCCGCATAAACCCATCTCTTAGCGAACCCTGAAGCCAACTCTCTTTCCTAAAGGCATTTATATAGAGAAAACAAGCACCTAAAAATGTGAGCTACGTACGTATTACTGACTTAAGATTCCATTAAGCACTTCCTGCACTTGATAACAGAGGGGGAGATTTTATGGGTCGTAAATACTAGAGTTAAGTAATATTTTATAGCCGTCGTTATAGAGTAGCAGAAATTTTACAGCCCCATCTGTAGGTTCGTGAGATGGATGTAAAGGCTGCATGACGTACAGTTTTGTTATACTTCGCAAAAGATCTTTTGGGGCTTCATGTGTGGGGAAGTCCTAGGCATGGAATGGAAACTTCAGCTTTGAAACTTCACTAGTAAGCTGCCTTGACAGATAGTATCTAGGTACAAAAAATACACAGCTTTGATTCCTCTCACAGAGACACAGAAGCACCGGGATCGATACCTTGAGGTACAGGGTTTACCCAAAGCACGTTTTATAAGATTTCACACTGGCGAGCATTTTAGTAACGGTTAATGTCCGTTCTTACATTTACGATAGACATGATACAAGAAAAGAAGTTGTAATTGGGAAAGGAACTTTTGAAAGGAACTCTTCCAGCTCTAAACTTTATGATACTTCTTAAAGCAACAGCAATACCACTCTTGACGAGGTATAGAATTTCACTTGTCTTTCGAAGAACCGTGAATGTAGTAGTACCCACGGGTGTTATACCCAGGACACTGGGACCTTACCTAGAACCTTGTGGATCTTTGCCTCTTTCATGACTCCAGAGAAGATAGAGGTGAAGGGCCCCCAGATCCGAATGACGAAAGGTGTACGGATTACCTAAGTCACACGTCCGGCGCCACCCGATTCTTGTTTGTGAGTCCCGAGCTTCCAGAGGTCCCCCCAAAAAAGTGCCAGGACCCTAAGGTGGGTCCTTTTTGATGCCAGTATAAACCTCTATAACAGGCACACCACCGTTCAGCCGCAACCACCGAACACAGATTTCTTGTCCAACTCTGAAAGGCCTGGGAACCAGCTCACATTATCGTCCCTTCCTTAACCATCCTTCTGTGCCTACCTAGCTGTGTACATGACGAATAACAACTGAGTTTCTTATGGCACAAAAGAGTGCTAGATACAAAGTTCGCATAGAATGGGTAATGTTTCTGCGTTTAGAATGGTAAAAAGTATGAATGTTTAATGTGTTCTAAACATTTGGTTTTTGAAAAAGTAAAACATCACACGACCTTTTATTTCTGTACATGCTAATTAGCATGCAAAAGCTAAACTTTTAGGTATGATTATAACAAATTGAGCTATAGTAAGAGTGAAAACGCTCCATTTTAAATGAAGATACCCTTAATCAACACTACGTCTCTCTGTGTCTATCATTAAGCCTAACATTGATAAATTTGCGACGAAAAAAGGTGCCAGCGTTCTACCATTCGTATAGCCTCTACAAATGTTTATAAAGCCTTATTTGGTACCCGGCCACTGACTTTAGCATTGGCTGGCTCCACCACTGTTGTACTTTATATCCCGAACAACGCTCCTAATAATAATTCCAAGAAGAATGGAGACACGTTACACTTCTGCTCCGTATCTCATCTCCCCAGGGATGCACTAGAAAATGATAGAAACAGGAAATGGTGGGCCCAAGAATTTGGGGATGTAATGAAGCTGCACACAGCTCCACTGCTTAGATAGGCCGGTCATGAAGATCGATCCCGTAACTCCCGAATCCGGGCCACAGACGGAATCCGCTCGGTAACCGATGACGTAACTCAACCTTTTAATGTTTTTACCCTTTATGGAGGCGGAAACGGCAGCCGCCTCAGCAAACCGTGATTGTTTCTCTGCCAAACGTAGGTATAAGAAAGAAACTGCTTTACATGAAGTGAAGTATTTGAAGGCTTAGGTCAGGAAATAAAGCACCGCGTCTGTTACCAGGAGAATAAGGTCAGAAAAGGGACTAAAATGTGCATATACAACCGTTTTATTTGTGAATAAGATAGTAACTTTTAAAATATTGTTTTAGGAAAAGGAAGTTCAGCTAAAAAGGAACGAAGCTGCAAGAACTTCGAAAATAAAAAGGTCACTTCATCTTCGATATTATTACGTAGTAGTAAACACCGCTGTCTGGCACCATTAAGTTCAGGTTTGGAATTCGTCCAGACAGGACGCTAAAGGAATGCCAATGCAGCTTCAGTTACCAAATGGGATTTAATGCGTTACTCATACCACAGTTATATGGAAGTACACACTGTCTAAAATATTGTGACTACTTCTGCACCGAACTTGTGTGTACGGCTTGTTTGTAAGTCATAGCTAATTATTGGCATCTATTGTAACACGTGCGTTAGTGGCTACATAGTAACTGATTCTTACATCGAGTTAGTTTGTGTCCTATCTGTAGGTTCTTTACCGTCGAAGCTCGCATTGTTACATCGGAGTGAGTTTGTGCACACCTTCGGTGTACTGCATGTGGGAAAGCTTCTGGAAAGTTCCAATCACTTGACCAACATGTATAAAAACGACAGCGAAGCCAGCGTTCTGTTTTCGCTGCGAATGCACTGCATTTAAAGTTTGATAGGAATTCGTAGTGATATGTATCGTCGCCGCAGCGAATGTCTAATAAAACTATACACTAGAATTGCTACAAATTGTAATTGTAATCAGTTTGTAGAACAAATAAAGGGTTATTGGAGAAAAAAAAAAAGTTTTTATAATGATATAAAGCCCAATTCCAATATTTTTTATTTTTGTGAACTCTCGCTTTTACTCCATATGGCAATGATCATACATGGAATAAAGGTGGAACACCGATGGAATGCGATGCCGAGGGAAAACTGAGAGCCGGAGAAAATCCACCGCTGGCCGCTTTCTTCACCACAAATCCCAATTCGCTTTGGTGCTTATTGCCGCATGGGATCGTGGGCTCGAGTCCCGTTTTGGGCATGGGTGTTCGTGTGTTTGTTGATGTGTGTCTGTATGTGTATTTGGAATCAAAAAGCAAAAGGTAAATCAAATAGATCAACAAAGGAAATGTAGGGAAGCTGGAAAAAAGAGGAAAGAGAAATATAGCGCCGGAGTCTCTACAAACCCCTCTCTCTCTCTCTCTCTCTCTCTCTCTCTCTCTCTCTCTCTCTCTCTCTCTCTCTCTCTCTCTGTGTGTGTGTGTGTGTAACCATAAATCCCAATGCGATCCCCTAGGATTGAACCCGGGTCACCTTGGTTTAATCACTCAGCTACGACGCTGCAGTGAATTCTATGTAAATGAAATCTTACAGATAGCTAACTTGATTGCTTTAGACACTTTACATGAACAAGGTGGTGTAGGAGCACATACCACATGCTCACAAAGCATATGAAAAGAGAAAATGTATATAATATTATAAGCTTAAAGAATACAATGTAAAATAGTTATGAATATTTAAGGGTAGAAATATGCATAAATGCAAGTTGTTGTAACTTAGGTAATTAAGGGAAGACGAGCTAGCTTAATTCCAGTTAACATTTCACCAACCAGTACCTGCCAATGAGCACAGGTTTTAGGCTAAAGAATGCAAGATAGAAAAGAATTGACATAGAAAGAAGTGAGACAGGAATAGTGACTTGTCTTCCAATCAGCACAGGGAATTGAAAGGACAGACAAAGCAAGCATATAGTTTAAAGTGAAGAGGAAACATTGGGTTTTTCCAAACCCGTCAGGTGTACGCTATGACGTCAGAACTTGGCAATAGAAGATATTGTTATATTTTATGGCTCGAAAGCTGGCGTCACCCAGGATCAGAATTTAAGGCACAGCAGATCCCTTATGTGGTTACTCTCTTTTATTGTTGCTCTCTTGATCTTGTGTTCGGATCATATTGTGTTGCGCTAACGTCCACGTGCTTAAGTGGTGGGGGAGCGATGTGCAGATGGTTAGATTGGGCTCCTGATTAATAATTTAAGTGGTGGGATGGTATTTATTTATAGCTCATTTGCAAGGAAACAAGCTGGCCGCCCGTTAAATCTGTGAAACAATAAATGCAAGTCGTAAGGAAAAAGTGCCTCACCCACAAACTCCTGAGATAATTTTAATTAAAAGATTAGGATTGGAATCTTCAACAACGCCGAAGCTGAGGACACTGATGGAACGCGACACCGACTTCGCGCGACAGTGGCCCAACTGCCCCGTGTTTTATGTACATAGATGTCCCTCTGTGCGTTAATAGAGTTACAGAATTAACGGGAACTATTTCAAGTAATAACCGATCAGGAGTGATTTTCGTTTTATTCTTCTCAATTAGCGCGAAACGGTCGCCGTCTCTGTTGATAAGCAAAAACGAATGTCGTCAACGCCAGTTACACACTGATCGGTTTTAACTTGAACTAACTGTTGAGTTTTGCAGTTCTCTTAATAAAGAAGTGTTATCTGCACATCTGGTATAAGAATCTCAAAATAAGTTATATTTGGACATCAGGTAATCGCGTAATTCGTAGAGGACTTACTCATATAGCCATTAGTACATGTTTTAAGCGATCTTATTACTTTCTCTACACGTACCAATTTCATTAGTGTATCCAATAGTGGAAGTATGGTATTCCGCCCAAAAATTCGATACGGGGATTTCACCGGAAATAAATGTTTTGAGGTCACCTGAGTCAAAAAATGTATTTTCTCTAGCCCGTATGTACAATGCATAGTACATAGAGAAGCTATTTTACTCTACCCAAAAGTTCGAAGTCGAGATTTCACCATAAATAAATGCTTTGAGGCACCTGCGTCCAAAAAAACATTTTAGAAAAAGGTCCGTGTGTATGTCTGTGGACAGCATAGTTGATATGTTCCATTTACATGACTTTCTCTACATGTAACAAATTATTGTTAAAAAGCATATTTTTCTATCAACTTTATGATGAGATAAACAGTAGCAGAAATGGTCTTAATTACTTGCTTCCATATAAGTAGAAGGAAAATAATGGAACACATAAGCTAAAACGATAACTAAATCTTTTGAAAGCCGGTTGCCATGTGGATGAAACCATTTCTGTGCAGGACCAGGAGTTTACAACTTTCCGTGTGAGATAAGTTTAAGTACTTCATCTGAAACAAATAACAAGGAATATCTCAGAAAAAGTCAATTCCACGAAAAAAAAATATACATATATAACATAACGTGTGTGTTTAACGTGATCTACACTTTTTTAAAGTAAGTAATTGTCTATCACTTACGATTTACCAGTTACGCAAAATTCAGCAAAATTCATTCAAAATAAAGAGGTTTTTAGAGGCTATTCACAGAAAATTCAAGATATACAGTTTATTTTCCATGTAAATATCTTTAATATATGGTATTTTAATCAAAATCGTTAGAGCAATATTTGAGAAAATATAAATTTTCGAATTTTTTCTATGTAAAGGATAGCTTGGGCTGGGGGGATTTTTCTCAAAATCTTCTTGTCGCACCCTAAGATACTAAGCTTAAATACCTAGTTTGGTATTTTACCGACCTTTTGTTTTTGAGTTATCGTGTTCACAGACACACGGACACACACAGACCTTTTTCTGAAAATACTTTCTTTCTCCACACAACATGTATATAGTGTATAGAGGAGGTATTGTAATGTCACAAACAGTCGATACCAATATTTCAATGGAAATACATGTTTTTGCTCCGCCTGAATCCAAGAAAAGCATTTTTAAAAAATTGTCCATGTGTGTGTGTGTGTGTGTGTGTGTGTGTGTGTGTGTGTGTGTGAGTGTGTGTGTGTGTGTGTGTGTGTGTGTGGGCAGCATAGCGCAAAAACAAAAAGTCCGTTAAATACCAAACTTGGATTTAAGTTCAGTATCTTCCAAGGATCCGACACGAAGATTTTCAAGAAAATCTCCCACCCCAAACTACCCTTAAAATGAACAAAAATTTCGAAAATTTAGATTTTCTCAAAAATGGCTTATACGATTTTGTTTAAATATCGTATGATAAAGATATTAAATGACAAAAAAAAAATTCTATCTTGAATTTTCTGGAAATAGCCTCTGAAGACATGTTTATCCTGGATGAATTTTGCTAAATTTTGTATAAGTGGTAAACCGTAAAAGATAGATATACATTTACTGTATAGAAAATGTGGAGCTTGTTGAAATATATGCTATATGCATTTTTCCCCCAGGGTTGATCGTTTTTTAAGATATTCCTTGATATTAATTTCAGCTTTAAAATACTAATACTTATCTCATATGAGAATTTGTCATCTCCTGCCCACAAACAGAGGAACTTTAGTCACATAGCATTCAGCTTTTGACTATCACTTTATCCTATGGCACTCCCTTATTTCCCTTCGACTTACGTGTAAGCAATTAATATGTCTATTTCTGCTATTTTTTCTCGATTATCATGAGGTAAATAGAAGACTAACCTTTTTAACAGTAATTTGTGGCAGAGAATTAGAAAAAGTCATGTGAATGGAACGCATAAGATTTTTTTGGATACAGGGGACCCTAAAACGTGTATTTCCGGTGAAATATCGATATGGAATTTTTGGATGGAATGCAATACCTAGTGTATAGCGCATATCTTTATCGCTTTGCAAATATTTTATAATCGATAACAATGGTAATCCACCATGTTAGTCAAACATTAAAAGATTCACACTTTTCCACTCCAGGGCCTCTGAAATCCAACACCGCGATACCATCCTTTGCGCGTTTATCTGCAAGAATCGCGAATGTATTTTTTATTTCTAAAAGCCGCGGTGGGCCTCCCCCACCTCTTCCATTTCTCATTGTACGCGTTGTTCGCGTTAAATCGCGAAGAGAAGGTTGAATGGTTTGTAGGTTTCAAACATCAATGCGTTGCATAAAAGGAGAGCAGGGTTAAAATAAAAATGGTGTATACAGTGAAACTCCAGGCGAGTTGTGGTTTTTCTTTGGAGTGAAAGTCTGCACATAAGTTTATGTAACTACTTGGCATCAGCTTTCCTTCTTAAACTCCCTTTGCCTTTTTTTTTTTTTTTTTTCCTCTCCAAAGTTTACGATTTGCTTCGACGTACTCTCCACTATAAGATTGAGCAAAATCTTCGGTTTCTTAAAGTTTCCGGAAGAAAAGAGTAATTTAACACATTCTAACGGATTTGCAGAAATCTTGCCTCCCCGAAACTATACTTCGTAAATAAACACTAAACGTTTTTAGAAGCCTAAATGTCTCGAGAGGGATTTTTAGCTGTATACTGGTTGGCCGCGATGTGAGTGCTTTCGGTGAGAAGCTAAACTAACCAAGAAATGGGCGGGGAATCTGAATTAAAGATACATTCGCAGTGTCGATTAATTTTTATTTTCTCTACACGTACTATGTACATAGTGTATAGAAAAGGAATTGTATTGCATCCAAAAATTTGATACCGAGATTACACCGGAAATATATATTTTGAGACCCCTCAATCCAAAAAAAAAAAAAACATTTTTAGAAAAATGTCTATGTGTGCGTAGGGGGGGGGAGTGTAGCCCAAAACGAAAAGTCCGTTAAATACCAAACTGGATATTTAAGTTCAGTATTTTCAGAGGATGCTACACGAAGATTTTCAAGAAAATCCCCACACCCCAACTAGCCCTTACATGGAAAAAATATTTGATTTTCTCAAAAATGGCTGTAACGATTTTGAATAAAATCTCATATTTAAGATATTTACATGATTAAAATGTATGTCTTTAATATTCTATGAATAGCCTCTGCAGACATGCTTACTTTGAAGGAATTTTGCTGAATTTTGCGTAACTGGTAAACCGCAAGAGACAGGCAAAAACATACTGCACAGATAGTGTAGATCACGTTAAAACCCACAATTAATGTCATATACGTTTGTTTCACGGAATTGACCATTTCTGAGATATTCCTTGTTATTTATTTCAGGTTCTGACACGGAAAGTTGCATAGAAACGGATTTTACTATGGCAAGCAGTTTTTATAAGATTTGACTATCGTATTAGCCTTGTGTATTCCCTTATTTCATTCTACTTACAAGGAAGTGAGTAATTAAGAAAATTCATGGTAATGTTTATCTCGATTATCCTAAATTAGATAGAAGAATATGCTTTTTAACAATAATTTGTTACAGCAATCTAGAGGAAGTAATGTGAATGGAACACATCAGATTTTTTTTTTGTCTTACACACTAGCACAGAATTGGAAAGGTAGATTCAGACTGAAAAAGTCAATACCATTGCCGGTATTGTCCTATACACGGTTAGTGTGGAAGTAGCATTTAATTGGCAACGATTTACACAAAAGTTGGTTAAACTGTGCAGCCCGGGACTTAAAGTACTTAGGACATAGTAAGTCACCATTGAGGTTTATGTCATTTCAAAAAATTCTGAGTGTTCCATTTGCATGACCTTCTCTAACTGTCCGACCACTAACTTTTGTTAGAAATGGCAATCTAGATAACATTATCAAAATTGGTCTTAATACTTATTCTTTGTAAGTAAACAGAGATAAGGAAATATAAAGCGACTGTCAAATGCTTTTAGAGCCGGTCGCTACGTGGAACTTTTGAAATTCCGTTGTCTTTGCTTGCCAGGAGTAAACTAAAGATGGGCGCAAAGAAAGACGACCTCCCTTTTGAGATCAGTTTAAGTAGTTCAAAATTGAAATTAGTAATACGGAATATCTCGGATACGGTTAGCTCTACAAAAATGCAATTATATAAAATAAATCGTGTGTTTTGAGAGATACAATTTTTTACATTAAGTATTTGTTTATCTCTTGCGGATTATCACTTATACAAAAGTCATCCAGAATAAAGAGGTCTTCAGAGCTTATTTCCAGAAAATTCAAGACATACATTTTGTTTGTCATAAAAATATATCAAACTATGGAAAATGAATCTAAATCGTTAGAGACATTTTTGAGAAAAACAAAATTTCGAAAAATGCTCAATGTAAAAGGTAGTTGGGATAGAATTTTTCTGAAATTTCTCGTGCGACAACGTTGGAAGATATTGAACTTAAATACCAAGTTTGGTATTTAACCGACATAATTTTTGAGTTATACTGTCCACAGACACAAACATGTACCGTGTTCTAAAAAAATGTTGTTTTTTTTTTAATTCAGAGGACTTTAAAATCTGGGTATCAAATTTTTGGATGGAATGCAAACATTCGGTATCTACTATCAGTAGATACGTGCTGAGAAAGTAAAAATTGCGACGTCCTCAAAACCTCAGGTCAGCTGGAAAAGTTTTTGTCACGTTTGCATGTTGACATTGTAGCTCAGTGTTTAGAGCAACTGGACATAGATAAGATCCGTGGTTCAAGTCCCGGCTATGGCATTGAATTTCAAAATCCTCAGTTCTTCTTCCTTTAAGCATTAGGTAAAATACCTTTCCCGAATTAATTCGATTCTTCCTTTACGGGGTCTTCTTATACTTAACTTCTCACGTACTCTATCTGAAATAAAATAAAATAAAATAAAGTAATTCACTATCTTCCGTACATGCGGATTGTTTTACATTTTATAATTTTCTTCACTGCTTGTTCTGTGATGTTTCGTTTACCAAGTTTGACAAAACCGTACAAAATCATTCCTAGGTAACGGAGTTCATCGACATCAGCAGGAAATTTCGTGATATGAACATGGTATGCAAGTTACCTCGCCTCCAATAATCCAATTTTGAAAGATATCTTCATCCTTTCGGCAGGAAGTTATTAAAAGTCAATCGCGTTCACAACAAAGTACCACAAGCAAATATCCTCCAATATTCATATTCAAGGAATGGGATTTAAATTGGGTCACAAATATAACACCTTTCCTAAACCACCCCATCCCGCCCTTAAACTGGTTGGAAATAAGAGATAAAGTGCTTTTAGTAGAATACATCTGATGAGCGACATTCACATTACTTTCTCTAGCTGTTTCATAAACAAACTGTTCTTACAAATTATTATTGGTTTATATACTTCATACTAATCGAGATAAAGATTAGTCTAATTACTTTCTTCATTATAAATACAAGGGAAATAAGGGAATGCATTAGGCTAATGCAATTGTCAAATCTTTTAAAAGCTGGTCACTATGTGACACATCTGAGGTTCAATTTGCTTTACATGGTGGCGTTTGAAAAAATTCAGGTAGTTTAAAATTTAAAATAATAACAAAAGGTATCTCAAAAACAGTCAACCATACAAGTATACGTATATGCCATAACTTATGTCTTTTAATATGATCTACATTTTTGTGTAATAGGTTTTTGTCTATCTCCTACAATTTAACCGCTATGCAAAACCTGCAAAACTTATCCAAAATAAAGAGGTCTTCAGAGACTATTCTCAGAAAATTCAAAATATACATTTTAATTCTTATCTATGGAAATATATTTAATATAGAGTATTTTAATCCAAATCGTAAGTCATTTTAGAGACAAACAAATATTTAAAAAAAGTTTCATGTAAAGTGTTGACTGTGGTGGGAGGGTGTTCTTGTAAATCTTCGTGTTGCATGCTTGGGAAATCATAAATACCAAGTTTGGTACGTATTAATTTTTTTCGCTTTTTAGTTATTGTGTCCATAGACATACATGCACTATTTTTTACTTTCTCTACACTACTATATACATATTGTATAGAAAAGGCATTGTATTGCACCCAAAAAATCATTACCAAGATTTCAACAGAAATATATGTTTTGAGACCCCCTGAATCAAAAAAGCATGTTTAGAAAAATGTACGTGTGTCTGTCTTGTCTGTGGGCAGCATAGCTCAAAAACGAAAAGACCGTTAAAAACCAAACTTGGTATTTAATTTGGTATCTTCCAAGGATGAGACACCAAGCTTTTCAAGAAAATCCCCCCACCCCAACTAGCCTTTACATTGGACCTTTTTTGAACATTTTTATTTTATTATAAATGGCTCTAACGATTTTGATTAAAATCTCTTATATTTAAGATATTTACTTGTTAAATAAAATTTATATCTTGAATTTTCTGGGAATAGCCTCTGAAGATTATTTTATTCTGGATGAATTTTACGGAATTTTGTATAATTGCTAAACCGTAAGAGATGGACAAAAACTTTCTGCAGAGCATGTTAAAACACATAATTTATGTTATAGACATTTTTTTCGTGGAGTTGATCGTTTTTGAGATATTCCTTGTTTTTGGTTTCAGCTTTGAAAAACGTATACTTTTCTCAAACAGGAATGTGTCAACTCCTGTTCATACAAACAAAGGAATTTCAGTCACATAGAAACCAGTTTTTGACTATCACTTTAACCTATGGTACTCCCGTATTTCGCTTCTACTAACAAGGAAGCAAGTAATAAGACTATTTCTGCTAATTTTTTTTCGATTAGCATGAAGTAAATAGAAGCATAAGATTTTTAACAATAATTTGCTACAGAGATGTAGAAAAAATCATGTGAATGGAACACATCAGATTTTTTTTAAATGCTTTTTCAGACTCTGGGAACCTCAAAACTTATATTTCTTGAGAAGCCTGGGTGGAATACAATACCTTCTCTATGTATGCTTCACATACGGGCTAGAAAAAGTAAAGATGGACATGAAAATAGTCTCCGTTGTTTTGGAGATTGAATACATTTTAAATTTAAAGTGACAAATATATTAGTGCAATTTGCTCATCCGTTCTCCACTTGGGATTCATATTTTACATGTTCCTTCTTATAAGATAATTTTCTCGACAGATATAAACAGTTGATGTTTCTATATTTTGTAACTAAGCCCACATTATTTATTTTAAAACCATACATATGCTGCTGTGAATACCTTATACGTGGATGGAACAATAAAACTTCATACCAATATACAGCAAATAGAATGTGTCCAGAACTTTTATATGAATTCAAAACACTGGCCAATTATAGGTTTACAGCTTAGGAATGTCGTTACCCTGACAAGTTATCCCACCTCTTGCCTCTTCCACCGTGCTGCGCTCCAAAGGGTTACTCATTATCATTCATCGTCACTTTAGGAGAAACATACTCATTGTTTATGCACGCGCACCTAGTGGAGGAAGAAAGTACTAGTAGGGGAAACGTTTTCTATATTCACAGATAAACTCTCTTTCCTCCATTGTACACCTATAGCCTCAATATGAAAATATTCAAACTTTTATTTTCCCTATTGACCCTCATCATATGGAGGACTTGCAAGCCAGCGCCTGGAGTCAAATGCGTGATGTGCAGACGGAATATGGATCAGATATTTTGCCTGGAATGATAGGGAGGAACAAAATGACGGTGAAAAGAATGAAATAAAGCTGATCATGAAGCAGGTTATGGAATGAAAAGCTAGGGAAAATGAAAATACCGAAGAAAGTCCGCCCAGATTCCGTTTTGTGCAGTTAAAATCCCACAGTGGTTCTGGAATTGAACGCGGGTTGATTTGGTGAAAGGAGAGCGGTTTAAGTTCTCTTGAATGCTGAGAAGAAGTAAATGGTAGTCATTGGAAGCAATGGAGAAGAAAAGTTCGTATGTATAATATGCTCACCATTGTTTATATTCTAATAGTTTGAATTTTTACAGAATTTTTTGATAGTGTTTAACGCCCGCTTTTACTACATACAACCCCTCAGGTGATGACACTGTGAAAATGAGGATGAACCACCGATAGAATGCGATGGCGGGGTAAACTAGGGAATACGGAGAAAACCCGCATTTGCGCCACTTTTTCCACAACAAATCCCATATGCGGTCACCGGGCATCGAACCCGGGCCACCTGACAGAGTTGAGTGGTCTAACCACTCGGCCATAGCTAGGACACTTTGACGGAATTTTTCAAGTATTTTCAATGCTAGTGTCTTGTGTTTGTGTTTATATTTGGTGGCTTATGGTATTTTTCTCGTATGGGTCAGAAGAGAATTTAAGCACTGTGGCGTATGTGTACCTCCGGGAGAAAGGAATGACATGATAGATTCTAAGAATTGTTGCCCGAATCAAGTAATGAGAGGTGCGGATATTGCGTTATGCCCAAAGTTCACAGAAGCAGCCATCCCTGCAGGGAATCCGAGTGCTTCTCCTGAAGGCCAGGTCCGTACTGCACTATTTCTGTATCAAAGGAGGAGGAAGCAGTTACAACGCGCATATCCACCACGCACCACCAAACTACCCAGTAAACTCTGTATCATGAAAGGTGATGACTAGCAGAGCCTACCGTTCACCGTCCCGTATAGAGGTTGCGACCGACTGTCTCGTCGCATCAAAATAAAACAGATAAGAACGCAGAGTGGAGAGGTAAACACATCTGTTTTTAAGTAAACAGTACTGTTTCCACAGAACAAAAATGGTCCACGAGTCATTCTTTAGTGCACACCTATTTAGATCGTTAATTATATACAACATATAAATTGCTACATATATAAAGCTAACTCTGACTGATTTCCTTCTTTACATCTGTACATTATGAAAACACCCAAACAATTTTAACACGGATTGTAGTATTTACTGATCGAATGCAAAGTGATATCCAAATAATAAAATATTTCTTAAATATCTTAAGATTCTTCCTAGATAAAAACCAAAGCAGGAATTAAACTAAATCCTTGCTCATCAGCAGCCGTGTTACTGGAAGCAATAATGTACTTCTGAAGTCTTTACGTTACGACAAAATGCGACACAACGCATGGGTTAGCTAGGGCAGTCACTGTGATCGAACCCGGCACCCCTCCCCAGCATGGGCCGTCACATGGGGTATTCCGAAACCGCCTAAGCTATCACACTCGGTATTCCGAAATGCGTGATGAAATACAATGATGAGGAAACAGAGACCGGAAAAATTCAGAAGTACCCCATTATTTTCCTGACAAGAGAAAACGAGAAATCCCAAGTCAGAGCCCCAAATGTGGGCTATTGTATTAATATGCATTATTTATTAGTTCCTTCAGCATTTGTGTACATTACATTCAGTAAATTTCTTATTTGAATATTACGCCAATAATTCTAAACACAAATTAGTGTGAGTGTTAACAAAACAGAGTGTATAAATTAGTGTTATAGTCGGTGGTTCTAACAAAAACGTGAATAGTGTATCCATTTTTCATAGTTTTATAGATGCTAGGTACTTCACGACCCATTACTGATGCGGTTTTACGGTGAATTTACGATGTTATGAGTGGGGGTTTTCTAAATGGGATATAGCGCATTTGCAAGAGGGCTGCTGATAGTGCGATCTATAGGTAATTGCCAGTAACACCAACACGCTATCTACCAGGACATTGAGATATATCGATACATAACCGAACTAAGTAAAGTCTACGGAGGGTGAAGAGTTAGAAGGTATGATATTGGCTAGTGTAGATATTGGCCAGAAATTTACCAACAAATAAACTTTTAATGTATTGAAAATTTCAAAATAATATTAGTTCCATTATTAGTACAGTAAGTAGGCAAATAACTGTATTCTACTAAAAAATTTGAAGTCAAAATTTCTGCGGAAATATTATTTTTGAAGTACCTTGATTCCAAAAAAAGCATTATTATAAAAACTATCTGTTTGTGTCTGTGAACAGGATAACTAAAAATAAAAGGTCTTTTAATACTAAACTTGATAATTTTGCATCTTTCAAGAATACGACAGGAAGATTTACAAGAAAATCCTACCACAAAAACTACCCTTCCTATGGAACATTTTGTTAGTTTTCTCAATAATTTTTGTACCTAATTTGATTTTAATAGTTGGTTTTACATTAATCATAGTGGAAATACAATTTATAGCTCCTATAATTCTTAATATACCGGTATTTAAAATAATTTTATTGAAATTGAATTTTATCAATTTGACTACTTTTGTAGATTTTGAATTTGTAAATATGATTAATAACCAAATCCACCTTCAAATTATATTTCAAAATCATACAACTAATAAATAAAATTTAATATACATATATAATATATGTTTATGGCAGACATCGGAATTCATGTTTTTATTGTTATATTCCATCTTAGTCATGTAAAGAAAATGGAATTTCAAGCGTTACTTAGGGACCAGCTCTTAAAAGTTTTGATTATCGCTTTAGCCTAATGCATTCGTTTATTCCCCTTTTACCTACAAGGAAATATGAAATGAAACCATTTATTTTTAATAATCATCTATGAAAAGCCTTACTAAACCGAATTAATTTATAAACTCTTGCTAAATACTTGAACTATTTTGACTAAATGTAACAGTGTAACAAGTTCAGATACTGTAAATATGATAAGTAATCATATGTTAATGTTTGTTTTCCTATTAGTATTAAGCACATAAAAGAAGAAGTTTTTAAGGATAGTTTATTGAAAAATAGGTAGTCATGTGAATGTAGCATAAGGATTTAGCATTTTTATACAGGAAACCCTAAAATGTATTTGGCCGCGTCATGGCCTCGAGCCCATGTGGGATTTGTGGTGGACAAACCTGCGTAGGGTTGGGTTTTCTCCGGTTTTCCCTGCCAACGCAATACAGCGCTGCTCCATCCTCATTCCATATATCATCAGTGTCATCGCCTGCGGTGCCATATATAGTAAAAGCAAGCGTTAAGCAGTATAAAAATAGTTGTAGGCCCGAATTTTTAGTTGTAATGCAATATTTTCGCTACCTATGTTCTGTGTGCTTCGTAGAGAAAGTAAAAATAGATAACACCCATTTATCGATAAAATAGATCGATATTCTCAAAAAATGTGAAAAAATCTTGAAACTTTGCGACACAAGAAACCTTTTACAGGACATCAAAATGCTATCAATGCATACAGAAGCTTTTTGTAACTGTTTCATTTGTGTAGCCCCTTTTAACTACTAAGGTCAAATTGGGGGGTTTTAACTTATAAAAGAACTCTATATTAAAGGTAAGTAGTCATTAGGTAAATAATTTTATGTAATTAAACACACGCACACATACATTTTCACAGTCATACTGTCAGAATTTGTGGGGATAGGGAATAATTCCGGTTAAAGAATTCGTCACTGGCTTAGCTTCAAATGAAATATTCTACTCCAATAACTTATAATTTACTATTATATTTTCACCAATTATATTCTTATGCATTTATTATTGATTTGGTCGGTGAGGGATGAATTGAGTAAAATGAAACACAGACCTCTCCTTCAAAAAAAAAAAAAAAGCGCTTTGCTGATTACTCGGACTTGAAGGCAGTCGCATATAATTTTGTTTTTTTAATTCAACAAAATTCTATTTTATTGTTAAAAACTTTTGCCTAAGCACATCAAGTTTAAGTTCTCTTTCCTCAGGTAGCTGAAGAAGAGACTGAAACGTGTTTGAAACCAGTTACATTTGTGGAATCGTAGATGCTACACAGAAGAAGTGATTTGCTTGTATGTCCCTCTCATTTATCAAGCAGTCTACAAATCGTACATTTTTGCATCGAATCCCAAGTACAATGGTCTCCGTGATCATATAGGGCAACCCTACATTTGGAAATGAAGGCGTGGAAGGAGGGCGGTGGGTGGCAGGGAACAAGCAAGTCGATCGGTCGGACGGGAGACTTCCGCGACGAACGATGTTGACTTCGGCGCCAGGCGTCCTCACAATGGATTCCGTCCGTCTGTCCAGCCAGGCCTAGCTTGGACCAACGTCAATGGATTCATCGCCAAAACGCTCAGCATTTCGCTTTACAATACAAAGAGATTAGATAGAGTGGGCTCATGTATGTGCATTCTTTGACGTAGACAACTGGAGCATGTAAGGTTGAGCTCTGGGATGATATTGCTCGCAAGGAAATGCTATTTGTGGCTCTGGCATTGTGTGGACACCGAGTCTCAAATAAATAGAAGTTTGTAACTGGAGCAAAGCTCTCTTGGGAAAAGAAACATATTGTTTAGCTCATGTAATTCTTCTTATTTCCCTTACCTTCTACAGCTTCTGGATTGGAGGGGATGATAAAAAAACTGCAATGGAGATGTTTTGTTATTATCTTCACAACAAGAACATAATATCTATGAGTTACTTCCTCGTTGTAACAAAAGACTGGTGACTACTTCCACGGTCTGGTAGTCAACGTAAAACTCATTGGGGTTAGAACTTCTTTGATAATAATTATGGTATACTATTCATAGGGTCTATATGTTATAAGAGTATATTATAGAGAAGGTATTGTAATTCTATCAAAAATTTGATACCGAGATTTCACCAGAAATACATGTCGTGAGACCTTCGAAACCATATATAATAAGCATTTTTAGAAAAAGTTTAGTGTGTGCGTCTGTATGTGCGTGTATCTGTGTGTCTGTGGAAAGCATAACTCAAAACAAAAACACCTTACGATACAACAATTGGTACTTAAGTTTTTAAATATTTTCCAAGTGTGCGACACAGACTTTTAAGAAAATCCCCAAACTACGCTTTACATGGAACATTTTTTT
The DNA here is from genome assembly GCA_030762935.1 of Hymenopus coronatus. Taxonomy (NCBI): domain Eukaryota; kingdom Metazoa; phylum Arthropoda; class Insecta; order Mantodea; family Hymenopodidae; genus Hymenopus; species Hymenopus coronatus. The sequence continues at coordinate 67,867,634 of CM060894.1, forward strand.
AAAATTTTTTCTCAAAAATGGCTCTCACGATTATGCTATCATCCTCACCATCACTATCGCCATCCTGTCACTGTCATCATTACTATAACTATCATTATCATCACCCCCATCATCATTGGCATTACCAATTATTATTATTATTATTTGACATTATTAATTATTGGCAAAGCCTACATTAGGACATATACGAAATGCAATTTTTCAGTCATGTAAGAGGATATATATAAATAAATAAAGGATATGATTATCAACATAAAATTGTAGTGCTTCCAACATATATATATATATATAATACATGACAACAGAATTACCAAACAAGCATTCCATTAAAAACCAGAAAGTCGATGTTCAATTGTACGACCAACGCCCGGATGCGAGGGTATATTTGTGGCGGAATAAACCTTATATCTATTATTATTATTACTATTATTATTATTATTATTATTATTATTATTATTATTATTATTATTATTATTATTATAAGAACTGCAATCGAAACTGACACTGTGGATAATGCTGGAGGATGTTGTAAATGATTTCACGAAAAAATATGGGATATTTTTAAAATGCAAATTTAGTTTTTGTTTGTGGGTGTTTAAAAGTAGACGCTGGTAGTTTCTAGACACTAAAATCATTTTACCTCTCTACCAAGATACTCATATCGCTTCTAACGTAGATTTCTTCCACATGGGGCTTAAAGAGAGAAGCAGACTAGCAATTTATCACGGCCAAGTCACGCCAACTGTTAAAACAAAAAGATACCGTGGAAAACGATCCGACTCTGCTGTAAAAATGGAGTGGGGGCAAATGTTTACAAAATGTTCTCTCAGCCATTAAACGCACATAGAATACGTCGTTCTGCTATTTTTTTGCTGCGATTATTACCCCAGCGCCATCATGGTGTGAGCCCGGGGAATTCCTGGCAACTGAGTATTTCATCAGTGCCATCATTGCATACAGTGTAATGACGTACACACTGCATTACAAAAAAAAAAAAAAAAAAAGTGACTGCCGACCTGAGGGATTTACCGACGTTCTAGATTGAACTCGCATGACACGCAATACTATTTGTGCTTGGCGACTCTAGGACGGAAATGTATACCTCTAAATCAGTGCCAAATGTAGGCAAAACTTTACGCAGTTTTGTCACAGTAACGGTACATAAATAACTCATTCGATACAATATCTGAAAACAGTTTGGGCGGCCATAAAGCTACGTCGAGGGTTTATAAAAATGAAACATGGTAAACTACAACTCAAAGTTTATAACCCTGTAACAGTCTCTAGAGTTAATAACATTATTCTTATGGGAAAACTACAGTGGTAAAATGTAAATGTATATTACTTTCTCTAGCAAACATGTACAATGTACACAGAAAATAGAGGAAGTATTGCATTCCACCCAAATATTCCATACAGAGATTTCAGCGGAAGTACATGTTTTAAAAAAATGTCCATGTGTGTGTGTGTGTGTGTGTGTGTGTGTGTGTGTGTGTGTGTGTGTGTGTGTCTGGGCCGGTGCCTTTGGGCAGTATAGATCAAAAACGAAAACTCGGTTAAGCACCAAACTTGGTATTTAAGTTCAGTATCTCCCAAGGATGTGACACAAAGATTTTTAAGGAAGTTCCTCCACCCCAAAATACCCTTTACATGGAACATTTTTAGATTTTTTTTATTTTATCAAAAATGAATCCAACGATACTGTTTAAAATATTTGTATTACAAACAATTTTCTGGGAATAGTCTCTGAAGACCTTTTCATTCTCGATTGCTTTTGTATAACTGGTAAACCGTAAGAGATGGACAAAAGCTTACAATTCAAAAATGTAGATCTAGTTAAAGTATACAATTTATGTCATCTACTTTAACCGTTTCCGTGATATTCTTTGTTGTTGGTTTTACTTTTATACCACTAACTTTTTTTTTGAAACGGGATGCTATCTTTCATTTCATATATCTTTTGTTTTACTCCTGGCTGTGTAAAGAGAACCTTATTTATATAAAAACTTATAGCGACAGCTTTTTAAAAACATCATTGTCGCTTTAGCCTAGTGTATTGGCTTATTTCCATTCCATTTATAAGCAACTAAGTAATAAAACTATATCTGGTAATTGTTTTCTTGATTAGCATTATGCATATAAAGGAATCATCTTTTGTAAGAATAGTTTGTATGCAGAGTAGCTAAAGAATGGAATATATCAAATTTGTATATTAAATTTACTGATTTAGTTACTGCATTTACTGGAGAAATGCTGTGAAACATATGAGTCATATAATTTACTGCAACACCTTTTAACCAATTCTGAATGAGAATGTCCAGGGAGGTCCAACCCACTTGTGTATTTTCTTATGTCTGTAAGCGTCTGTTATCGATCTTCAAACGCTCTTCAGGTTAGATGATATTCTGTCACACAGATTCTTGTTTCCCATTCTGCTTTGGAAATTAGCTTATGTTTTATTTTGTTTTCTTTGTATTTTGGTTAATCGTTTGTATTCGGTTTTTAGCATTTGTTTTTATTATTATTAACCTAAGACCTGCGGTTTGTTAGCTAAATGATAATAAATTCCGTAGCAAATGATACAGCACTGTGTAATTCTATGGTTCTGGCTATCCAGCTCAGTTATCTACATATATTAAGAGGAGTCGAAATAGGATTTTCATAATTTTTTTCTTTTTTCACGTTTCAATTGCATATGAATATTTCAAATTTTCCGCTCATTTTACTATAGCTTTCATAGGGTTGCGCTAGTTGTAAATATTTCTAAACTATTGTTTAAAATAATTCTGTGTTGTAATTTTTAGACAATGTTGGTACACTCACTGGCTAAAACATCAAATACATTGTAAATATTAATGTTAGAGAAGAGACATTTTTTATTGTGATCGGAAAGTTTTACTTTGGCTATTCACAGCATTGGCATCCCACTCATATTTCTCTCATGTGAGTGTTTCGAAGTAATGCGAAGCTGTGTTTGGACAATTAGGTTATATTTTATGCTTGAAAGTAATTTCTAACGAACTAACATTTTCTATACAAATGCCCCATTATCTCAGAAACTAATCGACATTAAGAGCTGACATTTTTACCACACATTTGCAAATAAATAGACTTTATTTAAACGAGAATATTTTATGTATGCGAATTAGTTATTTCTTTAAAATTTAAAAATTATAATTTTTCAATAAAAATGTAATAGCTTTATTAAAAAAAATCATACCTTTCATTCTGATGAACGGATGTATTCTATTTTTTTCATCAGTCAACAGTAAAGTTATTGCTGATCTTACCTTGAAAAATTTAGCTCACTCTTAAAAAACTGCTAAGATAATGGGTCACAATTTAAATTGGCAAGATAGGTAGGTCATTCCGACTCCCCTTAAGGTGAGTGGGTGTTGTAAAAAGACAAAAAATGACATTTTCTCTTTTTAAAGAAAAAGAATTATGTGATTCTTTCTGATTCAAAATATAGATGCTTTACTGGTCATTTAACCTTTTTACTGGTAACATATGCAAGAGTATATAAAACTCTACAGTCGCTCATACCTCCGGCCGAGTTAACTGCAATTATCTCAAAAATAGTTTTTTTTAAACATATGTTCCCTTTTCTTAAAAGCTAGAAGAGCTGCATGGTTCAAATGTTGCACACTTGTATGAGTTAATTTATCACATACACAAAAACAGATCTATATTTTTTTAAAAATTGAGGATATTGGGTCAAAAATATATGTATAATCACATACACAGAAATAGAGCTATATTTTTCAATGCAATACTTTTTTAAAAATTCAGGATATTGGGTCAAAAATGTATGTATACATTTTGTACAGACAATAATATTTTCAAATGAGAAATATCATAGGTAGCTTAGTTTTCCTACTTCAGTGGTATAAGGCAGAATGAGTTCATATGTAGTAATAGTTTCAACTTTCTGCTACTACTGGTTTCTCAAAAAAGGGTACATAAAATGTAAATTTTTTGCCATTTATTTAGCAAACGATTTTTTGAAGTCAAGGTTCTTTTCAGACAAACTATAAAACATATGATCATAAAAACATAAGGAGGCATACGTGCACATTACTTACCAAGTAATATACCTACAGATACCATAATGTTTGCAGACGATACTACTTTTATATCAAATGGAAATGACCCAAATGAATTGAATAATCACTATAAAGCCATAATGTCTAAAGCTTCGGAATGGTTTGAAGCTAATAGTTTATTTTTAAATAAATCCAAGACTATCTCTGTTTTATTCACTTTAAAAAGGATATCAGATAACTTAGCATTACAGTATCAGACAAGTACTAAATTCTTAGGTGTATATATTGATAACCAATTATCGTAGACCACCCACATTGAATATTTAAAAAAGAGACTGTCTAGCATTATATTTTTAATTCGTAATTTGAGAGATTCTATCCCAATTGAATACGTGAGAAGTATGTATTTTGCTTTCTTTGAGTCTGTAATCAGATATGGCCTAATTCTTTGGGGTGGTGCTAACAAAGTAAATGACATTTTTTGTCTTCAAAAGAAAATTATTAGGATAGTTAAAAAAAGTTCCTATATAACCCCATGTAGACCCCTATTTATTGAGTTAGGCACTTTAACTATTTATAATCTTTATATTTTAGATAATTTAGTATATATACATGCTTCTTGTCATAGACATATTTTGAGGATGGATTCATAGCTATAGTACTAGATATAGGTCCAATGTAAACATTCCATATTATCGACTAACAAAATCTCAGAATAGTTATCAGTACTTAGGTATTAAGCTGTATAATAACTTTCCTGATAGTGTTAAATGTTTAAACATGCAGAATTTTAAGTCCAGGATATATACATGGTTAGTCAAACATCCTTTTTATTCTATACAGGAATATTTTAATGATAAATTTTGTGATCTTATTTTGTAATTTATTATGACAAGGTTATTGTACTGCTTTCAACAGACTATGTCAATGCCTGTATAGTGCTTTGGCGAAAATTTGGCCAATGACGGTTACATGTAATCTGGGTCCATTAAATGGTTTGACCTACTTTAAAGCCATATAATTAAATCAAGATTTACAAGAGATTTATTATTGTATAAAGTTAAAAACGAGCCTGTACTCGTATTTCAAAACTCTTAATGCAAAAATTTGTAGCGACCTGTTTGTCAGAATTTCATCTAAGCCGACGCGGTGTTTCCAAAAATTTAATACTACTAGCTTGAAAACAAAGCGTTTACGTATTTGCATTCCCCATAAGAAAATATTCTATTATAACTTCTATAACGTTTTGAAATTATGAAGTGTTTTTGAATCACTCTCTATACATACATTATTTATTACATAGCAACTTTAGGCATATGTCTATGTGTTTCCTTAACATAAACACGCTTCACGTTTTATATTTATATGCACTTAATTTAAGTTTAACAAAGCACTTTGATAGTAGCAAGGATACCTAATTTGACATTCGACTATTTTACCCTGCTTCTCTTTATATCTGATTATCTTTATTATTAGTTATGTTTTAATATATTATCAACATTTACTCCGACTAGTCGAGTATCTTTAACAGGTCATTAGCGGTGACAGGGACTATTTCAGAGATAACACATTTGTAGCTTCTAGTTTAAGCAATTTGTTTAAACTGCTACCAAGAGATTTCAATGAAACAGAACGTTGTATGTTGTGCGAGGAGGAAGACAGTATTGTTCACAATTTAACCTAAGGTAGAGAGGTAAAAAATTGGGGGAAAAAAATGTTGAATACCAAGGGAAAAAGAAGAATTCAAGAAACAGGTTAATATTTTGGAAAGGTAAAGAAAAGTGGATAAGAAATAAAAGAGAGAGAGAGAGAGAGAGAGAGAGAGAACGGGAGAGAAAAGGGATGGAATAGGTAGCACAAAACAAAGGGCTTCGCTAACAATCAGGGAGATATGCGGATGTAATATTTATGCGTTATTGAGAACTACTTGTGTATTAGCATAAGTATAAATGAATGAATAAGTGTATTTAATTAAATACCAGTATACATACACTGATCTCCATCAATCGTACGGGTCCACAGACACTGCGTGCTTTTGAAACACATAAAATAATAAACAATATTTAAAACAAAAAAGAAAAGAGTGAACACTAAAACAAAAGGACAAATATATTCAAATATAGCATATTAAATTTACAACAGACAATAAACTGCAAACCGTATTCCGATGCATTAGTATGTCCGTTGTAGTAAATAAATACACTTACGATATATACACACACAACCACACACATACAACATAACAAAGCAACCAATATAATATATCGCCTCCAACTTCCTTATCATAGCCTTCTCAGATCTCGGCTGTATCGCCTTAAGCAGATATTTGTATATCTCCTCCACGCCTTCCATGCCTGCTAGTAGCGCCCAACATGCTCGTAACTGTTCATTTTAGATGGTAAAAGATTGCGGTAAATATTTTTCCGTATATTCTTCCGTACCTTTGCATCTTGCCAAGATATGTGACCACTACTCTTCCTCCTTACATAGTTTAAGTAACCGGACATGTGTTTGTAAATACATGTAAATGTAACCTAATTATAAATGAATTAAATAATTTAGACAGAAAAATAAAGTATACCAAACTTGTGAATTACAGACAACAGCATAGAAAATGTGAAAATGTTTCATTTTCGGAAACGTCACACGATTTATGACATTTTATGTATACGTACCGTTTTTCTGTGCGTTAATCATTGTTTTATGTTTCAAAATTGCAATTATATCCGATGTGATAGCGGCAGCCTGTGTACACTACAAACAATTTAACAATCGCCAATAAACGATCCTATATGACCCAATACTGTTTGCTCACCGATATTTCGAATCACAGTGCAATATCTTTACGATCTGATGAAAATAATTATCGTTCCATACGTGCTACTGTACAATGAAATTTGTAAAATGTATTCATTTATACAGGCAATCCATTACTAATTAGCTATATTCTGCTAAATCTCATCGAGATGGTATCAGAGCTCACAATGGCGTTGAGTGCAAACCAAATCTCTCGCAGGGCATGTGTTCTCCATTTATTGTTATACATATTTGTTGAATGTATAGTATGCGCCCCATTCCAGAATTTTAGAAGCGCGCCTGCCACATAAATTCTTCATATGTGTACCATGCAATATGTGTCATCAGCGCTTTTCGGCAAACGTCCATGTGAAATTGCTCGTATAAATACTTGAAAGGGAGACAGGATCAAGCTAGAAGTAATGTTTTTATATGAACGCATCTATTGTGGACTTCCACTGCCGCATGCCGCAGTGTAAATTGAATTCTGCAAGAATTCTTATGGGAACAAATTAGTGTCTATTTTTACTTTCTCTACACGTACTATGTGCATAGTGTATAGAGAAGGTACAGTATTGCCTCGAAAAATTTCATACCGAAATTTCACCGGAAATACATGTTTTGGGTCCCTGAATCCAAATAAAAAACATTTTTGCAAAAATTCCGTGGGTGTGTGTGTCTGGGTCTGGACAGCATAGCTCAGAAACAAAAAGACAGTTGAATACCAAACTTGATACGAAGATTTTCAAGAAAATCCTTCCAAACCGAACTACCCTTTACATGGAACTTTTTTCGAAAATTTTGATTTTCTCAAAAATGGCTGCAACGATTTTGATTAAAATATCGAATATTAAAGATATTTGCCTGACAAATAAGATGTATATCTTGAATAGCCTCTAAAGACTACTTTGCTCTGGGTGCATTTTACGAAATTTTGCATAACTGCTAAACCGTAAGAAATGGACAAAACTTGCCACAAAAAAAAAAAAAAAAAAAAAAAAAAAATGTTGAGCACATTAAAACACAGATCGGAGTTGATCGGTTTTTTAGACATTCCTTGTTTTTGGTATCAGCTTTGTAAAACTTATACCTTTCTCATACAGGAATTCGTCAACTCCTATCCATATAAACAAAGGAATACCGGTGACATAGCAACCAGCTTTTGACTATCACTTTAACCTTTAATGGTACTCCATTATTTCGCTTCTAGTTACAAGGAAGTAAGTAATAAGACTATTTCTGCTAATTTTTTGTCGATCAGCATGAAGTAAATAGAAGCATAGGTAAGCGTTTTAACAATAGTTTGTTGCAGAGATGTAGAGAAAGTCAGGTGAATGGATCACATCTGCATTTTTTTAACAAAAATAAAGCCTATTAACGTTATTTTATACGTTTTCAAATACCTTTTAAAAATCTACACTCCATAAAATGCCCTCCACCTATAAACTTTAAACGTAATTTTCTCTCCACTTCTTTTAGATTTTCCTGCAATCGAAAGTAATCTTCTACAGGATTGTAACAAATGTCTTTATTTACTCAATAATTATTTATAAATAGGCACTCTACCCAAAAATTCTGATGTGTTCTATTCACATGAGTTTTTCTATATCTCTTCAGCAAATTATTGTTAAAAAGCTCATGATTCTATTTACGTCATGCTAATCGAGAAAAAATTAGCAGAAATAGCCATATTACTTACTTCCTTGTAAGTAGAAGTGAAATAAGAGAGTATCATAGGTTAATGTGATAGTCAAAAGATGGTTGTGGCTGAAACAAAAACAAAGAATATCTCAAAAACGATCTACTCCACGAAAAAAAAATATATATGACATAAATGGTGTGTTTTAACGTGCTCTACATTTTTTGTGGTAAGTTTTTGTTTATCTCTTAAGGTTTGGCAGTTATGCATAATTTCGTAAAGTTCATCCAGAATAAAGTAGTCTTCATAGGCTATTCCCAGAAAATTCAAGATATACATTTTATTTGTCAGTTAAATATCTTTAATATATTATACTTTAATCAAAGTATTAGCCAGTTTTGAGAAAATCAAGATTTTCGAAAAAAGTTTCATGTAAAGGGTAGTTGGGTTTGGGGTCATTTTCTTGAAAATCTTCGTGTTATTTCCTTGGAAGATGCCAAACTTAAGTACCAGGTTTGGTATTTAACGGTCTGTTCGTTTTTGAACTTTGCTCCACAGGCACACACACGGTCCTTTTTCCAAAAATTCTTTTTTTTTGGGGGGGGGGGGATTTAGGGGGACCCAAAACATGTATTTCCTGGAAATTTCGGTATCGAATTTTTGGGTGGAATGCAATACCTTCTCTATACACTATGTACATAGTATGTGTAGAGAAAGTCTAGTGTATGTGTTTGTGTGTGTGTGTGTGTGTGTGTGTGTGTGTCCGTATGTCTGCGAGTACGATGACCCAAAAACCAAAAGTCGGAAAAATATCTAATTTGGTTTTTAAGTTTTGTACTTTCCAAGGACACGACAAGAAATTGCCCCCCCCCATACCAAACTATCCTTTATATGAAAATAAAATAAAAAATATTAAGGTTCTAAAAATGCTTAAAATTTCATTAATAAACTTAAATTTAAGATATTTATGTGACAAATAAAATGTATATGTTGAGTTTTTTTATAACAGTCTCTGACGACCTTTGCATTCTGGATGAATTTTGCTTACCTGGCAAACCGTAAGAGATAGATTAAAAAAATACTACATAAAATTTAGATCACGTTAAAACTCGAAATTTATGTCAGATAGAGTTTTTGTGTAGTTCACCATTTTAGAGATACTTCTTGTTATTGGTTACGATTTTAAAATTCTTAAAATTTTCTCTTACGGAAACTTTTCAGCTCCTTATGAAGGAAAGAAACGAATTTGAACCATGTAACAACCGGCTTTTAAAATATTTGACTATCGCTTTAATCTAGAGCATTCCTTCATATCCTTTCCACTTACAAGGAAGCATGTAATAAGATCATTTCTGCATTTAGTTATCACTTTTCGGCTCGTGGTATTAAAATTATAAGAGGAGGTTAAACTTTTAAAACCCGAGATTTTTTAAAACAAATATATTGATAACCAAAATATTACAGCTTTGAGTGCCACATCGTGTTTATTATACATAGGTCATGTAGCATATGTGTACAAAAATTTGTTTCTACCTTTAAAACTATATACATTAGATTACAAATTCATTCGCCCTTAAAGTTGTATTTTTTTTAAATCACAGCAAGTGTTAATGACTTCGCGTGATACTCGCATTCGGAAGGTCCCGGATTCGGTTTTCTGCAACCTACCAACCTAACCCAGATTTTTCCGTGGTTTCACAGGATCGGTAGGTGAATAATGGGGTAGTTGCCTTTCTACTACGAATCTCCTGTATCCAGCATTTGCTTTTTCATAATCTGTTTCAGAGTTGAAGGTTCAGGCAACTGATTTATGCGTGGAATTCTGTTTTATGATGGTTTCTGCCTGGTATCGATCGGAATGCTCACGTTCCTTCTCCAGTTGCTCTCGGAGTAGGCTCGTACCTTGTTGTACACGTCGTCTTCTGCTTCTGGTCGGCTTTCAGTTCTCTGTTTACAGCTTTCTGATCCAGATGCCACGTAAAAAGTACAAAAGGTCCCAATTTCTGTGCACCACCCCCTCGTCGGTGGCCTCTACGTGATAAGTTCTGTAACTATAACGCTATCTTGGCGTAGTAAGTTTTTGTCTATCTATTATCGTTTCCCAGTTATGGAAAAGTAGTAAATCCAGAATGAGAGGAGCTACGGAAACTATTCATAGAAAATTGAAAATAGAAATTGTCATATAAATAGCTTTGATGCATTTTATGTTAAAAAATCATGAGAGCCATTTTTGAGAAAACCAAAAATGTCGCAAAATGTAAAGGGTAGTTCGGGATTTAGGATATTCCTGAAAATCTTTGTGTCATATCTTTGGATGATAATGAACCAAGTTTGGTATTTAACCGACCTTTCCTTTTTTTATTTATGCCGTTCACAGACAGACGCATACACACATTTACAAAATTTTTCTAAAAACATTTTATTTTGGAGTTAGGGGTTCCCAAAACGTGTACTTTCAGTAAAATCATGGTATCGATATTTTATCTTAATATCAATTCTTCCTCTCCAGAAAGTAAAACAGAAGCATGGATAGGTAAAGTCAGACTGAAAAATTCAATGGCATAGCCGGGATTTGAAGCACGGAGCTCCCGGTCTCTAGCCGGTTCTCTACTAATGAGCTACCATGACAACATGCCGGCATAGCATTGAATTTTTCAACTAACTCGCGTGTTTTTCGGTAAACACAAAGTGATCTCGAATTATTTTGAGATGACAACCGCAATGGCAACTTACAATGTTAAGTCCCAGTATTCATAGTATAGCCAACTATTATGGACAATTCATTGCTATGCCAGCATGTTGCTACGGTAGGTCATTGGTAGAGCAACCGGCTAGAGACCGGGAGATCCGTGGTTCAAATCCCGGCAATGGTATTGAATTTTTCAGTCTGACTCTATCTAACTCCTGTCCTACACACGGTTTCTGTGAGAACACAATTAAAATTATATAAAAAAAAAAAAAAAAAAAAAAAACACATTTTAATAATAGCTGCTATGATACTTAGTTGACAGTAAATTAACCCAACAGTCTATGACGCCATCAATTCCCGTAACGCTGTTAACTTGCATTCATTCCAAAATTGCTCTCCCTTCTAATAATTCAGTATAAAAACGTATCGCGTCAGATTTTAAATGTAGTTGTACAAAATATCTGAAATCTTTATAACTTTCACTGCTGTCCAATTAGCATAATAATATTCTAACTGCCTAGATATAGCAATGGACGCAGAAAGTTACCAGAGTATACTTGGCTAGATTCCTGAAGGAAGTGAGGAGTTGGCACTCATCCGATTATGCTCTATATTTTGGGGTTTACTTGGGAATGTCCTTTGTTACATAGCGGAAGTTCATCAGAATTCGACTAGTGGTTAGACATCTCAAAAGGGAAGTTTTCTCAATGTGGAAACGCAGTCAAGTAAAGCCGAAGAATGCGGAAATGCCCCAAAAATAATAAAAGCTGGGGAAAATGGAACGAGGTGAACGTAGAAACCTTAAGAAATAAAAATAATTCCCTTCGCAGTAGTGAAGGAAGTCTATGAAAAGAAAAGAGTAGCCAAAGAAAACATTTTCTGGTTTATGTCGTGGTAGACGCGTCTGGAGGCTCGATGTCGTATTTCAAACCCAACAGAAATGAAGGTCCCTAGAGTATCGACCTATTTTTGTTCGCACGCCATATATTTTGTAAGGGAGAGGAACGTGTTAGGTGTTGACAGGCGAGAATGTGTGGTAGTTCTTACATAGTGTGTTATCGGTTTGGATATGTAGCAACGGCGCATAAACTGCTAATAGAACGTGTTGAATGCACTTAGCTTCTTGAACACGGTATTGGAGAGTCAATTCAGCTCCACTATTTAAGCGCCAATGCAATGACCGAGATAGGCAATTTCAGCCAAACGCACTGAAATCCTGTCGCACCTGAAGTTTGTTTTTTACTTTCTCTACACGTACTATGTACATAGTTTATAGAGAAAGTACTGTACTGCACCCGAAAATTCCATAACGAGATTTCACCGGAAATACATGTTTTGGGTCCCCCGAATAAAAAAAAAAACATTTTTAGGAAAAGGTCCGTGTGTGTGTGAAACTTGGTATTTAAGTTTGATATCTTCCAAGGATGCGAAACGAAGATTTTCAACCCCCCTAAGCCAAACTACCCTTTACATGGAAAACTTTTCGAAAATTTTGATTTTCCAAAAATGGCTACAACGAATTTGATGGAAATATCGTATAGTCTCTGAAGACATGTTCAATCTAGATGAAATTTGCGGAATTTTGCATAACTGGTAAACCGTAAGAGATAAGCAAAAACTTGCTGCACAAAAACTGTAGCTCTCGTTAAAATATACAATTTATGTTAAATACATTTTTTCCGTGGATTTTCCCGTTTTTTGAGATTTTCCTTCTTATTAGATTCAACTTTAAATATTCATACTTTTCTCTAATGGGAATTTGTCAACTTCTGCCATCATAAACAAAGGTACTTCAATCACATAGCAACCAGTTTTAAAAGCTTTAACTATCGCTTTAGCCTACGGACTCCATTATTTCCCTTCTACTTACAAGGAAACTAGTAATAAGACCCTTTATGCTATGATTTTCTCACCTAGCATTAAGTAAATAGAAGAATAAGCTTTTTAAAAATGATTTATTATAGAGCTGTAGAGAAAGTCATGTGAATGGGACATCAGATTTTTTTAATCTCCTGTATTGGTTAAATGCCAGCCAACCTTCACTTTTAAAAATTCTCAGTTCCACAATTGTACTTTCAATTAATTCCGCAACAATGTTTATTTTTAGTTTTATCCAGATCATAATGAATTTAGTTCATGATAAATTGAAAATAATCATGAGGTGCCTTATGTATGAGAATAATATAATATAACATTTTTTTTTTTTTTTGCATTTAATATATTACTTATTAAATTCTGAAATAAAATAATTGTTCCTTATTTCTATTGTTGCTATCGATATTCATACATGGGTGTAGACATGGTTGGCTATATCATAATTTAGGAGGTAGAGAAGAAAGAAAAAAAAAAACATTCGAAAAATGAAAATTGTCGAATGCGTCATCTATCAATTGAGAACTAATGTAAGCATTTCAGTAATAATCTGATCAAATCTCTCTTTCTGTATATTATAAATAATTAACAGTCTATTTCGCTGAATTGTGTTGTCAAATACAGCTTGTGTTTTCATCTCGTAGAACAATTCCCTCCGCTTTGCCAATGGTGAATAGAGAAGGTATTGTATTGCAACCAAATATAGGATACCGAAATTTCACCAGAACTGCTTGCTTTGAGACACCATGAATAAAAAAAGACATTTTTAAAAAGATTATAATATATGAATAAAAAGCTCAAAAATGAAAATTTCTTAAATACCAAAGTGGGCATTTATGTTTGGTATCTCCCAAGGCTGCAACACAAAGATTATCAAGAAAATCCCCAATTACACTTTATGTGGATTTTTTTTTCTAAAATTTAGATATTCTCCAAATGGCTCTAATGATTTTAATTAAAATATTGTATATTAAAGATATTTACATGACAAATAAAATTCATATCATAATTTTTTGGTAATAGTCTCTCAAGACATTTTTAATGTGGGTGAATTTTGCATAACTGGTAAACCTTATGAGATAGACGAAAACCTAACACACAAAAAATATTCTCGTTAAAATACATAATTTATGCCATATACATATTGGATATTCCTTGTTATTGGTTTCAGATATAAAATACTTATGCTCTTGTCATTCGGGAATATGTCCACCCCTAGCATACAAACAAACTAATTTCAGCCATAATATGACCAGCTATTAAAATATTTGACTATAGTTCTAGCTAGTGTATTCCCCTTTTCCATTCTACTTACAAGCAAGTAAGTAGATAAAAAGACCATTTCTGCTAATGTTATCTCGTTTAGCATGAAGTAGATGGAAGAGTAAGTTTTTTTAGAATAATTTGTAACAGATATGGCAAAAATCATGTGAATGGAACAACTCAGATTTCTTCTTTTTCACCTTTTCTACATGTACTCGATAGCAAGATTTATCGAAAATACATGTTTTGGGACCCCCTGAATCCAAACAAAGCACTTTTTTAAAAAGGTCAGTGTGTGTGCATGGTATATAAGTTTTTTGTCTTCCTAGGATGCGACACGAAGATTTCTCCCCGTTACAACTCAACGTTCTGGCCTGCTCCGCATTCTTCATAGCCTTTCCGTCCCTTTTTCCGCCAGCATCAGTACTACATTACAACCTTGCTAAAAACAGTTTACCATGAAATAATGAAGTTCCTTAAATACTGCAATTTAAATATATAGTCTTCCTCATTGCATTAATTCCTTCTCGCCTGATGATCAAATTGTTTACACCTGAAGGCAAAAATAATAATAAAAAAAAGTTTATAAATGACTAGTTTGGTTTATACTGTATGCTAATCGAACAGGGGGACCTCAAATCATATTTACGGCGAAATCTTGACATCGAATTTTTAGGTGGAACAATGCCTTCGTGCATTGTACGTGTAAAGAAAGTATAAGTTAACCAGTCTCAATGAGATCCTGTTCCTCCTCAACTGTGGTATTAATTACCACCACGAATATTGAGTTCCCGATAGTCGCATGACTCGTTGCCAATTCTGAGTTGCTAGACCATGCAATTCCAAGGATGCTGAGAACGAGCGACTGCAGGTCCAGATGAATTCGACACGAGCTCGACACAGGTAAATCGGGAATTATTCATCTCAACTGATGAAATCGAGCTGTCAATCACGGCGCAGTAAATTTTGTTGGTTCATCACCTGTGGACTCCTCCGTGGTCTAGCTACTGGTACCGACAAAAGAAATGGATTTTTCGAGCAAAAATCCTTAATATGGCTTCCTTCTGGAAGGGAAGTAAAACCGTTGTACTCGAGCCATAGATTTACAGTACATAAAGGAAACTCAAGTCTGATAAAGTGGCCTCTGAGCAGTATTAAACTGGTGTTTCATCTTCATAATAGAATGGGACGCTAAGAGTAAATAAAGTCCAATTTAATGTTCTGTAACGTTTTACTTTATCTTGTACGTAGGCACAATGCATACAGATTTGAATTACACTCAAAAATTAGATACTGAGAACCTTTTCCGCAAATGTTGGTTTTAAGAACCCCTTAGTCCAAAAAATAATGTTTATAAAAATGACTGTGCATATGTTTGTGGGCGGCTGTGTGTGAGCGCGCGCGTCTATGTGTTTCAGAGGACAGCATAACTCAAAAACGAAAATACCGATAAATGTCCAAACTGGAATTTTAAATTTAATATCTTCCAATGATACAACACTAAGATATTCTGAAAAAATCCACAATCCAATTACTCTTTATTTGAATTTTTTTCTCAATTTTTGTTTTCTTCAAAAATGATTGGCGATTTTGATTAAAATTTGACTATTTGGACATGACAATTGAGTTTTATTTATGGACACTTTTTAACTACTGTAGTTTTCAGGGTCTCATTCCATGTTAGGTGTGAAAAACTGCTCAATTTGGCTAAGAGGCCTCTTTATCAATCTTGAGGTTCTGTTACGTGCCGTAAATCTACTACACGAGGCCAACGGTTTTACTTCCCATCCGAAGGAAGCCATTATAAGCATTTTTACGCCCGAAAAAATCCATCGTCTTCCGCTGGGTTTGAAACCGTGACTTGTGTATATGAAGCTATCATGGTAATCGATTAAACACGGAGGGCGACATATCTTTAGGAAAATATCCTTGTCTGTGTGTATGTGTGTGTGTGTTTGGAAAGCACAGCTCAAAAACTAAAATGCTGTTAAATAACAAACTTGGTAGTTATGTATAATATCTTCCAAGAGTGTGACAGGTAGATTTACTCTTCGCACCAATCTACCCATTATACCAAAACATTTTGAGAAACTCGATAGTTCTGAATATTTTTACTCGAAAAGGATAGTTTGTGGTGAGCTTGAAAAACTTCCGTGTCGTACCTTTGCAAGATGCTCAACTTAAATACCAAGTTTTGTATTTACGAAATTTTCATTTTTGAGTTATGCTGTCCATACACACACATACACATGGGCCTTTTTTTAAAATGATTTTTTGGTACACAGGTCCTCAAAACATATATTTCTGGTGAAATCTCGGCATAGAACTTTTGGGTGGAATGCAACACCTTCTCTATCCATTATGTACATTGTACTTCAAGGGCTGTAGAAAGTAAAAATTTACTTTTTTACTCAGGGGACCTCAAAATATTATTTACAGTGAAATCCTTACTTCGAATTTTTGGGTGGAATACAATACCTTGTCTAGTTAATGCGTACATTGTATGAGTGCCAGAGAAAGTAAAAATGCAATTTTTTATTCAAGGAACTTCAAAACATGTATTTACGGTAAAATATCTGTATAGAATTTTGGGTGTAATGGAATATTATCTCTAATTGTGGAGTTTGTACGTGCTAGAGAAAGGAAAAAGGCTTCTTTTTATGTACCTCATTTCCGGTGTATCGAATATTTGGGTGGAATATGATACCTTCTATAGCTATTGTGAACATTATTCATTGGTAAAAAAGTAAAAAAAAAAAAAAAAAAAAAAAATCTGATGTGTTCCATTCACATGACTTTCTCTACATCTCTGCATCAAATTGTAGTTAAACAGCTTATGCTTCTATTTACTTCATGCTAATCGAGAAACATTAGCAGAAATAGTCTTATTATTTATTTCCTTCTAAGAAGAAGCGAAACGAGGGAGTACCATAAGTTAAAATGATAGCCGAAAGCTGATTGCTATGTAACTGAAGTTCCTTTGTTTGTATGTATGGTCAGGAGTTAATAAATTCTTGTATGAGAAATGTATATTTTTCAAATCAAAAACGAAAAACCAAGAATATCTTAAAAATTAGCAACTCCACGAAAAAAATCTTTATGACATAAACTGAGTGTTTTATCGCAAGCTACATTTGCTGTAGTGTAAGTTTCCGTCCCTCTGTTATAGTTTAGCAGTTATGCACAATTCCGTAAAATTCATCCAGAATAAAGTAGTCTTCAGAGGCTATTCCCAGAAAATTCAAGATACACATTTTATTTGTCAGTTAAATATCTGTGATATACGATATTTTAATCAAAATCGTTTGAGCTATTTTTAGGAAAATCAAAATGTTCAATATTTTTCCCATGTAAAGGGTTTTTTGGGGTGGGGGATTTTCTTGAAAATCTTCGTATCGCATCCTTGGAAGATACCAAACTTAAATACCAAGTTTGGGCTTTAATGGCTCTTTCGTGTTTGCGCTATGCTGCCCAAAGACACACACACACACACACACACACACATGGAAATTTTTCTAAAAATGCTTTTTTTGGGGGGGGGATTCAGGGAGTCTCAAAACATGTATTTCCGGTGAAATCTCGGTATCGAATATAATACATTCTCTATACACTATGTACATAGTTCGTATAGAGAAAGTAAAAAACAGCAAATAAAACGAAAATGTTTGTCACCTATGTAGGTGTTGCATACAAGAAGTTCAAAGCCCTAACTGAAAAGAACGCTGTAGGAATATAAGTATTTAAGCCACACGCGGATTTGTGGGATAGATGTAGAAGAGCAACTTGGAGTTTGTAATTTGAGACAAAGGGCACGAATCCATTAGCTAAGCAGCACTCTAGTTAAATTTGCACACACGATGTGATTACCAAAGCAGTCTAATGTATCCTCTACCGTTTCTTTTTCTTCATCTATCTTCGATTTTCTCAGGGCAAATTAACGTGACTGGGTGAAATTAAAGCAGATTTTTTGTGAGCCGGGCGGAGCAGTGATTATCAGCAAATGGTGCCTGATCACTTTACTCCACTACTCGCATAAAAGCTGATGGTATGAGACACTTAGGCGGTGCCGTGACTGCGTACAGTTTTGCCCAATGGGAATGAGGTTCCGGCTAATGTGCCTATGCACTTTGTACCGCCAGGCAGGTCGGGTCACTGGTCAAGTGCATGCTTGCGGAACACACGAGTGTGAGAGTAACAGCATGGCTTTCATCACAATGTACACTCAAGGGCAAAAAATGTGTCGATATAAGGTAAGAGCTTAGTAAAACAGCTCCTCCCACATTCATGGCTCCACCGGAATCAGGCTAGACAAGTTTAGCCTCTTGGATTTACTTTCTCTACACCAATGGTGTTATTAAGGAGAAACAGGCCGATTATTTTTATCTTCAGCTTTTCTTAAGGATATTCATCTGTGAAAAAATGGGGGTCGAAACTGCCATCATTCCTAAATATGGATTTTAGTGGCGGCTCGCGTTTGGTCGAGGGGTAATGCATGTGGGATTTGTGTTGGATAAAAAAGCCTCTGGGCCAGTTTCTCCGGTTTCCCCCTTCATTCATTTTACCAACACACTATAGTCACAATTACTTTCATCCATTTCACCATAGTTTCATAGAATCTTCTTCCTCGCTCTTATACAAAGAATCGGACTGATCACCCTTCCTGAGGCCGCGCCGTGGCCGAGTGGTTAGACCACTTGCCTCTCACCTAGACGGCCCGGGTTCGATCCCAAGCGACCGCATGGGAGGTTTGTGGTGGACAAAGCGGCGCAGGGGCGGGTTTTCTCCGGGTTATCCGGTTTCCACAGCCATTAAATTCCACCGGGGCTCCATCTTCATATATCATCAGTGTCATCGCCTGCGGTGCCAGAGAAGTAAAAGCGGGCGTTAAACACTACCAAAAAGCCTCTTCCTGGCGACTCTCTCTCTCTTTTCCAGTCTGTTATTTCCCAAACAGGCATCTCAATTCAGACTCTAGCTTCTTAAGTCTTCCATACAAGGAGGGTAAACAGCAAAACAAGAAGAATTTTTTCTTCATTTCTATAGCCCTCTTTAATTACTATGGCATACCAGGGGATTTCTCCTGAAACATCGCTGTTTTATTCTTTCATTTTTACTGCAGTTTTTCCACAGCTAATTCACTGCAGAATCCATACTACCTGATGGTGCAGGGTACAATATAGTTCTAATTAATACAATATTTTCACCACACCCAGAAAAACAAACCCAGGACCACCCAACCACGCAGTCGTTAGAAGAAATATTATTTAATTTTCAAACTTCCTGCTCTAATTTGATGTATCTTACAATTATACTTTGCTGTACAACGTATTAAAGCATATCATATAGCATTTAAAATGTTTATCTGTCGATATAACTTTCTATAAAGTTCTATAAAATTATAATAAATAATATGTGTGCTACTTCACATTACTTCTTACTTTCTCCAGCCCATGGATAGAGAAGGTATTGTGTTGCACACAAGAATTTCATGTCAAAATTTCACCGGAAATATATGTTTTCAGGTTTCCTGAGTCTGAAAAGAAACATTTTTAGAAAAAGGTCTGTGGGCAGCATAGTTCAAAATGTCCGTTAAATAACAAACTATGCATTTTAGTTTAGTATTTTTTAAGGATACAATACGAAGATTTTCAAGAAAATACCCCTACCCTAACATACATAGAAATATTTTACATTGAAATTTTTTCTAAAATTTTGATTTTCTCAAATATGGGTCTAACGATTTTGGTTTAAATATAGTATATTAAAGATATTTATATCACAAATGATATGCATATCTTGAATTTTATGAGAATAGCCTTGAAGACCAGTTTATTCTGAATGAATTTTTGCATAATTGGTAAACATTAAGAGTAGACAAAAATCTACCATACAAAAAATGAAGATTTGTTAAAACACATAATTTATGTCATATACGCTTTTTTGTAGAGCTGACTTTTTCTGAGATATTACCTATTGGTTTCAGCTTTAAAATACTTTTATACTTTTCTCAAAGTGAAGAACTTCAATTGTTTCACATAACTGGGAGCTTTTAAAGGATCTTATTATCGCTTTAGGCTAATGTATTCCCTCATTTTACTTCCATTTAAAAGGAATCTGGTAGTAAGACCAATATGCTAACATTTACCTCCATTAGCGTGATGTAGATAAAAGAATAATATTTTGTAAAAATAGTTTGTGTCTGGAACAGCTAAAGAAAGTTATGTGAATGGAGCACACAAGATTGTTCTATTGAATCATTCTTCTATTCTTGCGTAGGCTATTTACTTTCTCTGCTTCGTATTTAAAACATAGATATAAATTGTACTACATTCCAACCAAAATTTCTATACGCAGATCTAAACGGAAATACACGTCTGAATCCACAAAACCCATCTTTAAAAAAGCTCTGCCTCCTTGCGTACGTGCGTGCGCGCGTGTGTGTGTATGTGTGTGTGAAAAGCATTTCGATTAAATATCGTATATTAATATTTAGATTGCAAATAAAATGTATACCCGAACTTACTTGGAAGTCCTCTTCATTCTGAATGATTTTCCATATTCGGTAAACGGTAAGACCTCTACATTTTTTGTGGAGCAATCCTGACACATTCCTTGTTATTGGTTTCAATTTTATATTACCTGTACTTTTCTCAAATATGAAGTCTTCGGCCGCCTTTCCTTTGTTTTACTCCTGGCCATGAAAAGAGAACCGAATTTCAACGTTATTCAAATCGATAGCTTTTAAAAGAATTGGCTATCACTTTAGCCTTAGTGCATGCCCTTATTTGCCTTCTACTAACAGGAAGTAAGAAATAAAGCCATTTCTGTTTTTTGTTTCTCTCACTTAATAAGAAGATAGGAAAATAAAGTTTTGTAACAATAATTTGTTTGGAGAAAAGAAAATCATGTGAATAGAACTCATGAGATTCTTATATGCTTCATATTAATTCAGTTGCCCTCCGTGGTGTAATGGTCATCATCCTAACTTCATATACCCAAGGTCGCGGGTTCAAACCCGGCGGAGGACGATGGATTTTTTTGGATGTAAAAATCCTTAGCTTGGCTTCCTTCGGAAGCGATGTAAAGCCGTTGGTCCCGTGTCCTAGATTTACGACACGTAAAAGAACCTCTATCAGGAGGCCTCTGAGCAAAATTAAGCGGTCTTTCATGCCCAATTTAGAATGGGACGCTGAGAACTCTAGCAGTTAAAGAACGTCCATAAACTAAACACCATTTACATCCTATATTAATCCAGATAAACTTTAATTCGCACTTCGCTGTAGGATACAGTCGGCAAAGCGAAAGTTGGACTCTAAAAGAGGTGTGATGCCTTTGAAACTCCTATTCTTTGAACTGCCATAAGAAAAAAATCTGGCATGTTCCACTCACGTGACTTGTTCTACTTATTCTACTACATACTTCTATTTCAAACGCTAACTGTTGCTCTACTTTATAGTAATCGAGATTAGCCAGCAGGAATAATCTCTGGTTATTATGAACATTTTAATATAAGCGTAAATTAAGAGCATCATTGGATAGTAACATTCTTTGCAAGTACAAAGATGTATCAGTTGATATCCTTCCCTTTGCAATCTACAACACAAGGTTTTCAATCTCTAGTGACAGCTGGTTTCCAGAATTGAGGTGAAAGAGAGCACTTTTGGGCAATGATTTTATATTATTTTAACATCTGTTTAAAACAGACCAAAGATCTTGAGCGCTCGCAGCACGCGTTTGAGAATAGTGTTCCTTTTCGTGCCAAACTTCAAGAGTTTAAGAGAAGCTAAGTTTCATTAAAAATGAGGTTAACAGAGTCGGTGTATAGCAGTGATTGAAGAAAACAGCTGCTTTGGAAATAATACTCGGCGAAAACCTTTGGGTGGCTTTTAAGGAAATTGAGGCAACTATAGAGATTGGATACACAGTAGTTGCCAAAATATTGCAGGACTATCTCGATGTGAGGGAAGTGCCATTCTGTTGGGTTGCCTCACAATTTAACTGATTTGCAGACGCGCATCTGTATTGAATTCTGAATAGAAATGCTAGCCAGATCCGAGGAGGCAAATCTCGGCCGGTGATGAAACTTAAATTTACCAGATTGACTGTAAGACTAAACGTCTGTGTCTTTCCGAATGACGATCTTGCAAAGAAAGAGAAACGTCCGCGCAGCGTCAGAAAGAAAATGGTGGCCAATTTCATATTTAAATATCGTCATGTGACAACCATCCCTCTTGTGAAACAAAGGATAGTTACTGCATATGTTTCTTACCATATGTTTTTGAGAAGCTTCGTGAACTGCGGCAAAGGACATTACTACGAGGCATTCTGTTTCACCAACACAATGTCTGCGCACAGAGCCAATACAACGATCCAGTTTCTGCATTCCACAGAGGTTAAGATAATGACTCATCCCCCCCCCCTGCAATCTGACTACTTCTTGTTCACCACAATGCAATATCGTGCGTGAAAAGGGGTTTTCAAACCCTAAAGAGGGTATTACACCACCTAAAAAGTGGCAGGAGTCCTTTGAAAAGTGGTTGAGAGAATAAACGACAAATGACACATACATAAATGTACCATGAACCTTTATCTTCCTTTTTGTTTTAATTTAGGAGGCCCCAAAACATATATTTCCGGTGGAATCTCGGTATCGAATTTTTGAGTGGAATTCGAGGTGTGGTTACTGTCTTTTTATATCCTGACTATTCAAAGAGAATCACATTTTAAAGTCAATAGAGAGCAACCAGATTTTAAAAGAATTGAGGATCGCTTAGCTAGTGTATTCCTTCTAGTTGAAAGAAACTATGTAATGTCTTAGATCAGAACAAGATACTTGGGTTTAACAAAAAACCCTCCTAAAGTATAAATAAACAAAGTACATAGGGATAGAGAAGTACTGTATTCCACCCAAAAATTTGATGTCGAGATTTCACTGGAAATACATGTTTTAGAACCCCTTGAGTAAATAAAAGCATTTTCAGAAACAGATCCGTGTGTGTGTGTGTGTGTGTGTGTGTGTGTGTGTGTGTGTGTGTGTGTGTGGCCAGCATTGCTCAAAATCGAAAGGATGGTTAAATACCAAATTTGGTATTTAAGTTTGGTATCTGCCAAGGATGTGATAGGAACTACCCTTTATATGAAAAAAATATCAAAACTTTTGTTTTTCTTAAAATTGGCTCCAACGATTTTGATTAAAACACCACATATTAAAGCCATTTCTATCGCAAATAAAATTTATATTTTGAATTTTCTGGAAATAGCTTCTAAAGACCTGTTTATTCCGGATGAATTTTGCATAATTTGGCATAACTAGTAAACCATAAGAGATAAAAACTTACTATACAAAAAATGTAGATGATGTTAACATACACATGTTATGTCATTTACATTTTTTTCGTGGAGCTTACAGTTTTCGAGGTATTCATTGTTATTAGTTGCAGTTGTGAAGCACTTACACTTTTCTCAAACGGGAGTGTCCGTTTTTATTTTGTTCTACTCCTGGTCAAGCAAAGAAACGATCTACAATGAAAATCACATAACGATAGCTTTTAAAACATTTGACTATCACTTTAGCCTACATTTCCTTAGTTCCAGTCTACATATAAAGAACTAAGTAATAAAATTCTGCTAATGTTTATCTCGATTAGCATGGTGTTGAAAAAAGAAGTATCTTTTGTAAGAAGCTTCTTTATAGAGTAGCTAGAGAAAGTCATGTGAGTGTAACACATCAGATTTTTGAATTTGTAAATATATTTCTTCTTTAATTTCCACTGCAATTGTATCATAGCTAAATAATTAAGGTTCAGAAGATGACTTATTATATTAAGAACAAGCCTGCAAAAGTGTGATTATGTATTGCAAGTTATATCAGAGAAATAGGCACATGAATTCACATGTTTTAAGACTAAATTTTATAGCTTTTATGCTGATAGACTCGACCACATATGCAAACAACCACTTGAAATAATTGTCATGATTTATAGAATAATTCCTACAAATTTCGGGGAAAACTTTTGAATACTATAAGAGCAGTAGTAATTCAACTCACTTATGGTGTAATTTACGGATGTTCAGACTACCTTTTCTCCTTCAGTTATGGGTCCCCAAAACATGCATTTACGGTGACATTTCTGTATGGAATTTTCGGTTGGAATACAATACCTTTTTCAACATACTAGTATATTGTACATACGTGCTAGAGAAAATAAAAAAATCTTATGCGTACTATTCACATGACTTTCTCTATATCCCTGCAACAAATTACTCTTAAAAAGCTTTTGCTTCTATTTACTTCATGCTAATCTAGAAAAATTAGCAGAAATGGTCTTATTACCTTCTTCCTTGTAACTAGAAAGGAAATAAGGGAGTAGCATAGATTAAAGCGATAGTCAAAAGCTGAAGTTCCTTTGTTTGTATGGACATGAGTTGACAAATTCCTTATGAGAACAGTTAAGATTTTCAACCCTGAAAACAAAAACAGGGAATATCTCAAAAACGATCAACTCCAAGAAATAAATGTATACAACATAAATTGTGTAATGTGCTCTACATTTTTTGTCTGGTAAGTTTACCAGTTATACAAAATTCCGAAGAACTCACTCAGAATAAAGTAGCCTTCAGAGACTATTCCCACAGAAAATTCAAAATATACATTTTATTTGTCGGGTAAATATCTTTAATATTCGATATTTTAATCAAAATCGTTTGAGCCATTTTTTATAAAATCAAAATTTTAGAAAAAAGTTCCATGTAAAGGGTAGTTTGGGATGGGGGGGATTTTTTCTCAAAATCTTCGTGTCGCATCCCTGGAACATTCTAAACTTAAATACCAAGTTTAGTATTTTACCGACTTTTCGTTTTTGAGTTATCGTGTTCAGAGGCACACGGACACACTGACACACACGGACCTTTTTCTGAAATTACTTTTTTTTTAGATAAAGGGAACCCTAAAACATATATTTCCGGTGAAGTATCGATATAGAATTTTTTGGTGGAGTGCAATACCTTCTCTGTACACTATGTACATAGTTCGTATAAACAAAGTAAAAATCATTCAATAAAGAAAATAATGAGTAAATATGATACTGTATTCCGTTTTAAAATTTGTAAACATTTCTAGAAGATGTGCAAGTAAATGTATCGGGTCAGCAACAGCGTCGCAGATTATCTGAGCTGGTTGCCCTTCCTTGCCGAGCAACAAAGTGAACTCATCCTGTTCTTATTATTTATATAATATCTCTTTGGTCCTGACAGTATCAAATTGGACGTGTCAGACGTTTCCAAGAACTGGATCGAAGGCAAGATCTTGCTGACCAGACTTGCGTGTTTTCTTTCTTCCCTGGTTTACCGCATCATGAAGGAAATTGACAAGGATACGAGCTTGACTGACAAAGCCTTCTTTGCTATTTGAGGTTATGGCTTTGCGAGATAGGGAGCTAAAGAAAAGATCGACACGTCTCATGAACAATGTAACCAGCAGTGTTATGATTCTCAACACAGAAATTGTGTTATTCTTCTTGGCTGGTCACCTTATCGTCTTTGCTACGTTTCAAAATGGAACCATTGGCAGCAGAAATGTGTGATGCTTCAGCGCTCTGGATATCTAAGCTGCTCTGTCATGATATTTGGAGCGCTGTGCGCAGCCGCGATTATGAGAAATGTGTTCTTTTAAAACAGTGCTCTGCAAATAGAGGCCCGCGGACCACAGCTCCTACTGCCCCTCTCTCCAGACTTACGTACAGGAAATTCCTACCCTTCAATTCTAAGAACAAAATGAACAAGAAATAAATAAACGCTACTGTATTCCACCTATGTTTTTTCCTTACAAATATGGAATATCCGAGTATAAAAAATATACAAAAAGTATTACTTATGGAACCAATGTTTTATTTAAAAGGTGAATTTTGGGCGAAATTTCTTTTTTTACTTTCTCTACACGTACTATGTACATATTTTATGGAGAAGTTATTGCACTCCACCCAAAAATACCAAGATTTCACCAGAAATAAATGTTGTATGGTCCGCAATATAAAAAAAAAGTTATAGAAAAAGGTCCGTGTGTGTAACTGTTGGCTATCAACACCATAATTCAAGAAGGAAAAGTTGGTAAAATACCAAACTTGGTATTTAAGTTTAGTATCTTCCAGGGATACGACAAGAAAAGACATTTTAAGAAAAATCCTCCCACCCCAAGGAAAAAATCTCGGAAAGCTAGATTTTCTCAAAAATGGCTCTAACGATTTTGATTAAAATACCGCATATTAAAAATATCTATAGGCAAATAAAATGAATATCTTGAATTTTCTGGGAATAGACTCGGAAGACCTCTTTATTCTGATTTTTTTCTGAATTTTACTTAACTGGTAAACCGTAAGAGATAAGCGAATGTTACTACACAAAACATTTAGATCACGTTAAATCACACAGTTTAGGTCATTTACGTTTTTTCATGGAATTTACCATTTCTGAGATATTCCTTGTTATTTGTTTCAGATTGAAATACTTAACATTTTTCTCACATGGAAAGTTTTAAACCCTGCATAGAAACGGATTTCAACCACATGGCAACCAATTTTTAAAGGATTTGATTATCGTTTTAGCCGTGTATTCCCTTATTTTGCTTCTACTTACAAGGAATCAAGTAATTAAGATAATTTCCGCTACTGTTTATTTCGATTATCATAAAGTAGATAGAAAAATATGATTTAATAATATCAAAATAATAATAAAAATAAAAACAATAATCAGAATTCGTTACAGCGATGTAGAGAAAAGCATGTGAAGGAACACATCAGATTCTTTTTACTTAATCTACCCCTCATCCACCAAACCATTTGATGTTGAGATTTAACCAAAACTGCACACTATGTTACCGTATAAATTAAAAAAAATGTATTTTGTCTTCCATTCATATGACTTTCTATACATTTTCTGTATCAAACTGTTCTTAAAAGATTCTTAGTTTATCTACTACTTATCAATTAGCGGAAATGGTTTATTACTTAGTTCCTTATAAGCAAAAGAGAAACAAGGAAATACACTAGACGAAAGCGATAATCAAATATTTTAAAAGCTAGTTATCATATGTTTAAAATAGTTCTCTTTGCACGAGGTGTAAAACAATAGAAACAGGAGTGACAAAGTCCTGTATGAAAAAAAAAACTTCAAGTGTTTTAAAATTGAAACCAAGAACAAGATCTATATTTTTTGTGTAGTGCGTTACGCATTCCGTTTTTTTTTTTGTTTTTTTTTTTTAATACAGTTCCGGTGTCTGGTCGGAGCTCAGGCGCTGTATACCCTACTTTTATTTACCTAATTGTTTTACTTTGTTTACACACACACACAAACATATAACACCCATGCCCAAGGCGGGACTCGAACCAACGATCCCTGGCGCTACGAAGCACCAAAGCGAGACGTCATGGCGAGCCGGCGTGGGGGCCGGCCGGTTGAGTGTTACAGTTCACCAAAATGCGAAAGTCTTTAAGGGTATAGAGGATTTCAGAGGTTATTCCTAGGAAATTGAAGACCTTATTTTACATGTATGCTCTTTAATAGCGGAAATGCGGAGAATGAGAGTCACTTAAGAGTTGCAATTCACCCCTCCCCCAAAAAGAGGTTGGATTTTTTCTGTAAATCGATATGTTTTCATTAGAAATATTTACTAACTTTGTGCAAAATTTACGACGCTAACTTTTTTTTTTTTTGTAGTTTTGTAGTTAGTTGGTCATATCGGACGATGAATGAAATTGGTGAAATGATGCTCAAATGATCTCGGAGTCCGCGGAGAGTAACTCACCCTAAGTGAGATTCGAACTGACGACCTTTTGAATGGGAGGCAGACACCCTACCACCAAACTGTCCAGGCGGGCTTGACGTTAACTTATCGCTAAGTAGTGTTAGTAATTCAAAATTAATATAAATGTTACTAGCCGTTATTTCCGCCACGTGCAGGTAACCACGGTCACCAAGATGCAGTAAAGTAAACAAAAAAGAACATTTAAACATTTAAAACTTATCGTTCTTCATTTATTAAAACATTTCTTAGAAAATGAAGTTGAATAAAAAAAAGTGTCTTATACAAGTTACGGAAATTATGAACACGGACAGTTAAATCTTGAAAATTAAATACTGATTTATTGAATCTCCTGTTTGCCATACAGATGCGGTAACGAACTGTGGCAGCCGACAGGTTAATCGCCAACAGTCACACCAGACTGCATAGCTTACGAGGATCAATGTAATGATTTAAATTACTTTTAGAGTCTTTAGCTGATATTTTTCACCAACATAAGCACTGTTATTAATATTGTAAGACAAATAATAATAATAAATGCTGAATTGTATTTGAAGGGAATGACGGTCACATGAACCGCCATTACCTTCATGAACGTTACAGATAATGCTTCACAACCAACATATAGTGTTTTCTCTCTCAAAAGAAAATTTATTCCAATAATCAGCAATAAATATGCTACGCGTTTTATAAACAGATTGAACAAATTTAAAACAATAAAATATAGTTAAAATGTCTTGATTTTCTGGACGAAATGGTTCTATATCCTTGCTAATGGAGCGCAACACACGATAGACATTTCTGTCAATACGAAGCGATATTACAGCAATGAACGTAGTTCCCTCCTGACTGCCATTCCCTACATCTCCTATGGCATTTTAATTAAAATGGGGTACTAAGCATATTTAATTGACTTTGTATTTCTAATGGCGATTTCAAAGATTTTATATGTCGGAAAAGCTTGTTTCTTTTATTATAGACAAATTCGTGTGCATGCTGGAACGGGTGGTATTTTGCGTATATACGGAGATTTACCAAATAAATATATAAACGAGTATTATATAAATAATAAATGGTTTTCTAATATTCTGAAACATATTTCTCCACCAAGTACTACCACAATATAAAATTAGACACATAAATTTATATACACACACTAACCTTAACGAATTCTTACCTAACCTCACGCTAAATTTGAAAACCACAGGTCCCAGTGGTTTCGTCTACAGAAAGAGACAGTTAAAAAAAGGAAAAAAATCAGCATACTCCTTCACCAACCGGTGAATTATTTGCTACGGGTTTTCACGACGTAGTAATCCTGCCGAGAGCGACATATGGCGTTCTTGCATACCAATTGTTACAGAAAACAAGCCTTTTCTTTATAAGTCCAGCATTTTAGCATATACCTACACATTATAAACCATTTATTATTCATATAATACTCGTTTATGCATAATTATTTTGTAAATATCCGTCGCATGCGCAAAATACCAATCGTTCTAGCATGCACACGAACTCGTCTATAATAAAGAAAACAAGCTTTTCCCACAAATAAAATCTTTGAAATCGTCATCAGAAACACAAATTCAATCAATCACATTTAGTGTTATTCGATTTTTAGAGCGGCCGAAGTTCTGCATAGTAACCTAAAATTGTTAGTCATTTATGAGAAAATGAAAATTTTCAAAACATTTTTCAAGTAATGCATAATTTGACGTGGAAGAATTTTATTTAAAATTTGTGATGAATGTTTGGAAAATGCTGAACTTAATTATTACGTTTGGTATTTAACCGATTTTTCGTAAGTGATATTTAACCGGCAGGCAAACACATGGACGCGAGAAAATCAGTTTCTCGTTAAATTTAGGTTTCTGTTTTTAAGTATTATCTTAATCCAACACATACAATGTAATGAACGCAAAGTATTTTCAGCCTAATATTTAAATGTCATAAAACTATTTGAATCCGTTGATCACTTTTGTAAAAGACTTAAGGTTATTCAGCAAGTTTGTTTGTTTTTTTTTTTTTTTTTTACAATAATATCTCGATTTAAAGTTTTCTATTGGTTAATTTTCATCGGAAAAAATATTAAAACATTATGGACCCAGAGTTCAATTGTAGTTTTGTCTCGCTGATCTTTTAAAATTCCAAACTCTACGTTTAAATGACCTGAAGTAGGTTTGTGCAAGCTCCACGTGACATTTTAATGTTTTACATTCTTCTAATCCTGCCTGTTTCTTTAAAATGTTCCTTATAAGTAACCTCCAAATTTCGTGTTCCAACTTATAACCTTTTTATTCTGTCATTAGAGCCGCTTATGGTTACTTAGTGGTCTGTTATAAATGTGTAGAGCAAAAAACTACAGAGCATAGCCGCAAAATGCAGCTGAAGTATGTTTTTGTAAGGAGTGGAGCATTTGACCGTAACGACACAGCATAGCCGAGAGGTCTGTCAAACTACAACCCGATGATCAAAAAAGTCAAATCCATGCCACTTAGTGGTTTTTAAATCGTATTATGTTACTGTTATTAATACTTTTAAATTGGGATCGCATAAGGAAGTTTTACCATTCGTTTCTTTCAATCTTCCAGTATTAGTACCTTGTGCGTAGATAATGGGGATCTAATATTGGAATATCAAATATCTTATATAAAGAATATTGTAAAGATTGCAAGAGGTATATCAAAAGCGTCAGATTCCCAACCCTTACATTCTGAGTTATTTAAATCGTCAAATAATCTCCTTTTTTTAACAATATAAAAAAAATATGGGTAATTATTTACAAGTTGGGCCGCTACATCTCTCCACTGCGCGGGACCGGTGTAGTTAAAGAGGGATTATGGGTGGGGAGATGGTTTAAAAAACTAATGTTGTATCCATTGCGCTGTTAGGAGTTGTTGGAAATATCGATAATGAGCTACTACGACGGTATAAAATTAGAAACATAAATTTATATACACACACTCTCTTACAGTTTACCATTCATATAAATATTATACAAAAGTCATTCAGAACGAAGAGGTCTTGAGAGGCCATTTCCAGAAAATTCAGCATGTACATTTTATTTTTCATATGAGTATAATATAGGATATTTTAATCAAAATCGTTAGTAATTTTTGAGAAAATTAAAATATTAGAAATGTTTCTATGTAAAGGACATTTGGGAGTGGGGGGGGGATTCTCTCGAAAATCATCGTACGGCATCCTTGAAAGATAAATTTAAATTACTTAGTTTGGTATTTAATGGACATTTCGTCTTTGAGCTATGCTGCTCATAACTCTGAAGATTCCCATTAAGTTTTGCAGAATGTTACATAATTGTTAAATTGTAATAGATAAGACAAAATCTTACTCAGTAACAAAATGTAGATATCATTAAAACGCTTAATTTGTCATTTACATTAACGTTCTTCGAGATATTAATTTTTATTGTATTCAATTTTAAACTAATTAACTTTTCTTAAACGGAGCCATGCATAGCGACCATTTTGTAACATTTGACTATTCTTTTAGCCTAATTTATTCTCTTGTTTCCATTCTACTTACTAGAAAGCCATTATAGGATCAATTCTGCTAATATGCACTAGCCCGGCGTAAATAAAAGAATAATATTTTGTAGGAAAATTTGTTTGTGGAAATGAGAAAGTTACGAATGGAACAGGTCAGATAATTTTTACTACTTTTCTCCAATTTTCTGAAAACAAAGAATGCATATTTAAAGGGGAAAACGGTGAACACTTACTTAGTTTCAGTTTACAGCTGATTGAAATCTAAAAAGAAGCATTAAAATCGTCTTCTGCACTCGCGAAGTAAAACACGCTTAACAAAGTAACGACGTACGGACTTACTGCAAAAGAACACGACACCAACTAAGACCTGTGACATGTTAACTACTGCCGCTGTGGACATTCTGGGAAGTAAAGGTATTAGCTGTCAGTTGCGAATCGCCCCTCTGGCGTGCCTTATGTCGAAGTGAATTGCTATACGCAATAGTTTACTGTGCTCGGTCAGGCCAACAATCTTGCGTATGAAACTGGTGGATTTATAAGGAAGAATTTGAAAGGACTGCTGCACTAAAGGTAATTAATACCCTTTTACTGTCGCTTTCGATAGTCAAACTTTGAATTGCTATGCAGGTAAAACAGAGGAGAGAAACGAGAGGAAATTCTAAATTTTACGTTCTCTAGAGGTACATGACCCTTCGGTGGAGAAGCTATTGCACTCTACCCAAAAATTCGATACGGAGATTTCATATGAAATAAAGGTTTTATAAAAAAAAATACTTTTAGAAAAATATATGTGTATGTGAGTGTCTGTGAGCAAGATAGCTCAAAAACAAAATGTCAGTAAAATACAAAACGTCGGTAAAATACCAAATGTGGTATTTAAGTTTAGTATCTTCCAAGGAAGCGAGCATAGATTTAAGGAAAATACCATACAAAACTACTTTTTACACAAATATTTTCGAAAATGTTTACTTTCTTAATAATCGCTCTTACAGTTTTGATTAAAATGCCGTATATTAAAGATACTTATATCATAAATAAAATACATATCTTGAATTTTCTGGAAAAAAAAAACTCAGAAGAGCTCTTCATTATAGATGCATTTTGCTTAATATTGCCTAACTAGTAAACCGTAGAGATCTCAAAAAATGTAGATTTCGGTAAAAAAAAAAAACAATATTTTTTCATATACATTTTTTGTGGAGGTCACCATTTCCGAGATATTCCTTGTTATTGGTTTCAGTTTCGAAATACTTAAACTTTAAACATAGGGGAGCTTTTCAACTCCTGGCAATGCAAAGAAACTGATTTCAACCACATGGCAAGCAGCTTTTAAAATATTTGACTCACTTTAACTTGGTGCGTTCCCTTGTTTCCCTTCTACTTACAAGAAAGCAAGTAATAAGACTA
This sequence comes from Hymenopus coronatus, assembly GCA_030762935.1. Classification (NCBI taxonomy): domain Eukaryota; kingdom Metazoa; phylum Arthropoda; class Insecta; order Mantodea; family Hymenopodidae; genus Hymenopus; species Hymenopus coronatus. The sequence goes on from CM060894.1 coordinate 67,900,650, forward strand.
CTTCTGCACAATTAGCACAAAGTAGGTAGAAGAATAAGGGTTTGGTTACTATGTAGAGCTTCGGCTGCTCTAAAAATCGAATGAAACTAAGTGAGATTGACTTTGTATTTCTGGTGACGATTTCAGAGTTTTTTTTCTGTCGGAGAAGCTTGTTACTTTGTATATATAGTGTATAGAGAAGGATTTGTAATGCACCAAAAGATTCGATACCGAGATTTCACCGGAAATATTTGTTTTAGGGTCCCTTGTATCCAAAGAAAGCATTTTCATGAAATGGTCCTGTGTGTTCGTGTGTCAGTGTGTTTGTGAACACGAAAACTCAAAAACGAAAAGTCGTTAAAATGCCAAAGTTGGTATTTAAGTTTATTATCTTCTAGGGATGCGACACGAAGATTTTTAGAAAAATCCCCTTACCACCACCTATCCTTTACATGGAACTTTTTTTGAAGATTTTCACTATCTCAAAAATGGCTCAAACAATTTTTATTAAAATATCGTATATTAAAGATATTTACCTGACAAATAAAATGTAGATCTTGAGTTTTCTAGGAATAGCCTCTGAAGACTACTTTATTCTGGATGAATTTTACGGAATCTTGTATAAGTGCTAAACCGTAAGATATGGACAAAAACTTACCACACAAAAAATGTAGAGCACTTTAAAAGGCACAATTTATGTTATATACATTTTTCCCTGGACTTGACGGTTTTTGTGATATACCTTGTTAGTGGTTTCACATTTAAAAAAACTTATATTTTCTCATACAGGAATTTGTCAACTCCTGTCCATATAAACAAAGGAACTTCAGTCACATAGCAACCAACTTTTGACTAACACTTTAAACTATAGTTCTTCCTTATTTCGCTTCCACTTACAAGGAAGCAAGTAATAAGACTATTTCTGCTATTTTTTTCTTGATTAGCATGAAGTTAATAAAATCATTAGCATTTTTACAATAATTTGTTGCAGAGATGTACAGAAAGTCATGTGAATGGAACACATCAGATTTTTGTTTATTATAGACGAATTCCTGTGCATTCAGGAACGGTTGATATTTTGCGTTTATGACGGATTTTACCAAATAATTATATATATATATATATATATATATATATATATATATATAAACGAATATTATATGAATAGTAAATGGTTTATGATGTATAGGTATGCTGCAATACTGAATATATAATGAAAATTCTTGGTTTCATTGCTAGCGGAGGACTCAGTAACTATTAGCATGCAAAAACGTCATATGTTGCTCTTGGCATGATTACCGCGTCGTGAGAACCCGTAGCAATAACTATTTTCTATTTTTTTATCTGTTTCTGTAGACGAAACCACTGGGTCCGGTGGTTTTCAAATTTAGCGTAAGGTTAGGTTCGAATTCTTTAAGGTTAGTGTGTGTATATAGATTTGTTTCTAATTTTCTATTGGGTAGTACTTGACAGAGTAGTATGTTTCAGAACTTTATAAAATCACTTATTATCTATATAATACTCGTTTATATATACTTATTTAGTAAATATCCGTCATATACGCAAAATACCAACCGTTCTAGCAGGCACCCGAATTTGTTTATAATAAAAATAAGTTTTTCTGACAAATAAAACCTTTTAAATAGTCATAAATATAAAGTAAATCAATCGCACTTAGTTTTATTCGATTTTTGGAGCGGTCCAAGTCCTGCGTAGTTACCCATTTTTTTTTATAGAGTTCACAATTTTCGAGATACTTCTTGTTATTGGTTTCAGTTTTAAAATGCTTAAACTTTAAACAAAGTTTTTCAACTCCTGCAATTCAAAGAAACGGATTTCAATCCCACAGCAACCAGCTTTCAAAATATTTGACTCGCATTAACCTAGTGTATTCCCTTATTTCCCTTCTAGTTACAAGAAAGCAAAAAAATAAGACCATTTCTGCTAATGTTTTACTCAATTCACACAAAATAGATAGAAAAATAAGGGTTTTAACAATAATTTGTTACAGAGATGTTAAGCAAGCTATGTGAATGGAACATATATTGTTTTACTTCCTCTAGTACGTTTGTACATTGCACTTAGTACATAGAGAAGGTATTGTATTCCATCCAAAAATTTCCTATATAATTTTACCGGAAGCGTGCTCGCGCGCGCGCGTGTGTGTGTGTGTGTGTGTGTGTGTGTGTGTGTGTCTTTGGGCAGAATAGCTAAAAAATAGCTCCATTAAATACCAAACTTGCTATTTAAGTTTAATATCTTCCAAGGATGGTACAAGATTTTTATCCTGCAGGATACGTTTGAACAGTTCATTTAGGTTATGTCCTGCACTCTCGTGCAGAAAACAGTATTTGTTTTGGCAGCATAGCCCAAAAACGAAAAATCCGTTAAATACCAAACTTGCTATTTAAGTTTGGTATCTTCCAAGGATGGTGCAAGATTTTTGTCTTGCAGGGTACTTTTGAACAGTTCAGTTTAGGTTATTTCATTGAAATATCTATATGGATTTTCGGATAGAATGTGATAGTCCTGTATACTATAGGCAGATGGTAAAAATAGAAAGTGGTTTTCTATATTCGAAGAATTCTCAAAATTTGTACCCATTTTTGTTGAAACTTCAATAAGGAATATTTGCATGAAATGAATACTTCATGTACCATTAAACATAGCAAACGAAGTATCACGTGCAACAGTTTGATTTGTTTGTGTTTTCACTAGAATTTCTTCTGACTAGTTTTTGCTAAAATTGAATACAAATGTTATTTATTTCCAGGTAGAAAAAGTAACTAAGAGAATACGTTACCCTAAAACGATAGTCAATATTTTAAAAGCTAGTCGCTATGTAATGACTTCAAGACTATGTAGTCATTGCAGCAAGTAAAGAGAGAGAGAAAGAGAGAAGGGCGAAGATCAAAATACGAACGATGACTTCCCATTTAAGAAAACCTTAGGCATTAAACAACTTAAGACAAAGAGCATATCGTAAATTATTAGCTCCATAGAAAATGTATTTGATATAAATCATGAGCTTTAATGAGATCTACTTTTTTGCAATAATATCTTGTGCATTTCTTAAGGTTTTCGGATTCGAATTCATTAGTTATCAAAAACTATCCAAAAGGATAATTAATCCAAAAGAATAATTAATACAAGAGAATAAAAGAAAAAGCATTTCACAGATATTTCTCGCAAAAAAGATGGACGAATTTTCCTGCAAATCTTCGTGTCGCTTCCTTGGAAGATTCTGAACTTAAATATAAAGTTTGGTATTTAATATATTAGTCTAGTTACGCTATTCACACATTGATGTTACATTCTCTTGTCGTTTACTACCTATTCTACAAAAAAATAATTTTACAAAACCTCATTTTTCTATCTACTTCACGTGTATCGATATGCACTTTTATAAATATATTGTAGATACGCGGGAATAAACGAATCCACTAGGCTAAAGCGACAGCCAAATCTGTCAAGAGCTGGTCACTATGTAAAGCATCGGTATGTCTTTCTCTTTACTTGACGAGCAGAAAGAAAACTAAATATTTTTCACCCTGAAGACGAGGAAGATGCACTTCTTCGAAACGTTGGTGTCAAGCCAAGTTATTACCTGGCTAGAAGCCCGAGAAGATTTTGAATTAAATATTTTTCATTTGAAAAATGTAATAGTAATCCAAAGTTCAGGATTATTCCAATTCTGGAAACCAATATTCAGGAAACAGTGAACTCCGCGCGCGCGCACACACACAAACACACACACACACTCACACTCTCACACTCACACTCTCACACACACTGACACTCACACTCTCGCACACAATCTCACACACACTCACACTCTCACACACAATCTCACACACTCTCACACACACTCTCACACACAATCTCACACACACTCTCACACACACTCACACTCTCACACTCTCACACACTCTCACACACACTCACACTCTCACACTCTCACACACACTCACACTCTCACACACACTCACACACTCTCCCTCACTCTCACACTCTCACACTCACACTCTCACACTCACACTCTCACACTCACACTCACACACTCACACTCTCACACTCTCACACTCTCACACTCACACACTCACACTCTCACTCTCACACTCACACTCTCTCTCTCACACTCACTCACTCTCTCTCACACTCACTCACACTCTCACACTCTCACTTACACACTCTCACACACTCTCACTCACACACCACACACTCACACACCACACACTCACACTCACACACACACCACACACACACCCCACACACACCACACACCACACATACGTAGACACCACACACACACATCACACACACACCACTCACACCATCACACACACCACACACACCACACACACCACACACACACACCACACACACACACCACACACCACACACACACCACACACACCACACGTACACCACACACTCATACTCACGCACACACTCACGCACACACTCACACACACTCACACTCACAATCAAACACAAACACACACACTCACACACACACTCACGCACACACTCACACACACTCACGCACACACTCACACACACTCACAATCAAACACAAACACACACACTCACACACACACTCACACTCTCTCACACACTCACACTCTCTCACACACTCACACACTCACACATTCTCATACATTCTCACACTCACACCCACGTACTAGGTACATAGTGTATAGAGGAGAGATTATATTCCACCAAAAAATTCGATACCGAGATGCTTAGAGATTCCCTGAATCCAAAAACGCATTAAAAAAATATCCGTGTGAATGTCTGCGGAAAGCATAGCTCAGAAACTAAAAGACCGATAATACCAAACTTATTTAAGTGTGATATCTTCTAAGGATGCGACACGAAGATTTTCAAAAAAATCTCTCCACCCCAAACTACCCTTTATATGGAGATACTTTTAAACTTATTTCTCAAAAACAGCTAACGAGTTTGATTAAAATACCATATATTAAAAGTTATGTATATCACAGATACAATACATATCTCGAATTTTATCGAATAACTTCTGAAGACCTGTTTATTTTTGATGAATTTTGAATAAATTGTAAACCGTAAGAGATACACAAAACTTATTACACAAAAGTTTATATCTGGCTAAAGCACACAATTAGTCGTATACATTTTTATTGCAGTTTACCATTTCCGAGCTATTTCTTGTTATTGCTTTCACTTTGAAACTACGCCTCTTATCAAACAGGGTTACCTTTTCTTACATCTCTCTTTGTTTTTCTGGAAATTCATAGCAAACTAAATTTAATTTTTCACGAAAATTATACTATAGTTTTAACCTGGTATATTCCCTTATTTCCCTTCTTATAAGGAACTAAGTAGCACGACCAATTGTGTTAATATTTATCCTGTATATCTTGAATAATCTTTTAAGAATAGTGTCTTTGCAGAACAGGTAGAGAAAGACATGTAAATCTAAGATATCAAATTTTTTAAATACAGGGACCTTAAAATGTGTATTTCTAGTGAAATATCGGTATCATATTTTTGGGAGGAATGCAATACCTTCTCTACTACATACCAAGTAATGTTTCTCTTGTACGAGCGCATGTGTAAATAATGCTACGTATATTTTAACTTTCTCCACACGTACTATGTACGTAATGTATAGAGAAGGTATTGCATTCCACCCAGAAAAGTCGATACCAAGATTTCACCGGAAATTGTTTTAGGGTCCCCTGTATCGAGAAAAAGCCTTCTTAGAAAAACGTCCGTGTGTGTCCATGTGTCTGTGAACACGATAGCTCGAAAACGAAAAGTTGGTAAAATACCAAGCTTGGTGTTTAAGTTTAGCATCTTACAGGGATGCGACACGAAGATTTTGAGAAAATCATCTCCCACTAACTACCCTTTACATGGAAAAAATTGAATATTTTGTTTTTCTCAAATATCGCTCTAATGATTTGATTAAATTACCGTGTATTAAAGATGTTTATATGCAGAATAAAAGTAGATCTCCAATTTTCTGGGAACAGTCTGTGAAGACCTCTTTCATCTGAATGAATTTTGCTGAATTTTGTAAAATTGGCAAAACGTAAGATATAGACAAAAACTTATACACAAAAATGTAGATAAAGTTAAAAAACACCTTGTAATATACGATGTTTTCATGGAATTGACAATTTCAAAAATGTTTTCAGATTCAAAATACTTAGCTTTTCTCGTACTCCTGGTCCAGCATAGAAGCGAATTTCAACCACATTGCAATCAGCTTTTAAAGCATTTGACTATCATTTTGGCCTAGTGTATCCCCTTATTTTCCTTCTACTTACAGAGAAGCAAGTAATTATGACGAAAAGACCATTAAATACCAAACTTGGTATTTAAGTTTGGTATCTTCCAAGGATACAGCACGAAGATTTTCAAGAAAATCCCACCACCCCAAAGTACCCTTTACATGGAAAACGTTTTGATTTGCCGTAAGATGGCGCTAACGATGTTGATTAAAATCTGTTATACTTGAGATATTTACATTCCAAATAAGATGTATATCTTCAATTCTCTGGTAATAGCCTCTAAACATCTCTTTATTCTGGATAATTTTTATTGAATTGTGCATAACTAGTAAACCGTAAGAGATAGTCAAAAATTTATTATACAAAAAATGTAAAGCACGAAAGAGCGCTATTTATGTCATTTACATTTTTTCCGTGAAGTTGACCATTTTCGAGATATTCCTTGTTATTGACTTTTCTCATATGGGAACTTGTCAACCCCTGTTCAAGCGAAGAAGCGGATTTCAATTGCATAGCAGCTACATTTTAAAACATTTTACTGTCGGTTTAACTAGTGTATTTCCTTATTTTTACCTATATGTATAAGGAACTAAGTAATAAGACCATTTCTGCTAATGTTTTAGCATTAAATAGATACAGTAATACGCTTATTAACAATCATTTGTTATAGAGATGTAGAGAAGTTATGTGAATGGAACATATCAGATTCTTATACAAAGTAAACGTGTCCATCTGTGTTGGGCAAAACCAATAATGCGAGCCTAGGACTGCTTAAATAGTGCTAATGCGGTGTTTTTTGCGTGTTTTTTTTTTTTTTTTTTTTCCACCAAGAGCTCGCATATTTCACCCGCGGAAGACCCCAAACACGAGTACTGCGCAGCTGTCATCGGGGACGATGACATGCGCATGCCATAGGCGTAGGATTGCGGAAGAATTTTTGGTAAAGTTGCGCATATCGAAGTCGAGCACGATAGGAATGTACCAGAGAAAATAAACAGCAGACACCCTCCGCATACCACACTTCATTCCGTTTGGCTGCAGTATAAATCATAGACACCATCGCTGTGAATAAAACAGTCACAGTGAATAATGCACGCCTAGACCTAATCACAATTAGTTGTATGCGCGCTGCACAGTGGCGCGGATTCCTAACTCGACACCCGCTAATGTTTTATGTTCCTAAACGTATTAACAGTTACAAAACACGTACACCTTTCTGATTTAGGGCTTAGGATGTGGAGGGCTGTAATCGGCTTCCCTTTACGTTGTGATTCTTCACAGAGACAAATGAAATGTGTTATAAATCTTGTGTGTTCCATTCATATGGCTTTATGTACCTGTTTTATAAACAAACTATTCTTACAAAATATTATTCTTTATCTGAACTATTTTTGTTTTCTCTAAACCTACTAAGTACATAGTGTATAGAGAAGGTATTGTATTTCACCCAAAAATTCGATACCGCGATTTCAACGAAATACATATTATGGGGCCCCCTGAATCCAAAAATAGAATTTTAGGAAAAAGGTCCTTGTGTGTAGGTGTGGGTCTGTGTACAGCATAACTCAAAAATGAAGAGACCGTTAAATACCAATCTTGTTATTTAAGCTTAGTATCTTCCAAGAATGCGTCACAAAGATTTTCAAGATAATCCTCCCACCCCAAACTACACTTAACATGGAAAAACATTTCGTAATTGTTAATTTTCCCAAAAATGGCTCTAACGATTTTGATTAAAATCTCTTATATTTAAGATAGTTACGTGTCAAATAAAATGTATATCTTGAATTTTCTAGGAATAGCCTCTAAAGACCTCTTTATTCTGGGTGATATTTATTGAATTTTGCATAAATGGTAAACCGTAAGAAATAAACAAAAATTACCACACAAAAATGTAGATAATAATAAAATACATAATTTATATAATATATTTTTTTCCTGGAAATGATCGTTTTTTAGATATTCCTAATTATTGGTTTTAGCTTTAAAACATTCATACTTTTGTCAACTCCTTCCATAGAAACAAAGGAACTTCAGTCACATAGGTACCAGCTTTTGACTATCACTTTAGCCTATTGTACTCGCTTATTTCGCTTCTACTAACATGGAAGCAATTATAAGGCTATTTATGCTAATTTTACTCTATTAGCATGAAGTAAATAGAAGCATATGTTTCTTAATAATTTGTTGTAGAGAATTTTTTTGCATAGTTTTTAACGCCTGCTTTAACTACATGTGGCACCGCAGGTGACGACACCGATGATCCATGAATGAAGACGGAGTAACGGTAGAATACAATGTGGGGAGAAATCCCCCCCTGCGCCTCTTTGTCCACCTCAAATCTCATATGCGGTCGCTTGGGATCGAACCCGGGCCGTCTAGGTGAGAGGCGAGTGAAAAAACACGATACAAATAAATATAAATATTAGCAGAATTATTCTTATTCAATGCTTCCTCGGAAGTAGAAAGGACATAATGCAGGAACTAGGCTAAAGCGATAGTCAAATCCTTGAAAAGCTGGTTATGGGATGCATTTGAAATTCGAGTTTCTTTGCATGATCAGGAGTGAAACAAATGTATGTATTTATTTCTCTGCAAGTGGGTATCACCCGGTGGCAGAGTTATATATGTATACAAGATATATAAACAATAATTCACAGCTGCTAGTTTATGGCTTTGTAAGCTAGATATAATAGTTATTTACACAAATATGAAAACATTAATTTTTCTCTCAATTGAGATTAATTAATTTCATAATTAGAATCACCAACCAATTTAACATTTGTATTTACAACAATATGAAATCACAAGCATTTCATTTAAGGAATATTTACAAAAAGTATCCAACATTAAAATCAAGATCTTTCCTAAATTTCTTCAGAGACAGGGGACAACCCCGAAAGGCTGCTCCAGGCAATTCATTCCAGTCTTTTATGGCTCTATTTACAAAGGAGATCTTTCCCACATCAGTTCTGTATCTTCTACCCTTAATTTTGAACGGATGATCGTTTCGTGCATAGTAAGTTGGGTTTTCCAGTTTGTCAGTAACGTCCTCCCATGCGTTTAAGCCAGCGTAACCTTTAAATAAAGCGCACAACCTCTGTTTCTCACGCCTAACTTTCAACGGCTCCCATTTTATTTCCTCAGCGTTTGGAGGCCCAAAATATTTACCCCTTTTTATGAATTTTATAGCCCTTTTCTGGATCTTTTGTAACGAATCAATTTGATTTACTCTATACGGGTCCCAACAAGTTACTCCAAATTCCATGACCGGCCGCACTAAGGACTTGTACGCGATTTCTCTGGACTTTGCACTCCCCTTTTTTAAAATCCCCATTAAGAAGTGCAGTGTTTTCCACGCTTTCTTAGATACCGAATTTACCTGCTCGTCCCATCCAGCGTTACTCGCCAAGTAAACTCCCAAGTATTTGTAGCTGTCCACCTGTGGAATTTTTTCCCCACCCATGTGATAGTTTTGCAGAATTTTTCCCTAGATCTATTAAATGCAATTGACTTACTTTTGCCAGCGTTAATTTTCATTTTATTTCACTAATTTCATTTAAATCACCCTGAAGAGCAGTCTCATCTTCAACATTTCTAATTTTATTGTAAATAATACAATCGTCTGCAAACAACCTTATCTGGCATTTTATATTAACAGTTATGTCATTTACAAAAATAAGAAAAAGTAACGGCCCCAGTACTGAGCCTTGGGGTACACCCGAGCTTACCATACCCCTTTCAGATAGCTCCTTGCCTACTTTTACCCTTTGCGATCTTCCTTCCAAAATGTTTTTAATCCATAGAGCTACGCGTTTATCAACTCCTGTAGCAGTTAGCTTCTTCCTCCTGTATATATTCCACAGTTAAATGTTCCATCAATTTGCACACTACTGAAGTTAGGCTGACTGGTCGATAATTATTTAATTCTGTTTTACTTCCCCCTTTATGAATTGGAACTACAATCGCGGTTTTCCAGTCTTCCGGTAAGGCAAAGTTATTTATTGGCATATTAAATAAAAGCATTAGGTACGGAATCATGGATTCCCTTCCAATTTTTAGTATTTTGGTCGGTATATTATCAGGCCCCTCGACTTTCGATTTTGCAACATTCTGATCCTTCTGCGCATTGGATGCGATTATTTGAAAAACAGAATTTCCACTATCCTGAATTTCCAATTTATAATTATAATCCGTTTTGTTAAAAACAGACACAAAATGTGAATTTAATGCGTTCGCTTTTTCCTTATCGTCCAATATGGCAATTCCATTTTCCTTGAGTTCTGGTATGCCAAGTTTATTTCCCCTGCGTCTACTTACATAATTGTAAAAAGATTTCCAACTATTATTGGTCCCGCTAAGAATTTGTTCTAAGAAGCGCTCCTGAGCTTGCAACGTTTCGTCTTTCAATTGTTTAGCTAATTCTTTATATCTGTTAAAATGCCAATCTGACTTCTTCCGTTTATGAAACGCGCGCCTAGACTTTCGTTTAAGTATTCTGATGGATCTTGTATAATATTCTGGATCATTATTCTGTTTGATAACTTTGTATGGAACGTATTTCTTTATTGATTCCGAAATAAGTATTTTGAAACTATCCCATGCTGCATCTACATTTGTTGCAGATTTTACAAACAGGCAAAATTGCTTTTTTAGAAAAGTCTGAATTCCATCTACGTCTGCTCTGCAGAAGTTAAAACTAATAATCTCCTCTCCTTCAAACCGGATTCGCACCTTCCAGTTTGTCTAATTGTATACAGCTGTGGTCACTTATACCTGGCAAAACCTCACATGCGCTAAACAATGACTCAGGTCTGCATAGAAACACGTCCAGTACAGCCGATTTCCGGGTATTTGTTTTGACTACCTGCGAAAACCCATGATCCCAAACCAGAAGGTTAACAACACATTGAGCTTCGCCTCCTAATACTGCCCATTCCAGTTTACATTTGGCAAATTTAGATCTCCTGCTAAAATAACATTTTTTCCCGTTTCCGAAGAAATTTTTTCCACTAATTTATGAAGAGTTTTAAAGTTAGTTTCGCCAGGTGGTCTGTAACACGATATTAATGTAATGTTATTTGCTTCGTTTTCGTGATCGATAATTTCAATGGCCATCATTTCTACGTCTTCTTCCACCCACAATATCTTACTGCTTAACTCTAACTTGGTATAAATAAAAATTCCCCCTCCCCTTCCTTCCCTGTCCCTCCTTAACACCCTGTAATCTGATCTAAATATCTCCGCGTCATTAATATCAACACTGAGCCATGACTCCGTACCTATAATCACACTTGAGTTCCTTATTTCCATTAAATTCCAAAATTCTAATGTTTTGTTTATGATGCTTCGGCAATTTACCTGTAACAGCCTTAAGGAATGTGCCCCTACCTGAGAATCGTCGCTTCCCCGAAGCCGTTGTCAGTGCTTCCCGGTGACACCGCTCCACTCGGATTCCCTCGCGAACAATGCTGCCAACTTTGAAGTTCCTCTTCTGTTTAGGTGAACACCATCCCGTCCATAGTCCCAGTCGTCAATCCACGAATTTGAGTCCACAAACTGCACATCCAGCCGTTCAGCCACCCACGAAAACGCGTCGTTTACCTGCATTACCTTCCTCCAGTTGATATCGCGTCGCCTCAAAACTCCACTGATGACAATGTTTGCTTAGGGAAACAGTGCCTTTGTCTTCTTAACTAAATCATACATGCCTCCCATCACATAGAACTCCTTCGTAGGTCATTACTTCCAACGTGTAATACGATGGTCCGGTAGTTGCTTTCTTCCTCCTCTCGCTTCTTCTCAATTTCCCTCAGAAGGCATTCAGTCTTTATGCCAGGATAGCAAGCTACCTTTGCATTTGTAGTTCCCGCGTGTCTAACGATAGAGTCGCCGATGATCAAACATGGTTTCTCCTCTTTCTTTAGTCATCTTCCCGTGTCTCCCTCAGTAAACGGATTTCTTCTTTAAGCTTCCGAATATCATCTTCCGCTGTTTTCAGCTTGTCGCGTAAGCCTTGTAGTTCCTTCTGCAGCTGCTCCAATTTTTTGTCATTTGCGGTGACGGTCACATCTCTCCTGCAGTCCTTACATGACCAGTTTTCTTCTATGTTCTGTTCTCTCTTAATTTTTTGACAGCCAAAATGGTACCATCTCGCGCATGAAATACAAAGAAGTCCAGTCCTCAGTGCTTTGTTGCAGCTTCCACATCTTTCATCTCCTACAGGTTCTGGATTTATTTCAACTCCTCCTATCACAAGCAGGGCTAGTAATACAAAAGCCATAAAATAATATTTCTTTGTAGCTTCCGTAGCTCCAGTCGCCCCTCTACCTGCTTTCCGCGGTCGCCTGCCCGACCACATTCCTACCCTCGCCCGGTAAACAACCAGATCCACACCCATTGTTCTGCTGCTACCTGCCTCCCACTGGTACGTCCGCACTGCTAGAGATCCCAAACCAGAATGAGTGGTGAAACGACAAGGACTTCCCGTATGAGAAAACTTCATGCGTTTTAAAACTGGAACCATTAACAAGGAATGTTTCAAAACTGGCTAGCTTAAAAAATAGGATATGTTCCATTCACATGACTTTCTCTACCTGCTTACGAACAAGACCGCACCGTAGCAGAGTGGTAGACCACTCGCCTTTCACTAATGCAGCCCGGATTCGATACCACAAGCGGCGCAGTGGTGGGTTTCTCCGGTTTCCACCGGTACTCCATCTTCATTCCATGTATCATCAGTGTAATCGCCTGCGGTGCCATGTATAGTGAAAGCGGCCGTTAAACACTATCAAACAGTTTTATAAACAAACTTCTTACGAATATTATTATTCTTTCTACTCTGTGCTATTTGAGAAAGTATTAGAATAATGTTATTACTTGGTTGCTTATAAATAGAAGGGAACTAAAGCAATACACAATGTTAAAGCGATATTCAAATGTTTTAAAGGCTGTCGCTATGTGATTGTCATTGAAATTCGCTTCTTTGCATGGCCAGGAATAAAATGAAAGAAACACGGGCAACTTTGTGATTGAATAAAGTATATTTCCAAATTTAAACCAATAATAAGGAACCTCTGGGTATGACTAAATCTAGAAAGAAATTTGAAAAGCTGTGTGTTTCAACGAGATGTAATAGTTTTGTGTAGTAAGGTTTTGTCTATCTCTTATGGTTTAGCAGTTCTGCAAATGTCAACTAGAATGAAGAGGTTTACAGAGCCTATTCCAAGAAAATTCAAGATACACGTTTTATTTACCACATAAATAGCTTTAGTATACGGTGGTTTAATCAAACACGTTGAAGCCATTTTGAGGAAAGCTCAAGTTTTCCAAACATTTCCATGCAAACATTTTATTTGTCATATAAATATCTTAAATGTAATACCTTTCTTGAATACATTAAATATTTCAGAAAATTGAAAAACTTCGTGTCGCATCCGGAGAATACTGAACTTAAATATTACGTTTGGTGTTTAACGGACTTTTGAGCTATGTTGCCCCCCCCCCCACACACACACACACTCGCTGACAGACGGGCGGGCGGGCATAGGACATTTTCCTAAAAATACTTCTTTTTGGGGGAGGGGTGTTCAGGAGGTACCAAATTGTGTATTTCCGGTGAAATCTCATTATCAAATTTTTGGATACAATACGATACCTCCTCTATTCGCTATTCATATAGTACGTATAGAGAAAGTGAAAATGTTGATCTCATTAAAGCACCAACTTATATCAAACACATTTTTGTGTAGAGTTAATTATTTCCGGGATATTATCTGTTAATATGTAGTATGAAATAATACTAGAATTATAGTTAAGCTAAGCAATGTTTTGAAATTCTCATGAAATCGAAAATTAATAGCTCCTATAAATCTTAATTTACGCAAGATGTAAAATAAAACAGTTAAATCAAATGCAAGACCTGCATGAGCAACTTTTGCTGAAAGGGGAGACTATATTGTACAGCTCCTATACGCTGCGGTTGATATACTTTTTGGATCGTTTACAATCTGGTATTTATTTATTGTTTTATACTTTACTTGCTTTTCTTCCTTTAAGTTTTCTCCCCTATGAGAACTTCTTCACGCTTTCTCCCAGGTAGACAAAAAGAACGCAATTTCCATACCATCACACAATAACTAGCTCTTTAAAGATTTGACCAATCTTAAGCCTACTCTATTCTCCATTTACGTTGTACTCTCCAGAAGCATGTACTAAAGGAAGTTCTACAAATGTTTAGTTGTATTAGTATGAAATGGAAAGAAGCCCAAACATTTTTAAGAGTAGTTTATTTAAACTTGAGTTTAAAAAGCCACATGCGAAGCAGATTACTTGGAAAATACTTAAAGGTACAGAAAATAAAACTAATAAAATGTTCACACGTTTTCTACCTGTCTGAGTTATTAAAGGTTGAAAACTCGGTTAAACTATATTGTATATTATCTACATTAATTATTTTATGTTTAAAGAAAGAGAAAAGCTGATCTGTTCACTTCACATAACTTTCTGTACATCTCTGTAGCAAATAATTCTTAACAAGCTTATTCGGGATGAACATAACCAGAAATGACCTTATTATTTGCTTCCTTGTAAATAGAAGGGAAATAAGGGAATAGTGAAATGTTTCAAAAAAAACTGGTTACCATGTGGTTAAAATTCATTCTCTTCAAATCATCAGGAGTTGACAAACTCCTTGATGAGAAAAAATTGTGTTTAAAAATTTAAGCCAATAATAAGGAATGTCTCGGACATGGTTAACTATTCAGATGTATATGACATAAATTGTATGTTTGAATGAGCTCTACATTTACGGTTTATCAGTTGTGTAATAGTCCTTCACAATGAAGAGGACCTAGTAGGTTATTTCAAAGAAATTTGAGATATGTAGTTTATTTGTTATATTAGTATTCTGGGATCCTTTTTAGAACATCAAAATTTTCGAATTTTTTCCATCTAAACGGTGGAGGATTCTTAAAAATGTTCGTGTTGCATCCTTGGAGAATGGTGAACTTAAATATCAAGTTGGGTATTAACTGACTTTTCGTTTTTGAGTTATCGTGTTCTCAGACATACTCCACTTTTTTATGAAAATGCTCTTTTACGCGTGGGGGATGTTCAGTAAATCCTAAAATGTGTATTTTCATGTAATCTCGGTGAGGAATTTTTGGGTGGAGTGCAATACTTTGTCTATAAATGAACTATGCAGATAAAGTAAGAAGAAGAAGAAAAGAAACACAAAACTGACTGTCTCAGATCTTTAGGGTTTCAAGGTTTAGAGCCGTTCATTTATACATTGTTATAAACCCAATAATGAAGCAGGATGACTCCTAATTGCATTCTTGCCCAAATATGTCTTCGAAATGTAAAGGAATGCGATAGGAATGACAAGGAGTTAATTAATTTTTTCATATATTTCCCTTATTGAACAGTTCTACATGAGACGCTCCGTCATTTCATCTGCCGTATTCGAAATTCCTCCAAAATGACAGCTATTGGACTTTCCTTTTACAAATTTTAACTCTGCTGATGAAATCCCGTCCCGGTGTTGATTTATTGGATTTGTGTGCCGGTTTAATAAGCATCTATATGCGTTTGATTTATCTGATGCCAGGTTTCCAATATCCAGTCAGGTGGCTCACAACAAATTTGGTTCCTCTCGTCAAAAAAGGAAAAATAATATGCTAGTTCTGGAGACGTGCACAAGCACAATATGTGTGTCTGTATGACTGTTTACGGTCTGCAGGTGTGTGAATATTAGCTGATGTTTCGGAATATAAACGAATTTGATGCATTACATTCAGACGAAATTCCTTCCCGTCTCTTCTACAGAATATTCTTCCATCTCCATCCTACTAATTTAGATAAACATGCGCAGAAATACCTTTCATCATACCAGTTGTTAGGGGTATGGGTATTAAACTTCAACGACAACTGGCGTTAAGTTGAAACAGAAGTTTCTGTACCATTTTCCTCTAAGGGGCATGGTTGAATAAATGAAAAAAATGGTCAAATGGTTTGCTGCGAGTATGTCACCACTTCTTTATCATTTACTGCTGCAATTGAATAGAGAGGTAGAACAAAAGATGTGTTAATCTTGTTTTTACTATGTCTTTCTAAAAATAAGTCTTTTATCCACAAAACGATATTAAAAAATTGAATTCCAGCGTGTTTACTGGAACAAAGTTGTGGTCATACGCTTGGCAACTACGCCGCATACTGTAGAGCAGAAGGTCAGGAATGTTGACAGTAATGTTGTGCCTCGACACGTTGCACACCAGCTTAATCTGTCAGTGTTTCAGAAGCATTACTTTCATTCAGAACTATGGAAGTCTTTACAAATCAAAATAATCTAGATATACTTCTTGCTTATAGCAAAGCTCAATCCTTTAGATTATTATTTCTTGGGACATTTAGAGTCTAAGGTACAATTTGACGAACGCAGAACCTCTTAACGAGGATGGGGTATAATTGGCTAAGAAGATTGTCATCGGCCTGGATAAGTCTAACGGTACACGAACTGAGCATTTACTATAAATGAACATATATATTGTCGATGTTGCAGTTATTGACCATTAATAAATTTACCGTTTTGCAAAATTTAATTGATGTAATTCTCCACCTACACCTGAATGTGGTACTTCATAATTCACATTTGAATTTGATTTATACTTGACCATTGGACTAGATCTTATGCGTAGCCTTTTACGCAGCTTTTAGTTCAGATCCCGTGAATGCGATTGGATAACTTGAAACAAAACCACACCACCCCTCGTTAGTGGCAGTATAAACGCACAGCGAATCGGATTTCAAGCACCAAAAGAAACAAAACAAAACTTTCGGCTCTTAAATCCTACTCTGTTGCCAGATTGTGCAGATAATGTACTCAATAATATGCAGTTATCTTCCAAGATAGATGCAGTTGTTTACGGACTTTATTATTCATCATATTTGGGTCTACTAGCATGAGAAATCTGCGCACTCATACCCCCTAACACCCTATACATTTCGTTGTAAGTACAAGAGGAATATATTATAATTAGATTCTTAAAAATCGGGTCGCTAAATGTTGACTTGCAAATTCCATACTCTCACGAGAAACAAACAAACAAATGGCGACTTGCAGTTAAACAAATCATACATAAAGCAAGTCGCGGGTCACTTGAGCAGGTAGGTGCCTATTTGTTAAAATGCTAGATATGCACTAAATCCAAAACAAAATAAGGTGTTCTATTATTATAGTTATTTATTATTATAATTATTTATTATTATTTATTATTATTATTACTATTATTATTAAGTCCTTAAACTCAATATATTTCATATTTTTATCAAACTGAATAAATAGATATAGCAACACTTAAAAACTTGAAGGAAAATGGATAAGCAATATTCAGCGCTTACTTTTTATACTTAATAAATATCATTGGTTTAGTTGACATTAGCTTACTAATTGGGGCTAAGTTCTTTGGAAACCATTCTTTTTCTATTATTTTGCGGAACGTATAAATGAAAGCATTTATTCATTTATTAAAACTGTGCATTCAATGCTTTTAAAGGATATGTAGTTGTATTGAAAATGCATTTATATTACACGAAAACTAATTTATTCTTACATAAAATTTTGTTAGTTTTAAATAATTACTATTTTCATTTATGTTCTTCGATTGTAATTATTTTAGGGTAGTGTTTTATGTAACTGCAACTATAACAGTAATTTGTATTGTTTTCATCTTAAATCTTGCTAGATACGCTTTGCTTATGACAGCTTCAAATTGCAAGAAGCTAAATCTAAGCTGTATTACATAACACAGTGAAAGTATCTTGCTTATTTTCCTCTAAATGTCCGACTATTACAGAAGCATTTCATGCAGTAATATTTAGAGCTCGGTGCGGGGTCACGAAATTGCCGGATTGAGGTTCGGTGCACACAGAGTATAACTATGACGTGATGGAGTAGGCGTGGTCTCTACATTCGCTTCCGAAACGGGTTTAACTATCCAGCATTGCTCATTACCTGGCCTCATTCAGTTCCTGCTGGTAGATACACCAGTGAACACTGAAATAGCGGGCAGATTGAAAATTATCGAAAATATAAAAGAGTAGACGTTTGATAACTGAACAAAAAACTCTTTTGGAGGATTCAATCATATTTTGAGGAGAGATAATATAGATGTATATATTTGTTCACAGCAAAGCGAGTTTGATTGAGTGAGTTTGGTTGCTTTATGTTCATTGTTTTTAAAAGATATGCACATTATTAACCTGAATTTTCTATATCAAGTTGTATACTTTTATATGTAAAAGCTATTTACCATTTATATTATGAAATAATTGTTTTACTGTGTTACTTTATGAACTAGAATGATGCATGTATACAGTAAATGTCAACACAATATAATGAGCAACTTTCGGACAGATCGCGCTACAAACACTCCCCACTACCCTTGCTTTATACCGCAGGTTCATCTGTGTGTTCGTAACTGTGTGCGTTTCGGAATCTAAAACCGAACTTTAGTAATGTTCCACCACTGTCATTGATAATAGCTTAGGTGAACAGCAAGTTGAAAGAGGCATGACACGCGGTGACCCGCGGAGTCAAAAATGCCCGTACCTAGTATAAAGCATCTGAACATATATATATATATATGAATAACCACAAATATATTGAAAATTGTTAATGCCAAAAATAAATTTGTAATGGTTTAATTTAACTAAGAATGGATGTATGAAGTCGTATAATCACAAGATATACTGAGCCATATTACTATTTGATTATTATATTTCGGAATTGGGCAAATTATGAATTTCTCGGAATTTGAAAGCATCTTAGGAGGTAAGCCCACGGTTTCCAGTGTTCAGAAGGTATGATCTCATTGGTTATTATTCTACTAGCCAATGTTGTGTCTAATGATATACAAAGATTTGATCACGTGTTACGCTTGAACATGGTATTTTGATTTAACAGCTGCGAATTGTAAGAGATGCCGTTAATGTGCCATTATGTGGTGCACACTTGAAAAGGACTGTAAACTGAGTTATTTTCGGTGTATTGGGTTATCCTCGCAAAAAAATGTTGAGGTAGTTATTAAACATGGATATATAGAAAATACTTAAGCGGTATATGTTCAATTGTAAATATGAAGCAAATGAAAGGAACTTATCTTTAAAAGAAACTGCTACGTTGTATCCGCCCATATATTAAAACAAGGTTAAGTTGATTAAACCTTGAGATTTGTAAACGTTTTTATTAATAAATATGAGGAGAGTGAGGGTTGTTAGGCCCTAGCAAACCGCAATGAATGACAGAGTCCTCTGTTTCGAGATTTGTGCGGTTTTAGGCTAGGTTTAATTTGTGTGAGTAAGTGTGTGTCTATATATGAATTGGATCAAAATAACGGTTATCAGCGTATGTGATTTGAAATGAGTATGAGGCGAGCGGAGTTGGTCAGGCCGTAGCGAGCCGTAGTGAACGACATGGTCCTCTATTTTCGAGGATTGCGGGAACTTAGATTAGGTTTAGTGTGTTTGCGTGGGTATATGTATGTATATATATATATATATATATATATATATATATATATATATCCCAGTCAGCTTACATTCCCCTGACACTCCGTAAGACATACAAGATCTTAAGAGATATTAATCAAAATCGTAAGAGCCATTTTGGGGGGGGATTCTTGAAAACCATCGTTTCGCATCCTTGGAGGATACTGGTATTTAACAGACTTTTCGTTTTTGAGCTATGCTGCACACACATACACACATACAGACACACTGGCATTTTTAAACTGTTTTTTTTTTAGATTCAGGCGATCCCAAAACATGTATTTCCGGTAAAATCTCAGTATCAAATTTTTGAGTGCAATACCTTCTCTATACACGATGTATATAGTACGTGTAGAGAAAGTAATAATTCTGTGAAGATGAAAAAATACTTCATACAATGCTATGATTTTAGTCAATATATTTTGTAAACCATCTATATTTATTTCGAAAGTATAAAACAGCTACAAATATGGTAGCTGTAATATATACACTATTGACTTATTTTATGTGTAGCATAGAGGCCACTAGACTCCGAGGTATTGCATCTAGTAACATTATTCTAACAAGTTTTAATCCCTGGAGGCCATAACGCCACAAACCGCACACAGCAACCCTAATGGTGAAATTAAAATATTAATTTAATTCCGTGAAACGCTTTGAGAGGCTTTACAACTGCGGTATCGTACATTATAAAATGAAGTGATTTTTTTTGCATAATCATAGTGCATCAAAGATCACCGAAACGCTCAATTTTGTAACATTGTGAGGATTAATGATACAAAACTCCATAATATTAAAACCTCAACAAATTATTATCGCATGGTCGCAAAAAAGGCCTACCAGAAAAAAATCCGCTGTACTTTGAAGTTGGAAAACCACTGCTGCCGCTAATTTGTGTTTAAACCTCATAAAATTTAAGCTAAACCAATTGATTAAAAAGGATTTGGTGACGCTACCTACGCAAGGATTTATTCAAATTATTTTAAATTATAACTGCCCTATCCGACAATTTGTGGAGCACTCTGTAATAATGGATTAAATAAAATCATCAAATGTATTACCTTCACATATCTTTTACCCACGTATTTTACAACGTAGTATTCTTACAAAGGCTTATTCGTTTGGGTACGTCATGCTAATCGAGATACACAGCAGGAATTGTATTATTTATTACTTTCTCTAACACGTATGTACATAGTAGCTAGAGAAGGTGTTGCATTCCACCAAAAAGTTTTATGTCTATATTTCACCGGAAATAATTTCTTTTCAGGTCCCCAGAATCCAAAAGGGGCATTTGTAGAAGAAGATCCCTGTACGTGCTCGCGTGTGTGTTTGTGGACAGCCTTAGTCAAAAACGAAAAGACCCTTAAATACCAACCTTAGTATTTGTTTATCTTTCAAGGATGCAACACAACCTTTTCTAGAAAATCCCACCACCCCCTACTACCCTTTACAAGGAACTTTTTTCGAAAATTTGCTTTTCTCAAAAGTAGCTCTTAACGATTTTTATTATACCATATTTTAAGATATTTTCATGATAAACGAAATAAAAATACATCTTGAATTTTCTGAAAATAGTCTCTGGAGACCTTTGCTGGATGACTTTTGTCAACTGTAACACACAGACAAAACTTTATATACAAAATATAGATCTCGTTAAAATATACAATTTATGCCATGTACATTTTTTCGTAGAGTTAACAATTTATAAGTATTCCTCGTTATTGGTTACAATTCCATATTACTAAACTTTTCTCAAGTGGGAAATCAACTTTCATTTCATCTCTTTTGCTTTACTCCTAGGAATGCAAAAGATAATCGATTCTAATTGTTTTACATAGGCATGATATTTTGATACATTTGACTGTCGCTTAAGCCCAGTGTCTTCGCCTATTTTCCTCTTGTATAAGGAAGCAAGTAATAAGGTCTTTTCTGATAATGGTTATCACGATTAGCATTTTTTATAAAAAAAATAATATTTTGCAAGGAAAGTTTTTCTATGGGACAGCTGGAAAAAGTCATGTGAAAGGGACACATAAAGTGTTATTTATTTTCTGTTTTAGTGCCAAAAATACACCATATTTTACAGTACAAATTTGATTATCCTAGTACGGATGTAAAACATATTTTGGAGACTATTTTAAAGTGTTGGGCTGATTAAATGACTATATCAAAAGTTAAAGCCATTTTTCTCAAATTCAATTCTTTCGTTATTTTACCATACTTAAAATGTATCTTCTACCACAAAAATGCTGCTACCGATCTGAAAACTTCCCTAACGTATTTCAGAATGTGTAATATAATTATATATTGTAATTTTTATACTGGTAGGTTTAGCATAAATAATAAGAAACGTAATCTTACACTGCTTTTTCTCAGTTTTTTCACTCTGAGGTATAACATATTTTTGAACCTACCAGTATGGGGAAAATTCCAACCAAACATTTTGTTAAAAATCAGATGTGTTACATTCACATCACTCTCTCTACATCTCTGCAATAAATTATTGTTAAAAAGCATCTGCTTCTATTTACTTCATGCTAATTGAGTTAAATTAACAGAAATAGTCTTATTGCTTGCTTCCTTGTAAGTAAAAATTAAATAACGGAGTACCATAGGTTAAAGTAAGTCAAAATCTAGTTGCTATGTGACGAAGTTCTTGTATTTGAATGGACAGTAGTTGACACATTCCTGTATGAGATAAGTATAAATTTTTTAAAACTGAAAACAATGTCAATGCATATCTCAAAAACGATCAACTCCACGAAAAAAATGTATTTGACATAAATTTGTGTTGTATTGTGATCTACATTTTTGTCTAGTAAGTTTTTGTCTATCTCTTACGGTTTACCAATTGTGCAAAACTCAATAAAAGCTACCCAGAATAAAGAGCTCTTTAGAAGCTATTCCCAGAAAATTCAAGATATACATTTTATTTGGCATGTATATATACCTTAATTAAAGGAGATTTTTAATCCAAATTGTTATTCTTTTTGAGAAAATCAAAATTTTCGAAATTTTTTCCTTGTAGTTTGGGGATAGGGGACTTTACAAGAATACCAAGTATGTGTGTGCGTGTGCGTGTGCGTGTGCGTGTGTGTATAAGTTAATACAGCTAGAGTTAAGTAAGCAATTTTGCTAATACTTGGTATAGATTTGTATTTTTGGTTAGTAGTATCTAAGCATAAAATAAAAGCTCTGCCTGTAATACCTTAGAAAATGACTTCCAGCACTTCCATGTCCCCCATTATGGAAATAAAGGGATTGTGCATAAGCTAAAGTTAATATCTTTTAAAAAGAGAAATTTTTCTCTTGAACCAACAGTAATAAAATTATAATTCAAAACAGAAAGGAATGACAACTTTCCATTTGAGACAAGCATGAGTAATTAAAATAAATTAATAATTCAAAATATCTCGGAAAACTCTATTTGACGTAATGAATGAGTTTTAATGGGATCTACACTTTTTTTTAACTACTCAAAAGTAATTCAGAATGAGAAGAGCTCTCGAGACTATTATCAGAGAATTCATTTTAGATGCCTTTTTCGTCATGAAACTATCTTAACTTATATTTCAATCGAAATCGTTTTAGCCGTTTTTGAGAAAAACTAAATATCCGAAAAATCTTCTACATTAAAGGTAGTTTGGGTAGGGAATTTTCTTAAAACTCTTCGTATTAGATTCTAAAAAATTCTCATGTTTTCCATTCACACGAATTTCTCCTGCTGTTCAACAATGAAATTTTCCTTACAAACGATTATTATTTTGTCTACGTCATTTAATCGAGATAAACATTACCAGAAAAGGAAATAGTCCTATTAATTGCTTTCTGGCAAGTAGGAGAGAAATAAGGCAATACACTAGGCTAAAGCGAGTCAAATCTTATAAAAGCTATTCCTATGGAAACAATTGAAAGTATTTCCGGGAGTAAAATAAACGAGATGAAACTAAAATTGATTTTCTCCTTGAGAAAAATAGTTTAAAGTTAAAACCAATACCCAGGAATATCACGGAAAGAGTCAACTTTTCAGAAAAAAATAAATATATGGAATAAAGATCCACATTTTGTGCAGTAAGCTTTTTTTCCCTCTATTACGGTCATCCAGAATGAAGGAATCTTCAGAGGTTATGCCGAGGAAATTTAGTATTTTCATTTCACTTTGTCATGAAAATATCTTAAAAATATTATAAACCTGTGCTTGTGAACACGGCAACTTAAAAAAAAAGTCTGTAAAATACCAAATATGGTATATAGGTTTAGTATATGCTAAGGTTGCGCACGATTATTTTCAGGAAAATCCTCCCCCCCCCAACTGAAAGAATCTTTAGATGGAAAGCAAGTACAAACTTGTATTTTCTAAAACATATCTCTAAGGATGTTGATTAAAATATTAAAGATATTTACATCAGAAATAAAGTGTAAATCTTGAATTTTGTAGGAATATCTTCTTAAAATCTGTTAATTCTCGATGAATTTTGCTGAATTTTGAATTAAGAAGTAGACAAAAACTTAATAAATAATTAAGATGTCGTTAAAACACATAATTAAAATACATGTTTGTTTTGAAATTGACCGTTTTCCGAAATGTTCCTTGTAATTTGCTTCAATTTTAAACTAGGTATCTTCTTAAACGGGGTCACCTTTCGTTTCATCTCTGTTTTGGTTTACTGGTAATGCAAGGTAAACAGAACTTCAAATTATCACATATCGGCCAGCTTTTAAAACACTTGACTTGCGCTTTAGCCTAGTTCGTTTCGTAATCGGCTTACGCTCCTCGTATTTGTAGGACTGACACGCGCTTAGAATTTCAAGCCAATGCCTAGAGTTCAGAAGCCTGTCGGGGAGCCAACGGCACAAAACCACAGGGTGGAAAACCTATTGCAAGGGGTCGGCTAGTAGCCAGGTATGAACAGGATAAAGTGGATGATATGAAGTGTAAGCGGAGTTGATGATTGGAAAGGTGAACAAATGGCGTTTATTATGTGCAAATGTTGAAAATAACCAATGAAAATTACGGTCGCGGCCATTGCCGAAAGTTATATTGTAGTTTATCATTTAAACCAATTATAAAATTAATTATACCTATTTTATCATAACCAAGCTATAAGTGCTCCTTCATAACAAATTCTGCAAAATGAGATGGAAATTTGGTGATAATATGAAATGCAATTTGCATTCCGTTTGGGCTGGAAGCGGTTTGTCACAAAGAGTACAAAAAATACCCTATTATATTCATATATACAAAATGGAATTGAAGTTGGGAAATTAGCTGCTGCATTAACTTAGTTTTAAAATATTCAACATTTTATAGCCCATTTCCTCCGGAAGAGCGGTACTGTTAGGTGAAAATGATCAAAATTGATTTGATATTTTCCAACATTATCCCAAACACACAGACACGCACACAGATGTCTCTTTATAGTATATTATAGATTAAATCAATTGTTGGTTAGGGAGAATCAACTGAAAAATTCGTGTCATGTGATTCATAGTTGAGTCAACTATTAGGCCAATTAGTGGCAATTTAATTGTTGTGTTCACAAACCATTTGTAGCAAAGGAGTTAGATAGGTAGAGTCAATGCTATAGCCGAGAGCTGAACTATGGATCTCCCGGTCTCTACCGGATGCTCTAATCTGCGAGCTTCCACAGCAACATGTCGGCATGGCACCAAATTTCTCAACTCCTTGTATGTTTCCTGGTAAACTACAAGGTGATATCAAATTATTTTCAGATGGCGTACCCCAATGGTGACTTAACAATGTCATAAGAACTTTAAGTACAGGCTTCATAGTTTAACCAACTATTAGGTCAATTAGTGTTAATTTAATTGCCCTTCACATAAGCCGTGTGTCTCAAGTTTTTCTAAGTATACTTTGAGACTCCATTGACATATATATTGCTGGTTGATTGTGAAAATAAATTCACAGATGAAATGTTTGATTTGAAGACTGCGAGAACCAATAATTGAAATAACGTATCTCTATAAAAGACTAAAATTTATTACGATGTTAACTGGAACATGAGATGCATATATTACTTTAAGACGTTTAATGCGGTATATTTTAAGAGGATGGTTCTTTTACTGTGGAAACTATACTTTGGTGAATAATTAACAAATAACTCAAAGCAGTGGAATTTGTATCAGCCTTTCGTTGGGCTATATGAAATACTTGCATATTATGTAAGATGCTGAAATAATTGGCACAACCCATCATATTTTGTCTCACCCATCCCAAAGACACACCATCAATGTTGTTAGTGTCCATCCTAATGTAAATTGGTTGTTGCACAATTTGGTGATCTATTTTATACATCCTTTCTCTAAGCTGAAAAAGTAAATAGGGTGATCGTGGATCATGGAGATTATTATATACAACAGTGTTGTCAAAATAAATAGAAATGTTGATATGCGGGGTCGCCCCATCTTGCTGAAAATACCATTGGCTTTGTTGCATGTTACTAAAGGGAATGGTAGCTGAATGTACTTGTAGAGGTGTTAAAATCTCGGAAGAAATTGGTACTACAATTTCTAAACAGATATGATATATCCCACCAAGATTTAATATACCTTATTGGACTTTACAGTAGATCTTAAATTCTGAAAGTTTACTTATCTTGAAATATGCCAAATGGCTCATCTGGGAACCATGTGATATCCAACTTCCTGAGATTGTTTTGAATGGAGTCCTGTAACGCAAAAAAAACAATTATTATCAAGCAGAAGTTTACTAAAAGTTGCAAACTCTGAACTATCTCAAATTAAATGTTAAACATATTTTTTCCTGCCTAACTTTAAAACCTCAGGAATTAGTGTCAACTCTTTCATCCTTGTTACTTGAAAATACAATTTAAAATAATATGCTGGTGGGATTAAAAGGTTGTCACGTTTTCATGAAAATAAAACAAAAACATTTTAAAACCATATTTACTGTTTTTTTTAAAAATCATGTTTTGGAAAATGGAAACCCCTTGTTATTGCTTCGTTTACAGAAGGTAAATGAAGTATTTGATAAACTTCGGCCCCGCTGGAATAACACGTTTTAAAGGTACTACCATTAAAAGCAAATGCATTTTAATCATGAACAATGCACAAGTTTAAAAAATAATTAAAAATAAAAAAGATAATATAAAATGTCTTTGATGAGGACAATTTTAACATTCTAATGCAACTGCTTATGTAAAAATAGGTATAAACATTTAATTCTAAAATAACATTTAATCAAGTAAGACACTTATTACAATCTAAATTCGTTACTATAGCGGATGTCAAGGAAATGCTCTTTATATATCTTTATCAACTTAAAGACAACTTAAACTTCAAATACCAAGGGAGGTATTTCAGCATGGAGAGCATTCTAAACTCCCAAAATGTAAGAAAACGAAATAATTAAAAAATCCAGCTACTCAGGTGTACATGGCGTATGTACTTAAATAAACACGTCATTTAAACCCTACATTTGAGTGTAGAAATGTTCATATGGTTAAGTCACAGTTGTATATCCATTTTATAATTTAGATAACTTATTTCTTTTAAAAAATATTTTAGAAAAAGGTCTTTAGTTTAGTGGTTAAGTTATTTATGACATTTAATTGCAGATGTTTCAAGGATGCACCACAAAATATTTGAAAAATCTCCCCCAAACACAACTACCCTTTTCATGGAAAATTTTTCGAAAATTTTGATTTTCTCAAAAATGGCTCTAACAATTTTCATTAAAATACCACACTGTAAGATATTTTTATTATAAACGAAATGTATTGAATTTTCTGGGAATAGCCTCTGAGAATTCTTTATTGTGGATGGCTTTTGCATGCATGGTAAACCATAAGAGATACACGAAATACAAAATGTAGACCTCGTTAAAGCATACAGTTTGTCATTCACATTGTTTCGTGTAATTGGCAATTTCCGAGATACTTCTTGTTATTTGTTTTAATTCAAACCATTTAAAGGCTTCTTAAAGGGAGTTGTCATTAATTTAATATGTGTTTTGTTTCACTCCTGGTCTTGGAAAAAGAAACGAACTTCAATTACAAACGCATAGCGACAACTTTTAAAACACTTGGCTGTTGCTTTGGTCTGGAGTATACTTATAAGAAACTAGGAGCTAAACATTTCTGTTACTGTTTATCTTTAAACAAAAGAATAATCTTCTGGAAGAATAGTTAACAGATCAGAGAAAGTCGTGTGAATGGAACACATCAGATTTTTATTTTGGTTATACATTAGTTTTAAAAATTTAATGAGTATAATCACGCGCACAATAATTATTATAATGTTTTCTTTTTTCTACTTTGTGACATAAAATATGTTTTTTAAAATACTTCCTTATAGAAAAAGTTTAACCAGGCAATTTGTTATAAAGGTATTAATATCATTTTAGAAACACTAATGTTCTCTATTCACAAGACGTTCTATGCAGCTCTGTAACAAGTTATTGTTAATAAGCTTATTATCGAAATAAACATCACGGTAACAATAACTGGTTACAAGTTATTATTGATAAGCTTATAATGAAGATAAACAATAGCAGCATTTATCATATAGTACTTCCTTATAAGTAGAAGGGAAATAAGAGAATACACTAGGCTAAACCGACAGTCAGGTGTTTTAAAATATGCTTGCTATAGGATTGAAATCAGTTTTTTGCGTGGTCAGGTGTTCACGGGTTTCCATATGAGAAAGTTTAAGTATTTTAAAACTGAAACTAATAACAAGGAATATCTCGAAAACGGTCAACTCCACGAAACAAAATGTATATATAAGTGACATAGATTGTATGTTTTAACGAGATATACACTTTTTGTGTGTTAAGTTTTTGTCTATCTTTTACCAGTTATGCAAAATTCAGAACAATTCATCCAGATTAAAAAGGTTTTCAGAGCCTATTCCCAAAAAATTTAACAGTATGTCATTTAAATATCTTAAATATAAGAGATATTAATAAAACCCGCTATAGTCATTTTTAAGAAAACCAAAATTTTCGTAAAATGTTTTATGCAAAAGGTAGTTGGGAGTGGAAGTATTTTCCTGGAAATCTTTGTCACATCGTTGAAAGATGCTGAACTTAAATACCAAGTTTGGTGTTTAACAGATTTTTCGTTTTTGAGCTATGCTGCCTCCCACGCACACACACACACACACACACACATATATATATACACACACAGGATAATTTACTTCAAATTCTTTTTTCTTCCAGGGAGTCCAAAAACATGTATTTGTGGTACAATATAAATATCGTATTTTAGGATCTAATACAATACCTTCACTATACTCTATGCACGTAGTACACGTAGAGAAAGTAAAAATGGTGGATGTTGTTGAATATCTGTAGGAGAAGATAGACTTTCGTTTTTTCTAATTAAATCGAATAAATTGATTGCTGTATGCAGAATAAAACGCATATTTGAAGGAAAATTGCTAAGAATACATATTCCGTTGTCAGTAGTACCTGTAGAAAAAATTAAATCTATCTTTAACACTTTGAAGTGACATAAGTGATTTTCTAGTGTCTGCCTAAAGCAGATCAAAATGTGTAACTGCATTGTTACTGCTGCTTTTATAGCACTACAATGTTCATTTGTTTCTTTTCGTAGTCGGTTACCCTCCCCGTAGGTCTGACACCCTGCTAGGACTTACAAGCCAATGCCGAGGAGTCAGAAACCTGTAGGGGAGGCAACAGCACGAAACCATAGAATGAGAACCTGTTACGAGGGTTCGGCCCGTAGCCAGGCATGAACATGAGGATGTGGATTATATGAAATGTAAGAGAAATTAATGGTAGTGAAGGTGATGATGGAGAAATTGGTGGTATGAGTCGCGGCGGAAATCGGAGGACCGGAGAAAACCCGCCCAGCGCTGCTTCGACCACCAGAAATCCCACATGCGGGCTCTTGGGATCGAACACGGGTCACCTAGTTGGGCGGGGAGGAGTCTAACCACTCAACCACAGCATATTTTTATTCACACGAATATAGATACAAAAGTATAAATTGGACCGAAGATGTTTTGTAGTCCATTTTCGCGTGGAGCGATGCTGTGAATTCTCCAAAGATAGATGTTTTTGACCGACTCTATATTTGCATATAAAGAGTGCGTCCTCAGTCACAAGCTTGACAGCAAGGTCGTATGACGGTCTCGATTCACATCTTCCTTTGGGTATACATAGGGATAGATTCCAAAACTGAGTAATAGAGGTTCTTCCCTGAGGGAATAACCCTTCGTGCTGCAGAATATTGCTGGAGATGTCTGGAGCCGTAAACAGCTTGCGTTTCAAAGATGAAACGTTTGGTGCCTTTTACTGGTAATTTTACAAATGAAACTTCCAAGAAAGTTTCAAAATTTTAAATGCTAATGAGGAAAGATATTTTAATAGTGCTATTATATAAACTAAGAATACAAAGATAATTTATGGAATATTATAATAAACAGCGCTTGCAGTTTTAGGGGGAAGAATATTAAGTTAAATATTTTTAACTTATTGTTTTATTTGTCTGGCGGTACCGCATATGAGACTTGTGGTGGACGAATCAGCGTCTGGGCGACTTTTCTCCGGGTCCTCCGCTTTCCTCAGCAATTCATTCCACCAATTGCTACATCATCACCTTTCCAATAATCTTTTTCGCTTACATTTCATTTCCTCTTCCACATGTTCATCCCTGGCTACGGGCCGACCCTTCGTAAGGTTCTCAGTATGTGGTTGGGGAGCGTGAGCCAATTACTAAACGAAATGATTAATAGTACTTGCAGTTTTGGGGGGAAGTTGAAAATTTTTAACTCCTTATTTTATTAGTCTGGCGGCGCCGTGGCCGAGTGTTTAGGCAGTCTAGGTCTGATCCCAAGCTCCCGCATGTGAGATTTGCGGTGCATGAAGCGGAGTCTGGGTGGGTTTTCTCCGGGTCCTCCGGTCATTCATTCCACCAATTATTCAATCATTCCCTTTCCTATTATCCATTATAATCCACTTCCTCGCAATAATGCCTGGCTACGGGCCGACCACTCGTTCCAGGTTTCGTGCCCTTGGCTCCCCGTTAGGTTTCTGACCCCTACTCTGCTACCATTAGTTTTCAGACGTGATCTTCTTCCAAGACTTTGCATTTAACACGGTGGGACATCTTCAGGGGATCCAACCATAGAAATTTGAATCAATATTTTTCCTCCCTAAACACAAAACTCTAATAAATAGAGATCTGTGTTGTCGGGCTAATACCGCGTTAATAAATTAACTAAAATTTATATGTTGTTATTCCTGGATTGGTACTTCGTTGTAAAAACACGTAACATTATGCAGTTACACCTGAAATGGGAAAATAATCATTTTTTCTTCTTTTGAATTTAGCAGCCTTGGTCTAGATATAGTTAAACTATATTCCTTTGTATCGTAATAATGTTTTTTTCCTTCCACATTTATCCAAATCCTCAACTTCCTCACCACTCTCCTTTAATGTTTCGAAAAAAGATCTAGGCATTGTTTCAGTGCGTAACGAAGGGGGCAGAAATTCTAAATGAATTCCACTCCAAACTCACTCTGTCTCTTACGGTTTATTAGTTATGGAGTGCCATCTGCAATAGAGAAGGCTTCAGAGGCAATTCCTAGAAAATTAAAGATATACTTTTTATTTTTCAATTATAAACTCACAAACAGAGTATTTAATTATCAAGTTTGGTATTCAATGGAATTTTCGTTTTTGAATCATGATGTTCACAAGCTCTCGGACACACATCCACACATATAGACTCTTTCTCTACATTTTCTATATACATAGTATATAGAGCAGGTATTTTGTTGCACCCAAAAATTCGATACCGAGATTTCACCAGAAATACACGTTTTCGGACCCCCTGAAACCAAAAACGAAAAAGCATTTTCAGAAAAATGGCCGTGTGTGTGTGTGTGTGTGTGTGTGTGTCTGTGGACAGCATTGCTCAAAAACAAAAAGACTGTTAAATACTAAACTTGGTATTTAAGTTTGACATCTTCCAAGGATACGACACGAAAATTTTTAAGAAAATCCCTCCCTCTCTCCTCAGACTACAAATGCATGGAAGAGTCTTCTAAAATTTTGATTTTCTCAAAGAATGGCTATCGAATTTGATTAAAATCTCGTATACTAAAGATACTTACATGACAAATAAAGTGTCTCTCTTGAATTTTCTGGGAATAGCCTCTCAAGACATCTTTGTTCTGGATGAACTTTGTAGAATTTTTCATAACCAGTAAACTTTAAGAGATGGACAAAATCTTGCTTAACAAAATATGTAGAGCTCGTTAAAACACACAATTTATGTTATGTACATTTTTTTGTGTGGAGTTGACTGTTTATATATATATATATGTTCTTTTCAGTTTTAAAATACTTATACATTTCTCCTACGGGATTGTCAACTCTTGGCCATGCGAATAAAGGACTTCATCATATAGCAACCGGTTTTTAAAAGACTTGAGTATCGCTTTAGCCTAGTGCATTCACTTATTTTTCTACTTACAAGGAAGCAACTACCAAGACCATTTCTGCTAATTTATTCTCTATCAGCATGAAATAAATAGAAAAATAAGCTTTTTAACAATAATTTGTTGCAGAGATATGGAGAAGACATGTGAATGGAACATTAAGATTTTTTTTTAATGTTTTTTTTTTTTTCCACTCTCTAGTATGCCAGTATAATGTGAATAGTAGACACAATGTATTATATTCCTCGCAAAAAATGTATACCGACATATCACTGCAGATGCACCAAAAATTCATTTTTAGAACAATATCCGTGTGTGAGTGTGTGTTTGAGAGAGAGACAGAGACAGAGAGATTTCAACTTTTCAATTTAGTATGCATAACGTGCCATAGCAGTTACCGTAGCATGCGTCGAAAGGAATGTATATGGCATAATTGCTGCACGCTAGCCATTCCCAGTTGAAAAACTGAACTTTGCAACAATGACAGGCCGAGGGCATTCCTAAGTATGTTTGACCTGTTCTTGACAAATGAAATTAAGGATTAAGACCCTGGTAGGCAGCGAAAATATGGAAAGAATAAGTAAGTTTCTACCCCAGGCGAAACAGTCCAGAACTTCTTAATGTAAGGAAAGATGCGGGATTTAAGATAAGTACCGAATAATGTTTATGAAATTTTATGTAATTGTTGTATTGTAATGATTTTCTTAACTGCTGCTTGTTAAATATAATACGATATAATAATGCCTCGCGACTTGGTTTAATGTTGTTTATAGGTTGTTTATAATATATATTTTTTAAAGACATTCAAGTTTCCGGTAAAGCACCCCACGATGAAAATGTAAAGTCAACAAATGGGAAGTTTATCAAACTTAACAACTATTTCTTCTGATGCAATTCTGATTATGTGTATCTTCTGATTAGATGATAAATACCTCATTTCACTTTACAACAGTAAGTTAAAATTACTTGTTTAAAATATACACTGAAAAAAGGTGAGTTGATGAACTTTCAACAATTTATGCCAAAAACTTCAAACGTACTGGATTAAAATACCATTGTGTGCCATATTTTTAATTGCAAAAATTGTTGAAAAGATTATTTCCAGGAGAAACAGAATACATTTGAGTTACTTCCTAATTTCCTCAAAGCGAAGTGCATGTGGAAATGGAAGTTCAAATGTAAATATATCATGAATCTTAACGATTTTTGTCAAACAAATACGAGAAATGTCACATTTTTAATGGAGAAAATCTTAAAGCAAATACGCGGTCAATCTGCGAGTTCTACTATTAATAGTAGCAGTAGTGGTTATAACAATAGTAATAGTAATTATAATTTATTGCAGTAGGCTACATTTTCAATTATTTACAAAGACTGTTACTTAAAATTAGATTACTTTGCCTAATGTACAATTAGATATGAGTAGCTACATCTGCTTAGATACTTTTAGCGAGTGTAGACAGCTTTTTTTTGCGCTTCCTATTCCATACTATTCTCTCTGTTCTCGCTCTCTCTCTCTCTCTCTCTCTCTCTCTCTCTCTCTCTCTCTCTTCTTATCCACTTTTCTTTCACCTTTTCAAAACATTGCCCTTTTTATTTACTTCTCCTCTTTTCACTACCATATCTCATTTGTGTTCCCAATTTTCTTTCCTACAACTGTGTTCCAAAATTTCTTTACTCCAATTCTTGACTCTTTATAATGAGTTAAACAGTGCAGAATACTGTCCCGCTCCCCGCATAAAATACAGTGTGCTAATTCATTTCGCCACATTCCTTTCAATAGTAATGCTCTTGTCCTCATTAAAGCCAATCTTGTTTATTACATATAACTAACTACATATTCATCCCTTGAGCATTCCTTCTTTGTTCTTGGTAAAAAGTAAGGGACTTGATGGATAGGCAAGAATCAGACTGAAAAGATCAATGGATAGCCGGGATTTGAATCTCGCATCTTTGTCTCTAGCCAGTTGCTCTAACCACTGAGCTACCATAGCAAAATGCCCCGCACAGCATATCATTAATTGACTTATATATATATATATATATATATATATATTATTTTGTTTTTTTTGTTAAGCTTAACGTCCTTTAACCAGGTGGGTTATATCGGACGATAAACGAAATTGGTGAAATGATCTCGGGATCCATGGAGCTTAAAGTTACTCGACATTCGTCTTCCTAGTATAAGGGGAAAACCCCGAATAAACCTTATCCAAATAACTCGTCCTAAGCGAGATTCGAACGCGCGACCTGTTGAATGTGAGGCAGACACGCAGACACTATCCAGGCGGGCCATAATAGTTTAAGCTATGAAGCCCGGGATTTAACGTACTTACGACATTGTAAGTCGCCATTGAGGTATGTAAAAGATTTAACAAAAATTAAAGAAAAAAAGGATGATTTCAATTTTAACATCCTTAAATTAATAACAAATTCTAAATTCATATAATGCTATTAATTAAAGCATTTATATTATAATCTCATATTTTAAAAAGTTAAAACATGCAAGTCGGTTGGGCAATTAATGCTGTGCTAGTATATGGTAGCTCAGTGGTTAAAGCAACTGGCTAATGACCGGATGCTCCACGGTTCATCCCGGCTAAGACATACAATTGTTCTGTCTGATTCTACCTATCCTTCTTTTATGTTACACACGGGTTGTGAAAAAAAAAAATTAACAAAGTGACTATTCTTTTCTAGTTTAACCCATACTTCTTCTTTGTCTTTTATCCGATTTTTCACTGACTTCCAGAATCATTTTTCATTTTTCCTCTTCCCCCAAATGTTTCCCATTCCTATTTTTGTTAAGATTTCCTCTAGCTACCCTCCTCCCACCAGCTCTTCTTGTTCTTAATTATCTTGAGCTTTTTCATACATACTTTTACTTTCTCTACACGTACTATGTATATACTGTATAGAGAAGGTATTTATTCCACCCAGAAATTCGATACCGATATTTCACCGGATATTTTGGGTCCCCCCGAGTATAAAAAACAACATTTTTGGAAAAAGGAGCGTGTATGCGTGCACGTGTTTGTGTGGGTGTGTGTGTCTGTGGACAGCATAGCTCAATAATAAAACTTGGTATTTAATTTTGGTATCTTCAAAGGATGCGACACTAAGATTTACAAGAAAATACCCCCCACCTCAAACTACTCTTACCATGGAAAAAATTTTGAAAATTTTAATTTTCTCAAAAATGGCTCTAGCCATTTTGAATAACTTTCTTATGTTAAGATACATGCCTAATAAAATGTATGTCTTGAATTTTCTGGGAATACCCTCTAAACACCTTTTTATTCTGGATGATTTTTATAGAAATTGCATAACTAGTAAACCGTAAGAGATAGACAAAAACTTACAACACAAAAATGTAGATCACGATAAAACACACAATTTATGTCATACACATTTTTTTCGTGGAGTTGGCGGTTTTCGAGATATTCCTGGTTTTGATTTCAGTTTTAAAATACTTAAAACATTTCTCATACGGGAACATATAAACCCTTGGCCACGCAAAGAAACGTATTTCAATCCCATAGCAACCATATTTTAAAACATTTGACTGTCGGTTTAGCGTAGTGTATTCTCGTATTTCCCTTCTACTTATAAGGGAACTAAGTGATAAGTCCGCTTCTGGTAATGTTTTTAAGCAATAAATAGATCGAAGAATAATATTATTAAGAATAATCTGTTACAGAGATGTAGAGAAAGTCATGTGAATAGAGCACAACAGATATTTAGCAGATTATCGTTTTCGCTTTTTATACCCTACAGCAATACTTCAAGACCCTCTCTGCTAGTAACATAGCCGGCGTCATTCTCGGGGAAATGCTGCAGTTCACAACCTGAGAGAGTACAATGGACTTTACAGTCTCACGATAGCCGCCATTGTATTCCCTTAATCCAATAACCTGCAATGAATTTTTGTAGAAAAATGAAGGCGATTCTACGAAATAGTATTATATCTGATATTTGCCAACGGGGTGACCTGAATAATAGATTGTAAACGGATTGTTTGAGCCTGCGTGACAAAGAGCATAGGAGCACTAATTCTCTAAATAAACAAGAGATTTTAGAAAACAACGTGCGGAAGTAAACATATGCTGCACGGATGTGATTCCCTCAATATCCGATATGTATGTAGCTTGTCATGTATCGAATAAATCACGTGTGATACATTCCCTCTATAAATAATGCTGACGTGGGGTTCATTTTTGATGTGCTTTCCTCACATAGTTTATTCATATGACAAGAAAAGGAATTTTCATCGCTCTTTTGTTTCATCGCTACATTTAGACACGCATGATAATGGAATCTGCAGGTACTACCAGTGTAAGAAACTAGAATCTATCAAGACTGCCTCCGTGGTCGAGTGGTCAGCGACCTGACTCCTCATCCGAAGGTCCCGGGTTCGATTCCCGCCTGGAGCGGGAGTTTTTCTTTAACTAGAATTATTCTCTATCTCCCACGGAGTCTCGAAGTATGTATGTCAGAGTGAATGAGTGTATGTTTTGAAGAAAATAAAACAATTTAAAGAACTAAAAGAAAACGAGTTATTCCTAATGCAAAGCCTCTGATATGAAGTTAAAGGGGACTACATAAATGAATAGAAAAAAAGACTCTGTCCCCTTCTCAGTTCCTTTTCTTCTCATCTCTCAACTGTGTTACTTTTCCTCTCCCAATTTCTTCTTCTTTAATTCTTGCTGCAAATGTATTATGTATATCTACGTTCTTATAAACAGTGTCTGTGTGTGTAGGTAATATAACCTCAAAACCATTCATACGATTATGTTATTTCTTTCATTTAAGTTCCTTCAGGTGGTTAAGGCTATATTTTGATAAGTCAGATTATCTTTTGCTGCTTAAATTTCAGTTTAAACTTAAACCGCTATAAATGTTAAAATATATGAGATAGCAATAAAAAAAAGTTAGTCAATACTGGGAAAGCATAAGCTTTAATATTTTTAGACCACGTTTTGTTGATTAAAACATTAGTAAGTTTATTCATATTCCTATAAGAATTTGTAGTTGTTTATCATAGCTCTATAATTAAATGAAAATACAGCTGCTTCTAGGCTATTATGAAAACAAGATGAGTTTTTCTCAAGGTCTGACAATTTAGAACTCTTAACAATTTAAGAACTGGCCCTTAGCCGCCGTGATTTTCAGATCTTAATCCGACAACAAGTTAAGTTTCCTGACAAATTCAATAACCCTACAGCAGCTGAAAAATACTGTCACAATAAATTCTAACATTTCAAAAGATTATCTCTCTAATGCTGTGTGTAGAGCCGCAGAAGGAAAACTTCTCATTGTTTTATAAAATCTCAATATTTGCCCAGTATGTGACTTTTTTCGTTTACTTTTTATGTATTACTTAGGCACTCAGGTGGCTCAATGTAACAAACTTAGGACATATGGGCTCCTTAAACAAAGCGGAATTTTCAAGATAAGTAGGATATTCGAAATTGCCGAAAGAGTTTCAAAAAATGTATGAAGTAATAAGGGTAACAAGTCCTGCAGTAATAAGGGTATTGTGTATCATATGTAACTGAACTTATTTGCAGTAAAATTTTTGAAGATGCAGTGTTTCAATAGGAACAAGGGACAAATAAATCTTATATAATCTATATACACGTTTAAACTAATAAAATTGTTATTTTCCCACAAAGGCCATTACTTAGTTTTTGATACTGAGATTTTCACCTTATAAGTTTCAGATTACATATAAAGTATGCAGAGTAATAGAAATAAATACGCCAATAACCTTACTATGTGCGTGCATTTTCTTGGGTGCTGCTTTTATGGAAAACGAGGGCAGGGATAAGATCAGGTAGCCTACCCACCTGTATATCCGCAGTGTTGTTAAACAAAGAAGGTTTCTTTCTTTGAGGTCCTCAGCCATTATGGTAAATAGATTTTCCAATTTCCTCTGAAGTAGTTGAGCTGTTAAACGAAACACAGCGCACGTGCCTGAACTCTAGAACTATAAACAGATTGAAACCTTAGGATTGAAGTCACTATAGAGTACTTGAAGTCTCAATGTGCTCTTCTTCCGAAATTACACGAAACCTACAGAATGAAGATTACAGAACCGACCGCCCAAGAAAACGTGCGCACACAGTAGGAAGAAAATGAGGATGAGCTACAAATAAACCAAATTAATCAGGAAAAATAAAATATAAACTTCCTATATTAATGAAGAAAATTACTCCTGGCTGACCTTAGGGAAATACTCTACCTGATCCAAAATAGTAATCGGTGACACTTCTCTTGAGTAGGTCTCAAGCTTCAAATGTTTATAATGTGGACAAAAACAAGAATATACGAGAAAATAAAGCTAACAAATATCAATCAGTATGTGAAATGTAAACAAAACATTCCAAAGTTAAATACTGAAGGAAACAAAATTAATATTTTTAAAAATCATGGCTAATGAAAGTGAGTAATTGATCTTTAAAAAAGGATAAAAATAAAATACAAGTAGAAATGAGATTTCTAAGGAAATTTAGAGGTTTTCCCAAGGAAATTCACATCAGAAACTAGGAAATTATGAATGATATATTTATAATACAGGCGTAAGGGTTATAGATATAGATATTTTGAGAAAGTATATCATAATATGTATTCACTGTGGTGTGTTGGCGGTTTTATTTTTTAACAGTTTTATTACAAAACAATTACACAATATACTGCCTTAATTTGCGTCGCAAAAAGAGCAACACCTGAAGTGTAGACTTCTACGTTTTCACAATCAATATGTGACTGCCGATGTAGGTAGTTTGGGGTCATTGGTCCTGCATAAAGTATTCGAACTTACTTCCGATACAGCTTTCCATTCCTAAAATATACATTTTACATTAATTTTATTTGGCATGTAGGTATCTTAAATAGAATATTTTAATCAAAATCGTTAAAGCTATTTTTTGAGAAAATATTTTTTTTTTCCATGCAAAGGGTAGTTTAGGGTGGAAAGATTTTCTTGAAAATCTTCGTGTCGTTTCCCTGGAAGATACCAAACTTGATATTTAAGTTTGGTATTTAACAGTCTTTTAGTTTTTTGAGCAATGCTATACACTCACAAATTACCTTTTTTCTAAAAATACCTTTTTAGATCCGAGGAGCCCAAAACATGTATTTCGGTTGAAATCTCGATATCCCATGATAGGGGTACTACACCTTATCTATACACTATGTACATAGTACTTGTAGAAAAAATAATAAGCTTCCACCCACATTCAAGCTAACCCTTTCCTTTCTTGTTTATTGCATATTTCTGCATTCCCTTCTCTTTACCATTCTTTATTTTTCGGTATAAATAAAGTTAGTTTCTACTTTATAAATCATCCGTTATTTCCTGTTTGTCTTCTATTCTGTTTCTCACTGATTTATGGAACCTTTTACATTTTCTTATGTCTCTCTCTCTCTCTCTCTCTCTCTCTCTCTCTCTCTCTCCTTATGTCTGTCATGTGTATTTTTGTTAGGAAACTGAGATGGATCTGTAATACTTGGAAAATCCATAGTACGTAAGGTATCTTATTGAAAATTATACCATTTATTATACTCAACAATAGGCATATTTTTGCATAATTGATTAGTTATTTAAATAATATTTTGATTCTCTAACCTTATTGCTCTGATAAAATTGAGCCTAGTGATGCATTTTAAAAACATTAACGTAAAAATCCAGCTGTGTATATGAGCTTACAAACGGGTCTGTTGTATTATTTGTTCACATTAGCGCTAATTAATGGAGAAAAATAGTACTTTTTCTACTCTATAAAAATCTTGATTTTTCAAAATATAATAATGTATTTCTCAGAATTGAAGCATTATTTTAAAAAAATTGAAACAAATTAGTTATAAATTTCATTGTGTGGAATATTTTGAGTAAAAAATATTTAAAGTTGGGCGTGTCTATTCAGTAACATGCGGTTACACATTTATAGTTTCAGTTAAAGCGAGTCAATAGGAAAACTATATATTTTCTTAACGTTTAGGATTCATGCAATTTTATTATAAAAATAAAACGTCTTTAATATTTATTTAATTGTTCTTTCACACAAGCTGTTTGTAAGACAGGAGTTGGATAGAGTCAGACTGGAAAATTCAATGCCATAACCGAGATTTAAGCCACGATCTCCCGGTCTCTAGCCGCTTGCTCTAACCACTGAGGTACCATGGTAACATGCCGGCATAGCATTGAATTACTCAAGTGACTTGCTTGTTTCCCGGTAAAGAACAAGGTGAATTCAAGTTATTTTGAGATGACTTACCCCAATAGCGACTTACAATGTCGTAAGTTCTTTAAGTCCCAGGATTCATAGAGTACCCAACTATTATGGTCCATCAGTGTTGTCGGCCTCCGTGGTGTAATGGTTACTATGCTAATCTTATATAGCCAAGGTCGCAGGTTCATTACCGGCGGAGGATGATGGCTTTTTTTCAGACGTAAAAATCCTTAGAATGGCTTCCTTTGGAAAGGAAGTAAAGCCGTTGGTCCCGTGATGTAGATCTACGGCACGTAAAAGAGTTTCAAGCCTGATAAAAGGCCTCTGAACAAAATTAAGCGGTCTTGCACGCCAGGGACGCTGAGAACCTAAGCAGTTAAAGAGCGCCCATAAATAAAAAATTACATTTATATTGATTTAATTGTTACAAGCCGTGTGTAGGACAGGAGTTGAATAGGTAGTCAGAGTGAAAAATTCAACGCCATAACCGGGATTTGAACCACGGATCTCCCGGTCTCTAGCTGGTTGCTCTACCGGTCTATACCGGCTAGAGACCTGGAGATCCGTGGTTCAAATCCCGGCTATGGCATTGAGTTTTTCAGTCTGATTGTTATCTATCCAAAATGTTTAGAAGTTGTCACAACTGTTGGCCAAATTTCATAGATATCTCTTCGCAACAACTGTATGTCTTTTGCATTCTTATAGTATTGATTCGTGTTTCTCGGCTATTATTTGTGTATTCAACATCCCCCCCTCCCCAGTTATGGAAACCGTCGTTAAAATCAACTTTTCCGTATGCTTGGGGAAATCACCTGGGACTAACAATCGGGTATTTTTCCGTTTTCAAGGAACTTGTTTCAAGTGGGTGAAGCCCAATACGTCAGCTGACTTTAACGAACAAGCGAAAGTGGGATGGGCTATCGATTTTGTGGCAGAACCAATTGCTCCTTGCAAGAAGACGGATGTAGAACGAGAACTGACGTCGCTAGGGATGTTAAACAACAACGACGACGGCGACGTCAACCGCAGATTCGCACAAATTGCCTTAGGGTCAAGAGAAGCCCTCAGTAGGGATTGGCTTAAACTGGATCACCTGGTTGTACAAGCTGATGTAGTATCTTGAGGCATTCTGTGAGATGTTCTCGCTCTCAAAATTACTTGTAGCTGCTGGAGGCAGTTCGCACGTGACAATCCTTCCCCCCAATTGGGCTCTTAACAGGTCTCTGTATCTACAGTGCTATATAAAGCACACTTTGTCTACTGAGACAGAACAAAGAGTCTTTAATGGTCAGCATTGGGGATGTAATTTTAAGAACGTCTGTGAAATTTAGAAGTATGTAAGGTATCTTATTGAAATGTTAACCTGTGCTACACTCATATGACCTTCTCTAACAGACTTCGTACAAAAATTGTTCTTCTTTCTACACCATGCAATAAAAATAAACATTAACAAATTGTACTTATTACTTAGTTTCTTATAAGCAGAAGGGAGCTAAAGAAATGGGTTATGTTAACGCGATAGTCAAATGTTTGTTATTGCGATTGTCATTTAAATTGTCATTTTTTTTTTGGCTTAACATCCTTTAGCCTGGTTGGTCACATCGGACGATGAAAGAAATTTGACTTGAAATTTTGAATAAAATAAGACATTTGTTATTCTGGTGTCAGGAGTGGGATTTTTATTGCATAATGGAGGAGATGATAACAAATTTGTTGGCCAAAATGAAGAAGATTGACACAAAATTTGAAACCTCAGTGGAGAAAATAGACAAGAAATTGGAATCCAGCAAATGAGTGCAAAAATGAAACATGCAAGAGAAAAACTGACATTCGGAATGGGAACGATGATGGAGTAGAAGATGGGATACGAATAGAAAAGATGATTTAAAAAACTGTGTTCCTTTCACATGACTTTCTGTACCTGTTCTACAAACAAAGTATTCTTCCAAAAGATTTGTGATTTATCTACATCATGCTAATCGAGACATTTATTAGTAATAATCTTGTAATTAATTGATTTATTCTAAGTGGAAGGAAAATAAGGGGGATATGCTAGACTAAAGCAATACTAACTACCGGAATCTTTTATAAGTTTTTATAAGCTGGTCGTAATGTTAATAATTGAAGTAAAATAAAAAGATGAGACGAAGAGTTCGTTTGAGAAAAGTTAACCTAGTTAAAAATTGAACCAATAATAAGGAATATCTCGGAAACGATCAATTGTACAAAAAGCAAAACAAACAAACAAAAATGTATATGAAATAAATTTTTTGTTTTAACGACATCTACTTTTTGTGTAGCAAGCTTTTACTATCTCTTACGGTGTACCAGTTACACAACATACAGTAAACTTATCCAAAATGAAGAGGAAATACAAGAAATACACATTTTTTGTGATGTAAATACACTTAATTTTCTAGCATTTTAGTCAAAAGTCTTAGTCAGTTTTTAGAAAATAAAAATTTTCGAAAATTTTTCTATGTCAAGGATTGTTTGTGGTGGAGGAATTTTTTTTTAAATATTCGTTGCGCATCTTTGGAAGGTACCGAAGTTCAATAGCAAGTTTGACATTTAACAGACTTTTTATTTTTGAGCTATGCTACTCACAGGTACACAGACATATACACACACTTGAGTTTTTTTTAAAAAAAAAAAAAAATCTGATGTGTTCCATTCA
This sequence comes from Hymenopus coronatus, assembly GCA_030762935.1. Classification (NCBI taxonomy): domain Eukaryota; kingdom Metazoa; phylum Arthropoda; class Insecta; order Mantodea; family Hymenopodidae; genus Hymenopus; species Hymenopus coronatus. The sequence goes on from CM060894.1 coordinate 67,943,829, forward strand.
ATTAGCTTTCTCCCATCTCTGCTACAAATTATCGTTAAAACTTATTTTTCTATTTACTTCATGCTAATCAAAATAAAATAGCAGAAATGGTCTTATTATTTGTTTCCTTTTAAGTAGAAGAGAAGTAAGAGAGTACCATAGGCTAAAGCGATGGTCAAAAAGCTTGTTGTTATATATACCTGAAGTTGTTTTATTTGTATGGTCAGGAGTTGACAATTCCCATATGAGAAAAGTATAAGTATTTTAAAGCCGAAACCAATAACAAGGAACATCTAAAAGTGATAAATTCTACGAAAAACATATTTATAACATAAATTACCTGTTTTAATGAGACCAACATTTTCTATTCAATAAGGATTTGTCTATTTCTTACGATTTACTTGTTAAGCAAAATTCCGCAAAATTTGTCCAGAATAATGATGCCTTCAGAGGTTACCGAGAAAATTCAAAACATACATCTTATTTGTCATGTAAATATCTCAAATATAAGATATTTTAATGAAAATCGTTAGAGCCATTTTTGAGAAAATCAACATTTTCGGTGGGGGATTTTCTTGAAAATCTTTGTGTCGCATCCTTGAAAGATATTGAACGTAAATACTAAGTTTGATATTTATCGGGATTTTCGCTTTAAAACTATGTTGTTTCTCACAGTAACACAGATACACACACATTCTCACACAGACGCACACACGAACATTTTTCTAAAAATTCTCTTTTTTGGACTCAGGGGGTCTCAAAACATTATTTCCGGTGAAATGTGAGTATTGAATTTTTGCGAGCAATACAATGCTTTCTCTATACGCTATGTACATAGTATGTGAAGAGAAAGTAAAAATATATTCAGGAGGTCTCAAAAGAATATATTTCCGTTGAAATCTTGGTGTCGAATTTTTGTTTTGAATGGAGTGCCATACCTTCTGTATGAACTATGTACATTGTAGCGCACTACGTGTAGCGAAAGTAAAAATGAAATTCGGGATTAAAGCCGCAGTGGATAAGATGGAGGACAAGATGGAACCCAGCATAGAGAAAATGGAGTCTGCAATGGAGAACCTGAAAAGTTGAAAACGGAACTTTCTAGCAAATTCGACGAGCCTCAAATCACCACAGTACTGTCACAGTATCTATACCGTAACATCCTGTATTTGGGGTGGAATGCAATATATGCTCTACTTAGTAACTAAGTATAAGAGAAAGTCAATATGAAATATCAGCACTTAGCATATACGAGTAATGAGCTTGGATATAGCAGGAAGTTCACATTTTCCGTGTTCTGTAGGATTATCAACCACATGTAGTAGTGGTGAGAATCCAACAGTGATCCTTGTTAGAATTATGCACTACTGGTTTCCTCTGACTCAGAATCTTGAGGTACACAACTCGACGCTGAAATTCAAGCTTCACGTGAATGCGTGAAATTCTGTTTCTGTGCTAACGGTTTTATTACACGTCAGCGATCACTGTGGTTGCTCTGCTGGGTTTTGTTTCCTCCTAACGTAATTCCCTTCGTACGGATGGACTCAAGAGAGCTGACAACAGACTTAATGCAAGCTGTGATTGAGCTTCATTTAATATCATCATTAGAACTCTAAAGCTACTCAATCTTATTTTATTCTTTGAACATTTTGTTTATAGTAAGAAATACTGCATTCCACCCCGCAAAAAAATCTGATCTTACTTTCTCTAGCTGATGTATACAGAAACTTCTTTCAAAAGATTATTCCTCTTTCTACACCAGCGTGCTAAATGAGATAAACATTAGCGGAATGTTCTTATTACTTAGGCTGGATAGGTAGAGTCAGCCTGAGAAATTCAATGCCATAGCTGGTAGTTGAAGCACAGATCTCCCGGTCTCTAGCCGGTTGCTCTACCACTGAGATACCATGGCAGCATTTGAAAACCTGCCCCTGCGCCGTTTTGTCCACCATAAATCTCACAGGCGGTCGCTTGGGATCGAACCCTGGAATCCTTGTAGTGATGCTGATGATGATGATGCTGATGATGATGATGGAGTAGTATTTCATTCGCGCCGAAAATTCGATACGTTTTGAGGCTGCCTAAATAAAGGATAGGTTGCATTAAACTTTTATGATCTTTATATCCTCTATCGGTTAATAATTGCTATAAATAATATTCTTACAAAGTTTTATCTTTAATTTCGTTTTAATTAAATACGAGCAAATGTTTGTACAGAGAGAGAGAGTAACATTCATGATTTTTTACATACGTGTTTTATAAACTTGAACTAAATAGGAACCTTGAAAGAATAGCTTTTTGCACATAGAAGAGAAAGTTACATCCACGTACAAAGCTTTATTTAAACATCCTTTCGTTGGGTCAGTGTCTCAAAACTTGTATTGATTTCACCGGAATTCTATTTGAATGGAATGCAATACCTCCCCTATTTACCATTTAAGTTGTTTTGATACTTCTTATTCCTTTAATGCTCTTTCGATATTCAATTGTTCCTCACGATTGTATTGAAGCAGTATGACATTAAAAGATCCAGTGTAAAGCGTCAAGTTCTTGAACATTTGACTATCCTACTTTCTAGATAAATTTTATGCGATAGATGAAAATATGCTCTACAGAAAATGTACGAGGCGTGTACGAAAAAGAAGTGCCATTTCGTTCTACCTCCACCGCAACGCTAGAATTGCTGCCCCACGCATGTGCATTCGTCATTCTGGTTCGTTGTCAATTACAGGCGGATTGTGTAGTATTTACAGCTGTTATCGTTCAAAATATTTAAGACAATTTCTGATCCTGCTGATTGTGAAGTGCGTTCCGTAATATGGTTTTTGAACACAAGGAATATTAAGCCAGCTAAAATTCAGCATCGACTTGTAGAGACTTTGGTGACAATGTATTGACAAATGGAATGAAGAGAAAGTGGGTTAGGCAATTCAATAATAGACGATCCAACGTTCATAATGAAGCACGAAATGTGCGCCTTTCTGATGGTTTGATTGAAAAGTGAATGCGGCATTTTTGAAAACAGACGGTTCACAATAAGAATGCTTTGTGATGTGTTTCCACAAAACAGGTGTTCAGCACTGGCTGTCTTCACTGGCAACAACTTTCTTTGAAGAACGCATACACAATTTGATACCCCGCTATGACAAATGCCTGAACAATGCTGGCAACTGTGTCAAAAATAGGTTAAGGAATGCTCTTAAGTACTAATAAATGTATTGTAAAAGCATATGTTATGCCTATTTTGCAAACCGGAACTTCCTTTCCGGACATGCCATAAGCCACTCAATTGATTTTAAATCGGTTTTTGTTCCGTAATCCATTTCCAAAGTATCCGTTCGTTACTCTCTCAAAGCATTTTCATTTGTTTCTCGTGATTGTTCAGAAAGAGTATGGACTTGTAAGCCAGTATATACAGTAAATATGCTTGTTTGTCAGGCGCACGTCTGTCTTGCGGTAACGTACTGTATACTGGCTGGCAGTCGCACAGCCCGTCACCCAGTCACACATACGTAAACGTCAAATAAAATCTCAAAACTTATCACAGGAGATGCTGGAGATTCCTGGACAACAGTAACCTTGTATGGTTTGAGTTTTAAAGTTATGTTGCTTTCCATGCTGAAGCTTTCAAAATGTCAGTTTCTTGTGCAAGACGCCTAAGATATTTTCCAGGTGATCGTTCTAATCTTTCTCCGATTTAGTCTAATTTATGATCCATAAGCACACGATTATTTACATTTTTTTCTGTCACAAATTGATCCCGTTTCTCTGAATTTATTTATAAGCAAACGAACGGTCTCTCTACTCGGAACACACACCCAGGAAAATGTTTGCATCCCTACAAGATGATGTATCGTACATAAACACTATTTTTGGTTCTGCATATTGAATTTGAAAGCACTTCGAGTAAAACTAAACATTTCTAAACATGTTTAATGTTATTCACGTTTGAACTGGACTAATTGAAAATCTTCTCGGGCTTCTAACCAGGTAAAAACTTGGCTTGACACCAACGTTTCGAAGAAGTGCATCTTCCTCGTCTGATCAGTTCACCCTGAAGACGAGGAAGATGCACTTCTTCGAAATGTTGGTGTCAAGCCAAGTTTTTACCTGGTTAGAAGCCCGAGAAGATTTTGAATTAAATGTACTGTAGATTTCGGTTTTCAAACATTTGATAATTTCTGTGTCCTTTGTATTTATAACGAAAGGAGTGATGTACTATTTCTGTAAAGCTATATCCCAATTAAAGCGAAGTATTTAGAAACACATACTTTCGTAAAAATAGTTAGCTTACCCACTAATAAATGATTGAGTGTAGAGGGTCAATTTAATACATTGTTTTATGCCCCTTCTGTATACTCCATATATTTACAATCAATGGCGCAATGAAATATTTCAACAAAAGTTTATCTCGACTAACTTTAAACACAAACAAAATGTGATGTATTTCATTCACCTAACTAATTACACCCAACATTTCCAAACCTAGATTTATTCGAAAATATATTTTTTGAGATCCTCCTAATCCAGATAAAAGAATTTCAGAAAAAAGTCATGGGTCCGGTGTCTATCTGTGAACAGCAAATAACCGTCCGTTCGTTCGTTAACTACCAAACTTGGTATTTTAAGTTCAGCATCTCCGAAGATGCGACACTTAGGGTTTCAAGAAAATTCTCCTACACCAAGATACTCTTTACATGGAAATATTTACTTTCTCAAAAATTGCTGTAATATTTAGATTAAAATTCTATATATTTAAGATATTATCAACGCATATAAAATGTATACCTAGAATTTTCCCGGAGTAACCTCAGAAGCCATCTTCGTTACGGAGAAGTTTTGTATAACGGTAAACCGTAAGAGATAGAAATAATAATACTGCACAAAACTGTAGATTTTGTTAAAATACATAATATATCAGAAACATTTTTTGAGGAGTTAAAATTTCATAGATTTTTCCTTGTTAAAAGTTTCAGTTATAAAATAGTTAACCTTTTCTCAGACGGGAATTTGACATGCCTGTTTCTTATATTTTACTCCTGGTAAAGCTAAACGGAAACGAATTTTCAAGTCAATTGTATATCGACAGTTTTTAAACGATTTTATTATCAATTTAGCCTAGCGTATTCCCTTATTTCCCTTTTTCTTATAAGGAACTAAGTAATAACACCATTTCTGATTATGTTTATCTTGATTAGCGAGAAGTAGACAGAAGTATATTAAGCTTTGTAAGAATAGTTTGTTACAACATAGAGAAACTTATGTGTAAAGCACATCAATATTGTATTAACGGTGAATTTGAAACCTTGTGGAAATGACAGATATTTTTCTCAAACTTTTTCAGTTAATTAGAGGTATCTCGTAGAAATATGGTTAAACGGTTTATAGACTTCCTAGGCTGAGTGCTTCACTTTCTACTTAACACCTTATTGATTGGTTTAGCCATTACGTTCTGTTTGGAATATCGATGTAAACTTGGTACACACGTCGACTTAGATAATGCGTTGACAGCAGGCCAGTAATTGCGTTAAACAAAAGCAGAGCGAGATCTCGCGTCGGTTGATTGCTCGTCGAGAGGTAAAGTGCTTTCAGAAAACCGTCGGCCCAGGCTCTGTGTAATCCAATAATGGTTTCACTAGACATGAATTTCTACTTTCTCATCCTTCATTAGTTTACAGCACACTGAGGTGAAAAACGAAGCGAATTAAACACTGGCGCTTCGCTCTAAGGCTCGCTAAATGTGAGAGACTTTTAATAGCATTCTTTTCTCCCAGCAGTTAAAATCACTGACCTCATTCTATCAGACATTCAGTTGTTTCTGAAACAAATCACATTAACGCAGTACCATCGGAAGCTTCACAGAATAAATCTGAAGTGTAACATTTGCAAAACTCTCTCTACGCTCTATCACTTGTTTATGCGAACAGGCAAAGTTCTTACGAAAGTTACTTTTTCCATCTATTTCATTTTAATTAGTAAATGTTTAACAACTAGAAGACATACCATTTTTTGCAGTAGTTTAACGCCTGCTTTGCTACTTGATGACACTGGTGATACATGGAATGAAGTTGGAGCACCGGTGGCATGCGATGGGGGAGGGGCCGGAGAAAACCCACCCCTGTGCCACATTGTCCACCAAAACTCTCACATGCGGTCGCTTGGGTTTGAACCCGGGCAAGTGGTCTAACCACTCGGCCACGTTGTGGCATTGTTACCATTCAATCTAGAGAAACATTGAATATCGAAAAAAAACTTTAAAATAATGAAAAGTGGAGCAAAGCGATAAATCTGAGAATCGTTGATAAAATCTTCAAAAATAATAGTTATTTATAAGTGGCTTAAATGGACTATTATTTCTGAGTGGAATATTTAGTACACGAGCGCGTAAGCGCGATTATTCAAATTTCTCATGAGCAAATAATAGTCTGATAAGCCACGTGTAATATGTTTTATCCTATTCTAATATTAACTGAAATATTCTTGTATGTATTAATATTATTATTAGTCATCATTTCGAGGAATTGAATTTTAGTCATGATATAGGTAGTACTTTGTTAGTTTGTTGCTGCGGAATAAACAGTTTCAATTCTGATTGTTTGAACTGCACCAAATAAATCAATAAATGAATATTCCGGAAAAAGGTTTAGATTATGCTGAAAAAGCTACAGGTATTCAGCTTGTTAACCGGCAAGTCGAAGGACTTATATGACCAGGAATTTTCATTATTTAAAATGTATTTAAAAATGGGGAGCTACCAAAGGAATTAAGATTATTTACGTTATTTCACGATGAAATAAAAACTCATTTTTTGTTTTTTCTTAGGATACATGAAATGTATACATGAAAGCTGTATGAGAGGATAAAAATATATTTCTCATAATAAAATTTAAGAAAATGCATTGTTTTTTCTACTTGTTGACCTTAACTGCCAATTAATTGAAGCTATAATGGGTAGGCGTATATTTATTAATGGGAACTCCCAAATCCAATATTCTCGTAAACTTTTTTTCCCACACGTTTTCATGCTCTACACGATGGAATTTTCACTAATTTTGTTTAAAATGATAATACCGCTTCTTAAAAGTACATTTAGGAAATTACTTATCATTTTTCGAAATGAAGCTCCAAGAGTAAGAAATAAACTATTATATTTTTAAAAATTAAGACCTTAGTAGATTAAAAAATAAAATTTTTGTACACTAACTAGAGGTATTATAAAAATATAATATTACAGATCTATTTTTAATCTCATATACCCTAAAACTGGATCTTTAATGTGAATATTTCTAAAAATGGTATGTAAGAGAAAAGGGTTAAAATAATAAATACATAAGATGTGTATTCCAATATTTTTTATTAATTCTAATTCCATTCACACGACTTTCTCTGCATCTCTCTAACAAATTGCTAAAATGCCTGTGTTTCTATTTATGTTATGCTAGTTAAGATAAACTTAGCAAAAATGATGTTATTACTCGGTTCCTTAAAAGTAAAAGAAAAAATAAGGAAATACAACATACAAATTCGTTTCTTTGCATGCTAGGGATTGACAAATTCCCGTGAGAGAAAAATATTTTAAAACTGAAACCAATAATAAGGAATATCTCGGAAATGGTTAACACCATGAAAAAGAAATATGCTGGATATAAGTTGTGTTTTAACAAGATCTACTGTTTTGTGTAGTAAGCTTTGGTCTATCTTTTACGGTTTTCCAGTTAGGGAACAGTTATCCACATTGAAGATTTACAATAGCCATCCCAGTAAATTCAAGTTATATATTTTATTTTCCATATAAATATATTTGATATGCGGTATTTTAATCAAAATATTTAGAACCGGGTTTTTAGAAAATCAAAATGTTCAATTTTTTTTTTATGTAAACGGTAGTTTCAGGTGGAGCATTTTCCTCAAAATCTTCGTGTCGTATCCCTGCAAGATGCAAACTTAAACACCAAATTGTTTATTTTACCAATTTAATTTTTGAAATACTATGTTTACAGAAGACACAACCACACATACGCGGACCATATTCTAAAAATTCTTTTTTTTTTTTAATACAGAGAATGTTTTCCGTTGAAATTTCTGTTTCGAATTTTTTTTGTGAAAAACAGTACCTGCCCTTTTTTGGTAGTATTTAACACCCGCTTTTACTACTTGTGGCACCGCAGACAAATATAACTGACCTATACACTAGGTAAATAGTACTTATAGAGAAAGTAAAAATATAATATTTCAGATCTATTTAACTCATTTGCTCTAAAACTGGATTTTTAAAGTCAATATTTCCAAAAGTATATGACATGGCTCAGTTTTAGATTCTGTTCATGTACTAAGTGCATGGTGTATAGAGAAGGCAGCATAATTGTACCCAAAAATTCGATACCGAGATTGAATCGAAAATACCTGCCTTGGGGCTCCTTGAGTCCAAAAAGAATTTAAAAATGACCATGTGTGTGTCTGTGGGCAGCATAGCTCAAAAACGAAACCAACTTGGTATTTAGGGTCATTATATTCCAAGGATGCGATAAAAAGTATCACAAAAATCCTCTCACCTCAACTACCCTTTACATGGAAAACAATTCGATTTTGATTTTCTCAAAAATGGCTCAAACAATTTTGCTTAATATCTCGTATATTAACATATTTAAATGGCTAAAAAAGTTTATAACGTGAATTTACTGGTACTAGTTTCTGAAGACCTTTTTATTCTGGATGAATATTTCTGAATTTTTCATAACAGGTAAACCGTAACAAAGAGACAAAAACTAGTATACAAAAACGTAAATCTCCTTAAAACACACACACTTTTCTTCATGGAGTTGACTATTTTCAAGATATTGGTTACAGTTTTAAAATACTTAAACTTTTCTCCTACGGGAACTTGTCAACTCGAGGACACGCAAAGAAATGGATATAAATCCCATAGAAATCACATTTTAAAACATTTGACTGTCGGTTTAGCCTAGTGTATTTCCTTATTTCCCTTTATTTATAACGAACTAAGCAATAAGGCGTTTCTGCTAATGTTTATCTGTAATAGGATGAAGTAGACTGAAGAATAAGCTTATTAACAATTATTGGTTACAAATGTAGAGAAAGTTATGTGAATGGAATACCTCAGATTTTTATTACAGTAATGAATTTAGGCAATAAAATTGTTATTTAAATAACCAAGCTAGTTAGAATTTTAGCAAACGTGTCACAATTATTATGTATAATACCTGGTAAAAGTTTCGATAAGAAATCTTACATACTGCAATAAATTCCTTTATTGATTTCAAGATCGGTTACAAATAGTCTTAGATTCACATTTCGATCTATAGGCCATCCATGGCTCGCGCGCCACTGCGAGCTAACACTCCAGTCACTCACGAGTCAGTACAATTCACAACACACTCCCTCATAGCTTGCAGTTCTCCTCCTTTTATAGCTAGAAAACGAAGTCTCAAAGCTGTCTGGAAGCTTGTGGAAACCGAAGGTTCCAATTACCGTCGCGGTGAACTTCCTGTGTTGCGCAGTTCAAGGTCTGCGTCGACTCCCATACAAAGTGAGCTTGGAGCGGTCGTACGGCATTTCCAAATGTTACTGAGACAATACGTTAATGCCCTCCTCACCGAGCGGGGTAGCTCAGACGGTTTTGTTTATGGCCCGCTTTGTGGTGACGGCGGTGGCTTTTACGGAGTTGTCCTTGTCCGTCAGGCGAATACTGGTCATCAACTGAGTCATTATTTCCTAATCATCTTTTTCAGGGTTGAAGAACTAGACGAATCGATGAATTGAGCATTGTAAAAGGGTATCCTAGTGCCGGGAACATTCGGTCGGGCTTCCTCTGGGAGCTCCCGGGAGGATCTGGGGTTTCTAACTAGGGCATTCCAGGGTGTCATCGGAAGCGTTGCAGCTGTAACCGATTCTTGCGCCCATCTTCATCCGGATCTGGTCGCCTTTCGGGTCTCTCCCCTTATCACTCTCTTCCTGGAGTCATGTAAGTGGCAGAGGGTCACAAGGGTCTGCGTACGGTGCTTAGCCTCTGAGTCAACCTCTGTAGGTAATGATTGCCATGCTAACTTTATATACCCAGGTCGCGAGTTCAAACCCGGAGGAGAAAGATGGGGTTTTTTCGGGCATAAAAATCCTTAGCAAGGCTTCATTCGGAAGGGAAGTAAAGCCGTGGGTCCTGTGTCGTAGATTTACGGCACGAAAATAACCTGAAGCCTAATAAAGAGACCTCTGAGCAAAATTAAGCAGACTTTCACGTCCAATATGGAATGGGTCCCTGAGATCCACAGCGGTTAAAATTCCTTTCAGCCCTGAGTCCTGGGAACCTCTTCCATGACTAAAACCAATCCCTATTGTCTACCTCTGTGGTGTGGTGGTATACTTGCCGCACGTTCAAGAGCTTGAATTCGAATACCGGTTGGAATGACCTACCCGGATAAGGTTTTTCTTGGTGTTTTATATCATCTTGAGAACGTGAATGCCTTAAAGCTCTATGGACCTTGTGTTCATTTAATCATAATTTCATCCATTCATCATCCGATAAGACTTTCCTTATTAAAGGATATTAGAAAAAGAAAGTAGTGTTAAGAAAGTAAAGACATGTATACTAAAGTGTAAAAGGTATGGAAATAAACTTACTCTAAACTTCGGAATAACCAGTCTGAAACAGCACAGAAATGGTTAAACTGTTATCTCCATACATTACACAATTTAGCTTACCACTAAATTTAAACAATTATAAACATCAGTCAAGAATTAGTCGTAAATGGCTTATGGCAGAATAAAACTTATTTGCAATAGATTGCGTGTTTTACAGATGTACATTTTTTTGTGAAGTACGTTGTCTGTTGTTTTACATTTACTTAAATGTTACGCTATTACAAACTATCTTAATAATGAAGAGGACTTACAAAAAAACCCTCATATGCATTTCATTTTTAAGTGATTATCTTTAATAAATGTATTTTAATAACAAACATTAAACTTTTTTTTAGACATTCGAAAATTTCTTAAAACGTTCCATGTAACATCCTATAGTTGGGGATATTTTTATGAAAATCTTAGTATAGTGTCGTTGGGAGATGATGAGCTTTGTGAACCGTATACGTTTATTCATATTAAATGTATTTAGATACAGTTAATGTTAATAAGATTGGTAATAGCTGTGCCAGCATCCGCGATTACACAGCAAAATTAGATGAATATTATTGTTTTAAAGTAACTATCATTTATTAATTTTCTATGTAGAAGAGCAGCTTCGTTTTTGAGTGATGCTGCTCACACACACACACACACACACACACACACACTCACACACACACACACACAGGCTGACAAATCCTAAAATGGTATTTTTGAATTCAGGGGTTTTCAAGGTAACCAAATTTTGAATGGGATACAATACCTTACCCTACTTAGCATACTTCATTACTGTAGAGAAAGTAAACAATTTAATCCTAAATCTATAAAAAATTACGAAGAATGAAAATGTATCAGTGTGTGTATGTACGGTACACAGCATTCAACCTATTTTTACTTTCTCCATACGCACTATGTACATAGTGTAATAGAGAAAGTATTGCACTCCACCAAAAAATTCGATACCGAGATTTCACCGGAAATATATGTTTTAGGGTCCCCAATATCCAAAAACAGCATTTTCACAAAAAGGTCCGTGTGTGTGTGTCTGTGAACACGATAACTCAAAAACGAAAAGTCGGTAAAATACCAAACTTGGTATTTAAGTTTAGTATCTTCCAGGGATGCGACACGAAGATTTTGAGAAAAATTCCCCCACCCCCAACTACCCTTTACATGGAACTTTTTTCGAAAATTTTGATTTTCTCAAAAATGGCTGTAACGATTTTGATTAAAATTTCGGATATTAAACATATTTACCTGAAAAATGAAATGTATATCTTGAATTTTCTGGGAATAGCCTCTGAAGAGTAGTTTATTCTGGATGAATTTTACTAAATTTTGAATAACTGCTAAACCGTAAGAGATGGACAAAAACTTACTGCACAAAAGATGTAGATCACATTAAAACACACAATTTATGTTATATACATTTTTTTCGTGGAGTTGGTCGTTTTTGTGACATTCCTTATTTTTGGTTTCTGCTATGAAAAACGTATACTTTTCTCACACAGGAACTTGTCAACTCCTATCCATATAGACAAAGGAACTTCATTGACATAGCAACCAGCTTTTGACTATCACTTTAACCTACAGTTGTCCCTTATTTCGCTCCTACTGACAATGTAGCGAGTAATTAGACTATTTCTGCTATTTTTTTCTGATTAGCATAAAGTAAATAAAAGTATAAGCATTTTAAGATTAATTTGTTGCAGGGATATGGAGAAAGTTATGTGAATGGTACACATCAGAGTTTTAAAATTGTTTAAGCAATGAAAATATCTATTTATTTCGATTTATTTTATTGTTTAATTTCTAAGTTACTGGGATATTAAAAATGATTACTTGTGATTGAATACAAACACATTGGAGAAAGTGTTTGCGAAGAGGGTTTGTGATTTCGTGGAGAAAGCTACAACGTAGTATGAAGTTGTCACTCAACAAAATAGGCAAGTGAAGTAAAGAGTTTCACACATAGAAACATTAACATAATCACAAAAACACAAACGTATAAATAAACACGAGATTTGCTTTGCGTTAAAAATTCCAACACAACGTTGGCATCAAAACGAGATAATTTAAAGGTAAAAGAGATTAAAAATGGAAGCTACAATAATTATTATCGACAGTGTAGCAGTGCATTTTATGTTCGTGCAAACTTCAGCAATTTGAGTTTGTAAACGCTATGTATTTCTCCACAGACATACATACGTACATGCATACATCTAAATAATAAATAACATAATAATAAATAATAAAGGAGAGAATTATAAATACGTGAACTCCTAATTTATAGCTAACAACTCTAAATATTATTTTCCTTTACAGTCGCAGAGTTTACTCTTTTCTAAAGAGTAACTTGGCGGCCTCTGAGTGAGAAATCGTCATATCTAGAAGCTTAATAACTCTCTTCGTTAAGGATCTGTGTAAGTCAAATAAATGTCGTTTTTGTGTTCTTAATTATCTAAAGGACCAAAGATGAGGAACAGATATTTAAAATGCCATCTACTATTATTATCTAAAAATGAATCAACAGTCCGATTGTTTCACTAACAAAGGGAACTGTAGGCTACCTATGCAGCATTTTCAGAAGACTATAGGTTAAGGGAAACAGAGGTTTCGCTATCTTTCCTGTAAATATCAGTTTTACTTTTTCTTATACTTTTTGTTTCATCCGTTATTAACAGATTGAGAAATGTTCACGCATAAAAACCAAGAGAAAAGGAATTTAGGTGTGACGTCAAAGATAATTGAAGCATCTCTACAACCCTGATCATTTTGTTGAGTTTTATCTACAATCAGCAACTTATAGTCACTATAGTCTACGTTCTATGTATTCATAATGGTTTCAGTGTAGTCAGTCACATTGAAACTAACGGTTTGACAATTCCTTAACCTGGCTATAACAAACAATTACAATTATAAGGGGTTAAATTATTAAGCAGAAAAATAGTGTTTTATAATAATTTCGTAAGGGCCTGCTTTGTGGTGGAGCGTACACAGCTCACATTAAAATATTCCAAGTTTGAATCTCGATTAAGTTTTTTTTTTTATTTTCTTTGCCACATATAATGTACATAGTTGGTAGGGAAGGCGTTGCATTACATTGGAATGGTGTTTTGGGGTCTCCCAAATACAAAAGAAACACATTTTAGAAGAAGGCCATGAGTGTCCGTGAAGAGCGTAAATCAAAAATGGAAATATTTCAATTCAGTATCTTCCAAGGGTATGACTGAAGATTTTCAACAAACTCCCTTTACCCTAAATTACCCTATACTTCGAAAAACCAATATTTTGTATAGAATATCTTGTCTATGCACTATGTATATAGCACTTGTAGAGAAAGTAGTAGTGCCATGGTGGTAGTGGTAATTGGATAGGTAGAGTCAGACTGAAAAATTCAGTGCCATAGCCGGAATTTGAACCCGTGGTTGCTCTGCCACTGAGCTACGATGCCGGCATAGCATTAAACTTCTCAACTGACTCGCAGTAAACCACAAAGTGACCTCAAATTATTTTGAGATAACCCTAATGGCGACTTACAATATTGAAGTACTTTAAGTCCCAGGATTCATAGTATAGCTAACTATTATGGTCAATTGGTATTGGAATAATTGTTTCTTACACACAAGCCGTGTGTAGGACAGGAGTTGGATGGATAAAGTCAGACTGAAACACGGCTTGTGTGAAAAAAAATCCAATAATAATAACAATAATAATAATAATAATAATAATAATAATAATAATAATAATAATAATAATTACTATCCTTACAGCTGAAACCAGCATTTTCTGCCGAGAAAAGACGTTAATTTGTGGAATAATGGATGATGCACATGTGAGATCATCCCTAGAAAAAACCTCTAGCTGTTTGCACTGTGCTGCAACTCGGACTAATAAAAACTGCATGGCTATTCTGGTGCGCCACTGAAAATGTCTTTGCTAAAATGTAAAGTACCTTCACAAAGAGCAGAGTTCATGCAAGTTTCAATACATTTAAGGCTTATTCGCTCCATTAACAATAAAATAGTAGTGCGTACAGGCTTTCTCGCCCGTATTTATTAAACACATTCCCTCACGGTGTCAGGGATCTACCCATAAGCCGCTGCGTGCCTAGAATTCCAGTCCGGCGCCGGTGATACACGCAAATTCCTTGTCAACAGCGAAACAAAGCACTCTAATGCTGAATTTATTTTTAAAATGTTTTCGTATCTCGTAGAGACTTGCTGTCTTCATGATGGAATGATACTCAGGCTTACATTGCACTTTTCCTGAAATGTTGACAGATACAGGGCTTAGGTATATTAATAACTTCTATGACATATGACTATGTATGAGGATATATACCGGCCGTAGCATAGTAATACAGACTTTTGTCAAGAAAGAAAAAACTTTCACAATATCTCATGGAGCTCTCTCTCTCTGTCTACTATGGTTTATTTCATAAAACTTCGATTGTTGCTATGAAAATGTATTACTTTCTGTAGTACGAGGGCTGAAGGAAAAGTAATGTCTCCACCTTCGTTAATTGGTTTTGGATGGGGATATTTCATTAAATCATAGAAATAACCCTTAGAATGTGATATTTAACTATCAATATTCACTTTTCCACATAAACACCAAATAATTGGATACATTTCTGCAACGATGAACAAGTTTTCTGAAGTCGTCACGGAAGAAGTCGACACTCTGTTTCCGCAACCACAGTCTCACAGTTCTCTCAACGTCTTCATCAGAAGCATAATGATGTTCCTTCATTGTCGGGAACAAATGGAAGTCAGACGGTGCTAAATCTGGACTGTATGGAGGATGCCGTACGGTGGTGAGATTCAGTCTCTGAAGTTCTACTGTGGTGGCACGTCAAGTGTGTGGTTTGGCACTGTCATGCTGCAGGAAAACATTTCCCTTTTCCTTTTAGACCCTTGCTAGCCGTCGTTTCAGAGTTCGCACCGTTGTGATGTAACGCTCTGAATTTATTGTTGTTCCACATCAAGGAAATCAACATGGATAGCACCATCTGCGTCCCAGAACACTGTGGCCATGATTTTTCTAGCCGAGGGCTGCGACTTGAATTTCTTTTTCTGGGGCGAGTCTTTATGTCGATATTCTCTAGACTGAAGTTTCCTCTCCGGGTCGTAATGGTGTACCCACGTTACGTCCCCTGTCACAATTGAATGGGGAGGAGTTCCTGGCAAATTTCAAGTCTCTTCACTTTCATTTCAAGAGTCAGCATCCGGGTTACACATCGTGCCAAGAAAAGCAATAATATAACCCACACATTTTGTGAAATGCCGGTTATGCTTACAATTTCTCTCTGAGTGATACGACGATCCTCCTGAATTAATCTGTCAACATTTTGCTTGTGAAACTGGGTGGTTGCTGTCACGTCCAACACTTTGTTTGTCACGCAAGTCAGATGTTCCCACCTCAACATCTTTAAACTTACTCGCCCAACGCCGCACAATACTGGCATCAACACAATCACCATAAACTGCTTTCATTCTCTGATGAATCTCCTTTGGAGTGACACCTTCTGCCGTCAAGAATTCAATGACTGCACGTTGCTTAGATTGCCATTGGCCGACAGTCTGCGCAAGGTTCCATACTTTACACTGTAACAACACAACCGTTCAAAGCTAAGGCTTCCCGCCAACTGGAGCTATAGAGAAGAGGCTACGGAACAAGTCAGCACCTGCCGCATACCGATGCTGCCATCTGTTGAAGAGTCGAAGGTGGAGGCATTAAATTTATCAATTAACCGACTAAGAACCTTTATTGGACTCACATTAATTCCAACCTCAATATGACTCATCCCCTTTTCATTCAACCCTCGTATATGTAGTAAGCAGAAGAGAAGTTTCCTTCCACCCAAAAATTGGATAGTGAAATTTCACCTGAAATAAAAGCAGCCATTTCTACATTCTCTAGTACTTGTGCATATAGTAGGTAGGGAAAGTATTGTACTCCAACAAGAAAAATTGATCCCGAGATTTTAACGGAATATATAAGTTTTGGATCCCCTGAATCTATAAAAAACATTTTTAGGAAAAACTTCCATGTGGCTGTGAGTTCGATAACTCAAAAACGAAAAGTCAGTTAAGTACCAAAGCTGATATTTAAGTTTAAAAACTTCCAGGGATATAACACGAAGATTTTCAAGAAATTCTTCCTCCCCAAACTACCCATTACATTGAAAAATTGTGGAAAATTTTTATTTTTCAAAAATGACTAAAGATTTTGATTAAAATATCCTACATATCATGGCAAATAAAACGTATACCTTAAATTTTGGGGGAATTGCAATAAGAAATTTATGTAGAATCGGTTAAAACATGCAATGTATGCCCTATATATTTTAGCCGTTTTAAGATATTCCCTGTTGACGGTTTCAGTTTTAACCTATTTAAACTTTTCTCAAAGGGGAAGATATCTTTTTTCCATACTTGTCTTATTTCTTTTATTCCTCACTACGCAAAGAGAACCGAATTTCAATTGTCACGCATTCCAATAGCTTTTAAAATATATGATCATCGTATTATCCTAAAGTGTTCCTTTATTTCTCTTCTGCATACAAGGAAGCAACTAATAAAACAACTTCTGTTAATATTTATCTGGATTAGCATGATGTAGAGTACACAATATTTGTATTTTCTCTACACATACAATGGACGTACACTACCGCTCAAAAGTTTTTGAACAGCCTGTTTTGCTGCATTTAACAAGTGTATAACGTCAAACAAAGCCAATGTCATATTATAAATGGTAGAAATCCATGGAGACATAATTGAAATTCACTATGTTACCTTTTGTTTGTCAAGTATGTGCATTTTGAAAATGTAACATTTGTTGGCCCTTATAGGAACAATTACCCTAATGTTGTTTTGGATGTCTTAGCATGTCTGATTCCCTAGATGTCGTTCTGTGCAGTTGAAAAGTCTGAAATGGTAAAAGAAGGGACCTTTCAGCAGAAAAAACGTGCTGGAATAGTCAGCTTACATAAAGCAGGCCACACCATGCGTCAAATTGCCACACAAGAACACGTTTCCTTGGGAAGTATCTATTACACTGTAAAGAGGTATGTAACTACAAATAGGAATAAGGATCGTTATCGAAAGGGGAGGCCTAGGGTGACCTCGAAAAGTGAGGATAAACATTTAATAGTGACCAGCAAACTGATCGTTTCAAAACAGCACCCATTCTGACAGCAGAACTGAACCAGCTGAGGAATGAATCTGAGTGTTTCTACCGTTAAGAGACGATTTCAGGATGCACAGCTGAACAGTTGTATTGCGGAAAAGAAACCCCTATTGAAAGCTGTCAATAAACGGAAAAGATTACAATTGGCCAAGCGGCATGTAAACTGGACTGTTGATCGGTGGAAAAAAGCATTATTTACTGATAAATCTAAGTTTGAGCTATTTGGCTCAAAACGTCGCCAGTTTGTTCGACGTGCAAAAGGTGAATGCATGCCACCTCAGTGCATATCCCCTACAGTCAAGCATGGAGGTAGTTCGGCGCTGGTATGGGGTTGTTTAGGTGGCAATAGGACAGGCGATCTTGTGAAAATAGAAGGAATGATGGAGTATTATCACAATGTTCTCCAACGCCACGCCAAACCATGTGGGATGCGGTTAATCGGCAAGCAGGAGAATGATCCCAAGCATACATCTATACTCTGTAGAAGATACGTTGAACGATTGGAAGAGCACAAGTCTTGAAGAACATGATTTGGCCCCCACAAAGTCCTGACTGCAATCCTATTGAACTAATTTGGGTTCATGTGGACAGAGAGGTAAGAAAGAAACAACCCACTAATTTAAATGTATTGTGGAGTCATGTGCACAACATATGGAGGGATATTTCTGAAGATACACTAGCGCATTTAATAGAAAGAATGACCAGAGTTTGCGCAGCTGTAATTAAAGCAAGGGGAGGTTACCTTTAAGGAAGCAAAATCTAACATGTATTGCTGATTTTTATTAAATATACTGTTGTGACTACAAACTATGTCTTTTTTATTCCATAGTTTCACTAAATCTAAAAATGAGGTGTTCAAAAACTTTAGAGCGGTAGTGTAGTGTATAGAGAAGGTATTGTACTCGACATTAAAATTCTTTACCGAGATTTCACCGGAAATACAATTTTTAAGAACCCCCTGAATCCAAAAACAGGAGAATTTAAAATGAAAAAAAAAAAAAAAAAAAAAGGCAGTGTGGTACTATAAGTCTGTGTGTGTGTGTGTGTGTGTGTGTGTGTGTCTGTCTGTCTGTCTGTGGACACCATAGCTCAAATCGAAAAGTCCATTAAATACCACACTTGGTATTTAAGTTTAGATGGGCACTAAGATTTTCAAGAATATCCCCCCCCCCATCCCAAAAGACCCTTTACATGGAAAAATTTTCGAAAATTATGATTGGTGTTATCAATTTTGATTAGTACATAGTATGTCAACCATAGTTATCTAACAAAAAAATGCATATATTTAATATTCTGGGAATAACCTCTGAAGATATATATATATATATAGATATATATATATATATATATATATATATATATATATATATATATTCTGGATGCATTTTGTATAACTGATAAACCGTAAGAAATAAACTTTATCTACACAACAAATGTAGATAACCTTGAAATGCACAGTTTATGTAATATAATTTTTTTTCTTGCAGTTGACCATTTCCGAGATATTCCTTTTTATTGGTTTCAGTTTTAAAGTATTTTACTTTTTTTTTTTATACGAAATTGTAAACTCTTGGCTATGCGAAGAAACGTATTGCATCTACATGCCAACAAGTTTTTAAAACATTTTACTATTGTTTTAGCCTAGTGTATACCCTCATTTCCCTTCTACTTACAAAGAAACAAGCAATAAAATATGTTATACTAATGTTTATCTCAATTAGCATAAGTAGAGAGAAGTTTTTCTAAATTCTTCCTCCTATTACCAAGTACGTTAAGCTTATCCTTTGTGTTTCTGCAATATAATAATGGTGCTTATTTATCCAATTTATTTGTTTTAATTTGGTTATTTATTATCGCTTAACTGCAATGTTTTTCTTTTGCGACATACAAAAACAGAACTGCACAACAGTTAATTACAATACAATGCAGTACAAGCATTACAAGTAAGGAAATAGACTGTCTTGTTTAATCCTCACCTCACTCTATTGTAGCCTAAGGGAGTTAGTGCAAATATATCTATTGTTTGGGGGTCAACAAATAAGCGTTAAAGTGTTCGTTGATGACAATAAATAGAGAGGTTAGTGACGTTTTAGGTAGTTAGGTTGATTTAAACAGGACGCTATTTGGAAGATCCAATCGCTGGCCTGGTTTTGCCCTTCTAGCGACACGGGTTCATACACGACAATGGCAGGAAGCTATAGTCAGTGTGCGCTTGGGAAACTAGTCAGCAGTTTTTAGGGAGTCTCCGCGCGGTGAAGGTCGGGTTGGATGCCTAGTTCTACATGGTCAACGCCATCAGTGTGGGATGCCTTGGTATAAGTAATAAACTGTGTTGCTGCTTTACTGTTTTAGCTTTCTCCCTTCAAGCATTAACTGCTCCTGACCTCAGTGATAACTCAATATCTCTCATTCACTAGGCTTGCCGTCCACGATTACGCTTATGTTCCAGCTGTTTGTAGTTTTATATAGCCTATAACCATATAATAGGAACGCCTCATATACTTAGCGTCGCAGCACTATTATTGCGTTTGTTCAGAGTTTGGAGATTAAGACTTCAATTCTTCCTAATATTCAACAATAGCCCTAACACATTTGTTTCATGAATGTGTTTTTAAGCCCTAGAAATATATTGCTGATGTAATAAACATGAGTTACTAGAAACATTTTTCATTGTTTGTACAAATGGCCACCATAGTGTTTATCACATATCCGTCGTTACCAGAAACGGCACCGACTCCCTCGAAACTATTTAACTCACTTTCCGTTGTATGTAAGTGGATTTGGAGTTTAACACGGACGACGTAAGTATACAGCTATAACTTCATTAATTTAGAAAATCACAAATCATTTCGGCCGCGCTGGGGCAGAGTGGTTAGACCACCCGCATCTCATCAAGGCGGGCCGGGTTCAACCCCAGGTAACCGTATCTGGAATTTGTGGTGGACAAAGCGGCGCTGGGGTGGGGTTTCTCCGGGTTCTCTGGTTTCTCCCCCGTCGCATTCTACCGGTATCCCATCTGCTTTCAATTTATCATTAGTGTCATCGTCGGCGGTACCATATGCAGTAAAATTGGACGTTAAACACTGAAAAAAATCACTTCTGTGCCCCTTAATATATTTGAATCCTCGTAGTAGTAAAATAAAATACTGCATAACAATTATATAACAAATACCTATCTTGTAAATAAAGCAATCTTTTATAGTCACCTTGTGCTTCGTTATATGCGCATGAAGTTGGCTTCATCCCTCATGAACACACCGTGCCATGTTTCCACAGTCTACCGTCCAACTGAACACTCTTAATCGTGTTCGCAAGTCAATATAGGTCACCCATACTCAGTAAGTTAACCAAACATATTCTCTCTGTCCTCGCCGTTGTGGTGTTAAAATTTTATGCTTCACTTGTAACTTTTTTGTAGCTTAACGTCCTGTAACAAATGAGATTCACTTTGTCACTAGAACTGCACATAATACAACACTTATACTTTTCGTACACAAATGACTGAGTGATTGCTTTCACGTCGATTTCTTAACAGCGTCATTCACTAGATTGAGTTTTAACTAATTTTACTTGCCCACACCTTATATAGTCCGTGGCCGGGCTTCGAAAGTTCCAGGCTTAGAAAATACAGGAACATTACGTTTTGTCCATACTCTTGAAGGATGTTCTGGGCCTAAGGGTAAAGAAGGTCCGAGAAGTCATGCAAGGAAACACATAAAAGCCTTCTTTGCCTGGCTAATGTATTCGTTCGTTCTATTGTTACAGTGGACCAAGCAGAGATCCCTTCAGTAGTCGTCCAGGCTCACGTGCCACCGTTACAGTCCTTAACCTGGTTAGCCATATCACTTGTGTGAGATGAATGCAACCGATGATCATCAGCACAATTGATGTCGGGGTCCATGAAGTTTAAAGTTCCTCCACGTTGGTCTTCTCAGGATAAGGGAAAAACCCCGAAAAGTCCCTTATCCGGGTAACTTGCCCTAAGCAACACTCGAACTCGCGACGTCTTAAATGTGAGGCAGATACGCTACCCCCACACCACCGAAGCGGGCTATAATTCTTGTTACAATGTGTACCTATAATGTACAGGCTGATAAGGACTCTTATTTCAATATTTTAGTTGATGCTGCAAGAACTATTACAGATTTTTTTTTTCTTTCTGTGAATTAATTGTTTCTTTCACACCAACCGTGTACAGATAGTCAGACTGAAAATTATACATGAACTGTGTGATTACACATTAAATGATTTAATATATGCTTAACTCTAAAGCCCGGGACTTTAAATACGGAGTTTTTAAGTGGAGGTATAGTATCTCAAATTAATTTGATTTGGTTACTGGGAAAAAGCTCAAGTCAGTTGGAAAATTAAATGTCATGCCGGCATATTGCCATGATAACTCAGTGGTCAGAGCAACTGGACAGAAACCAGATAATCCGCAAATCTCCGCTATAGTATTGCATTTTTCAGTCTGACTCTGTCTCTCCAATTTTTTGTTTTTAAACATTATATTCTGCGTCAAAATATACAGATCAAAGTATACTGGCAGGAGAGTAAGTTTGCGTCGGCGTTTGAGGGCAATGTGATGTCAAGTATTTTCAGTTTTTTTCTCTCTCGCTATATTATGAAGTTAATGAGAAAACTTTTACCATGCTTTTAGGATGGTGTTATTCCTATCTATCTCAGACCTTCGGTTGTTTACGTAACAGTTCACATGGTTAATCCTCCTCCCTCTGTCATGTCCGACTATAGATGGAGTGATGTATATAAACAGGCAGAAATACAGCTCAAAACACATTACAACCTGAAATTTGTGCTTCGTTTGTGACAATGTTATTAGGAAGCGGACAAAATGAGATGCACTTAGGAGTTATATGTGTTCTTATTTACTAAATATAAAACCTTTTGCAGTTATTTACCCTCCATCCTCCATGTTTAACAATTTTAATAGAGTTTTCCTGCAGAATTTTCTTTTCTAGAAGCGACACTTTCGCACAGTTTGCCACTAAAGTTTTCATCACGGTCATTTGTGTGGTGTTCTACATCTGACAACGTCAAAGAGAGGTTCATGTCATGTGCTGCATCACACTGTTTTGTTCCCCTTGCAGTATATAACAGCGCTACTGAGATGAACCTAGGTCAGGATAAAAATGTCAACTTTGCAACCTTTTGCACACCAGTAATACTCGGAGGTTATCTTGCAGAACTCAAAACGCATTTATCTGAATTACCAATTAGATCCTGGGCTGTACCTTTCTATCGAGTGCAGATACATGAAAGAAAAGTCGCCTAAACGAAAACAGAACCGCAAACATAACGAGAAATCTACGAATAGACATATTCATATGACTTCTCTAACTCTGCACATTTTTTTTATTACTAGAGCTCGGTTTTGGGTTCCGAGGCGCGCACAGTTACGAACATTCGTAATAATTGTAAAAGTGGGAGTTACACTATAAAAAATTACTGAAGTGCAAAATCAGGTCTTTTAGTTCAATAGGGGTAAAAAAACAGAATATTACCGACTCTATTGAATTAAAAACACAAGAGAGACGCCCTGAAGGGAAAAATCCAACGATCTATAAAGAAATAAAAAAATAATGACAAATATAAGAAACTAATAAAGATATTTACCTGACAAATAAAATGTATATGTTGAATTTCCTGGAAATAGCCTCTGAAGACTACTTTATTTTGAATGACTTTTACGGAATTTTGCATAACTGGTAAAGCGTAAAAGATGGATAAAGACACTACATAAAAATGTAGATCTCCTTTAAGTACATCATTTATGTAATGATAAGTTTTATGTGGAGTTCCAGGATATTCTTTATTATTGGTTACTGTTTTAACTTTTCTCTTTTAAGATTTATAAGATTTTACTATCAATTTAATGTAGTCTATTCCCTATTTCCCTTCTACTTACAAGGAAGCAAGTAATAAGACAATTTCTGCAAATGCATATCCTGATTAACGTGTAGTTAAAAGAATAATATTTTGTAAGGAAAGATGTTAGCATAATAGCTAGAGAAAGTAATGTGAATGAAGCACATTAGATTTTCTTGGATACAGGGGTTATATTTCCGATATCGACATTTTGAGTGGAGTGTAATTGGTTCTCTACTTATGTACTACTAAGCACTGAAAGTAAAATACTTTGTGTATTCAGTGGGGTTTAAAAACATAGTTTAGGTGAAATCTAGGTATCCAAATTTGTGTGGAATACCATAGTTTCTCTACCTACTGTTATTTACGCGGTCCTGCGTGGCGGGCTCCTAGCGCTCCCCACGTTGAGATGAAGAACTGCTTGTGAACTGTTAGGGACTCTCCACGACGGCCCTCATCATGTCCGGGTGTTGGCCGCCCTCTGGAATTACCTACATAATATCCTTCCTGATTACAATAAGCCCACGGCTACAGTGGATTACCCCTGCGTAAGTAAATTGAGCTTATTTATGGATGCTGTTTAACTGCTGTGGTCCCATTCTATACTGGGAATGTAAGACGGCTTAATTTTGCTCAGAGGATTCTTTAAAAGGCTTGTGGTACTTTTACGTGCTGTAAATATATGACACTGGGCCAACGGCTTTATTCACCTTCAGAAGAAAGCTAGGCTAAGGATTTTTATGCAGAAAAATCTATTGTCCTCCACCGGGTTTGAACCCACGACCTTGGATATATGAAGTTGGCATGGAAAGCATTACGCCACGGAGGGTGACATAGCAGTTCCTAACGTACAGACACACATACACTCACTCTACATGGCATACATGGAATACAAAGTAATCAGGTTTTTTAAGAACAGATTTTAGTCCAGATGTAAACATTCACATTATCCTTTTTCACGGACATTTTAGTCATTTCTTCTCGTTAAACTAGTAAATGCATACTTCTAAGTTGGAAATCCTGCCTTAAGCGTAGCTAGAGGAGCGACTCCAGATATAATTGTTTACTGGACCGCTGATTGATTACATCCCTGCTACAGGCGATGAGCTGGGATAGAGCGTAACCTGCGTGCTGTTAAAATGCGTATTTGATATTTGGGCATTCTGTTCAATTAAGACGAATCTAATGTTAGACAAATCGATCGTCTGGCATAAGCTAGAGGAAACACAGTAACGCTCGTTTAAAAGCATCATTACGTGTTTACAGTAAGCTATTAGTGGGCGTATCATGACCGCCATCTTGCGGCGGTTTTGATTACTACTGTAGCTACATTAGCTTGTGGTGACGTTACACAGAGCTTAGACATTCCTATTTACGGCTTAGAGAGCTACCTCACTCTAGAGACTAATTTCCAATTAGCCGAAATCCCTCACTGATCAATAGCTCCGATGAAACAATGGAACTGCGGAGCTTATCATCCTCGCTGTATTGCGTTTACACGAAGGAACTATAGAAGAGTTGCTCTGGGACGTTGCTTCATTTTAATGGAAATGCTCAAATGGTCAAATCTGCTTTAAAACATGCAGCTATATGAGCACGCTAGGATGCATTAGAATAAGTTTTAACTTTCTATAGCATGCATGTATATACTAGATAGAGAACATATTAAGGCCGTGCCGATACCAAGTGGTTAAACCAGGTGGCCTGGGTTCGATCCCAGATGACCGCGTGTGGGATTTGTGGTAGAAAAAGCGGCCAAAGGGCTGTTTTTACTTTCTCTAGCCCCATATGTACAATCTACATAGGGATAGAGAAGGTATTGTAATGCACCCAAAATTCGATATATATGTACCGGAAATATATGTTTTGGGGTTCCCTGAGCCCGAAAAAAGAATTTTTAAAAAAAGGTGTGTGTGTGTCTCTGTCTGTCTGTCTGTGTCTTTGGACAGCATAGCCCCAAAACAAAAATACCGTTAAATACCAAATTTGGATTTAGGTTTAGTATCTTCTATGGATGCGACACGAAGATTTTCAAAAAATCCCCCCCACCACAAACGACCCTTAACATGGAAAAAATTTCGAAAATTTTGATTTTGTTAAGAATGGCTCTAACGATTTTGATTAAAATCCCGTATATTAAAGCTATTTATGTCCGAAATAAAGTGTACATCTCGAATTTATTGGGAATAGCCTCTGAAGACCTCCTTATTCTTTTGTTTCACTGCTAAACCGTAAAGATAGAAAAAAACATACTACACAAAAAATGTACCTCATGACAAAACACACAATTTTTGTCCTTTACGTTTTTGTTGTGGAGATAACCGTTTTCGAGATATTCCTTGTTATTGGTTTCAATTGTGAGTACTTAAACTTTTCTCACACAGAAAGTGTCTGCTTTTCTTTTGTTCTACTCCTGGCCAAGCAAAGAAGTGATTTGCAACGACAATTGAAAGCTATCGTTATGCGAAACATTTGACAATCACTTGAGCATAGTGCATTCCCTTATTCCCTTCTACTTATAAGGAACTAAGTAATAACATTCTGCTAACATTTATCTTGATTAACATTGTATACAAAGAAGAATAATCTTTTGTAGGAGGTTTGTAGAGCAGATAGAGAAAGTCATGTGAGTGTAACACATTAGATTTTTTTCTTCTGAATTCTCCGGTTTCCCCGTCATTGTATTCCACAGGTGCTCCATCTTCATACCATGTATCATCAGTGTCATCGTGTCCTTGTGTCGTATATAGTAAAATAGGGTTTTAAACACTATCGCAAAGAAAAACAGAAAGAACTTGTTTTCCACCCAACAATTCGATACCGATATTTCATTTGAAATTAGGGCCCTCTGAATAAAAAATGGCATTTTTTCCCTACGACCGACCGAGCAGTTTACTAGCTCATTTCAAATTGCAAAATTTATTTTTATGGAATACTCGCGAAAAAGAAATGCAGCATCCATAAAATGCGAGTGTAAAGAATGTTGTTCCAACTTTACGCTCGCCAAAATAATTGACAATATTAGTGCGTATACATCTCTGATCAACAGACACCACTTCATAAAGCTCTCATATTGTGCTCCATAACATTTTCGGATTTAGCAGGCAGTAAATGTTATTCTGCTTCTTTCGCAGCTCTTCAGGATATTAACTCTCGGAATCTGCCATTTTGTCAATATACATCACAGAACAATAATATTGGTTTGTTACTGCCTTCTATAACCGTATCGTCTTCGCGCACAGCAATACCAAATAAATAATGAACTATAACCCGTGGTGAATGGCTCAAATTCATTTCATCCTTCGTTGCTTTTCTTTTAAGATCAGAAAATTCTCATAAAAAGATAAAACGTTGATACAGGAGGGTAAACTTTATTTTTGATTCTCGCGCGGTTGTGAAATTCCCGCTGGAATCAAAAACCATAAGTTTACGCTCTTAGTCATAAATAATTATTTGGAAAGAGATCCGGCTGTGTGTGTGTGTGTGTGTGTGTGTGTGTGTGTGTGTGTGTGGGTGTATAGCATACCTCAAAAACGAAAAGTCAGTTAAACTTGATTTAAGTTCAGCATCTTACAAGGATGCGATACAAAATATTCAAGAAAATCCCAATCCGGAACTACTCTTTACATGAAATAATTTTCGAAAATTTTGATTTTCTCAAAAATAGCTCACACATTTTCATTTAAATACCGTATACTTGATATAAATTTTATGACAAACGAAATGTATATCTTGAAGTTTCTGGAAATAGCCTCTGAATACCACTACATTCTGGATGACCTAACTTTTGCACAACTAGTAAACCATAAGGGATAGCCAAAATCTTACTACACACAAAATGTAGATCTCGTTTAAACACACAATTGTTGTCATACATTTTTCTGTACATTTAACCGTTATTGGGGTATTGCATAGTTTTGGTTTCAGTTTTAAGCTGCTTAAACTTTTATCAAAAGGTAAGTCATTTTTCTTTTCATCTCTCTTTTGTAGCTCCGAGCATGAAAACAATTTGAAAGATTTTACTATCGTTTTATAGTAGTGCAATCCCTTATTTCCCTTCTACTGCAATGAAACAAATAATAAGACCAATTCTAACCGGCCCCGAAAGTGGCGGTCATTCCCGCTTTTGGATTGACGTTTTGCCGCGAAAGGGCCGCCTGTTCAAATCCCACTCTGTTGTTTCGTGTTTTTGAGATTACGTTCTATCCTGGTCATTCTTTTTTCTCTGGTTGCCAATTAGGTCACCTCTGAAGACCCAAATGCGTGTTAAAAAGGATCAATTCTGCTAATGTTTATTTTGATTAGTATGATATAGAGAAAAGGATAATCATTTGTGTGAAAAGTTTATTTGCTGATCAGCCAGAGGAACTCGTGTAAATGGAGCGCATTAGAAAAAGTTTATATCGGTAAACATAGAAATTTGTAATACCTATGAATATATACATATTTTTTTAGAGTTAGGCGTTTCCAAGATATTCCTTGTTATTGGCTTCAGTTTTAAACTATTTAAACTTCTCTCAACCGGGAAGTCCTCTTTCGTTTCATACATTTTTGTTTTACCCAAAGTCACGCAAAGACAACTGAATTTCAAATGTTTTCTTAAAGCAATAGCTTATAAAAGATATGACTGTCTCTTTTGCCTAGAATATTGCGTTATTTGTATTCTACTTGAAAGAAAGCAAGCTATGAGGTAATTTCTGCCACATTTTATCTGGATTAGCATGAAGTAGATAAGAGAATAATGTTTTGTAAGAATAATTTGTTATCAGAACATGTAGAGAAAGACGTGTGAATGGAGCTCGTCAGATTTATAACTCGCTTTGTTTGGTGTTTCCAACCGTTATTAATAGATTTTCTAATGCTTAATACATTTTATTCAAAATTAATAAACGTACGTTTGACAACATTTCAAGATAAACGCTGATTTATTACATTCGTTTGATTTTTTGCTCACTCTTCAAGCTTTTCTTATATTTTATTCTTTTATCTATTCTCATTAAATGCTTTCAATAAACGTTTAAACGTTTGCTTCCAGTATTATCCATTCAAATATTATAGAGAGAAAAATTTTGTGTGTGTATGTGTGTGTGTAATTTCAATCAGTCTATGAATTTTAATATGTTACACCATCGAACAGTTCATTTCGTTCTGATAGACATGGAGCTATTAAACAACTTTCCAATTCCATTTCATAAATTATTAAAACATCCGAAAAAATCTTATGTATTCCACTCATGACTTCTCTAACATCTATGACAATTTATTGTAAAAATGCTCATTCTACTTTCTCTTTTATGATAATTGAGATAAATATTAGCAGAAATGGTCTTATTAGTTGCTTTCTTGTAACTTTAAGGGAAACAAGGGAATACACCAGTCTAAAGCGAAAGTTAAATATTTTAAAAATGTTTGCCATGTGGTTGAAATCCGTTCTTTGCATTGCCAGGAGTTTACAAATATCCATATGTGAAAAGCTAAAGTATTTTATAACTCAAACCAATAACAAGGAATATCTCAAAGATGGTCAACTCCAGAATAAAAAGGTATATGACAAATTGTGTGTTTAATCAAGATCTACATGTTTTGTGAAATAAGCATTTGTCTATCACTTACGGCTTACCAAGAAAATTCAAGATATACATTGTATTTTAAATGTTTATATCTTTAATGTATGGTATTCTAAGCAAAATCATTAGAGCCAAATTTGAGAAGATAAAAATGTTCTAAATTTTCCCATGTAAAGGGCAGTTTGAGTTGGTGAAAGTCTAAGAGGTCTAAAAACATTTATGTGAAATCTCGGGCTCGAATTTTTGGGTGGAATGCAATACCTTCTCTATCATAAGCATTGTATATATGTGATAGAGAAAGCATGTCATCTTAAAAATGTTATTAGCTGTTTGTATTTTGCAAAATATTTATCCAAAAATATAGCTTAAATTTAAGAATCATTTCTAGGCCAAAGACAATGTGCGCTGAGATATTAATAATGTTTATGTATAATAATTTATAATTTATGTTCCAATGAACATTTTGTAGATGTGGGTAACGATTTATCTCTTAATAGTTTGATTACGACGGTACTTTATTTGTTCAGGAGAAGTGTTTGTGTGTGTGTGTGTGTGTATATATATGAATATATGAATAGAGGAAGAAGAAATTCATATACCAATGAAAATCCTTTTTGGACCAGTAAAAAATGAATTGGCTTTAAGAAAAAATACTTTAATCTACAATGTCTCGTTGAGTCCTGGGATGATTTTAGACACATTGTGGCATTTTTATTTTAAACTCGACGATACGCCAGTTCAATATTAGATCTGTTTAAAAATACATTGTCAGCAGCCTGCAAACAGCACTATCTACTTTTTATTTTGGAATTCAACACCAGAAATGCAATAAGACAAAGGTGGCGATAACATCTCCTGTATAACCTCCGGGTTTCCTTGGCTTGAGGCTGTTTGTCTTTCGAGGGTAAGCTTAGCGTATAGTCAAACAAAAGTTCCGCATAACCGGAAGATAGCATTTGCCTGCCCTCGGTTTATCTTGGATGTTAACAGCATGTGCGTCTGTTTATGTTATTATCTTAGCTGTGGAAGCAACGTGCAATTCCATATGCATTAATTCGCTCCATCTATGATAAAGTGAATTATCAATCAGTTGTATAAAGTTTGTTTTAGACAGACACTGTTAAAGTAAGCTTTTTAACACAAAAAGCTCGAACTAAAATTTTTCTTTATAACTCTACATTTATAAACTATTTATAACACTCCAATGTTACCAACTTAAGTTTTGTTACTATAACTGTATCCGTTATATAGAATGTTATGGTCTTGAAAGAGTTACGTTGCTAGTGGAGTCCGATCGATATATGGTTATTTTTCAACACAAACGCACCAAGTACCTAATCACAAGGAATCAACATTTCTAACTGTAATATTTGTACAATAAATATCACACTTTTATCATTGCACAGCTAAAAACTTAATGTTGTCTATTATTAATAAGCATTGTATATGTTGGTTTTCTGTTATTATCTGTATAAAATAAATGAGGTTATGTTCTTGTGGAAAAAAAAAATAAAATCAATAATAGTTCCACCGCCTTCTTTAATAGTCCGTTCTCGTGTCTACACATGCTCAACTAGACAATTTCCTTCGATTGGCAAATTCAAACATAAAAAAAAATCGTGTTTAATGGCTATTTGGTTATAACATACTCTAGTTTATCAATTAGTAGCAGAAGGAATGGAATGATTTATGGTGAAGAGTGAAGAACTGACATTACTACATCGATTACGATTGTATATCGATAGACGAATTCTATTCCCACACACCCCCAAGTGATAGGAAAACGTACTATTCCTTGAACAAAAGGAAAGTTGAGCCGTATATTAAAAATTTATTGATAAATCTAGAAACATTGTGCTGTTTAAAAATAGTGTTTGACGCTCAAGTTAAAAGTGATTTTATTTTCTTCGTAGGATTGCTACATTCGGCCTTACGACCTCGTTACGCAAACTTTCCTTCTCGCAAAATAAAACTACACTTTAAACTCTTGTATCATAAATAACTATTATACCAGTATCTGATTTACCTTTATATTTACATACATCTATGACATGCTATTTTTGCAGAGATTTGTTACTTTCTCTAGCACGTATGCACAATGTACTTAGTATATAGAGAAGGTATTGTATTTCCAACAAAAGAATCTGATGCGTTCCATCCACATGACTTTCTCTGCATCTCTGCAATAAATGATTATTAAAATGCTTATTCTTCTATTTACACAATGCTAATCGAGAAAAAACTGGCAGAAAAAAATGAAACGGCGTGTTATTTACGGACGCTCTTTAACTGCTTTGGTTCTCAGCATCCCATTCTATATTCGGCGTGAAAGATCGGTTAATTTTGCTCAGAGGCCTCTCTTATCAGGCTTGAGGTTCTTTTACGTGCCGTAAATGTACGACACGGGACACACGGCTTTACTTCCCTTCCGAAGGAAGCCATGCTAAGGATTTTTACGCACGAAAAAATTCATCGTCTTCCGCAAGGTTTGAACCCGCGATCTTGGGTACGTGAAGTTAGCATGGTAACCATTACACCACGGAGGGCGACAAACTGACAGAAAGGGTCTTATTAACTGCTTCCTTGTAAGTAGAAGAGAAATAAGGGAATAACATAGGCTAAATCAATAGTAAAATCTTTTAAAAGCTTGTTGCCATGTGACTGAAGTACCTTTGTTTGTATGTCCAGGAGTTGACAAATTCCCGTATGTGACAGGTAAAGCAGAAACTAACAAGGAATACTTCAAAAACTGGCAACTTTACGAAAAAAATGTGTATAACACAAATTGTGTGTTTTAACGAGCTTTATATTTTTTTGTGTTAAGTTTTTGTCTATCTGTTATGGTTTTGTCAGTTATGCAAAATTCCGCAAGGATCATCCAGAGTAAACATGTCTTTAGAGGCTTTTCCCAGAAAATTGAAGTTATACATTTTATTCATCAAATAAATATCTTAAATATAAGAGATTTTCATCAAAATCGTTCGAGCCGTTTTTCTGAAAATCAAAATTTTTGAACATTTTTGCATGTAAAGGAAAGCTGAGGGTAGGGAATTTTCTTGAAAATCTTCCGTGTCGCAGCCTTGGAAGATACCAAACTTGAATACAAAGTTTGGTATTTAACGGTCTTTCCGTTTTGAGCTATGCTGCCCATAGACACACACACCACACATATGTATATACATCCATTCATACACGAACAGACACAACGAACATTTTTCTAAAAACGTATTTTTTTGGATTCAGGGGTCTCAAAACTTGTATTTGCGATTAAATCTTGGTATCTAATTTTTGGGTGCAATACAATGCGCTCTACACTATGCAGACAGTACATAGAGAGAGAAAAGTAATTAATATTAAGATTACACCGTAATTATCCTTTTCAGACCCACTGATTAAAAAGGATATTTTTCTAAAAATGTTATTCTATGTGCATGTATGTGTATGTGGGCCACAACTAAAATCCGAAAAGTCAGTTCACTACAAAACTGGGTGTTTAAGTTTGGTTTCTTGCAAGGATGCGACATGAAGATTTTCAAGAAAATCCGCCAACCCTCAAGTACACTTTACATGGAGCACTTTCAAATGTTGACGTTTTCAAGAATGGTTCTAATCCAGGGATGACGAACTGTATTCGCAATGTGTGAATAGATTAGACCCACTCTCCCTACCTGTAGTCGCTACTAGCGCAAATACATACACACGCGCCAGATGGAACCGGTTTTCTCGAACAGTGGCGGGTTGTGTATAGTTTTAGGTTTGGATACATTTTCTTGAGGTGAAATCACATATCAAGGATTTTATTACTATATTTGTTTATTGTCATTTATTTCACAACGAAGAGGGCGTAATTAACTGTTGACCAACAAATGTTTTATAAGCATTATAATTGCAAGCGGAATTAACATATAACGCAGTATTGGTTGAACGTGAAGCCATCACTGCTTGTTTTGAGAGCTACACCAATATGTGCTATGTCAACACGCAGCTAAACCGGTCACTGACTTGATAGTAGGGGAAAGGCTATCACTCCCACCGAGCACTCCTCGCCATGCCTCCTCTAACCTTTTAGATGAAACTGCTATATGTTTAAGATATTTTAATAGCAGGCAAAATGTATATATTCAATTTTTTGGGAATGGCCTCTGAAGACCTCTTTACTTCAGTATAATTTTTGAATAATTGGTTAACCGTAAGAGATAAACAAAAATTTACTGCACAAAAAATGTACATCAGGTTAGTACTCGTAAATTATATCATTTACATTTTTGTTACTGTGTTGACCGTTTCCGAGGTATTACTTGTTATTGGTTTCAATTTTGTACTGCGCATCTTCTCAAACGAGGTCATCCTTCATTTCATCTTTCTTTGTTTTTCTGTAAATACAAAGCAAACTTCAATTGTTCACAAATCGGTCGGCTTGTAAAAGATTTAACTATCGCTTTAGCCTGATACATTCCACTATTTCCCTTCTGCTTTTAAGGAACTAGGTAGCAAGACCACTTGTTTTAATGTTTAATTAGTTTCAGCAGGGTGTACATAGAAGAATACTCCTTTGTAGGAATACTTTGTTTGCAGAAGAGGTAGAAAAAGTCATGCGAATGCAATACATCACATGTTTCGAAAAATGTTGGTTTGTATGTCTGTGGACAGCATTGCTCAATACCGAAAAGTCTGTT
This sequence comes from Hymenopus coronatus, assembly GCA_030762935.1. NCBI lineage: Eukaryota > Metazoa > Arthropoda > Insecta > Mantodea > Hymenopodidae > Hymenopus > Hymenopus coronatus. The sequence continues at coordinate 67,977,769 of CM060894.1, forward strand.
AAATACCAAACCCAATATTTAAATTCAGTATCTTCCAATGCTGTAACACGAACATTTTAAAGAAAATTATCCCACACAACTATCCTGTACATGGAAAATTATTCGAAAATCGTCAATTTCTCAAAATTGGCCGTTAGGATTTTGATTTAAATGTCATACGTGTAAGATATTTTCAAGGCATGAAATGTGTTCCTTGAATTTTCTAGGAATAGCCTATGAAGAAGATCTTATTCTGAATAAATTTTGCTGAATTTTGCATGATAGGTAAACCGTAAGAGATAGATCACAGCTTACTAAATGTAGATGTGTTAAAACACAATGTCATAATTTTCTTCGTGGAATTGACAATTTTTCAGGTATTCATTTTTATTTTTCTCAGTTTTAAAACACCTATTTAAAACTTTTCTCATATAGAATTTGTCAACTCCTGGTAATGCAAATAAATGGATTTCAACCACTTAGCAACCAGCTTTTAGAAGATTTGACTAACGCTTTAACCTGGTGTTTTCCCTTATTCCCCCCTTTGTTTACAAAAACTAAAATAATAGGACCATTTCTGATAACGTTTCTCGATTAGCATAAACTATATGGAATGTTTTTTTTTTTTTTACAGAGATTTAGAGATAGTCATCTGAATGGAACACATCAGATTTTTTTACTTTCTCTCGGGTGTACCTACAAAGCACATAAATAGTGAATGTAAATCCACTCTCGAAATTTCACTGGAAATACATATTTTCAGACCCTCTGAATCCAGAAAGAGAATTTTTAGAAAAATGTTCTTGTGTGTGTCCGTGTGTGTATGCGTGCGCGTCTCAGTCTGTGGACAGGATAGCTCAAAAACGAAAAGTCGATAAAATACCAAAGTTGAGTTTCTTCCAAGGAAGCGACACGAAGGAATAACTCTTCTTTCACACTCATTGCCCTTTAGTGGAGCATTTTTCGAAAACGTTGATTTTCTAATAATGCCTCTAATGATTTTGATTAAAATGTCATATATTTAAGTTATTTTCAGGGTAAAGGAAATGTATATCATGAATTGTATGAGCATTCTGGATGACTTTTGTATAACTCGTAAACTGTAAGCGATAGACAAAAATTAACTGCACAAAAATGTAGATCTCATTAGAACACACAACTCATGTTATAAGTATTACAATCACATTGTGGTAGTCGAAAAGTTGTTCTAAGCATAGGGTAACTGCAATTTTATATTTTGCAGTTAACTTAAAACGTGTAAATCTAAGAATTTGCAGTTGAAAACAAATTAAAAAATTCTATAAATTGCCCCAAAACAAATGAGATGAAACATAAAGTTGATTGTGGGATCTTTAAAACAGAAAGAAATTTTGAATTTTCCTTCCCCAGAGATGGATACAAGCAGAAGGTAACTTCTGACATCTAGAATATTCTGCAGGTGTGGTTCCCACGCTGGGGAGAAGAAGTAACGTTAAGGCCACTTTATCTTAAATCGCAGGTAATTTCGAATAATAAAGCTTTTATACGAAGATGTAGAAAGTTCTTACTGCTATCTGTCTTGCTCGGACAAACATAAGACTCTTTAATACTCTGCTCCTCGCCAAGGCCTTCTGCCTGGACATCATCCAAGGTACGCCCACGTGGCTGACCAGAAAACGTCTTATTAGAGAGCTCTCTCTATTTTTATCTATTTTTTATTTTTACTTTCTCTACATGTACTATATACACATATAGAAAATGTATTGTAATGCCCCCAAAATTTCGTAAATGCATGTGAGATTTCACCGTAAATGCGAGATCTACTGAGTACAAAAAAAAAACATTTTTAAAAAAAATTGTCCATGTGTGTATGTGTGCGTGTGTGTGCGCGCGCGCGTGCGTCCGTTTTTTTTAATAAAAAATACAGTTCCGGAGGCTTGTCAGGACTCCGGCGCTGTATTCCTTTTTTCTCCATTTTTTCCAGTTTCCTATATTTCCTTAGTAGACCTTATTATTCTTAACGTTTTCCTTTTACAATTACATACCCAAGCATAGACACATTTGCACACACAGAAACACCCATGCCCAAGGCGGGACTTGAACCCACGATCCTGTGCACCACGAAGCGCCAAAGTGAGACACTTTAGCGAGCGCGGCCACCGGGATCGGCTAATTATTTTTCGATTTTTTTGGAAAGAGATTTTTTGATAGTGTTTAACGCCCACTTTAACTACTAATGGCACCGCCTACTAATGATACATGAATGAAGATGGAGCAGCGGTGGAATGCGGTGGCGGGGGAAACCGGAGAATCCGGAGAAAACCCGCGCCAACGCCGCGTTGTCCACCTCAAATCTCACAAGCGGTCGCCGTCTAGGTGTTCTAACCACTCGGCCACGGCGCGGCCTAATCCGTTAAATACCTCACTTGATATTTCAGTTCAGTATCTTCCAAGGATGCGACACGGGGATTTTCAAGAAAATCCCCCACCCCAAACTACCCTTTACATGGCACTTTTTTCGAAAATTTTGATTTTCTCAAAAATTGCTCTAACGGTTTTGATTAAAATCTCTTATAATTAATATATTTACATGGCAAATAAAATGTATATTTGAATTTTCTTGGAATAGCCTCCCTTAGACTACTTTATTCTCTATGAATTTTACGGAATTTTATATAACTGGCAAACCGTAAGAGATAGAGAAAAACTTACACAGCAGAAAATGTAGAGCTCTTCTAAACTCACAATGTATGTTATATGCTTTTTGTTTTGTGGAGTTGATCGTTTTTTTAGATATTCCTTGTTATTGGTTTCAGCTTTAAAGAAGTTATGCTTTTCTTATACGGGAATTTTGAAACTCCTGTCCAGGGAAACAATGGAATTTCAGTCACATAGCAACCAGGTTTTGACTAATACTTCAGCTATACTACTTCCCTTTTTCTTGGATGGAAGCAAGTAATAAGACTATTTCTGCCAATTAGCATGAAGTAAAAATAAGCAAAGCTTTTTAACAATAATTTGTTGCAGAGATGTAGAGGAAGTCATGTGCGTGCAACATATCAGATTTCTTTTCCATGGTTTCTTTTACCTTTGACGCGGAATTTAACATTGAAGCAATCTAGGCAATTGAAAATAAATCTATACTTGCCTAAAACAGTGTTAAAAAGTAATAAAACAATATTGTTTGGCAATTAAAGCTAAAGAAATTTATGTGAAGGAATTGCAACATGACGCTTTCGCTTCACGAGACACACGAAAATTGCTTAAAATGGCGTGCTTAACGAAAGTAGTATAGCCAAGGTTGTGTAATAAATATAACTCATTATTATATATAAAATAGCTAAGAATTGGTGCTTAGGAAACCATATCAAACATATATATAAAACTTTAATAAACATAATACGAGAGAAGGAGAACAAAAGAGAACGAGATACCGAATGATGTAATTTGTTTAAGCATGTAATGAAGAATAAGAACAAAGCTTAACAAATAACTAATTTAGAAAAGTTGGTTATTTGTGCGAACATTATTATGTAAATTATTAAAGTTTATTAATTTTAAGCCCTAGGAGCATATAAAAATGTATACTGTATATGTACGAGTATTTCACGAAATATGGGAACAAAATCTGGAAATCTGTCTTCCCTATGGTGATGTTCAGATTACAATACTAAAAACAATGATCTTCAACTTTACGATTATTATATATTATATATGTCTACTAATTCTAATTATTTCATGATACCTTGACCTCACTATCTGTCCATTTTAGTGTATCCAGCTATTACTCTTACTAATTTCAGTTCTGATGTCTGTATTCTAGTACTTTATATTTTTGTTAATGTCTATGTTTCCATGTTTCTGATTCATATATCAGAGCTGGTACTGCCGTGTTTTGTAAAATTTAACTATAGGGTATTTTAGGCTTTATTTTAGCGTGCCGGTTGTATAATTGACTTTATTTATTTTCTCTATGACAGCAGGCAAAATGTGCATCGAATATTTTGGGAATACCTCAAGACCTTTTTATTCTGGCTGACTTTGCATAACTAGATGAACGAAAACTTACTACGCAAAAATATAGATATCGTTAAAATGCACATTTTATGTCTTATACATTTTTCGTGGAGTGAACTATTTCCGAGATATTCCCTTTTATTGGTTTTAGTTTTAAAATATTTACTTTTCTCATGCCGGAACTTGTGCACTTCTGACCATGCAAAGAGACGAATTTAAATCACATAGCAACAGGCTTTAAAAATATTTGAGCTTAAGCGTTGTGCATTCCCTTATTTTCCTTCTGCCTTTGAGTAAAGAAGTTGTAAGACCATTTCTGCTGTTTTTCTCCGCCAACATGAAGTAGATAGAATAAGCTTTTTAAGAATAATATGTAACAGAGATGTAAAAAAAGTCATGTGAATGGAACACACCAGAAGTTTTATATTTTGATAGCGTATTCTGAGTTTTGTTAGGATATAACGTAATGGTTTTACTGCCTAATAAACATGAACTAAAACATACTTGATTATTATTATTTTTGTGTGTAGTTTAACGTTCTTTAACCTGGTTCATATCGGACGATGAATGAATGAAATTGGTGAAATTATGCTCAAATGATCTCGGGGTACATGGAGCTTAAAGTTACTCGTCATTCGTCTTCTCAGGATAAGGGAAAACCCCGAAAATAACTTTATCCGGGTAACCCACCCTAAGCGAGATTCGAACTTACGACATGTTGAATATGAGGCAGACACGCTACCACCACACTTCTCAGATGGGCATCACTGATTATTATAATAGTAGATAAACATTTGCAATAACCTGGATGGCAGGAGCAATAAATGCTGTATATTTCAAACAAAATATTACAATCTAACGATATTGAAAGCCACGGAACTTTTCAATAATGACTATTTTGTAGTTTACGTTACTCAATTGTTTATCTATGAAACCGCAAGCCGAGGCTTCTATTTTCCTGGAAGAGTTATTTAGACGGGATTGCACGCCGTAAACTACCCGATTTCTATTTCCTATCGAGACTCCAGAACCAACATCCCCTGTTTTCATTTTTCCGGCTCGTCCGTCTGCGAAAGTGGACTCTGTCACAACCTGTGGAAACGCGTAATGGTGTGAAATCCCTGGAGATAGGCAGCCCGCAAAGCAACCACTTGGCAATGACCGCGTTAAACAGCCAGATACCGTTGGGAAATAAGAAGGCCTGCGATGATGTAGTGCGATACCGCGGGAAGGCGTATTAAAATAACTGAACATCGGTTTCCTTTGCACTTCGTTTTCAGAGGAAATTTACTATTTAACAAAAAGGTGATGCATTTCATTCACATGACTTTATCTACATCTCGGTAACAAATTAATGTTGAAAACTTGATTCTTTCGTTTACTTCATGCTAAGCGAGATACATTTAAATAAATGAACTTATCACTTTCTTCCTTGTAAGCAGAAGGGAAATAAGACAAGATCGATAGTAATGTTTTTTAAAAGCTATTTTATTTTTAATCTGTGGTTAAAACAATATTGGTAATTCAAATATCAAAAGTAAAAAGTATAAATCGATTAAGGGTTACAACCTCAACTCGCTCTAATCTAGACTCGAAGTCAGGATCTCTTAAAAGGAGGCAAATACGCTGCCACCACACTACAGAGGCGAGCACCAAATTTCATGATTTTTAGTTGTGTTGTTCACAGAGACAACAGACATCATACACACGGTCCTGTTGAACCACGGATCATCCGGTCTATCTACGGTTCCTCTAACCTTAGAGCTGTCATGTTATGTCCACACGAAGTTCAACTGATTCGCAAGTCTCCAGGTAAAAGACAAGAAGATATTACATAATTTTCAGATAGTATACCCCAAATGTGTAAATTCTTTAACTCCCGGGCTTCAAAATTAAACTTAGTGTACATATTTTTCCACGCAATCCACTTATAGACCAAGAATAGGAAACTATAGTCAAATTGGACAATGTAACATTATAGCCGGGATCTGAACTATGGATGTTCCGGTCTTCGTCTGGTGCTCTAAATACCTTTGGCTATTATGGCAACATGTCGACCTGCGGGGCATTAAATTCCCCAATTGAATTGCATGCTCCTTGATAATGTATAAGGCTGGTTCAAATTATTTTAAGTTGGCCACTATGGCGTTGAATTTTTCAGTCTGACTCTACTTTTCCAACTCCTGTCCTGTACACATCCTGTGTGTCCCCCCCTACGTAAAAATAAAAAGGAGGCAAATCATGCGTGTTTGCATTGTTTTGATTCAGGGGCTCTCAAACCTTGTACTTTAGGCCCAAAAGTACGTATTGAATCTAGGATGAAATGCAATAATTCTACAAAGTTTTATTTGGGTAGCACTCGAACCGTCCTTTCAACTTTGGCTATTCTGTATAGTTTTATAGCTGTGATATTTTTGCCGTTATGAAAAAAAATCTAATATTTTCCATTCACATGACTTTCTCTACATCTTTACAATAAATGATTGTTAAAAAGCTTTTCTTCTATTTACTTAATGCTAATCGAGAACAAATTAGCAGAAAGGGTCTAATTACTGCCTCCTTGTAAGTGGAAAGGAAATAAGGAAACACTAAAACTTAAATCGATAGGCAAAATCTTTTAAGTGCTGGTTGCTATGTGATTGAAGTTCCTTTGTTTGTATAGACAGGAGTTTACAAATTCTCTTATAAGAAAGTTATAAGTATTTTAAAGCTGAGGCTAATAACAAGAAATATCTCAAAAACTGTCAACCTCACGAAAAAAAGGTATATAACAAGAATGGTGCGATTTAACGAGCTCTACATATTTTTTGTGTGCTAAGCTTTTGTATATCTCTTACAGTTTACCAGTTATGCAAAATTGCTCAAAATCCATCCAGAATAAAGTAATATTCAGAGGCTATTTCTAGAAAACTGAAGATATACATTTTATTTGTTACGTAAATATCTTAAATATAAGTGATTTTAATTCACATGTTTAGGGCAATTTTTGAGAAAATCAAAATTTTTGAAAATTTTTCCATGTAAAGTATAGTTGAGGGGTAGGGGGATTGTCTTGAAAATCTTCGTGTAGCATCCTTAAAAAATACCAATCTGAAATACTAAGTTTATTATTGAACGGTCTTTTGGTTTTTAGCTATGCTGTCGACACACACACACACACACACACACACACTCACATATTCAGACGCACGCACGCAGACGCGCGCACATACACACACGCACACACGGTCCTTCTTCTAAAATTTATTTTTTTGGATTCAGGGGGATCCAAAACATGTATTTCCGGTGAAATCTTGGTATTGAAATTTTGGGTGCAATAAAGTACTTTCTCTATACACTTATGTACATAGTACGTGTAGACAAAGTAAATTTTTTAAAGTTATTTTTGACCGATCAGCAGTATTGCTGTACAGGCCATTGAGAACAATTAACAAAATGACGATAATAGCAAATTACATGTTGAATTTGACCTATGAGGCTCCTCTATCGTAAAAACGAAAACAACATGTGTATTTTACATAACATAGAAGTAAAAATACAAAGAAAAATGACAGTAAATACCATAAATAAGTGCATTAGTATAAAATAAATATTGTTTGCATATTTATGAAACCTAAACTAAATTATATACGTTTGAAACAATAAATAGTAAAATTAATTCTAGTGTGCATGTTTGTGGAAGTTGTTTTATAAACAAAATAGCAGCCTATCCGTTGACAGAGAAAGTATTATTATATGTTTTATTTCAAGTCGTATTTTCTTAAACATAAATAAACCATTACACTTTATGATCGCTTTGTTGCGTGTACACGGGAGGGACAATTGTTTATTCTAATTATCGTTGGTATTTATATTGTACGCAGCCCACTTTTGCTGTGTTAAATGCAAACCAATAGCTCAATGTTTTTGGTATATTAGCTATGTTGTGTTATTGTATTATTAACGGCGTAGCTTCACAGATTATTTAATGACAATTTAATAATTTCATTTACCACTTTCCTGAGGTTTTCATTGAATCACCCCAGAAGATACAAGTATTTTAAGGTGATGCATTTCTGAAATGTATACCAAATATTAAACAATGATGGTGACAATTTTCTCATGTATATAAATTCGGACTTGAATGATAATTTAAATAATAATCCATTACTATCTAAATTCATTGTAGTAACAAAATGAAATAAAGGAATACACTATGCTAAAGCAATATTTAAATGATTTGAAAGTTGTCGAATACGGTTTTCAATGAAATTTGCTTCTTTGCATGGCCAGGAATAAAACAGAAGAAACACGGACGACTTGCTGTTTGGGAAAGTATAAGTATTTTAGAATTGAAATGAATAACAAGGAATGTTTCGGAAAGAGTAGCCGCATAAAAAATGTAAAGGACACATATTGTGTATTTTGAACGAGATCTAAGTTTTTTGTGTAGTACGTTTTGGTCTATCTCTTACGGTTTGCCAGTATGCAATAAAGAACACTTCAGAGAATATTTCCGAAAAATTAATGATATACATGTTATTTGTCATATAAATATTTTAATCATATAAGTTGCAGATATTTTTGAAAAAAATCACAATTTTCGAAAATATTTTCATGTAAAAGTAGATAGGGATGTGAGATTGTCTTGAGAATCTTTCTTAAATACCAAGTTTAGTATTTAACGAACTTTTGGTTTTTGAGTTATGCTGTCCTCCTCCCCATCCCCACTCACATACACACTGATCTTTTTTATTTTTTACAAATGTCTTACCCTCTGTAACACGTATGTACAATGCACATAGAGAAGATACTGTATTCCACGCAATGTTCAATACCAAAATTTCATCAGAAATACATATTTCAAGGTCCCCTGAATTTAAGAAAGAGTATTTTCAGAAAAATGTCCGTATGTGTGCATGATTGTCTAGACAGTATAGCTCAATATCGAAAATCCTAACTTAGTATTCCAAGATTTTCAGGAAAGCTATTCACCTTAGCTATGCTTCAAAAATGGCTCTAACGATTTTGATTAAAATCTCTTATATTTAAGTTATTTACTTGCCAAATAAAATGTATATCTTGAATTTTTTGGAAATACCCTCTGAAGACCTCTTCATTCTGGATGACCTTGGTACTTTTGTATAACTGCTAAACCGTAAGAGATAAACTAAAAAATGTATATATAGCTAAACACACAATTTGTCATATACCTTATTGTAGAATTTTTTTCATATAAAGAGTTGTTTGGGGTGGAGGAATTTTCTTTAAAATCTTCATATCGTGTCCTTGGAAGATACTAAACTTAAATACCAAGTTTTGTTTTTAAGGGACTTAGTGTTTGAGCTATGCTGTTCATAAACACACACGCACACAATCGCGCACCGATCTTTTTCTAAAACTGTTTTTTTTTTGTATTCAGGTGGTCTCAAAACATGAATTTGTGCTGAAATCTCGGTACCAGATTTTTTGGTGGAATACAATAACTTCTTTACACACTATGGACATACTACGTTTAGAGAAGTAAAAATATCTGGCCAATAGCAAAAACGCCGCAAAAAGTGTATATAAATTCTGATATTTAACGAGATCTACCTACTTGTTTTGTAAAGCAAGATAATGAATGAGATTTTATGATTTACTGGGAAAAATGCAAATCTGTTGCTGAATTTAATGTGGTGTAGCATGTTACAAAGGTGGCTCATTCACTATGGGTGCATTTTTTCTTGGGCGCTGATTTTATGGAAAACTGTGGGCGTGGGTGAAGAATAGTTCGCTCGCAGGCCTGTCTTTCCGCAGTGTTGTCAACTAAAACAGGTTTTATTTTCTTTGAGACCCTAGAAGATTATGGTGAATAGGTTATACAATTTAATGCGAACTAGCTGAATTATAAAATGAAACTTCGTTTGCACCTGCGTGAACTCTGCAGTCAGAATGCAACTTTAGCATTGAATGCACTATATTATTAGGATGTATAGTGTCCTTAATGTCTTAAATCTGTTGTTATGCTTCCGAAATTGCGCTAAACTGACCGAATGATGACCAAAGAGCTGAGCGCCCAAGAAAAGATGAAGGGAAGTAAGGGAAACCGGACGAAAAACGGGAGATTTTGTTCATAACTCAATTATCACATTTAGATTTTTAGTATCATTCTAACTTAGCAAGTATAGTGCATACAAATAGATCAGTGATTAGTACGACTTTGTCCGGGGGTCACAAAACTGCCGGATAGAGGATCGGTGCACCAGAGTATATTTATGGCGTGATGGAGTAGGCGTGGATTCGAAACGTGTTGCACTATCTAACATTGCTCACTGCCTAGCCTCGTTCAGCTCGTACTAGTAGATAAACCAGTGAACGCTGAAAGAGAGTGCAGATTGAAAGAATTCCAAAAATACGAAAGGGTAGGCGTTTAACACTGAACAAACTTGTAGATGATTCAAACATATTTTGAGCGACGGAGAAGAGTTTTTTCTTTCGATACAGTAAATAAATAACTTGTAATTGCAATGAACACTAAGTGAGTTTGGTTGAATTGTGTTCATTGTACTTTCTAAGTTATGCATATTATCATCCTGGATTTTTTGTATTAAGCTTTATATTATTATTTACTAATCATATTATAAAAAGTGTTATTTATGTTAAATTATGACATTGCACATAATGTCAATATATGCAATGAGCTAATTTTGGAACAGATTATACCTCAACGGTGGATGTTTGCGCTACAAGCCCCTCCCCACTATCCTGTCTTTATACTGCCGACTGCTATGTGTGCGCTTCGGAAACCAAACCCGAGATTTAGGAATTAGAAAAGGTCAATGTACACACCAGATTACTTTCACGTACGTTTTCTTGTACTGAGAGTAGTAAGAGTCCCTAACAGTCAGCTTAATAGTTAAGGAGAGCTGTTTTGAGACGTCAAAGTTAACGTAATGAGCGCGGACCTAATGGCTCTAATATACTAATATGAATGTGTAATGCAATTTCTCAGTTCACCAGTTAAAACATATCTACCATAACAGCTCTCCATACAATTTTAAATAGCCAATTTAGCCGAAAGATTGGCGAAATTAGTCTTCAAAAAAGTGTACATTTTCAAAAATGTGGACTACCGCAGATTTCCTATGCGATCGAGCACGCGACGAAAGTACAAGACGTCCATTACGAGTAGGAAATGGATTTCAAGCTCTTACGAAAATTAATACAGCTGCCATTGCATTATTTAAGCAGTATATGGGAAGTCACGAAATGCCATGTTCTGGCAAGGGAATGCACACATGTCACGACATGCAATATAGCAAGCATTCATTCTTACAGTTCTCTAGTTACTGGAGCCTTTCTGTTCATGACAATCACTTCCTTGTTTAGTAAGAGTGCCAAGTAGGGAGAAAAATACTTTGTTATACACAAGAGCCCACAGAATTTGCAAAACAAAGAGGATGCAGAAGCTGACGCAAATTATAACTCTTTCTACTTTCTCTATACGCAGTATGTACATAGTGTATAGAGAAGGTATTGCACTCCACCCAAGAATTCGATACCGAGATTTCACCAGTAATACATGTTTAGGGTCCCCTGAATCCAAAAAAAAAAAAAGCATTTTTAGAAAAATGTCCTTGTGTATGCGTGTCCGTGTATCTTTGAACACGATAACCCAAAAACGAAAAGTCGGTAGAATAACAAATTTGGTATTTAAGATTAGTATCTTCCAAGGATGCGACACGAAGATTTTGAGAAAAATCCCCCACCCCAAAATGACTAACGATTTTGATTAAAATATCGTATATTAAAGCTATTGACTTGACAAATAACATGTATATCTTGAATTTTCTGGGAATAGCCTCTGAAGACTACTTAATTCTGGATGAATTTTACGGAATTCTGCTTAACTGATAAACCGCAAGAGATAGACAAAAACTTACCACACATAAAATGTAGAGCACGTTAAAGCACACAATTTATGTTATGTACATTTTGTTCATGGATTTGATCGTTTTTTTTAGATATTCCTTGTTTTTGTTTTCAGCTTTAAAAAATTACTTTTCTCATACAGGAACTTGTCAACTTAAACGAACCTCATTCACATAGCAACCAGCTTTTGACTAATACTTTAGCCTATGCTGCTCCCTTATTTCTCTTCTACTTGCATGGAAGCAAGTAATAAGACTATTACTTATAATTTTTTCACGATTAGCATGAAGTAAAAAGAGGCATAAGCTGTTTAACAATAAATTGCTGCAGAGATGTTGAGAAAGTCATGTGAACGGAACACACCAGATTTTTCTACGTACGATGAATGCATATATTAGACGCTGTCTTTATTCGTTGTTATTTACACTTTGGTGTTTTTCTTCCCTCACATAGAATTCTTCTATTTTTCTGTTTATAAATATTATGCATTTTGGTGTTTTAACCGAAATACTTTCAGAGATAATAGACGTGTTTAAAATAATCAATTTGAAATAGAAATTAAATTGACGATTATTTATTCGGTTCTCAGGGTCCCATTGTAGGTTGGATTTAAATAACACTTAAATTTGCTCATAGACCTCTTTATCAAGCCTCTTGATATGTTATTTTACCTGCCTACGTCATGGGACCAGTGGATTTACTTTCTTTCTGAAGGAAGGCATGCTAAGATTCTTACGCCCGTAAAATCCATCGTCCTACATCAGGTTTGAACCCGAGACCTTTGGGAACCAGAGGCTAGCATACTACCTTTAGACCATGGAGGACGACTAAGCAGTTTGATATAGACTAAACATACCATGGCAAAACTAAAACAGTATATAGTATTAAACATATTGGTATCAGATATGAATGAATGAATGAATAAGTGTATTTATTGACATAGCAATATCATACATAGAATTTCAACAATCGCACGGGTCCACAGACCATACGTGCTTTTGTAATACACATTATAAGCAATATTAAAACAACAACAACAAAGAATTAAAAGAGTGAACCCGAAAATAAAAATACAAAGATATTCAAATATAGCAATTTAAATTTACAGCACAGAGTACACCTTCATAAATGCACTCTCTTATAATAGAAAAGTACACTTAAAAGACATATATACACATAATATATACAACATATATAAAACCATAACACAACCGTGACCTAAGTATGACATAATATATATGTATGTAGAACAATGTAGTCACTTTTGTTTAGTTGATCTTATTCCCCCCCCTTCTCTATTGGCAGCCTCCTCAGATCTCAACTGTCTTGCCTTAAGTATAAATTTACCTAGTCCGTCCATGTTTTCCGTGCCTGCCAGTAGCATCCAACATGCTTCTAGCCCTACATTCCCAGTGGTAAAAAATCGCGGCAAATATTTTTCCCGCCATTCCTCCGTACCCCTACATCTTGCCAAGATGTGAGTCCACGACTCTTCCTCCTCGCAAATGGGATAGATTCTCGTACCATTCTCGTCAGAAATTTTCGTGCTCCTCCATGCTCCTAGTCTAATCCACGCGAGCCCCTCTCTAATGAGTTTGGTACCTGTTTTGATGAACTGCTCCATACCCCACTCCGATTTCAGCCCAGACTGTACTTCTAATGACACCTTCTCTGTGCATTGCGCAATTATCTGCTGTCTGTCAATATCACAGAGACGTTTCTTAATTTTTCTCCAAATACTTCGCCTATTTTCCTGCACCGCCATCCAAATGTCTCCCATCCCAATGGTTTCCAACCCTTTCTTTAATTTTGATGCCCACGTCAAATACCTTCCATTCGCAGCTGTTCACAGTAGCAGACTGCCCTAATTAGAGATTGGTTTCCGTGAACGATTCTCATCCAATATTTAACTGCTCTGATTTTGCACTCTATCGTTTCACTATGTGCCCCGAATTCCCTCATTATTCCACAGTTTGCCGTACCCCTCCCTACACCCAGAATTCCTTTCAAAAATTGGGTCCTCAATTGATCCAGATTCCCTGTTTGTTCCCACCCCCATATTTCTCCTCCGTATGTCATCGTGGATCTAACTGTCGCTCCGTATACAGTTTCCATTAAGGTTATGGAGATATTCGGAATTCTGCAGCGTATCCGGAGAGCTTCCCCCGCTTTCACCCTTGCCTTGTGTTTCGTAATGTCAATGTGTTTTGTCCATTTTCCGTTCATTGTAAATGTGAGTCCTAAGTACACAAAAGATTTAACATTGTCCAGTATCTGTCCTGCATATGTCCAAGTCTCCTTCCTGCTATAAACACAACCCTTTTTGAAAGTCATTGCCTTAGTCTTATTCACATTAACTGTAAGTAGCCATTCATCGCAATAGTTCTTAAGTTTGTCCAGTCCTCGTTGCAATCCGTTTACTGTCGTAGAGCACAATACTAAATCGTCTGCATATAAAAGTGTTGGGATCTGCAAATCCGCTACTACTGGCGCTTGAATATTCTCTGCTATCATTGTATCAGTAATATCATCCACAAAGAGATTAAATAGCAAGGGAGATAAAATACAACCCTACTTCACTCCCTTATAGCTTCGGCAGCTCTCGGACACTCTGTTTCTGTCGTACTTCACACAGAATTCGAGATTTTGATACATTGCCTGCAATGCTCTAACCATTTTACTTGATAACCCCTTTCTGCCTAGTTTGTACCATAATGCATTTCGATTGATAGTCAAATGCCTTCTTAAAGTCCACAAAAGCACAATGAAGCTTTCCCCGCTCAATTAACAGTTGCTTCGTCCTTAAAGTGTCTAATATAAAAGCGGCATCTATGGTACTGTGTCCTTCTCTGAAACCCATTTGAAATTTTGAAAGTTTGCCAAATTTAGATTCCCAGTCCTTTATCCGGTTATATAACACTCTACAATAAATTTTCTCCATAATTGGCAAAAGAGTAACCCCCCTATAGTTATCCGGATTTCCAATAGTTCCCTTCCCTTTATAAATGGGATGAATAATGGCAACAGGTAGGGTAATTCCCCTCAATAAACAATCTGTTACATACCTGGAGCAAACTCCTAGTAAACTCATTAACATTGGCTGCGGCTTTAAAAACTTCTGGGGGCAGCCCATCCAACCCTGGAGCTTTGCCTCCCTTTAGACTACTCAGCGCCTGTGCTATTTCTCGTGCTGATATTTCCTCGTCCAGTATTGGGATCTCAAGATTTCCCAAAATTTGCACTTCCTTTATAAAAATTCCTTCCCTTTCACCTTTCTCGAATATTCCCATAAAATGCATTGCCCATTTTCTGGGAGAAATTTCGTTGGGCGCCTGACGGTTGTCTCTTAAATGTTTTACTACTTGCCACATCTCAGCGTTATTCCCCCGCGTTAAAATATTACTAATTTTCTGAGTAATCTTGTCTTGCCACGTAGTTCTCTTTTCCCGTAAGAGCTGTTTATACTCCCTTCGCTTTTTTGTAAAAAATTTTCTAATGTCATCTGAATTTTGACAGAGCCTCCTCTACTTGTTTCTTTACAGCTCTGCATTGCTGGTCATACCAACCATTGAATCGTTTTACCATGCATTTGGACTTTCATTGTCCCTGCAGCCGTTGTTATTATGTTAGTTCCTCCGCTGTGTCTGCGTTCCTTTCCCCTAATATTTTTTCTAATTTATCAACAAATACTTCCTTTTCTACCGGTTTCCATATAAATTTACTAATGAATCTCCCTTAGTCCCCCTGCCCCTCTTCAGGGTCTAGCGCCGCCATGGCCGTCTCTATATTCAGTTCCAGGGCAACCGGACAGTGATGCGACTCGATACGATCCCCCACCCAAAATTTTCTAATTCTGCCAATTAAACCCTGACTTATTAAAATAAAAGCTATTACACTACCCCCATTTTCATTTATGAAAGTGAGTTCTCCCTCTCGATCCTCACCGTAGTTGCCATTCATTATTTCTAAAGAGAAGGCATCGCAGAAAGCAAGTAATTGTCTGCCCTCCCCATTAATAAAACTATCCTTGCTCTTTCGTTGACCTTCGCGGGATTCCTCCCCTATTGGTGACCCCCGTTAGAGAAATATTCTCCCTTCCTAACCTCGCATTAAAATCTCCTAAAAGAATTAATTCAGCTCCTGGAAACTTTTCCTGTAACTCCACTAGCGTTTCGGTTAAGTCACTGAAGAAATTCCTGTTTGCATACTTGGACGTTGCTGGCTGGTTGTATAATCCTATAACTATTATATGCACTCCCCCCTGTGCCAAGGATACAGCAATCACCCCTTCCAAACTGATTTCTAATTTAGTTATCTCAGCCTCCAGCTCAGACCTGAAGGAAACTGATACCCCCCCTGGCCACCTTCCCCTCCTTCCCCATGTCCCCCATCCCCTACTAAAACTATGGAAATTAGCAAGTGTTACATTTTCTCCGTTTTTCAACCAAGTTTCTGTTAAGCATACAACGTCAAAATCACTAAGGAAATACAAGAAATTCTCGCTATCCAACCTTTTTTTGAAGCCTTCGATGTTCCATGTGACAATCCTCAGAGAAGGGGTTGGGTCCTATTGTTTCCTTGCTGTTGGTCTTCCTACAACTTGGCTGACCCTTTGTCGAGCTGTTGTCAGCCTAAGGGCACGGAGGGGCGTTGTTGTTGGCTTCTCCGGCGAAGACTGTCTCACCCTCCTCTCCTCTTTGCCCCTCCCTGTCGACATAACTTGAGGCACCTGATGTTCTGCTGAGGGACCTGCTACCTGCTGTGCTGATGCTCTTGCTGCCTTGTCCTGGGTTCGGTTTCCGCACTTCTTCTAGGCTGTTCCATGCGCTCCAGCTCCTGTCGGTTCAAAACTCTCCCGTTAATGAAGAGCTTGTCATAGCGCAATACCGCATGACAGCCCTGCTTCCTGGGCTCAAATATGTGTCCCTTTAAGAACTCTCTCTCTTCTCTTACACGCTGGCTAAAGTCCTCGCTAATGCTTATTCCCGTTCCCCGTAAATAACGAGCATCTCGAAGGATGGCCACCTTGAGTTTATAATGGACCAGTTTACACACAATAGGCCGCCTTACATTGCCACGTCGACCTACACGATGGGCTCTCTCCACATCAAACTCGCGGAGTTCGATTCCTATTTGTGAGATGACACTTTTCACTATTCCCTCCGTCATCTCCCAATTCTCTCCCGGTTCTTCTGTCACACCATATAGCACATTAATTATTTCTACGAGATTGGTTCCCTAAATAATCCATTTTCTCTTCCAGAGCACGCATTCGAACTGACACATTCTCCACGGCACTTTCCAGCGACTTTAGGCTGCACTTTTCAAATCCTAAACGCATTTCTTGCCTCAACAGTCCAATGAGTTATCGTACGCTTTCCATTGTCGAACTTCTTCCAGGTAGCTACGAGCAAGACACAAAACACGACCGTCCTCTTTCACACTCGGACTGCAAACTCGGTATCAGAATAGACAGCAGGTGTTAAAGGAAAGCTAGATGAAAAATCTGATGTGTTCATTCACATGATTTTCTGTACATGTCTGCAAAAAAATTATTCTTAAAAAGTTAATACTTTTATTTAAATAATGTTAATCGAGAAAAAAATTAGTAGAAATAATCTTATTACTTGCTTCCTTGTAAGTAAAAACGAAATAAGGGAGTACCATAGGTTAAGGTGATAGTAAAAAGCTGGTTGCTATGTGACTGGAGTTCCTTTGTTTGGACAGGAAAAGTATAAGTTTTTTAAAGCTGAAATCAATAACAAAGAATACCTCAAAAAAACGATCAACTCCACGAAAAAAAAAAATCATATAACATAAAGTATGTGTTTTATGTAATCTACATTTTTGGTGTAGTAAGTTTTTGTCTATGTCTTACGGTTTACCAGTTAAGCAAAATTCAATAAAAATCATCTAGAATAAAGAGGTCATTTGACGTTATTTCCAGAAAATTCCAGATATACATTTTATTTAGCAAGTAAATGTCTCAAATATAAGAGATTTTAATGAGTCGTTAGAGGTTGGTTCGTATGCTGAGGAGTGTTTAGCAGGCATGAGGACATGTACACCATCTCTAAATTTGATCCTTATTTACGGGAATCAGGAAATAGTGGTTATTCCACACCTACCAGAAATTTCGGGTAGAGTACGATAACTTTTTGTTCGCCACTGTCAACTTTGTTTTGAAAAATGCAAGTTGTCATTTCTAGCAGTTCCTTAAAACTGACAAAGACTTTGATGTTTTCTGTTCTTGTTATTTCTTTTGGTTTTTAAAACGTCTATAGAGAATATAAAATGATAAGCATAATTCAACATTTTGTTGAAAGAATTGTAATTAACTGCACTAATACATATGCTGAAACCAATATTTATAAATTTAAACGTGATTTTAGAACACGCTAAAATTGCATAGTTATTGCTCTAGTAAAACAGAATCCCTTTCGGGACTCGAAAATATATATTACGTATTATTTGAAACCTAAAGGCATAACCATTGAAGCAGCCAGATACGCTGCACCTGTGCACGTGTGTGGAAACCATAACTCAAAAATGACAAGTTAAATACCAACATTTGCATTTAAGTTCAGTATCTTCCAAGAATGTGATAAGAATATTTTCAAAAAACTCCCCACACCCTGAAAAACCCCTTACAAGTAACATTTTTTAGAGGCATTGATTTTCGCAAAACTTCTCTAATAATTTTAGTTAGAATACTTTATGTTTAATATGTTTTCATTAAAAATGAAATGTATATCTTGAATTTTCTGAAGATTTTTCATTCGGAATGATGCCCGTATAATTAGTGATAGTCAAAAACTTACTAAACAGAAGTATATATCCAGTTTCAACCTATCATTAATGTCATAAGCATCTTTTGTAGAGTTAACCGTTTCCGAGAACTTTTCTCAAAGAGTTTTCATATCTCTTTTGCTTTACACCAAACCCGTGCAAAGAGAAACCGAAGTAATTGGAAGAATAAGCTTTTGAACAATAGTTTGTTCTTTTTTTTTTTTTTTTTTTTTTTTTTTTTGATTCAGGGGGTCCTACAACATTTATTTCCGGGAAAATCTCGGTATACAATTTTGGGTGGAATACAAATATTCCTCTATATATACTATGTACATAGAACTGTAAAGAGAATAAAAAACCTTACTTAGAAAAAGGTTCGCACATGTGTTTGTGTCTATTAACACCTTAACTCAAAAGTTAACAGCTGATAACATATTAGGGATGCGAAACATATTTTTGATGAAAATCAGCCAATAATTGCAAACTATCTTTTACATGGTTTCTGCTAATATTTTTCTCAATTACCACAGTGTAGATAAGGAATTAATCTTTTGTAGCAATAGTTAGCAGAGAATGTAATGAACTTAGAACACGTCAGAATTTGTAATAATAGTTTGTTCAAGAATGGGTGGATGTGAATGTAATATTTTCTTATTTCTATTACGTGTTATAAATTTTTAGTAATCCCATAGTTTCTTAAAAAATTCCAAATTTAAAAAAATGATTGTGGGTGATCTCTTTGGCTCATAAGGAACTATTATAAAACATTTTGTTTTGGCGTGGAAAATATTAATTAGTAAACTATTAGAGCACCATATGTTTACAAGAATAATAGAACACTTCATATGTATTTTAAGAAACCAACTTTATTGCAAACACACTTTTTAATTAAATACGATTATCTTATTATTATTATTATTGTTACTATTATTATTACTATTTTATTAAGTTTTCTTTCGAATACCATTTTGTTTTTATGCCTTTATTTTATGTTTTGGGGGAAGTCGAAATGGGATTTTCATATTTTTTTCCATTTTCATGTTTTAATTGCATATGAACATTTCGAATCTCCTGCTCATTTTATATAACTTTCATAGAGTTACGCTAATTGTAAATAGTTTAAAAGTATTATTGAATATAATATTGCATGGTTATTATTTAGAATATTTTTGTATACTCATTTTGTAAAACATCAATAAGTTTATAAATATTGGTGTTAGAAAAGAGATTTTTTTTATTTTAATCAGAAATGTTTACTTTAGCTATTGGCAGTATTGACATCCCGCTCATATTTCCTTCATCTGAGAGTTTCGAAGTACTGTGAAGTTGTGTTTGGAAAGCTAGACTACATTTTTTTTTTTATATGTTATGCTTGGAAGCAATTTCCGACGAAGTATAATTGTGTATACAAATGCCCCATTATCTCAGAAACCAATTGGCACTAATCGCTGAATTTTTACCACTTATTTATGCTTTATTTTAACAAAAAACTTTTATTCATATGGATTAGTTATTTTTTTTAAATTTAAAAATTACAATTTTCCATAGAAATTAAGAGGTTTATTAAAAAAAACATACTTTTTATAAACAAAAGTATTCTATTTTTCATCAATGAACAGTAAAGATATTACTGAATATACTTTTTTCTCTAAATAGTGGTTACTTTAACCTGGTTGGTCATATCGAACGATGAATGAAATTGGTGAAATAATGCTCAAATCAGCTCGGGGTCCATGGAGCTTAAAGTTGCTCTACATCCGTCTTCTCACGTTAAGGAGAAACCTTATCCGGGTAACTCACGACCATTCGAATGTGAGGCAGACACGCTACCACCACACTACACAGACGGGCTGAATATACTTTGAAAAATGTAGTTTTTTATCCTAAATAGTAGCTAAGATAATGGGTCAAACTTTAACATTGGTAAGATAAGGCATTTCGACTCCCCTTAAGTATCTGTCCTCCTTGGTGTAATGGTTACCATGCTAACTTCACATACCCTAGGTCGCGGGTTCAAACCCGGCGGAGGACGATGTATTTTTTCGGGTGTAAAAATCCTTAGCATGGCTTCCTTCGTAAAAGAACCTCAAGCCTGAGCAAAATTAGTCGGTCCTTCACGCCCAATTTAGAATGGGACGCTGAGAACGACAGCAGTTAAAGAGCGTCCATAAATAACACGCCTTTCTCCTCCCCCACCCCTTAAGTACTCTGCGTATTTTTGCAAGCCTTAAGAAAATAAAAATAAAAAATAACAGAAATGATAAAAGAATAGTTAATATAAATGGGAATAAAGCATACACATAGGTACTTATTATTGGTCTTTGGCAAGTATTCACGTGGTTCTGCCATGTACAAGTAATACATTAAATTTTGTTTAATTATACTTTGATCTTCAAATAAGAGATATAGTTAAGAAATGAGTTTTTTAGCCCTTACTTGCCTGCATTGGTATACTATATATGCCGTTTTTCCTTTAATTCAAGTTTAAAGCTGGAGTTATAGTAAAAATATAAGGGAATATGCCCATAAAATTATGTATAAAATATAACAGAAAATAGATGTAGGTCCTTTATTAATATTTTTCTTCCCAATTAAAAGTTTAAATTCTTCTAAACCAGTTTTCAGAATCCTGTCCAAGACACTACCAAAAAAGTGATTCAAATGGCCATGAGTACTAAGTATGATAGGTATGGACTGTCCATGCATTCAAAGCGAAATGTTGCAAGTTCAAATCCCAGTGACTGTGGTAAAGGACGGGGAGAGCCCAAGTAAAATTATCGGTGTAATGCTTGGAAGCTAATGGACTGTAGTCATATAGGTTTTGCTTTATATTTATTTAAAAAAAATCACTGCAATTTTAAGGTAATATTGTATATATTTCTACAATATAAAGCAGTCTTGATTACTTGTTGTTTATGGTTGAAGATTAGTATAACATGACATTTATTCCCGAGTATAACCCTATTTGTATAGTTACGCTTAAAACAAGCGGAACTTACAGGTACTGACAAGCAACAAAGGATTAAAGGGAGGAGAAGAATATACAGTTATAGGGAGATTTTGCGCCTCATTTCGTATAGTCGTAACAGGCAGAGAAAATTTAGGTTTCGTTATAATGCCAATAAGAAACGTTAATCATAATCGGCTTATTACCACACAGTTACCCATTGAACAAACCGGTGCTAATGCAGTAGCGACAGTACATAAGGATTAATTCACCTCACAGCTAACTGGTTTCTGTCATTGCCTCAAATACTTACTACCCAAAAAGTGCTCCCCTCAAACTCATCATATATGAATAGCCATAATCCTCTGTGTATATTTTAAATTCAAATATGAAATTGTTATTTTAAATATATGTGTTTTGGGGTATTTTGAATCCAAACCGATAACAAATGAGCTTATTTCTCTATTATTAAAACCTAAATGCCTATTTTGGTTTGTATTGACCTACTATCTTATGTGAAATGTTTGCGTTCATATGCGCATGTTTCTTTACTGGGTTATCAATAAAATATACGTTGCGTGTTGGTGAATGTCAACTGTTATTTTCTGTTTGCTATATGCTTTCCTTTTTGTCTGCTTTGAACTTTCTACTAAACTTGTATTTACAAATCATAAATTAAATAACCATTGTTAAATACAACAAAAATATATTTGACATCATTGTATGTTTTGACGAGATGTAACTTTTATTTTCTAAACGCTGCTATATACATAGTGTATAGAGAAGATATTGTATTTCACCCAAAATTCGATACCGGATTTCACCAGAAATGTACGTCTTGAGACCTTGTGAATCCAGAAAATTTTAGAAAATGTACGTGTGTGTGTGTGTGTGTTTGTGTGTGTGTGTGTGTGTGTGTGTGTGTGTGTGTGTGTGTGTGTGGGCAGCATAGTTCAAAAACGAAAATTCCGTTAAATACATAACTTGGTATTTAAGCTCAGTATATTCCAAGGATCCCCATTTGCTCTTTACATGGAAAACATTTTTTAAAATTTAGATTTGCTTAGTATATATGTGGATCGACGATTCGCTCAATATTTGGCACCAATACGAGACTTTTCATTTCAACATAAATATCAAGTTTGATATTTAACTGACATTTCGTCTTTGAGTTATGACGTTCAAAATATACACCACACACACGAACGGTCGGACACACAGATTGACCTTTCTGAAATGATGTTTTTTGGATTCAGGTGACCTAAAACCATATCTTCTATGAAATCTCGAAATCAAATGTCTACTTATTGGGATAGAAATGGAAATGGGAGTTTTATTTATGGGCGCTCTTTAACTGCTGTGGTTCTCAGCGTCCCATTCTACACTGGACGTTAAAGACTGATTACTTTTGCTCAGAGGTCTCTTTATCAGGCTTGAGGATATTTTTCGTGTTCTAAATCTACGACACGTGAACAATGGCTTTACTTCCCTTCCGAAGGGATGTATAACAATTTTTATGCCCAAACCTCCATCGTCCTCCGCTGGGTTTGAACCCGCAACCTTGTTTATGTGAAGTTAGCATGGTAACCATTACACCACGGTGGGCGACTTATTGTGGTAGAGATGGTAAACAGAATTCTATTTGGTAAATATTTCTGTTGCTTTTGTATCTTCACACAAGCCGTCAGATTGAAAATTTCAATGCCATAGCCGGGATTTGAACCACGGATCTCCCGATCTCTAGGCGGCTACTCTGTCACTGAGCTACCATAGCAATTGCTGGCGTAGCATTGATTTTCTCAACTGACTCGCATGATTCCCAGTAAACCACAAGGTGATCTCAAATTATTTGTTGAAATAATTTAGAATGTTTAACGCTGAATATTGTAGATATTCTTGATTTGTTGTTTATACACTAAGAGGACTTTAAATATTTCCTTATGCAACTGTATCTTACGGTTTCTGGTTCAGAGAGATCTTTATTCCTTAGTTGTAAAATTTCAAAAGGGTAACACATTATTGTTGCCGTAGGTGATGGATAAAAGACGTTTTGCTTGAGATTTGGGGTTATCATAGCCCTGAAGATGGCAAGTCGTTACGGATTTGAGGCCGTTCAGAGCCTTATCATATCTTGCGACAAGAATCTCTGCGACCATCGATCACTGATGGCAAAACTCTGGCAGTATGGCGCTTTCAGTGTGAGTCTACACGTTCTAAATATGAACTGTAACTTTCTTATTTTCTCTAGCACATATGCACAGTGTGAACAGAGAATGATTCGATTCCACCCATACCTTCGATACCGAGATGTCACAGGTAATCTATGTTCTAAGACATCCTGAATCCAACAACAACAACAACAACAACAACAAATATTTTAGAAAATATTAGTGTGGTAGTGGGTAGGATATTCCTAAAAGGAAAACACTATTGAACACAAATTGGATTTTTAAGCTCAATATCTTCCAAGGATGCGACAAGAAGATTTTCAAGAAGAATATCCCTACCCCAACCAATTACGCTTTAAATTGCACATTTCTTGAACATTTTAATTTTCTCAAAATTGGCTCTAGGGGTTTTATTTAATGCCATACCTTTAATATATTTTCATGAACTAACTTCAATCACAATCTTAAAAAAAATTTACCATCGCCTTAGCTAAGTGTATTCCCTTATTTCCGTTCTACTTACAAGGAGGAAGTAATATGATAATTCCTACTAGTGTTTATCAGGATCAGCATAAACAGAAGAATATGGTGTTTAGCTACGACTACGACCACGACCACTCCTACTGCTAATAATAGTAGTAGTAGTAGTAATAATAATAGTAATAATAGTAATAATAATAATAATAATAATATTAATCTTGAATTTACTGAGAATAGTCATTCTATATGACTTTTGTATAACTCGTAAAGCTTAAGAGATAGACAAAACCTTATTGCACAAAAAAGGTAGATTTCGTTAGAATACATAATATATGTCATATAGTTTTTTTTTTAAAGAGTTGACAGTTTTCAAGATATTCCTTGTCATTGATTTACATTTGATTTCTTAAACTTTTCTCATACGAGAATGTTTCAGCTCCTGACCATGTAAAGAAACTAATTTGCAATCACAATCTTTAAAACATTTGACTATCGCTTTAGCTTAGTTTATTCCCTTATTTCTCTTCTACCTACAAGGAAACAAGTAATATGATAATTCCTGCTAATGTTTATCTGGATTATCATAAACAGATAGAAGAATAAGGTTTATATATTACTACCACTACTACTACTATTACAAATGAAAATAGTAATAATACTCTGAAGTTACTTTCATTTCAATTTTTCTACCCGTTCTTTAACAAAGTATTATTATTAACACTTCTTTGCCTATATGCTTTGTTAATCAAGATAATATCACTTTTATATTACTCTTTTTCAATTTCTCTCTAGGTACAAGCGAATTTCAGTAGCTCAATAGTTGGTGAAATATTTTAAGACTAAGTCCTTATATGATAGCTTGAACTCTCTTTCTCTTCGCATGACCTCGAGAGAGGAAAAATAGACATCAAAAACGAATTACGTTTTCCCATGAAAAAGTTATGTTTTGAAAATTCAAAACAACATTAAATTACCTCAGAAATGTCCAATGAAAACTACTTGGCATACATGTGTGCTTTAACTACAGCTTCATATTTTTGTGATAATATTTTGACTATCTCAGTGCTTTAACTGAATTTCCCATGTCCTGAAGCTCTGACTTTCGGGGTTGCGGACAAGGTAAGTAATAGATACAGTGGTGTAACGAAGAATATGTATGTAAATTCATGTTCTTTATATAAAACGTTTTCTTCAATTTCACTTTAATTGTACTTTTAAACTAGAGCAATATTTTATAAAATGCTCTATAGATATTCAAAATATTACGAAATATAACATTCTTCCTTGTTATTACTATAAAATCTAATTAACTTAGTACATAATTTGTTATTTAAGTATAACTCGTTAATGAAAATACATTTCTTAGACTCGGAAATTGGTTGTGATTTTTAAAGCTTTCAGAAAACAACCAGCTTTTCAATATCTGGGACTATTTTTGTGTACCACCTAATCGCAAATTTGTAGTACCAATCACCTAAATGGTTTATTTGACTTTTATACCTTTAATTAAGAACATACATATTAAATTGTCCCAAATATGCATAAAATTCTTGCAGTGAACTTGTAGTGTTCAGGAAGTTTTCCTTGTGGAACGAAAGATTAAGAATGATTTATACTTTTTCTGTTTGATATTTATATATAGGAGATTTTTAAATAGTGACGACAAGGGCATGAAACGGAGCCAGGCATTATAATTTATATCTGAGGTAAGTTGGATGCCCACCATCCCTCAGAGAAAATGGACTCTCCCTCCCCTCCCATGCCCATGTGCAACGACAACAATAATACTGCAGTTTTCAACTGTCACTCATGGTACACGCCACAATTATTTCAAAGTGAGATCAGAGAAGAAGCCTTGTTGAAAATTAAGGTTTTAGTCACAGGAATTTAAATCTAAAGATTAAGGGGGTGGGGAGTACGACACTTCCCTGCCTTAGCGATTCAACAAATCAGTCGTATTTCCGACTGCATGCGCCTTTGCATTTTCATGCAGAATGTTGGGTAGGTTACTCAGAAAATGCCGTCAATGTTTCAAGAGCCTGTTAACGTTCGATCTCATTCCTAAAATGAAAGAATCACTTTGTGGGATATGCTTCCGCATAGTTCTTGACGTTCTGCATGTAACCGACCGCTCCCTTCGCAATATCCAGAGAATAGGCAGTGCCAACATTATCCAATGGCTTTCACATCGCAGCGAACGTATATAATCTTAAATATGGTGGTGATTACACCGAAGGCCTTGTGAAATTTAAAATCTTGTATGTATGCTATATATCTAAATGAAATTTAGTTGCCACTATTAAAAATCAACCTATGAATTTTAATTCAATATCGTTTTATAAGCAATTATTTGCAGAATGTAACAGTCATCACAACTATGAAACAATATGTTGCGTTCTACCACTAAGATAGATGTACCCGCGACTCAAGGGCGTCTTTCTGCAACTGCGCAACATTGAAAGCAAGCTATTGTTCGAACTGTAGTGGCAGGGTTGAAATCATTGTGGTGTTGTGACCTTTGCTCACGTTCCCCCTTCCAAATCTCCTCGGAGTTTTCTGGCTGAGTAGGCTCGTGTACTCTCCCTCAGACCAGTCGAGTTGCAACAACCTTCTAGATAAACCAAACTCTAATTAAAAATAAATTGTACATTAAGGGTGAACTTTTTAAGAATATATATTTGTTTTTCGTATTAAGTTAAATTATAGCATAGACCTTTATTTTGTTATGAGACAAATGTTATATTATTCCATTATCACAGTAAACAATATAGTTTGAAACATTGCAGACCCAAAAGCGAAGCCTCCTTTACATTATTAACTCTGGTAAAACTCGATTCTTCCTCCTTATCCTGTTGCTCCGCCTTTTGTTTTCTCGCTAATCCATGTCAATAAAATGTGAAATAAGGTAAAGCGGGGAAATGGAGCGAGATTACTTGGATTTGAAAAGAAACGATGCTGGAGTCGAATTTCTTAAGTTGTGAATGTCATTAACAAATGCTTCTACAAAAGCTATTACACTTATTGGATTATGTTGGAAAATCTTTAAAATCACCTTGAAAGTGGAGGAATTTCCTTCGCGGATTAGAGAGGTGCCACAAAATTAGTGACTTTATAACGTATACATTTGTCTTGGATAAGCGACCGAAAACTGTCCATGAAGTTCTAGGGCTACATTATACCATATGAGACCTTCGCTGGTTCATATCTGCAGTTGGATCAAAAAAGATACATTTACATTTTGCTCAGTTAAAAGTATAGTGTAGTTCCGCTTTAATACTTTTTACTTTTTCTACACGTACTATGTACATAGTGTATATAGAAGTTATTGTATTGCACCTAAAAATTCGATACCGAGATTTCACCGAAAATATATGTTTTGAGACCTCATGAATCCAAAAAGAGCATTTTTAGAAAAATGTGCGTGTGTGTGTGTGTGTGTGTGTCTGTGGGCAGCATAGCTCAAAAACGAATAGTCCGTTAAATACCAAACTTGGTGCCGAAAATCACATGCCAGATGTAATTGAAATGAATAGCCGAGGTGATCAAGACAAGGACTTATGAACGGGAAATCCAATTTTAGTTATAATTTTACAGCAGGCTAAGGAATTATCAAGTTACCTACAAGTAAAGAGCGTACACTAGCGACCATGCCGAGCTACGTTCATTCGACCTTGCTCCCTAATTGCCGTCATTACACACTTCAAACACCGGTGGAAGTTCTGTACGACTGTTGCAGAAATTGAGTAATGTATTTCATGGGTTACCACGCATTTTGTTATGCCTAACACACCTAATTGCTCCTATGTGATAAATAAATACACATTGTTATTTTTACTTTCTCTATAGGCACAATGTACATAGTGGATACAGAATGTTATGCACTCCACCAAAAAATTCGATACCGAGATTTCACCGGAAATATATGTTTTAGGGTCCCCTTTATCTAAAAAAAGCATTTTCGGAAAAAGGTCCATGTGTCCGTGTGTCTGTGAACACGATAACTCAAAAACGAAAAGTCGGTAAAATACCAAACTTGGTATTTAAGTTTACTATCATCCAGGGATGCGACACGAAGATTTTGAGAAAAATCCCACCACCCCCAACTACCCTTTACATGGAACTTTTTTTCGAAAATTTTGATTTTCTCAAAAATGGCTCTAACGATTTTGATTAAAATTTCGTATACTAAAGATATTTACCTGACAAATGAAATGTATATCTTGAATTTTCTGGAAATAGCCTCTGAAGAGTAGTTTATTCTGGATGAATTTTACTAAATTTTAAATAACTGCTAAACCGTAAGAGATGGACAAAAACTTACTACACAAAAAATGTAGAGCACGTTAAAATACACAATTTATGTTATATACATTTTTTCGTGGAGTTCGTCGTTTTTGTGACATTCCTTATTTTTGGTTTCTGCTATGAAAAACTTATACATTTCTCATACAGAAATTTGTCAACTGCTGTCCATACAAACAAAGGAACTTCAGTGCCATAGCAACCAGCTTTTGATTATCATTTTAACCTATGGTACTCCCTTATTTCACCTCTACTTACAAGGAAGCAAATAATGTGGCTATTTCTGCTGGTGTTTTACTGATTAGCATGAAGTTAATAGAAGTATAAGGTTTTTAAGAATAATTTGTTGCAGATGTATAGAGAAAGTCATGTGAATGGTACACATCAGATTTTTATAAATGTATAAGCTTATAAGATTTAGTTTATATAAACTCGTACATAAAAGAAGGAATTTATTTAAACATAGCCACGTATCTAATAAAAAGCTTATTTTTTATTTCGAACATATTTCTAGCAAACCTTAATAGTAATTAGAAGTGTCACATGTTATAAAGCTCACGTTTTTATTTTGACTCTTCCTTATGCTACAATGTGGTACAAAAATGGCAGGCATTTTAATCTCAAGCAGTTTGTACAAACGCGTCTGGGCATTTAGTGATGAAATCAGTGAAATGGAAACGTTTTGGTACTGTTATATAAGGAGAGGAACACAACTCAGAATATATGGATATCCCGGGAAACAATTATTATCCAAGTGGAAAGAAACTGCAACTGGATGTGACAGTTATGAAAACCCAGACTTGCCAACTCCACGTCGAGAATGTATCTTGTAGAAATTTCATTTCCTTTCTGGTCCAGAATTGTGAAGCAGAGACATACAAAATAAAAGACATGGTTTAATAAATTTGGTTATAATACTATAAACGCTGAAAATGATATATCTGTGTGTCTAATTTCAAACGATTTTGTTAATTCTGTCACCATTGGTAAACTCTTATAATTTGTTAACGGATGTGGACTATATAATACCCCTAATTCAGAAGTATGAACTACTAAAACCCTAAAAAGTATCTACTGGTGGGTTATAAAATACATGAAGTGCTGAAAAAAGAAGAAATAATGTATGTGTGAGATGTATTGATATTTAAATGCTTTATATTTACAGTAAATAAATGTTACTGGGAAATTAATTTACAAATCAGTCAAAAATACTAGTAAAACTGTCAATTATAACTAAGAATTATAATTTTTACTTCCTGTAGTTATTAGAGAGCACAAAAGTATGGAAGGCATAGTATTCCAAAAAAAATTTGATACAGATATTTCAATGGAAATACACATTTTATGGTCTCCTGAAACAAAAAAGCATATTTTACTTTTTCCATATAGCACATAGTACATATAGAAGATATTGCACTCCTCCAAAAACTCCATACCGAAATTTTGCAGGAAATAAACGTTTCACGGTTTTCCTATACAATTTCAAACATGTGTAGAAATTTCAAGCATCTATGTTTGTGTGCGCGCGCGTGCAATTGTGAGAGTCCATGTAGCTGTGAAACCAATAAATTAATAACGAAAAGTCTAAAATGTGACAAAAAATATCTTGAGACCCCTTAATCTAAAAAATAAATATTTTTAGAGAAAGGTTTGTGTTTAGGTGTGTGTGGTATCTGTGAAACCGATAAATTAATAACGAAAAGTCTAAGATGTGACAGAAAACGTGTCTTGAGACCTCTTAATCTAAAAAATAAATATTTTTAGAGAAAGGTTTGTGTTTAGGTGTGTGTGGTATCTGTGAAACCGATAAATTAATAACGAAAAGTCTAAGATGTGACAGAAAACGTGTCTTGAGACCCCTTAATCTAAAAAATAAATATTTTTGGAGAAAGTTTTGTGTTTAGGTGTGTGTGTGCGCGTGCGCGCGTATGCCTTTTCGCAACATAGCTCAAAAACAAAAATTCCGTTAAATACCCAACTTGATATTTAAGTCCAGTAACTTCTAAGCACGTGAAACGAAGGTTCCTCTCCTCATAGAAAATACTTTTTAAGATTTTTATTTTCTCAAAAATTGCTAACGATTTTGATTAAAATAACATATGTTGAAGATATTTTAATGACAAACAAAATGTATATATTATATTTTCTGGGCATAGCCTCTGATGACCTCTTCATTGTGGATTACCTTTATGTAACCGTAAGAGTGGGCATTTTGGTGCAGTAAATTAACTCAGTGCAAAGTTTGACCGTTTCAAGGATATTCCTTGTTATTGGTTTCACTTTTAAAATACTTCTCTCATTCAGCAATTTGTCAAGACCTGGCCGTGAAAAGAAACGAATTTCAGCCACATAGCAACCAGGTTTCAAAAGATTGGACAGTCGATTTAGCGTAGTGTTCTCTTTTTTTTCTGTCTACTTCAAGAAAGTAAGTAATAAAGACCGTTTTTGCTAATGTCTAGATTAGTATGAAGTAAATAGAACAATAAGCTTTTTAACAATAATAATATGTTACAGAGATGTAGAGAAACGTATTTGAATGGGACACATCAGATTTTTACGTACAATATTTCAGACATAGAGGCGTTAAATTTTCATATACGATATACTCCCTAGTGATTCTTTTGTTTAGTCAGTACTTTCAGCTTATTACTTGTCCTACTATGAATTTTTAATGCATGTAGAGCAAAGAGAAGATTGGAGACCTTATATCCAAAAAGTAAGCATTTTTAGAAAAATGTGTTGATGCGTGCGCACACGGGCACCTTTGGGCAGCGTAGCTCAAAAACGAAAATTCCGTTGAATACCAAACATGATATTTAAGTTAAGTATCTTCCCAGCATCCGATACGAAGATTCTGAAGAAAATCCGCACGACCCCAAAAATCCTTAACATAGAAAATGCTAACGAGTTTTATTAATATAACGTACGTTATTTTTCATGACAAATGAAATGTATATCTTTATTTTCTGGGAACAATCACTGGATATCTATTCATTCTGGATAACTTTTCTGTATCTGGTAAATCGTAAGACATAATAAGACATACCTTTTGTATACAGTTGACCATTTCTACGATGTTCCTTGTTATTTGTCCCACATTTAACTACCTCAAACACAGAGTCATCTTTCATACCTATTTGTTTTTACTCCTAGTCAGTAAAAAAGCACCGAATTTTAATTGTTTGACGCAGTGATAAGTTTTAAAATATTGAACCATCGCGTCAGCATAGTGCATTTTTAATTTTTCTTCTGTTTACAAGGAAGAAAACAATTAGATCATTTTTGCTAATGTTTAACTCGATGAATAAATGAATAATCCCTTTTATAAGAATAGTTTGTTAGCAAAACAGGCTGAGAAGTTCATGGAGTAGAACATATCATGTATTAGAGAACTTAACATTTCTGGTCAGAGCTTTCGATATAGTATATAAATTAATATTTTATTTATGAACTGGTCAGATAAATATAATTCGACTATTAGGAGAGATGGTTTTGATATTACTGTATGAACTTCATAGTTTTGGCCATGAGCCGCCAATGCATTCTGTAAACATATAAGCAGCATATGATTTTTGAGAAAAGTAAGAGAGGACGAAATGAAAAAAATTAAGTTACTAGAGAATATCTACATATTTATAATTCAAGCTGGAAGAATATAAATAAACTGCAAAACGCGGGTCAAAATTTTAACTAAAATGAAGTTATAACTCCAAAGGAAGAGGAAGTGTGGGAAGACAAAGGAAAAGGTAAACCTGACCACTGTAAAGTCAGAATGGAGATAATGCCGAAACCTTGAAGTGAAGAACAGTAAAGACAACACACAGAGATTTAAAATTTAATTCACTGTAATTTTCGAAAACAATATTTCATTCATAACAATGGTTTTTCAGTATCAATGCAGATCTAAACAACTGTAAGACTGTTGTAGGGAAGAACGGAAGTCGGACATTCAGTTGGTAGTTTTGTCCTTTTGCGTGAATATCGGGAATTTTCATCCGAGCTATAACAAAATAGTCCTAGGTAGGAACAGCATCTTGGGGATTTATACAAGGACACATGCAGATAACCGGTTGCATACCTACAGAGTACAGAGCGACCTGCACTGGCAACTGCACGCGCCGCATGTAAACAACCTATGGTAACACGTTGGGGAACGTGTCTCGACGCAGCAGTATAACTATGCTGACTATTACAATACTGTTTCACAGGTAACTAATGTTTTTGATGAAAGTGCAAGATTTAAAATATCTTGCTTCAAATTGTGTCGTTTTCCTCGTTGTGTGTGTATGTATGTATGTATGTATGCATGTATGTAATGTATGTATGTAATGTATATATGTATGTAATGTATGTATGTATGTAATGTATGTATGTAATGTATGTATGTAATGTATGTATGTAATGTATGTATGTAATGTATGTCTCCGTTGTCGTCGGTCGGTTTGCACTTAGATGACTCGCTCAGGGTGGTATAACAACGATTACGCAGGAGATATTGTTATAGATATCACAACACACTTTTTATAACTTAAGGATCTATATTTATTTTTCGCGAAAAATAGAGATATCGTGGCAAGCACATTTGCCTACATGCTAATAACGTTTTACTTTGTTTCACTTAAAACTTCCTGCAATTTTACAATATCACCTCGCAACATAATTCAGAATACTTGGAGTAGTTCTAATCCTTTCTGGTGACACGAGTCGCGGATCATCCCAACAAGAGCATGACAAACTGTGTGTCTAAGTACAAGGGAATTGCTGCTGATGTAGCACATTATGGTATCATGACTGCTTTATTTCTATTAGATAAAAAGCCTGCGAATTTGCCCCTGTCCCAAAATACAGTTCATATTACCCATAATGCACTATAAATACCTCGTGACTACGTCTATACAGTGAAAAAAAACGTATTTCTGCTACAGTAGAGACTTCGCCCAACTCGCCTTCACTTGTTGCTCTATTGCACGCACATACATAAAGGAGTACGTGACTTTTACCAACCTTCTACTTTAACAAAGCATTTTCCCCTTATGCAGTGACCAAGTTTCATAAACAACCTAATCTGAGCTTGCTTCAAGCGAACTTTCTACACATATTGGGAGCTATTACATTTTTACGTTAAATAATAAAGAGTAATTAATAATGATAATGATGATAATAATAACGAGGTAAATTAACGGTCCCAAAATGGATTGTATGAAGATTAGCAACTCGTACACAAGAACTCTTCAAATATATCTACGAGAGTAACACACATTTAGAAACGTGTAACATTAAATTATTTGTCGATAAACTTGTGTAAGTAAGTGACCCGTGTGAAAAAGAAATTGAAATCAGTGTTTGGAAAATATGTCTGATCTTCAATAATGCGTGAAATTCAAAATGTGCTAAGGGGTGTTACTAGCAAAATAATTGCTGATGGAGTATCTTACCCAATAGTTGATGATATGCCCGATTTCCATTTTGCTCCAATCACACCTTGTGATGGAGCGAAGTTTTTCACAATATAAAGGCTGTTCTGTGCCAGTCGGGAACAATTCACATTTGAGACGTTACGAATGTATGTTATGCATTGTAATCTATGTATGAGATAAAATTCAACGGATAATGATGCTGATCACTTGCTGCACCACAGTAATTGAATGCATATAAATATTAAACCTGTTAGTTCCCGTAAATCAGTGGCATTTATGTTTACCAGTCGCCCAACTTCCACTACTAGTGAAAACATAACCATTGCTCCACTTTTCTCCTATTAGTATCACTACGTGTATACTGCATTGTCAACACATCACAACTAAATACCATGCTGCATTAACTTCGATTCTCTCCCGCTATTGGTCACCAAGATGCTATCCCTATAAGGACTAAAGAAAAATGTATTGTGTCCTATTGATCACTCATCTATAATTTTATCAGCTCGGGGAAGGATAAATGAAGTTAATCTGGCTGTCGATTTTAAAAGAGTAATTTAGCAAGCACGTCCTCATTTCATGACATGATTTTATTGATACTTTAATTACAATTTAATAGCGAAAGCGCCTATAGCCCTCTACGCTTCATAATTTTATGAGAGTGGGCGAAGTGTTCCTCTAGATATAAAAGACTTTGAGATACATCCTGCTTAATTTCCTTCATTTATTTTCTGTTCATTATAAGGAGAGCCCCTCTCGAAAGCAGAAGAATTATTAAGTTTCCGCGGAAGTCCCGCCCAGTCCCTGATTAATTATTATTGGCTGTGAGGAGTGGCGTACAGTCGGATAAAACAAATGTACATACGTAATGTAATTATACATACTGCTCGGTGTCCCAGTACCGCCTTCCAAACATCCTGGGTATGCAACCCAACTCACATCTCACTGCAACGGTACAACGGCCTTTAAGGGGAGTGTGAAAGCCCTACCTCGCATAAATTTGCGAACTTTATGAAGGGTTATCTCTGTTTTTAGACTTCATACTGAAACTTTAAGAGTATTGCAGGGTCATTATTTCTTAGCCATATTACTTTATGTTGTATTTATTGAAAATAACGGAATTATTGCTTACTTATAAGTAACATAGGAGCTCAACTTTTGGGAAGTATTGTAATTTTAGAATTACGATTTTTTTTTTTTTTTTTTGTACTGTTCCGGAGTCGGTTTGGGACAACTATGCTGTCTTCCCTTTTCCTAAAATTTACTTTGTTTTATGTTCCCTTGCCGTTTGCTTTTTTCTGCTAATACATGCATAAACACATTTTGCAAAAGTATAAACACCCATGCCCAAGGCCGTACTCTGAACCCACGATCCCCAGCTCCACGAAGCAGAAAAGTAAGGCACTTTAGCAAGCGCGGCCTTGGAGACCGGCATCAAACTTTGTAAAATACATTATGTCATAAATATACAATACATTATTTTGTTTTATGATATATTTACTGAGAATAACGGAATTATTGCTCACACATAAGTTCATGTACGAGTATATCTTGAATTTTCTGGGAATAGCCTTCGAATACCTCTTCATTTTGGATGACTTTTGTAAAGTTCGTACTATTTTTTATTTTCTTAATCTATTGTAGCTTCCATTGCTAATACATTATGGGATGTAATGTTTTCAAGATGATTACCTGCTACTATAGCATTCCTACCATACAAAAACGTACTACATAAAAATGTATTTGGCATAACACACTACACACATTTTGTTACATTCAGATTTTAGTAGAGTTAACCTTTTCACAGATATTCTTTGTTATTGGTATTCATTTTAAACTACTTAAACTTTTCTTTATCGGGAAGTCAACTTCCGTTCCATCTCTTTTGTTTTGCCACGGGGAACGCAAAAGAGCCGAATCTCAATTGTTTCACAGAGGATAGCTTTTAAAAGTTTGGCTATGGTTTTAGCCTAGTGTGTTCCACATTTCCCTTCTATTTACAAGCAAGTATGTCATTACACTATTTCTGATAATGTTAATCTCAATTAATATGACAGAAAAAGAATGATTTTTGGTGATAAAGGTTTGTTTGTGGAACAGGTAGAAAAATATATTATGTGAATGTAACATATTATTTATTTTTTATAGCAGTGATTACATGTTTAAATCTCATAGCTGTTCCTTTCTTGTCCGGAAATAGAATTAAAACGAGTGGTCTATATACATTTATTTAAAAGTTAATATATACACTGTAAATAATTGGTGTAAAAGTTTCGGAGAGCTTTTAAAAGTCAATAATTGTGCATAATTTGACACAATGACCCATTCAATGGAGAAAATCTCGGTTCTTTTGATTACGCAAGATTATGTTTTTCTTCCAAAGCACAGTTTAGACCAGGCTACGTGTTCCAAAGCTAAATTTTGAAGTGACCTCTGCATCTTTGTTTTAGGAGATCAATTTATTTGTTCTCATACGGTCTGCAAAACAATGGTTAAAATTTTTCAGGAGACATTTTAACTTATTCCCTCCATGTTTCTTTTTTCTGTTATATGTCTAGTATAAATGAGGTATTTGCATTTCAGCTAAATATCCCTACCGAGATTTTACCAGAAATGCATGATATGAGGCTCCTTAATGAAAAATAAAAAAGTTTTCCATGATCCTGAGAAGAATACACAGTTGATAAAATCATAACCAACTGAAACCTATTGTATAGAATATCTCTGAAGTGCTAATGTAAAATGTAAATGGCATGTTATTTATGGACGCTCTTTATCGTGGTTCTTAGCGTCCCGATCTAAATTGGGCGTGAAAGACCGCTTAATTTTCCTCAGAGGCCTCTCTATCAGGATTGAGCTTATTTTACGTGCCATAAATCTACGACACGGGACCAACGGCTTTATTTACCTTCCGCAGGAAGTCATGCTAAGGATTTTTAAGCCCGAAAAAATCCGTCGTTCTAAGCCGGCTTTGAAACCACGACCTGGGTGTATTCGGATTGCTAATGTTATAACAACTTACTTTATATAAGTTGTGTGTTAAAACGAGACTATTTTCGATTTTTATGATCTCTTACATTTGATCACTTTTATTGTTGTTGCACATCTTGTATAATCTATGTTACAATATGTTCTCATAGCTTATTAAACTATTAAACCGTATAGTAAAATATTTTTTGCAATACTCACTTACAACATATTTTGTAAAAAATAGTCCCTAAATGTCTATTTTGTTCTGTGTCACTAAGTACGCTCATTTATTAGACTAATAAATAAATAGCAGAGTATAACCCTCACAGCCTATGTACAGAAAATGAAAAGATATAGAAATGTTAATTAAATTGTTTTTCACACAAGCCACGTGTAGGATAGCAGTGCGATAGGTAGATCCGGTCTGAAAAATTCCGCGCCGTAGCCGGGGTTTTAACCACGGATATCCCGGTCTTTAGCCGGTTGTTCTAATCACTGAACTACCATGGCAAATAGCCGGCACATCATTAAATTTCTCAACTGACACTATGTTTCCCCGTCAACCATAAGGTGAGCTCAAATGACGTTGGGTTGTAATACCCCAATTTTCTCAGACAAAGTAGTTCGTGTTTCTTTTGTTTTACTTTTGGCCAAGCAAAGAAGCGAATTTCAATGAAAATCTTTGGATCCTATATCAAATAAAAATGAATTATATTTAATTTCATTTTTGGTTCTTTAGGCTGGAGTAACTAAGAGTGTTCAAATTCCTTTTTCAGCATACTATTGGTTACAATTACCAATACTTTTAGTATATATTAATACTCACAGATTTTATTTTTAGCGACAGATTTTAAAACCTTTTACTATCGCTTTAGCATAGTTCATTCCTTTTTTCTCGTAATTATAAGGAACTAGGTGATAATATTCTGCCAATGCTTCTATAATTAGCATGGTTGGGAAAGAAGAATAATCTGTTGTAAGAAGTTTGTAGAGCAGTTTAAGAAAATCATGCGAGTGTAACACCTAAGATCTTATTATTCTAATACAATGTGTTTGATAATAGTTATAAAATAAATTAAAATGAAATATTTTCCGTGTTGGGTTGGAAAATTGTTCTTGAAACTATTCATTTGGCACCTTTGAAAGATGCTATATCCGTGAAATAAAAGACTGCAGCCTCGCTAATAAGGCTTCAAGCACTCCTAATGAGAATGAAAAACGTTGATGGAAAGCGTCTTAAAGAACAGGTCTATCTGATGGAAGTCGAAGATCATTCAATGGAACTGCCTGGCTCTGAGATAATGAAGGAAAAGCGGGCAAGCGACTTAGAAAAGGCCACGCTAATTAAATGAGGTTATGGAATTAGCAGCGAGTGCACCGTGGACGGATTAAGAAGGCGGTGAGTTGGAGGGGATTAGTACAGTGAAGCAGTAATGGCAATTTCCAGCTTCTTCACGGCACAAGCATTTCGAGTCATCACGTATGATAAGGAAATTTTAATGAATATCTAAGAATGTATAAAGGCAATTGTGGAAATTATAATTGAAGATCTATTTTACTTTTACGATGATGGTTACCGGTTTCCAGGAAGAATTGAAATCGATTTCAGTCCAATATAGTCCGCACTTTATCTGTTAAATTAAATACGAATTGTGATAATTTTCAATATGCAAGGTTAGAGAATAAATAATTCAAGATTTTAATGTGGGGGACTTGGATTTAGTTGGTAACCCTGTTGAATATATATATTTATGTGTATTAATAAAAGGTTTTGAAGTTGTTGAACGTCTTGTGAAGAATAAGCTGCCTGATTATGAAAGATTAAAAATGACTCTTGTGTGTTCTAGGCCAGTGTCATTAATAGTATTACTGGTTTCTGGTTGATGCCGCATCATAATTTTTTAGTTATACCAAATATCATTCAGTACCAATACTGTAGACAAGGGATGCTATAGTTTGGCAAGGCAATTAAAAATACTACTATTTTTCGGTTCGCGCAGCCCAAGCCTTCAACTGCTTCCCCTCTTCGTGCTCTAGTCGCCCTGTTCGGATATGTTTAAGAAAAGTAGGGGGAGAGAGAGATTGTCATCACTCCTGTATCTTTATTACAATACGCGCGAGTATGACTGAATTAGGATGCGAACTAGTACTTGTTTTCCCAAGTAAACGGCAGCATTGTAAACAATCTCCCTAGTCTGTCCTCTAAGGGATTTACCAGAGAACTTTGAAGGTCCCGACATTACTGTTAATAATTCTCAGTTTACAAATAGACAGTATACTATGATTTTTGAGATCACTCACTCCGCTTGCAGTGTCCTCTCCTCCGCCATTGACATAAACCTTGCGATGCGCATGCGTGTCTGATGTCCCACGGACATGAGTGAAGAGAGAATTATGTAATCGGCATTAGCTGCACCCACAACGTTCTGCGCAGCTTTTTCATTACCCTGACAGGGAATAGCGATCATACCGCAGTACTGTAGGTCTGTAGTACTTGTATCAGCTGTGTATAGGATATTGTGACATAGTTGTTCTGGTTTGCTCTTTCTTGTTTTCCACACTGGAAAACTTAAAGGGCGGGAAAAAGTGCGATATATTATAGCAACGCCAAACTTTCTTTCAATTTTCGCGAAATGCAGATGGGTAAGAATTGCTTGGCTGCATCTGGTGAGTGCTTCTTCACGAGGATACGCTTTGTTATAGTTATAAATGTAAAGTAATTTCAGGAAAATCCTCAAAGCGCATAATTACAACTCCTGGAGCAACTATAAATAAGTCATATACAATATTTGTGGGATGTATGTTGGTTAAGGCTTGCTTTTCATTCAATTTGCACCTGTGTTCAATGGGTAAGCAAATGCTGAAGGGCCGAATGGGATGAGATTTTTAAAAGTCATGGTTGAATTAAGTATAACACGATCTTAGGATCTGTACTAAACACTTCAATACTTCGGATTTTCGAAATCCAAACCTTACTAATTAAAAGGTAATTAACGCTGTTTTATCGGAACTCTAACTGGAATGAGTTAAGTATAACGATAATCTGTCGTAATTGTTGTCGTAATTGACATGTATAATATGCAGAATGCTCACAAATTTGAAAGGTTAAAGGCACCTGAATATAAACGGGCAACTAAAAGAAACATTAGGTTGTTAGTCATCAATTTTATAATTTATTATCATTATTATATAAATTAATATTATTATCTCTTCCACTAAATATTAACGAACATCAGCCGACATGTGTTTGGGTCGAAATCATCTTTTCTCCGAAATACGCATTGGCAGCTCATGACATTGGTATTTTTTCCAGTAACACCGCAAGACATATGAATGCTTAAAAATTGGACTTCAAAGCATAATTTAAAATCGTTGTGGTTCATGAAGGGTAATATAAACAATTTTATTGTATGTTCTATAAAGATTAACTGAAATCTGACTTGAGCTATTAACGATTGTATCCTTGTTTGTGACCTATATGATAAGAAAGCAAGTACATATTTTGAGCACCCATTAGTAAAAAAATAGAAAAGAATGAGCATACGTGTGTGTCTTTGAACAGCAACTAAAATTTCGAAGAAATGCCAAACTTGATAAATTATGGTTACTAACTTCCAAAGTTGCAACACGAAGACCTCAAATATATCTAACAATTTTGAGAAATGGAACAATTTTGAAATGTTTGATTTTCGTCACTTTAATTATTTTAATTAAAATATGTTGTAGATGAAAAATGAAACGCGAATCTTGATCTTTCTGGGAATAGCATGCGAAATCCATTTTAGTGGTAAGGAATCTTGTACAACTGGTACGTGTATGAAAAGTGATAGATGAAAAACTCTGTGAAAAAAATTATGATCTCTTTAAAATGCACGACATATTCTAGATAACTTTTTTGTGGTATAAGCCTTTGCTGATATATGTTATAAAATAGTTGGAACTTTACAGCATTTTGTTGTCCCGTCGATTTTCAGTTAGTTTTACTTTCTCTGTACGTACTATGTACATAGTGTATAGAGAAGGTATTGCACTCCACCAAAAAATTCGATACCAAGATTTCACCGGAAATAAATACTTTACGGTCTCCTGTATCCAAAAAAATTATTTTCAGAAAAAGGTCCGTGTGTGCCTATGAGAACAATAACTCGAAAACAAAAAATCGGTAAAATACCAAACTTGGTATTTAAGTTTAGTATATTCCTGGGATGCGCCACGGAGATTTTGAGAAAAGTCCCCCCACCCCAAACTACCCTTTACTTGGAACTTTTTTCGAAAATTTTGATTTTCTAAAAAATGGCTCTAACGATATTGATTAAAATAACATATGTTAAAGATATTTACCTAACAAATAAAATGTATATTTTGAATTTTCTGGGAAAAGCCTCTGAAGTCTACTTTACTCTGGGTCAATTTTGCATAATTGCTAAGCCGTAAGAGATGGACAAAAACATACCACACAACAAATGTAGAGCACTTTAAAAACACACAATTTATGTTATATACATTTTTTTCGTGGAGTTGGTTGTTTTTGAGATATTCCTTGTTTTTGGTTTCAGCTATAAAAAACGTACTTTACTATACAGGACTTTGTGAACTTGTGTCCATACAAACAAAGGAACTTCAGTCACATAGCAACCAGATTTTGATTATCACTTTAACCTATGGTACTCCCTTATTTCACTTCTACTAACAAGGAAGCAAGTAATAAGACTATTTCTGCTAATTTTTTCTCGATTAGATGAAGTAAATAGAATAATTTGTTGCCGAGATGTAGAGAAATTCATGTGAATGGAGCACATCAGATATTTCACGATTGGAACACCAAGGATAGCAAATTACGTCCAGGTTTCAAACGTTTGGTTATCGTTATTCGCTTTGTATCAATAACGAAGTGAGTAATGGAACTATTTCTTCAGAGGTTTAACTTGATTAATTTGAAAAAAATATAAAAATACGCTTTGGTAAAAATAGTATAAGCACAAATAAATAATGGAGGAATAGAGGACGTCATGTCAATATAAAATCAAGTTTTTATTAAACACTACGCGAAGCAATAACATTTCAGCAAATACTCAACAAAATTTTAGGAGTAATTATTAACATATCCATCTTTTTGTTGTTGCATGTTTTGTTATATTGACATATATTCGCCGTGGGCGAGTGGATATTTCCTCTCGTCAAGGTTCGATCCTAGAAAATTGCTTATGGGCGTCTGGGCGAGTTTTCTCCAATTTCTCCGGTTCTTCTCGCCATGCATTACACTAATTGTAACATATTAACCCTTTCTTTCATCAACTTCAACCGTCATTTCTTATCTTCTTCCTCAATCTTATACCTGATATCGGACTGATCACTCATATTGGCCACTCCCTCCGCTCCAGAGTCTGTCTGCTCCTCGACAGGCGTCTAACCCCAGGCGCTGGCTTGTAAGTCCTCCATACAAGAAGGGTTTAATAGCGAATAAAGAAGTTGAGGATGATACAAAGAAATGAAGGAGATTTTTTTATTTAAATAATAACAAGAACTGAGTGAAGTATAAAGTTATTAACAGGTGTTTTGTGAGACATTGAGCTGAATTAATATCAAAGGGTACAATAAATTGAGAGTAAAGTGAAGCATTGCTTTTGAAAAACTATAACGCTATTTGTATATTTTCAGAAATATAATTGAGCTTTGTAGAAGTATCTGATATGTCTTCATTTTCTTGACCCAAATTTTAACTAACTATTCTCAGAAATGCTTGTTCTATCTAATAGGTATTAATCGACATACAATTTGCATAAATGCTATTTTCTTGCAGGTATAATTGCAATAAGAGTAGGCCTAAGCGATAGTTAAATTTTTTCAGAATATATCACTATGCTGTTTGCATGACTACAGGAGAAAACATGAATAGCGTTTTTGCAGTTGTCAGTACAAACTATAATAAATAATTCTAAACTTTCTGGGGCTTCTAGACAGCTAAATATATGTATTGACTCCAATGTTTCGAATATGTGCACGTCTGAGGACGAAAATGAGGCATATCTTTAAAATTTAGAAGCCAAACTCTCAGCAACCCCGAGAACATCTAGAGTTAATACTCGTCAGGAATCATTCAAATCTTATTTCATAATAAAATAATCTAGCAAATAATTAAATCCATTAACAAATCAATACACATAAATTTGTGTTATTTAACGAATACTTAAGTTTCTGTAGTATGCTTTTGTCCTCTTTTGGTTTACAAGTTAAAGCTCACTCAGAATGAATATTACCTCAAATTCAAGATATGATTTTTATTTTTCATGTACATATTGTACTTTAAAGTAAAGGTTAGTGTCATTTTTGAGAAACGTAATAATAAAACAATTGTTCCACTTGGAGAATAGTTTGGGAGGTGGGATTCTCTTAAAAATCTTCTGTGTCGTACTCCCGAAGTATGCTGAGCTTAAATAGTAGTTAGGTAGATACTTGACAGATTTGTCAGTATTGGATTATTCTAGGCACAAAAATACACTTACCTTTCTAATTTTTACTTTCTCTACACGTACTATGTACATAGTGTATAGAGAAGGTATTGTAATGCACCCAAAAGTTCGATACCGAGATTTTGCTGGAAATACATGTTTTGGGTCCTCCTGGAACAAAAAAAAAGCATTTTTAGGAAAAGATCCGTGTGGGTGGGTGGGGGTGTGGGGGTGGAGGTGGGGGAGTCTTTGGACAGCATAGCTGAAAAATGAAAAGAACGTTAAATACCAAACTTGGTATTTAATTTCGGTGACTTTCAAAGATGCGACACGAAAGTTTTCAAGAAAATACCCACCCCCTAACTACCCTTTACATGAAACTTTTTTCGAAAATTTTAATTTTCTTAAAAATGGCTCTAACGATCTTGATTAAATTACGGTATATTAAAGGTATTTACCCGACCAATAATATGTATATCTTGAATTTTCTGGGAATAGCCTCTGAAGACTACTTTATTCTGGATGAATTTTACGGAATTTTTACATAACTGTGAAGCCGTAAGAGATAGACAATAACTTACCACACGATAAATGTGGAGCACATTAAAACACACAATTGATGTTATATAACCTTTTTTCCTGGAGTTGATCGTTTTTGAGGTATTCCTTGTTTTGATTTCAGCTTACAAATACTTATACTTTTCTCATACAGGAATTTATCCTCTCGTGTCCACACAATTAAAGGAAATTCAGTGATATATCAACCAGCTTTTGACTATTTCTTTAACCTGTGGTACTCCCTTATTTCGCTTCTACTTACAAGGAAACGAGTAATAAGAATATTTCTGCTAATTTTTTCTTGATTTGCATGAAGTAAATAGAAGCATTTGCTTTTTAATTATAATTTGTTGCAGAGATGTAGAGAAAATCATGTGAATGGAACATATGAGATTTTTTTCAGAGGAACTAATTTTTTTTATTTTCAATTAAATCTTTGTAGTAAATTTATGGGTAGAATGCACTACTTCCTGCATATACAACAGAGCACCACTGGTTGCTCTTTGAAGAAGCATAGAGAAAGAGAGAGAGAGAGAGAGAGAGAGAGAGAGAGAGAGAGGCAGGGGGAGGAAGAGAGAGAATAACCTTGCTGCTTCCTTGGCACTAAATTACGTAATGTGTACTGAGTGACCGTAAACTATGCTCGGAAATTTGTTAAAGGCAGTGAC
The DNA here is from genome assembly GCA_030762935.1 of Hymenopus coronatus. Lineage (NCBI taxonomy): Eukaryota > Metazoa > Arthropoda > Insecta > Mantodea > Hymenopodidae > Hymenopus > Hymenopus coronatus. The sequence goes on from CM060894.1 coordinate 68,022,385, forward strand.
GTTACACAACATTTTCCTTTTAAAATACATAATCCAATAAGTTAGTTAATATCCCTATTGTTGGTATACTAGAATAACTTTGTCTTCTATGTCTCTTAGATTAGAATTTATATTTTGGATATGAATATATACTTATATTCATAAATTTGGTTAGTACAACATAAATATTTGCCAAAATTATTATTATGATATTAACTTATTCATAAAAAACTTCTTAACTTGCGACGCAAAGCTAAAAGTATGAGAATTAATTTTCAACGAGAAACTTCCAAATAATTACACTGAATATGAACAGACCTCTTGGTAGTTAATTGGTATCTAACACAATTCACTACAAAAGAAACTGAAACACAATAATTCCTCGTAAACATAACGGGTGATTGACCTGTGTGTTGGATTGCATTTTGTTCCCAATATTATAAACTGCAACTAACGAGATACCCACCTTTGCTGTAGAAGCATGTATTTAACTTATAAAATCTGTTTATCCACTGCAGTACACGAAGTAAGGCTGTTTGCTCTATCATAAAGTCAAACAAATTGATGGAAGAACAAAATCTATGTAATTGTGGATAATACTATATATAAAGCAAACCAATGTTTTGAAAGCTTTATGGCTAAATTTGTTTACTTTGGGAGGATAGGTCTTTTGCCTTTTTTATTCAATTTTCCCTCATAAACCGGCCCAATTCGTCCCTCATAAACCGTCTAGTCTACCTACGAGGGGCAATCACCAAGTCCTTAAAAAAGATGGAAAAACAAATTATTTTTGGTAACTTTTTTTCCACATTATCTCCTTTTATCTCAGTACACTTTTCTCAGCGTTTCTCAGCGTTTTAAAGCCTTCCAAAAAGTAGAATTTTGGAAGTTCCTCGAAACAGGCATCTGTTTGGGAGATGACCTCTTCTTTAGACGTACATCGTTTTCCGCCGAGCCACTTTTTGTAATTTTGAAAATAAAAAAAAAAGTCACTGTGAGCCAAATCTGGGGAATACGATGGATGTTATAGCAACTTGAACCTTAAATCTCTACAATTTTCGCCATCTAAACTGCGCAGGTATGCACCATTGCATTGGGTTGGTAGAACAAAATACTTTTCTTTGCCAAATGAGGGCGCTTTTTCTTAATTTATCCGTTCAAACAGTGCAATAACGATGCATAATACTTCATTTATCGTTCTTCCTTTCTGAAAGTAATCAATGTACAAGACTCCCCGCGCATTTCGAAAAACTCAGGCCATCACCTTGTCTGTAGATTTCATCACCTTTGCCTTTTTCGGAGTTCTTTTTAAGCCCTCTATTTCGACTGAATTTTTGTCTCTGGAGTGTAGTAGTGTATCCAAGTTTCATCCACAGCTGTTATGCATCGACGCAGAAACTTTTCAGAAAAATGCAAACATGCTCCCGAATCTATCACATAATTGTGTTTATTCTCCATTGAGAGCAAACACGGCATTCATCTTGCCCAGACCTTTATTGAGGCCTAATCTTTGGTGCAAAATTAAGAACACTGTATCTTGTGATATACCTGTGGCCTTTACTACTTCGCGAACATAGATTCGTTGATCACCTAAAACTATATCCTAGATTTTGTCAATAATTTTAGAGGAAGTCAATACTATTGGACATCCGGAACGATGTTCATCATTTGTGAATGTTCGCTAGATTTACATTCATTTGTTCAATTGTTAAATGTTGCAAACGCAGGAGCAGATGTGTCGTTTTTTATTACTTTCTCTAGCCCATATGTACAATATATATAGGGATTGAGAAGGTATTGTAATACACCCAAAAATTCGATACCGAAAATTCACCGGAAAGATATGTTTGGGGTCCCCTGAGTCCGAAAAAAGGCATTTTTAAAAAAAGATCCGTGTGTGTGTGTGTGTGTGTATGTTGTGTGTGTCTGTGGACAGCATAGCTCCTAAACGAAAATACCGTTAAGTACCAAACTTGGTATTTAGGTTTAGTATCTTCCAAGGATGCGACATGAAGACTTTCAAAAAAAAACCCCACCACCCACCACAAACTATCCTTTACATGGAAAAAAAAACTGAAAATTTTGATTTTCTTGAAAATGGCTCTAACGATTTTGATTAAAATCCCGTATATTAAAGCTATTTATGTCCTAAATAAAATATATATCTCGCTTTTTTTGGGAATAGCCTCTGAACACCTCTTTATTCTGGATGAATTTTGCCGAATTTTGCTTAACTGCTAAACCTTAAGAGATAGAAAAAGCTGGCTACATAAAAATGTACATCACAACAAAACACGCAACTTATGTCCTTTACGTTTTTGTTGTGGAGGTTACCGTTTCCGAGATATTCCTTGTTATTGATTTCAGTTGTGAAGTACTTAAAACTTTTCTCAGATAGGAACTGTCCGTTTTTTTTTTTTTTTTTTTTTTTTTTTTGTTCTACTCCTGGCCAAGCAAAGAAGTGATTTGCAATGACAACCGCATAATGATAGCTTTTAAAACATTTGACAATCAGTTTAGCATAGCGCATTCCCTTATTCCCTTCTACTTATAAGGAACTAAGTAATAAGAACATTATACTAATATTTAACTCGATTAGCATTGGGTACAAAGAAGAATAATATGTTGTAGGTGGTTTGTAGAGCAGCTAGAGAAAGTCATATGAGTGTTACACATCAGATTTTTTCATATTTCTAAATAAGCACAATATTGTGAATTCGATCGCCTATGGCAACGAAACTACTTGATGCATATAGCTTAAACTTTAAAAATGTAAATGTTTTATTTATGGACGCTCTTTAGCTGCTATGGTTCTCAGCGTTCCATTCTATACTGGGCGTGAAAGACCGTTTAATTTTGCTCAGAGGCCCCTCAATCAGGCTTGAGGTTCTTTTACGTGCCGTAAATCTACGACACGGGATCAACGGCTTTACTTCCCTTCACAAGGAAGCCATGCTAAGGATTTTTACGCCAGAGAAAATCCATCGTCCTCCGCCGTGACCTTGGGTATATGAGGTTAGCATGGTAACCATTACACCACGGAGGGCAACTGAAACTTTAAACGTCATCTACTAAGAGACAACGGTGCTACGACTGCAATTCCTAGGATTTTCTAAGCACCTAGCATACTGCATAATATAATACAGCTTCTAACTCGAAATTTTCGAACTCTTTACACCATATTTTCGGATACATTAATAAAGATATGCAGTCAGATAAGTAGCAGTGGCTAAGTGAGAGTAGTAAACACGTGAGATAAAAGACGAACAGGTATGCGATAGTAAGATAAGACCTCCATGCGGGTGTTATTACTCCCAGCTTTAATATTGATGAACGCCACAGCAATTAGCATAGGCTCATTATGGTTCACGGAATGCCTAGGTTCCTCGTTATCTGAACAGAAACTGGGCCAATGTCTGTGCTTTTTCCCAGTGCTAGCTTTGCATGACGCCTAATTGGCAAACGATTGTGCCTTTGCATTGACCTACTGTAATGACTTATTGATTCTCACCTGCGGAAAATAGTCGGAAAGTGTCAGAAGCATTAGTGTGTGATAGTGTTTCCGACATGCAAAGGGAGTAGTGTCGGCTTCTGCTGGGCTGTAAATAAAATTATTTATACATCAGGGGCTCGCTCGTATTATCCTGCTAATTGATGCACCATTTGTAAGTTTTTCTACCATGACTGTGAGGGTATATAGCAGATGGAGTATGTGTGGATTATACCTAAAAATTCTATACTATATTTTATTACAAATACGTGTTTTTGAGGATCCATTCATACAAATGCATTAGAGGAAGGTTCGCACAAGCGTATGTATGTATCTATGTCAGCCTAACTCAAAAACAAAAAGTAGGTATTTGACTTTAGTATCCTTCAAGGATACGATGTGAAGATTTTCAGGGAAATTTACCCCACTCCAAAGGACCTTGCACATGGAAGATTTTTCGAAATGTTCCGTTTTCCCAAAACTTGCCCTAACGACTTTGATTAAAAACCGTATATTAATGATATATAACTTCATGGCATGACAGCTCACGGAGAACCTTGGCATACCGCCCGGCCGCTGCGTCCCTCATCTCGGTCCACTACAGACGTCATGGATGGGTGCAGTATTGGAGAGTGATACGTGTCAGCGCCTCGAGTCCCCCTGGCTGGTTAATGCGGTCCTCATGACCTGGAGCCGTTACTTCTCCATCAAGTAGTTCAAGTGGCCCCCCAGGGACCTTACGAGGCTGAGTGCACCCCGGGCCAGGTCTCCCAGCGGGGGAAAAATCCCCACGCCGGTACTGGTGATTGAACCCAGGACGACCATATAAATGAAGTTGACAGGAAAAATAAAATGAATACCTGAATTTTTTGAGAATAGTCCTGAGGAACTCTTCTTTTTGATTAATTTTGTATAATTTATAGTTTGTAAGATATGGATAAAAGCTTAATACACAAAACATGTAGATCCTCTCAAAAGGCACACTTTCTGCTGTTTTTGAGAGCTAAGCATTTTCGAGATTACCTTGTTATTGGTTTCAACATTTCCAATATTTAAAGAGATTTCTCAAATGAGAAGTCGTTTGTTGAAATTTTTGAAGGTAATTTTGATTACATACATGGCAACTAGTATAAAAAAGACTATTGCTTTAGTCTAGTGTATTCATTTATTTCCCCTTGACTTGCAAGGAAGCAAAAATAGTCATTTCTGAAAATGACTTTCTTGATTAGCGTGAAACGTAGAGAAGAATAATTTTTATGGGAGCAATTTCTTACAGAATTGTTGGAAAAACTCATGTCTATGGAAGACATCCGTATTTTCTTTTCCCTGTCTTATTTTCTCTGCTACTTACCTATAGGTTTACGAGTGTGCGCGTTTTTCTGGTTGTAATGTTTTAGAAATTCTTCAAAGCAAACGATCCAGCTACTGTTTGATATGCATTTATTTTTTCACAACAGACGAATCTCGCAAATAAACAAAAATGTTTGTGAAACCACTTAGGCTGATTTATCTGTGAAATTTGATGTAAAATATTTTATGTAAGATATATTATTGGAATTTATACCACTTATTACGCAGTGATACCTTTTAAAACTCTTCACTAAAATTCGTATTACAATAACATAGTTTACAAATACAACTGGCATATCAAATTTATTTATATTACCCCTATTATTATTTAAAGCTTTTTACTTTTTAAGGTCTTGAATGAGTTTTTTAACTTCGAATTCTCTCTTAGGGTTATAGCTAATTATATTTAATAATGCTGTTGATTTTCTAATTTAATAATTATTCTTTACTTCCCAAAATTACAAGTTTATTTCGGAAAACTATATGACTATTCTATTCTAAATGTACTTTAGAGAGGCACTAGACAATATTGAAGCAACTTAGTAAACACTACATTGTATGGAGCATTTTGATACGGAAAAGCGTTAGAATAAATCTACGACAAAACAATGTATATTTTTGGGACTTGCCATTGAATAAGCATGCACAGTTTAAACTTCAGTTAATTGGTAATTAATGTGCTCCAAGTGAAGAAACACAACGAATGTGCTTAAAGGTTAGAATCCATATTATTCAATTATGAAAACATTTGAAATATTTCACTATTTCGGTCAAATTTCATAGATGAGCTTCATCTTAATTTCAAGATACATGTGTTACCAGTTAGCTTTCATTTCAAAAATTAACTTAAATTTGTAATTTATTTTAAAAAATGCGAAAATTTCCTCGTTATATGCTTTTTCTATGACATAACTCAAATCTGTCTTTTACAATTCATAATCCAGTAATAAATAACACATACGTTTGCACCAGAGTTTTGAACCGCAAACATAAAATGTAGCTCCACACCCCCTGACGAAAAAAATCAGAACTTTCAAGAAAATACTTTGCGTTTTGGGAAATTCAAAATTCGTCCCCTTAACTCAGTATGGGCAATGCCGAACCACTGGATACACATTCACAAATACAGCTAACACTACATATTTAAAATGCATCAGTAGATGAGAAAACATGCAGTGAAGGTTGCTAACATTTAAATAAACATTATACTATAGTAAACTTCTCCTAATGCATAATGTATATAACATTGTACGTTTAGTTCTATTACTTTATATCTGTAATTGTTTCGTTAAAATTTGAGTTATCTTCCAAAAAACTACTGCGTCAAAAAATCTTCGTCATTTAAAGGAGATCTGTATTTTGTTTTGGGATAATTCATTTTGAAAACAGTTGCTGACAACAAAACTGTAGAACCGAAGGTGTCCAAAACAAAACAAACATCATATGCATATGTTTTTCAACGATTAATTGTTTAAACAATTCAAACCTATGTTTATCGTGGCGAAAATAATTAAAAAATCGTATGTCTTTTACTCACATAACTTCCTCTAGCTGTTTTATTAAGATTAATTCCTAGGTGTAACATTGAAATTAGATTCTCCTTCCGGGAGTAAAACAAAGGATAGAAATTTACCACTTGAGAAAAGCTAAAGAAGTGTAACATTGAAACCTATAACAAGGAGTATCTCGGAAACTGTTAAATACATAAAAATGTATATCACATAAACTGTGTGTTTTAACAGGCTCTACATTTTTTTTCTGCAGTAACTTTTTGTCTATTACGGTTTACCTATTTTACAAAAGCCATCCAGAATGAAGAGGTCTCCAGAGGCAATGCCCAGTAAATTTACGTCTTATTGGTGATAAAAATATCTTTAATAGACTGTACTCTAATCAAAATTGATCGAGCCGTTTTTGAGAAAAGAAGCATTTTCAAAAAAGTGTGAATATTGGTTAGGAGAGTGGGATTTTCTTGAAAATCTTGTCGCATCTTTGGTAGATACTAAACTTTAATATCAAGTATTTAATGATATTTTCCTTACTGAACAATGCCTACCATAGACTGCCGGACACGCACACACTCACGCACGCACTCGACGCTTTCTATTAAAATCTTTTTTTTTTTTTTGGATTCAGAAGAATTCAAAACATATTTCGTTAAATATTGGTATCAAATATTTGGGTGAAATACTATACCTCTCTATACATTAAGTAGATAGCAGTGTAGAGAAAGTGAAACAGCAGGAAAGCAAAGGAAAGAAAGAATAGGCAAAAACAAAAAAAAACAAAAAAAAAACAACAAAAATACAAAAAAAAATATTGACCCGATTGGAAACAGAAATCTGGATAGACCTCTTAAGAGGTGAATGGATGAAGAAGAAGACTATAATGCTTTTAGTCCCCGTTCTTAGTGTCTGAGTCAATAAATGGCAATGGTAAATCTATTGCAGAAAGTTCACGTGATGAGATTAGCTCCCATATTGGCTAGTTATGTTTGACGTACACATAAACTTGAAAGCTTGGATTGTACAATGTTCTCAGTTTGCGTTTAAATCTAATTTTCTTGTGTTTTTTAATTTCCATCACGGTTGCGATTAATTTTCATCTTGAATGGGGCCTCAGTTACAATCATTGACATGTAATAAAACGATACTCCCCTCCTTTCTTGTAGCCATCTAACCCTAGATTAGGCCACGGATGTGCGGAGTACTAACATATTATCATTAATGAATAGCCACAGAAAGAGTTTACTGCAACATAACTGTATAGGGATTAGGGTAATAAAACGGGGTGTAGAACAGGCTCTAGTGTAGTACCAGGAAATCGAAAACCAAAATATTATGACATTCCATATGTTAAGCTAGAAAGGAAAGTAAATTTGATTGTCAGAGCATAACCAATAAATCTAAGAGCTGGAACAAAAATATGGAAGTTTTCAATTTGCTAGAGATTGGGTAATAATATATCAGGCAATTTTTGCTTTTTACTTTCTCTAGCCCCGTATGTACAATGTACATAGGGATAGAGAAGTGTTGTATTTCACCCAAAATTCGATGTCGAGGTTTCACCGGAAATACATGTTTTAGGACCCCGTGAATCCCAAAAATTATTTTCAGAAACAGGTTCATGTATGTGTGTCTGTCTGTCTGTCTGTGGTGTGTGTGTGTGGGGGGGGGTGAGTGGGTGTCTGTGGACAGCATAGCTCAAAAGCAAAAATACTGTTAAATACCAAACTTGATATTTAAGTTTGGTATTTTCCAAGATTGCGACACGTAGATTTTCAAGAAAAACCCCCCACCCCTAACTACTCTTTACATGGAAAGATTTTCGAAAACGTTGTTTTGCTTAAAAATGGCTCTAACGATTTTGATTAAAATATCACATATTAAAGCCATTTCTACCACAAATAAAATGTATTTTTTGAATTTTCTGGGAATAGCTTCTAAACACTGTTTATTCTGGATGAATTTTGCTTAATTTAGCATACCTAGTAAAGTGTAAGAGATACACAAAAACTTACTAAATAAAACTGTAGATATCGTTAAAATACACAAGTTATGGCATATACATGTTTTTCGTGAGCTTACCGTTTTCAAAATATTCCTTGTTATTAGTTTCAGTTGTGAAGTACTTATACTTTTCTCAGACGGGAGTGTCCGGTTTCTTTTGTTCTACTCCTGGCCAAGCAAAGAAGCGATTTGCAATGACAATCGCATAACGACAGCTTTTAAAACATTTTATCATCATTTTAGCCTAGTGAATTCCCTTAGTTCTATTCTACTATAAGGAACTAAGTAACAACATTCTGCTAATGTTTATCTCGATTAGTGTGGTGATGAAATAATTATCTTTTGTAAGAAGTTTGTTTATAGCGTGGCTAGAGAAAGTCATGTGAGTGTAACACATCAGATTTTTTTATATTGTAGTCCTCCTCGGCGCTCAGACTGCTACCTTCTAGGACATCGCTATCGTCACGTAAGTCGTTTTGACCCATAACTCATTTTGTAAACATCTCTCTAGCCAGATCAGACATCCTGATTCATCCTTTCTCGCCGTGCGCCAACCGCTTTTTCTTTTGACTGCTTCCTGTCAACAGCTCACCCTAGCGAACAAAACTATGAAAAAAACCCGGCACAGGCCCAGAGACCGTAATTCCGGCTTGCTCACAAATTCTATGAAAAATACTGCAGTACTTAACGACTTGTCATTTTTGGGATATTGTATTTATAGTCGCACGGACACATACACACGTATTTTCTAAAAATGCCGTTTTTGCACACTTTTTCTAGCTGTTCCGCAAACAAAACGTTCCTATGAAAGACATTCTTTTATCTAATAAACCTAGTTGAGATAAAAATTAACAGAATTGGTCTTAGTACTTGATTATTTGTAAACAGAAGGGAAATAAGGGAATACATTATGCTAAAGCGATAGATAAAGCGTTTAAAAACTGGTCACTCAGTGAAACAGTTGAGGTTCGGTTCGCTTTGAATGGTCCCGTTTAAGAAAGGTTCAGTTAGTTTAAAATATAAATCAATAACAAGGAATATCTCAAAAATGGTCAACCCCCAAAAAATATATATGACATAAATTATGTGTTTTAACGAGATCTACATTTTTGATTAGTAAATTTTTGTATGTCTCTTACAGTTAAACTGCTATGAAAAATTCTGCCAAACTCATATAGAATAAACAGGTTTTAAGAGGTTATTATGCATTTTATTTGTAATGTAGATATTTTAAACAGTATTTTAATAAAAATCGTGAGTCACTTTTGAGAAAAACATTTTAAAAGGTTTTTCCATATAAAAGATAGTTTAGGAAGAAGTTATTTTCTTGAAAATCTTCGTGTCGTATCCTTGGAATATACTAATCTAAATAACAAGTTTGGTATTTAACGGTCTTTTGGTTTTTGAGCTCTGCTGTCCAGACGCACACACACGGACTTTTTCCAAATTTGTTTTGCCTCGGGGGACTCCAAAACATATATTTCCAGTGAAATCTCCACATAACATTTTTGGGTGGAATAAAATGCCCTCCATGGCTACTATGTACATTGTATGTGCATACGGGCTAGAGAAAGTAAAAACGTTCTATGTACATGTAAATTTGGGATGGGGAATTTTCTTAAAAATATTCTTGCTGCATTCTTGAATGACCTAGTTTGGTATTTAATGGATTTTTTGCGCTCACAGCCTTTACTCTAAAACTGCTTATTTTTATTCAGAACATCCGAAAACAACGAAATGAATAACAAACTGTTAATCCTATAGAAAAAATCTGATGTGTTCCATTCACACAGATTTCTCTAGCTGTTGCAGAACTTTTTTTTTTTTTTTTGCAAAAGATTATTCTTTAATCTACGTCATACTATTCTAGATAGACATTGGTAGAATTGGTGTTATTACCTGCTTCCTTTTAATTAGAAGAGAAATAAGGGAACACATTAAGCTAAAGCAATAGTCAAAATTTTTAACATCTATCGCTATGTGAGGTAATTGAGGTTCGGTTCGCTTTATATGATCCCGTTTGAGAATATCTAGTTAGTTTAAAATTGAAACTAATAACAATGAGTATCTTAAAAACGGTCAAACTCTACTATGTAGGCGAATTTGTTTGACATAAATTATGTGTTTTGACGAGATCTGCGTGTTTGTGGGGTAATTCTTCCGAGACTATAACCCAAAAATCGAAAATATGCATTTTATTTGTGTTTTGAATATCTTTAATATACGGCATTTTAATCAAAATCATTACAGCCATAAAAATTTTCGAAAAAGTTCATGAAAAGTGTAATTAGGGCTGCGGACATTTTCTTGAATCTTCGTATCGCATCCTTGGAAGATACAAACTTAAATACCAAGCTTTTATATTTTACTGACATTTAGTTTTTGAATGTTGCTGTCCTCGGAAACACACACGAACCTTTTTTTCAAAAACGCTTTTTTATTACTGAGGTTACCTCAAAACACATTTCCGGTAAAATCTTGGTATCAAATTTTTGGGTTAAATACAATACTTCTCTAGCTACTATGCACATTGTACATACGGACTAGTGAAAGTAAAACGTTTAAAAAATATAACTTCTTAAAAAAGCAGCAATTCTTAATTAGTACACAGAAAATTAATATTAGTGGGTACATGTTTGTATTAATATAATAATAAAACAATTGATTCCTGAGAGAACTTCACTACTGAAGGTAGGTAGTGTCTTTCCAATAGAATATTATGTTTTGAGTGGAATAAAGTACTCTCTCTACCTTCTGTGTTGCATTGTATGTGGTAGTAAAATTAACAGCAATTCTTAACCCCTTCAGCAATATGGACGTGATATGAACGTGCTGTGTATGATTGGTTAATAAAACCATTTTACTAATGGATAACACCAGATAACTCCATTAAATAACACAAACTTCAAGGTTTGGATTTATGGCCATGCAGTCTAAGGCACAATACGACTGGCTAACCTATCAAAACAAGTATCTAGTGATGGAATCCAGTCAAAATGTATGTTCTGCATTCAAGAGAATCTGTGGAAAGGTTGTACAGTGCCCAACTAAAGCAATCTGTGTGATAGCGTGGTTAGAAGCTGACATATGAATGCGGATACATGCATTTTACCATTTTATTATGTAAAAACACAAATTAGCATTATAAGATAAGATGATACTACAGTTGTCTCGCGTCTAAATGGTGTAAGGCTATGTGTGACTTGATCATACTGGTATGATTGGAGGTTTGTGCTACAAATATCATTTTTATTGTAACATCTCGCCTCAAAAATTGGAGGTTAATGGGTTAAGCAAACTTAATACATTTATCCAAAAGATATAAGCATTTTCCGTTTCTAGTTTTATCGGATATTTGTAGAAGTTTTGTGTACAGCCAAGCAAAAGTCGTATGTCAATTGAAGATTAGAATAGAAAACGATACCGTAGTTTCTTGAATTAATAGAATAAACGAATGAGCAATAGGAAACAAATAGATGCAGCACAGAGATGATAGTGATTGAAGCTGACAGTAGCAGATAAGCCTTTGCGGTTCAGAATCCGGCCACAGGGGATGCTTCGAACTAATTACTTCTCGTCTGCAACAATACAGCCTTCAAATATTGATAGCCTTGTCGATACTTGTAATAGTAGCGTTGCGAACGTCAGCAGTTTAAATATCCTTATTGTTTACAAGACTAGACCGTGCGTTTTTCCTGCGTGGTCCTAAAGACTGATTGAGTCACTCTATACAGCATTTGCAACACTCAGCCTTAAATGACATGCTTTAAAGTAGGAACGAGAACAAGTGGAAATTCTCTCTTGCAAATAATGCGTTACATGAAAACATCTCATTTGGTCATTCACATGACTTTTTACCCATTCTTCATCAGACTATTAGTACAAACACTTATTCCTCTATCTATAAAATGTTAAGTGACATAAATATTTGCAAAAATGGTTTTCCCCTTGTGGTGCCATTATTATAGTTTTTTTTTCTTGTGATATTCTTAATTTATCAATTACTTCATTAATAACTGCTGTGAATCATAGCACTTAAATGTGTTCTCCCTGCGATAGAACGTGCAACACTGTGGTGCTTCCGCATTGGTCGAGCCTTAATTAAGTCGCATGACAATGATAATAGTCTATGATCTGGCTCTGATAATACTTCTACCACGTTCACGTTTCTTTTAATAGCCCGTATTTTCGGTACAAAACTCCATTTTATATTCAAATAAAAATGCTAATATACGTAATATGGTTCATAATTAATGAGACGCCGAAATGAATTTCTAAAGTATTACAGCTATAAATTTAATTCTATAATTTTGTAGAAGCATTATTGGTAACAAATAAGATTCAACCAAATTACATTCAAATATAGGTAGGGATATTCATTACCAATTTAATGAATTAAAGTCCAAATCTGTCTTCTCCTATAGATATTTAGCTAACTACGTCATTGCTGAAAATTACTTTTCTTAATATTTTTGTTAAGAAGTTTTCTGTTTAACTTCTTTATATTGGTACCTTTTTAATTAGTGCATGTCACAAAGTGCCACAAACTACAAAAACAGCGCAAGATTAAACTTTTTGAACCTCACCTAGACCAACTTTATAATCCAATCAGGCATTTTATTACACATATTGTGCAGTGCTTTGTAGAACATTTTCAGACCTCTAGTTGTACTTCAGTATGAGAAGCTAGATATTGAATATTGGAAAATAAAACAAATAAAGCTAAGAAAAATGGCTTTAAAGTTTTACATTAAGAGTCATTCAACCAGCGCAAGAGTGCAAAATGTGCCCAAAATGTGTATTTTTTCACTTTAATAGAATCAAACATTCTAAATATACACTTTCAAGTATGGTGCTTCTTTTTTCACCCAAAATAAAATAACTTACTTCTTTATCAAAAGCTCTACAAATCATTTATGTCTTCTTAATGTAAAATAAATATAAAGCTCCCCTAGTCTATGCTTAATTATAGCGCATGAACTGACAGAGGAAAGCATCATATCTTTGGAAAGCCTGTTTTCTCCATTGAGTATCTGGATAGGATCAGAGACCGAGTTTTGCAGATAGTGAAAGGCATTAGTGTATACAGGTTTTATTGCTGCTGTTGCTGCATCCTCTTCCAGTAATCCCACACTCTGTGTGAACCTATAAAGACTTAGATCCTGTGATCTGCATGTGGCAAACCCTGATTGGTTTCCCGAAGGGAGCATGTCGGCTAGCTTTGAGCAATAAGGTGCTCAAAATTCAAGTTTCTGTGTTAACACTGATACAAGTACGAATGAGCTATTTCCTTTTTGAAAGGAGTTGTTATTTGGGCTAATAACCTCGCTCAAAAGTAAATGATAATTCAGGTTTGATTACTGTGGATTTTGTGGGCGTTCTTTAATTAACAATTGAGTTGCAAGAAAAACCTCGGAATTCTTTAGATAACAGAAGGATATGCCAATTAGATGAGTTCTGAAAACTAATTAATTATTGTTAAGCTTTTCTTATTTGTCATGTGGATGTCTTTAATATCGGTATTTTATTGAAATCCATTGGGGCATTTTTGAGAAAATTGAATATTTCCAAAAATCCTTCATGTATAAGATAGTTCGGTTTGGGGTGATTTTCCTGAAAATCTTCGTGTCTTCCTTGGAGGATAATATAATTTAAATAGAAATTTGATATTTAACGGCATTTTGGGTTTTCAGTCATTCTGCTCACAATCGCATACACTCACATGTAGCCCTATTCCTAAAAAAACCTTTTTTTTTTATTCAGCGGCCCTCAAAATACGTATTTCCGGGGAAAACTCACTATCGAATTTTCGGGTGTAATACAATAACTGCTCAACTTAGTATCTAGAACATACATAGCTCTTGGTACAGAAAGCAAAATTGAAAACGTGGATAATGAAACTGCAAAGAAGTATAAAGGAGGAATATGTAAACTACAGACAACCCACTTGGCGCGGGGGCGAGGATTTCTTGGGAATCGCTCGCCTTAGGAGTGAACTTTAGCAGCTAAACCTGCTTATACAGTAAGCATGGCCCTTAGGGGCTGTGACATCTAAATTTATTGTTATTGTTATTATTATTATTTTATTATTACCATTATCATTATCAGGGTCGTTGTCAGTATCATTATCATCAGTGACAGTGACAAAGACAGCGTCAGGGTGGCGCAGGGAATCGGAAAATTATGAAATAACGTAATTTGCTTGAGTGAATATAGGAAATAGTGCATTTATTAACGAAAATTCATGGATAGAGTATGCCATTTATGATTTCATAACAAAATGTCACTTTACTTTAGTTCTTAAAGATGACATCGACAAGATGTGCCTCAGTTTTGCGTTCACGTTCTAATAACCTGTTCTGACAACACTGGAATGCACAGCGTATCATGTCTCTGGGAATGGCTGTGATTTCGTCTTCAATCTGCTGTTTAAGTTCTTGAATACTTTGATGACGTGAGCGGTACACTTTATTTTTAAGATGTCCCCTCAAGAAGAAGTCGCAATCACTGAGATCAGGTGACCTCACAGGCCATGGAATGTTGCCGTTACGAGAAATAACGCGCTTTCCAAACAATTGGCGAACGGCTTCCATCGATTGTCGAGGTGTTCAGAGCGTGCAGTCTCGGAGTAAAGATTGTTTCAAGTATATCAACATACCGAGCGGATGTTACCGTTGTTGTCACGCCATCATCACTTTCAAAAAAGTAAGGCCCAATGACGCCATGACATGGAACGACACGTCATACTGAAACTTGGCGCTCAGTAATGTACATTCATGAATCTCGCGAGGCGCCCAGTAACGAAAATTCTGTTTGTTTACGTACCCCGTAAGGTGGATGTGGACCTCGTCTGTGATCCATACGTTGATAAGGAAATGGGCGTCCTAGTTTTGCACCCATTTGCAAAACTCCTTACGCGCCACAGGGTCTTGTGGATGTTCTCGCTACACAATCTGTAACTTGTAGTGGTGGAACTTAAATTCGTGCAGTATTCTTTGCACACTTCGTCGTTCAATCCCTAGTGCAGATGCAAGTTGACAAACGGAGCGGCGAGGACTCCTGGCGTTGGAAACTCGAACAGCCACAATGCTCTCAGGAGCGCGTATCGTTCGAACGTCATCAGGAGGCTGCTTCTTCAAGGCTGAACCTGTTTCCCCAAAATTGCGCACCTACGTGTGAGCCTCGTGAGCAGGTGGAACAGATCTCTGACATATCACCCTGCTTGTAATACGCTGTCACAGGGACAGCACATTCCGCAGCACTCCAAATTTGCAAGATTACTAAATGATAACGCGTTCACAATAACTAAGCTTTGATTCCGGAAACCCTATCGCATGACAATTTGGACAATACTAATGGTCATAATTTCCCGTTTCCCTGCTCCACCCTGTATTATTATTAGTAGTAGTGTTATTATTAATATTAGTATTAAAATTGTTGTTGTTCCATAACCGGAGAAGCATAGTCATAATGTTACATTTCGGCAGTTCTGCCATATTTTCGTTTGGAGCAAATGGTTTGCATTTGAATGAAGAAAAAAAAAGCATCTTATCTACTTTAAAAGGTAAATAAAGAAGAGATCAAAAAGTTAAACTTCTCGGTATATGGTTGAACAACAAGCTTTCCTGGAGGTTCCAAATAATGGAAATATGCAAAAAGTTGTCAAATGTTTTATTTCTCTTAAGAGATCTTAGAATGTGTGTTTCCATTACCACTTCATTGACTGTGTTTTATAATGTATTTAATTGTCATTTAAACTATAGTATTTTGTTCTGGGGTAGCAGTGGGGAAGCCAACCAAGCATTTTTGCTCCAGAAGAAGGATAACCCAAAATTTAGATTTTAGCAAACATTGTGGATCTATTGTTAAAAAATTTGGAATTTTAACTGTCATATTTGTATGTATTTATATGCTTGAACTTTGTTCGTCTCCAAAAGATATTTGAGTTACTTTTTTTTGACATACATACCCATGAAACAAGGGGTATAAATAATAAAATATCGCCTAAATTTCGTTTACAGAATAATCTCGATTCTCAACTTTTCTTGAAGTGAAATTATATAATAAACTACCTCTAAATATAAAACAAAGTTTAAATGTAATTTTTTTAAAAATTAATGTTAAAAACAGATTTGAAAGACTTAATTTTTATAACATACTTAAAATATAGATGCATTTTAATGGCTAGCTGACGAAACCTATAACATTATATGTATGCCAAATGGTGAAATAAATTATCATTATCATCACTATCATTGGGCGGAAATATACGCCCATCGAAGATGTCATCCTCGTTAAAGACTACGCTAAGCCTCGCACCAGGGATTCAAGAAGGTGCTGATTTGAAGATATGTACCAGCTATCCGTTAAACATCCTCCAGATTTTCAACCCGTCAGACTCTTTATTTCCTTCTCTACACGTATTATGTACATACTGAACAGAGAAGGTATGTAATACACCCAAAAATTCGATACCAAGATTTCACCGGAAATATATGTTTTGGTTCCCCCTGATTAAAAAAAGTATTTTTAGAATAAGGTACGTTTGTCTTTGTGTCTGTTCACAGAAGAGCGTGTCTGTGGACAGAAGAGCTCAAAAACAAAAGGCCGTTTAATTCCAAGTTTCTTATTTAAGTTTGCTGTCTTTCAGGGATGTGACATAAAGATTTTCAAGAAACTCCCCTCACCCCTAACTTTACATGGAAAATATCGACTTTCTCAAAAACGGCTGTAACAATTTTGATTAAAATACTTTATGTTTAAGATATTTTAATGAAAATGAAATGTATATATTGAGTTCTCTGTGAAAAGCCTCTGAAGACCTATTCAGTCTGAATGATGTTTATATTACTGGAAAACCGTAAAAGGTAAACAAAATGTGATCTCATTAAAACACACAATTTATGTCATATACATTTTTTTGTGGAGTTAGCCATTTTTGAGATATTACGGATTATTGGTTTAAACTTTAGTCACAAACGTTTCTCAAACGTAAAGGCATCTTTCTTCTCACTTCTCGTTTGTTTAGTCCTGGCAAACGGAGCGATTGGAATTTAGATTGGATACAAAGGAGCCTAAAACGTGTGTTTCAGGTGAAATGTTTTTATCCAAATGTGTTTTTTATTTGGTATTGTGTAATACCTTCTATGTATTAAGTACTAAGTAAAGCAAGCAAAATTAACGGTTATATTTGAACACCCTCGTCTTTGTCACTATCTACTTAAACAGCCGCATTCCATTGAGTGGCACATTAATTCAGTGGACCAATTACGTTCTGGCTGCGCTCTTCCGAATATACTTTGTTATTTGAGCTGATGTAAGTGCAATTGCGAACTGCTTTATACAAATGTTTATTATGAGGAGTGAGAAAACCACATAAAAATATAGGGTCCCATTTTAAAAAAAGTCTGATGTAGTCCATTCACATGACTTTCTCTTCTATCTACTTCATGCTAACCAAGGTGAGTAGGTGGGTGGGTGAATGGATGGATGGATGGATTAGATACGATGTATGGATAGATTGATTAGATAGGATGGATAAATTGGATACATAGATAGGGTAGATATAAAGTATAAGTATAAAACATACAGCAGCTGCGCCAAGAGTGAATAAAAAGTAATTAAACATTCTAGATACAATAATGTTACAACAATACATTTAAAAAAATAAGATTAATCCCATTTCAGGTCATAAATTTCTGAAATGTTATAAAGAGGATTTACCTTCAAGATTGTTTTGATATTCCTCTTAAAGTTTAACAAAAGAAGAGTCTTGATATTCTGAGGTAGGGTGTTGAAAATTTTAACTGACGTACATGAGAACCTGTTAAGGGTATTACTATATTTACATTTGTTAATATAAATATCAGAACATTATCGAGCAGGATAATTATGGACAGAAGAACATATTGAGAAAAGGATGATATTTTTTTAACATGTAGGAGGGAATCCAGTACAAACATTGAAGGCAATGTCAGTATACCAAGTTGCATAAAAAGTGGTTTACAGTGAGTTGTTGGTGAAACTCCAGATATTATACGTACAGATTTCTTCTGAAGAATAAACAACTGACTGGCAGAGGTATGATGGCCACATACGAGTACCATAACTTAGGTAACTATGGACATGAGCATAATACACTGTAACAAGAGTAAAACGGGAGACACAATGTCTAAGTGACCTTAATAAGAATAAGTTTTTATTTATTTTACTTGATAAATAGTTAATATGAGTCTGCCAACCCAAACCAGTTTCGGTATGGATTACATAGCTGATGACAGGGAGGAAGAATTTATAGAGAAAATGGCGCTTACAGTATGATTAATACAAAGTTTATTGGCATTACACCATTTCTTCAGATTACAGGATAAATTGTGACTTTTAACAGAAATAACGTCTTGATTATCGTGGGAAAGACTAGTAGCCAGATCATCTGCAAACATAAAATTCTCTACATTCATCATCCAATACTGGCAGGTAGATCATTATATATATATATATATATATATATATATGAGAAAAAGAATAGATTCAAGAATAGACCCCTGTGGAGCACCATACTTCACTGGCCTAAAACTGGACATTTTGCCATTTAAGGATACTAACTGACACCTATTTTGGAGATAAGAGCATAAAAGTTGTTCACTGTCTTTATAGAAGCCATAAAATTGAAGTTTTTCTACATATGGGCATCATGCGAAACTGTGTCAAAGGCCATACTAAGATAAATAAAACGACTGAAGACTTTGCTACTTGCTTAAAAACAATCAAAGCATCGCTTTATATATCCAGTTATAGCTTCAACAGTACTACGAGAAGCCCTGAAACCACACTGGCAGTTAGAAAAAAGAGAATTTATCTCTAAGTAATCTATTATTTGCTTATTTATTAAGACCTCAAACACTTTTGATATGCTTGATATTATGCTAGTTGGCATATAATTCTCATAGTCATTTTTATTACCTTTCTTATAAACAGGAACTACTTTGACATATTTCAAAGCATCAGGAAAAGTGCAAATGTGTAAACATCAATTAAAAATATGGATTAAGCATTTGTAAATGTAAGGTGAAGCAATTTTAAGAATTTCAGAATTTATACCAAATATATCTAAACAAGAACTATTACCACGTGAATGTATGGCTGCATAAACATCTTCAACTTTAAAATACTCAATTATGAAATTGTTTTTTAGGTATGTTGGGCTTAAGAAAGTTAATAAAAGACATTGCATTGACATCTTCATCTGGTATTGAATCTACAATTTCATTAACTTTGTTCATGAAAAAGTTATTAAAGACTTTAGCGTTTAATTCATCTGGAATTTCATTAGATTTGCAACTGTTTGTGATTCTATTTATAACTGACCAACTAAATTTTGTTTTATTTATATAATTATTAAGTTGGAAAAAATGCTTTAATGGTAATGACTACGTGTTTCTACATTTTTTTAAGTTTTTAAATCTTAGTTTTATACTCAGTTGTTCCAAGAAGTTTACATAAGTCTTAATAAAATAAGCATTTTTGTTTCAAACTATGAGTTCACCAGTATAGCACATCTTATGGTCACCCTTCTTTATAGATTTCTTAATAAAAGAAAGCGGGAAAGCATTGTCAACAGCCTCAAGTAAAATGGAGAAAAAACAATTTACTTTGTCATTAATATTCTTTAAACTATATGCACAAAACCAGTTTATGCTAATTAATAAGTTAATAAAATGACATACTGAAAATATTGAGAAGCTGGATAATATTAACATTATGTTTATTAACACTAACTGGTAACGTGTCCAATGCATTAGTTTTGAAATGTAAGGTGTTGTGGTCAGAAACAATGGTAGGGGCAAAGTTAGATGTATATTTGTCGACATGAATATTAGTTACAATGTTATAAATACATGTTCTAACTGAACCATTTCTACCAGGATCAGTTATTTCAATAATTATGTGTTGTAATTCAAAGTTGTTGAATAAATTAAAAAGTCTCCAAGTGCATTACTATTCACAATATTAAAATAGCAGTGAGAATAATTTTAACATTTACAAATTTATTAAAAAGAAATTTAAAATATCATGGACGTTGGCTAAAAATGTTTGAAAATGTTGTGTATTACTAGTGGGTGCCCTATAAATTTTGATAAATAAAATTTTCAATGAATTAATAAAAGAAGAACAAACTTAAAAAATAGATTGCACGGCTAGATTAGACACATAGGTAAGTTCTTTTTTGAAAAAAGTTCATTTCTGACAAACATTGCAGACCCGCCATAATGACCACTTTCCCTACAGTAAGAGTCAATCAGTTCATAACAAGAGATGCTAGGGAGAGAAATTCTTCACTACAGAGCCAATGATCAACAACACACAATACATATATATTTAGTTCACTTATCAGAATTTTTACATGGTCAAGTTTATTGGTAACATTTTCCACATTCCAAAAGAATAGGTTCAATTAAGATTTATTAATTAATGTTGATCTATTTGTTACCCTGTGGGAGCTATAATTTGGTCCCGCTAAAAATTTGCAAGCGCTTTAGGAAATCTAGCGTTAGCATAAATGGTCCAATTACATAATTCCTTATAATTAGAAGGAAAATAAGGGAATCCACTAACTTAAAGTAATAATCAATGTTTTAAAATGTGGTTGCTAAGGAATTGAAATCCATTTCTTTGCGCGGCCAAGAGTTGACAAGTTCCCGTATATTTTAAAAAAAGGTTTTAAGTATTTAAAAATGAATAAAATAACAAGGAATATCTCGAAAATATCCAAACCCACGAAAACATTTATTTGATATAAATTCTGTGTTTTAAGTAGATATTTATTTTTTGTGCAGTAAGTTTCGGTCTATCTCTTGCGATTTACCAATTATGCAAGGTTCAGAAAACTTCATCCAGAATAAAGGTAATCGGAGGCTATTCCGAGAAAATTCAAAATATAATATTATTTGTAATGTAAATGTCCTTAATATATTACTTTAATTAAAATTTTTAGCCATTTTTGAGAAAAAAAATTCAAAAATGTTTCCTTGTAAAGGGAAGTTTGTGCTGGGGGATTTTCTTTAAAATCTTTGGTATTTAATCGTATTTTAGTTTTTGAAGAATGTTGCCCCCCCCCCACACACACACACAAGCGGGCAGATATACACACGGAAATTTTTCTAAAAATGCTTTGTTTTATTCATAAGGTCTCAAAACATGTATTTCCACCATAGTATCAAACCTTTTTTATCCAAGTCATTTCTTTCTAAAATGCTTAATTTCGGAGTTATTTTACATTCTCCACTGAAATGCTCCATCCTCCACACACGTTAGTAATCGTGGTACAGTGGGTAAAACATATTTTATTTTCAAAATTTGCTATACATTTTGTTAAAACTATAAGTTAACATTAAGTTTCTAGCTTTCAAAACGTTCCTTCGTAGCTTTTACCTCTGATAAGTTTCTTTAACGCAGCGTCTATCTTACACTACATTTTAATAGCATTCTATTAATAAAAGTAGTTGAATATTTGCCTTGTTCTTATACGTTCAAACAAGAAATGATTACCCTCCAGTTTGAAAAGAAAAGATGGGAAGGAAAATGACTTCTGCTTCTCCCAGAGGTTACATTTCTTCCTCAAGATTGTGTGTGATTAAGAAAATGGGAGAAAGTGAAGTTGCATTTCTCCAAGCCTCTTCTCTCTTGCTATTCAAACACCGCAGAAATATGTAACGGAATTATTTACACTGGAACGTAGGTCGAACTAACCCTCTCGCAACATAACCAGTAATATCTCGCTTGGTTAATCCTCTGTTTTGCTGGTTATGGCTTCGATCAGAAGCATCGTAGCTTTCAAGGTGCTTTCACACTTACAAATATATTCGCCAATAGTATAACCTATATTGAAATAATTTTTCTTCATCACGGCTGTACTGAGTTTCGTTCTTTTAGGTATTCTAGAAAGTTGGGAACGTTTGAGTTGCTAATAATTCAGGATTTCCTAATTTTCATTACAAAGAAGATTAAATGATTCCTATCCATTTGTTTAATTCACTATTAGAATTTAAGTCACATATATTTCGGACTATTATCTCCTTGTTACATAATTATAATTCACTATATAACGTTTTTGTGGAGCTTCGTTCCATTTAACCAACATTTTAGCTTTAGTTACAACAAGTCCATAACAAAGCAGAAGAAAGGATTTATAATGCCCAAAATACGTAACTTTCCCCCAGAATAGATGTCCAAAATGTTTCCTCTCATACATGATGGCACCAATCTTGTGTTCCTCTCGATGGACTCCTCTGTCGTCTTCCGTGCGATGAACAAAACTGGAAACCACCTAAAATGTCCGTGAACACGACCTTATAAAGCCCTGCTGGGAGAGCCTATAGCTCAATTCTAAGTCACCAGCCGGCGAAGCTACTTAGGAATATAAGACCAGAGCTATCCACTTTACTTGGAACTACAGTGGTAACTCTTGGGTGTGCCACCGGTTCCGTTGGTCGGATGGCATCATTTCTGACTGTTATATGTTTGAAGCTAGCAGCCTAGATCCTTTAAGGAAGAACTAGGTATTTACCTTATGGCGAGATGTAAACAGTGTACGGTTTAGACCTTATTGGTTTTTGTTGACTCCAAATTGCAGCCGGTTCCATCTTTTTTTAGGTCTTCCCAAGTTTCTTCCTCGTTGTGAATAGTTATATGCTGCTTTTGGTATTCTGTTTTCGGTCATCCTTGTAAGGTGTTGTTTCCAGTTCTATTTCATTATTGTTATATTTAGTTCTTCTACGTTTAATTGTTGCCTAAATTCTGTATTATGATTTTCGTCTGTTTTTTGGTATCCTGCTATTGACCTGAGGAATCTCATTACTGCAGCTTGTATTCTAGCCAAATGTTGTGCTATCATAGTCCATGTTTCGGATCCATAAGTAGGAACTGCCATCGTCTTATATAATTTCGTGATAAGATTCTTTTCTGGCTTTATTTTTCAAAGTTCTACTTAGTGTTCCTGTTTGTAATTGAACTTATTTAGTTTATTATTTATATCTATTTCCATTATATATGATATTTCGCAGGCTAGAAAATTAAATGTTATTTGTTCTATTTGTTTATTTACTAATATTGTCTTTGATCGAACTGGATGACAACTCTTGGAAGCCATTGTTTTTTATTTTTCTGAAAATATTTCATGTTATAGTGTTTTGCTATTTCGATTGAAATAATATTTATTTATAAATGGCTCATATAGACTATTATATGTGAGTGAGATGTTTAGTACACGAACGCGCAAGAGCGAATGTTCTAATTTCTCATCAGCAAATTACAGAGTAATAAGCCACGTGTAATGTACGTTTTATCCTAACCCAATATCAACTGAAATACTCTTATATTTATTAATATAAATCATGAGGAGGTTGCCTTGTTTGTTCGTTGCTGCGTAATCCCTTCGGAATAAAGCGTTTCAATTCTGATTGTTTAAACTGCACCAAATAAATCATTAAATGAATGAAAAAGGATATTCTCGAAGAAATTTTGGGCTTTGTTAAAAGAGCTGTACTTAGTTCGTTACCCGGCAAGTCGAAGTACTTATATGACACGGAATGTTCATTATTTAAAAAGGAATCCTGTTATGATGAAATAAGGATTCATTTTGGTTGTTTTCTAGGTTACCTGAAATGCATACATGAAGTCTATAGGATAGGATAAAATTAATTACCATGAAAACGACAGGTGAGATCACTATTTAATGCACCAATGTTAGTGCCAATAGAGGTAATTATACATGTTGTTGAGACCTATAGATAGTGGTGCAACAATGAATAGGGCAGGAAACACGGGTATAACATAATAAATATTTTATTCCATTTAGCTGTACGTACTTATTATGTCCGTAGGTCTTGGTGTAGAAATCTGTTAAATATAAATATGCGCATCGGATAAATGGGTGTTGAAGATAGCTATGCGCTGCTTGCCTTTTACATTTGTGTTTGTATCCACGTGTCTGTGAACACAATAACTCAAAAACGAAAATTTGGTTAAAGACCAAACTTGATAATTCAACTTAGCATATTCCATGGATGCAACCCGAAGATATTCAAGAAACCCTCCTCACTCGCTAAGCTACCCTTTACAAAGAAATTGTTAAAAAATCGTTATTTTCTTAAAAATGGCTCTAACGATTTGGATTAAAATACCGTATTTAAAGATGTTTGTATGGAACATAGTCATATAAATAATACATTTTTTCTCTACCCTCCCATTTATTCGTGGCTCTAAAAATTATATTTACGAAATCTTCTTATCTGCTTCATTTTAATGGAGATAAACCTTAGCAGAAATAGCTGAATTACACACTTCATTGTAGATAATAATGGTCAGGAGTTTAAAAACTTGACGTTATATGCTGACCTCAAGACACTATTAGACACTTTGCCGAGAAACATATGAATTTTGATAGGAATTTCAAAATAATGATATAGTTTTGAATAATAAGAGTTTGGTAAAGACGATTGTCTTGGAAATGGATAAGGTTATTTTAAATAAATTCAGTGATTTAAAAAGAGGTCTAAATTCTTCTCTATATTGCTTTTCGTCTATCAGTTATACAAGATTCTACAAAGTTCCTTCGAAATAAAGATGTTTCCAAGAATTTGCAAGGCATTAATTGTATTTTTAGGTAAATAATAATTTCAGTATAAATGGTAGTTTAATAAAAATCGATAGCTATTTTTCAGAAAATCAAAAATGTTCAACGTAAAGTATAGAGTTTTTCTGAAAACGTGATACTACAAACTGAATGACCAAGGTTGCCAATTACCGATTTTTAGCTTTTGGGTTGCGCTGTTCACACTTAGACAGTACCTGTCTTGTCCCGGGGAAAAGAATTATTCAAGAAGAGAAAATATAAATGCATAGTGAAAATGGGAAGGGTAGAAAGACTTTTAACACGTATAAGTCACGAGCTCGGGGTACAAGATCCGTTACCTGCCGTGCATTAACCTGAGGGAAAGGTGCGAGAATCCCCCTGGTCAGGCGACAGTGTAAGGCACTTGTTGAAGGACCTCCGAACAACCAAGATGTGAAATTTAGAATTCGTGATGGAGCCGAACAGGCTACCTTTTAACTGTGAGGTACTTGACGAAGAACCCCCGCACGACCAAGATGTGATATTTGAGCGCGTGGTGTAACCCTTAGTTGTGACGGAAGTAAGTGATTTTAAGACCGATCATAGTACGAGACATATCACTGCATCAAACAAATAAATTATAATAGTCGCGTGCGGGTAAAGTGTAACGTCACAGTACAAAATTAAGAAGTATACGTGTGTGTTCTACAGCGGAAATAGGCCGGACTCAGTTAATAAAGCACTTGTGTCTCACCAAAACCTTAAAGAGTTTCAATGCTAACAAAAACCCTGAGCTAAGCCAACCTCATATTCACACCATTCCAATACGAATAACCCGCGCCCGGGAGACGAACCCAATACCGCCCCAACACACACACACCACACACACACACACCACACACACACACGGGCCGTTATCAAAAGATAGATACTTTATTGAGATGAGCTCAAAACATGTATTTTCGGTGAAATATCTGTATGCCATTTTGGTGGTATACAATATCTGCTCTACTTGCTGATGTATAGGAAATAAACATACAAAACTCATTTTTAATTTAGATAAATTACGACATACCTCATATTGTGATGTAGATATCTAAAAGACTTTCTATTACACACACAAAAAAATTAGAATCGGTTTAGTAAAAAAAAAAATGCAGAGGGTAGTTTGTGGTAGATAAATTTTGTTAAATCTTCGTTTCGCACTTTTGAAAACTACCGATCCTTTGAAATTTTTATCGGACATTTCGTTTGTTAATTTAGTTGCTCCCTCTGGCATAGGAAAAGTATATTTTTTGAAATTTGGGTATTTCATTTTTGAGTGGAATGAATTATTTCATCTACTTAACAGCACAATTGTTCTAAGAGTCAAATTTCCCCTATGTCTGGCACGTTGTATTACAGCAAGCTCGGTATTTTTCCTTTGCGCAACTAACTGCGAATGGTCTCTTAACTTCAATTATCAATTTATCAACTGCGTTTTAGTGGCTGCTTTATATTTGTGTAAAAACAGTGCTTTGTGCACATCTTAAATGTGAAATATTATTAAAGACGTGTGTTTTGTGTATCATTGTATTGTTATTAGTTTATCGAAATGCTTGTCGACAAATTCAAACCTGAACAAAAGAATTTATGTAGGACATACACACATAAACCGAATTATCTAGACAATTTCAGCAGAAATTTCCTGGTTCTATAGTTCCAAATAGAAACATTGTGGCATGTCTGGCTTACGAGTTTGGTATACGGGATGGCTTAACGTTAAATCTATGAGGCAAAAAGGAATGTTTTAGCCAAGAAAATATTTACGAAATTGGATTATTATTTAAACGCTCTCCCAAGAATGCAAGTCGTACTGCACAGCAGACAAAAAAACCAAATAAGTTAAATTATACTGGAAGGAATAGCTGATAATAGATTTATTAACAAACTCATTCTTGATTTCAATGACGATTAAATCAAGCAACCTTTTGATTTAATCGTCTGGAATATTTTATGAACAATGCTCAGAGATATGAGTGTGCTTCATATAACTCTGTTTTTAATGCTACTAAACGTTCAAAACTGAAATCATATAAAGCGATAATAGTTTATCATGATGATGAAAAACTGATCAGTTTATGTAACTGGATTTCACAAAACTCAAAAACACCTTAGAGGATATAGAGACGGTGATTTAGAACAAGAAAACTTATAAAGGATTATGAACACCCTGCTTTTCCTGGGTCTTACTGAGTGCGGTTTCTCTCTGTCAGGATCCGTATAAAGTAACGTTTATAAAAACAATCCTAACGATGGATGGACGGACGGACGGATGGATGGGTTTATTTTCAGTAATTAAGTATAAAACATACACTGGCTGCGTCATGAGAGAATAAAAATTAATCAAATATTCTACAAACAATAATGTTACAACAGTACATTTAAAAATGAATAAGATTAATCCCATTTCAGGTCATAAATTTCTGAAATGTTATAAAGTGGATTTGCCTTCAAGATTGTTTTGGTCTTACTCTTAAAGCTTAACAAAGGAAGAGGTAAGGTGTTGAAAATTTTAACTGGTATAAATGAGAACCTCTTAAGGGTTTTACTATATTTACATTTGTTAATGTAAATATCAGCATTTTCAAGTAGGATAATTAAGGACAGAAGAACATATTGAAAAAAGGTTGATATTTCTTTAATATATGGGAGGGAATCCAGAGCAAACATTGAGGCAATGTCAGTATTCCAAGTTGCATAAAAAGTGGTTTACAGTGAGCTATTGGTGAAGCTCCAAATATGATACGTACAGATTTCTTCTGAAGGATAAATAACTGACCGACAGGGGTATGCTTGCCCCATATCAGAGTACCATAACTTAGGTAACTATGGACATATGCATAATACACTATAAGAAGTGTACAACGGGAGACATGTCTAAGAGACCATAATAAGAATAAGCTTTTATTTATTTTAAAGTAGTTAATATGATTCAGCCAACCCAAGCCAGTTTCGATATGGATGCCCAGAAACATAGCTGATGACAGGGAGGAAGAATTTATAGACAACTTAATGACTATATGAAACATATTACGAACATTATCAAGAATATAAATGAATTGAAATTCCTTCTGAAAACATTATAAAAGCCTTCACGGAGATATACAACACCTATAAAAGTACTATTGCTGGCATTTTATTTTTTATTTTCACATAAACCGTGTGTAGGGCAGCAGTGGGAAAGTTAGTCAGCGTGACCCCGACCCTTTCAAAGTTACTACTAATTATAGTACATGATACTGCCACTTTTGAGAAAAATGCCGAACGTACGAAACGGACCCAGTGTAATAAAGTGCAGGGAATGCAAAAGTACAATCCGCGGCTGCAGTATAAAACGACCGTACTGTATAAGTAATAATACAGAAAGTAGGTATGTACAAGAGACAACAATCAAATACAAGGTCGCTACAATAAAACGATACAATTTTTTTTTTTTTACACGTACTATGCAAATAGTGTATGACGAAGGTATTGTATTGTACCCAAAATTCGATACCGAGACTGCACCGGAAATAAACGTTTTAATATCTCATGAATAAAAAAATTAGGAAAATTGTGTGTGTGTGTGTGTGTGTGTGTATGTGTGTGTGTGTGTTTGTGTTCGTGTTCAGTAACTTTCAAAGGAGTGACACGCATATTTTCAAACAAACCCCCCCCCCCAACCCAAAGTAACCTTTACAAGGAAAAAATCTCAAAAACTTTAATTTTATCAAACATAGCTCTAACACATTGATTAAAATTTCTTATATTTAACACATGTACATGACAAATAAAATGTATATATATTGAGTTTTCACCTATTCCCTTATTTCCCTTCTACTTACAATTAACAAAGTAATAAGACCGTTTCTGCAATTGTTTACCTCAATTAGCATGAAGTAGATTGAACAAGCTGATTTGTTA
Organism: Hymenopus coronatus; assembly: GCA_030762935.1. NCBI lineage: Eukaryota > Metazoa > Arthropoda > Insecta > Mantodea > Hymenopodidae > Hymenopus > Hymenopus coronatus. Next base: position 68,051,270 of record CM060894.1, read on the forward strand.
CAGAGATTATAGAACGCCATAGGATAGTGAATGGAACACATCAGATTTTTCTATTTATCATTTATATTGATGTGATTTTTATTTAGTACTTTATCCATCCCCATCACATATCTCTATTTTAATTCCAAAGTATTTCCTCTTTGGGAAGTTAAAACTGAAATGTCCACCCATTTTTTAGGATAGAGTCAGTAGAAGACGACTTGCTAAATCCTCAGATCGCTTGACGTAGTTTATGTGCCTGCAGTTTATCTCTCCCCGCTTTGTTTTACTGTTCTTCTTAATCACGGATCTTCTCTCTTTATTGGTTTATATCTCCTTCCGCTTCAGCGTTAAATGCTTAATGATGATTGGATAATTACTTGGATGGTAGGCAGGGGGACTCTTCACCGGTACTGCACTGCGATTTGAAACGATTACTTGGCAATAATTTCAAAACGGTGCGCTCATTTTGTTATCCGACTTTGGGATCTAAGTTCTGAAACTGTTAAAGTAAAATTTATCCTAATATAATATACAGGCTGGACCACTTAAGTTGAGACTGTAGAATATTTCTAAAACAAGCGTTGTAGAAAGAAACTTCTTCAATAAAAGTTGATTCATATAATGGAGAAAAGTAAATGCCATTTGTTGTTTTTCAATTTGAGAAGATTTGGATGGTAATTTGAGGATCAAGGTACGTTTTTAAAATAGGAACCAATAATTGTATATTTTGTTTCCTTATTCCTCATCAAAACATCTGATGTGTTCCATTCACATTACTTTCTCTATATCTTGCAATCAATAACTGTTAAAAAGTTTATACTTCTATTTACTTAATGCTAACGAGACAAAATATATTTGTGTGATACACTACATATATAAGTATTATTGTTAGAATTCCAATAATTAATGTTACAAGCTATATATACTTATTAATTTAATGTGTAAATACTGTATTCAAAGTGGTAATAACATTTCTTATTGTTACATGATATCGCTATAAGACCTGTGAAGTTAGGAGACATTAAATAAAAGTACATTATAACTTTTATTGCTATAACTTTTATTGTTGCACATCTTTTATAATCTGCTACGATTTGCTCTCATAGCTTAATTTTATATAACTACTATAACGTATGATAAAATCTTTTTTGTAATACTCATAACATTTTTTGTTAAAAACCTCTGATGTATATTCTTCTGTGTCACTTGGCAAACTCAATTTATGAGTCAGACTAATAAATAAATAAAAAAAAAATTATCGGAAAGGGTCTTATGACCTGCTTCCTTGTAAGTGAAAGGATATAAAGAAGTACCATAGGCTAAATCGATAGTCTGATCTTTTAAAAGTCGGTTGCTATGTTGTTGAAATACCTTTATTTGTATGGACAGGAGTTGACAAATTACCATATGAGAAAAGTATTTTAAAGCTGAAACTAATAACTAGGAATACCTCAAAATCGGTTAAATCCACGAAAAATGTGAATAACTTAAATTGTGCGTTTTAACAAGTTCTCCATTTTTTAGCAGTTGTTCAAAATTCCGCAAAATTCATCCAGAATAAACATGTCTTCAGAGGCTATTCCCAGAATATTGAAGATCTAAAACTTATTTGTCACATAAATATCTTAAAATAGGGATTTTAATCAAAATTGTTAGCCATTTTTGAGAAAATCAAAAATTTTAAAAAATGTTCAATGCCAAATGGGGAATTTTCTTAATTCTTTGTATCGCATCCTTGGAAGATACCAAACTTACACAAAGTTTGGTATTTAACGGTCTTTTCGTTTTTGAGCTATGCTATGGCAATCTATTTTCTTAACTTTTGTAAGCACATGTGACAGTTTTATTAGATAATATATTTTATGTAATACAATTTATGAAATAATAGCTTGCAATATCTTGAATTAAATTTGCTATTGATACTAACATAATAACAATGCAACCAGAGAAACTTTCAGAAAAATTTGTACAAAATACAGAAGCTTTTATTTCACTCCTAATGTCTCTTAAAGTAACATTTTAATACACGATAATTTAAGCAATATCATTAGCCACTTTTGTGAGAATTCAATTTTTTTAAATATTTCCATGTAAACAGTAGTTTGGGGTGGAGATTTTCTTGAAATGCTTTGAGTCCTTGGGAGATACTAATTTTAAATAGCAAAATTAGTGTTCAATGGAATTTTCGTTTTTAAGCCATGTTGTTCAGAGACACAAACACATACACATAGACATATTGATCTTTTATTAAAATGTGTGTCTTTGTTTTCTTTCTTTTATTCAGCCTGTTTCAAAATATAAATTTCCGGTGAAAACTCGGTATTCAATTTTTGTTTGGAGTACAGTACCTTCTCTATACACTATATACAGAGTAGGTACGTGTAGAGGAAATAAAAAGGTGTTTAAATATCAAACTTGGTATTTATGTTTGATGCTTTAAAATGGTGCTTCATGAATATTTTTAGGCGAATCTCCAATACCAAACTATCCTTTACATAAAAGATACTTTGACATTCTCGATTTTATAAAAATTACGGTTTGTATTAAAATACCATACCTTAAGTATTTGATATTGCAAATAAACCAAATATCCTGAATTCTCTAGGAAGAAAACATATATCGAAACACAAAAATATGTTCTATATATTTTGTTGTGGAACTAACTGTTTCAAGGATTTTACTTATTCTTGGCTTCATCTTTAGAATACTTATACTTTTCTCATACAGGAAAAATCCATTTTTCTTTTGTTTCACTTCTGCTCAGGAAAAGGAAACCGAATTTCAATGACAATTGCATAGCGACAACTTTTAAAACATTTAATTATCACTTCAGCCTAGTGTATTCTCTTACTTTCCTTCTACTTATGGGGAAATAAGTAATATGAACTATTTCGATAATGTTTATGTCGATTTGAATTACGTATATAGAAGAATAGTTTTTCTTAAGAAGCGTGTTTGCAGAATAGATGGTGAAAATCATGTGAATGGACTACATTAGATTTTTTTAAAATTCCATTACCAGTCTCAAACCCACTATGAGCTCATTTGCTGCTTATTTAATTTCAGGACTACAATACTACCCAAATACATGTGGCATTATTAGCTTACCTGTTCTTTTCCTGGATATATTTCCATATTCTACAGAATGTTTTAGAAACTCTGCAACAAACTGTGTGAACGATTGATCTCGGAGAATGTGGAACATTTTTTACTTTCTCTAGTATGTATGTACAATGTACATAACTTCGATAGAAGTTTTTACCGCAAATATGTTTTTGAGACCCTTGAATAACAAAAAAGACTTTTAGAAAAAGGCCAATGTTTGTCTCCTTTCCGTGTGTGCGTGTATGTGGTCTAGTCATAAACAAAAACGAAAATGGTAAATATGAAACTTGGTATTTAAGAGTAGTATCTCCCAAGGATGCGACACGAATACTTTCAAGAAAATCCCTCTATATGTATCTGCCCTTTAAATGGAACAGTTTTCAAAAATTTGGTTTTCTCACTAATGATTTATGGCTCTAATGATTTTGGTTGACATACCATTTATTAATGCATTTACACTGCAACGTATATGTAAATGTTCTGGGAATAGTCTTTGAAAACCTCTTAATTCAGAATGACCTTTGCATAACTGGTAAACTGTATAGGTTAGATAAAACGTACGACACAGAAAATGTAAATCTTTTGTTAAAATACACAATTTATGATTGTTTCCGGATATTCCTTTTATTGGTTTCTATTTTAATATATTTATAATTTTCTCAAACTAGTTTTTGTCCATATTTCTCTTGTTTTATGAGATAGAAGCCATTTATGCAATGTCAGTGACAGTCGTATAGCGAAAATTTTTAAAACAATTGACTTTTGCTTTAGTCTGTTGTACTTCCGTAGTTCCTGTCCAGTTATAAGATGCTAAGCAATAAGACCTTTTCTACATACCTCATTAGAATAGAGTAGAAAGAATAATAAAGAATTTTGAATCTTTATTTGGCAATATGCGCTCACTGGTACATCATTTAATGTCACGCCATAACAGAGGACAGTTTAGTAAGGAAGGTGTTCAAAATGTCTACTTGACCATGCTTTCATTTATTGTGTCATTATATCATTGACTGACGGACACATAGGATATAAAAAGCAGCGACAAATCGTACAAAACCTCCCTGTTTTATCTGTGTTGACGTACATGTCATGCATGATATGCCCCAACAGAAATAAATCTAGCATGCTGAGGACAGCTAATGGATGGTCATGCAACTCGTACCCACTGATTCCGAAGGTGTTGATCAGATGTCTTCGTACAACCAGGGAGAAGTGCGCTGGAGTCATCATATTGAAGTCAGTTGTTCCTTCGAACCCCAATAAGTATGTTCTCCATCAGCGGAGGCGTTTCTGCATTACGTCAAGATAAGCACTTCCAATCAAAGGGGGTGACAAAACCAAAATTTATAGCAGATCATCTACGATGCCAGCCAGAAGTTTGAGCACCGCGGTTGTAAACAACACAGTCAGTGTGTCCCTCTCAAGCCTGAAGCTTGAGGATGGCGATTGCTTGACAAAAAATCTGTTGTGTCCCATTCACATGACTTTCTTTACATCCCAGCAGCAAATTATTGTTAATCAGCTTATGCTTCTATTTATTACATGCTAATCGAGAAAAAATTAACAGAAATAGTCTTATTACTTGCTTCCATGCAAGTAGAATGTAAATAAGGGAGTACCATAGGTTAAAGTGACAGTCAAAAGCTGGTTGCTATGTGACTGAAGTTCCTTTATTTGTATGGACAAGGGTTGACAAATTCTGTAAGAGAAAAGAATAAGTGTTTCAAAGCTGAAACTAAAAAACAAGGAATATCTAAAAAGCAATCAACTCCACGAAAACAATGTATATGACATATATTGTATATTTTAATGTGCTCTACTTTTTGTGTGCTAAGTTTTCGTCCATCTCTTACGGTTTAACAGTTATGCAAAATTCCGTAAAATTCATCCAAAATAAAGTAGTCTTCAGAGGCTATTCCCAGAAAATTCAAGATATACATTTTATTTGTCAATATACAGGGTTACTACAAAAGAAATAGACAGCTTCAACTGCCTGTAAAACAAAAACTATTAGAGATAGCAACTAATTATTTTGGAGGTATGTTGAGAAACTCTCAAAGTTTCGTTTGTTACTATTGATAACGCTGTAGTGTTTTGTTTGTTGTTGCAGAAGCTGAAATGGCGGAAAATCCTGTAGGAAAGGCATATTGCGTGTTGGAATTTGCTAGAACACAATCAGCAACTGTTGTCCAACGACATTTTAGAACACGTTACCACAAAAATGAAATGATGCGCTCACAAAAACCAGTATCGTCTTCATCATATCGCAACATGTCGATGCAAAAGTCACGCCGTATGACCTTATCTTCTTCACTCAGAAACTGAAACATCTTTAATCTGTAAGCCAAAATGTGCAGTCGCTTCCGCAAGATTTTCCATACAGTTTGCTGTGGAATTTGTAATTGCATGCTTGCCCTAGATGTCGATTTCTGTGGGCTTTTTATGTAGGCAGGACGAACACGTTCACCGTTTTCTTCCGAAACTCTTGGTCATCCCGAGCTCTTCCCTTTGCACAAACATCCCGTTGTCTCGAATTTTCTATACCAGTCGTGGATTGACTGTCTAATCGGTGGCGTTTTGTGGTAACGTGTTCTAAAATGTCGTTGGACAACAGTTGCTGATTGCTGATTTCGTATCCTTGGAGGAAGCTGAACTTAAATATCGATGCTGCCAACAGACAAATGCTCTTTTTATTCAGTGTCTCAAAAGATGTGTTTGCGGTGAAATTTCAATATCGAAATTTTGGGTAGAATAAAATGCTTTCTTTATCTAGTATATACATTGTACATGTGTGCCAGGGAAAGTAAAAACGGCACAGGAAGTGAAAAGCATCTTTTGTGCACTAAAAATGCTAAGCCCCGTGATGATTCCTTGTTATTAATCTCATACAACACTAGGGGAGCTTTCGGTAAGCAGGAGTTCATGCAATCATTCACGAAAATGCATGTCTTTTATTTGGTTGAGTTCGGTGACAAGGATGCGTTAGAGGAAATAGAGGAAATGGCAGAGAAGCGTTGCATATCTACCAGCATAGATAAATGATAAAGATCACCCATCTCCGCAATGTTTCACGGATGTTTTCAGTGTCATCAGAAAACTGAATCTATGTCATTGCGTGTCATTGTCCACTTTCAAAACGTTTCGCGGATGTTTCCAATGTCCTCAGAAAACTGAATCTATGTCATTGCGTGTCCATTGTCCACGTTCAAAATGTTTCGCGGATGTTTTCAATGTCCTCAGAAAACTGAATCTATGTCATTGCGTGTCATTGTCCACGTTCAAAATGTTTCGCGGATGTTTTCAATGTCCTCAAGAAACGGAATCTTTTCGTTCCTCACAAATGGTGGAGGAAGGCCTAATGTGAAGATCCTAAGTTAGAAAAAGACGTGCTACAGAAATCGCCAGCAAGCCTCCAATGACACGTACTGGAGTATCACTTCTGAGATATAAGAAGAATAACACCTACAGAAATTTGAGCTGTATTTAAGGACGTTTTTAACTACTGTAATTCTCGGCGTCTTAATCTATATTTTTGCTAAGAAGCCTCTAAGTCTGATTTGAGGTTCTATTATGCGACGTATCTACACACGCGACCAACGGACTTTGCTTCCATTCCCAAGGAAGCCATTCTAAGGATGTTACGCCCTCCATCGGGTTTGAGTCCGCGATTTTGAGAACCAGCGAATATCATGTTACCCCTAGACCGCGTAGTACATATAATTTACGAGCATGAAGAAACTAGGAAAGGCACGGATTAAGGCTGCAAAATACAACTTGGATAGGTTGATAACACTCTCCAACTCTGTGATCTGTAGCAATAGCTCTTTCCTTAGTTGTGTTTGGTTCCTCAACTTTTCCCTGGCCATCCTCGCTACGAGTTGTCTCGAGTTGAGCCGAGTTGGACGGATGCATGCAATTTTAGAAACTTGAGAGATACTGGACTAGGAAATTGGTGATTTCAAATCCGAAGTCAGTTTGCTAATGGTTTCTGCACCGAAGTATTATATTGCTAATACTACATTATACATCTTGTTTACTGCTGAGACCTGCTTCACGTGAAATGAATATTTAAACTACAAAAACAACCGGATCCGGGAAACTGAGAATCTTGTTGCATGGTTCATCTGCAGAGATTTTCCGTAAACATGTGGACTGAAATTGCCACTGAGACCAATCAGTTTTGGAGTGGCTTATCTTCGCAGTTATTTACAAAAATGTTCTGCTGCTTATGGAGGATACATTCCTCGGGAATAGCAGACACAGATAGTTTTAACGCGAAGGCGAGCCACACTTCAGCCATGCTATACAAGTGCATTTCAACGAAACCTACCAGGGAACAATGGATAGGTATAAAGGGGCCTGTTTACGTAGATAGCTTGGCCACTCGAGTTGGCTTCCAATAATGGAGAACAGCTCACTAACTGTGCAGAATATAATACATAACTTTAGCAACACATGAATTTATTGTTCTATTATAAGCAGTGATAGATATACATGTAGTTTTTTTACACTTAATTGTGGTCTTTTTCAAAATTCTCTGAGCACAAAACACAGATACACGTATCACTAGGTTCGTGGAAAACTTTCTTGCAGCACACCTTACGGTAGAAACCATGAAATGACAACCTTCTTGGCACATGACGCATTTCATTTCAAATTTTTATTTAACGTATTCTTTGTTTGTACACACCTCCACTCTCACCTAGACGGCCCGGGCTCCATCCCAAGCGACCGCATGTGAGATTTGTGGTGGACAAAGTGGTGCTGGGGCGGGTTTCTTCGGGTTCTCCGGTTTCCCCCGCCATCGCATTCCACCAATGCTCCATCTTTATTCATGTGTCATCAGTGTCACCGCCTGCGGTGCCATAAATAGTTAAAGCGGGCGTTAAACATTTCCAATAGACTGTTTAGTAAAAATGATTCTACTCAGGGACTTCAAAACGTGTATTTATACGAAGCCTACTTATCGAATTTTTAATGCAATGCATTATTTTATCTACCTAATATGTTAGTGTAGAGAGTATAAATGAACACTTTCGACACATTTTGCTCTTCGAGTTTAATCGGATATTTAGCACTGCGGAAACGGTAAGAAAAGTATGGTAGTACGGCAGGAAAGCGTTTGTTGAGAGGACGTCACGAAAATGGTTTTCTCGTTTCCGAGAACGAAAATTCAACCTGGTGATGAACCACGTTCTGGAGGACTTTCTCTTTTTCATGAAAACCACCTAACAAGTTGGTTCAGTATATTCCTCGCCAGGCAACTTGGGAAATGCTACATTTATTGAAAGCGATCACATCACCATTGTTCGCCATTTGCATTCATTGGGCAAGGTGCACGATAATGCGCAGCCAGCATAGGGCCAGATTGCTGTACTTGGTTGGAAACTGCTTCCTCATTCCCATATTCACCGATTATGATTTTTGCGCTCTCTAAAAGCATAACATGTTTAAAGATGAAGCTTTTCTTACCAATCGGCTAACTGAGTTCAACTGCAAACCAGAACAAATGCTACAGGAGACTATTTAAATTCTATCTGAACGCTGGCAGGTGATCGTTGAGAAAAATGATTACATCACTGAGAATGTACCTGAGTGATCGTTTTGACGTATTTAATTCTATATCTTATCCTAAGGTAATGTATTTTATTTTATACCGTTCAATTAATCTCTTCTCATACCTTGCAGGGATATCAATAATCATAGGAGCTGTCAATTTAGTAAAGCTACATTGTAATTAAATGAAGCTAATTTGTACAAAATACAGCTAAATAGCCTTATTTGTTTGATCATTTGATATTATTTCCCTTTTATTCTTGTTCTTGTTACTATTGTTATTATGTATTATTACTTATTACTTATTTATTTCTTATTATTATTATTATTATTATTATTATTATTATTATTATTGTCCCTCCAGTACTTGATGGAGCCTAATAAATTCATGATATTGGGAAAATGGTTCATGCACATGCAATGACAAAATACTATACGTGACTCCCCTTTAGATCACCGCTAATTGGGTGATGAGTATAACTCAGTACCTCTGCACTGCCGGCTTCAAATAACACTTTGTATCTGTGATGTATGGAGCAGAGCAAGAACAACTAAAATTGGAAATATGTGTTCTTTTATTAATCTAAGTCCCGCCTACTTCACCAAATTCCTCGTTCTATGGTGCCAAGTTGTAAGCTTCATTGTCATATTTGAAGTAACTTTTCAGTCTTTAACTCGCTAAATTCTAAATATTGTCACAGTGCTGTCTTTTTACGTTCGCCTTAGTTTGCGAATAATTGCAGTAGGAGCCTTGGTTTACGTAACAACACATTCGCGCCGGTAACCAGATGCTTTAGAAAGTTTCGATTCTTCTAGAACCTTTGGTTTCTATAGGATCCCAGAAAATTCTGTGACGTCATTTTCTATTTATAAAAGAAGGAAGAACTGCAAATAGTGTATACTTAGTTGTATGTAGTGAATCATATTTTGATTGGAGTGTTAACGCACACTGGCGCGCCAGCTATGAATGGAGAAAGACGTCAACTACTTACGCGTCGAAGCGTCAAGTGAATTGTTTGTAGCAGTAAATTAAAGACTACATTTTTAATAAAGTTTCCAATCAATAAAGTTATTTGTTACATGGCATCAACAGTGGGATATTTACTCCCAGATGGAGTAGATAATGGAAAGTTTGTTGGCTGAATTGAAGGAAATGATAACTAAAAGGAGAAGCTGTTGGAATAGAAGATGGATCCGGACTAGAGGAGATGGGTGTGAAACTGAAAACACGAATACAGAAAATGAAATCCGGCATTGAAGCCGCAGTAGAGATGATGAGAAATGAAACAACGACCGTGAGTTGAGCAATGGAGAACGTGAGAAGACGGCACTGACGCACACTACACTTCTTTCTTTCGGATTCCTGAAAATGGTCTACATGCATATTCACGAACCCTTTAGATTTCTGAACGTAATCTGAAGTTTAATCTAATAGAAATCTTGTTTACCTAATTTATCAGAATACCATATTACTCTGCCTACTCTTTTACTCTGGTCGTCTCCTTAGCGCGGTGGTAGCGTAGCTGCCTACCAAGCGGGAGACCTGGGTTCGATCCCCAGTACCGGCGTGGAGATTTTTTCCCCCGCTGGGAGACCTGGACCGGGGTGCACTCAGCCTCGTGAGGTCCCTGGGGGGCCAATTGAGGAGCTACTTGATGGAGAAGTAGCGGCTCCAGGTCGTGAGGACCGCATTAACCGGCCGGGAGGGGCTCGAGGCGCTGACCACGTCTCACCCTCCAATACTGCACCCCATCCATGACGTCTGTAGTGGACCGAGATGGGGGACGCAGCGGCCGGGCGGTAGGCCAAGGCTCCCCGTGAGCTGTCGTGCCATGGAGTTATGTTACTCTTTTACTCTTCTTACTCTTGGTTTAGCCCAACGCAAACTTTAAACTCTTGTTTCTAATACAGGCATGTCCAAATTGAAGAGTGGGAGGGAATGCGCAGTATGTCTCATTCGATTCCGTGTGAACTATATGACGTAATGGAATGTCTGTAAATACAAGGCCTTCCTTATCTGCGTCTAGTGTTTTCATTTCACTTCGGCATTATAATTTAATCTGAACGAATCCATCAATATCTACTGTTAAGGATGGTGTATGTCACTTAATAGGTGAACCAAATGCTTGTTGCATAGTATCTGATGGTGGTTTTTAATATAGTTCATTTTAGAGAAGAGCTGCTTGAAAACATATGTGGAGTCAAACATTGTCATTTAATGGAATGCAAATAGTGACATTCTGGAAGAAGAATGCCAATGATGTAAATAATTTCTAACCTCTTTCTTTCTAACATTTTATGTTTGAACACTTTTGTAGAGCAAATAATTCCATTTTCAGTACGTGTAGAACCTCTGACAATAATACTAAAGAACGAAGTGTTCCATTCACACGTCTCTCTTTATTCTGCAAACAAACTATTCTTACAAAAGATTGTTCTTTTATCCACATCATACTAATTGAGTTAAACACTAGCGGAAATTGTCTCATTACTTGCTTCCTTGTAAGTAGAAGGAAAATTAGAGAATAGTCACATCTTTTAAGTATTATCGTTATGTGGAACAAATTAAATTCGTTTTTTTTTTGCTTGGCAAGTAAAACAAAAAAACATATGAAATGTAGGATGAATTCTCGTTTGAGAAAAGTTTAAGCAGTTTAAAATTCAAACCAATAATTATAAATTGTTTGGAAGCTATTAACTCTCCAAAAAATGTATACGAAGTAAATTGCGTGTTTTAATGAGATCTATATTTTTTGTCTGGTAAATTTTTGTCTACCTCTTGCGTTTTACCAGTCGCACAAAAATGATTCAGAATGAAGAAGTCTGCAGAGGCTATTCCCAGATATAGATTTCGTTTGCCATAAAAATTTCTTTAACTTGTGTCATTTTAATATGCATATCGTTAGTCATTTTTGAGAAAATCACAATTTTCGCAAATGTTCCATGTAAAGAGTAGTTATAGTTGGGTCATTTTCTTGAAAATCTTCATGTTGCATCTTTCGCAGATACTGAACTTCATCACCAAGTTTGGTATTTAATCGAGTTTTCGTTGTAGAGCACACACGCACACATACATACATATACACACACCACGTATATTTTTCTAAAAGTATTTTTGTTTGGATTCTGGGGATCTCAAAATATTGGCATACAATTTTGGGTGGAATACAACATCTTATCTAATTTGCACATTGTACACACGTGGTAGAGAAAGTAAAGCATAGCTTCCCGCATTTCGAAGCTTAGATTCGGTTTATGATGGCTAAAAAACAACACACCTCTACCGACCTCTGTAGGTGTATACGACAATATGTGACTCGCCAAATTTCTCCCCTTGAATCGAGTTAGGGGAAGTTACATTCCGACGTCAGTACCTTGCAAGAGTTACGTTTAAACATGTCTGCTCTAACAGAATTGTAACTTGTGCTTTTTACAGCTTACAGTTATTTTAAAATATGGAAATTATTTATATCAATTATTACTATGTACATACCGTATAGAGAAGATATTGTATTGCACCCAAAATTTCGATACCAAGGTTTCAGGGAAATACATATTTTGTCCTGAATCCACAAAAAAAAAAAAAAAATCTGATATGTTCCATTAACATGACCCTCTCTACATCTCTACAACAAATTATTGTTGAAAAGCTTATGCTTTCTATTTACTTTATGAGAAAACATTAACAGCAATAATTTTATTATTTGCTTCCTTGTAAGCAGAAGCGAAATAAGGGAGTACCATAGGTTAAAGAAATAGTCATAAGATAGTTGCTATGTGACTCAAGTTCCTTTGTTTCTATGGACACGAGTTGACAAATTCCTGTATGAGAAAAGTATAAGTTTTTAATGCTGAAACTAAAACAAGGAATATCTTAAAAACGATCCACTCCGCGAAAACAATGTATATAATATAAATTGTGTGTTTTAATGTGCTCTACGATTTCTGTGTGGTAAGTTTTTGTCCATCGCTTATGCTTTAGCAGTTATGCAAATATCCGTAAAATGCATCCAGAATAAACCAGCCTTCAAAGGCTATTCCCAGAAAATTGAAGATACACATTTCTTTTGTCAAGTAAATATCTTAAATATACGATATTTTAATCAAAATCGTTAGAGCCGTTTTTAAGAAAATCAAAATGTTCGAAAATTTTTTCATGTAAAGGGTAGTCTGGGATGAGGGGATATTCTTGAAAATCTTCGTGTCGTATCCTTGGAAGATACAAAATTGAACACCAAGTATGTTTTTTTTAAGGTCTTTTCATTTTTGAGGTATGCTGCCCACAGACAAACAGACAGTCAGACAGACACACACACGGACATTTTTCTAAAAATACATTTTTGGATTCAGGGGGTCTCAAAATATATTTTTCCGGTGAAATTTCTGTTACGAATTTTTGGGTGCAACACAATACCTTCTCTATACAATGTACATAGTACGTGTAGAGGAAGCAAAAATTTAGAAAAATGTGTGACTGTAGTCAGTAGAACTCAAAAGCGAAAAGTCTGTTGAATTCCAAACTTGTATTTAAGTCTAACAACTTCCAAGGATGCGATTCGAAGGTTTTCAAGAAAATCCCCTCATCCCCAACTACCCTTACGTAGAAAATTTAAAACAGTTTTGATTTTGGCAAAAATGGTTCTAACGATTTTGTTTAACTTATCGTATATAAAGATATTTTCATGACCAATAAAATATATATGTTGAATTTTCTGGGAATAGCTTCCTAAGACATTTTTATTCTGGATGAATTTTGTTAATTTTACATAACTAGTAAACAGTGACGATTATATCTTACTTAAAAAAATGTAGAGATCGTTAAACTACACAATTTGTTATATATTGTTTCCGGGGAGTTTTTTTAGATACTCCTTGTTATTAGTTCCCAATGGGGGCGTTTGTTAACTCCGGCGGTACAAACAAAATTTTAATCACTAGGAACCAGCATTTAAAATATTTTATTATCGCTTTAGAATATGTTACTCTCTTATTTCCCTTTTATTTACAAGGAAGAAAATAATAAAACCATTTCTGATAATGTTTTCTCGATTAGTATGAAGTAAACAGAACTTTAAACTTTCTAATAATAACTTGTTGTAGAGATGTAAAGAAAGTCATGTGAATGAAACACATAAGATTGTTTTTCTGTATATTCATAGTTTTATATAAAAGAATTATAAATTCAATAAGACTATTCCATGAGTATCAAAATATTGAGCACATCAATTTTTTAATACAGTCAAATCATAATAGAGAGTTGAAAGCTACATGTTTAACTGCAGTTTTTTGCTGAAAAATATCTATTTTATAAAAGATTTGGACAATTTTTATTTTCTTTGGACGTACTCTGTACATAGTATATATACAAAGTATTGCATTCCACTTATTAATTCGACACTGAAATTTCACCGGAAATACACTTCTCGAGTCCCCTGTATAAAAAAAAGCATTTTTGGAAAAGGTCCGTGTGTGTCCATGTATCTGTTAACAAGTTAACTCAAAAACTAAAAGTCCGTAAAATAGCGAAATTTGTATATAAGTTTAGATACTTCAAGTATGTAAACCGAAGGTTCTAAGAGAAATACCCGCATCGCAAACTACCCTTTATGAAAAAAATTCCAACATTTTGATTTTCTCAAAAATGGCTAACAATTTTGATTAAAATGCCTTATATTAAATATATTTATATGGCAAATAAAATATATATCTTGAATTTTCTGGGAATAGCTTCTGAAGACCTGTTTATCCTGAATGAATTTTTCGTAACTGATGTGTACCATTCACATGGCTTTCTCTACATCTCTGCAACAAATTATTCTTCAAAGCTTACACTTCTATTTACTTCATGCTAATTAGAAAAATTAGCAAGTAGTGTTATTGCTTGCTTCCTTGTAAGTAGAAGCGAATAAGGGCGTAGCATAGATTAAAGTGATAGTCAAAAGCTGGTTGCTATGTGACCGAAATTCCTTTGTTTGTTTGGACAGCAGTTGACAAATTCCTGTAAGAGAAAATAAAAGTTTTTCAAAGCAGAAACCAAAAACCAGGAATATCTAAAACAAGATGAACTCTACGAAAAAAATGTATATAATATAAATTGTGTGTTTTAAAGTGCTCTATATGTTTTGTGCAGCAAGATTTTGTCCATCTCTTACGTTTCAGCAGTTATTCAACATTCCGTAAAATACATCCAAAATAAAGTACTCTTCAGAGGACATTCCTAGAAAATTCAAAATATACATTTTATTTGTCAGGTAAATAGCTTTGAAATACGATACTTTAATCAGAATCGTTACAGCCATTTTTTAGAATATCAAAATTTTCGAAAAATGTTCCATGTAAAGGATAGTTGGGGGTGAGGGGATTTTTCTCAAAATCTTCTTATCGCATCCCTGGAGGATACCAAACTTAAATACCAAGTTTTGTATTTTACCGACTTTTCGCTTCTGAGTTATCGTGTTCACAGACACACGGACACACACACGGACGTTTTTCTAAAAATACTTTTTTTTATATATATATAGGGGACCCTAAAACATATATTTCTGGTGAAATCTCGGTATCGAATTTTTTGGTGGAGTGCAATACCTTCTCTACACTATGTACATAGTACGTGTAGAGAAAGTAAAGATGTATATCACGTTAAAACACACAGCTCATGTCATATATTGTTTTTCGTTGAATTGATCAATTATGTTATATTCCTTGTTATTATTTTCAGATTTAAAATACTTAAATTTTTTCTCACACGGAAAGTTGTCAACTCTTGGGCCTTTAAATACTTATTTCAACCAAATGGCAACCAGCTTTTAAAGGATTTGACATTCGTTTTAGCCTAGTGTATTCCCTTATTTTCGTTCTACATACAAGGAAACAAGTAATTAAGAACGTTTATCATAAAGTAGATAGAAGAATATGATTTTTAAGAATAATTTTATTCAATAATATAGAGAGAGTCATGTGAATGGAACACTTCGTAGCGCAGGGGACCGTGGGTTCGAGTCCCGCCATGGTCATGGTTGTTACATGTTTGTGTATGTATGTGTGTAAGAGAAGAAAACAGCAATTCAGTAATTGTACAGCAAACAAAGTAAAAAAATTAGGTAAATAAAAGTAGGGTATACAGCGCCGGAGTCCCGACCAGACTCCCAAACTGTATTTAAAGAAAGAAGAAAAAAAAAAGTTAGTGAGAATGTCTTGACCATTGTCGAGCGACACAATGCGCCTGCGCAGTCGACTACTAAACTAAAGGATTACTAATGACGAAAGGTTGCAAATAAATTGTCAAGAAAATTCCTGAATGAGCTTCGTCAGAGAATTTGGATCTCTTCGTCGAATTCTCGACTTTTAATTTCTCGCTCCCACTACGTTTTAATATGCATATACTGAACATTCTTCCCTTTTAAGCGTCCCCTCTTTTTGTCTTAATTTCTTCATTTCTGTACTCTTGGCTATCTCTGCGAGCATTATTTATACCGGAGATATGAGAAGATATTTTAATTGAAATTCAAGTCTCATTCCTTCAAGAGCAACGTTAATCATAAAGCTCTCTCCCTCGTGAAGCGCACGAAAAATAGAAACAAAGAAACAGAAGAAACGCGCACATGCGAGAAGCTAAGGCGCGCTAATAAATTCTCCGGTTCAATAAGCAGATCAGAGGTTTTTGCTTATTGCAGAATTATTAAGAACTGTGAAGGTCATTTTGCTGCTATTTTCGCGGAGAATGTCTTATCTCACAAATAAAAAAGCTATGTGTAACAGTCACATCACTCTTCATTTATTTTGTATTTATTTTACGAATTATTAATATAAAAGCTACTGCTTTCTCTACTACGAAGAGTAAGTAAAAGAGGTATTATGTTCCCTCCAAAAATCCACTGTCAAAATTTCATTAGAAACTTATTTTGAGGTGTTCTGAAACAAATATTCACACTTTTCACACTACCTTTTACATAATCATCTCTGGAACATTTTCATTCTCTTTTCAAAAATCGCTCCAACGATGTTTATTAAAATGCCATTTATTATTAAGGCTCCTATTTTATGATAAATAAAATGTCTTGTCTTTAAATTTCTGGGATTAGTCTCTGAAGAGCCCCTTATACTGGATGAATTTTGTGTAATTGGTAAAGCTTAACAGGCAAAATCTTGGATAGGTAGAGTCAGACTGAAAAATTCAATGCCATAGCCGGGATTTGAACCACGTATCTTCCGGTTTCTAGCCGGTTGCTCTACCTATCCAACTCCTGTCCTACACACGGCTTGTGTGTAAAAACAATTAAACCAGTACCAATTCACCATAATAGTTGGGCTGTACTATGAATCCTGGGTCTTAAAGTACTTACAGCATTGTAACTCGCCATTGGAAGGTCATCTCAAACTAATTTGAGATCACCTTGTGGTTTACTGGGAAATATGCGAGTCAGTTGAGAAATTCAATACTATGCCGGCATGTTGCCATGTTAGCTCAGTGGTAGAGCAACCGGCTAGAGACCGGGATATCCGTGGCTCAAATCCCGGTTAAGACATTGAATTTTTCAGTCCATCTATCCAATTCCCGTCCTACATACGGCTTAGGTGAAAAAAAACAATTAAATATATAGACAGAATCTTACTATCAAAATGTAGAGCTAGTTAAAATTGCACAGCTATATTTTTTGGAGGGTTAACTATTTCGGAGGTATTCCTTGTTATTATGCATTTTGAAGGACTTAAGTTGATGCATCGGTGAAATGTTTTCAAAATTTATGGAAAATTAAACGTTATTTTTTCATAGTAAAATAGCTTGAACTGTAATCTTAAAAAAAAAAAAAAAAAACATAATATTTACAACTTGGCGCTCTTTAAAGTCCCGTTACTTGAAGCTTCAAATTGGTCAGCACATGCTTATTAATTGGCACCCGCAACTTTAAATATTACTTCTCGCAAATCTTTCCTTACTCAGAATGCTCTACACAATACCGTTTTTAGTAAGTTGTTTAAAAAATTTTAAACTGACTCTCAAATGTATATTAAAGAAAATTATCATATAGTTTTTCGAAAAGTGCTCCAATTTTGAGAAATAAACTATTAAATTTTGAAAAGTCAAGCGCTTTTAAGATTTTTGAAGCTAAAACTGTCCCTACATTTGTTAGAGTTAATATTAAAATATACAATATGACAAATAGTTTACAAAATAATATACTATAAACCTTGAATGTTTGTGGCAATAGATTTAAAACTGCATCAAGTGGCCGTTTTGTCAGAAAAATGAATTTAGAAAAAAATTATAAATTAAATGACCAAAAAAAAAAAAAAAACTATAATTTTGATACATGACAAAAGTATCATTGTATTATAACTGTTATAAATTTCATTAAAACATCTTGCATACCTAGGATTTTCCAAATTTCGTAGATGCATTGCTTTTTTACCTTCTTTTACCTTCTCTAGCTCATATGTACAGTAAATATAGTAGCTAGGGATGGTATTGTGTTTACTGTATTGTTTTGAGGTTTTATCGGAAATACATGTTTTGAGGGCCCCCTGAATCCAAAACAGGATTTTTAAAAAAAAGGTACCAGACACATGTATGTAGCGTATGTGTTGTTTCATAGTTAAAATAGCATAGTATTTAAGTTCAAATTCTTCTAAGGATGCGATACACAAGGTTTCAAGGAACTATCCCTATCCCTAAACTATCCTATAAATGGAATATTTTTGGAAAATTTCTGAAAATGGCTGTAACGATTTTAATTATAATACCGTATTCTAAATGTATTTACATGGTAAATAAAATGTATAGGTACTACTTAGAATAGCTGCTGAGGTGCTCAACATTGAGTGTTTTTTTTTATAAATGGTAAACCGTAAGAGTTAGGCAAAACTTCACAAAAATGTGGATCTAATTAAAACACACAGTTTGTTTGTAGAACTAACAATATCCAAGATATTCCCTGTTAATGGTTTCAATTTCAATAAATGTATGCCTTTTCCAAACGGGATCCGTTTCATATCTCGTTTCTTTTGACATGGCGCCAACTTTTAAATTATTTGACTATCACTTTAGCCTAAGGTATTCTCTTATGTGCCTGCTGCTTATAAGCAATTAAGTAATGAGACCATTTCTGATGATGCGTTTTCTCGTTAAGTTTGATGTAAATAAAGAATAGCGTTGTGTAAGAATTGTTTTGTTTGTAGAATAGACAGAGAAAGTCATATGAATGTAATACATCCAATTATTTTTCTCTGGCCAAGAAAATATTATGAAAATTCAAACCGACACATTGCAGTCCGCTATTAAAAGATTGGAATATTATATTAGGTTTTTGTATCCCCATAATTCTCTTGTGCATACAAGGAAATTATAAGATTATGTCCGCACATTTTACTTTAGTGTGAACTAGATAGAAATTTAGCGGTTTTTTAGAATAATTGAAGAAGAGTAAGTAGAGAAGGTCGTGTGAGTCCACAATAAAATTTTTGTACACAGTATTTTATTTTTGGATTCAGGGGGTCTCAAAATATGTATTTCCGGTGAAATCTTCATATCGTACTTGTTGGTGTAATATAATACTTTCTCTTTCTATTATGTATTTTCTGTTTCTATTTACACACCTGCTAGAGAAAGTAAAAAGAAAAAAGAATACTCCATAATTTCACCACGCCTTGCTGGCCCGTAATCGTCACACGTATGTTAGCGGTTTGTTTTGGAAAACTTATAGTTAATTGTTGCACTGTGAGGTCGGCTTTCTTTATTCATTGTCGCATTGTGAAGAGTGGTGGCAAATAATTGAAGCCTAGGAATGCCTCACCTCGGCGCAACGGAGACGTGCTAAAAAAAGCCTCACTGTTTGGACACTTTTGTTAACGTCACTGACAGCTATAAAAGAGAGAGCTGCAACCCATATGAGTCGGTTTCGATGGGAAGTTCGGAGCGAGTATATACAGTCACAGCGAGCGTCAAGAAGAAAACATGTACATCATAGTTGTTGTGAAAAGATCGCAATAAAGATTTTGTAATCATCTTTGAGTAATAAAGCGATTTTGTCACATGTAGAGGATTATTTATAACGGCGGGATATTGTTATTTTTCTCAAAATGAACATTTTTACTTTTTCTACACGTGCTATGTACATAGTGTATAGAGAAGGTATTGTATTGCACCCAAAAATTTGATACCGAGATTTCGCCAGAAATACATGTTTTAGAAACCCCTGAATCCAAAAAAAGTATTTTTAGAAAAATGGCCATATATCTGTGTCCATATAATACCAAACTTGATATTGAAAGTATCTTCCAAGGGTGTAACACGAAGGTTTTCAAGAAAATCCCCCATCCCAAACTACCCTTTACATGGAAAAAGTTTCGAAAATTTTAGTTATTTCAAAATTGGCATTGAAGATTTAGATTAAAAATCTTTTAAATGTAAGATATTTACATGAGAAAACGTAGTTATATCTTGAATTTTCTGGTAATAGGCTCTGTTTAACTTTTCTGAAGTTTGCAAAAGTGACAGACCGTAAGAAATAGGCGAAAGCTTGAAGCATAAAAAATATAGATATTAGAACATACATTTTATGTCATATATATATATATTTTCCTCTAGTTTACCGTTTTGGAAATTTTCCTTGTTATTAATTTCAATTTTAAAATTAACTTTTCTCATACTAGATTTGTCTACTGCTGCTTATGTAAGAGACATGTTTGAGTTCCATAGCAACCACATTTTAAAACATTATTCTGTCGGTTTAGCATAGTGTATTTATTATTTCCCTTGTACTTATAAGGAACTAATTAAATAAGTCCGTCCCTGCTAATGTTTATCTAATTAGCATGAAGAAGATCGAAGCATAGGATTATCAACAATAAAGTGTTAGAGACATGTAGAGAAATTCAGGTGAGTAGAACATATATTTTTAGTTGCTCTGTCCACAATCGCACACATACACATTCACAATTTTTTTTCTACTTTCATAAAATAATTTCTTTTGCGTTCAGTGGTTGTCGGAACATATATTTCCTTGAAATCTCTATCTATTTTTGCCACAAATACAATACTTCTATTGGTAAAATGTTGGGGTAGGCAGAGCTTCACATAAAATTATTAGTGGTCCAGAGAAGATAAACCGTGCTATTCGCATTTCAAATAAAGCAGGAAAGCTATTTAGGCGCTTAACATGCATATTTCGTTATTAGCAAATAAACATAAAGCATCATAGTATTCACACAGCCTATTAATAAAGCATGCATCAACAAATTTATCCCAAGATGGACTTAGCTCGCCATTCATATCACGCAATATGTATGTCTTGACTATCGAGATGGCATATACACATTCAGCTGCTGTGCAGTTTATAATCAGATTTCCACGTCTAAACACAAGCTTGAGGGGAAGTTGTAAACTATTTATGCCATGGTTTTGGCTTAGATCCCTGAAAGCTCATCGAGAAATATTCCAGTAGGACCATACTGCTTAGGGTCTAAGTGAACCATTTCACTTAAATTTGTCAACCCAAATTAAAGCGTAATTGCACCTATAGCCTGAGACTTAGCAGTCAAAACTTGGGAAATACTATTGCTTTTTTTTTTCTTCTTTTTCTACACGTACTATGTACAAATGGCATAAAGTAGGCACTGTAATGCACCCAAAAATTCCATACCGAGATTATACCGGAATACATGTTTTTGGTCCATCTGATCCAAAAAAAATTACTTTCTCCTCACGTATTATGTATATAGTGTATAGAGAAGGTATTGCATTCCAACCAAAAATTCGGTACCGAGATTTCACCGCAAATATATGTTATAGCTATCCCTGTATCCAAAAATATCAATTACAGAAAAAGGTCTCCGTGTGTGTTTGTGTGTATCCGTGTGCCTCTGAACACGATAACTCAAAAATGACAAGTCGGTAAAATACCATACTTGGTATTTAAGTTTAGTATCTTCCAGGAATGCGACACGAAGATGCGACACTCCAAGCTACACACACGCGTGCGCACACACACACACACACACACACACAGGGACCTTTTTCCTAAAATACTTTTTTTGAATTCAGGGGGACCCAAAACATGTATTTCCGCCGAAGCCTCTGTATCAAATTTTTGGGTGAAATGCAGTACGTTCTCTATACACTATGTACATAGTACGTGTACCGAAAGTAATAAAATATGACAAAATATTGCTTGAAGCTTCCAGAACTTTCTCTACCCTTCCATAGTACTTTGGTATAATGATCTCAGTTATGTGGTTCCAGCCTAATCCACAATACGAGCGTCAAAAATATAAAATCCTACGTCACCATGGTGATTAATTACTATCCTGTACGTAAACCTGAACGCACCCTCGTTAGTGCAGACGTTCATCCCCTTCTTGCACACAGGTTGTTAATTTCCACGTAGAGAATCATCGCTTCGGTAAACATTTGCTTTCATTGCACCTCATGAAAAAGAGATTGAAACAGCGGGGGAGGGAATTCTGCTTGCTTTCTTTTCTACAAGGATGAAGCTCGTCTTCCTTTATAGTAGAGAGGAGTGTGTTACTGACCACCAGTGTAAGCATAGCTTGAGGGAAGTTGCAGTCACTTCATTTCTTTTGGGACTGGCAAATAAAATGAGAATATCTACCTCAAACAAATATATTCACCGTTTGCTTTAGTGAACAGTCAGTTGCAAACTAATGTTGAAATAGTTCTTGTAAAGGATGGAGCATAAATACTTGACGATTCTTGCGGAGAAAGTATTGCATTCCACTCAAAAAATCCATATCGAGATATCACAGGAAATACGTGTTTTAGAGTTCCCCAATAGCAAAATTTGTACTTTCTGTACTTACTACAAACTACTGATATAGAGAAGTTTTTTTTTTTAATTTTTTATAGTGCTTGACTCCCGTTTTACTACCATGGCACCGCAGGCGATGACAGTGGTGATACATGGAATGAAGTTGGAGCATCAGTGGAATGCGATGGTGAGCGAAAAGGAGAACCCGAGAAAACCCGCCCCTGCTGCGCTTTGTCCACCACAAATCTAATGTGGTCGCTTGGGAAGGAGTGGCGAGTGGTCCAACTACTCGGCCATGGCACGGCCTTATGTTTTTGTAGCTTATGTCCATTTACGGTATGTTCATATCGGACAATGAGTGAAATAATTTGGTGAAATGATACCCATATTATCTCGGGGTTCACGGGGCTTAAAGTTACACTACATTTACTTCTCAGATTAAGGAAAACCGAGGAAAAAAACTTAAAAACTCTAAGCGAGATTCTAACTCGTGACCAGTTGAATGTGGGGCAGACACGCTACCCCCACACTGCCTAGGCGGGCAGAAAAGATATTGTACTCGATCCAAAAATTCGATACCTAGGTTGCGCATGTGTTTGTGAACACGATAACTCAAAAACGAAAAGTAAAATAGCGAACTTGGTAATTTGATATTTAATATCCCCCACGGATGCGACATGAAACTACCTATATATGGGAAAAATTCCGAGAATTTTGATTTTCTCAAAGGCCTCCCACGATTTTTATTAAAATACTGTATATTTACATGACAAATAAAATGTTTATCTTGAATTTTTTGGGAATATCATATGAAAAAACCTCTTAATTCTCGTAAACTTTTGCCTAACTGGTAAACTGTAATAGATAGACAAAAATGTAGATTACTACACAAAAAATGTGGATCTTGTTAAAACACACAATTTGTCATATACATATTTTTCTGGATTTGACCATATCCGAGATATTCTTTATTACTTTTTCCTGTTTTGAAATACTTAAGCTTGTCTAATACGGGAATTTGTCAACTCCTGGCCATGCAAAGAGACGATGTCCACCACATGGCTATCAGCTTTTAAAACATTTGACTATCACTTTAGCCTGGCGTGTCCGCTTATTTGCCTTCTACTTAAAAGGAAGCAAGTAACAACGTAATGTGAATGGAACACATAATGATTTTTAGAAAACGGTTCGGTTGGATGTCCGTGTGTCTATGAATACGATAACTCAAAAATGAAAAGTCAGTCAAACACCAAGCTTGACATTTAAGTTCAACATCTTCCAAGAATGGAAATGAACACTTTCAAGAAATTCCTCCACCCAAATTAATCTTTATATGAAAACACTTTATGAGACTTTTGATTTCTCAAAAATCGCAAACGATTTTGATTAAAATACCACGTATTAAAGATACCTATATGACAAATAAAATGATATCTCTAATTTTCTGCGAATAGCCCGTAAAGTTCTCTCCATTCTGAATGACTTTTGCATAACTGGTAAACCGTAAGACACAGACAAAAACTTACTACACCAAAAAGTAGAAGTCGTTAATTCACACGATTTATGTCCTGTATAATTTTTTGTTGGGTTAGCCATTTCCGAGATATTCCTTGTTAGTGGTTGCAATTTTAAAATACTTAAAGCTTTTTTTCTTTCAGGACTCCTGACTATGTCAAGAAAACTGAATTCAGTCACATAGCAACCAGGTTTAAGAAGGTTTGACTGTCACTTTAGCCTGGGGTATTCCCTTATTTCTCTACTACTTAAAAGGAACTAAGTATAAAGATCATTTCTGCTAATGGTATCTCAGTTAGCATGAAGTAAATAGTAGAATAAGCTTCGTAAGAATATGTAGAGAAAGTCATGTTAATGGAACACCACTGGAATACTCTGTTCTTGGTAAAAATATGTTTTATTTTTTATTCAATGCACACAATGGCTTGGATTTTCATAGAAGATGGCTCACTGATAACTTCACTTAAGGTTTTTTAGGTTGGTAACACAGTTAAGATTATGGATAGGAAGAGTCAGACTTAAAAATTCGGTGCCAAGCCGGGATTTAAAGGACGGATCTCCTGGTCTCTAGTTCGTTGCTCTAACTATTGAGGTTGGATGCAACATGACGAAATGTTTCCCGGTAAACGACACGGTGAATTGTATACGCCTGTGGCTATTCACCCCACTTCTAAATCAGTATAAGCTGCAATAGTCAAATTTCAAACGCATGAATTAAAGATTAAAATATAAAGCATTTTGAATGGTGAAAACGGTGAAAGGCAAGGCTTATACAAACGAATCTCAGATTGAATTTTGTGCTTTAACTAAATGGATATGGCCATTTGAGTTGAAGAATAAGAATCAAAGTTTAAAGTGAAGGTGCAACATAGGTATAAGCGCAATTTTTTGGGCCGCGTGTGACCGCGTGGTTAGACCACTCGCCTCTGACCTAGGCGACCTGGTTTCCATCCCAAGCGACCACATTTGGGATTTGTGGTGGACAAAGCGGCGCAGAGTAGGGTTTTCTCCGGGTTGTCCGGTTTCCCCCGCCATCAAATCCCATTGGTATTCCATCTTCAGTGTCATCGCCTGCGATGCCATAGTAGTAAGAGCAAGCGCTAACACTATAAAAGCGTAATATAAGTAATGTGTAATTTGCACAATACATAGTATGTAAGACATTTTGGTGAAATGTAAACAAAATATTACACATAATAATTGTGATAGTTTTTCAAATAACAAAATACTAGCCTGCACGAATATTTAACTAAAAATATTTTTTATATAAGTTGAATTCAGGAATAAATAAACCATGTGAGACATTTTTAAAAAGATTCACATTTAATTTAGCAGTAAATTAGTTTACAACTATGTCATATCATCTTTTGTACTAATACTAATTATCCCAGGATTAATATTACTTTTTGAACTCTCCAGAACTCTTTTATTTTTTCAAAGTTTGGTAATTTATTTCTCTAAATTGAAGTATTATTTCAAAACCAGTTTCTTAAATGTAATTTTAGAAGTAGAATGAAATGTTTGAAATAAATTATTATTAATTGACCTAATAGTGTTGCGTCCCCGATATATGGGACGTTAGGCCCTATTCAATAGACAAACAACTGGAACAAATTTCTCTACGAAAGCAACATAACCGTAATGGCACGCGGCATGCCTGGTGAATGGGAGGTACCAAGATTAACTGTTGGTCAGGAATAGTTAATAATTAGAAGGGAGAATGGTACACACGAAAATTACTTTGTAAATTAAAACAATAACAATTACCTATACCAAGGCAACTACATTGATAGCACCTGGCGTCCAGCGTACCCTTCACCATGCGGAGACTCCCCAAAGATTGTCAACTAATTCCCTACGTTCACATTGACTGTGGCTAGATTTCTTCCGTTGCAGCACTGGGAGGACAAAACCAGACCCGTGTTTGGACGTTTCAAATTGCGTCCTAATTACCCTAACTACCTTAAACCGCCACTAACGAACTTTTCTGCAACTGTCATTACCGACAATTTCAGTGTTTTATTTTATTTATTTATTCTCTTTGTTAACCTCCGAAACAATAAATATAGTTACACGAACACCATATGCTGGAACGGTTGGTTAAACGTGAAGCTCGGGATTTAAAGTGCTTACGACTTGCTATTGGGGTATGCAACCTAAAAATAATTTGCGCTCTCCTTGTGGTTTACCAGTAAACATGAAAGTCAATGTAATTTAATTCCATGTCGGCCTGTTGCAATAGTAGTTGAGTAGTTAGAGAAACTGGACTGAACTCAGAACATCCGTGGTTCAAATCCCGGCTATGGGATTGCATTTTTAGTCTGACTACCTCTCCAATTCCTGTCCTACACATGACTAAGGTGCAAGAAACAATTAATTAACAATAAGTTAAAATAAACTTGCATCGTATGGACATTTTGATTATGGAAATGTTTTGGAAAAGTTTGCAAGAAAACAACGTTTAAATTTGGATGTGCCTATCAATAGGAACGCACCTGTTAACTTATTGCTTCAGTTTATTGGTAGTTAAAGTGCAGCAAATGGGAAAAATTATATATCTTCTTAAAGTTTCAAATGAATATTATTTTTTTTTATGAAAAATATTTTTAAAATGTTTGATACTTTTTGTTGAAATGTCACAGATGTATCAATTCATAACTTTTGTCCAATTTCACCGAACCATTCAGTTAGGTTCATTTATACCACCATATAATTTCTTACATGCAAAGTTCAAGTAGAAAATGTTACCAAAATATACTTAGCGAAAATCCGCTAAAAATATTAATGTATGAAGCTCTTCACACGGAAGATTCGCATTCGAATATTCTGATTTACTAAACAACCACTCACTCTCTTCAGTATTGTAGGGTTAGGAAGGAAAACTACTGAAGGTTGACTGAACATTTGGAAGATTTTGTTGAAGGTCAAAGGTGACACGTGTTTTTGGATCCAGAACCTCAACCTCTTCTATCTGTCTCCATTGACTTCAAAATGGTTTCTACAGAGCTAGCAAACCCTGTCTCATATATTTCAATGATTTTTATCTCATCTCATTTAGTCTTCAGCTTTTCTATCCCGCCCTTAACTGCCATTATTCTCTGCGTCTCTTCCATTTCACACATCGATTTATTTTAATCTGGTCTTTTCCATTCTTTCCTGTATGTACCCTCCGGAAACGCCGCGTTATCGTTTCTCTAACTTAGACCAGCACTTTTATTGTACAGAGTTTAATTTTGACTTTCGTATTTCTTTGTTACAAACGTTTGTGTTTTTAGAGGTGCTAAGGTCAGAGCACTCCGCGTGGAGCTAGATTTTCTTCTCTATACTTAAAATGAAATTCAGACTTCAGTATAACCTCTTTTGGCAACTTCAACTCTCATAATAGCAGTAGAACAATACAGAATTATTAAACTTATTCGGCTTCTACACAAAACTAGTGTCTAACATAGCATTATCGAGTGTCCATTTAAGAACAAATAGACCGCATAAGTGCTAGTCAACGGATGTTTACAAGGCTCGATCTAGCGGCCAAGACAAAACCAGTGCATACTATACTTTATCAAGTGGACATTAAAATTCTTATGTGATCCATTGACATGCCTTTCTTTACTATTCTGTAACAAACTATTCTTAATGAAGCTCATTCTTCTATTTCATGCCAATCAAGATAAATATCAGGAGAATTATTAGTCTTATTACTCACATTCTAATACATTGAAGGGGAATAAGGGAATACACTAGGCTGAAAAGATTGTCAAACCTTTTAAAATAATAAAAAACAACGACGAATTCCCTTCTTAGAAAAGCTGAGTAGTGCTTTTAAAATTGAAACTAATAACAAGGAATATCCCGGAAATGATTAACTTCACGAAAAAAATGAACTTGTGTATTTTAACCAAATGTGTATTGTAAGATTTTGTTCTATTTCTTACGGTTTACCAGTTTTGCACAAGTAATTCAGAATGAAGAGGTCTTCTGAGGTTATTCCCAGAAAGCTTAAGATATACACTGTGTTTCTTATGCAAATATCTTGGATATACATATTTTAATCAAAATAATTTAGCCATAGAGATAGAGGCATTTTCTTGAAAACCTTCTCCTTGGAAGATGCCGAACGCATCAAGTTTTGTATTCAACCATTTTGTTTTTGAATTATGTTGTTCAAAGACACATACGCGCCCGAGGACCTTTTTCTAAATATACCATTTTTATACAGTGGACGTGTATTTGCAATAAAATGCCAGTATCCAATTTTTTGATGCAATGGGATACCATCCCCACTTATGTACTATATACTAAGAAGGAAAAAGAAAAACATACCGTGGTTGCTAGTCCTAACACAGCACGGAACCATGTCAATTTCGATGCAGTGAATGAAGCTTCGACCTAGATTCGGATTTTCATGACGGATTTTCTGTTTTCCATTTGGTAATTGAATTATTCAGGGAACGCTTCATTACGATGCTGCCCGCTGAGTACATACATTTCTTAGCGCATTCTCTGAACTTCAGAAGTTATGCGATGACAATTTTTAAAATGGTTTATATGTGCATAGACTTAATTGCCTATACAATAAAAACGACAGAGAAAAGAAATGGCAGCCCCGAGAGTAGCTGCAATCATGGTAGAATGATGACTCTTAGAACTAACTGACACAAAAAGACGCTGTTATATCAATGCCGGACTCTTCCTGCTCTCTATCACCACTTTGCGCACTCTTCAGCATGTCCTCAGAACAAGTTGGCAACGATAATGATTCACTCTATTACACTGACGTCATCAATTTAAATTCCATCTCTGTATAGAATAATGCGAAAATATCTTCAAAATTGGAGCGGATAACTACGCAAGCAGATATGTTCCAATAGGACTGCTTTGATTTATGTGCAATGACGTAGGTAACCGTGAACATTAATTTCAGAACCTAGCGTACAAAAAAATTAAGTGTTTTTACATTCTCATTACTAAATACACCTCAGAACTAAAGGAAACGAAGAAAAATAATGCGATGGACTTTCTCTACCTATTCCACAAACAAGCTATCCTTACAGAAGATCTTTCTTTTATCTCCTTCATGCTAATCCATATAAACTTGAGCATAAACAGTCTTATTACTTGCTCTCTTGTAAGTAGAAGGGAGAAAAGGGAATGCAGTAGGCTAAACGGACAGTCAAATCCTTTCTGCTATGCGAAGCAATTGAAATTCGGTTCACTTTTTTTTTCACGGGAGTATAGCAAGAGACATAACTAAACTGGCTTTTCCGCTTGAGAAAAGTGTAAGTAGTTTAAAATTGAAACCAACAACAAGGAAAACCTCAAATTGTGAATTCTACAAAAAAAAAAAATGTATATGACATAAACAGTGTGTTTTAATGAAATATGCATGTTTTGTGTGGCAAGTTTGTCTATTTCTCACGGTTAACGAGTTATATAAAAGTCATCAAGACTAGACAGATATTTAGAGGCTATTCCCAGAAAATGCAGGATATGTATTTCGTTAGTTATGTAAATGTCTTTTCAATGTTGATTATGATGCAATCCATATAAATATCATTTTGAAAAAGTTAAAACTTTTCGAAAATGTTCAATGTAAAGGGTAGTTGGAGTGGGACATTTTCTTGAAAATATGTGTCGCATCCTAGTAACGTATTGAAGTTAAATACCAAGTTGTTTTTCGGATTTGAGCTATGCTGTCCAGAGCAACACACACACACACACGGTTTTAAAAAAAAAGTCTTTCTTGGATGAGGACTCAAAATATGTGGGAATTTGCGGTGAAGTATCTGTATGGAATTTTTATATCTGCTATGTACTTCGTACATGCGTGACGACCTGTTTTATATTCATCCCAAATAAATAGATCAATTGAATGAATATATAATCTCCCTCCTGCTGAACATACCTATAATGAATTAACTTTAATCACTAAGTAATTCTAATATGGCAGATTAGTGCAATGGATTTAAGCTCCATAAATAAAGTTTATGCTTTTTTTAGAACATGTCCACACAAGCAAATTAACCCATTAGGACTAAATAGAAATATTGATAAAATTCCCTTTCATCCTTATTTCTCATTTAAACTAAAGAAAATAATAATCTGTTGCGTTACATTGCGTGAGCTTCTCTACCCTAACCAGTTGGTCCAGCTACCGGCATTTGGCGAGTAGAGACATTCTTTTGCTCCTTAAAACGTGTTGCAGAACTAAACGGAGCTATTTCAAGTTAAAACCGGAAAGTAGGAAGCTAGTTGGGCTATCCCCTCTTACTTATTACAGAAATGGCCTTGAGATGGCTAAAACAAAATAATTTCTCGTCATTTCCCCACTGCCCGATTTTATCATGAAATAGCCCCGTTGAGTTCTGCAACTCTTTTAATGCATAAAGGAATATTTTCACCTGGAATGGTTAATATCTGCAAATCTACTGGAATCTGTTGTAACCGGCGCTTTTTTCTATCTAATCCATGCTAATATATGGAATAATGAAACTATTTCTTTAAAACATTCCGTTATAGATACAAAGTGGATACAGAAAGCAGAATCGATAATAAGTCAAGTGTAAATGTACGTTCCATCAAATCATATTCGCGTATTTGGGATACCTAACCGTGTTTCCATATCGGGTGGATTTTATAATTCTCGATTTTGCCGCTGTGTTCATGGTGACGAGGGTTCACTTCATCTCATAGATGGCAGCATAGAACTAAACCACGACTTGCAGACGTTAAAAGGGTGGAGCTTACCCAGAAATCTTCTCCTTATTTTACGTGCAAATAAATATTACACAAAAGTAATAGTTTTCCATTCCTTTCGGAGGAAGCCATGTTAATTGACCAAATAGTTTTAAATCTAGCTTCTAGAGCTTTAAAGCTATGAATTTCAAATGTTTTTATGTTTAAAACCACTTGTTTTCAAACTTTAGTTCACCTTACAGTTTTGATTAAATTAAATTGCAAGTATTACTGATAGTTCCATAAACTGTGATTGATAAAACAAAATATCAGATTTTAGATATTTAGTTCTGTATAAAATAAAGTTAATTTCATATAAACATGACAAATTTTCTTTTTTGTTCTCATGCTTAGTGTTTTATTTTTTATTTCACGAACCATGCCATATATGTAAAACCCTACACAGCAACCTGGAAAAATATGGTTGAATAAAAAATTATCCAAACCTATGTGATGTTTGGCATAACGAATTTTTTTTTTAAATAGTTGAAGAAACGGAGTATAGGCTAAATGACGACAAGCATGTATAAAATAAAAAGTACAACAAACTAAAAAACAGCACACAGTGTTTGTACTTCTATAGTGAATAAATGTATTTAATCTTTCAACATTTAGTTACAAATAAAGTAGTAAGTTCACTACTGCAAATAATTTACTCTAGGCGTAAACAGTGTACGCCATCCATGGCTCGCGCACCACTGCACGCTAACACTCCAATATCCCTCAACTCAGTACAATTTACAACAGAACATAATCCCCTGCATGGCAGTCCTTCCTCCTTTATAGCTAAAAATGACATCACAACATTTTCTGGAAACCTGTCGAAGATGCTGGACACGAATGTCGAGTGTACCAGATGTCGATGTGTCATGTTTCGAAGCCTCCTGTCACGTTGTGCCGTTGTTTACCCACGCAACTGCAATATTTCACATTCCAGCTCCACCGCCTCATACCAGAGAGAGAGAGAGAGAGCATGAGGGCGATCACATACACGAACGGCATTGTCACAATAGAGTACCTGTCTCACTGCGTTTTTAAAAAGTGTATTAAAAGACCCTGTTTCGTGTTTATAAAATTTTACAATGCACACCGTTTCTCAACATCTCTTTGAATTCCCAATTAAAGGTCAATCACTTGTGAATAACTATATACAGCTGCATAGTTTTCTAACTTTTTATTAGGCATGCATTACGTTCATTTGAGATATTCCTTCATTCTTATGTTGGGTCGAAAATTCTCACTAAATATTCAACTTTAACGACATGAGAACAAAGTGGCTAACGCTCCAGTAATTAAAAATGCTAGTCCACTTTTACAAAGAAAAAACTCGCTCATTAAACTGTGATAAAAGTTACAAGGGCACAGTAGCAGTCAATATGTACCTCAGTCAACGCAATAAAACTACAAAAGGACCAAACGAATAATTCCAGGAATGTAGAAATAGGTTGACAGTTGCAAAGAAAAACAGGTCTCATTAAACGGAGCAAAATATCCCTTTAAAGCAGAAAATGTTAAATCGTACAATTTAAGTTTTAACAGGTACACGCATAATAGAAATATATACAGTAAAATATAGAACCATATAGGGATTCCAGCATCCATGATTAAGGAGTATATTGGACTAGTAATAACTAGGAGCTTTTTACTTTTTCTACGCGTAGGTACTATGTACATAGTGTATAGAGAAGGTATTGTATTACACCTAAAATTTCGATACTAAGATGTTTCTGGAAATATATGTTTTGAGATCTCCTCAAACCAAAAGAAAGTGTTTTTAGAAAAATGTACATGTGAGTGTCTGTCTGTCTGTCGGTCTGTGTGTGTGTGTGTGTGTGTTGGCAGCATAGTTAAAAATGATAGCTACTTTAAATACCAAACTTGGTATTTAAGTTCAATATCTTCCAAGGATGCGATGCAAAGATTTTCAAGAAAATGTCCCACCCAAACTACCTTTTACGTGGATCAATTTTCTAAACTTTTGATTATGATAAAAATGGTTCTAGGATTTTAATTAAAATATTGCATATTAAAGATATTTACACGACAAATTGTATATCATGAATTTTTTTGGGAAAAGCCTCTGAAGACTTCTTTATTATCGATAAATTTTACGGAGTTTTGCCTAACTGGTAAAACATTAGAGTTATACAAAATCCTACTTAACACGAAACGTAGATCTCGTTAAAACACACAATTTACCTTATATACATTACTTTCGTGTAGTTGATCGTTTTAGAGATAGTCCTCTTTACTGATTTCAGTTTTAAAAAAAAACTTGCATTTTACATATACGGGCACTTGTCAACTCCTGGCCACTTAAAGAAATGGACTTCAATCCCATAGTTACCTCATTTTAAAACAGTTGACTTTCAGTTTAGCCTAAGGTATTCCCTTTCTTTCCTCCTACTTATAAAGAACTAAGTATTAAGATCGTTTCTGGTAATGCTTATCTCTATTAGCATAAAGTATATAGAAGAATAGGCTTATTAAAAATAATATGTTCTAGAGAGGTAGAATGATTCACATCAGCCTTTTGTTTTTTCTTTCTCTATACGCTCTATGTACATAGTGTATAGAGAAGGTATTGCACTCCACCTAAAAATCGATACCGACTTCACCGGAAATATATGTTTTAGGGTCCCCTTTAACTAAAAAGTCTGATGTGTTCCATTCACATGACTTTCTCTACTTCTGTGTAACAACGTATTGTTAATAAGCTTATTGTTCTATTCATATCGAGCTAATCGAGAAAAAATCTGATGTGTACCATTCACATGACTTTCTCCATATCCCTGCAACAAATTATTCTTAAAAAGCTTATACTTTTATTTACTTTATGCTAATCAGAAAAAAATAGCAGAAATAGTCTAATTACTCGCTTCCTTGTAAGTAGAAGCGAAATAAGGGACAACTGTAGGTTAAAGTGATAGTCAAAAGCTGGTTGCTATGTCAATGAAGTTCCTTTGGCTCTATGGATAGGAGTTGACAAGTTCCTGTATGAGAAAAGTATACGTTTTCATAGCAGAAACCAAAAATAAGGAATGTCACAAAAACGACGAACTCCACGAAAAAAATGTATATAACATAAATTGTGTATTTTAATGTGCTCTACATTTTTGTGTAGTAAATTTTTGTCCATCTCTTACGGTTTAGCAGTTATTCAAAATTGAGTAAAATTCATCTAGAATGAACTACTCTTCAGAGGCTATTCCCAGAAAATTCAAAATTAACATTTTATTTGTCAGGTAAATATGTTTAATATACAAAATTTTAATCAAAATCGTTACAGCCATTTTTGAGAAAATCAAAATCTTCGAAAAAAGTTCCATGTAAAAGGGTAGTTGGGGGTGGGGGGATTTTTTTCAAAATCTTCGTGTCACATCTCTGGAAGATATTTAACTTAAATACCATGTTTGGTATTTTACCGACTTTTCGTTTTTGAGTTATCGTGTTCACAGACACACGGACACACACACACGGACCTTTTTGTGAAATACTTTTTTTGGATATTGGGGACCCTAAAACCTATATTTCCGGTGAAATCTCGGTATCGAATTTTTTGGTGGAGTGCAATACTTTCTCTATACACCATGTACATAGTGCGTATGGAAAAAGTCAACATTTGCAGAAATAGTCTTATTACTTGTTTCCTTGTAAGTAGAAGCGAAAAATAGGAGTATTATAGGTTCAAGTGAAGTCAAAAGCTGGTTACTAGGTGACTGAAGTTCCTTTGTTTGTATGGACACCAATTAACAAATTCCTGTATGAGAAAATAGGTTTTTCAAAGCTGAAACCAAAATCAAGGAATATCTCAATTGATCAACTCCTCGAAAAAAATCATATAATGTAAATTGTGTGTTTTAATGTGCTCTACATTTTTTGTGTGGTAAGTTTTTGTCCATTTCTTACGGTCTAGCAGTTATGCAAAAGTCCTCCTGGTATAAAGTAGTCTTCAGAGGCTATTCCCAGATAATTCAAGATACACGTATCATTTGTCAGGTAAATATCTATGATATACGATATTTTAATCAAAATCGTTAAAGCCATTTTTGAGAAAACCAACATTTTTTAAAAAAGTTCCATGTAAAGGGTATTTGGGGTGGGGGATTTTCTTGGAAGATACCAAACTTAAATACCAAGAATGATATTTAGCGGTCTTCTCATTTTTGAGCTATGTTGTCCACAGACACACACACACGCACTAACACACTCGGACCTTTTTCCAAAAATTCTTTTTTTGGATTCAGGAGGACCCAAAGCGTGTATTTCCGGTGAAACCTCGGTGTCTAATTTTGGGTGGAATACAATATCTTCTCTATATACTATGTACATAGTACGTGTAGACAAAAAAAATCTGATGTGTACCATTCACATGACTTTCTCTATATCCCTGCAACAAATTATTCTTAAAAAGCTTATGCTTTTATTTACTTTATGCTAATTGAAAAATAGTCTCATTACTTGTCTTATTACTAGGTTAAAGTGACAGTCAAAAGGTGATTGCTATGTCAATGAAGTTCCTTTGTTTATATGGATAGGAGTTCACAAGTTCCTGTATGAGAAAAGTATGTTTTTCATAGCAGAAACCAAAAATAAGGAATGTCTCAAATACGACAAACTCCACGAAAAAACGTATATAACATAAATTGTGTGCTTTAATGTGCTCTACATTTTTTGTGCAGTAAGTTTTTGTCCATCTCTTACGGTTTAGCAGTTATTCAAAATTCAGTAAAATTCATCTAGAATAAACTACTCTTCAGAGGCTATTTCCAGAAAATTCCAGATACACATTTTATTTGTACGGTAAATATCTATAATATACAAACTTTTAATCAAAATCGTTAGAGCCATTTTTTGGGAAAATCAAAAATTTTCGAAAAAAGTTCCATGTAAAGGGTAGTTGGGGGTGGAGGGATTTCTCTCAAGATGTTCGTGTCGCATCCCTGGAAGATACTAAACCTAAATACCAAGTTTGGTATTTTACCGACTTTTCGTTTTTGAGTTATCGTGTTCACAGACACACGGACATATGGACACACACACACACACACACACACACACACACATACATACATACATGGACCTTTTTGTGAAAATGCTTTTTTTGGATGTTGGGGACCCTAAAACATATATTTCCGGTGAAATCTCCGTATCGAATTTTTGGGTGTTCATAGTGCGTATAGAGAAAGTAATAAAAAAGCATTTTCGGAAAAAGGACGGTGTCTGTGTGTGTCCGTGTCTGTAAACACGATAACTCAAAAACGAAAAGTCGGTAAAATACCAAACTTGGTATTTAAATTTAGTATCTTCCAGGGATGCACACGAAGATTTTGAGAAGGATCCCCCAACCCCCAACTATCCTTTACATGGAACTTTTTCGAAAAATTTGATTTTTACAAAAAATGATCTAACGATTTTCATTAAAATGTCGTATATTAAATCTATTTATCTAACAAATAAAATGTATATTTCGAATTTTCTGGGAATAGCCACTGAAGAGTACTTCATTCTGGATGAATGTTACGGAATTTTGAATAACTGTTAAACCGAAAGTTATGGACAAAACGTACTGCACGAAAAATATAGAGCACGTTAAAACACACAATTTATGTTATATACTTTTTTCGTGGAGTTGATCGTTTTTGAGACATTCTGCTTTGAAAAACTTGTACCTTTTTCATACAGGAATGTGTCAACTATGTCCATACAAACAAAGGAACTTCAGTCATTTAGCAACCAGCTTTTGACTATCACTTTAACCTATGGTAGTCCCTTATTTCGCTTCTACTTACAAGGAAGGAAGCAGTAAGACTATTTCTGATATTTTTTTCTGATTAGCATGAAGTAAATAGAAGTATAAGCTTTTTAAGATTAATTTGTTGCAGGGAAATAGAGAAAGTCATGTGAATGGTACACATCAGATTTTTAATAGTAACAGTTGAACAATTCAATGACACAGCCGGGATTTAAACACGATTGTCATGCATTACTTGCGGTTACTCAAACCATTGAGTTATTGTGACAAAATGTCGAAATGACATTCAATCTTGCAAGTGATTCATATCTTTTTTTACCCGGCAAACAACCGGTAAGTCTCTCTTTAGAGAACACTCTAATGCCGACTTACATTCGTAAGTAATTAATATTTGGGTAATGATAATATAGTCATTGCCAATCATCAAGTTATTCTATTACATTAGTAATGCTCCTTCCATATTTAAATTATACTGCGTAATGTTTTGTTATTAGAAGCACCTGAATAAGTCGCAGGATTGAATATCATACCGGAAAGTTGTCACAGTGGCTCAATGGTCAGAGCTACCGCACGCAGAGCGAGAAAACCGTATTCGAATCCCGGTTCTGGCATTGAATTTTTCAGCTCGTTCTACATCTCTGTAACCTATTATTGTTAATAAGCTTATTCTTCTATTTAATGCTAAAGCATTAGCAGAAACGGAGTTATTACTTCGTTCCTTTATAAGTAGAAGAGAAATAGAGGGACATACGAGGCTAAACCGACAGTCAAATGGTTTTTGCGAGGACAAGCGTTGACAAGTTCAGGTATGAGAAAAGTTGAAGTATTTTAAAACTGGAATCAACAACAAGAAATGTCTCCAAAACGGCCAACTCCACGAAAAAAAAGCTGATGTGTTCCATTCGCATGACTTTCTCTACATCTCTGCCACAAATTATTGTTAAAACGCTTATGCCTCTATTTAATTCAGGCTAATTGAGAAAAGATTAACAGAAATATTCTTATTACTTGCTTCCTTGTAAGCAGAAGCGAAATAATGAACTACCATTGGTTAAAGTGATACTCAAAAGCTGGTCGCTTGTGACTGAAGTTCCTTTGTTTGTATGGACAGGAGTTGACAAATTCCTGTATGAGAAAAGTATACGTTTTTTAAAGCTGAAACCAAACAGAAGGAAGATCTCAAAAACGATCAACTCCATGAAAAAATGTATATAACATAAATCGTGTGTTTTAATGTGCTCTAAATTTTTGTGGGTACGTTTTTGTCATCTCTTACGGTTTAGCAGTAATGCAAAATTCAGTAAAATTTATTCAGAATAAAGGCTATTCTCAGAGAATTCAAGATATACATATTATTTTTAAGGTAAACATCTTTACTATTGGATATTTTAATAAAAATCGTTACAGCCATTTTTAAGAAAATCAAAATTTTCAAAGAAAGATCCATTTAAATGGAGTTGGGGGTGGGAGGATTTTCTTTAAATTTTGGTGTCGCATCCTTGCAAGCTACCAAACTTGAATATCAAGTTTGGTATTTAAGGTCTTTTCGTTATAGAGTTATGCTGTCCACAGACACACACACACTCACACACAAACACACACACACACACACGCACACACACGGACCCTTTTCTATAAACTTCTTTTTTTTTTTTTTTGATTCAGAGAGACCCAAAACATGTGAAATCTCGGTATCAACTTTCTCCATACACAATGCATATAGTATTTGTAGAGAAAGTGAAAGTGTACATGACATAAATTGGGTGTAGAAATTTTTGTCTATCTCTTACGGTTTAGCAGTTAAGCAAACTTCGCCCATAATAAAAGAGGTCTTCAGAGGCAATTCCCAGAAAATTCAAGATATATATTTTATTTGGGACGTAAATGTCTTTAATGTACATACTTTTAATAAAAATCATTACAGCCATTTTAGAGAAAATCGAAAATTTTTAAACTTTTTCCATGCAAAGCGTAGTTTGTGGTGGGGGTTTTCTTGCAAATATTCGTGTCGATCCTAGGAAGATATTAAACCCAAATGCTAAGTCTGGTATTTAACTGTGTTTTTGTTTTTGAGCTGTGCTTTTCACTGACACACTGACATTTTTCTAACAATACTATTATCTAGTGTAATTTAAATTTAGGAGGAACATTAACTATATATCATAGTCGTTTGTTTGGTTCCAAGAAAATATGTCTTATGTAATGAGATACCTAACATTTAGAGTTGTCCAAATATTGGAATTTTTCAGTATTAGTTTTATTAATCTTCATTTGTTCAACATAATTTCAATTGTCAGTCTCTTTGCATACAAATTGAAAGCAGATATTACTTTTGATTGCACCAAAATTCTAAAGAATTAAATGGGAGAAAATTACGTTTAAAGTTTACATGCAGATGAAATTTAAATGACATTAGGTTTTAAAAATGGTGTATTTCGTTAAAGTTACATACAAACCGTGAGCACATTGGAAATGAGTGAAACAAAGTTGGTAGACATATTTTTGTAAACAAAAAGGAAATGTATTTGGACCGAAAATGACAAATTGAAAGCCATTTGCAGTCTCAAGGAATATTACGTCTGAAAGAAATACGCCGCTCCCCGCCGGGATTGAACCTTGACCTAGGGTACTGAGGAAATCATTACACCACAACATTGTCATATAAGCAATAAAGACGCGTAGCTTATCTAGCCCTTGTCGACAGAGGTTTCGCTGTAACCTATGAGGCTCCATTCGAGAGATACTGGGTTCGATTTCTGGAGACTACCATTCTGATTCTGAGTTTTTCCCTGGTTGGGAAAATAAATGATAAGATATAAGTTTGGTGTTAGTGCTTCAACTTGTATCAAACTTGGCCATCTTAGCAAGACATAAATAATCATGTTTTTTTCTGAGATTAATAATTTTTTTTTTATATATGTGTTGTTATTAAGTGAATAATACGGGAGCAGTTATTGTGAATTTTTATCATTACGTTTTTCTTTAAATATTTCAGGTAGGTAGAGAATTTGCAGCGTTCGGTGTTGGACAGATTGGCAGATGCTTGCCCTTGGAAAGTTCTTGGCACTTCTTTCTCTGACCCGCCTCAAGTAAGTCGAGTTCTTCCGTCAGAGGAAGCACCTCTTTGAGCAGCTTGCCATTGTGATTGGGTCATCAAGCTCGGAATCGTTGAGGGCATCAACGCATCTCTGCGACCAGCCTGCAGCCTCCTGCGGTTTCTTCATACCATATGTTTTCTTCTGGTGGTAAGCTCAAACGTTCCGCATGTGCCTCCTCCATTCCCTGGCCACATCTAGAGATGTTCTAGACAATTCAGTTCCACTATTAAAGCGCCAATGAATGGCCTAGATTAGGCAATTTCAACCAATCGCGGTCATCTGACCGAAGCGGTATAGTCGAAAAATCGTATTGCAGCTGACTTGCGTATGTTTAATCTCCTGTCTTGGTTATTGTTAGCCAACTTCATATTTGTATTTTAAATTAATTCAGTTACAATACTTAACTTAAAGTTTTATCCAGTTCATAATATATTTAGTTCAAAAATGAAGTGAAAATAATCATTATTTGTATTTTTATGATTGACATGAATGCAATAACCCGGAATAAAATAACGTTTGTTTCCATTTCGTGTAATAATTAAATCTGAAATGAAGTACTTGTTCCGTATTTCTATTGCTGCTATAAATATTTGTACATTGGGTATGGTCACGGTCGGCATATCGTAATTCAGGAGGCTGTGAAGAAAGAAAGAAAAAAAAAAAACATTAGGTAAATAAACATTGTCGAATGCGTCATCCATCATTTGAGTACTAATGTAATTATTACAATCACAATATGATAAAAATCTGCCTTCATATGTCTTATAAATTATCAATAGTCTTTTTCACTGAATTGTCTTATGAAATATAGCTCGCGGTATTACTTATGAAAACATTCTGGGGACAATGGACAATGGACAACGCAACTAAATGTGACCATTAAAGATCCGGATCGCTATATACTTTCTTGTAATACCATTTCTTGTAAAATCTAATAGATGTTACATAGATAGTGATTTCTATGTTTCTGGGGTTGAGCGAAATAGATCACAAAGGGTCACTTTATAGATGGTCTTAAATACACATACTACCGCTTTTAAAAAAAGAAGCTTCTAAAATCTATATATTCAAAACAATGAATTTAAGTAATCAGGTCATGCTCAAAATGAACATGTAAAACTGACCTCAGCTGGAATATATACATGCTGAGAAAAACAAGTTTTAGTGTTTACCCGAAAATTTAAAGTTCTTGACATGCTTTTAAAGAATAACGATTATATTCTTTTATATAAAATAAAAACCATGTGATGATAGATTCACAAAAGTATACTCACTTTCTACTCTATATGGCTTAATGATGCATATATAAACTTAATTTTTATGTACTTCAGTAATTCAGATATACCTGTGCAAAAATACATACATTACACATTTCGTTATAGGTATAAGGCAATACCAATAGTCATGTAACAACTCGGTGTATAATGACATTAACAATGCATAGTGTTTCTATGAAATCGCGAGAAATAATTGAATATCGAAAGGGGCTTAAAGGAAGAGAAGCTATTAAGCAAATCGAACAATTAATAAGTGTATACCGCAAATTCGTGATACCACAAAAAATATATTTGGAATAAATTGTATGCTTTAAGAACCAACCTTGAAAATGTTAGCACAGCTATATGCCAAATTTAATTTCGGTTACTTGCAATTTAAGCACTTGTCTCTCGACCTATGGGAATTTGAATGATAACAAATGTACTTCAAACACTAAAATGAGTGTTTCGCTAAATGCATTTTTAACGCATGCAAATGCTCAAAATGCTCCTTGCGGTGCACATTTCAAGCAATCAGCTTGATTTTTCTGCCAGAGAACTTTAGAGGCACAGTAAAAATATTGAATAAATTTTCTAAGTGAAATGGTTTATAGATGGTTGTACTAGCAAACTTAATCTGCAAAAATAATGAAAAAAGTAATAACAAATAATTTATCGTACCTTTTCCTGCATTAATTAGCTAATTAGTTAATTTGAAATCAATCCGATAATTTTTAAAGTATTATTTCTTAAATTTAAATTTAAATATGAAGTTTTGTTATACACTTTTGAAAACTGAAACAATATGAGCTTTCTTTGAATATTAGTTAAAGAAATGTTTTTTCTTAATTCTTGAGGCATTAGTTCAAAATTTCAGAATCCGTTACAGTAACAAGAGAGATAAATGGTTAAGAAACATTGCATTTGAAAACTGCATTCCTTAAAGATATATTTAATTTTGTACTTTTCATTTATATTTTAACATTTACCAGTTAGACAACTTCCTTCAAATTTTAGGCAAACTTGCAAGATTTTCACGATATTAATTTTATTTGTAAAGTGATATAATTAATTATTTATATTTAATATATGATCGCCTTCCCTGTGTGGATACCATGCTAGCCTTCAGTAAGCAATGTTGCCGGTTTAATTCTGCTGGTGTGATAGTTTTTTCGGATGTAAAACTCCTTAGCATGGCTTTTTCCGAAGGTAAGTAATTCCATTGTGCCCGTTTAATGTTTATTTGCGGTAAAACACATCTCAAAAGAGAATTTACTTGAACAAAATTCCACCACTTTAGCGTCCGCAAGTCGTGGTTTAGTCCGATAGTGCCATCTGTATGTGATGAGCTAATTTCTCGTCACAATATGCATACAGCGGCGAAATCGCGAATTAGATTTTTTGGCCAGACCGATTTTTTTTTCCAGACACGCCTCGTATATTATTTTAATAAAAATTGGTAGCCACTTTTAAAATGTAAAATTATAAAAATATTTTACGTAAAGGGCTATTTGTGAAATGGGGATTTTATTCTGGAAATCTTTGTCATATCTTTGGAAAATACGCACTAAAATGTCAACTTTATATTTATAGGATTTTCAATTTACAGTTATGTTGTTCAAACAGACACACACATGCACGTACACGGACCTTTTTCTAAAATCCCTTTTTATGGATTCAAGATTTCAAACTATTTCCGATGAGAAGTCTGCATTAAATTTTTAATTGGAAACCAACAATTCCTGCTTAATTTAATTGCTTTTTTGGTACAATAGGTGTGTAAGACATGAGTTGAATGGGTGGAGTCAGACTGAAAAATTCAATGTTATAGCCGGAATTTGAACCACGGATCTCTTAGTCCTAGCCGGTTGCTCTACCACTGAGTTAAAATGGCAACATGCCGGTACAGCATTAAATTCACGTGACTCCCACAAGTCACATGTAGGATAGGAGTTGGATAGGCAGAGCCAGACTCAAAAAATTCAACCCCATAGACGGAATTTGAACCAAGGCTCACCTAGTCTCTAGCTGGTTATTCTACCAGTGAGCTACCATTGCAACATACCGGCAAGACATTAAATTCCTCATGTGAATCACACAAGTCGGAGTAGGATAGGAGTTGCATAGTTAGAGTCAAAGTGAAAAATTCAATGCCAGAGCCAGGATTTGAACTACGGATCTCTTAGACTCTAGCCGGTTGCTCTACCACTGCTCTAACATGGCAATATACCGGCACGGAATTAAACTTCTGAACTGACTCGAGTTTCCCTGGAAAATCATAAAGTGAACTGAAATTATTTTGATATGACTTATCCCATTGACGACTTACAATGTTGTAAGTACTTTGAGTCTCGGTATTCATACTTTAGCCAACTATTAAGTCCTTTTTTGTTAATGTAATTGTTTTTCACACAAACCGTGTCTAGAAAAGTCCTCTTCTTACTTCTATATGAGCGTAATGGTGAAAATAAAATTACTTCTATTCGAATGAAGGAACGAATGTTGAAATCTTTTATCTGCGAATGGCTTAGGTAGAAATTTGCTTTAACACACTTTTGCTGGAAGTTAAGCGCTCATCAAGCAGTCTCGAGTAATTTTAAAATACACTCGCTCTGATACAAAGTCCTCCAATGATCTGGCTACGAGACGGGTCCTCTGACTCGGAATTCAGAGCAGAGATTAAAAAAAAAGGACGAAAAAAGCAAGTCTCGTGTGCGAGGAGAAGCAAAAAAAAAAGTACACCTCAATAAAAAGAACGGGTTTTCCTACTATGTGAATTGTGAATAGAAACCAAACACTGGAGCGAGTCTGGGATTGTTGTTTATTTCAGCAACGGAAGTAATTATGAGCCCCGTCACTAACAGTGAAGGTGTTTCTAAAGTGAAACTGAAAGCAGCTGTTTGCTTAAATGTCTGATTAAAAATAACAGCCACTACAAGACGTGCAGAACAAATGAAGCTGCATTAGGGAATAGAAAAAACTGTGCAAGAGTGCAAAGGAAAATTAGAAATGACTGTTAGGATGCATGAAGACCTCACTGGTGATTTTCAGAAAAGACAGGTTTTAGAAAAATATCCTCCTACGTGCATCCTTATGACTTTCTTACAAACAATTATTATACTAGCTACAAAATGAAATCTGTATAGTATGAAAAAATACTAACAATATTGTTAGGAGAACCAATATTCATGTAACACTTATAGAAACCGAATTTGATTACAGAAATAAATTTAAAAATTTTATTATTGTTACTTAAGTTTAACTAATGCAAACATGCACTCATAATATAATAACATAATTTTGCTATTTATTTTATGTATCTTAAGATCATATTAAGAATGCTTTATTTAAATTATTTTATATATTAACAGCTTTATTAATATAAGATACAATAACCTACACGAAAAATAGAAAAGGGACAGAATAATAAACACATAGGAAATGCAATCGAATTAATTTTAGTTAAATTCACTAAGAGATATATTAAATATTTAATGTATACTTGCAGTATATTTTTCATACTACACCTACAGATTCCATTTTGTAAGAAGAAAACAAATGGAATCTGTATAGTATTAAAGAATGCTAAAATTCTGTTTAAGAGAATCAATGTTTTGTGACATTTATAAAAATTAAATTTTGGACAAACTTTATTTTTTAGATACGTAAGGTCTTTTTCTCGCTCTCAATTTACTGTTTACAATAAGCTACTTCTAACGCAGGTAAAAGTAATCATTAATGAAAAGAGTACACAGATAATGTTTATTAAAAGTGCAATTAAAAT
The DNA here is from genome assembly GCA_030762935.1 of Hymenopus coronatus. Lineage (NCBI taxonomy): Eukaryota > Metazoa > Arthropoda > Insecta > Mantodea > Hymenopodidae > Hymenopus > Hymenopus coronatus. The sequence goes on from CM060894.1 coordinate 68,095,816, forward strand.
TAAATTAGATCAAGTTCTATTTTCTTTTCAAATAAAATATTTAATAAATTTTAGTTTTTAAAACAATTAGGAAAAGTAAAGTTAGGATGCATTGGATGGAATTAGAAAATGTTTTAATAAATCTTACAGCCCCTTCTGCACACAATGTATTTCTACAAAATATAATTGTTATATACATCACGCTAATTGAGATAAACATTTACAGAACAGTCTATCACTTGCTTCAAGTAGGAGGGAAATAAGGGAAAATACACCAGGATGACGCGATAGTAAACTCCTTTAAAAGCTACCACTATGTGAAACAATTGTAATTCGGTTCTTCTTGCACGGCTAGGAGTAAAACAAGAGAGACATGAAATGAAAGATAACTTCCCGTTTCAGAAAAGTGTAAGTGGATTATAATTTAAACCAATAACAAGGAATACCTCGGAAATGGTTAACTCTAAAAAAACAAGTATGGCAAATTGCGTGTTTTAAAGACATCCATATTTTTTCATTTTTTTTTTTTTAGTAAGTTCTTGTCTATCTGTTAGGATTACACAAAAGTCATCCAGAATGGAATGGCCTTGTAGGTTATTTCCAGAATTTTCACGATATAAATTTCATTCTTCCTGTTAATATCTTAAAACATATGGTAATGTAATCAAAACAGTTAGAGATATTTTTGATTAAATCTAATCTCTCTTAAAATGTTCCATGTCAAGGCTTGTTCAAAGTGGGTGTATTTTCTTGAAAATGCAGGTGCTACATGGTCTTACAAGATGATCATTTCTGGTGAATCTGGGATCTCAAACTCTTGGAATATCTGCTCAGCAACTCCTTCCATTGAGTGATAAAGATTCATCTATGTTGGCAAAATTCCACGAATTTTCCAACTGGAAGAAGGACGTCGAGTTGTTTCCCTAATAAAGAAGGACCACGTGACTCTCCCGGACAACCACCTGAACGCTAAGAAACGGTTCCGATCATTGGAGAAACGATTGGATAAGGACTTTTAATTAGGTTTATTAATTTTGGTATGAATTATTCGAACTCGTGGCAATAATTACCTTAAATCAGTTGATTTACAAACATTTTAAGACCTATTTTATATTATATATATAAAATATAAAATTACAATTAAATAATTTAACAATACTTTATTGTAATGCCTTGTAATATACAAATAGTGCCGATGGTTTGCCGACTCTCGAGCACTCAACGTGTAACTGCCCATGCGACAGCGTTTTCTAAGGCTAACAATAGCATAAATAAACAGCAAGTAGATCTCGTTGGAAATTTTATAAGCTTTTATTTGAGGATAGCTTTGTGCACTAAATTTCTCTATTTAACCCAAAATATTATTTGATCAACTGAATTTACAGCACCGCAATTGCAATGTGATGGTGACGAAAGTATCCTCATGTTCTGATGAAATCACCTTTAGCTAGTTCATGTACCACATCACCTCAAATAACAGTTAACTAAAAGGGTTTACTATTCGGGTCCCGTCATTTCTGCGCCATTTGCCGATTCCTAGAAGGATTATTGGTTATGTGTACATCTTATAACTTGCTCATTTTAAAGAATTGCAACAAAAGTATACTTATTTCTTATTTATTTATTTATTTATTTATTTATTTAAACGATGTGACCAAGGGAATGATAGTTAATACATAGGAAATATATTTGATTTTCACTGTTATCTTGCGTCATTGACTCCATAACCGCGATGAATGAGGAAGAAGAATAGAGCAGTACTACAATTAACTAAATAAATAGGTACGTACTTTAGGTGTTCGTTACCACGAAAGCATCTTTGCTTCTTTATTTTAAACGATAGGAATAAGGAAAGAACAGTTAAGACATAAACATGTATTTGAATTTCTCTGCTGCGTTGAGTCATTATCCCGATATTTACTTCATTCATTCATTTTTTGGCTTTCTAAAATTCATTAACAAGATTTAACCGGAAATACGTGTTTTAAGACGCCTTGTATCGAAGAGAACCCTTTTTAAAAAAAAGCCGTGTGCTTGTGTTTTGTGTGTGTAACATAGCCCAAAAACGAAAAAGCCCTTACTTGATATTTAAGTTCAGTATCTTCTAAGGATGCGAGACGAGAAACTCTGCCACATTTACCATGAACAAATGTGAGAATATGTACGACGTGGACAAGTAGACGTCCACGAAACAATTGCAAGAAACCTACCTACCGCATCATTTAGTCAGGAAGGCGAGACGTGGAGTGGTGAAGTGGTGTATCGTGTTTGATGGATCTGCATGCGAAAGGAATATGCCATCTCTGAATTCTACTCTGGATACAGGTCAACCTACTGGCAGAAATTCTTGCCGTTCTGCTGAGATTCCGTCTATATAGGAGACACCAGACAAGCCTTCCTACAGCTGGTGTGGACAAAAGAGAAACAGACCTCAGCGGCTTCCTATGGAGTCGCTTTGAACAGGCGAACAGCGGCAGCGATATTATCACGTATCGTTTCAAAAGGCTTCCGTTTGGACTGACCTGCAGCCCTTTCTGCTTTGTGCCATCCTGAGAGAGCTTGCAGCAGCGGAATATCCTTAAGAAGCTGCTCTCATAGACAAATACATGTACATGGAGGACTTTGCAGGAGGTGAACGAAACAGATATAATCAGCTTCTCTACCACATCATAACTCTCGTGAAACGGATTCAAATGGCAATGGGCAATTGGGTCATAGATTCGCGACAAATGAAACATATCTCGAAAAATCTGATGTGTTACAATCACATGACTTTCTCTAGCTCTTCTGCAAACTTCTTACATAAGATTCTTCTTCTTTCTGCACCTTGCTAATCGAGATAATCATTAGCAGAATGTTCATACTATTCAGTTCCTAATAACTAGAAAGAAAATTAGGGAATACACTAGGCTAAACCGATAGTCAAATGCTTTAAAATCTGTCGTTATTCGATTGTAATTACAAATCGCTTCTTTGCTTAGCCAGGGGTAGAACAAAAGAAAAACGGACAATTGCTGTCTGAGAAAATTACAAGTACTCACAATTGAAACCAAAATCAAGGAATATCTCGGACACAGTTGCCTCCATAACAAAAATGTAAAGGACATATATTGTGTGTTTTGATCAGATCAACATTTTCTATCGAGTAAGTTTTTGTCTATATCTTACCATTTATCAACTAAGCAAAATTTAGCAAAATTCATCCAGAGTAAAGAACTCTTCAGAGAATATTCCCAGAAAATTTCACATATATATTTTATTTGGTATGTAAATATCTTTAATATACGGGATTTTAATCAACATCGTTAGAGCCATTTTTTAGAAAATCAAAATTTTCGAAATATTTTCCAAGTAAACGGTAGTTGGGGGTGGGGGGATTTTCTTGAAAATCTTCGTGTCCAATCCTTGGAAGACGCCAAACTAAATACCAAGTTTAGTATTTAACGGTCTTTTCGTTTTTGAGCTATGCTGTCCACACACACACATACACACGGAACTTTTTCTGAAAATACATTTTTGGATTCAGGGGGTCATAAAACATGTATTTCCAGTGAAAGCTCGGTATCGAATTTTTGGGTGGAATACAATACTTCTTCTATACACTATGTACATAGTACGTATAGAGAAAGTAAAAATGAAGGACAAGAAATCAAACGAACTGCACAAATTTTAGGCATTGATTGGGACACGGAGTCCGACAGTTCGTTCTTCAACCACCAAGATATTACGGAGAAAAAAACAACATTTCTGCACTAAAAGACAACTACTGCAAGTATTTGATACCTTCTGGGGTTTCTAAACTATAATATATATATAATATTTGCAATATTTTAGTAAACAAAGGGACTGAAAAGTAAAATATTAATTTAAAAATCTGATGTGTACCATTCACATGACTTTCTCCATATCCCTGCAACAAATTATTCTTAAAAAGCTTATACTTTTATTTACTTTCTGCTAATCAGAAAAAAATAGCAGAAATAGTTTAACTACTCGCTTCCTTGTAAGTAGAAGCGAAATAAGCGACAACTGTAGGTTAAAGCGATGGTCAAAAGCTGTTTGCTATGTCATGAAGTTCCTTTGTCTATATGGATAGGAGTTGACAAGTTCCTGTATGAGAAAAGTATACGTTTTTCATAGCAGAAACCAAAAATAAGGAATGTCACAAAAACGACGAACTCACGAAAAAAATGTATATAACATAAATTGTGTGCTTTAATGTGCTCTACATTTTTTGTGTAGTAAGTTTTTGTCCATCTCTTACGGTTTAGCAGTTATTCAAAACTTAGTAAAATTCATTCAGAATAAACTACTCTTCAGAGGCTATTTCCAGAAAATTCAAGATATACATTTTATTTGTCAGATAAATATGTTTAATATACGAAATCTTAATCAAAATCGTTATAGCCATTTTTGAGAAAATCAAAATTTTTTAAAAAAGTTCCATGTAAAGGGTAGTTGGGGGTGGGGGGATTTTTCTCAAAATCTTCGTGTCGAAACCCTGGAAGATACTAAACTTAAATACCAAGTTTGGTATTTTACCGACTTTTCGTTTTTGAGTTATCGTGTTCACGGACACACGGACACACACACACACACACACACACACACACACACACGCGCGGACCTTTTTGTGAAAATGCTTTTTTTGGATATTGGGGACCCTAGAACATATATTTCCGGTGAAATCTCGGTATCAAATTTTTGGTAGAGTGCAATACTTTCTCTATACACTATGTACATAGTGCGTATGGAGAAAGTAAAAATTGCTACCTCACTTGTTATAATATTAAAATGTCCTAGCGCAAGCTGTTTTACTTTCTCCACACGTACAATGTACATAGTGAAAAGAGGAAGTATTGCATTTCATCCAAAAATTCGATACCGAGATTTCACCGAAAATACATGTTTTGGGACCTCCTGAATCATAAAAAAGCGTTTTTAGAAAAAGGTCCGTGTGTGTCTGTGTGTCTATGGACAGCATAGCTCAAAAACGAAAAGTTGGTATCTTCCTATGGATGTGACACGAAGACTTTTAAGAAGATTCTTCACCCCCAACTACCCTTTACATGGAACTATTTTAGAAAAGTTTAATTTTCTCAAAAATTGTTCTAACGATTTTGATTAAAATATCGTATATTAAAAATATTTACTTGATAAATAATATTATATCTTGGAGTTTTGGGAATAGCCTATGAAGACTGTATGAATTTTACGGAACGTTGCATAACTACTAAACTGTAACAGATGGACAAAAACTCATCACAAAAAATGTAGAGCACGTTAAAACACACAATTTATGCTATATATATTTTTTTTTCGTGGGGTTGATCATTTTTTAGATATTTCTTGTTTTTGGTATCAGCTTTAAAACATACTTTTCTCATTCGGGAATTTGTCAACTTCTGTCCATACAAACTTAGGAACTTTAGTCACATAGCAACCGGTTTTTGACTATCACTTTAACCCATGGTACTCCCTTATTTCGCTTCTACTTACAAGGAAGCAAGTAATAAGACTATTTCTGCTAATTTTTTTCTCGATGAGCATGAAGTAAATAGAAGCATAAGCTTTTTAACAATAATTTTTTATAGATATATAGAGAAAGTCATGTGAATGGAACACGTCACATTTTATTACTAACGGAAGCTGTAGCTCCTTCCATGTTATTGTATAAGCTGCAGAAAATGTACCCTCATTTTGTCTTCCCCTTAATCTCGCCTGCGACTGTTTTTCACATTGTCTAATCCTCTATCAGTGCAACGAAATTTATGTGAGGTGTCTAGTTACTAATAAGCCCATTGTTTTAAAAGTTACTATTATTTGGTGACAAAAAGGCGATTGATTGTTCATGTTTGATTATTGATCTTAAAAATCAAATACTAAAATTTATACATACTCAGCTACATAGTGAGCGATCATTAAAATATATTCTTTCTTATATTAAAGGAGAAGCACATCTTTGGAAACCAAGATTCTATAATAGCCGTTGGTAAGTATATACATATATTGGTGGAGCTTAAATCCACTGCAGTATGAAATGAAATGGCGTGTTATTTATGGACGCTCTTAACTGCTGTGGTTCTCAGCATCCCATTCTATATTGGACGTGAAAGACCGCTTAATTTTGCTCAGAGGCCTCTTTATCAGGCTTGAGGTTCTTTTACGTGCCGTAAATCTACGACACGGGACCAGCTACGACACGGCTTTACTTCCCTTCCAAAGGAAGTCATGCTAAGGATTTTTACGCCCGAAAAAATCCATCGTCCTCCGTCGGGTTTGAAACCGCGACCTTGGGTATATGAAGTCAGCATGGTAACCATTACACCACGGAGGGCGACCACTGCAGTATGAATTAGATCGTAAGTAAATATTTACAAATAGAAATTATATTAAGATTTAAACATAAAATCACCTCTAAATTATAACGTTACATATTTGCGATTGCGAATATATAAAACATTATAGCATTTAATAAAGTTAATTTTCGGGTGTGCAGTAAAATACCTAGACACCCACTTAGCTTACCACAAAATAATATAGAAAATTCAAGTTTCCTCATGGGTAACAGATGGGTCAAATAGTACACTTGTCGAAAACATATCTTTTCAAGTGAAAAAAACGAAAAGTATACAAATCTGTGTAATTTAAAAAAAATAAAATGAAACAAGAAATTAAGAAACTTGCCAAAACATCTAGTCCTACTTGCAGGATTTTATAAACCTAGGAATAGCATTTCATTTTTTTCCTTCGCAGGAGTTAGACGCTATTGCCTGGGGTCAGATGTTTACGAGGAGTAGACAAACTCTGAAATCAGAGAGCACCCAAAATACGTGATAAGCCTGATGTCTGCTATGCAAATAAGAAAGATGAAACATGGATGAAAAGAAAATTATGGAGCAAGTAGTGGAATGAAAGCATGGAACACCGAAGAACCTGGAGAAAACCTCCCAGCTGCAACTTTTTCCACAAGTCCCACATGCGCGGCCCTTGTATCAAACCCGGGGCGCCTTGGTGAGAGGCAAGAGGTCTAAGCACTCAGATAAGTATTTAAGAGGACTTCGAAGTGCTACAGTCGTTTTTCTAAAATATTAGAGAAAAAAAGAGAGAGAGAGAGAGAGAGAGAGAGAGAGAGAGAGAGAGAGAGAGAGCTTTGGTTTTTTGCAACAAAAGAAGTGCCTGTACCAAGTTACACTACAGTATGTCACGTCATTTTGAATCTATTAATTAATGTATATAAATTTTATTAGCAAATTTCAAAATCCAGCTGCTTAGACAGATATAGTACCCAACGTGTCATTCTTTAAAACTGTATTCCTTAATATCTTTATAAACTATATTATTCTAATTTCTACATATTTGATAGTTTTAAAATAAATATTTTATAATACAAAGAAAAAAACTGAGAAAAAGCACATTATGAATATGTTAATTATTTTTACTTTCTCTACACGTGCTATGTACATAGTGTATAGAGAACGTATTGTAATGCACCCAAAAATTCGATACCGAGGTTTCACCGGAAATGCATGTTGTTTAGGGTACCTCTGAATCAAAAAAAAAAACAAAAAAAAAACACATTTTTAGAGAAATATGTGTGTGTGTGTGTGTGTGTGTGTGAGGGCAGCATAGCTCAAAAACGAAAAGACCGTTAAATACCAAACTTAGTATATAAGTTCACTATCTTCCAAGGATACGACACGAAGATATTCAAGAAAACCTCCCCACGCCCAACTACTCTTTACATGAACTTTTTTAGAAAATTGAGTTTTTCAAAAATGGGACTAACGATTTTGTTTAAAATATCATATATTAAAGATATTTACACGACAAATAAAATATATATCTTGAATTATATGGGAATATCCTCTGAAGACTACTTTATTCTGGATGAACCTTATGCAATTTTTAATAACTGCTAAACCGTATGAGGTTCACCAAAACTTACCACACAAGAAGTGTAGAGTACGTTAAACTTTGTTTTGTGGAGTTGATTGTTTTTTAGATATTGTTTTTGGTTTCAGCTTTAAAATACTTATACTTCTGTCATACAGGAATTTGTTACTTCTGTCCATACAAACAAAGGAACTTCACTCACATAGCAACCAGCTTCTGACTATAACTTTAACCTATGTTACTTCCTTATTTTGCTTCCAGTTATAAGACTATTTATGCTAATCTCTTAGGGCATATCAGTTATGCAAAATTCCATAAAATTCATCCAGTATTAAGTAGCCTTCCGAGGCTATTCCCAGAAAATTCAAGATATACATATTATTTTCAGGTAAATATATTTAATATACTATATTTTAATCAAAACTGTTAGACATTTTTGAGAAAATCAAAATTTTCGAAATTTTTTCCTCGTAAAGGATAGTTGGTAGTGGGAGCATTTTCTTGAAAATAGTGTTGTGAGGTGGAAGTATTATATTCCACCCAAAACTTCGATACCGAGATTTCACCGACAACACATGTTTTAGGACCCCTTGAATACAAAAAAAAAAAAACAAACATTTTTTTTAAAAAGTTCCGTGTGTATGTCTGGGGACAGCATAGCTCAAAAACCAAAAGACACATATGTAATTAACTATAACAGTCTTGAAATAGATACGTATTTATATTTCTAACAACTTCAGAGAAAATTTTGATGTATTAATGTTGTCAAAAATAAGCAAAAAATTTTGTTAAGTAACTTTACTGCATTAAGTAGTTCATTTTAATATATAATAATAGTATGGAAAAATAAATATCCTGCGTGTTTATATCATTCTGTTTATTATTCCTGTATAATCCCTCTATAAACTTTTAAACATTTTATTCTTTATTTAGTTTTCTTTAATGTCCAGTTTCAGAAGCAGCTTTTATTTCACATTAATATCCTCTGAGACTTTGAAGAATACATTTCTATCGCACAACAAACTTCATATGTGTTAGTATAATCGAACATGAGTGTTTTCATCCAAAATGTATTGAAACATAGCTGCTTATGTTGAGATTATGTTGAGAACACTATATTCTCACAGAGCTCATTTTCTTGGAATGCGGTCGCCCTAAGTTTGCGCACACAACCTCACATAACTCTTTATGCTGTGCCGTACAATCTGCCACGCAGGCATTGAATTAACCTTGACATCCTTGCTATAATGTCCTGATGATCATCGGAGAATCGATTCTTGCCTCAAGCTAGTAGTGCGAAGAAAAAGAAAGAGATTTTGAAAGTCATAATATTACGCTTAATGTTATTTGCCGATATAACCCTAGATTCAAAAATCCCCGGAATTGTTTATTCTCCCTTTAACGTACACGAAAGTAAAGGGTTGGCAACTTCCTTGACGACACTTCAATTGTCATGCTAATAATGATTATTGTCTTTGCTTGGTTAATACTTTCTCTAAACCTACTATGTACATAGTGTATAGAGAAGGTATTGCACCCAAAAATTCGATACCAAGATTTCACCGGAAATATATGCTTTAGGGTCTCCTTTAACTAAAAAAAGCATTTTTGGAAAAAGGTCCGTGTGTGTGTCTGTGAACACGATAACTCGAAAACGAAAAGTCGGTAATATACTAAAGTTGGTATTTAAGTTTAGTATCTTCCAGGGATGCTAAACGAAGATTCTTATAAAAAATCCCCCCACCCAAAATTACCTTTTACATGGAACGTTTTTCGAATTTTTTTTCTTCAAAAATGGCTTAAACGATTTTGATTACAATATCGTATATTAAAGCTATTTAGCTAACAAATAAAATGTATATTTCGAATTTTCTGGGAATAGCCCCTGAAGAGCACTTTATTCTGGATGCATTTTACGGAATTTTGAATAACTGCTAAACCATAAGTGATGGACAAAAATTTACTACATAAAAAATGTAGAGCACGTTAAATTTATGTTATATACATTTTTTCGTGGAATTCATCGTTTTTGAGGCATTCCTTGTTTTTGGTTTCTGCTTTGAAAGTGTATACTTTTCTCATATAAGAATTTGTCAACTCCTATCCATACAAACAAAGCAACTTCAGTCACATAGCAACCAGCTTTACAAGGAAGCAAGTAATAAGGCTATTTATGATATTTTTTCTGATTAACATAAAGTAAATAGAAGTATGAGCTTTTAAGAACAATTTGTGAATGGTACACATCAGATTTTTACTTTTTGTAGTGTATGCATGTTTGTTTATCGCATTTCATAGTGTCGGCAACGGAGCACGTTCGCACTTAAAGTTTTGTGTTTTCTTAAACAAATCTGCTTCTGAGACATTGAGAATGATGGAAGTACTTATGGTGAAGCAGCGGTGAAGGAAGCTCAGGTATGTGAATGGCATAAACGTTTCAGTCAAGATTTTCGAGCGTTGAAAAAAATATTGTACATGCAACAAGAGCACTATGATAAGTATCTGAAGAGGCTTCCAGCAGTGCTTCCCGTCTCTTTACTCACGGTGAAGAAGTGTATCATTGCGGAAGGGAACTATTTTGAAGTAAATGTGTTAATTGTCTTATAGTAATTTGTTTCTGCATTATTTATATATTTCGGGAACTTTTGATTGTTTTATATATAACAACTCATTCAAAACATTAAACATTATTTTATTAACAGCGTACATGTTGGCGATTCCAATTAAAACTAAAATACAATTAAACATAGGTGTACGTAAATTACATAACATGAGAATAAAATGAAACTATCACTCAGTTTATACAAGCATTGTAACGAATAAAATGTACAAAATAAATTTAAAAGTGTTTGCACTCGTAAATCAACAAGTAATTACTTGGTTAATTGATGTTACCTATCATACTGAATAAATGTTTGCGCTAAACACATTTCCAAATTGATCTCTTCCATTCAGTTCGCTTCTGTGTATCCAAATTGAATCACGTTTGATTAAAATCTATGGTTTGTGTAATAGATATTCATTAATAATTTCTGGAAAAAATTTAAAATGTTTCACTTACCCTACTGACAATTTGCATGCACTCAGTCATATACTTTCCTGCGTGGAAAATTGATGCTTAAATTTTACAGTAATTGAGATGAGTTTTAATTTTAGTCAAATTAGAAAGGAAATCTGAATCACATGAACAGTAGACGAAAATGCCCTAAAATTTACAACCTGAGTCTAATGATGGAGAACTCTGGGTAAAGATGAAAAGTCTATAATCAGTGCCAATCACAGATTTATACCAATTATAATTGAAACCATCTCAGCTAACGATTTTGGTAACTGAGATGAGGATAAAGAAGAGGAAAAAGTTTTAGCTGGTAGGAATGTGAATGACACTTCATATATATATAATTTACCACGTACTGAGACAATAGGGGTTGTATCACGGAATTAAAAGGTATTTATAAAGGAGATATCCATCATATTAAGAAGGGACAAATATGCATTGCAAATGGCCAGGGATGAAATGTATGTCACATCGAAAAGTGCAAACTCGGAGTTTATCAAGGTGCGAATGTGCCCAGTATACAGTTTGAGAAATAGCGCAGGTAGAAAGGTACCGTTACGGGCGGGATAATGAACCTAAGAGAGTAGGAGGTCCATTGCTCGAAGGTGGTGGGGCGGATTTCGTAAGGGTGGATGGATGCTTACGGGTTTGAATTTTCCTCTGTATAAGAAGTTGGTAGCTCTTGCTGTTGGCGAAACTGTAATTAAGTATTTGCGCCAGACTTAATTGTTGGTGCCGTTACAAGGTTATTATCGGCAGCGAATTATTTGTTGTGCACAGCTTAGCCACGTTTTCTATTAATTCGGCTAGCTTCAGTCGGTGAGTACGAGTATCTTAACCTCCATGCTTGGATAGTAGGATGTAATAATAAATAAAGTTTAATTTAAAAGATTTCTTGATATATGAGCTTTTATTTCTTAACTTTTCGAAACAATGTGGTGAATTATGCACGCTCTTTGAACAGAATCTCTTTTCTAGAAAACTGTGCCAAATACATTCTAATGTGTACTTATAATATATTCCTTGTTGATTATTAGCACAATGCTATATTTCTGACTGAATAGCCATAAAAATGGATTCGATTTGCGAGATGATTTCTTGTCGACCGTATCCCTGGCGTCTCTCTTATTCACTGCGTTCCGGAAAATTATTAAAATTGTTACATATATACAACAGTTGAAGAGCAATGTTTTATACGTCGTAATCTGTCCGTCTCCATGAGAACGGCAGATTTTCCATTCTGCATTTCGTGAAATACAAATTCACATCCTTAATAATTGAAAAGCAATGCATTTGTGTAATTTACATGGAAATGTTCTTATAAATAGCTAACATTTCATAAACAAATATTTGTGTAACTCTTTTCTTATGCTTTGTTACCGGTATAAACAATTTACGCCTTCCGGTATTTCGTTCACTTTTATGATTCTTCTTCTTCTTCTTTTCTCATATTACCATTTTTAATTTTTTATAATAAATATGCTTTTCTAAATACAATTTCTTATGTGTACATTATACAATATAGTGTGTTGTATTCGTTACATAGCTTTCGCTATGTTATTTTTGCAAAAGCACGCCATTTAAGGCTATATTCGTGCGTATCGTGAGGCGATGACGTCACGCTGCCATTTTTATACATCTAATTCTTTGGCTTACATTGCAAAACATACTGTTTTATTATTTTATAACACTCTTTTAGAGCAGTATTGTTCCATTTTCTGTTGACTTGATTTACTTAGCATTAAATCATGCATCAGTAGGCATGGCTAAAGGAAATGCAACGGATGCGGGACGCGACTTCACTTGCTATGGGAAACGCGATCAGCTAAGACGTGCTATCTGATTCAGCGATGGAAACGAACGGGAAATGTATGACCATTATAGATGCAGTGTTACTTAATATACTGTAATAAAGTCAAAAATAATAAGGGATAGTAGGCGCGGTCGCGTATTTAGTAGGTGAAAGAGGGGAGAACTTAGGAAGAATACGTATGTTCGAGGCAGAAAATATTGAAGAAAATGAATAAATGAGTTCAAAAGTAATCGTGAACTCAAAGGAAACTACTTTAAAGACCACCACTGATATATCCTCAGCTAAGTCGTTCACACTTCCACATCATTTTTTAATCTCATGAACCATCACGCGGGATTCAAACCTGGAACCCCTTTAAAGCCACTTGCTATGCCAACCGCCGCAAACAGAAGTGGAGAACATACTCCATTATCAGGAGATTGTAAATCCAAATTTAATACACAGGTGACAACTAATACAAAGAAAGAAACAAATAAAATAATAATTGTATATAAGAAATTCAGTGTTTCAGGATATACATATCTGAATAGCACAGTTCTCAAATGGCTTACCTCAGACGTGTTTTAAGCAAGCATCGGCTTAACTTTTCAGGAATTACTCCACTAAACCAACTGTTTACATGGTGATTTTTTTTTTTTTATTTTCTCCAGACATACTAAGCACATGCTAGTTAAAGTATTGTTTCCACCCAAACGTTCCATGTCGATATTTTACAGCAAATATATCTTTTGTGGTCCTTTAAGTCCAAAAAATCAATTTTAGAAAAAGGTTCATGTATGTGTGTATGTATTCAGCTCAGACCGTTAAAAACCAAACCAGCTACTTAAGTTTAGTCTTCCAAGGACACGAAGAGCTTTAAGATAATCGCCCCAACCCAAACTATCCTGAAAATGGAAAGTGTTTAAAATTTTTGTGTTTCCAAAAAATCCTATAACAAATCTGCTTAAAATGCGTGAAATAGGCTGATACTTATAAGACAAAAGCTGTATACATATTGCGTGTTTTGGCTTCAACTGTAAACTACGTAAAGATTTAGCCTAGTGTATTCTTTTATGTCCATTTTGTTTAGAAGGAAGCAAGTAAAAAGACAACTTCTGTTAATGTTTGTCTTGATTAACATGGTGTAGATAAATGAATAATCTTTTGTAAAATATTTTGTTTACCGAGCAGGTAGAGAAAGTCATATTATCGGAATTCTTCAGGTTTTTTTACTTTATTAAATATTTTAGGCAGCATCATGGCTGAGTGGTTAAACCGCTACCTTCCATCTGGGCGGCCGGGTTCGATCCCAAGCGTCCGGATGTGTGACTTGTGGTAGAGGAAACGGCATTTGGGCTGCTTTTTTTCGGGTCCTCTGGTTTTCCCTGCCACTCATTCCACCAAGTGCTCCATCACCTTTCCTATCATCCATTTCGTTACATTTCATATCATCCACTTCCTCATCCTCACTATGGTCCAACACTCGTTCCAGGTTCTTCATTCTGTGGTTCGTGCCGTTGGCTCCCAGACAGGCTTCTGACCCCTAGGCATCCGCTTGTAAGACCTAGGGGTATCACTCTTACATAAGGGGAGGGTAGGCTAACTACGAGGAATAAAATAATCTAATTGCATTTACTTTAATAACATTAGTTTGAAATAGACGACCTGATGAATAAAACGTGTACTTCATTTAAGTAAACTTGGAAAAGTATAAGGACAGACAAAATCAAATGTTTCATCGCACCGACTTAGAAATACATAATCATAACAACCTCGTCAATGATCAGTGTTTTTCTTGAATACCTGCAACTCTGGTCAATTTTATTGTATTTTCGTAACGAGTGGTTGCATAGATGGGCATATACTACATGATGTAACCAATCTTCTGCATTCAGTCTTGCAGTCCAGAGTGCACAATGTGGATCTTGTAACTATCTCTTAGATTATAACATTTTCTTTCGTTTTAAAACAGAAAACCATGAAAACCTAGTGAAAAAGAGAGCAAATGAAAAAGTTTATAAACATTTCTATCCAATTTATCGAGAATAGCAACAGAAATATCTATTGAATTAATGAATTAATTAATAAAATTAAATAGAATTAAGTATAAACAGATTTAAATAAAATAAAAATACTGAATTAAGGAAGACCAAGGGGAATTTATTCACAAAAATTATAGGAAGAAATATAAAATAATATTCAAGAGAATTTTAAGAAATAACACTCTACAAAATATAATATACAATGAAAACTTTAAAAACCGGAAAAGCGCCAGGTGCAGACACCATAAGCACAGAACGGATAAAATCAGCACTGATAGTACTTGAAATGAACAACCACTTAAAGGAGAACTCGTCAGAAATCTTTCAAAATACATACATGTATACATGCATGTACATAAATACAGATATAATTGTGGATAATGATGTCTGAGATGAGCCCGAAGTCATATATCGCATCAATCCTATGAATCCTTATGAATCGTCGAAGTCCTAAATAGCGCCTGGCATGTGATTCTAAAATAAACCCGGAGTTACAGATATGCAGAAAGGTCATGAGCTAACGCTGTTAATTTTTTGAAACGTGTATATTATTTTCATATTATCGTGGCACAGGGAGACAAATCAATGACGAAGATAAGCCTGGAATACCACATTACTGAAATTTCACCTCGTTATCTAATATAATATCATATTCTGTAAATGATGTATAATAATGGTGATGATAGTAATGAACCAGGGTCCGTACTTCACAAAAATTGTATGAATGTTCACCATTCATATTTTTGAGACTTAGTGGAATCTATACACTTTATTGTGAAAATGGGTGATCAGTCATGTTGCAGATGACCGAGAATTCATATAAAAGCAATCTCGTGAATCCCTCTTATTCATTATCTGAAAGCTATTCATACCTTTCCGCACGTTTTACTGCCTATATCTGGATGGGTTCGGAGTCATACATCTTATGAATTCTCACTACTCATTCTCTGAGAACCCGTTCATTTTATGCCTTTTATTGCAATAGTTGGTGGTCTACAATAGCGAAGATGAGCCTTTACTCCTAAATCAAAGTAATCTCATAAATCCCAATCATCATACTTCATACCAATCCTGTGAATCCCCACAATTCATATTGAGAGAACACGTATAAGTTGTACTTACATACTTTTTATTGCAGCTGTAACGGAGATGGGCCTGGAGTCTTGCATCAACGCAAAATATTAAACCTCATTTCCCAAATCTCCATTATTCATTCCCTGAGAACATGCAATTGTATTGACCAGTAATAAGGAATATGATCCTGAAGTCATCAAAACAGCAACCTGTAAACCTCAATCATTCGTTCTCCTAAATCTTGTTCATTCATCAGATTAAGTTAAGTGGAGAACAGTCATTAAAATTAAAACGGAAAATGGAACGTTTTCTCTATCGCGGGTGAGAAGGAAAATCTGACACAGTTACAGACTCTAAATAAGCAGTTTTAACGCGATATCATGCATCATAAAAACACTAAAAGTGTATTATGTTGTGTCAACTCCATGCATAAAATAAATTCTCTCTTGGGATCCGTGCTTCAGTTAAAAAAGGAAAACACTTGCTTTGAAGCATCCCTGTGCTCCATCCTTAATTTGAATTAAAACAATTCAACCTTTAGCGTCAGAGTTCTCATTGGAGAGGGATGTATAGGATTTAAAGGAAGAGTAGAGGGTAATAATGGGAGAGACGAGGGGAGTGTCTCGGCTAATTTGAATGTATGTCGGCGGCTACTGGGGAGGAAATATAACTTTTTGTGACGTCATCTCTCATCCTTGCTAAGTGAGACCGTATATATGAAAGGACCGGCTTCACCTAATGGAAACTGAGCGAGTTTGATACCTTTACTCAACTTCATAAGAAACTTATATTTCACATATAAAATCTGATGTGTTACATTCACATGACTTTCTCTACATCTTGTAACAGATTATTTAAACAAAACATTTAAAGCCTAGTTGCCATGTGGTTGAAATCCGTTTCTTTGCAATGCTAGGAGTTGACAAATTCCCATATGGAAAAACTTTAAGTATTTTGAAACTGAAACCAATAGGAAGGGATATTACAAAAATGGCCAACTCCACGAAAAAGTTTGACATAAATTGTGGGTTTTATTATGAGATATAGATTTTTTGTGCAGTAGATTTTGTCTGGTTACGGTTTGCAAAATACAGTAAAATTCGTCAAGAATAAAGGGGTCTTCAGAAGCTATTCCCAGAAAATTAAAGATAAAAATTTTATTTGCCATGTATATAACTGTAATATGCGACATATTAATCAAAATCGTTAGCCATTTTTGAGAACACCAACATTTTCGAACATTTTTCATGTAAAGGGTAGTTTGGGGTGGGGGATTTTATCCAAAACCGTCGTGTCGCATCCTAGGAAGATACTAAATGTAGATACCAAATTTGGTATTTTACCGGCTTTCCATTTTTTGAGTTATGTTCACAGATGTATGGATCTTTTTCTAAAAATGCTTTTCTGTGAATACAGGGGATCCTAAAACGTGTATTTCCGGTGAAATCTCGATATCAAATTTTAGGGTGAAGTACATTACCTTCTCTACCTATGTTCAATGTAGAGAAAGTAACAGTGTTATAAATTTCCGTGCTGCAATTGGTAGTGAATAATCCTTCGCTGAGTACTCGAGAGATCGCGCGATAATTTCATGCTGGCCATGTCACGATCTGGAGAATTTTGCAGGAAATGCTATTGTATCCATATCAGCTTGAGAGAGTCCATGCTCTTACACCCGGTGACTATCCACTCCGAGTGAACCTCTGTAATTGGTATTTGAACAACTGCATACTCCTCCAACTAGAGTTTGTAAGTCGTGTATTTTTCAGCGATGAAGCATGCTTCACACTTGAGAGGATATTCAATTACCGCAATTCTTATGTATGGTGTTTCGAAAACCCCCAAGCCACGATTGTACAATCACATCAACAGCGATTTAGTGTCAATGTCTGGGCAGGGATTGTAGATGATTTCCTTGTGGGACCATATATTTTGCCCAATCGACTGAACGCCAAAAATTATTTACTGTTTCTTTAACATGTTCTGTCTGAGTTACTACATTCGCTTCCTCTCAACAAGAATGAACATGTGGTTTCAGCATGATGGGGCACCAGTTCATTTTGGGAATCACATACGCAACCATCTGACAGTTGGCCGTCGTTGCTTAGATCGAGATGGACCCATTGCCTAGCCACCACGCTCTGCCGATTTGAAGCCAATTTTTTTTTTTTTTTTTTTTTTTTTTGTGAGGCCACATGAACATAATGGTTTATGAAGCTGCTGTTGACACGGAGGAAATCCTTGTAGCGCGAATTGCGCTGAAATCGGGGAAACCCCTGGCATCTTTGGAAAGGTAAGACAAGGTATGGCACGGCGATGCACTACTTGTCTTGAAGTCAATGGGCGTGTGTTCCAGCAATTGGACCAATTGTCTGGTTTTTTTCAGTTGGGTGAGTGTTTAACTTTCGATTTTTTTCGTTATGTTTAGTTTCTTCTTGCCTGCACAATAAACACACAAATGTATGTAAAACTGAATGGCTTATTATTTGCACAAGCCCACTTACGTCCGCTCTAACTAATATCCTTCTTGTACTGAAATGAAGTGCCGCAGCCCATAGGTTCCTTAACCGAAATGCTTAGAAGAATGGTATCTATCTGCTCCCAAAGTTCGTCGGTCTAATTTAGAAACATCCTGTATATACCACAACATACATTCTCTGTGTGCCGGGGTAGCTCAGCATTTTCGTTAAAAACATTTTAGCAATTGTGATATGATTCCCGGCTATACGATGCAGATCATAAGTAAGTCCTCCCAAGCCTTTATCTCTAACTTACGTGGAGATCCCCAAAACTCAAAGGTAAAAGCGGTAGGTTCTCTAATTTCTCCCCATTACATACCATCGGAAGTACATGTTGAGGGCCTACAACTTAAAAATAGTGATTCCGTCATCGCTTGGTGGAATGAGATAACTCCGAAGGTCAGAGATCTTCTCCTCATCCGATTAGTTCTTTGCTGTCATCTTTCATCGCTCCACAGTCTGTGTTCTAGTGTTCGGCAAATTACTCTCGAACCCAGAGGTTCCGGGTTTACTTCCCAACAGAAAAGTAGGAATTTTTTCTTGCACTGAAATGCCGAAGTAGATCCCAATTGTAAATGGGACCTTACCTGTTATAAAGAAAAACAACATTGAAAAAGATAATAACTATTCATAGCTGAAAGTCGGGAGCTAAAAGAGACTTGTTCGTTGATCAGATAGATCATTTAGTTGTTTCTGTTCTAGATAATATACTAAATGATAATTTAAAATTAATAGTTCATAACAGAATCTTCTAACCATTCCAGACATAAATTTCGGCTATCACAATTATACAGTTTATTCACTCCGCGCTTAATTAACTATCCGCCACGATTAATTAGCTATTCCGATACTTAAACCCTGTCACACACTTTGCACGCGCGTTCATGTCCCGTCTGCACATAGCTTCGCCGTCACTGACTTGCAGAAAATACGTATTGTTCTGATTTTTCATCCCTGTTTATACGAATTTTTAGATTCCTTACGTTTATACTCTAGTTTTACAGGATTGCTAGATTTTTCACGCTAATAGTGTCATCTTTCACCGCGTACCGTAT
Source organism: Hymenopus coronatus (assembly GCA_030762935.1). Taxonomy (NCBI): domain Eukaryota; kingdom Metazoa; phylum Arthropoda; class Insecta; order Mantodea; family Hymenopodidae; genus Hymenopus; species Hymenopus coronatus. The sequence goes on from CM060894.1 coordinate 68,115,231, forward strand.
TTCCATCACTGGATTTATCTATTTTATTTGGTCATGTGATTTTCTCCGTCACTTCGCGCGAGTTCTTCAGCCTATGTGACTCTCTAATTCACCCTAACGGGACCTGATTTTACAAAACGTGTTTCCTTCTTCTCCCTCATTGGTGAACAAAGAACTGGGTGCCTAAGTATCATCAAAATGCGGATTCAGAGTGATCTTGCTTTCTAGCCTCTGTTACCAAATCCAGCCATTCTTAACTACAAACACATTGCAATAACTTATAATTTATCACAATATCTCCCAGACTTTATCCTTACGTTGTGTACACAGAGAAAGAATTCTGCGTTCCTTCCTCTAAGCATTGCCTGCTGTTCAACAACAAACGATCGCAATGGGATATTTTACAGGGCCTAGTGTACATATATCTCTTCTATGTATTTTGCCGTGCCGCGTTACACATCATGCATGACCTTGATAATTTTACTTTCCTAACGCATTTTTTTCAATTAATACTCAATCAGATATCACTAATTTAATGTGCGGTGTTATATCATGTCACTCTCCAACTCCTGTCCTATACACGACTGATGCGAAAGAAATAATTCACAACGCAATGGTATGTTCAGCTAAACGCTACATCGAAAAGGATAAACCGTGAATCCACGGGTGAGGGCAAGTATATCAGCTAGTGTAATATATAGAATATGTTTGGAAGTTGAGAGTATAGGCCATCAATTTCTAATATTACATCCACCTTTAATCAAGCTTTAAAAACAACGGATAGTGTTACTCGTCAGTTTTCTCTGCGGAAAATGCATGCCACGATTTCCATTTAGTTTTAATATACATTTCTTTTTTCAATTTACGGCGTTTTCCATTACATGTGAAGTTCCCAGAAATAAACTATGAGCTATTTGTATTCCTTAGTGATTTTCATTTATGTAGGGATACACAAACAATGGCCCTTTTCTCCAAATCGCAAGAGTGTTTACCCTCCCTAATGTTTTTGGATAACTAACTTTTGACTCCATTCAACAGGTCTCAGTTCTCTGTTAATGGTAAGAGAAGCACTTCAGAGACACTAATCATAACGAACATTTAATCAATCTAATGAAGCGGAATTACAGATACCGCCTCTAAGAAAATGTTTCCTATAATTCGTGCACAGTAACGGCTAAACTAATACAAAACTATTGGCCTTCAATAGCAGGCATGTACAAATTAAAGAAAGAAAAAGTAAGGCGCGGTAATTCATTCCACTCCGTGAGAAGTATTGGAACATTCCGAAATGTTTGTAAACTTAAAACGTTCTTCACCTTTATCAAATTTTGTCTTTAAAGTAAGAGAAATTGAAGGACAGAAAGAAAAGAACGACTACTTTAAAGAATAAAAATAATAAATAAACTTATTGGACATAAACTGTTATGAGAAGATATACATTTTTTGTGTGGTAATATTTTGTGTATCTGTTATGGTTTACCAGTTATACAAATCTCATCCACATTGAAGAGGTTTTAAGATGCTATTCACAGAAATTTTAAGATACACATTTTATTTGTGATGATAATATCATAAACATATAATATTTTGATAAAAATACATAGACCTATCTTTGTGAAAATCAAAATTTACGAAAAATTTTCCATGTAAAGGAATATATTGATGAGGGAGATTTTCTATAGAACCTTCGTGTGGTAACATGGAAAGAAGCTGAAAATAGATACTAAGTTTGATATTTAGCGGGCTTTTCGTTTTTGAGTTATGCTGCTTACAGACAGACATACACACAACAAATCCCTGTACGTATATTTGACAGTATGCGTGACTGACAACATTTCTCCTCCTTGACTGGATTCAAAGGATACACTTTGTCACTGGAGTGCTTCGGAAGAGTTAATATGGAAATACTATTTTAGAGGAAGGAATGAATCATTTGCAGAATTTGACAGGTGAGGGTGGGTGTTAAATTCAAAGTGGCTACGAAATTTACATACAAGCTTTGGTCAGGCACAGGGAGACACCTGTTAAAGTTATTTCAGCCATCGAACGGAAATAACAAAGTCAACATTACGAAAATACAAATGAAGTGTATTCAAAGAAAAAACACAAAAATGCCTTTATATAGGTCATTATTTTTAGGTTTTTATTACATTATATTTTTACTCCAAAATTACTGAAAAGTTGTCTTAAGGTTTGACATTTGTAAAATATATAGTATGCTAGATATCTTGTTACAATAATTTTTATTATTACACACAATATTTTACTTTGTTTCAAAATTTACCTTGCATGATTCTTTAAATAATAATTTTACTTTTACAATTAATTACTGTATAAATGCTTTATAAATACACTATTTATAAAAATTTACGGTTAAAACTAGAACATTGGTTTGAAGGCTAAGGTTTTAGGAAACTGAAACAAATACCGAACACTTTTTTCGTGTTGCTCCTTCTCACTCACTCACTCACTCTCTCTCTCTCTCTCTCTCTCTCTCTCTCTGTCTTTATTTGTATGTTTGAAATCTTGCCAGTGCGTTTACAATCTGCACAAATTATGGAATTTCAGTGCATTAGAGAACAAGCAAATGTCTACCACTCACTTTAAATTCGGAATTTTAAGGGAGAGAACCAAGTGAAAGTCCCCAAGGAAATGGAAGGCCAGTGTAAGATTCGGATAAGTTACGCCGAACGCCTGCTCCACATGTATGCAAATAGATTGGAAAAGTCGGGAATGCGTTCTTTTCAATCAGAAGCATTTCTTCGCTTCTAAACATCTGGGTTCACCTTTAAACCGGAGAGTTTAGCTAAAGCAAGTTGGTAACCGGGTCAGAAACTTAACTGTCCAATATCTCTTCTCTACTACTGTTAGCTCAGCACAGATTAAAACCATACGTTATGATATCCCGTCACACAGCAAGCAAATACACTCCGCCTAAATGTTGCGCACATTCCTACACATTTTGATACGTTGCTGTAAAAAGTGTCACATATGTAAGCTTCACTTCAAGAATGTTTTTAATTTATTTTAAGAATACTCATTAGTGAAATAGCTAACTATCATTATATATAAATATATAATAAATATAATATAAATAAAAATATATAATATATAGCCCAGGTGGCTCAACTGCAGCGCATTTGACGTGGAGATATCCCTTTGTACGTTAAAAGAGTTGCAGAATTGAACGGGGCTATTTCAATTAAAAACCCACCAGTGAGGTACCATCGAAAGTGACATACGCTTTAAATGCCTTGCTATCAGCAGAGACTGTGAGAACATCGCGATCCTTGCGAGGAATAAAACGAAGGTCACCTCTCGACCAGTTCTCCACAGGCTGGTTTTAACTTGAAATTTCCCGTTGAGTTCTACAGCTGTTTTAACTCAAGTGCTTTAAGTACGAGACAGTTGAAATACCTGGTGTGTATATATGTGCATGTGTCGTATAGGGGTTACATGCTAGCATCTAATTTCCAAGGTCTCGGGTTCAAACCCGGCGGAGGGCGATGTTTCTTTTTTCGAGTATAAAAATCCTTAGCATCTTTCTTTCGGAAGGAAAGTAAAGCCGTTGGACTTGTGTAGATTTACGTACGTAAAATAGCCTCAAGCGTGATAAAGAGACCTCTGAGCATAATTAGGTCTTTTACTCCCAATATAGAATGAAACGCTAAAAACCACAATAGGTAAAGAGCACCCAAAATAAAGCTCAATTTGTAAATTAATTTCACAAGGCATCCTCACTTTTACAAATAACTATTTTTAGTCAGCATACCCTCCCCTTACGTAGGACTGACACTCCCCTTGAACATACGAGTGGGAGCTTAGAGGTCAGAAGTCTGGCGTGTAGCCAACGACACCTAACCACAGAATGACAAGAACCGGGAATGAATGTCGGCCCCTATGAGCATGAGAAAGTGGATGATATAAAATGCAAGCGAAATGGATGATAGGAAAGGTAGTGATGGAGCAATTGGTGGAATGAGTGGCGAAGAAAACGTGAGGACTCAGAGTAAACCCGCCTTTTGTCCACCACAACTCGTGCCGCATAGGTGAAAGGCGAGCGGTTTAGATATTCGGCCACAGCACCGCCAATTTTTATATATATGTACACACACAACTACATAGCGTTAAACGTGTGTGTATCAGGTACTGATAAGTCGATGTTAAAGCAAAGCAGGTTGAAAAAATGACTTAGTGTCTTTAAAACTGCTGCCCGAGTATAGAAATATCAATTTTAGCAGCTGGTTACTAGCACTCTCAAGATTTAATGTCGCAAAAATCTGTAAAATCTCGAACTAATCACTTGACAGTGCGACACTGAGTATTCATTAACTACGTTCTTGAGGTAGCCTACTCTGGAGGCGTTTTTACAACTGCTCTAGTGACTTAATACGTAACGCCGGAAGCTGCTATCCCAAAGGTTGAGTTCGATTATTACCATAGAGTAAATGTTTTTTATTATCATCTTTTTCATTCTAGACGAAGTGCCGCAATACGTGGCGTACTTGCACTTTAGAAACTTATAGCCGTTACTTCGAAATTTCAATAAACAAGCCATAAGTCTCCTTTCTCAAATCACTCATTTAAGCAATCTACATATTCTGTGAAAATATTTCGGTATAGTTCATTAACACCAACCATTCACTTGACGCTTCGACAGTTGACGACTTTTTCCTCACGTCAATGCTCGCACGCCACTGCGCGCTAATATTCCAGTCGAAGTCTGACTCACTACTCCCTACTTACCGATTTAGCTTGTAAATCTTTCTTACTTTTTAATAACTAGAAATTATGTTATAGAACATTCTGGAAAATTGTGAAAGCCAAAGCTACTGGAAGTATCTGGCCTGTACCAGACGTGTCGCGTTCCAAAGCCTCTGGTTACCAGCGTAGGCACTTCCTGACTTTCAAGATCTCCAACTACGGCGTCACTCATACTAAGGCAAACGTGAGAGCGGCGCGTGCGTGTGCGTGCGTGCGTGCGTGCGTGCGTGTCTGGTAGGCTCGTGGTGAGCCTGGGTGTTGTTGCTGTGTACCTACCCTGGTAAGGGTTTAACCACAGGAATGAGGTGAAGGTTGAGGTTTTATTTTGAGGTTTCGAGTGTTGGTGTTAAGAAGGTAGCGCTGGTAAGCTCCTCGAGCGGTTGCATTTTCAGGAGCAGCATCCTTTCCTCTGCTCCGCTGGTGTTTATTTTGTTTAAATATGATGGTGAATTTTGATAGACCTCTCCCAATGGGAGGGGGGAGTGCTTTGGTCAGCTATTACGCTGTTGGCTGGTTTATAGCCGTTGTTACCGGGGGTGCCCACAAGCCATGCGGGGAACCCGGAACCGCCTCTTTCGGCGTTCAGAGGGTAAGTACTCCCCCAGAGATCTGACAAGTGCGTTCTCGTGTTCGCCCAATCTGGCGTAGAATTTTTGAGCCCGGTGCCTAATAACATCTTCCACATATGGGAGGGCCGAAGCTTCATGTAGTAGCCCCAAAGGGAAACGTCGACATACAGAATATATGGACCGGAGTCCTCTATTCTGTACCCGCTGTAACCAGAGAAGCCAGGAGTCTGCTGCCATACCCCACACTTCGCAGGCATAGAGCATCAGGGGGACTATAAGCGCCTTGAAAAGGCGTAACTTTAAGTGAACCGGCATCTGGGAGGCCAGCACGGGGTAAAGCGAGTCTACCGCCCCCTTCGCCCTGTCCGACGTTCCCCGCACGTGTTCACGAAAAGTTAGGCCCTTATCAAGAATGACGCCCAAGTATTTGATGGAATTCCCCTGATAGGAAAAGTTGGGTATCTGGTTTATTTCGGGGCGTTTTCTGGTGAACAGAACAGCATGACTTTTGCCCGGATCAACGGACATCCAGCACTGTCTGCACCAGTCCTGGATAGAGCGGCGCATACGGATGTGTGTCTCGCAATAATACCTTTAAAATTATTCTTATATCATATCCTTCAAATTATCCTTATATATACACGTATATCCTTAAAATTTATATCATGCATACTGTGACAGTGCCGTCTTCTGCAGTGATTCTCACTTTTGCTTGATATGCGAGTCATCGCAGATGGAGGCCTTGGAATGCGTAACTACAAAGGAAGTGCGGCGCGACGATAATAAAAACTGTTGGGAATGTGACCTTCAATTCTTCTCGAAGCTTCGGCTTCCAAAACAATTCAGGAAATTCCGTGACGTTATTTTATAACAATAAAAGGAAGAAGAATTGCAGTGCAGGTGTGTGAATTTTACTGAGTCGTGAGTGATGGATGTTAACACGCAGCGGTGTGCGAGCCATGGATGTCGAGCAGTAGTAAATTGTCTACGCGTCGAAATCTTCAGTGAACAATTTGCAGGAATGAATTTAAGACTATACTTGTAAACAATATTTGAGCCAATACAGCCATGTATGCACAATGCTAAATTTTATTTAAAACTACTAAAAAATGAGCAGTTTTAAAGCTATTTAATTGTTCAGGCAATTATTTAACCATAAACAAGACATGCTACTCATAAAATGATTGGTTTTATAAGAGATAATTTAATATTTCTTTTAAAACAAATGACACTATAAAACTTTTTTGGTAACATATTTGCTATTTTTTTGGTTCGGCAGGATAAAGGCTAATATGTTGGAAAAGAAATTTCTTCGAATGTGTTAGGGAGCTAATCAAATATAATTAATACACTCATTAGCAATCACAGTAGAGTTTTATTTTTGTATTTTATATTTGTGCAGCTTTCCCGGAATCAAAACTGTGCTAATGTCAACTAAAAATACAATTTCTTTCTTATATAAAAGATACTGTATTTATATACCATAATTTGGTTGCACAGGATTGTTTTGTATATAATTCGATACCAAACACGAGAAGAATATTAAGCCATGTAAAACACATTTTCTGTTATTGCTCGCCAACTGTCCTATCTTAATAATCAGGTGATATCGTAACCACAGGTTACAGACGCCATTGCTGAAGTAGTGACTGACCATTAGGCGTATTCTTCAGCACCGAGTACAGATGCGGCGCGCTTTGGAGTTGGTTGTCCCTGACCTAACGATCTCCTTCAAATGTTCTTATTTTATTTTTCTCTGGCCCGTTTACATAATGTACATAGTGGGTAGAGAAAGTATTGCATTCAACCCAAAATGTCAATTCTGAGATTTCACTGGAAATATATATTGAGACTCCCTGAATAAAAAAAAATCAAATAAAGCAATTTTAGAAACTTCTCCGTGTCTGTGTGTGTGTGTGTGTGTGTGTGTTTGTGTGTGTGTGTGTGTGTGTCAGTGGGCAGCATAGCTCAAAAACAAAAAATCGGATAAATACTAAACTTGGTATTAAGTTCAGTATCGTATAAGGATGCAACAAGAAAATTTTCAAGAAAATCGCCCCATTCCTAACTACCGTTTACATAGAACATCATCATCATCATCATCAACTCTTCATGGATTAGGAGGATTCTCCTGTTCCGGCCTCATATTTCTTCCCATCTTTTAACTGGTCTTCCTATCGTTCTGTAGCCTAGAGGTTTATATTTGTATGACTGAAATGGAATGCGAGAGTTATCCATTCTTTGTAAATGGCTTTCCCATTTTTCTCTATTTATTTGTATCCTTTCTTTTAAGCAAAAAATGTCTAATTCTTTCCTTATGTCTTCATTTCTAATATGATCTTGTCTGGTGCAACCTTTTACTGCTCGGAGATATTTCATTTCTGCCGCTTGTATTTGGCTCCAATCTTTCTTTTTAAGAGTCCATGTCTCCGAACCATACAGTAAAACTGGAACAGCCATTGTCTTATAGAACTTTAGGTTTGTATCTTTTCGGGTTTTCTTTTAGAACATTTTTCTAAAATTTTGATTTTCTCAAAAATGGCTATAACGATTTTGATTAAAATAGCTTACATTAAAGTTATTTACCTGAAAAATAAAATTATATCTTGAATTTTCTGGGATTAGCCTCTGAAGTCCTCTTTACACTGGGTGGATTTTATTGAATTTTGCGTAACTGGTAAACCGTAAGTGATAAACATTAACATACAACACAAAAAACGAGCTGATTATTTTCTGAGATATTCTTTGTAATACTTATCCGGAAATTTGTCAACTCCTCGCCATACAAGAAACTGATATCGCAGTGGATGGCAAATAGCTATTAAAAGATTTGACTATCGTCATCTGTGGAGGACGAAACGTGAAATTTTAATAATTTTAATATTCGACTACGGCCTACAAGCCCGCACATGTTATTTTTTACAACTATGTATGTGTGTGTATGTGTAGTACAAAGAAGATGGCAAAATAAATAGGAACACAAAAGAAATATAGGAAATGGGTAAAACACAAAAAGAAACAAAAAGAAAGGAAGTATCTACGGAGGAAAGAAACCAAGGTGCAGAGAACGAGAACGTCCTTCACCTCTGCTCTGTGAACGAGGCATGCTCGCGTCGAACCTGGCGTATTCATTTCGGGACGGAGCCCAGTCTATAATAGAGGGATTTATAAATGACACAAGTACGTAATTTTTCTTCTTATTCTTCTCCTTCGTTCTGCCTCTTCTCTCTCTATCTTCTCCACGAGAAAGGTTCAATATTGATGATTTGTAAGGCGGGTGAGGGTCGGGGAAGGCGGATTGGTAGTTGAGCCAACATGCCTCTGTTATTTGTTCCCGAGTCTCGTAACGGTGGATCGATAGATCGAGAAAGACTCGCATCTCTATCGCATACGCAATACACAACCACAGAAACCTTTAGAGTTGGCCATGTGGAGGTGTTGCACTTCTGTCACGCAGCAGATATTGCGTAGGTTAGATTCACTTATATGCCTTTTCTTCCAATTCATAGCATTACGCCATAGGAATATTTTCACTAAAGTAATTATTAATCGTTTACTCACTAATAGACGAGTATATTTTCCTACTCCCTATGCTCATAGTCTATTAGACTTTCTTTGATTTTTTTTAACTTTTTTTTTTTTTTTACTCTTTCAATGTGTACTATGTGTATTACATATACAGAAGGTATTTTATTCCACCGGAAATACATCTTTTGAGATTTCTGAGTCTAAAAAAAAGCATTTTAGAAAAAGATCCGTTTATGTATGTGTGTCCTTGTGATCGTGAACACAATAACTGAAAAACGAAAATTCGGTAAAATACCAAACTTTATATTTAAATTTAGTATCTACCAGGGATGCGACAGAAAGATTTTGGGAAAAATTCCCCCACCCCAATCTACCCTTTACATGGAAAAATTCGAAAATGTTTATTTTCTCAAAAATAGCCATAACGATTTTTATTAAAATACCGTATATTAAACATATTTTTACAGCAAATAAAATGTATATTTTGAATTTTATGCGTATAGCTTCTGAAGACCTCTTCATTCCGGATGTATTTTTCCTGGATTTTGCCGAACTAATAATCAATGAGAGACAGATACAAACTTTCTACACTAAATATGCAGATTGCGTTGAAACACAATTTATGTAACATACATTTTTTCGTAGAATTCATCATTTTTGAGATATTTCCTTTCATTAGTTTCAGTTTTAAAATACTTAATAGGTTTTCACATACGGCAATTTTTCAACTTCTGACAATGCAGGGAAACGGACTTCATTTACAGCTTTTAAAGGATTTGATCATTATTTTAGCCTAGTGTATGTATTCCGTTATTTTTCTTCTACTTACAAGGAAACAAGGGTTATCTCTATTAGCATTCAGTAGATAGAACAACAAGCTATTTAACAATAATTTTTACAGGGTTGTAGAGAAAGTCATGTGAATGGAACACATTAGATTTTTTGTAGTTGTAATGTCATTTAACCTGGTGGGTCGTGTAGGACGAAGAATGGATGAGTTGAGTCAAAGATATTCAAATAAGTCCGGTCCATAGAGCTTAAGCTCACCCGACATTCATCTTCTCGGTGTAAATGAAAACTGGGAAATAAAAACCCTGTCACCATAACCGAGATTCGAACTCGAGTCCTCTGGATTGTGAAGAGGACACGCTATCACCACAGTACAGAACCGGCCTTGGGCTACCGTATTTACTCTCTCAAGCACGTTTATACATATAATGTACTTATTATCTAGAGAAGGTATTGTATTCCACCAAAAGCTTCGATATCGAGATTTCACTGGAAATATATATTTTGAGGTCCAATTAGTCGGAAAAAAATGTCCATGTGTATTGTGTGTGTTTTTATAATGTTTAACGCCCACTTTTACAACAGACGGCACCGCAGGGATGGCAGTGATGATAAATGGAATGAATATGGAGCACCGGTGGAATGCAATGGCGGGGTAACCGGAGAACGGGAGAAAACCCGCCCCTGTGCCTCTTGATCCACTGTAATGTGTGTGTTTGTCTCTGGGCAGGATACCTTGAAAACGAAAAGACCGTGAACACCAAGCTTGGCATTTAGATTTAGTATCTTCCAAAAATGTGACACACAGATTATAAAGAAAATTCCTTCGCCTAAAACGACCCATTACATGGAAAACATTTCCAAAATTTAGTTTTACTAAAACTGACTCTAAAGTTTTTGATCGAAATACCGTATATTAAATTTATGCACTTCATAAATAACATGTATACAGGGTTACTACAAAAGAAATAGACCACTTCAACTGCCTGTAAAACAAAAACTATTAGAGATAGCTACCTAATTATTTTGGAGGTATGTTGAGAAACTGTCAACGATTAGTTTTTTACTATTGGTAACGCTGCAGTGTTTTGTTTGTTGTTGCAGAAGCTGAAATCGCGGAAAATCCTGTGGAAAAGGCATATTGCGTGTTGGAATTTGCTAGAACGCAATCAGCAACTGTTGTCCAACGACATTTTAGAACACGTTACCACAAAACGCCACCGACTAGACAGTCAATCTACGACTGGTATAGAAAATTCGAGACAACGGGATGTTTGTGCAAAGGGAAGAGCTCTGGAAGACCAAGAGTTTCGGAAGAAAACGTTGAACGTGTTCGTTCTGCCTACATAAGAAGCCCACAGAAATCGACATCTAGGGCAAGCATGCAATTACAAATTCCATAGCAAACTGTATGGAAAATTTTGCAGAAGCGACTGCACATAATGGTTTACAGATTACAGATGTTGCAGTTTCTGAGTGAAGAAGATAAGGTCATACGGCGTGACTTTTGCATCGACATGTAGCGACATGATGAAGACGATGCTGGTTTTTGTGAGCGCATCATTTCATTTTTGTGGTAACGTGTTCTAAAATGTCGTTGGACAACAGTTGCTGATTGCGTTCTAGCAAATTCCAACACGCAATATGCCTTTTCCACAGGATTTTCCGCCATTTCAGCTTCTGCAACAACAAACAAAACACTACAGCGTTACCAATAGTAACAAACAAAACTTTGAGAGTTTTTCAACATACCTCCAAAATAATTAGGTTGCTATCTCTAATAGTTTTTGCTTTACAGGCAGTTGAAGTTGTCTATTTCTTTTGTAGTAACCCTGTATATTAAAATTTATGGAAAAATGTGTGATATAGAGAACTTAAAAATGTAATCCGCAGGGATGAGATTTTTTAGGTTAATATTGAGGCATGCTCTTAAGAAACCACATATACTAATGACATAAGCCCTAACAAATGAATGAGAAAAACTAGTTCCTTAAAAACACAATGATATGAACATAATCTGAAAGTAGGGACCTACATATATTAACATATAAAGTATTTCTTCGCACTTCACAAAGGAAAATATCGATGGGAAGACCGTAGCACATGGGAACACAGTCTTTGAAGAGGAAAAAACTACAGATTCTATTTTTGACGTAGAAAGAGACAAATGTTTATAACCTCTTTTTTTTCTCTACCACGTATGTATAGTGTGCATAGTAGACACAGAAGGTTTCACATGCCCACCTAAACCTCTATACCGAGATTTCATCAGAAACACAGATATTGAGACCCCCTGAACTTGAAATCATTTTTAGAAAATGATCCGTGTGTGTGTATAGGCCGCCTATATCAAAAACGAAACGTCCGCTAAATACCAAACTTGACGTTCAGACAGAAATTTCCAAAGCTACGACACAAAGATTTTCAAGAAAATACCCCCGCCCCCTCCTTACTTCCCTTTACATGGAACATTTTTCAAACATTTTGAATTTCTCAAAAATGATTCTTACGATTTTGATTGAAATTCAATATGTTTAAAATAGTTTCATGACAAACGAAATTCATATATTGTATATTTTCTAAGAAAAGCCTATGAAACATTCTTCAGACTTTTGTATAACTGGTAAACCATAACAGATAGAGAAAAACTTTCAATACAGGAAATATAGATCTTGTCAAAGCATCCAATTTATGTGCTTTACATTTTGGTTGTGGAGTTAACCGTTCCCGATATATTCGTTGTTGCTGGTTTCAAATTTAAAATACTTATACCTTTCTCAAACAGGAAGTTCGCTGTATTATTTTTGTTTTTGCATACAAAGAAGCGAATTTCATTGACAATAGTATAGGGTAGTTTTAAAACATTGGGCTACCGCTTTAGCATGTGTTTGACAAGTTCCCTTGTACTTATAAGAAACTAAGTAATAAGACCATTCTGCTAATTTTTATCGCAATTAGTAAGGAATGGAAAGAAAAATAATATTTTCTAAGAAGTTTGTTTGCAGAAAGGGAACAGAAAGTCGTATTAATTGAACACATCAAATATTTATCCTTTTATCTACAAGAAAATAAATAAGGCTGGATAGCTGGAGTTAGACTGAAAAATGCAATGCCATAGCCGGGATTTGAACCATGGATCTTCCCGCTTGTAAGTCCTAGGGGGATGTCAGTTCTATATAAGAGGAGCGTAAGCCGTCTATAAAAAAAACAAATTTATTTTTTCAAGGAGAAGAAGGAAGACTTTTAGGAAAATCCCTCATATTTAACTACCCTTTACATGGAACATTTCGAAATTTTTGATTTTTTAAAAAATGCTTTTAACTATTTTGAATAGAACTGTTTAACATATTTTTATGACTAATTAAATGTATATTTCGAATTTCCTGGTAATAGCTGCAGAAAATCTGTTAATTCTGGATGATTTTATATAACTGGTATACTGTAAGAGCTGGACAGAAACTTGGAACACAAAAAATATGATCTTGTTAAAATACACAATTTATGGTATATATTTTTTTCTAGAGTTAACATTCGAGAGACATTCCTTATTATTTCTTTGAATTTTAAAATAATTATACATTTCTGAAACCGGAAGTAATGCCTGTTTATTTACACCTGGTTATGTAAAGAAGATAATTTCAATAACAATTTTATAGATACAGTTTTTAAATTATTTTAATATCGCTTTATCCTAGTACATTCCCTTAATTCCCTGCTATTTACGACCAAGTGAATAACAAGGCAATGTCTGGTCATACTTATATTAAATGCCATGATTTAGGTAAAATAATAATACGTGTAAGAATACTTTGTGTGCAGAACAGGTAGAGAAAGCATGGGGCAAAACAAATATTTGCTTATTTCTATCTCAGCATAAAAAGATCGAAGAGTAATATATAATGTGTAGTAGAGTAGGTAGGGAAATAGGAAGAGAAATTCATATGAGTTAAACAGATTTTTTGCATTGCGAATGGACCCCTCAAAATCCGTTGAGGAATGATTATCCCATTCAAGATGCCGTAAGTGGGTGCGCAACGCATGTGCAAGAATTCATATTGATGATGATTCTGTGAAACAATTTTAAATTGTGCATTTTGAAAACGGTGTATGGATTTTTGAACTGAAGATAATTGTAATGAATATAAGAATCAACTGAGTCAAGAGCGTTATTATTAAGGACAAAATAGACCATAGTACTGTAATTATTATGCGATTAAAATTATCAATTATTAACAAAATAAGGGAAGTATAAAATTAAGTTTAACAAATAACTTTATACTTAAAACTTGAGTAATAATTTAAAAATGCAAAATTCTGTTTCACGTAATGTGAAGCGTGATCTTTCAGTTATAAAATACGTGAACCGTTATCTACTTCCTTTCACAAGTTGTGCGCAATATATTATCTTCACTGATATCACGGATTTATAGGATAAACAAACCCTTACCAGCATTTTCATTATGCGTGTGCCATAAGATTCATCTGTCAGCTGGTGGGGAAAAATCCCACCTCATTCCTTCCGTTCTTCGGCGGGCCAAAAATGGGAAAAACTTAGTCAGTCTAGTTGGAAATTTGCCGAGAACAATTCATCCTTAAGAGCACAGCGAAGTTTCTTTGCGTAACAGCCATGGGTAGTCAAAATTGGATTTTCTTTTGGTTTGGGAAAAATGGTAAGGTTTAATATATTTTGGAATGTCTAAACTCTTAATATTTTCAAAAACCAACTTGGCTAGTCGGGACAACCCAGGCGTTTGATGAATCGCAAGATTTAGTATTCAGAATTTTAATTCAAGGCCTGTAACTTACAAATATAATGAATATAAAAATTATTGTAAGCAAAATGCAGGTATTTCAGTTTACTTTATTGGCTGTTTGTTAAAAGTTCTCAAGTTAATAAATTGTGAAACTTTTCAAGTGCTCCTTTGCAGTTAACTCTGGGTTTTTGCACCTTAGATATTTTGCCTAGAATAACAACAGTACACTAAATGAGAAGCCATTAGTAAAGGCAAACTACGTTGGAAGTAGAAACTAGTTCGAGGATAACTTACTAGTAGTAAGGATAATAAATTCTTGTGTGGCGCAAGATTTAGTTTATCGAATAGTGTGTTCACAAAATTAAAGTCGCTTAGAAAGTTGCTGAAAAATTACAATATCCTCGGTTATAGAGAAAAATCGGATGAACAATACATAATTATTATTTGTTAATTTTCAAACTTATTCTTCATATCTTTTACCAGGGCTATCATTTTACCGTAGACTATCATTTTATTCAATCAATCGATTTATATTCTAATCCATACATTAATTTTTATTTCATTAACCTGAAGGGAACACGCCCAGTTATGAGAATTTAGTAAAGCGAAAGTGTACTTCGCACTGAACAGTAAAAGAAAATAAAACGTGTGTCTCAGATGCCAATATGGAGGAACTATTTTGGGATAGTCTGATGTAGGCGGGACTTAGATTAACATAAGAGCATGTATTTGGAAAATATAGTTACTTTGGCACCTCCTGCGCTTCAAGTCGCACACTCTGACGCTTCTTGAGTTTGCTCACACTCTTGCTCTTCAAGATATTGCTACTGTGATTGCAGCGTCGCACAAGGGTCATCACTTTTGCCTACAATGAGAAAATCTCTATTTTTGGATGTTTGCAGCTATAATACGAGGTAGTATAACCCCTTGCGATTAAAACTCCGGAACTGTTTAGAACCTATTTTTTAAACAATTGTTACTCGTTTTAAAGAGATCAGTTAATAGATTATATTAAATATTCTTATAAACTTTAACCGGGTTGCCCATTTTCGCTACACCTACGCATGCGCAGAGAGAGAAAGAGAAAGAAAGAGAGAGAGGGAGAGAACGAAAGAAAGGGTGAGAGAAATCTCGCAGCATACCACTGGAATAGCTAACCGGCAGTAGAAAAATAACGACTGTTCATATTACTTTCTCTATCAGAATTATGGACTACATAGTAAGTAAAAAAATGTCGTATTCTATAAAACATTCTATACTGAGATATCCACCATAATAGATGTTTTGAGTACCCCTGAATTCAATAACGCATCTTTAGAAAATTGCTCACGATCGCATGCGTGCGTTTGTGTGTTGGGACAGGTGGAGGGATAGCACAAGTCAAAAGTCTGATGTGTTCCATTCATAAAAAGAATCTCTAGCTGCTTTACAGATAAACTATTCTCGTAAATATTATATAATAGAATACGATATGCTAAAGCAACAGATAAATTTTATAAAAATTGTCATAATGCCATTGATATAATTTCTGTTTGAATGGCCAGGAGTAAAATAAACGAAAAGCAATTGACGGCTTCCCGTTTTATATAAAAATATAATTTAAAACTGAAACTAATAACAAGGAATACCTCGGAAATTGTTGCCTCCACAAAAGAGTTCAGGACATAAATTCTGTGTCTCAACGATATCCGCATTTCTGTAGCAAGTTTGTCATTATTGGTTTACCGGTTATGCAAACATTATTGAGATTCAAAAGGTTTTTTGAGGCTATTCCAAGAAAATCCAATTCATACATTTTACTTTTAATGTATCTTTAGTATATATACAGTTTTTTAATCAAAATCTTTAGATCCATTTTTGGAAATATCAATATTTTCGTAAAATGTTCCACATAAAGGTAATTTGGAGTTTGGTTGATTTTGGATTTATGAGACCGGAAAGCATGTAGTTCATGTGAAATCTCTTTATCGAATTTTTGGGTGGAATATGTACATATGTAATATGTACGATATGGCGAAAACAAGAAACGAAAAATCAATTAAATACAACATTATTATTTAATCTTCCAATCATATGATACGAAGATTTTCAGAAAAATCTCCTAACTTATAACTACTATTTTCATGGAATATTTTTCGAAAAGCTTTATTTCGCCAAAAACTACTAACGATTTTAATTCAAAACATTTATTAAAGATATTTACATGGAAAATAACATGTATATCGTGATTTTATGGGAATAGCCTATTTATTCCGGATGAGTTTTACATATCAAGTTAACAGTAAGAGATAGACAAGAACTTGCTACACAGAGATGTAAATATCTTTAAAACGCATAATATATGACATATTTTTGTGGAGTTGAGCATTTCCAAAATATGGCTTGTTATTGGTTTCAGTTTTAAAATACGGGAATTTGTCAGTTCCTCACCATGCACGGAAACGAATAGGGATCACATAGCAACAGGTTTTAAAACATTTGATTTTCGTTTTAATCCGGTATATTCCCTGATTTATTTTCTACTTATAGGAAAGTAATAAAATCAATACCACCATTTCTGCTATCTTCTGTTTATTTATTGGTTTGAAGAAGAGAGAAGGATTAACTTTTGTAAGAATAGTTCTGTTGCAGAATAACTGGAGAAAGACATGTGAATGGAGCAATCAGTGTTTTTAAATTATCTATGAATTGCGGGTATGTGTTGTAGATGAGTCTGTAATTTATAGGGTATTTATTTAATATTATAATGTGTACAGAAAACTGTAAGAGTGTACCATATGAGTTTTATTTCTTTTACATTCTGTGTGCTGTTCTCTTTAGGGTAAAAAGTATTTAATTAATATTCCTTACAAACGTAGTTTGCATATATGTCCAACGATAATCTCGTTTTACTTTTTGTCAAAGTAACTTTTCTTAATATTCAGAAACTACGAAGCATCTCTTTAAAACTTGAAAACTGCTAAAATAAGAGAAAGAAAAGAAATAACTACGCTGTCCATCATTTTTGTATAATTAACTGTTTAATATTTCTCTCCAGGCCATTGCTAATGATATGCAAAAACAGTATTTAGAGAGGAAAAGCAAAAGCGAAGACGTGGTTTGAATACCAAACGAGAAGTGTGAGTGTTTGTGACAGTACTTCTGAAACAAGCCTACTTTAGATTGATCCGAGTTGCAATATATTCCGTTAATTGCCTTGTCTGTGCTTTACCACCTGAAACTACTGCATTAAATTTCAGGTCGTGCACGAGAATTTTATGTGCATATAAATTCTTAAGCTGTCCCATTAAAACAAAACGACCTCGCGGATAAATCAACGTTTTCGGCTATTAGCACATCGGATATTGCCCAGGTTTTACACATGTTACTATATAATAATAATTAAAAACGACTTTGCAAAGTTTATTAGAATTTTAATGCGTTCAATATATAAGCTTCTATTTAGAAAAATCTTAATTCTATTTTTTATTTTAATGTGTTTTATTTAAACCTGGAAATGTTCCCCTGTATTCTACTTTTGTTCTTTAGGACGAGTTTAAGCTGAATTAATGAACGTACAACTGAACGCGACATCCACCAACATCTCGCAGTCATTCACTTCACGGTGAGATAAAACCCTACAATAAAATACCTGAAGCATAAAAAACTTCTACCTGAGCCTGTTTTTACTTTCTCTACTATGAATGGCAAGTGGGGGAAGAGTAAAATTGTATTCCACACCAAAATTGGATACCGAGATTTCACTACTACACATATTTAGACATCATGGTTCCTAAAGAGGCATTCTTACAAGATCCATGTGTATATGTATGTGTATGTGAACAGCTGAAATTAACAGCGTTACACTCTCATGACTTTCTCTAGCTACTCTACAAACTTCTTACAAAAGATAGTTCTTCTTTCAACACCATGCTAATCGATATAAATCTTAGCAGAATGCCATTAGTTAGTTCCTTATAAGTAGAATAAACTAAGGGAATGCACTAGGCTAAAGTGATAGTCAAATGTTTTTAAAGCTGTCGTTATGCGATTGTCATTGCAAATCGCTGCTTTGCTTGGTCAAGGTTACTTCCTTCTGAGAAAAGTATAGGTATTTCACAATTGAAACTATTAACAAGGGCTACCTCGAAAACGGTAAGCTCTGTGAAAAAATGTATATTACATAGCTTGTGTATTTTTACAAGATCTACAGCTGTTGTAAAGGAAGCTTTTATCTATCTCTTGCGGTTTACTAGTTACACTAAATCAATCAAAATTCATCCAGAATAAATTGGTCTTTAGAAGCTATTCTCAGAAAATTCAACATAAACATTTTATTTGTGATAGATATAGCTTTAATATGTGGTATTTTAATCAAAATCGTTAGAGCCATTTTTAGAAAAACAAAATTTTCGAAAAATTTTCCATGTAAAGTGTAGTTAGGGCTGGGTGTCGTATCCTTGGAAGATACCAAACTTAAATATCAAGTTGAGTATTTAGCCGTCTTTTCGTTTTTAAGCTATAATGTCCACACACACATACACACATGTGGATCTCTTTCTGAAAATGTATTTTTTGGATTCATGTATTTCCGGTGAAATCTCGACATCTAATTTTTGGGTGGAATGCAATACTTCTCTATCCTGATGTACATTGTACATACGGGCCTAGAGAAAGTAGTAAAAATCTGATGTATTCCATGCACATGAATTTCTCTACCTATTCTATACCATAGGGTCTCTATTTTATTTGTCCTTTACGGCCAGTTGTTTGCCCCCACAGAGGGCAATACACACCAAACTATTGACACAGTACCTCTTGCAGAGGAATAGCAAACGATGGGTAAAGGGGGCGGATATAAACAGTTCATGATCAGCTTTTTAAAGTGATATTTGTAGCGTAGCTTTCAAAAATTTAAAACTTGGAACACTTGCTTGCGTCTCATAAACCTGTAATCGCAGCACTTATGCTGATAGGTAACTTAAATACAAGGACCGTTGTTTTTAACCTCCGATAGGCTATAAAGACAAGTTCATAGAAAACAATTATTTTATTACTAAAAGTTTTGTACACTCATGGTTACTTTTCAACATATTCACCGAAAAGATTTAGACATTTATCGTACCTGTGCACAAGTTTTGCAGTACCCGCTTCAAACAAAGTTGCCGCCAATGATTTCAAATGAGCATTGAAGATCTTCGTACTTTAAGACGGTTGCGGAGAGCCATTTAAAACAAAAGAAGAGGAATACTGACATCGGGAATTGTGTTGATCCATGACAACGCAAGTCCGCACACAGCTGGCACAACCCATCGGCTCCTTGAACAATTTCAATGGTACATTTTCGATCATCTGACCTGGCACCCAGTGATTTTCACCTTTTCCCTGAACTGAAGACGTGCAACCAACGAAAATTTTGAAATTGTTAGAAACAAAGTTTGCCAAAAAATAAGATTTAAAGCTATGAGTGCCTATTAATAAGCATGCGTCTACACATCTACAGCTCATTGTATTGGTAGTTAAAGTTCCCCAATTAAGAAAAACGATATATTTCTACGAGTTTTGAATTCACATAATGTTATTATAAAACCTATCTTTTTTAATTTTTCACAATTACACTGATACAGAATGTGAAACATTGCCAAGCGCGAGACCTGGGTTCGATTCCCAGTACCGGCGTGGGGATTTTTCCCCCGCTGGGAGACCTGGCCCTGACTGCACTCAGCCCCGTAAGGTCTCTGGGGTGCCAATTGAGGAGCTACTTGATGGAGAAGTAGCGGCTCCAGGTCATGAGAACCGCATTAACCGGCTCGGGGGGCTCGAGGCGCTGACCACGTCTCACCCTCCAATTCTGCAACCTATCCATGACGTCTGTAATGGACCGAGATGGGGGACGCAGCGGTCGGGCGGTAGGCCAAGGTTCCCCGTGAGCTGTCGTGCCATGGAGTAAAGTAAGAATGTGAAACACTTGCATCTTACTCAAAATATACAAGTGACAAGTTTTGGAAACTAAAAATCACTAAAATTTCCTGTAATGCAGAAACCAATTTGCAACGGCATGGGCGACAAGACGCGCATTCTCCTCACTGATGGGCTTGACAATACCCTCCAACTGGGTGCGGTTGTCCAACCAAAATACAAAGGAAAGTGGGACTGTAACTTTTTTCATCATGCCAAAGTAACTTTATAGAAATCTGAAACGAATTGAAAAATGTTTTCAAATGTTTCAGTGTAATCATGTAGATTATGGCACGTAATTTGAATTATAAATCTGAAATGTATGACCTTCAGTAATTTAAACCTGTCAACAATTATTAAAAAGATCTGATATGTTCCATTCACATAAATTTCTCTAGCAGTTCCTCAAACAAACTTTAATTATAATAGATTATTTTTTTATATCTGACAGGATAATCAAGATAAACAGCAGAAATGATATAATTCACACTTCCTTTTAACTGGAAGAAAAAAAAATACACTAAAACGATACTCTTCTAAATCTATCGCTATGTGAAACAATTGCACTTTAGTTCACTTTTGCATTCCTGGTAGTAAAACAAAAGAGATGAAACAAAAGTTGTCTTCCCGCATGAGGAAAGCTTAAATATTTTAAAATTGACAACAATAACAAAGAAAAATCTCGGTAACGGTTAACGGTACAAAATGTATATGACAAATTGTGTGTTTTAAACGGTATCTACATTTTTGTGTACTAAGTTTATATATCTATCTCCTACGGTTTATAAGTTACAAAAAAATCATGCAGAATGAAGTCGCCCTCTGTGGTGTAATGGTTACCATTCTGACTTTGTAAACCCAAGGTTGCGGGTTCAAACCCGGCGGAGGACGATGAATTTTTTCGGGTGGCTTCCTTCGGAAGGGAAGTAAAGCCGTTGGTCCCGTGTCGTATATTTACGACACGTAAAAGAGCCCCATAGAGAGGCATCTGAGAAAAATTAAGCGGTCTTTCACGCCAGTATAGAATGGGACGCTGAGAACCACAGCAGTTAAAGAGCGTCCATAAATAACACGCCATTTTGCAGGATGAAGAGGTTATTCCCAGTATATTAATTTTTTGGCAGTATTTAACACCCGATTTTACTACTCGTGGCACCGCATGCGATGTCACTGGTGATACATGAATGAAGATGGAGCACTGGTGAAATGCAATGGCGGGGGAACCCGGAGAACCAGGAGAAAACCCCCTCCTGCACCGCTTTGTTCACCAAAATCTCACATACGGTCGCTTGGGAGGCAGTAAACTCAATGTATGTATATATGTATATATTTATAATGAGAATATCTTTAAAATATGTCTTTTTATTTAAATGCATTACAGCCATTTTTGAGAGACTCGAAATGTTCGAAAAGTGTTACCTGTAAAGGGTAGTTTGATAGAGGGGATTTTCTTGAAATTCTTCGTTTTGCATCCTTGGGAGGTACCGAACTTAACTACCAAATATGGTATTGAACCGACTTTTCGTTTTTGAGATAATGTTGTGTAGCAGTAATTGTATTTATTAAGTACATAATAATACATGAATTGAGTCGAACGTTCACATGAGTCGGGTGACCCTACAGGCTCTCTCGAATAGTTGAATTTAAAATATGAACTATCCATATTTTACATATCTTCACAATATTTGAAACACATACAAACACGCACGCGCGAGCTACAATAACAAAACAACGAATTAAAATAAGAAAGAACGCTCTGATATCACTCATACACACTCGAACCCAGTACTGCACACACACAGGTTGCTAATGAACTATACCGAAATATTTTCACAGAATATGCAGACTACTTAAATAAATAATTTGAGATAAGAAATTTATGGCCTGTTTATTGAAATGTCGAAGTAACGGCTATAAGTTTCTGAAATGCCAGTACGCCACTGGCTAATTTATCAATCATTCGAGAGCATAACACGAAAAACAAAGGGGCATAATACAGCTTACATTTATAGCGTGGTGGCTATGGTACTGACTTTCAAGAGAAAGATAGTTTCCGTGTTCGGATCCCGTTCACCTCAACTTTTTTTCTGTTTCTTTTTATTTTTTTTTATTTTTGCGGTTTTTAATGCAGGTTCAGTCTTGGATTTTAAATTCTTATTTAGTGTTTGATTCACCGTAAATGAGGTGCATATCTACAAGTTCAGAGAAGATTTCTCTGCATGGTGCCTCAGACAATCTTCGGCATATTAAGGAAGAGATAGCAGTGTTAACGATACTTCGTCTGGAAGGAAAATAATAATAATAATGATAATAAAAACATTTACTCTATGATAGGAATCGAACTCATGACCTTTGAGATAGCAGCTTCCCGCGTTACACATTAAGCCACCAGAGCAGTTGAAGAAACTTCTCCAGAGTAAGCTACATGACTCAAGATGAATGCTCAGTGTCGCACAGTCAAGAGATTAGTTCGAGATTTTACTGATCTTTGCGACATTAAATCTTGAGAACGCTAGTAACGAGCTGCAAAAATCGATATTTCTATACTCGGGCAGCAGTTTTAAAGATATTCTAAGCCATTTTTTTGCTTTAACACCGACTTATCAGCAACTGATACACACACGTTTAACGCTATGTAGTTGCGTATTGTTTATGCATCGCCGATCACAAATTACTTATATCCGTCACGTGCACAATCTCGCAAATTATTTCAGTGTAGTTCATTAACACCCTGTATATATAGATGGATTAGACAGAGGGATGATGGATCATGCACCAAGTACAATATATACGCAAATGTCTTACCTCTTGGTACGCGTAAATGTATTAAATATGTGCCTAGGCTTGGCCAGTTTTGTTGTTTAGAATCAAGTCTCAGCATGCTGTCCTCTGTCTGTTTGAAGCTAAAAATACCCATAGACACACGTACGGACATTTTTGTAAAACTGATTTTTACTTTCTCTATACGCACTATGTACATAGTGTATAGAGAAGATATTGCATTCACCAAAAAATTCGATACCGAGTTTCACCGGAAATATATGTTTTAGGGCCCCCAATAGCCTAATAAAGCATTTTCACAAAAAGGTCCGCGTGTGTGTGTCCGTGTGTCTGTGAACACGATAACTCAAAAACGAAAAGTCGATAAAATACCAATCTTGGTATTTAAGTTTAGTATCTTCCAGGGATGCGACACGAAGATTTTGAGAAAAATCCCTTCACCCCCAACTACCCTTTACATGGAATAAGTTGTTGCAGGGATATAGAGAAATTCATACACAGAATACACATGGTATACACATTTTTTATATTCAGGGGTCTTAAAATATGCATTTCCAGTTAAATTTGACTTAACTCTTTGGTGGAATATATGACATTCTCTGTCTACTATGTGCATTGTGCTAGAGAAGGTAAAAATGACATGTAACGTATATAGGTGTGAGATAATTGTTAAAACGAAAGGAACTAAGCTAAAAGGAATAACCATTTTAAAGTTACAAGTTGCGCATCCTGTAATAAACCATACCACGATATATTTGACCATGTTCAGCAGATGTATTATGTTTAGCAGGCGAATATTACAGGCAGTTTTATGCCTCTTACCTGTAGGAGGAAAAAAATAAATAGCTGCATATTTTTTATGCGTGCAGCCAGCATGTATTAGAGTGCACGCTGCTATAATGTACTTCATTAATATTTATCAACAGGCTATCCAATTACGCAAATTGCTTTTAATAATTTACCGGTCGGTATTTCCAGTTCATATTTTTATTAATGAGGGCGATCAATTGTATGGCACTCTGTACCAATTTTGTAGTGTAGGACAAATGGTGCGCACGAATGACAAAACTGGTTTATTTTCTTGAAAAAGGATCAATTTATAACCTTCGCAAATTCAGTTACTCCTAAATGACCCGAACAAGGGTGCACGATATTTAAAGAAGAGACGATGATTTGCAGGCTACAAATAATTCCATTTATAGTCAAATAATAAACACGGGAGATTCGTAATGGCTGGAATGGTATAGCTCTCAGTAAAAGCAATGGGGTAAAATAAATATTGCAAGGGTGAATGGGAAAGGGTTTAATTTATAAAGCTGTTAGCGCAAAACAACATAATAGTCTTCGTACTGACTACCATCCCAGTGAAAACAGAAAAAATGGTTTTGTTGTGACAGGCTGTACCATTTATGAACAATAAAATGCTACTAATATTTACATAAAGTTGCAAACACATTTTTGCTTCTTTTACGTAGTGGTAGGTAAAGAAGTTGCTGTGTTCAAAAATTCGATGCTGATATTTCACTGAAAGTACGTCTTTAAGGGCCCCTAAAACTTAAAAAAAAACAAAAACAAAAAAAAAAAAAAATAAAAAAACGCGAATTTGTGTGTGTGTGTATGTGCGCGCGCATCTGTGAACACGATAATAAACGAAAACGTTTTTTTTAAGTACCATTATATTCAATTTCAGCACATTCCAATCATGGAAATGACTATTTTCAATAAAATTCCCCATCTCAAATTACTATCTATATAAAAAAATTCGATAATTTTAGTTTTTTAAAAAATGACTATAGTTTTCATGAAGATATTTACAGGACAAATAAATGCATATATTGATTTCCTGGAAATAGTCTCTAAAGTAATAATTATACTTTTCTGAAACGGAAAGTTTTAATTCGTTTCAGCTCTCTTTTGTTTTACTTCTCGCTATGCAAAGAGAAGCGCATTTCAATTGTATAACATAGCGACAACTTTTGAAATTTTGATTATCGCTTCATCCCAGCGCATTATCTATAAGGAACAAAATAATACCTCAATTTCTGCTAATATTAATTTTGATTAGCATGAAGTAGACAAATACGCTCATGTAAGAATAGTTATTTACAGAATAGTTGGTGAAAGTGTTGTGTGAGTGGAAGACATATTGTTTTATATTTACATCCGCAGATAAGGATGTTTAAGAGGTAAATCTGGTAATTTCTTGGCCCATTATTTCGGAAATTATTTAAGGTTTTATACTGAACGTTTTACTTTTTTCCAATGTACAATATGCATAACAGGTAAAAAAACACTGTTGTATTCCTACCCAAAATGTCATTACAAAATATCACCGGAAATGTTTTTTACGTCCTCTGCACCAAAAAAGATTTTTTTAAATAAAGTCCTTGTGTGTCTGTGAACATCATTACTCAAAGCGGACAAATGCAATAAACACGAAACTTTATGCTTAAATTCCGCATCTTCCAAGGATGCAAGATTAAGCTTTTCAAAAAAATCCCCTACCAGAAGCTGCGATTTCCACAGAAAATTTTTGAAAACTTAGTATTTTCTGAAAAGTTGCTCCGATGATTTTGAATAAAATACCCTAAGTTAAATATACTTACCTGACAAACAAAAATGTATGCCTTAAATTTGTTGAGAATAGCCTCTAAAGTCCTCTTCTTTCTGAATGAATTTTGCATAACTTGTGAGCCGTAAAAGATAGACAAAGTGTTACTACACAGAGAAAGTAGATCTCGTTAAAGGTGACATTTATTTGCAGATTTCACAATTCCCAGGTATCGTGATATTGATGTAAAGTTTCTAATACTTTTTCTGATACGGGAAGTGGTTATTCATTTTTCTTTTATTTTAGTCCTGACTATACCTTAGCGTCTAACTTTTAGGAAGTTTGACTATACTTTTGACTTAGTGTATTCTCACATTTCTCTTTTATTTACATGGATTAACAAGGCTACCTGTTCCAATGTTTATATCAATAATATGAACATCTTTCTAAAGTAGCCCTTGCGAGCCTGTTAGCTTTGTTTATACCTCTCTATGACATTGCAATAACTTTTTAGAAGTATAATATTGCCGTGTAAATTACACGCACTTCACACAGGGCTTTGATGTTGGGAAACACGTAAGGTAGTTGATGAAGCTGGTGGGCGGATTTGCCCTTTATGTGGGTATCAGGAAGACTGGACACATATTTTGGCAGATTGCGTGCAGATGGAGGATATTAGGAAAAAATTACTGCCGGAAGTATTTTATCAGTACGCTCGTGATGGCAAATGTGTTCACCACACAGGTGTGACATCGGGTCGAGCATGGAAAAGAAGCAGCCGGCAATGATTCACAACGGCAAGGTTTAGGCCTGAGCCATTGGCACATAGACTATATATTTATATATAGATATCTATAGATATATAATCCCTTATATGTTCACGTCTTTGGTGCTCTACTTTCCTTTAACCAGCAGCTCCTCTTAAAAATCTCGTTTTATTTGTCTCAAGTTTACTTTTATTTTTCTTTATCGCGAACAAATTTCGCTCCCATACAATAGTTTTGCACCCAACCCTCAAGACTGAGTGCAGTAAGATGGCAGCCCTATCATCAGCTGACTCGCACAGCGCTCGTAACGCGGCCAGGGGATACAAATTTTATTAAAAGTCTACATATCTTGAGCCGGACGGATGCTTCGATCGCGAATAGAAAAATAATCAAGAGCAAGAGATTGGGATATTGAAACATTTAAGTCTAGTCATTTAGTAATAAATAATTTAAAGGTTTTTGTATAGTCTAGAAAATAAAATTTTCAGAATGAATAAAATGTGTGAAAGGTTTTAGTATAACACAATCACTAAGATTTTTCAAACGCTGTATTTAAAAAATGAGACTTAATGTTTATGTTTAAAAAAAATATGCTGCTAAAATAAAATTAAGAAAGTGAATGATCACCATGTCTTGAACGAAACTACGAGCATCTGTTTTGTTCACACCTATTGAAGGTTACATTCTGTCTATGAAGTTTTACTTCATAATTGGTATGTAGCCTGAAAAACGTTGCGTTCCGTTGATTGAATATTTCCTCGTAAAAATATCAATTTCTGCCACATGTTCTATTACTCATGTAACTCTTTCCACACATACATATTTGTTTGTGATGTTTACATTAAATTGCTACCTATCATAGCAATAAAAAATACGGGTATACTGAATTCTTTCCAAAATTGTGAACGAGGGAACTACAAGAATACTTAAGTGTTGAGAGCAGTTGCGTTCTGTGGCTGGCATTACAAAGATCACCGCTTCAAATTCCATGTAAAGGGTTAACTTTTTTGGATTATTTTAACGCCCGATTTTGCTACTATGGCACAGCAGGCGATTACCCTAATGATACATGGAATGAAGTTGGACAACAGGTGGATTAGCATGGCAAGGGAAACCAGAAAACCCGGAGAAAGTGCTGCACCACTAATCCCACATGCTGTTATCTGGGATCGAACCCGGGCCACTGGTGAAAGACGAGAGTGCTCTATCGACTCGGCTATGGTGCCAACAACCGGTCAATCTGATAGCATTTTCCTAGGTTCTCCCAGCTTCCAGGTATGTACGGGGCCAAAGTTCTATCTGCTGTAATGAACTGTAAAGCATACATGGTGCAGATAAACTACACAGCTATAACTGTAAGTCAATCTATATTGTTTGCTTTTACCATGTGGCCAACACATGACTGTATTCGCGTCGGAAGATGCAGCTCGGACTCCCGCACAAA
This sequence comes from Hymenopus coronatus, assembly GCA_030762935.1. Classification (NCBI taxonomy): domain Eukaryota; kingdom Metazoa; phylum Arthropoda; class Insecta; order Mantodea; family Hymenopodidae; genus Hymenopus; species Hymenopus coronatus. The sequence continues at coordinate 68,143,094 of CM060894.1, forward strand.
CTGTTACAGCAATGCCGGCCCACGTTCTTAAATGTATAGTTGAAATGATAGTAAAAGAGTATCACAAGAGAGATAAGAGATATCATTCTCTTTCCACGCATTTCTTTGTCCGCTCAGAAAAGCTTTATTCCACTCGTATCATTAACTGAAAATATTTTAAAATTTAATCTTGTTGTTTCCTTCCTTATTTATCCAGTTTAGTTCATGTCCTTACGTATTTAACGAACTTCATCTCTGTTGTCTGTGTGTCTGATCCTTCTTTTGTTTGCTATTGTCCATGATGCGGAACCATATACAAGGATAGATACAACCGTAACTTTACACGATTTCATTTGTGTTTCCTTTCTTATTTCTGTTTCAAAGTTCATCCAACTGTTCTATAGATACCTTGAAATGTACTAACTTTCTTCTCCATGCCCTTGTCATACATCTAATATTGTATCCTAGATAATTGATGTGGAATACTTGTTCTATAAATGTCTCATATATTATTGTTCCGGGTCTGACAAGACTCTTCCCTTAAGTCATTATTTTTGTCTGAGTTTAAGATGTATTTCAATCGTATTACGTTTTAGCTTAATTTACAAAAAGCAGAATATGGATAAAGTTATGTTTACTGCATAAATATCTGCTATCCAGAAAATAATAAAACATGTAATGGTAGGTGGGTGCCTGAAAATCCTCTAAAGATAGATCTATTGAGGTTCGAAGTCCGGATCAGACTTTGGAGAACATGGCATAAAAATATGATGTGTGCCATTTACATGACTTTCTCTATATCCCTGCAATGATTTTTTTTAAAAAGCTTATATTTCTATTTACTTTATGCTAAAAGAAAAAATTAGCATAATTAATATTACTACTTGCTCCCTTGTAAGTAGGAGCGAAATAAGGGTCTACCATAGGTTAAAGTGATAATCAAAAACTGGTTGCTATCTGACTGAAGTTCCTTTTTTTGTATGGATAAGAGTTGACAAATTCCTGTATGAGAAATGTATACGTTTTCAAAGCAGAAACCAAAAACAGGGAACGTCTCAAAAACGATCAACTCCGCGAAAAAAATGTATATAACATATATTGTGTGTTTTAAGGTGCTCTACATTTGTTGTTTAGTAAGTTTTTGTCCATCTCTTACGGTTTAGCAGTTATTCAAAATTCCGTAAAATTCATCCAGAACAAAGTACTCTTCAGAGGCTATTCCCAAAAAAAAATCGAAATATACACTTCACTTGGCAGGTAAATAGCTTTAATATACGATATTTTAATCAAAACCATTTTTGAAAAAATCAAAATTTTCGAAAAAAGTTCCATGTAAAGGTAGTTAGGGTTTGGGGGATTTTTCTTAAAATTTTCGTTTCGCATCCCTGGAAGATACTAAACTTAAATACCAACTTTGGTATTTTACCGACTTTTCGTTTTCGGGTTATCGTGTTCACAGACACACGGACACACATAGACACAAACACACACACGCATGGACCTTTTTCTGAAAATACTTTTTTTGGATACAGGAGACCCTAAAACATATATTTCCGGTGAAATCTCGGTATCGAATTTTTGGGTGGAGTGCAATACCTTCTCTACACACTATTTACATAGTACGTATAGAGAAAGTAAAAATTAGTGAGTACTCTTAAAACTTGGCATGAACATTTCTCCATATAAATACCACACTAGCTTTGTTTTATATTTTAACAAACAAAAGAGAATATATCCTCTTTCAATTCCTTATTGTGTTTCATGTTTTCACTTCATGATTAGGTTGACAATATATAAATTAACTAGAATCGGTGTAAAACTACACCCTTGGTTTATTAACAGATCGTCCGACGTTTTAAACATGAACTTAATACTATTTCTATTTACATATAGAATCTTTACGGTATTAATATAATGTTTAGGGTGCCTCTTATTTCTGATATTTTCCACAAAATAGTTTTTTTACCTTATGAAACAGATGCTTAATGAGTTTCTAAGGTAAAGTTTCGTTGTTTTTCAATATTTTGTTTTAATATAAATATATTTTCATTACACGAACGTCCCTTTCGGGTGTCTGATTATTTTTCTGAGTCTAATGGTTTCTAATATCTGATTAAGACTATTTCCATACATTTTGTATCCTGCATTATTTAAACATAATTTTCTGTATCCTTTGTATAGTCTTTTTCTAAATATATAAATATTTAGCTGTGCTCCATTCTGCAAATACAGAACAATTCTTCCAGCATATATTTAAACATTTGAGAAAGAGAAATTCTAAAATATTTCTCAACGTTCAAAAAAGTTCTGTTACGCAAACCTGCAGCTAAGAGGTTTCGAGCACATACATCGAAGATAGATAAACCATCTTTGAGGTCCCAAAAAGCAACATGTTTAAATCATGAGGTGGAGTAATGTTTTATAAGAAAGTATTTTAAAGAACAGGTAGAGTGAATAATGTGCAGAATGCCAGTTTTTTCCTTTGCAATCATATAGAGCCAAAATATCGCCAATCTTGCCGATATTTCCTAATGCTCATTATCTCGCAGCAATGACCGACACGGCTCATATATAAATAATACTACAACTTCCAAACACATCATTTAGAGTATTTTTATCCACGACATAAGTTTCCACCTTGAAGCATTTGGTTAATAGTTACCTCATCATCCTTGCGAATTTCATACTTATGTTCATCTAATTATCAAAGTAACACTATCGTGACGAAAAAAAAAAAAAAAAGGAAATGGAGTTTTATTTATGGAAGCTATTTATCTGCTGTGATTCTCAGCGTCCCATTCTATACTGGGCGCGAAAGACGCTTAATTTTGATCAGAGGCCTCTGTATGAGGTCCGAGGTTCTTTTACGTTCTACGACACGGGACCTACGGCTTTACTTCCCTTCGGGATTGAACCCGCAACTTTGGGTAAATGAAATTAGCCATTACACCACGGAGGCGACGTCTTTCGTGGATATGACCATTATAGTTAAATATGGGGTATAAATCGAGCAATTAAATGAAGGTTGATTTGAATTGAATGCGTAAATTTCCTATTGGACGATATTAAGTTATTAACTTATTTATATTAGTATAACTATTTCACAGAATTCAAATTAATTTGAATATTTAAAAGTTTTAATCAGAAAATTTAGGATAGTATTCAGAACTTAAGTTAATACTTTGGACTTTTAATTTGTAAGTATATGTGATATTTTGATTAATATGAATATTTAAACAATTTAATTGGAAAATGTAGGGTACTATTCAGAACTTAAGTTAATACTTTGCACTTTAATTTGTAATTCATATTTAATATTTTGATTAATACAAAGATGAAGGTGTCACTCTTACCGCCATCAGCATAAGTATACTTTACTTTTTTTCTGTTTTTGCTTAACGCCCTTTAACCTGTTGGGCATATGGGACAATGAATGAAATTGGTGAAATGATGCTCATATGATCTCGGGGTCCATGGAGCTTAAAGTTACTCGACTTTCGTCTTCTCAAGATAAGGGAAACCTCGATAAAAGCCTTCAACCTTATCCGGGTAACTCATCTAAGCGAGATTCGAATTTGCGACCTGTTTAATGCGAAGCAGACGCGATACCTCCACACTACATGGCGGGCCTATTTTTGTTATAGTGAAGAAGTGCTGAACATTTATCGAGCGTTACAGTAGAATGCAGAAAATGTTATTTAACCATTGTACCAACATGTATTTAAAATACATTTTAAGGTATATTCAGAATAGTTTTAATGTTGACTGACGAAAAATAGGATTCTTATGCTGAATAGGACAGGTACGATTTTTACTTTCTATATACGTACTATGTACATAGTGTATAGAGAAGATATTGCACTCCAACAAAAAAATCAATACCGAAATTTCACCGGAAATATATGTCTTAGTGTCCCCTCTATAAAAAAAAAAAAAAGTATTTTCAGAAAAAGGTCCGTGTGTGTCCGTGTGTCTGTGAACACGATAACTCAAAAACTAAAAGTCGGTAAAATACCAAACTTGGTATTTAAGTTTAGTATCCTCCAGGGATGCGACACCAAGATTTTGAGAAAAATCCTCCCAACCCAACTGCTCTTTCTATGGAAATTCTTTTCGAACATTTTGATTTTCTAAAAAATGGCTCTAACAATTTTGATTATAATATCGTATATAAAAGATATTTACCTGACAAATAAAATGTATATTTTGAATTTTCTGGGAATAGCCTCTGAAGACTACTTTATTCTGGGTCAATTTTACGGAATTTTGAATTACTGCTAAACCGTAAGAGATGGACAAAAACTTACCATACAAAAAATGTAGAGCACCTTAAAGCATACAATTTATATTATACGCATTTTTTTCGTGGAGTTGACTGTGCTTTAGATATTCCTTGTTTTTTGTTTCAGTATAAAAACTTATACTTTTCTCATACAGGACTTTGTGAACTAGTGTCCATACAAATAGAGGAACTTCAGTCGCAGAGCAACCAGCTTTTGACTATCACTTTAACCTATGGTACTCCTTATTTCGCTTCTACTAATAAGGAAGCAAGTAGTAGGAATATTTCTGCTAATTTTTGTTCTATTAGATGAAGTAAATAGAATAATTAGTCGCAGTGATATAGAGAAAGTCATGTGAATGGAACACATCAGATTTTTTTAATAAAGCTCTTAAAATGTTATTGAAAATTGATGAGTATTAAACGTCTTAAAAAAAATTAATCCGTATACATAAAAGTTTTTTCCTTGAAATAAAACCTATTTATCTGCAAAGTGTGGTAAAAGACATCAGCCTTTAATGTCAATTAGTTTCTGAGATAATGGGACATTTGCATAGAAATTTTACTTCTTCATAAATTGCTTTCCAACATAACATTAAAAAAAAATTGATGTGTTCCATTCACATGACTTTCTCTACATTTCTGCAACAAATTATTGTTTAAAATCCTATACATCTGTTTACTTCATTGCTAATCGAGAAAAAAGAATTAGCTGAAATAGTCTTATTACTTGCTTCCTTGTAAGTAAAAGCGAAATAAGGCAGTACCATTGGTACAGTGACAGTTAAAAACTGGTTGCTATGTGACTGAAGTTCCTTTGTTTGTATGGACAGGAGTTGACAAATTCCTGTATGAGTAAGGTTAACTTTTTCAAAGCTGAAACCAGAAACAAGGAATATCTCAAAAAAGAATATACAATATAAATTGTATGTTTTAATGTAATCTACATTTTTGTGTGGCAAGTTTTTGTCCATCTGTTACGGTTTAGCAGTTCTACAAAATTTAGAATAATGTAGTCTTCAGAGGCTATTCCCAGAAAATTCAAAATATACATTTTATTTGTCAGGTAAATATCTTTAATTTACGATAATTTAATCAAGATCGTTAGGGCCATTTTTGAGAAAATCTAAGTTTTTGAAAACAGTCCCATGAAAAGGGAGTTAGGGGTGGGGGTATTTTTCTCAAAATCTTCGTGTTGCATCCCTGGAAGAAGATACTAAACTTAAATACCAAGTTTGGTATTTACTGAATTTTCGGTTTTGAATTATCGTGTTCACAGACACACGGACACTGGGACACACCGACACACACATACACAGACCTTTTTCTGAATTTTTTTTTGTGATACAGGGGACCCTAGAACTGATATTTCCGGTGAAATCTCGGTATCTACTTTTTGGGTGGAGCGCAATAACTTCTTTATACACTATGTACATAGTAGGTATAGAGAAAGTAAAATGTAACCTAATTTTCCGAACACAACTTTGCTGTATTTCGAAACTCATAGATGATGAAAATATGACAGGATGTAGTTGCTGCGAATGGCTAAAGTAAAACTTTCGGTGAAAATAAGAAATAGATCTCTTCTCCAACGCTAATATTTCCAAATTTATTGATGTTTTACCAAGGAGTGTAACGAAATGTTTTAAAAAATCTGATTTGTTCCACTCACATGACTTTTTCTATATCTCTGCAATAAATTATTTTTAAAAAGCTTATGCTTCTATTTACTTCCTGCTAATCGAGAAAAAATTAGCAGAAATAGCATTTGATTTTCTGGGAATAGCCTCTGAAGACCTCTTCGTTCTTGATGACTTTTATATAATTGGCAAACCGTAAGAAATATACAAAAACTTACTGCACAACAGCGTATATCTCATTAAAACACATAATTTATGTTATATACCTTTTTTAGAGTTAACCGTTTTGTGATATTCCGGAGTATTAGTTTCAATTTCAGCCACTTAAATATTTCTAAAACAGGAAGACATCTTTCTTCTCATTTCTCGTTTGTTTACTTCCGGAAAGCAAAGAGATTGGAATTTCAATTGGTTCACATAGCGACCGGCTTTTAAAGGACGAGACTATCGCTTTAGCTAAGATTAATTCTGCTTAAATTTCTTGATTAGCTTGAATAGATAACAGATTAATCTTTAGAGTAAAATATTTGTTTGCCGAATAGCTAGAGGGCATCGTGTGAATGGAATACATTAGATTTTTTCCCTTCTACTTACATGAGACCAAGTAATTAGGATAATTTCTGTTAATATTTATCTCGATTATCATGATGTAAATGGAAGAATAAGTTTTTAACAATAATTTGTTACAGATATGTAGATAACATCAAGTGAATGTAGCACATATATTTAGCAAAAGCTCCGCGCGCGTGTGGGTATGTTTGGGTCTGGGTCTGGGTCTGGGTCTGGGTCTGTGGACAGCATAGCTCAAAAACGAAAAGACCGTTAAACACTTGTTATTTAGGTTTAGTATCTTCTAAGGATACGACACAAAGATTTTTCAAGAAAATCCCAACACAAATTAAATTTCGAAAATATTTTATTTTTTACTAAATGACCCTAATGATTTTGGCCAAAATACTGTATATTAAACATATATACATCCCAGATAAAGTGTTTTTCTTGAATTTTCTAGGAATATCTTCTGAATACTGCTTTGTTCTGGATGAAATTTGCCAAAATTTACTTAACTGCTAAACCGTAAGATATAGACAAAAACTTACTACACTGAAAACATAGACCCCGTCAATATACACAATATATGTACTTTTCATTTTTATTGTGAATGTAACCGCTTTCGAGATACTCCTTTTTTATTCGTCTCAATTGTTCAGTACTTACACTTTTCCCAAATAAAAGTGTCCGTTTTCTGTTTTTTTTTCTACTCCTGGCCAAACAAAGAAGCGATTTGCTATGCCAATCTCATAACAACAGCTTTTAAAACATTTGAAGTAACGGTTTAGCCTATCGTATTCCCTTAGTTCCCTTCTACTTATAAAGAACTAAGTAATTACATTCTGTTAATGTTTATCTCGATTAGACTGGTGTACAAATAAAAATAATCTTTTGTATGAAGTGTGTTTATAGAACAGCTGCAGAAAGTCATGTGAATATAATAAATCTTGGACTATACTTTGTAGGGAAAGTAGAAAGATAGTCAAGTATGGGAGAAATCGCCAACCTGGCTAACCTGTGAAAGGAACAAATCAGATTTTCTAACCTGATTAGTGTAGTAACATCAATGGAGTGACCACATCACATAAATTAAAACCGCATGCGCCCTTCTATATCATCTATGAACACTTTGTAAACTATATTTAGCTTACCTACACAGCTTAAATTTCCTTGTTTGCATAATTCCATTCAGTCTCCTTTGATCTCTGAATGACACTCCTAGCTTACAAAAAAAAACACAGCAGAACGAGATCTCTGTATAAAAAGCTTATCTTTTTTGTGAATTATTTTTAAAATACTTTTTTTACAAAGCACTTAGCAAAAGGTATGTGTTGCGCTTGTGTGAGCACTAACTTTTGGCAGCACTAATGCTGCTAAGTACCTCCTCTAGTTTAATTTGTATGGCTTTGCTGAAGTGTGTTTGTCTTAATAATCCTTTCATTCACTACAAAGAGAGAACGTTACACTGTTTGGAAGATTCTGCTGAAGAGTGTCATATATTTAACCAGCCGACTTTGAACTTCTTTGTTACAGTGAAACAGGCTTGCATACAGAATTTAAAAGACTTTCAACCGTCCAGCTAAAACCTCTCCCCCACCTTCCCACAAAAGGGGCGCTTCTTCTTGTGCTGCCTTTGACTCAGCTTTTAAAAATCCTTTCATTAACCATTTGCTTTCTAAAACAAATTGGACTCTTTCTCCTGCGCGTTTTTCATTTTAACTTTTTCTGGGGGTTATATAGAAAAAGCCTCTGTTAAGTTTGACAGTATTATGTATCACATTATTATAACCTGTAAAATAGGGTGGGAGGTGAATATGTTTTAAATATATGTAGCTGTGTTTGAGAACAATCCAATGACATTCTTTTTATTTTTATTTATTACTTGATTTATTTTACTATTTTCCAAGTTACGCTCACAAGGAACATTTTACAATGTTTTAGGATGGATATTCTTGCTCATTTAAAACGTCCGGCGATAGTTTACGTAACAGGTTATACAGTTGTTATCCTCTGCCGTGCCTGATTATAGATGGTGCGATATAAGAGAATAATACCTTTCAATATTTAAGCTACATAACTAAATGTTTTTGTTTTTATACAATATTGTCTGAATGAGAATCAAGATGTACTTAGAATTTGACCTACAAATTTGAACACAATGCCATTATGCTTTATTTCAATTTGGTTTTATTGATAAATTACATAAATCAAACCAATATGTAAGCATTTCCACTTCCGTTTTTAAACAAAAGTCCGATGTGTTCCATTCATATGACTTTCTCTATATTACTGCAACACATTATTCTATTTACTTCATCTAATGGATCAAAAATTAGCAGAAATAGTCTTATTACTTGCTTCCTTGTTAGTAGAAGCGAAATAAGGGGATACCATAGGTTAAATTGATAGTCAAAAGCTGGTTGCGTGTTTTTAAGGTGCTCTACATTTGTTATGTGGTACGCTGTTGTCCATCTCTTACGGTTTAGCAGTTATGCAAAATTCCGTAAAATTGACCAAGAATAAAGTAGTCTTCAGAGGCTATTCCCAGAAAATTCAAAATACACATTTTATTTGTCATGTATATATCATTAATATACGGTATTTTAATCAAAATTGTTAGAGCCATTTTTTGGAAAATCAAAATTTTCAAAAAAACTTCCATATAAAGGGTAGTTTGGGGTGGGGAATTTTTCTCAAAAGCTTCGTGTCGCACCCCTGGAAGATACTACCGACTTTTCGTTTTTGAGTTATAGTGTTCACGGACACACACACACGGATTTTTTTCTGAAAATACTTTTTTTGGATACAGGGGACCCTAAAACATATATTTCCGGTGAAATTTCGGTATCGAATTTTTTGGTGTAGTGCAATACCTTCTCTATACATTATATACATAGCACGTATAGAGAAAGTAAAAACTACCCTGATTGCTCTTGACTGTTGAGATACTAGAATTAAATCTAAACACTTTTAAAATTCTTCAAATATGGAATTAAGAGAACCCAAATCACAGATTCTTTTGATACACCGTAGTTAATATTGGCCTTTTTAGAAGATAACATAAATTGCTGATAACAGAGGTACCTTGCACTTGAAGCGTAAATTAAATGAATATCTGCTAATTCAGCACATATAAAGTCATACATTGTGTAAAGTAAAGTTTGCGACTGAATTGATCTCTCGTTTCCTCACTGTGAGTCACGTGAGTCCAGGTCGGAGGTGTGGGAGTTTACTAAAACAAGAGCTAGCTATTGCGTAATGTATGTAAACACAGCAGAGACATAGCGCAGGGTCATTCAAAACACATTAAACCCTGAAATTTGTGTTTCTTTTATGAAAATGTTATTAGCAAGTGGATAAATGAAATACAGTTATGTGTTATACGCATACTTCTCTACTAGATGTCAAATTATTTGCACTTATTCTCCTTCCACCTTGTATAAACGAAAGTGGAATATTTCATGGTAAGTAGTGTTATACAGGCCGTTTCAAAACGACACCAAACGAATAGCAGTCGATTAGCTCACACTTTGACCTGTCCGAAACTTGATGTCGCAGCTTTCAAACTCTTCTATTTAAAGTTTTGTGTGTGTTTAAAAATTGCACACATTTGGTACTAGGCAGCGAAGAAACAACGGTTATCATACGCCTCACCCATTTTACTACGGTGACCTCTGCTGCGCCGGCGTGTCTATCAAACCACGTCTATACAACGCGACTGGGACCTTTACTACCAGCCGGCATATCTCTTAAGAGTGGGCCAGGCACATGCCATTGGGTTATGTACGACTGCCGAATCCATGGTGATTTTATGGCAGTTTTTGTATGTGCCGGATTTAGAGTTGAAAATTATATTCACGTATCACATACGGTATGGCCAACAAGGTCCACATCTTCTTTTGGTGTCGTTTTGAAACAGCCTGTAAAACAGTATTAGGATTATATCTTAATATTATATATCACTTCGATGTTTTAGTTGTTTTTTTCTCTTCGTTTAATAGTTCTTCCCCCAACGAATCGCATAATTTACTACCTAAATGTTTTGTGCGTGAATAAAGCTTGTCAATATACTATTCGTTTGCTTCCACGTGCTCAGACTTCAATATTATATTCGCTATTTGAGATGGTCCAGGGACACTTGGACTTGTGGAGAGCATTCGATCTCAGGTGCTCCGCAAACAATCTCAGTTTTATTGTCTTTAAACACACAAAACTGCAATCAAAACGGCAAATAAGCAGATATGTATATGCATATATAATATGTACAAATAGAATAAACCTTATGTAGCTTTTACAGTAAAAACTTGAAAAGATCACAACCAAATGTCAATAATAGGTGCATTAAAATTAACAAATTCAGTGATAGAATATCATAGATTATGATGAGCCAAGCACACATTGTTTTATAAAATATTCTATAAAGTAAACCAGTTGACTCGTGAAATAACTTTTTAGATAATCTTACAGTGATAATGTTAAGTTTTTTTAAGTCTGTATTGAGGAATTTCAATCCTTTGGAAATGTCTAGTGTTAAGTATGAATTTGGAATCTGAAGTCATACATATGCCGGCTCCGTTTGATAAAAAGGAATATAGTGTAAACATATTTATTTTAAGAGTTAAAATATTAAAATTTGTAAAGTAAAGTTTACAATGAGTCCTTGCAGGCACCTTAGCCATAGATCTAATTATTTTCTTTTGTAAAATTCAAATGTCTTGAATATGGGAATTATTACACCAAATTAGGTTTCCTTAATTAATTATTCTCGTAAAATAAGCAAAGTATGAAATGGGTACATGTTCAGATGGTACACAATTAACGAAATTCCTTAGCAGAAGCACAATCTTTGACAACTTCCAACATAAAAAGTTAATATAAGATTCTCATGTTAAAAATCTGTCAATGTAAATCCCTAAAAACTTTACAACAAAGTTGTGGCATGGTAGCATTATTTAAAGTAAATATTATATGTTAGAATTTCTAACCATTAAGTAAAAAGTTATGGGATCGGAACCATTGAGATATATACGTTATTATTATTATTATTATTATTATTATTATTATTATTATTATTATTATTATTATTATTATTATTAGTGGTGGTGGTGGTGGTTGTTGTTGTTAATAATGATAATAATGGTATTATGTGCCTGAGTTTCAAGTGAGTGTATATCTATTGAGGTTGTATCGTCAGAAAATGATATAGTTTTAGATTCAATATTATATAGCAAATTATTGATCATAATAAGAAACAGCAATGTAGCTAGGACAGAGCACAGAACACTACATACAACTGAAGCCTTATCACTAATACGAACAACATGTTTGCGGTTAGACAAATAAGATGAAAGCAAGTTGTTAGATGTATCACTTATACAATAATGAAATAATTTCTCCAATAATACACCGTGACCAATGCAATCAAAGGCCTTTCTTAAATTACTTAACGTTATCTATGCAAATCTCTTAAATTGAAAGGTATTCAATATATTGTCAATAAACAATGGCACCGCATCAGTAGGAAATTTACCAGATCCAAATCAAACTCATTAACCGATAAAAACATTATGAGTTCAAGGTAGTAATACAATTGGTTGTACAGCAAGTCTTCAAATAGTTTATAAAATGCGCGTACCACAGATATTGGTTCATAATCCTCCAACCATACTTACTGCGCTTTTTTATTGATTTGGTCATTCGTTATCCCAAGGCCTGCCTATTCTGCGTTCGCATTCCCTACGCTCCCATCCAGCGCTTTCGGGGAAAATAAACAGATATAGTTTATGTGGGTCATGTTTTTTGGGGATTCTAACCCACTGTACCACACACAACTTTTGTGAAAAAACAAATCTACACTGAAAACATACTACTGTTATTAAGTAAAATTGTAAGTCTGCAAATGAAGCAAATATTGAAGTAATGTAGTTCATTATACTGTTCTTAATTATCAATACAAATATCTACACTTATACCTCTGACAACCTGTATAAGAAAAAGAAGTTTAAAACTATACTTGCAAATTTTACTTTTGAGTATTACAATAATTAATGACTAAAGAACAGAATAGCTTTACAAACAAGTCATAAACATAAACATATAATAAAGATTGATAATTTAGTTGATTATATTAAGAGAAGCTGAGTGAAATTTAGGTTTTCCAGAACTTTAATGCTAAAGACTTAATTTTTGTGCTCATAACAGATGTTGTCTTGCCCAATTTCAAACCTCTGTCTAATACTTTTTGCTTAATGAAAATATTTTCCATAAAAATATGTGTTTTTAAAAATAAAATATCTCTTACTACAGGTTTTAGTAGAATTGCTAAAACATTTGTATCATAGAAAAGCTTCAAGCATCGGATTTTCAATAAAAAAAGAAAATTTTACATCCACTACTTTGGCAAAATTTAAAAAAAATAATTACTCTTTTGCACTCATTTTCTTTTTACTTTCTTTACACGTACTATGTACATAATAACTAAAAGGAGGTATTTTAATCCATCCAATGTTCGATGTCGACATTTCACCGGAATACATGTTTTAACAGCCCTGAATCAAGAAATGCAGCAAAAGAAACCTGTGTGTGCATTTATGAACAGCATAACTCAAACAATTAAAAGTCCTTAACATAATGGTTTTAAACATTTTGATTAAAAGTTTGTGTATTAAGGATATTTAAATTGCAAATAAATATCTATATCTATATCTAATTTTCAAGGAATAACCTCTGAAAACGTGGAAGATTCCATCATACCTGTTAAACTGTAAGAGATAGAAACGACCTTATTGCACAAAAATTGTAGATACCGTTAAAGGTAATAATTTATGTCATACACACTTTTTATTTCATGCTTTTGGTCTTAATTTGAAAACAGTTATACTTTTCTGAAACGGCAACTCGTCATTATTTTCATATTTCAATTTATTCTCATAGTGGAGTTTTTAAAACATTTGGCAATCGCTTTAGCCTAGTGTGTTATCTTATTCTCCCTTCTACTTACAAGAAAGCAGCTATGAGGCCGCGCCGTAGCCGAGTGGTTAAACAACTGGACTCTCACCACAGCGGCCCGGGTTCGGTCTCTAGCGACTGCAAATGATGGACAAAGTGGCGCAGGGGCGCGTTTTCTGGGTTTCCCGGTTTTCCCCTCCAGCGCATCCCTTCTTCGTTCCATGTACCATTTGTTTTCGCATACCGTGCCTATCTAGTAGTAAAACCGGATGACCATTCCACTAATGTTTCTCGAGGATCAACCTAATATCTGCTATGAACGTGAGGAAGTAGATGATATGAAATATAGACGAAATGAATGATAGGAAAGAAAATGATGGAGCAATTGGTGGAATGAATGGCGGGGAAGACCAGAGGACTTGGAAAAACCCGTTCATACGCTGCTTCTTCTACAACAAATCCTACATGCGGTATTCAGGTTGAAGCCGGACCGCCTAGTTTATTTAATCGAATATTTGGATCTTTAAATGCTATAGTTTTAGTTCGCCATTGGGAAATATTTCAGATTTGAAAGTTTACAAAGCTGGAAACGGCAACGGAAAAGAAAAATCAATGCCCCGGAGAGATCTAAATTGTTTCTGTCGTTTTAAAAAGAATGAAATTATGTTTCAATTTAACGGAAAGTTTACAGCAATGCTGACATGACATGGTAAGCTAAAATCATATTTTCACAGATTTAATATAATAGAAAATCCAAACTTTCATTGCAACGGAGAACAGCACCAGACCACGTATTATATCGCTGCAGCAATTTTAAGCAGAAAAGGAAGACAATCAAAAGAAAAATAATTCAAAGAAGAAGAAAATGACCACCATCTAAAATATAGCTTTTAAAACATTATTTTAGAAGTATGTTTCTTTTGTAAATGTTGATTCAAATAAGCATAATTGAAATACGGCATAAATTACCGTACACCCTCTTGATAGTGGAACTTGGTATCTAATTTGCAGTTTAACTAAACAAAATGAATCAAGAAAAGCATCCCCTAGAATAGAGTACTTTCCCACTATGCTAGTAACCCCGGGTTTGATTCTCTGATGGGGTGAAACTTTTTAGTAGAAATGAATATTCTCTGTCCTTTCAGAGTCTGCAAGTATGAATTAGGGTGTGAAATTGTTTGTGTGAGTATTCTAAAAAATAAACCCCAAAGAAAAAATAAATACAAAAACAATCGCAACTTTACACGAGTCAAAACCATTACCGTCAGTCAATATTTCCCGAAGATAAAAGGCCATCGATATGATCATCGCAATTAAAGACGAGGTAAAAATAGAAAAATTAGAGCAAAAGGAATCTAGAAATAGATACTTCAATTTTGTACAGTATTGTCGTGATTTGTTATGTGCAAACATTACATGTATAAAAATTGTATGTGGCGAACACACTCTAGAACAAACTATTAGCGTTATTCCTGTATATCCTTCATGATAATAGAGATTAAAAGTTGCAGAAATTCCGTTATGCATATATTCTAACAGATACTACAGGAATATGGAACGTAGCAGATTTCACCGCCATAATAGCCATTGGGCATTAACTCATTCTGGATATATTATGATCAAACGTTTGCTTACACCTCGGAAAACTACTAACCCATGGTTTTAACTTATGTGTCTTGAGGGTGAGAATATTGATTGAGCTACAAGTATTTGAAGTCTTTGCAATTTGAAATGACTATCCATTTGGAGTGACCAAGAATGCTCGCCTGGAGAGGCCGCATCCCCGCCATACAGCTTAGGTGGAGAAGTTGCCGATAGTCCAGGATGTAACATGTCAGCTTCTGTAACATTAAACTCCTTAATGTACACTTTGTGTTTTCTTTTTATTTCGGTTTACTTTCTCTTCGTGTACCAGTACATAGTGTATAGAGAAGATACTGTATTGCACCCAAAAATTTGATATTGACAGTTCAACGGAAATGTGTGTTTTGAGGTCCTCTTGAGTGCAAAAAGAGCATTTTTACAAAACAGTCCGTGTATGCCTCTGGACAGCGTAGTTCAAAAATTAAAAGACCGTTAAATACCACACTTAGTATTTAGGTTTTATGTCCTCCAAGGATGCGACACGAAGTTTTTCAAGAAAATCTCCAGCCTAAAATATCCTTTACATGGAAAAATGTTTCAGAATTTTGAGTTTCTCAAAAATGACTACATTGATTTTAATTAAAATACCACATATTAAACTATATTAGAAATATTAAAGCATATTATATTATACTAACAGATTGATTGATTATTTTTATATAAATGATTGGGTAAAATATTCAAAGTTTATCTATTTTTAAATAACAAATAAAATGTATGCTTGAATTTTCTAAGAATAGCTTCCGAAGACCTGTTCATTCTGGATGAATTTTGCTGAATTTTTCATACCTGGTAAACCATAAGAGATAGACCAAGTGTTACAGAAAAACAATAGACCTCGTTAAAATACACAATCTATGTCTAATACATGTTTGTTGTTGGGTTGAGAGATATTCCTTCTTATTGGTTTCAATTTTAAACTAGGTATCTCTCAGACGTGATCACCTTTCGTTTCAACTCTTTTGTTTTTCGGAAATTCAAAGCAAACCACTTAAGTTATTCACATATGACCTGATTTTTAAAAGATTTGACTATCGCTTTAGCCAAATGTATTCCCTTCTACTTATACGGAAACAAGTAATAAGACCATTTCTGCTAAGGTTTATTTTGATTAGCAGTTAGCATAATAGAAATAAAGAAATAAAGCATTTGCTTATATAAAACAGGTAGAGAAAGTAATGTGAATGGAATTCATACGATTTTTTCATTTGCCAGCCCTCTATTCAAAATAATATATATATTAAGTCTACCTAGTCGTTGTCCTTCTTTTGTCTCCCATGGTGCTTCTAATTCATGTTCTCATCGGTTTTCCTCTGTTTAGGCCATCTTCATTGTGGAAAATATGTATGCCAACTTCGGCTTAATTGCTTCGCTTATACTCATACCATTTTGGTCATAATATTGATGAGGCTTTCTATTGTGATAGAAGTTTTGGTGCCAGTAAGAGTATATCCAGGTTGGCGTCAAATTAATTCTTACTTTCTTTACACGTACTATGTACATAGTGCTTAGAGAAGGGACTGCACCCCAACCAAACATTCGATGGCGAGATTTCACCGGAAATATATGATTTAGAGTCCTCTATATCCAAAAAAGCATTTTGACAAAAAGGTCCGTGTGTGTGTCCGTGATTCTGTGAACACGATAACTCAAAAACAAAAAGTCGTTAAAATACCAAACTTGGTATTTAAGTTTAGTATCTTCCGGGAAGACGAAACGAAGATTTTGAGAAAAATCCACCCACCCCAAACTATCCTTTACATGGGACTTTTTTCGCAAATTTTGATTTTCTCAAAATGGCTTTAACGATCTTTATTAAAATAGCATATATTAAAGATATTTACCTGACAAATAAAATGTAAATGTTGAATTTTCTGGGAATAGCCTGTGAAGGCTACTTTGTTCTGGACCAATTTTATGAAACTTTGCATAACTGCTAAACCACAAGAGATGGAAAACAATTTCACACACAACAAATCTAGAGCACTTTAAAAAACACAATTTATATTATATGCGTTTCTTTCATGGAGTTGATCGTTTTTGAGATATTACTTATGTTTTGTTTCAGCTTTAAAAATTATACTTTTCACACACAGGACTTTGTCAACTCCTATTCATACTAACAAAGGAACTTCAATCACATACCAACCAGCTTTTGACTATCACTTTAAGACTATTTCTGCTATTTTTTTCGATTATCATTAAGTAAATAGAACAATAAGCTTTTTAACAATAATTTGTTGCAGAGACATAGAGAAAGTCATGTGAATGTAACATATCGCATTTTTTCTAATCAAGTTTAATTATTTCAAATATGATTTAAAGAGAATTGCTATTTTGAACTTTGAAACATATATATTATTAAACTTAGTCTTAATATATTAGGTTAATACAGTCGTAAAATTAAACTACAGACTACTCGTCAAATTTAAGCTGTCCTTGGTTTTTACTTTAATTTAATATAACAGATTCAAATTCATAATACCAAGTTATTAAAGAATGCAGGAGAAAGGTATAAAACTGAAGTCCCCCGCTACGACAAGAACTCTAACCCGGGCATCAGGGTTCAAAAGCTAGAATTTTGCGTGCTGATTCTTGGATGTTATTTCTTTGAATTTTGAGATGAAAAGTTCAGTTTAAAGATTGAAGAGGGATTATGGAACAGAATGTCCATGTCAGGCTGTTGCACGTCAAAGAGCAGTGAGGTACACACTTACTCACGGAGGTATGCCTGCAGTACGCAATAGTATCACCATTGTGGTCAACCTATCTTCACGGCTAAATCAAATTTTGGAATTTATGCGCAGGCATAGTGCAGTCCTTCGCGCAGTAACGCATTGCCATTTACTTTACCTTCTAGCCGGACTTCAAAGTTTGTAGTTGAGTACACACGAGTAATCTGAACCAGTGAGTGTGGTGTGAAGAGCCATGTATAAGTGATTGCTAATAATGCAGGTACACATCAAATAATTTTGTAGATCCACTGACAGCCAAATATATTTTCAAAACAATTTATAAATTTGTGTCTGCTAGACATTTGCCTTTTCTTAATCTGTCTTCCATTGCGCCTCTTATCCATCTTCTATTCAATTTTTTTCTGTGTCTTCATTCCTCTTCTTACTATATTTCATATGCCAACCTTGGTAAACTTTCATCTGAATACTATTTTAGTCAGTAAAATAATGAATCTTCTCGATATTATTTTTATTCACTTCTAACCTCTGTATATTTTATTGCATTTCTTAAAGTTCATCCTTTTAAAGCTCTTTTTGCGCCTCATGCATCTATTTTGAGTATAAGTATTTTAAAATTATTTTTCATTTACCAAATTTCTGACTCTTATAATTAATTTATACATTTTGTGTGCTTTGTTGTATAATAATTTTATACCATAATGTCGTGTCATTATGTTATGACATTTTTAATAACTTATGGTTCCTAAATTTATATATTTGTTTGAAGATTTAATAACAGCTTTATTTTTAGTTACAAATTTTGCTTTTCTTCTCTTGCAACAATGCACTTATATTTTCCAAATTATATTAAGACTAGCACAGACACACTGCACGTACTGTCTGAAATAAGAATACTAGTAGACAATGAGAAACCAATCATTGCATTGTATTGTACAACATTTCTTAAAATGTTGAATGGAGAATATCATGTTGTGCAGTTATGTTACGAAAAGCTTGTTCCCGTCTTCCATTTTGGGTTTACTGTCTTTCTATTCTGCAATTTTCTACCCTTTATTTGTCCGCAGTTGGCCAGCCTTTGTCTACTTCTTTATTCTGTATTTTAAAGCATACTTTAAAAAGTTAACAGTTTGAAACTAGACTAAAAGACCGTCTTACCACTATCAGTCCATCTTTTTCTTGGATGTTATATACCTCTGTTTTCCCTAGATGATTTATATTTTGCAGTTTTTACAGACTTTCATTGTCCATTTTAATAATGTATTTATCGCATTAATTCCTTCTTACGTTTATCCAGTCATTAATGTCTTAGATTTTACACTATTCCCTTGCTGTCACATTTCTAATTTGATGTTTACTAGTTTTATTGCCAATTTTATTAGAACTTTTACTCCTATAGTTTGATTTTTATTTGTTCTGTATTTTAGTTTCTGGTCGACTTTCTATAACATCTTTAAAGATTTAAAAAACATGAGTTTTTTGGGGGGCTTAACGTCCTTTAACCTAGTCGGTCAAATCGGACGATGAATAAAATTAGTGAAATGATTATCAAATGATCTCCAGGTCCATGGAGCTTAAAGTTACTTGACAGTCATCTTTTCAGGATAAGGGAACACCCCGAAAAAACTTATCCGGGTAACTCACCATAAGCGAGATTCCAACTCACGGCGTTTTGAATGTGAGGCAGAGAATACTTTTGTATATCCTTGAATTTTACATTCTCTAGCACGTATGCACAACGTAAATAGTGGATATAGAAGATATTATATTGTACCCAAAAATTCGATACCATGATTTCACCGGAAACACTTCTTAACATTTCTAAAAAGATCACCATGTGTGTGTGTGTGTGTGTGTGTGTGTGTGTGTGTGTGTGCGCATAGCTGAAAACCGAAAAATTGGTTGAATACCATATTTCTCAATTTCTTCCAAGGATGCGATTTGAAGATTTCCGATGAAGTCCCCCACTCCCAACTACACTTTAAATGAAACGTTTTCGAAAATTTTCATTTTCTCAATAATGACTAGCAATTATTATTAAAATGCCATATGTTTTAGATATTTTCATGGCATACAAAGTGCTTATCTTGAATAGTCTGGAAAGACCTCTGAATACCTCTTCATTCTAGATGAATTTTGTATAACATAAGCTATAGACAAAACGTACTAAATAAAAACACAGATCTCGTTCCACATTTAAACTACTTAAACGTTTCTCAAATGTGAGGTCATCTTTCTTTTCGTCTGTTTTGCTTGCTCCTAAGAAGTAAAGAGAACCGAATTTCAATTGTTTCACAAAGGGACCGGTATTTAATGGATTTGACTATCGTTTTAGCTTGTACATTTCTTTATTTCCCTTTTACTTACAAATATCATTTCTGATAGTGCTTATCTTGATTAGCATGACGTAGATAAGAGAGTACCCTTTTGTAAGGTAAGTTTGTTTGTGGAACAGTTAGAGAAAGCCATGTGAATGGAACACATCATATTTTTCTTTCTGTTCTCAAAAAGTTGCTATTCAATTTTTTGTTTCCTAGTGTTCCAGACACATTTTATATTTATTAGTTTGAGCAAAAACTTCAAAACCTAGAAGAACATAAGTGCTTATTCTACAGAGTGATTTGTGTAGAACTAAAATATTTCTTTCTTTAATTATTCCGTTGGAAATTCATTAAATCCCAATTTTAGCACCGAACTAAGCCGAATGTTCTGGAGTTTCGATTCCTTGTCACTAGATGCGCAGATGTTTGTTTTATTCCTAATTGTATTGTTGGCAGCAGTTTCAACATTTTGTTCTTGTAGTCAACGTGAAAATGCAGTACGATGTAGAGCTGAGTCAAGGATATTTTCAGCAAGATGGCGCTACACGCCGTACATCAAATGAATCCATGAACCTAATTGCAAGTTTCTTTGACGACTGGATAATTTCCAGGAACCTATGGCCACCGAGATCTCCGGATTTGACATCCCCGGATTTCCCTCTGTGGGGTTACTTAAAAGACAGAGTTTACGTCACACGTCCCCAGACATTGGATGATCTGAAGCACAACATCACAATGGCCAGTAACATGGAACGACGTGTTGAGTTGTACCTTATGTAGGATGGAGGATATTTTTAACATCAGCTATAGAGGTAAATAATCTCCCAAAATTCCTCCACAATTTAGGTATAATAAAATGTCGCTAGCATAACACGTTTTTAAATAATTAATGAAAGAAATGTGTCAGATGTATGTCACCCTGTATTAGGGTGGTGCGTTAAACATGCTGAAATAAAGACGCCATTTCTTCCAACATTATTCATTCATTAACATAACCCCTTTTTGGGGTATATTGGTTCTCCCACTTTTAGTACCATTTTTAGTTATGCCAAATGGTCTTGTCTCTTTTGGAATGGCCCTAGTACTAATGTAATCATGTCTTTTGCATTGACTTTTGACAGGGCAATGTGAAGAAGTGTGTATTATTTATGGCAAAATGATATCCAAGGCCCTTTCGTACAAACCTGGAAATGAACAAGGTCTGAACTAAATGTACATCGTAACATCGAAGGTTAGAACCTGGGAGCGTGGGTGGATGGATCGTTACAACCCCCGACTCAACAAGTGTTCAAGGCTATCAGTTTCTCTGCCCTAACAGTGACAGTGGGGTAACTTTACAAAGGAATTGATGTATAATGATGCTTGACTATCGTATTTTATAAGGCAGCCACAATACCACCAGCCGTGAAATGGTCGAAAACAGAAGCGACAAAAGAAAGTAGGAAAATTCCGATGTGTTATGTTCACTATCCATTCATAAAAATGGTTTTTATAAAAGTTGATATTATTATTTATTTATCTATCCTGGTTGTAGTTCATAAGGCCTTCTCTCCACACTACCAGGCAATACATTAAATGGAAAACAGTAGTGATACAATGAATAAAGAACAAAAAATACAAACTAAAAACAAATATAAAATTCTGATGTGTTCCATTCAATGACTTTCTCTACATATCTGCAAAATAAAAAATAAATAAATAAAATATTATAATTTACTTCATGTTAATCGAGAAAAAAATAGCAGAACTAGTCTTATTACTTGCTTCCTTGAAAATAGAACGGAAATTAGGGGATACCATGGGTTAAAGTGATGGTCAAAAGCTGGTTGCTATGTCACTGAAGTTCCTTTGTTTGTATGGAAAGGAGTTGACAAATTCCTGTATGAGAAAAGTATGGTGTTAAAGATGAAATCAAAAACAAGGAATAACTCGAAAACGATCATCTCCAGGAAAAAATGTGTATAAAATAATTTGGGCTTTAACGTGCTCTATATTTTCTGAGTAACAAATTTTTGTCCATTTCTTAGCAGATATGCAGAGTTCCTTAAAATTCATCGAGAATAAAGTAGTCTTCAGAGGATATTCCTAGAAAATTCAAGATATATTTTTTATTTGTCGGGTAAATCTTTAATATACGAAATTTTAATCAAAAACGACACAGCCATTTTTCAGAAAATCATAGTTTTCGAAAAAAGTTCCATGTAAAGGTAGTTTGGGCTGATGGAATGTTTCTCAAAATCTTCGTGTCGCATCCCTGGAAGCTACTAAACTTAAATGCCAACTTTGGTATTTTACCGACTTTTCGTTTTTGAGCTATCGTATTCATAGACACACGGACACACACACGGACCTTTTTCTGAAAATGCTCTTCTTTGGATATAGGGGACCCTAAAACATATATTTCTGTTGAAATTTCGGTACCAAATTTTTGGGTAGAGTGCAATACCTTATCTATACACTATGTACATAGTACGTATAGAGAAATTAAAAAGGTACAAGTATACTGAACTGAAAAGCAAAAGAAAATGTAAACAAAATTATTTAAGTGGAATATTCATTTAGCCTGAAACGCATATCAATCATATTTACTATTGAAACGCATATTACTTGCCAGCACATAATATATTAGTAACAATAAATGAAATTAGTGATGTATTTATCATATTAATAATAATAATATATATGGAACTTGAGACACATCGGTTTTTGTATTCCTGGAACTTAATTTACGAACTACGTTTCAATACAAATTGCATGAATATAGTTAATGCACTATGCTTATTTGTTCTCAAATAAGTTCACTTATAATTGTCTATTTAAGCAAAATTATAAGGACCTGATTTATACCTAGCATAGAATGGAGATCCTGGAACGAGTGGTCGGTGCGTAGTAAAGTATGAGAGTGTGGAAGTGGACAATATGAAATGCAAGCTAAACGGCTGACAGTGTGATGATGGAACAATTGGTGGAATGAGCAACTGGGGAAACCGGAGGATCCGGAGAATACCCGCCCATCACAAATTCCGCATGCAGGTGCTTGGGATCGAACATGAGCAGTGTAGTTGGGAGCGGTCGAGCGGTCTAATTTCTCGGCCACAGTGCCGCCTGTCATATTGACATTAATATAAAATGACATTTAAATTGTATAAATAGTTTGTAAGATATAGATTATATTTGTAAATAAATATAGTCAAAGTGTTTCATCCGTCTCAAAATTTGAGAAAATTGGTTGGTATTTTCTGAACTGGAGCTTTCAACCACACAGAAAGGTTTATACGTTAATACTTCAATAACTTTGATCTAAATTATTGAAATTCTTTAAAATGTTAAAAATTATCTCTAAACTTAATCATGTGTATATAAATATATTCTTTGAAAAATTATTATTGGTGTTGCACCAGGCGAGATTTAATAATAAACAAAACAATTCGAGAGTAATTGGGCATATATAAATTACAGGACAAAATAGACGAATATAAACAAATTGGAAAGAACAGTTGAATAAAATGAGTGAGGAAAGAATACCGGCTTTTATTAGAAGTTACTATACTGCGGAAGAAGAGATGTAGGGCATCGTAGAAGAATATGGAGTAATTAATGGAATGCGAAGACGGAACGGGCAGATATGCTCAACCCCTGAAATGAAGTAGAAGATGAGGAAGAATTTTGTTTTTGGTAATGTTTCAATAAATACTTCTGGACATTTTGAAATGTTTAGTTGTATATAAACAAAACCTGAATCGATTGGACCATATTGAATATGTGAAAAAATAGTTTTTATAAACACGACTATTATTGAAATACGAGTGCTGTCGTAAAAGTATCAGACCTGACGTACAGATATCGGTTGTTGTTTCAAACAATAACAATGGTAAAAAGTACCAACCTTAGTAAGCTTAAGTTTGAAGTTTGAAGATTTTACATTGTTTAGCAGCCATCACTAGTGAATGCTCTCAGCGAATTTGTAAACGTGGATAAAACTGATTATCGTTATGTAATACAATACTTTCATTTGAAAGGTCTTAGCCAAACTAATATTAAAGATGAGCTAAATTCTACTTTGGTGGAGTCTGCTCCTTCGTTTACAATGGTGAAATATTGGGTGGCAGAGTTTAAGCGCGGCTGTACGAGCTGCCAAGACGAACATCGCAGTGGTAGACCAAATGAGGTCACCAGTCTAGAAATTGTAAGGAAAATCCACAACATGGTATTGGATGACCGTTGACTGAAAGTGCCCGAGCATTTCAAAAAGTTCTGTACTTCGCGTACTGACTGAAAATTTGGAACAAAAAATGCGTCATGAGGATCTTACAGTTTGACAATATTTCGCTGCAATAAAACTGACAATGGATGAAATCTGGGTCCATCGCTTCACACCTGAGACGAAGGAACAATCAAAAAAGTGGATTGGAGGTGAGGAATCGGCTCCAAAGAAGGCGAAGACAGTTCCATCTGCATGCGTCAGCTTTTTGGATGGCACTGGAATAGTTTTCATTGACTATCTCAAAAAAAGAAAAAGTAATCAATGGCAAATATTATGCTAAATTTTTGCAGCGTTTGAGTGATGAAATTGAGCAAAAACGGTCGCATTTAACGAAAAAGAAAGTTTTTTTTCATTTCATCAAGATAATGCACTAGTTCACACATCCATTATCATTATGGCCAAAATCAAAGAGTTAAAGGTCGATATGCTTTCTCATGCACCCTATACGCCAGATTTATCCCCCTCTTATTATTTTATGTTTCCAAACTTGAAGAAATGGCTTGGTGGTAGAAGATTTGCCAACCATGAAGTGGTGGAGTTTGCAGTTGATGACTCTTTTGCAGACCTCGATATTTCTCACCATAAACAGGGCATCGAAGTATTGAACATCGCTGAGAAAACTGTATCGGGCTGAAAGAAGACTATGTAGAGAAATAAAAACGTTTTTTCTCCAACATTTTTATGCGTTCTTTGTTAGGTTGGGTACTTTTGGGACAGTCTTCATAGCATGCTAGCAAACAAGTGTATGTGCGCTCGTCAAATGGCTGTGAAACCCAAAGCAAGGAGAGGATAGCTAAATGTTGATTTTCTAAGGATTCCCAAAGGTCCAGCAACTATTTGCTATAAAAGAGCAATTTTCGATGTTTTAACCGGTTGAGGTCAAAATTTCAGTCCCAGTGTCCCTTAAAAGGAAACAGGACGAGTAAATCAAGCAACCGCAGTGACTGGACATATCTGGAGGTGCCGGTAACAAGTTATCCTTCACACAGACGAAGACACAGAGAGAAAGAGAGAGAGACATACTCACACATGGACATTTTTCTAAATATCTGATATGATCCATTTCAATGAATTACCCTACATCTCTGTATCAAATTATTGTTGGAAAGCACATTCTTGTATCTACTTCATGCTATTCAAGATAAACATTAGTAAAATGATTTTGTTACTTGCTTCCAGTAGGTAGAAAGGAATTAAGCGATAGTCTAATCTTTTAAAAGCAGGTTGCTAGGTGATTGAAGTCGTTTCTTTGCATGACCACGATTTGGCAAGTTTCCATATGAGAAAAAGTAATTGTTTTTGAACTGAAACCAATAAGATAAAATATTTCGAAAAAAGCCAATTTCACGAAACATTTATATGACATAAATTGTGTTTTAATGAGGTCTACATTTTTGCATCATACTTTTTGATCTATCTGTTACGGTTTAGGAGTTATGCAAACTTCAGAAAAATTCATTCAGAATGAAGGGATTTTCAAAAGATACGAGGTCCGTCCAGAAAGTAAGATCCGTTTGGTAATAAAACTAAATTGTGTACAGATACAGAATACTTATTTATTGCACAAACTTCTACAACTCTTAAACTATTTTTCCACATAACTGCCGAAATTTTGCAGGCATTTGTCATAGCGTGGCACAAGTTTTTGTATACCTTCTTCATAGAAGTTTGCCGCCTGGGTCTTCAAAAAGCTGGAAACATTTTCTTTCAGCTCTTCGTCATTGTTGAAGTGTTGACCGCCAAGGAAAGACTTGAGATGTAAGAACAGCTGAAATTCGCTAGGAGCGAGGTCAGGGCTGTACGGAGGATGGTCAAACACGTCCCAACCAAATCCCTGTAGGAGGGTTTTCGTCGCATTTGCAGAGTGTGGTCGTGCGTTGTTGTGAAGAAAAACAACACCTTTTGACAGAAATCCTCGGCGCTTATTCTGTATTGCGCGGCGCAATTTCCTAAGTGTCTCGCAATAAACACCTGTCTTGATTGTTTGACCACGCGGTAAGAAATCAATGAGTAAGATGCCTTTCCAGTCTCAGAACACTGTGCACATCATTTTTCGAGGTGTCAAGATTTGTTTCGGCTTAACCTTTGCTGGGGATGAAGTGTGCCTCCATTCCATTGATTGCCGCTTACTTTCAGGGGTGTTGTAAGAAACCCAAGTCTCATCTCCTGTGACTATCTGTGTCAGAGTTTCTTCGCCGTCTTCATCATAACGGGTTAAAAACTAAAGTGCACTACCCATCCGTTTTGTTTTGTGTTGCTCAGTAAGAATCTTTGGTACCCAACGTGAGCAAAACTTACGAAATGTCAGTTTTTCGGTAGCAATTTCATGAATTAGTGATCGTAAGCTTTGGGGAAACTCCATAGCGAGAGCACTAATTGTAAACTTGCGGTTTTCCTGGATCTTGTCATCAATCGCGTGAACCAGTTCTTCTGTAACCAAAGATGGGCGCCCACTTCGTTCTTCATCGTGCACTTCACTAAGTCCTTCATTGAACTGTCGGACTCATCTTCTCACAATTGAATCACTCATCGCATTTTGTGCGTAAACTTCGCAAATTTGCCGATAAATTTCAATTGCTTTCACTTTCCTAGCATTCAGAAAATGAATCGCAGATCTTATTTCACAAGCGGCGGGATTTTCAATCAACACCGACATTGTAAACAAGCACAACAAAGCTGACAGCGATCTCAAAATGGCGCACGTTTCTTCTCCTTGATACAGAACGTCTACCGCGCATGTGCGGAACTGCGATCACAGCGCTGCAGTGGAGATACATTGAAACGGAACTTACTTTCTGGACGTACCTCTTATTTCCAGAAAGTTAAAAATATACATTTTATTTTTCATGTAAATACCTTTAATATTCATGTTTTAATCACAATCGTTTGAGCCATTGTTGAGAAAATCAAAATGTTCGATTTTTTTTTCATATAAAAGATTGGGGTGGAAAGTTTTTCCTCAACATCTTTGTGATACATCCTTGTAAGATATTACATTTAAATAACAAGTTTAGTATTTTATCAAATTTTTGTATTTGAGTTGTCATGTTCAGAGGTACACGGCCACACACACACACACACACACACACACACACACACATATATATATATATACGGACTTTTTTTATACAGCAGACCCTAAAACATGTGTTTGCAGTGAGATCTCGGTATCGAATTTTAAGATGGTATGCAATATCTTCTCTACCTCTGTGCATACTATACGTGGTAGAGAAAGAATAAACTTTCATACGAAGTCTATAGAAGCAAAATAAAAGTAAATGATAGTGGAAATAGAAAATAATGTGAATGTAACTAAAGTATTTTATTTAATTTAAAAACAGATGAAAGAAAATGCTTTTCGCTGGCGTAGGAGTTTTTACTGTACATAATATTGTATATATTTCGTCAAACGAATTACAATTACAAGATCAACTTTACATTACAATTACATTGGTTGCTCATTGTATGGCGGAAGTTAACACCGAAGTTGAGTCTCGCTAGTAGTGTTGAGTAGTGGTCATACCAACCTCACGTACATAATGCATATACATTAATGCACTTGTTTACATTAACAATGAATTATTAATTTCCTGTGAGAGTAATTCCTTACTTGCGGGAAGTTGCGGGCATTATTTGCAAGTTAGTGAAACTCTGGTCGGTTGTACAATACAGTGGTCAAGTCCTGGTGGAGCAGTTAAACCTCTACTTTCTCTTGGGTATAAGTTACTTCTGATATAAACACCATGAAGTACGGTTATTATTTCTATAAATATATAACATTGTCAAAACAGATATTTAATGTCTCTATATAGATAGTATGTAAAGTATTTTATTGCACCCAAAAGTATTTGAGATATCTCGCCGGAATGTATACATGTTTTGAGATCCCCTAAATCCAAAATAGTATAAAAACTGAGTAATTTAGCAGAAGGTTACACAAGGAAGGTTATTTAAAAACGTCTTTCAGGGTATCAGCGGACTTCAAACATAAATTTGTGGTGAAACATCCACATTGTAACACTTTTCCTGTTTATTCCGAATGTATGCAATAAGGTAGGCCATGATTATAGCATGTTCTATAAAGAAGTAATAAAAGCAGTAGCAAAAGGAATAGCGATGGTAGGATTAAAAAGGCAGAAGAAGAGAATAGATAGAGCGGATAGTGAAATATTAGTATAGGTGTATAAAGAGCGAAGAAGAGAATCTGCTAAAAATACGTAAGAAATAGCTCAAGATAATTAATAACGAGAAGTGCTGGTGAGTGGAACTAGGGGATATCTTGACATAAAGGGGATGGCAGAAATATGGAGGAGGGAGTAGAAAATGAAATAGTATATTGGAATTCAGTGAGAAATAGGATAGAGCACAAACAGAATGTATGGTTGAGCTATAGAATAAAAAGTAACTTAAATAGTCAAGATATGTGTAACTAACAACACGGGAAGATTAGAGTGGATGAGGACAGGAACAATACTTTGAAAGGATATACGCAATAAATTTGAACGTTGTATTTTATACGGGGATCAGAACATTACTGTTCGCTGTTTAATTTATACAAGGAGGTAAACATTTGGGAATAAAACTAGGATAGTAATATCAGGTAAGGTGGTAACGATCAAAATGTTGAATGCCAAGGGAAAGAAAAGAAATAAAGAAATGTGCAAATATGTGGGAAAGGTAAAAAAAAAAAACTGTAAGAAAAAAGAGAGACAGAGAAACGCAGCATACATAAAGTATACATTCATTTTATCTTACTTATCATTAGTTTAATAATCCATTTGTAGGGTATAAACCTCAGTTAATTTATACTCAACTGAAGAAAGATCAACCGTCTAAATTTTAATTTTATTTTGTTGAATATACTGAACACTTTTTAGCAATTTAAAGTATAATTATTAATAGACATTCATATGGAGAGCGCGAAGAACAGGTAGCGCACACAAAAGGAGGCTACAATCGCTAAGCGGATGTAGTACCTAAGCGGTACTCAAACCTAAAAGTACCTAATGAAACCTAAATGTACCTTAGAATAATCAATATAGTTTAAATAGTAGGACAATACTTTGTAAATAATTGAAAATGTAACCTAAGTACAATACATTATATTAAATGTTATACGTAGTAGATAAAGCAAAATGATTTGAATAAGGCTTAGACCGTTGCGTCTGCATCGAAATGTGTAATAAACCGAAAGTGCAGAGGGGTAACATTTGGGGAATTAAAAGTTAACAGCATTATAGGAATTAATGAGGCTAGAGACAGGAGGATGGTAAGTACTCTCACTGTCCGTTCACGTTTAGAGGGGCAATTCTGTTCAGTGTCTTTTCTGCTCAAAACTGGTTTGGAGAGCAAAACTGCTTACGCCTACAGGTAATTGTCCTCCAAATGCGCCCCTTAATAACAAAATCATTTCTGTAAATGTTTGTCTTGATTGAAACAGAGAGAAAAGCAGACGATTAACAGTAATTTTTAGAAGGGGGAGTAGAGAAATCCAAGTGAATATTTTGTTATGGTTTTCAAAATATTTTCAAAAATCTATGAAAACAAAATGTATTTTTACTTTCTCTACATAGTACATGATACGTACGGTACGTAGAGAAGGTATTGCATTCCAACAAAAATCGATTCCGAAATTTCACCGTAAATACACGTTTTAGTGCCGCCTATATCCAAAAACACGTTTAGAAAAAGATCCGTGTGTGCTCATGTGTCTGAAGACAACTCAAAACCGAAAAGTCAGTAAAATACCAATACACGAAGATTTTGAGGAAAATCACTCCACCTTAAACTACCGTTTACATGGAATACTTTCGAAAATTGTGATTTCCTCAAAAACGATTTTGATTAAAATACGTTAGGTATATTAAAGGTAATTACATCTCAATGAAATGTATAACTTTAATTTTCTGGGAATAGCCTCTGAAGACCTCTTCATTCTAAATGAATTTTGCATAACTGGTAAACCATAACAGGCAGACAAAAGGTTGCTACACAAAAACAGTTAGATCTCGTTAAAACATACAATTATGTAGTTAATGTTAGTTAATGTTTTTTCGTGGAATTAACCATTTTTTTATATTTGTTATTGGTTTTCACATAAACTTTGTCTACCCTTGGCAATGCAAAGAAACGGATTTCAATCTCCTGCAACCAAATTCTAAAATAATGGACTACCGCTTTAGACTAATGCATTCACATAATCCCCTTCTATTTACAAGAAGCAAGTAAGACCATTTCTGCTAATGCTTATCTCGGTTAGTATGAAGTAGATAGAGAAATAACTTTTAACAATGATTTGATACCGAGATGTAGAGAAAGCCATGTAAATGGAACACAACAGATTTTTTCTGTTTTTATCTTCCTGCTAAGCTGATGCATTCAGTGTACTTTAACTACCAATTAACTGAAACTATAAATGAGCAGGCACATGCTTATTAATAGACACGTTTAAATTCAAAACGTGTTTCTCGCAAACCTTTTTTCCAGCACTTTTATATACTCCAAATGCTGCACACTCTGTTTAATAATTTATTTCAAGATTTCTATACTTCTTTTCAAGATCACATCAACGAAAATGATGATATAATTTTTCTAAAGAACGCTACAATTCTCGAAATTAAATTATATAGAAGGATGGTCCCATAGCCGAATGATTAGACGCTAGTTTTATCACCTAAGCTGCCCAAAGTGAATCCAAGGGGAACCATGTGGCATATATGATCAACGATGCAGCGTTTGAGCGTATTTTCTTTGGGTTTTGCGGTTTCCCCCACCATTTGTTCCATCAATTTTTCCATAATAGTTTTTTCTGTGATATAGTTCACCGTCATTTCACATCATTCACAGTTTCACCTTCATACTAGACTTCTGGCTGATTACTTATCTTGTCTTCCCTCTGATCCAGAGAGCCTTTGACTCTGGACCCTGGCTTGCAAATCCTGGGGAGTATTAATCCTGCATATGAGGGATGTAAACAGAGAAAGAAAAATGTAAGAGTTTGGACATTACGAAAAGTTCTACAATAATTAGAGTTAATATAAAAGTATACAATGATAAATGTATTTGTAAACTTATTTATTGTGAAACGTGAAATTGTTATGTAAATATTTTTAAAAACACTTCTTGTGGTTTATTTTTAATAGAACAATAAATGTAGATAGTAAAAAGTAATTTTTAAATAACCATGCAAACTAAACTTTTAATGCATGGTAAAAATATCATTATTATGCTGAAATAATGGCAAAAAGTTCACTCATTTATTCTACATACTGTGAATTTTCTAAATTCACAAATAACTAGAGCTCGGTCCGGGGTCATGAAATTTCCGGATTGAGGTTCGCTTCACGGAAGTATAACTATAACGTGATGGAGTGGGGGTAGTCTCTGCAGCGCGTTTCGAAACGTCTTGCACTATCTAGCATTTCGCACTGCCTGACCTCGTGCAGTTACTGCCAGGTTTTTTCTTATTAGTGTTAACGCCCACTTTTATTACTTGTGACACCACAGGCGATAACACTGGTGGTACATGGAATGAAGATCGAGCACCGATGGAATGTGACGGCGGGGGAAACCGGAGAACCCGAAGGAAACCCGCCCCTCCGCCGCTTTGTCCACCACAAATCTCACATGTAGTTACTTGGGATCGAATCTGGGCCATCAAGGTGAGAGGTGAGCAGTCGAACCATTCCACCATGGCGCCGCCCTAGATAAACTAGTGAACACTGAAAGAGAGCGCATATTGAAAATGTAGAAATACGAAGCTGGGCAAACTTGTGGATGATTCCAACACATTTTCAGTGACAGGAGGAGAGTCTTTTCTTTCGATACAGTTAATATGTATCTTTTAATTCACTGTAATGAACTCTGAGTGAGTTTGGATAAATATATGTTCATCGCCTTTTCAAAGCTTTGCACATTATCATTCTGATTTTTGTATCAAGTTTTATACTTTAATTTGTAAAAGTACAATGCCTTTTTTACTACTTATATCATTAAATAATTATTTTATTGTGTTACTTCATGAATTAGAACTATGTACATAATGTCAATACAAGGCAATGAGCTACTTTTGGAACGTGTGCATGTTTATGCTAAAAAATCTGATGTGTTACACTCACATAACTTTCTCCATATCCCTGCAACAAATAATTCTTAAAAAGCTTATACTTCTATTTACTTTATGCTAATCAGAAAAAATTAGCAGAAATAGTCTAATTACTCGCTTCCTTGTACGTAGAAGTGAAATAAGGGACAACCGTAGAATAAAGTGATAGTCAAAAGCTGGTTGCTATGTCAATGAAGTTCCTTTGTTTATATGGATAGGAGTTGACAAGTCCCTGTATGAGAAAAGTATACGTTTTTCATAGTAGAAACCAAAAATAAGGAATGTCACAAAAACGACGAACTCCTCGAAAAAAGTATATAACATAAATTGTGTATTTTAAAGTGCTCTACATTTTTTGTGAAGTAAGTTTTTGTCCATCTCTTACGGTTTAGCAGTCATTCAAAATTTAGTAAAATTCATTCAGAATAAACTACTCTTCAGAGGCTATTCCCAGAAAATTCAAGATATACATTTCATTTGTCAGGTTAATATGTTTAATATCCGAAATTTTAATCAAAATCGTTGGAGCCATTTTTGAGAAAATAAAAATTTTCGAAAAAGATCCATGTAAAGGGTAGTTGGGGGTGGGGGATTTTTCTCAAAGTCTTCGTGTCGCATCCCTGGAAGATACTAAACTTAAATACCAAGTTTGGTATTTTACTGACTTTTCGTTTTTGAGTTATCGTGTTCACAGACACACGGTCACACGGACATACACACACACACTCACACACACACACACGGACCTTTTTGTGAAAATGCTTTTTTTGGATATTGGGGATCCTAAAACATATATTTCCGGTGAAATCTCGGTATCGAATTTTTGGTGGAGTGCAATACTTTATCTATACACTATGTACATAGTGCGTATGGAGAAAGTAAAAAATTCCTCCCACAGTTAAGATTCCCTTAAGGTGTAGCAATTGTGAAATTTTGAAAACCCACACTATGGAGAATATCTTATTAATATACATACCATTTATTACACAGAATAATTTATATTTTAACCATGTATGAAATTTGTAACTTGGATGATCATTTAAATAATAATGTTAGTAACTAAATTAATAATAAAAATGAGGCGGGTGTCTTACTTTTTAACAATATTCACCTACATATATCCAGTATTACAGTAAATGAGTTTACAAAAAGGTCTACTCTTTATATTAGCCCTAATTAGTGTAAAAATTATTACTTTTTGTATTCTCCAAAACTCTTTGAGTTTTCAAAATGTATATGTCTATTTCAAAAAATTATAAGACCATTGTTTTATGTACCTTTCAGACGCAGTATATCATTTTTGAAGCACATTAGTGAAACATTTCATAGTAAGAAACATTTTCATTATGGAAAAGTGTTGGAGAAAACCTGTGTGTTCCATTCACATGACTTTCTCTAGCTGCCCCAGATATAATCTCTACTTATAAAATATTATTATTTTACTACGATAATCGAGATAAACCTTAGAAGAATTGGTCGTATTAATAGTTTCATTGTAAGTTGAAAGGATACAAGGAAATAAACTAAAGCGATAGTCAGTTTTTTTAAAAGCTGGTTGCTATATGAAACAGTTGAGGTTGGTTTCGCTTTTCTTGATTCCGTTTGAGAAAGTTTCCGTTTTGGTAGTTTAAAGCCAAAACAAAGAAAAAGTGTTCCACGCCTGGGTAGTGTGATTGAATATGAGAGTACGAATCTCGCTTAGGGGTGAGTTACTTGGATAAGAGGTTTTTCGGGGTTTTCCGTTATCCTGAGAATACGAATGTCGAATAACTAAGTTCCAAGGGCCCCGAGATCATTTGAGCATCATTTACCAATTTCATTCATCGTCTGATATGATCAACCAGATTAAAAAGCGTTTAACTACCAAAAAAAGAAAAAGAAAAAAAAAAAGAATATCTCAAAAACGTTTTACTCTACAAGAAAAGCGTTTAGGAAACAAATAATATTTTTTAACGAGATCTGAATTTTTTCCGTTTAAGATTTTGTCTGTCTTATGGTTAACTGTTATGCAAAAATTCTGACAAACTCCCTTTTAAAGATATTTTCAGCGCTATTCTCACAAAATTAAAAATATACATTTTATTTGTCATGTAAATATCTTTAATATACGGCATTGTAATCAACATCGTTACAGATATTATCAAAAAGAAAGAATTTCAAAGATGTTTTTCATGTAAAGAATAATTTGTAGTAGGGGAATTTTTCTGAAAATATTAGTATTGCATTCTTGAAAGATGCTAAACGTAAATATCAAGTGTGTTATCTAATGGTCTTTTCGTTTTTGAACTATGCTGTGCTCGGACTCGCACACTCATTCTCACTTGGGCCCTTTTTTAAAAATGCTGTTTTCGGACTCAGGGAATCTCAAAACATACATTTCCGGTGAAATCGCAACCACTAATCTTTGGGTGAAGTACAATACCTTCACTATCTGTTCATTGTGACATACGGGCTAGAGAAAGTAAAACGTATAAGAGATGAATTATGTATTTAACGAGATCTACATTTTGTCGTAAGTTGTTATCTATCTTTTACAGTTTACCGGTTATGCAAAATCAGCAAAATTCAGCCAGAATAAAGAGGTCTTCATAGGCTATATCCAAACAATTGAGAGGTCCGCCTCGTGGCCGAGCGGTTAGATCATTCGCCTCTCACCTAGACGGCCCGGTCTCAATCCCAAGCGACTGTATGCTAGGTTTGCGGCGGACAAAGCGCCGCAGGGCCGAGTTTTCTCCGGGTTCTTTGGTTTCCCACGCCATCACATTCCACCGGTGCACCATTTTCATTCATGGGTCATCAGTGTCATCGTCTACAGTGCCACAAGTAGTTAAAAGTGGGCGTTAAAAATATTTGAGACATAAATTTCGTTTTAATGATAATCGTTAGAGCCATTTTTGGAGAAATTAAAATTTTAGAAGAATGTTACAGTAAAAAGTGATAGTTCTGGGGGGATTTTTTTGAAAAATCTTTGTGTCGCAAAATCTTGGAATATACTAAACAAGTTTAGTATTTAACCGATATTTAGTTTTTGAGTTATGCTGCCCACTCTCTCTCTCTCTCTCTCTCTCTCTCTCTTTCTCTCTCTCTCAAATACACGATTGTGTTTCTAAATTAATTTTTATT
Organism: Hymenopus coronatus; assembly: GCA_030762935.1. Classification (NCBI taxonomy): domain Eukaryota; kingdom Metazoa; phylum Arthropoda; class Insecta; order Mantodea; family Hymenopodidae; genus Hymenopus; species Hymenopus coronatus. The sequence continues at coordinate 68,178,644 of CM060894.1, forward strand.
TATTTTTTTAATTCAAGAGATATAAGGAAGTATATTTCGGATGATCTCTGTATCGTGCAACATGCCGGCATGGCATTGAATTTCTCAACTGACTCGCATGTTTCCTGGTAAACCACAAGGTGATCTCAAATTCATTTTAAGATGACAACCCCAATGGCGACTTACAATGATGCAAGTACTTTAGACCCAGGATTCATAGTATAGCCATCTATTATGGTCAATTTGTATGGAATAATTGTTTTTTCAACAAGCCATGTGTAGCACACGAATTGGATAGGTAGAGTCAGACTGAGAAATTCAATTTGAACTACGGATCTCCCGATCTCTAGCGGTTGCTCTGTCACTGAGCTACCACGGCAACATGCCGGCATAGCATTGAATTTCTCAACTGACCGGTGTGTTTTCCCGGTAAACCACAAGGTGATCTCAAATTCACCATGAATCCTGAGTCTAAAGTACTTGTAGCATTGTAAGTCGCCATTGGGGTTGTCATCTCAAAATGAATTTGAGAGAACCTTGTGGTTTACCGGGAAAGCACACGGGTCAATTGAGAAATTCAATACTGTTGCCATGGTAGCTCAGTGGCAGTGCAACCGTATAGAGATCGGGATATCCGTGGCATTCAATTTTTCAGTCTGCCTCTACCCATCCAAATCCTGTCCTACGCACGGCTTGTGTGAAAAAAACCCAATTATTCCATTTAAATCAATATTCATTGACCATAATAGTTGGCTATATGGGACTTAAAATTCTTGCAACATTGTAAGTCGCCATTGGGGTTGTCATCTCAAAATAACTTGAAATCACCTTGTGGTTTACCGGGAAACATGCAAGTCAGTTAAGAAATGCAATGCTATGCCAGCATGTTGACATGGTAGGTCAGTGGTAGAGCAACCGTCTAGAAACCGGGAGATCTGTGGTTCAAATCCGGCTATGGCATTGCATTTATCAGTCTCGCTCTACTTGTCCAACTCGTGTCCTACACACGGATTGTGTGAAAAAACAGTTAAAGAAACACTAGTAATGCATTAACTTTTCACAATTTTTGGTCAAATTTTATAAATGTATCACCTTATTAAATGATCACCTTTATCATATTTCTGGGTAAAGCGGAAGCTGAAAAGTGTATTTGAAAGTTATTCTGACATGTGATAAAATGAAATGCATGAAATATAAGTCTACAGAATGCTTCCTACAAGTTTGGTATTTAACCCATATTTTTTTTTGCATTATGCTACCCCCCCCCCAAATACACACATACACACCCACGCACACACATACACCGCACATGCAGGGATATGTTTATAATTTTTCTTTTATTCTGGGGGTCTCAGGAATTGTATTTTTGGTGATTTCGGTAACGGATTTTTGGGTGGAATACAATAGATTTCTATCTACTTAGTATATTATGCATACGTGCTAGAGAAAGTAGTAAGTTATTAATTTTTCAGAATTTTTGGTCAAATTTCAGAACTGTATCACCTTAATAAATGATCACTCATATCATATTTCTGGATAAAATGGAAGCTGAAAGTGCAGTTCGAAAGTTATCCTGGAATGTGATAAATGTGTCACTTTAATTATGATCACTTTTGTCATATTTCTGGTTAAAATGGAAGCTGAAAAATGTAGTTTCAAAGTTATCCTGATAAATGTATTAATTTCATTATGATCACTTTTGTCCTATTTCTGGTTAAAATGGAAGCTAAAAAGTATAGTTTGAAAGTTGTCCTGACATGTGATAAATGCTTCACTTTAATTATGATCACCTTTATCATATTTTTGGTTAAAATGGAAGCTGAAAAGTATAGTTGGTAAATTATTCTGACATGTGATATATGTATCACTTTAATTATGATCACCTTTATCATATTTTTACTTAAAATGAAAGCTGAAAAATATACTTTAAAAGTTATTCTGACATGTGATAAAATGAAATGCATGAGGTATGAGTCTACAGAACGCTTCCTTGCGGAGGGAAGAGGAACTTCATGCATAAAACAGGGCACATGCAAACTTAGGTTAAAGAGGAGGACAGTCAAATATTTGCACTTTACCATTGTGCTGCCGGCAGTCGCCACGTGTTTTTAAGTAAGGGGCAAACAGCTCTTTGTGAGTGGTAGGCACTCTCCACTGCTCTTTACATGTCGAGATGTGAACTTCTATCTTTGAGTCCGCTCCTGCCTTATGAAGACCATTCTGTCATGTTTACACAGACTTTTCTCCAAGTTTTTACTTCCAAAGTACAGTCGTTCTGTCCCCACGGATCTCTCAGAGAAACCTCCTCTTGCCGACCTCAACTTCTCGACTGCCTCACAATTATATATTTTATCGTTTAAACTTACCTTCGTTAGCGAAAATAATACAAATTAATAAATGTTTACTTTTAGTGAATACGCAGAATTATATGCGAGTGTAAAATAACTAAAGCAGATTGGATAGAATCAGAATGAAAAATTCAATACCATAGCCGGGATTTGAACCACGGATCTCTCCGTCTCCAGCCGGTTGCTCTATCACTGAGCTACCATGGCAACATGCCAGCATAGCATTCAATTTGCCATTTCGCATGTTTCCCGGCAAACCGCATTTTATTTTGAGATGACAACTCCAATGGAGACTTACAATGTTGTAAGTACTTTAAGTCCCAGGATTCATAGTATAGCCAACTATTATAGGCAATTTGATAATCTTAATTGTTTTCTCACAGAAACTACGTGTAGGACAGGAGTTGGATAGGTAGAGTCAGACGGATATAGAATTAAAAATGCCGGATTGAGGTTCTCATCTCAAAATAATTTAAGATTGCCTTGTATGGTTTGCCGGGAAACGTGCGAGTCAGTTGAGAAATGCTATGCCGGGATGTTGCCATGTTAGCTCAGTGGTAGAGCATCCGGCTAGAGACCGGGAGATCCGTGGTTCAAATCCCGACTTTAGCATTGATTTTTTCAGGGTGACTCTACCTATCCAACTCCTGTCATACACGGGTTTCTGAGAGAAAACAATTAAAATTAAAACAAGCTTGTTATCAGAAGTACAAAATTTTCAACCGTGGAAAATAGATTTTGTTGTAATGTTTTTGGCTGTTTTTTTTTTTTTTGGCTCGCATTCGGGAGGTGCTGAATTCACATCCCATTATTACTCATACTATAAGGTCTTTAAACTATTTGGTAACTCCTGTCGTGGCCTCTCTTCACTGCGCGAGAGATCCGAGAGTCTTTGGAAAAGAGGTGCCGGCAAAAGCGTAATAAAATACGTATCTTAAGATAAATTACAGAAATGCTTACTTTCTGTTCACATACGGGCCGCACAATTTGCGAATATATTCTCGCTCACTTGTCTAAGCTTAGCAGCAGGAATCATTCTGATTTCTTGCATGATGTTATCATTAAGTTTCTGTAGATTACACAGGGATTTCTGCTGCTGAACTTAGGTGAACATGTTTAACTGGTTATGTTGTCTGTTTGGGAGCAGATGGTCAATATTTTCAGCATTTATTTAAGGTGAGGACTCCAGTGCGCTTTGGCGGAGCCACTTTCCCGGCGACTCTCGGATTTCTCGCGCAGTGGAGAGAGGCTGCGAGAGGGGTTACCTTATAATTTAATGACCCTATATTACATGATACCCCATGAAATATCCTTTCGTATAACTGATATATTAACACAAAAATATCGATATTTTTATAACGAGTGTGCTGCCTTTAAGCTACGCAAATACTAAGGAACAAAAACCTAGGTTGAAACAAGTTTCCTTAAAGGACTAGGAAGAAAAATTCCAGGGAACTACAAAGAAAAACTGTCAAGAGTTTTACAATTTATTTCCTTGAAAGATTTTACTAAGCAACCATTAAAGTTATAACTGATTTTACTGTTAGAATATGTTTCACATCTGTTGCTTTTTTAATTTACAGATCTTGAATTGACAATTCTTGCGATCAAAGAAACGTCCGATTATCACGACTAGGAAAGTAGGCTATCAAAAATAATAATAATAATAATAATAATAATAATAATAATTAAGACTCGACAGCACCTATGCTACTCCACAATTTCAGCCACCTGAAGCAATGCCCACTTTTGTTAACCTTGGCGGCAACGCAGACAAACTCCGCTGTGCTCTTCTAGACGACCTGTCCCTCGGGAATTCCCAGCTAAACTGAAGGAGCTTTTCCATGGCGGCCCGCTGAAGAGCGAAGAAATGAATATACAGGTAGCAGCTGAAGCTTGTCGCATACGTCACTATGAAGATTTTATAGAGGTATTGACGTCATATCTGGCCACAACTTATGGAAGGGAGTAAACAAAGAGTACACAAGCAAAAGGCACATTTGTTTCACGGAATGCTTTTGTTTCCACAGCCACCTCTATTCCTTTGTCTATCAGTGGTGAGTATCCCAACTTGGGTAGTGTTTTTGCTGCTCAACTCAAAGGGATACGTAAATTTAACAGGCTGTCAAAATATCCTTCTTTCTTTATCTTTCTGTTCTATGACCTACTTTCTGCATCTCTTCCCACGATCAGCTGCGAAATTCTTGCTGGCTTCCAAGTCTGCCTTGGCAGCTTGTCATTGCCCAGGTCTCCTTGAAGTTTTGGGCGGTTTCTTTGCCGTTGTTGCATATCATAGAGGCAGTTTGTTACAAGAGATATTCGTGCTTTTGCTGATTCAAGAAGCGTTCATTGTTGACTGTGTTTAGTATTTTAATAAAAATTGTTAACTTATTTTTGAGAAAATCAAACACTTCAAAACTTTTCCTAATACAAGTAGTTCAGGGTGGGAAATTTTCTTGAAAATCTTCGTGTCGCTTCCTTGATTGATGGTGAACTTAAATTTTGCTATTTAAAGGAATTTTACTTTCTCTACACGTACTGTGTACTTAATGTGTAGAGAAGGTATTGTAATCCACCCAAATATTCGATATTGAGATTTCACCGGAAATACCCGTTTCAGGGTCTCCTGTATCCAAAAAAAGCAGTTTCAGAAAAAGGTCCGTATGTATACGTGTGTCAGTGAACACGATAACTCAAAAACGAAAAGTTGGTAAAATACCAAACTTGGTATATAAGTTCGGTATATTCCAAAAGATTTTGAGAAAAGACTTTCCATCGCAAACTACACTTTATATTAAAAAAATAGAAAATGATTTTTCAAAAAAGGCTCTATCGATTTTGATTAAAATACGGTACCATAAAGATATTCACATGACAAATAAAATGTATATCTAGAATTTTCTGGGAATAGCCTATGGAGGCTATACTTTATTTGGGCTACGTTTTCCTGGTAATCCGTAAGATATAGACAAAACCTTTCTACACAATAATGTAGATCTCGTTAAAACATAATTTATGTCATATAATTTTTTTTCTCGTGGAGTTCACCAATTTTAAGATTTTCCTTGATATTGGTTTCAGTTTTAAAATATTTACACTTTTCATAAGGTAGTTTGTCAGCTTCTGGCCATGCAAACAAACTGATTTAATCCACATGGCAACCAATTTTAAACGATTTGACTATCGTTTTAGCCTAGTGTATTCCATTATTTCTCTTCTATTTACAAGAAAGCATTTCGTAATGCTTATCTCGATTAGCATGAAGTAGATAGGAACATAAGTTTTTTAACAATAATTTGTTACAGGGATGTAGAGAAAGACATGCGAATAAAACACATCAGATTATTAGATTTTGGTTATGCTCTTACAGACAGACATACACACATACACGAAGTTTTTTTCTAAAAATGCTTGCATATTTCCTGCGAAGTCCACACATTGAAATTTTGGGAGGAATGCAATGCCGACACCACATTATGGACCTAGTAAGTGGCATTGCTAGAAATTCTATTCGTAGGAAAGTGCATGAGTTTTACTTTAACAACGAATCACCAACATTAGACAAAAGCTTAAATTTTTGTCAAGAAAACAACCGATCGTTTGCCAGCAGACATGACACATTGCAGAATTATGACTTGGAACAATTCTAATACCTGATCTCTAGTTCCGAAGTAATAGAGTTTAAACAAAGTTTAATTATGATTTACTCAAAGCTTTAGAAATAGGATACGAGGAAAGGGACAAAACATCGGATTTCATGTGGGTTTTGTATCTATGCCTCAAGAGGTGGGGGGGGCCTCTGGGAGGAAAGGGTGAGGAGAGGCGAGAGGATGACCTCAGGAGAGCCCTAACAGCAATGTCAAAGTGTTTCATCCCAACACCCGGACAGGAAAGGAAAAAAAAAAAAATAAATAAATAAAGAGGCCAAATGGTGAGACCCCAAGATAATAGGAGGAGGTAAAAATAAAAATCTTATATTATTTATTGAGGGAAGTGCTATATTAGTATTTAAGTCTTTTTATTTAAAATCTGAATTCAATTTAATAAATATAAAACCGGCCTTCTTATTGGAAGTCTGACTTTGTTCCCGCCTTTAAAACTTTCTCTACACGAACTGTGTACATAGTGTATAGAGAAGGTATTGTATTGCACCCAAAAATTCGATATCAAGATTTCAAGGGAAATACACATTTTGGGTCCCCCTAAATCCCCCAAAAAAAATAAATAAATAAAATAGAAGAATGCCCGTCTGTGTGTACAACATAGATCAAAAACGAAAAGATGATTTTTATTAAATTTGGTATTACTGGTAAACTGTAACAGAGAGACAAACACTTACCACACACAAAATGTAGATCATGATAAAACACACTATTTATGTCATATAAATTTGTTTCATGAAGCTGGCCGTTTTCGAGATATTTTTTGTTATTGACGTCAGTTTCAAAGTACTTAAACTTTTCTCATACGGAAGTTGTCAACGCCCTGACACGCAAGGGAAGGGATTTCAATCCCATAGCAACCACATTTTAAAACATTTGCCTGTCGGATAGCCTGGTATATCTCTTTATTTCCCTTCTACTTATAAGGAACTAATAATAAGAACGTTTCTGCTAATGTTTTAGCATTAAATGCATATAAGATTAAGATTTTTAACAATAATTTGTTACAGAGAGCTAGAGAAAGTAAATGGAACACATCATTTCTGGCTGTTACAGTGATAGAACTAGTTCTGATCAAAAGAAGTTTTCTGATTTTGCCAAATTGACAGTATGTATTTGTATTTGCTGTGATTTCAGTGTCTCCAAGATTGCTTTGCCTGTATTATTTATGTACATAACAATCTGTGAATATATATGTATAGGTATAGTCTGAGGGTGGTGCTGATGAGTGAAGCTCAGTTTTGGCTTCCGAAACGCACACAGTTACGTACACACAGAGCACACAGAGGTATAAAGAGAGGTTAGTGGTGAGGTTTTGTAACGCAAACATGCACACGTTGAAATGCAATCTGTTCCAAAAATAGATCATTACATGGATTAACATTATATGTATTGCTCTGATGCATAAAAAAACACAATAAAATAATTATTTCATAATATGATTAGTAAATAAAAACGCCTTGTACTTCTACAAATAAAAGCATAAAACTTGCTACAAATAATTCAGGATAACAAGGTGCAGAGATTTGTTAAGACAATAAACATAAATCAATTCATGGCAGTCAATTATAAGATACACCTTTACTACTACACAAAGAAAAGAAGCTCTCGAACGCCTACTTATTCGTATTTTGAAAATTTCTCAATCTGCTCTCATTTTAGTGTTCATTAGTTTATCTGCTTGCAAGAACTGAACGAGCCAGGCAGTGAGCAATGATAGTGCAACACGTTTCGAAATGGGATGTAGAGACCACATCTAATCCATCGCGTCATAGTTATACTCTGCGTGCACCGAAACTCAATCCCACAATGTATTGATCTCAGACCGAACTCTTCTGATGGTCCTGGTAATTTTGCGCCACTCATTTAAATAAAAGATCTGATGTGTTCCATTCGCATGACTTTTTCTATATATCTGCAAAAAAAATTTGTTAAAAAACTTATTCTTATTTTTTACTTCATGCTAATTAGCAGAAGTTGTCGTATTACTTGCATCCTTGTAGTACAAGGGAAATAAGGGAGTTGCATAGGCTATTGTATTAGTCAAATGCTGGTTGCTATGTGACCGAATTTCCTTTGTTTGTATGGACAGGATTGACAAATTCCCGTATGAGAAAAGGCTAAGCATTTGAAACCATTTCCAAGGAATATCTCATTAACGAGCCACTCCACGAAAATGAATGTATATAATACATTTTGTGTTTCAACGAGCTCTATATTTTCTGTTAAGTACGTTTTTGCCTATCTCTTACGCTGTACCAGCTATGCAAAATTCCATAAAATTAATCCAGAATAAAGTAGGCTATTCCCAGAAAATTCAAGATATATATTTTATTTGCTAGGTAAATATTTTTAATATACAATAATTTAATCTAAATCTTTAGAGCTTTTTCTATAGTTGGGGGTAGGGGGATTTTCTTGAAAATCTTCGTGTCGTATCCTTGGAAATTACTAAACTTAAATACCTACTTTGGTATTTATTGAGCTATGCTGTCCACTGACACACGCACACACACACAAAACACACGGACCTTTTCCCAAAAACACTTTTCTTGGATTCAGTGGGACCCAAAACATGTATTTCTGGTGAATCTCGGTATCTAATTTTTGGGTACATTACAATACCTTCTATATAACTAGTACATAGTACGTGTAGAGATAATAAGAAGCATATATTTAAGCTACTTTACAGAAAATAAGTTATATATTTATAAGGTCGTATTCAAGAGTCGTTGTCAATTGTTTCTGTCTCTTAGCAATTGCTCTCTGGACTTCGTATAGATGGAGTCTGCTGTGTTGTTCGCCCATATACAAAGCCTTGTAAGTTAGGAACTTTCATAACTCGTGTGCTGCTGTAGGTAGGATGCGGCTAAAGTTGTAGAGGTGAGCGAGAGGGGACAGATAGATAAGGAGCCTGCCCCACAGGAACGGTCCTCATCCGGAAATAAACCGGAATCGGGCAACGGAAATTCAGAATCCTTTTTCTCTGCAACGCAGCACCGACCACCTTCCAATTCTGAGAGAAACAAGCGGGATGGAGATGAATGAAAGGAAAACAGAAACGTCATGGAGCGATAGGAAATATGGGAATGACAGAAACCTTCTCAGCATTTGCCTGGCGACCAGGGAAACCCCCGAAAAATGTGTGGGTCAGATAGGCCGGCCAGGGAGATCAAACCCACCATCCACTACTTTATTACTACTCGGACTACAGAAACACATCTGCAGTTATTTGTATCATTACGATCACCCTTCTTAGAGTGCTTCTTAATTTCAGGTTAAAATCCTATATTACTAATTACTTGCTCTATACGTATTATATATATATTTATTGTAGGTTCAGAAGATAATGTATTCCTCTCAAAAATTCAATCGAGACCGGAAATAGAAGTTCTGAGATCCAAAGACCACTTTAGAGTAAGGCCCTTGTGTATGTTTGTGCATGTGTGTTTGTTAATATCTGTGGACAGGATAACTCAAAAACGAAAAGGTCGTTAAATACCCAAGTGGTTCTTAAATTTAGCATCTACCAAGGATACGATACAAGATTTTCAGAAAATCCCACACAACAACTTCCATTTACATGGAACATTTTTCCAACACTTACATTTTCTCAAAAATGTTGCTAATGCTTTTGATTAAACTTTAAGGTATTGTAAGATGCCCAGTATGGGATAGGTTTCACCCCTACACTGTGCATACTAATACAGGAGGGTAGTAGCTTCAGAGGTATACCTATTTGTGTTTGCAAGAAGGAAGTGTTTGGCCTGTGGGTTAAGGTGGTAAGAGGGTTTACTTTAGGTTAGAAAGATCAGCAGCCATAAATAAACACGCAAGGATGAGAGGAGACAAAGGGCTTTTACTGTTAAGAAGATATGCAAGTTAGGAGATGACAAATTCCAAGTGTTACCCAAACTCCATTCTACACTCACCTCTATATTATGAAGCTTGCAGTTTAAAATTTAAAAATCTGATGCGCTCCATTCACATGATTTTCTCTATATCACTGCAACAAATTATTCTATTTACTTCATCCAATGGAGCAAAAATTAGAAGAAATAAGTCTTATTACTTGCTTCCTTATTAGTAGAAGCGAAATAAGGGGGTACCATAGGTTAAAATCAAAGGTTGATTGCTCTGTGACTGAAGTTCCTTTGTATGTATGGACACGAGTTCACAAAGTCCTGTATGAGAAAAGTATAAGTTTTAAAGCTGAAACAAAAAACAAGGAATATCTAAAAAACAATAAACTCCACGAAAACATGTATATCACATAATTTGTGTGTTTTAAGATTCTCTACATTTGTTTTATGGTAAGTTTTTGTCCATCTCTTATGGTTTTGCTGTTATGCAAAATTCCATAAAATTGACCCAGAATAACGTAGTCTTCATAGGCTATTCCCAGAAAATTCAAAATATACATTTTATTTGTCAGGTAAATATCTTTAATATACGATATTTTAATCAAAATCTTTAAAGCCATTTTTTAGAAAATAAACATTTTTGAAAAAAGTTCCATGTAAAGGGTAGTTGGGGGTGGGGGATTTTCTCAAAATCTTCGTGTCGCATCCCTGGAAGATACTAAACTTAAATACCAGGTTTGGTACTTTACCGACTTTTCGTTTTTGAGTTATCGTGTTCACAGACAAACGGACACACAGACACACGGACCTTTTTCTGAAAATACCTTTTTTGGATACAGGGGACCCATAAACATTTATTTCCGGTGAAATCTCGGTATCGAATTTTTGGTGGAGTGTAATACCTTCTCTATACACTATGTGCATAGCACGTATAGAGAAAGTAAAAACCAACTCTGCTGCCGTTCAATACGTCTGGCGTACGTCTCCCAAAGTCAGCAGCTCAGATGAACAAGTTTGAACAATGCTCTTCTGACCTAGTTACTGAAGCTTTTATTATAAAACTCATGCTTATACCAGCATTGCTTTAGGAGGGCACAGCTGTGTCAGCATTTCGACATCTTGTCACTAACACCGATTCCTGTAACTGGTTCAGCATTATCTCTTACGAAATTAAATATAATTTACTCAAAATGAACATATCAAGAAAGTTATTATATTTTCATGACAAACAACATTTATATATTGAATTTTCTGGGAACAGTTCTTTATTCTGGATGATTTTTGTAAAAATGGTAAACCATAAAGGATAAAATATGATACATAAAAATATAGATCTCTTTAAAACATACACTTTATATCACATACATTTTGTGTCGTGTTAACCGTTTCCGATATATTCCTTTTATTGGTTTTCAATTTAAATCTACTGAAAGTTTTTCTCAAAAATACTTTTAATCTTTCGTTTCAGCTCTGTCCTTTTTTTGCTCTTTTCCAAACAAAAGGAACCGAATTTCAATACATTCACTCAGAAACCAATTACAAGAGATTGGAATAGCTTTATCCTTGTGTACTCCCTTATTTCCTTTCTACTTACAAGGAATTAAATAATAAAGCAATAACTGCTAAAGTTATCTAGGTTAGCATGATATAGAATAAAGAATAACCTTTTGTAAGACTAGTTTGTTAGTGAAACAGGTGGAGAAAGTCACATGCATGGAACTTCAGACTTTTTTCAGTACCTATACAATATCTTAAAACATGAGAAGTTTTCAAAATCTGAAGTGGTGCACTTACATTATTTTCCCCAGCTGTTCTAAAAACAGATTGCTTACCAAAATCTAGTCTTCTTTATACACTGTGCTAGTTAAGATAATCATTAGTATACCGCTATTATTAGTTAGTTCCGTATAAGTAGAAGGAAACTAAAGGAATAATGTATGCTAAAGCAATATTCACATGTTCTAGAAGCTGCCATTATGCGATTATTATTAAATTTAGCTTCTTTAGCACATTGGCGACTTCTCTTTGAGAAAGTTATAGATATTTTATAATGGAAACCATTGACAAGGATTAACTCGGAAATGGTTACCAAACAACATTTAAAGAGCATAAATGTTGACGAGATATAGATTTTCTGTGTGTAAAGTTCATGTCTATCTCTTACAGTTTACCAATTTTGCAAAATTCATTCAGAAGCTATTTCCAGGAAGTTCATATAAATATCCTTAATATAGCGCATTTTAATCAAAATCATTAGCCTTTTGTTTAGAACCTCAAAGATTTTGAAAATATTTCCATTTAAACGGTAGTTTGGTTTTGCGGGATTTTCTTGACAATGGTTATGCCGTATTCTTGGGTGATACTGGGCTTAAACACCAAGTTTATCATTTAATGGACTTTTTGCTTTTGAGTTGTGTTTTCCACAGCATAAAGACACACACACACACAAACATATACACTTACCTTTTCCTGTGTCTTTAATCAGGGGATGGCAAAAAAATATATACAGCGTGAGCGAAAATTCCGTACCCACTGGGGTAAATCATAAATCAACTGTTAGGTAGTCGCTACCCACTGCTGCAAAGTTTCGCCAGCCCATTACAAGTTAGTGTGTGAGTGAATGGGAGTAGTATAGGTGGAGTGTAGACAGTTAAAACTAACGTCAAGCTGCAAAGCTTGGAGAGCGACAGCTCATTTTTATGAATAAATCGAGAATATTCCGCTACCTGTGATGATTTGGACAGGAGTGACCGGTAAACATGTTTGTCCGTTTTTTTGCTGTTTTTTTTTTTTTTTTTTTTTTTTTTTGATGGGTCTGTAAATCAAGAAATTTATCTGAGGGTGTTGAACGAGTGGTTGTTGTCACAGCTGAGAGCCAGAAGATGAATGGAAACCGTTACGTTTGAACAGGACGGTGCTACACCGCATTTTGCATTGTCAGTTCAAAGGTGCCTTAATAAGTTATTCTATATTGGGCGTGAAACACCGCTTAATTTTGCTCAGAGGCCTCTCTATCAGGCTTAAGGTTCTTTTACGTGCCGTAAATCTACGACACGGGACCAGCGGCTTTACTTGTCTTTTGAAGGAAGCTATGCTGAAGATGTTTACGCCTGAAAAAATTCATCGTCCTCCGCCGGGCTTGAACCCGTGACCTTGGATATATGAAGTTAGCATGGTCGAGCTCCTGCCCCAATGCCTTGGCCCCCAAGAAGCCCTGATCTCAGCACACCGGACAGTGCACTCTGGGGTATTAGTAAAGAAGAGGTGCGGAAACTTCGGTACGACACAAATGATGAAGCAGTTCGTGCTGTCTTTACAACAGTCACACCAGATATGTTGAAGAGGATGAATAAACGAACTTGAACGCTAATCATGTAAGCATTGTAAAATGTGAAAAAGTTGAGAATAATAATGTTATTTAAATATCTAATAGCTGATTTAGTATTTACCCCAGTGGATAGGGACTTTTCGCCCACTCTTTACTTTGTACGTTGTACATATGTGCTAGAAAGAGTACAAATCTTACCACTCACCAACTGATGCTAGCAGATATCTGCGATTCACTTTAGTGCAAAATTTAAAATGAAATCCTTAATAGAGGGGACGGTATTGTTGCCTCCCGGCTAAACAATTAGTTACAAGCTCATAATCAGATTCGTTAACTAAGCAGAGAGCCAGAGCGGCAAAAATAAAATCCGCTAAAATGATGTTCGAGCAGAAAGTGACTTTCATGTCAGCCAATCATCCCAGAAGGTAGCATTTTGTCCACGGCGGCCTGACATTAATGCATGTGTACTGCTAGTACTGCTAAATAGATCATCTATAAATCGTTACTGCTTTTAAATGCGCTCAAATTTTGTAGTATCTTTGTTTATAAAATGTGTGAGTTTATTCATTTATTAGGCTGACTCATAAATGAATTTTCCTAATGACACAGGATAAAATATACATTTAGGGGTTTTAAGGGAACAAGGTAACTGAACATACGGGAATTACACCTTAAGTGAGTTGAATTAACACTGCTCTTAAAGTGTTCAGTTGTTTTTTCAGAAATGTGTATGAATTATGCTATAAATTATTTGAAATGTTGTTTGCATTAATAGCTTATGTGGCTTAATCTATAAAAAGTATTTCATTCAGCAGAAAAGCAATAAAACTTAGTCTTAAAACATGTGAATTCATATACCTTTTTCACTGACACTTTTGCATACTTGTTCTTAATACAATCAGCAATCTTTTGAACCTCAATTATTTAGCTATCACATAATTTCAGTAGAAACTAAAAAGAAATATATTTGCAAATTAAAAAATTGCTTTCGTAATATGAACAATATATCTACAATATCACTATTGTGGTTAAGAAAGTTCAATTATGTGTTGTATATATGTGCTGAAAATTTCAGCTTTCCAGCTCTCATACTTTCTGAAAAGGTACATAAGTGTTCGAGAAAACTGAATTCAAATATACAAATATAACATCACAGATTTAAAGAAATGCAGCCTAGCACTTAAATTATGTTTAAATTGATTCAAATCCTCTTACCCCCCACCCAAGGTATATATTTTCTGAAACTGGAAGTAAATAGCGAGATTTTATTAGTATCTAACACAAAAAATATCATTTTCTTTTTTACTATTTCAGAGTACCTTGTCCATTTAACAAAAAAATCGAATGTGTTCCATTCACATTACTTTCCCTGCATCGCTGTAGCACATTCTTCCATCTACTTTATGATAATCGGGATAAACATTAGCAGAAAATTGTCTTAATTATTTTTTTCCTTGTAAGTGAAAGGGAAATAAGGGAATACACTAAGCTAAAACTATAGTCAAATCTTTTAAAATCTGGTTGCCATGTGGTTGAAATTAATTTTTATCCAATGTTTACAGCTTACCGTGTGAGTAAGTATTTTAAATCTGAAATATATAATAAGGAATATCTCAGAAATGGCCAATTCCACGAAAGAAGTGTGTGTTTTAACGTGATCTACATATTTTGTGTAGGAATTTTTTCTATCTCTTAAGATTTACTAGTAACGCAAAATTCAGAAAAATTCATTTAGAATAAATATGTCTTTAGAAGCTATTCCAAAAAAATTCAAGATATATCTTTTATTTGCAGTATAAATATATTTAACGATTTTAAAATGAGGGCAAGTTTTGAGAAAATGAACATTTTCGAAATTTTTCCATGTAAAAAGTAGTTTGGGGTGGGGTAATTATTCTCAGTCTTCTTGTCGCATCCCTGGAAGATATTAAACTTAAATAGCACGTTTGGCATTTTACCGACTTTTCCTTTTTGAATTATTATGTTCACAGACACAAGACACGCGCGCGCGCTAGCACATACACACACAGGCCTTCATCTAAAAATAGTTCTCTATACACTATGTAATAATATGTGTAGGGAAATTAAAAGTATATGAGTATTACAAAAGATATTTACCTACTTCCTCTAGCACGCATGTAAATATACATTTGTATTCCCCCCAATAATTCGATACTGAGATTTCATGGAAGTAAATGTTTTGAGACCACCTGAATCCAAAATTTTCTCCACTATTAAGGGTCAGCTATGCAAAATCGAAGTCAACGTTTAAGTATTGTATTGGAGATGTGAACATTTAAGTGTAAGAGACCCTACAAATAAATAAACAAATAACAATATATAGTACCATATCCTGAAATGAAAATGTTATTTATGGATGTTCTTTAGCCACTATGGCTCGTAGCGTCCCATTCTATATTGGGCGTGAAAGACCGCTTAGAGATCTCTTTATGAGGCTTGAGGTTCTTTTGCGTGTCGTAAATCTACGACACGAGACCAACACTTTGCTACCCTTCCGAAGGAAGCCATGCTAACGGTTTTTACTTCCAAGGAAATCTATTGTCTTCCGCCTGGTTTGAACCTACGACCTTGAGTATATGAAGTTAACATGGTAACTATTGCACCATGGACGGCGACCATACATATCCTGGTATTTAATTTCTAAAACTGATGCATACATGCCAAATTCGTATTCCTTTATTTGTAAATTTTTGTTACCACATTGAAAATGATTTTATAGTTATTAATTAAACTAATATAAATTACATAAACCGAGTTATATATTCATTATATATATTTTTTTGAAATTTTCAATATAAGAATTATCATTTGCTATCCTTAATTACCAGAAGTATTTAGATAACTTAATAAATTTATATTTAGTAATCATTTTAATATTATTTCAATCTCACTCATTTAAATTACTTACTTTCATATATTATTTATAACACTTTATTATTTAATTTATTTGAGCATTTATTATTGCTTATCTTGGACTTTTACTGGCTTTTCTTGGTACTTATTAAAGAACAAAAATTATAAATGAAACCTAAATAATTTCACAAGTAAGCTGCTTTAAATATTTGCGAAGTATGATCACACATTTAAAGCAGTATAATCACATATAGGCATAATATAAAAATTTAAAAGAAATTAGAAAAAAATTCAACACATTTGTGTACAATAAATAATGTTTAAGATATTAAACAACAAAGCAAACGAAAATGAACTTTAATAAAACAATGGCGATAAAAATGATGATTTATGGATCAGAGTTTTACGCTTTGAAAAATTGGGGGACAGAAAATTAGTAACAGCCGAAATATGGTTTCTTGGAAGAGTTGCAGGAGTAACGTTAAGAGAACAAAAAGTAGTGAAGATATAATAAAGAATTAACAATGTTTAGATTAAATGATAAGTTAATGGCAAATAAGTATAGTTGGTTTGAACACATAACAAGAATGGATGAAGACAGATTTCAAAAAGAGACTTTAAATTATACAACTTTAGGTCATAATAATATTGGAATACCTAAAAAGCGTTGGAAAGATCATTTGTCATAATTTCCACTGGGGAACAGAACGGGTCAATAGGCCCAAGCCATTGAGTTGATGATGATGATGATGATGATAACAACACAAAACTTGATAATTAAGTTCACTATCTTTCAAGGATATGACGAACATTCTCAAGGAAATCCCCCTTGCCCCAAATTAATCCTTATGTGGAAAATTTTGGAACTATTATTTCCTCAAAACTGGCTCTAACGGTTTTGATTAAGGTGTGTAAATTAAAGGGAATTACGTGACAAATACTGAATTTTTTTAAATTACTGGGAAAATCCTCTGAAATCCTCTTCATTCTGAAATAATTTTGCATAACTCATAAGCTATAAGAGGCAGACAAAAATTTACTATTAAAAATGTAGATCTCGTTAAAACACACAATTTATGTCAAATATATTTTTTGTAGAGTTAACGATTTTCGAGATAATACAAGTTATTAGTTTCATTTTAAAACACTTAAGCGTGTCTCATACAGGAAGTTCTGTTTCATACCTCTTTTGTTTTACTTCTGACAATTTATGTCAAATATATTTTTTGTAGAGTTAACGATTTTCGAGATAATACAAGTTATTAGTTTCATTTTAAAACACTTAAGCGTGTCTCATACAGGAAGTTCTGTTTCATACCTCTTTTGTTTTACTTCTGACCGAGGAAAGATAACTGAATATCAATGAAAATAATGATGATGAATGCTTATACTCTAAATTTATACATGTATATTATATAATATATTACATTTTAATTTAATATACTAATCACAAACCATACTTCCATCAACATAACCAAAATACTGGTGACAGTACCCACATCCATGAATTTAGAGAATGTGCCACAACACAGTTGCACTACATTTTCCGTAAGTGTTGCTTACCATTCACTGTAGCACGAAAGCGCCCAATTTGGCTGGATAGATTTACTCGCATCTTGTTGTATGTGCAAATTTTGGGGCAGCTGTATGTTAACGTAAAGTTATGCAAAACAGCATGTTATGTGCCAACGGGTCTCGAAGCCAGAGCTCTGCCGAGTGGTGGAGCGTAATTGGTTTCCATTGCGGGCTCTGGTTTGACGAGGGGAACAACACACAACTAATGACTACAGTTTAACACAACGATGTTTTCCAAAAACACGCTCTTTCGTCAGCGTTGTACCCTAATCAAGCAATTAGTTTGTACATGGATAAAGCTCATGTGCAGAAGCTAATGGCGACAGTGTTTTATGCATGCAGCGTTAATCCTGTGGGTTATCCGAGGCCCTTTGTTTATTCCGAAACAATTGACACGTCATTGCCACATGTGTTTATTTTTGGGGTTCAATAACGACACTAATTCTTCTTTCATCCGGTTTCCCAGATATTTAACTCTGAACTCAGATATATTTAAAATCTGAGCTCCGAGCTTGCTGGAAAATGTCTGATGTGTCCCATTCATATCTCTGTAACAAATTATTCTTAATAAACTATTCTTCCTTCTACTTCATACTGCCTTCATATACCCAAGGTCGCGGGTTCAAACCCAGCGGAGGACGATGGATTTTTTCGGGTGTAAAAATCCTTAGCATGGCTTCCTTCGGAAGGGAAGTAAAGCCGTTGGTCCCGTGTCGAGGATTTATGGCACGTAAAACAACCTCAACCTTGATAGAGAGGTCTTTAGTAAAATTCAGCGGTCTTTCACGCCCAGAACCACAATGGGTCGCTGAGAACCACTGCAGTTAAAGAGCGTCCATAAATAAAACTCCATTTACATTTTAGAATTGGTCTTTTGACTTAGTTCCTCATAAGTAAAATGGAAATAAGAGAACACACTAGGTTAAACCGACAAACAAATGTGATTGCTATGGCATTGAAATCCTTTGCGTGGTCAGGTGTTGACAAGTTCCCTTGTGAGAAATGTTTAAGTATTATAAAACCGAAAGCAATGACAAGGAATATTTCGAAAACGGTCAACTCCACGAAAAATGTATATGAAATAAATTGTGCGTTTTAGTGAGCTCTACATTTTTATGTAGTGCGTTTTTACATATGTTACGGTTTACCAGTTATGCAATACTCAGAGAAATTCATCCAGAATAAAGAGGTCTTTAGAGGCTATTCCCAAAAAATTCAAGACCTGTCATGTAAATATCTCGTGTATAAGATTTTAATCGAAATCCTAAGAACCAATTTTGACATGTTTTCCATGTAAAGGATAGTTGGGACTTGGGGGATTTTTTTGAAAATCTTAGTGTCACACCCTTGGAAGATTTTGAACTTAAATATCAAGTTTGGTGTTTAACGGACTTTTCGTTTTTGAGCTACGCTGCTCTCTCTCTCTCTCTCTCTCTTCTCTCTCTCTCTCTTCTCTCTCTCTCTTTCTCTTTCTCTTTCTCTCATACACATACATACAAAGACATGGAAATCTTCTAAAAATTATTTTATTTTATTCAGGGGGTTCCAAAATATGTTTTTCCGTGAAATCCTCGGTATCGATTTTTAGGAGCAATACAATACCTTCTCTGTAAACTATGTACATAGTACGTGTAGAGAAAGTTAAAATCTAAACTTCTTAGCTTCTAGCTTGCTGGAAAAACATGATGTGTCCCATTCACACGATTTGCTATACATCTCTACAACAAATCATTATTAAAAAGGTTAATCCTCTATCCAGTTCATGCAAATCGAGATAAAATTATCAGAATGAAATTGAAATGGAGTTTTATTTATGGACGCTCTTTAACTACTGTGATTCTCAGCATCCCATCCTATATTTGGTGTGAAAGACCGCTTAAGTTTGCTCAGAGGCCTCTTTATCAGGATTGAGGATCTTTTACGTGCCGTAAAGCTACAACACGAGACAAACAGCTTTACTTCCCTTGCGAAGGAAGCCATGCTAATGATTTTTACGCCCGAAAAAAGCCATCGGCCTCCGCCGGGTTTTGAGGTTAGCATGGTAAGCACTACATCACGGAGGGCGACAAAAAAACTTAGCAATAATGTTCTAATACATGCGACTTTGTAAGTAGAAGGGAAATATTGGAGTACACTTTGCTAAAGCGATAGTCAAATCTTTTAAAAGTGCCATGTGATTGAAATTCTTTGTTTGTGTGGCCAGGAGTTGACAAATTCCGGTGAGCTGGTTGCTATGTGATTAAAATTCCTTTGTTTGTACAGCCAAAAGTTTACAAGTTCCCGTATGAACAAAATAACAAGGAATATCTCACAAAAGGTCAGCTCTGCTAAAAACGTGTATAACAGAAATTATGTCGTTTAACGAGATCTCCATTTTTTATGCTGTAAAACTTTGTCTAATTTTTCAAAAATTTTACCATGAAAAAGATGGTTTGGGGTGATGGAGGCTCTTGAAAATCTTCGTGTCGCATCCTTGGGAGATACCTACTTAAAGAGGAACTTAAATATCAATTTTGATATATAAAAGACTTCTCGTTTTTGAGCTATGCTGTTATAAGACATAGGCACACACAACACATACTGTCGTTTTTCTAAAAATACTTTTTTGGATTCAGGGATCTCAAAACATGCATTTGTGGTGAAATCTCGGTAGGTATCGAATTTTGGGTGCAGTACAATACCTTCTCTACACATTACATATATAGTACGCGTAAAGAAAGTAAAAATCCTGAAGTTTCATTCACATGCCTTTCTTTAACAGTTCTGTAAACAAATCATTCATCATGCTAATCAAGACAAACACTGGCAGAAACGGTCTTATTACTTAGTTCCTTATAAGTAATAGGGAAATAAGGAAATACACTAGGCTAAAGCGTCAGTCAAATCGTTTTAAAAACTGTCACTATGTGAAAGTCATTGAAATGCGGTTCTCTTTTCTGGGCCAGGAATAAAACAAAATAGACGTGGAACGGATGAGGTTATATATCTGAAATTGTTAACTCTACAAAAAAAGGTATATGACATAAAAAATCTGATGTATTCTAATCATATAACTTTCTCTAGCTGTTCCATATACGAACTATGCTTACAAAAGATTATTCTTTTATCTGTATCATGCAAATCTAGATAAGCGTTGGCAGAATATTGCTGTTATTACTTGCTTCCTTATTAGTATAAGGAAAATAGGAGAATGCAGTAGACTAAAACATATAATTCTTTAAAAGCCGCTCTTATTTGACATAATTGAGGTTGGGTTCGTTGTGTACGATCCCGTTTGAGAAAAGTTAGGTTGTTTAAAACCTGAAACTGATAACAAGGAATATCTGAAAAACGTTAAACTAAACCCTACAAGAAAAAGTATAACATAAATTATGTGTTTTGCCGTAAATTCCTGTCTAGCTCGTACGGCTTATAAGTTAAGCAAAATTCAGAAAAATTTAACCAGAATAAATAAGTGTTAAGAGGCTATTCCCAGAAAGATATACATTTTGTCATATAAATATATTTAATATACGGTATTTCAATCAAAATTGTTAGAATTTATTTTTGAAAAAATATAATTTTTTTTTCATTTAAACGGAAGTTTGGGATTTGGGGTGGGGGATTTTTCTCAAAATCTGTGTCGTACCATTGAAAGATACTAAACTTAATTACCAAGTTCGGTATTTTACCGACTTTTTGTTTTGAGTTATCGTGTTCACAGACACACGGAGCTTTTTCCAAAAAAGCGTTTCTATACAGGGGACCCTAAAACGTGTATTTCCGGTAAAATCTCTGTATAGAATTTTGGGTGCAATACAATATCTTCTCTATACACTATGAACATAGTACGTGTAGAGAAAGGAAATATGGCATAGAACAGAGCATTGTAAAACACTAAAAGTTAGAAAAGTTCAAAATCAAGTTTTAAATTTCAAATGCTATTGACACACTCTGACACAAGAGCATTTAAATACAGAGTTTGAACATTTAATTATCCAGAAAGGAACACCGCAAAACCATGCGGGAGGGCCCAGGCAGTAACGTGTGCAACCCGCATTTCGAAGGTACCCGGTTCCAACCCCCGGGATCGACCAATCTGGTGAAGTACTTTCTGCGGTTTCCTTTCGCTACGTTAGTGAATTTATTTGCGAATTTTCCAATCATCCCTTTTATCATTATATTTTATCTCCTTCATCGCCATGCTAGACATTGAGCTATTCACCCATCCTAGATATTATACTATTTAAAGTTTTCTTGCTCATAGATGTTTTTACTTTCTCCACACGTTCTATGTGCATATTGTATAGAGAAGATGTATTGCACCCAAAAATGTGATACCGAAAATACATGTTTTGAGACCCCCTGAATAAAAAAAAACTATTTATAGAAAAATGTCCATGTGTGTGCAACTTAGCTCAAAAACGAAGACGCCGTTAAATACCAAACTTGGTGTTTGAGTTCGGCATCTTCCAAAGATTTCCAAGAAAATCTCTGCAGCCACTACCCTTTACATGGAAAAAAGTTCGAACATTTTGGTTTTCTCAAAAATGGCTCTAGCGATTGATTAAAACCTCTTATATTTAAAATATTTACATGATAAATAAAATGTATGACTTGAATTTTCATGGAATATCTTCTAAATACCTCTTTATTCTAGATGATTTTTATTGAGTTTTGCATAACTGGTAAACCGTAGGAGATAGGCAAAAACTTATTTATAGAAAAAATTTGAATACCAAAATTGATATTTAAGTTCGGCATCCTCAAAAGATTTTCAAGAAAATCCCTCCAGTCCCAACTACCCTTTACATGGAAAAAAAGTTTGAAAACTTTGGTTTTCTCATAAATGGCTCTAACGATTTTGATTAAAACCTCTTATATTTAAGATATTTACATGACAAATAAAATGTATGTCTTGAATTTTCTGGGAATAGTTTCTAAAGACCTCTTTATTCTCTCTGGATGATTTTTATTGAGTTTTGCATAACTGGTAAAGATAGACAAAAATTACTATACAACAAATTTAAATCACGGCAAAACACAACAAAAACTGAACTTATTGTTCAAATAATGTAGATGACGATAAAACACACAATTTATGTCATATACATTTTTTTCGTTGAGTTGATCTTATTTTAGATATCCTTTATTTGTTTCAGCTTTAAAACAGTTATACTTTATTCATACAGGAGTTTATTAACTCCTGTTAATACAAACCAAGGAACTTCGGTCACACAGCTTTTGACCATCACTTTAACCTTTGGTATTCCCTTATTTCGTTTTTACTAACAAGGAAACAAGTAATAAGACCATTTCTACTAATTTTCTCTCAATTAGCATGAAGTAAATAAAAGAATAAGCTTATTAACAATTTGTTACACGGATGTAGAGAAAGTTATGTGAATGGAACACATCAGATTTTTTTTTTACTGTTGCATTTGTATTTTTCAATTTAACTGCTATGGCCATACCGGGGGCTTTGACTTACTCACAGCAGGTTATTATCATTAGGCTTATCTTTTTCTATCATTAAACACACATCGCCCACTCTCACATCATACTTACAGATTATGTGCGGTAAGGAATAATTCTGGTTACAGAAAAACTCCCCGCCCCTCCTGATCACGGAGGCAGTCGCTCCTAGATATTGCTTTGTAAGTTATTAAGGCTGTGAGTTAAACATTGAGCAGGATAATCCATTGGAGAAGTAATACCGCAATTGTATTAAAATTATAAAATTATTGAGGACTTATTTCCATGAAAATTTAGTCATAAAATTACTTTGAAATACTGTGGAAAATAATGTTTGAATTAATGCATAATTTCATTATTAATCTCGTATTTTCTTTGGAAGATTCAGCAAGAATTTACTTTATACACAATTTGTATACCAATACAGTATCGGTACATACACATTTAGACGTAATTTTATGTAAAATGTTTTCGTATGTGTCTAATATATTACTGAAGCTCTATTCTTTTGAAGCAAAACACCTACAGTAATTGATAAATATATAAACGGTACACTCTTTCATGATTATTTTATGACGGTTTTTATGAAATTCACCGGTTTTTAATTATCTATATCCACATCATTTCTACTTCAAAAGAAAGGTTACATAAATATTATTAAATGTTTTGGGAATTTTAACGTTATAGGTATCTTATTCCTCGCCCATCTTTCCCCTTAAAGTCGAGTCGCTAATCACAGCTAAGCTGTTTACAGTTAATTAAGAAATGCTTTTTGGTGGTGGTGGAGGTGTAGGTTAATTGCATTGTTCGGCTGACTGATCGTGCCCTCTAAAATACTTGAATTTAAATATTTACGTAACCCTATTTACATATCTTTACAACACTGGAAATACACACGCCTACAGACACACGCACATACACACACAACTCATGCGCTACAACAGCAGAACAACAAACCAACAAAAGAAAAACACACTGATATCACACTCGCACTCATTTCATCCACGTATTCACATGTATAGATAACGCTTATACCATGTATGTCTATTCAATACTCGCACAAATATCTTATCTCTTAGTGCACGTACTTCTATTAATTATGCGCCCAGATTTGGCCAGGTTTGGCCATTCCTCCGTCTTTTTGAAGCTAAAATCCTCCTGGTAATTATGTTTTCCTAACATCCTCCATCTGCACACACTCCGCCAAAATATGTGTCCAGTGTTCGTTATCTCCGCATAATGGGAAAATCTTCCTACCATCATCATCAAAAATCTTACGAACTTCCCACCCTCCCAACCTGAGCCACGCTATTTCCATTCTCTGTTTCATACCCGAATCAAAAATATATGTTTATTTACCTCACGCAATTTTATTTCATGTTATAGCACCAATGATAATTTTTTTCTATATACCCATTCTATTTTCTGCTTATTTATATAGCAAAGTTTTAAGAGGTGTGACTGATATCGCTTGTTGCGTAGTGACATTAATTCTGGACACTTTCTGGTTAAAATAACTTTCATATTACAATATTGCATTAAACTCTTTTTCAGAATCATTGTTATCTGATATGTTATAGCCAGAACGTATTTAATGGAGTAATGAAACTTTTTACTAATAACTGGCGCTAATTTGACCCCTAATGGTTACTTCGGCCAATTTGGAAAATGCATCATTTTATGATAATAATCTTACGTATATCGTTATTTTGTATTGTATCCAAATAAGGATTTGGAATTATTGCTGCATGTTATTACAGAGGGACTCTAAATTTGGAAGAATTTCATAATATTTGGGGCTATGGCACTTCAACACCATAAACACCATATTCTTAAATATACAAATATATAAACGAGGGGACCTCTACTTAAGAAAAATCATCATTTTGTTCAAGGAAAATGGACCATATTCATGCATCCAAATGTATATTACTTTTATTTTCGAATGATATTTTAAAATGTGGTGCTTTTTGCAACTGGAAGGTTTCACCACGTATTTGAGGAGGATAAGGTTTTGACCTAATGACTGGTCAGGCACAATTCTATCCCATATAATCAGCATAAACTGTTGTTGATAGTCCATACGTGACTGTTCTTGTAATTAAGAATGTTTCCATCGCTGGTAAATGTGGCCTCGTCGGTGAGCAACACCAATAAAAACAATTATGTTGACTTCACAAAACATCAGGCGTAATTATTACAATCTTCCGGAGTTTAAGTTTGCACCTTTTGCAGATGGAAAGGATAGAGTTACTCCTCGTGCAAGGCTTGCCATACGCTAGTTGACGGTTCCTCTTCCAGTCTATACAATAGGTTTTCTTCAAACTCGGGAATGCGATGGCTACATCTTGCACAGTAATCTGTTTTATTTGGCACAACAGAACCACGTTCTCGCAATCCCTCTACAGCTTGGAAAGTAGTCCGATGGGGCTGCCATCTATTGGCGGTATCTTTCACTGTAAATCAGAGCAGCTATCCTACTTCGCCATACACAAAGCGCATATCTGTGAGTTGAGCAAAAGTGTAGTTTTGCTACATGTTCTCTGAGTACCTATTTAATTATTTCAACGTAGTGGTGTTGTGTACGGAAGGCAAATAGAAAATGAGATGCGGTAGACTTCATTTGCGAACGCTAAAATAAAAAATCTGATGTGTTACACTCACGTGACTTTCTCTAGCTGTTCTACAAACTTCATACATAAGATTCTTCTTCTTTCTGCACCTTGCTAATCGTGGTACTCATTACCACAATGTTGTTATTAATTCAAAATGTTCTCGGGCTTCTAACCCAAGCCAAGCTTTTACCTGGTTAGAATCACGAGAAGATTTTGAATTAATACGTCACCAGGAAAGCTTCAGTTCTTACATTATGTAGTTATTATTTAGTTCCGTACAAGTAGGAAGAAAATAAGGGAATACACTAGGCTAAACCAATATTCAAATGCTTTAAAAGCTGTCGTTATGCGATTGTCATTACAAATCGCTTCTTTTCTTGGACAGGAGTAGAACAAAAGAAAAACGGACACTCCCGTCGGAGAAAAGTATAAGTACTTCACAATGAATACCTCGAAAACGGTAAGCTCCACGAGAAAAATGTATCTGACATAACTTGTGTATTTTAACAAGACCTAAATTTTTTTTGTATACATCAAGTTTTTGTCCATCTCTTACGGTTTACTAGTTATGCCAAATCAAGCAAAATTCATTCAGAATAAACAGGTCTTCAGAAGCTATTCCCAGAAAATTCAAGATATACATTTGATTTTTTAGGTAAATATCTTTAAAATATGATATTTTAATCAAAATCATTAGCCATTTTTAAGAAAATCAAAATTTTCGAAAAAGTTTCCATGTAAAGAGTATTTTGGGGTGCGGGATTTTTCTCAAAATTTTCGTGTTGCATCCCTGGAAGATACTAAACTTAAATACTAAGTTTGGTATTTTAGCTACTTTTCGCTTTTGAGTTATCGTGTTCACAGACACACACACACACATACACACACACTCATACACACACACGGACCTTTTTCTCAAAATGCTTTTTTTGGATACAGGGGGTCCTAAAACATGTATTTCCGGTGAAATCTCGCTATCGAATTTTTGGGTGGAATACAATACTTCTCTATCCCTATGTACATTATACATATGGGGCTATAGAAAGTAAAAAATCTGATGTGTTACACTCACATGAGTTTCTCTAGCTCTTCTACAAACTTCTCACATAAGAATATTCTTCTTTCTGCACGTTGCTGTTGATATAATCATTAGCAGAATGTTGATTACCTAGTAGAAAGAAAATAAGGGAATACACTATGTTAAACCGATAGTCAAATGTTTTAAAAGCTGTCGTTATTCGATAGTCATTGAAAATCGCTTCTTTGCTTGTCAAGGAGTAGATCATAAGAACAACGGACACTTTCTGTCCCAGAAAAATATTTAGTACTCACAAGTGAAACCAAAATCAAGGAACATCTCAGAAACAGTTACCTCCACAGCAAAAATGTAAAGGACATAAATTTTGTGTTTTGATCAGATTTACATTTTATGTGGAATAAGGTTTTGTCTATCTCTTACCGTTTAGTAGTTAAGTAAAATTTAGCAAAATTCATCCAGAATAAAGGGATCTTCAGAGGATATTCCTAGAAAATTCAATATATACAGTTTATTTGGTATGAAAATATCTTTAATATACAAGATTTTAATCAAAATCGTCAGAGCCATTTTTTAGAAGATCAAAATTTTCGAAATTTATTCCATGTAAAGGGTAGTTGCGGGTGGGGGGATTTTCTTGAAAATCTTCGTCACATCCTTGGAAGATACCAAACCTAAATACCAAGTTTAGAATTTAACGGTCTTTTCGTGTTTGAGCTATGCTGTTTCACAGGGACACATGGACCTTTTTCTGAAAATGTTATTTTTTTGGATTCAGGGGGTCCTAAAACATGTATTTCCGGTGAAATCTCGGTATCGAATTTTTGGGTGGGATGCAATACTTCCTCTATACACTATGTACACAGTACGTATAGAGAAAGAAAAATCTGATGTGTTCCATTCACATGACTTTCTCTCTATCTCTATAAATCATTATTGTTAATAAGCTTATCTTTTATGTATTTCATGTTAATCGAGCAAAATTAGTAGAAACAGTCTTATTTCTTGCTTTATTGTAAGTAGAAGCTAAATAAGGGAGTATCATAGGTTAAAGTGATAGCCAAAAGCTGGTTGCTATGTGACATGTTCCTTTGTTTGTATGGGCAAGAGTTGACAAATTCCTGTATGAGAAAAGTATAAGTTTTTCAAAGCTGAAACCAAGAAAAAGGAATATCTCAAAAACGATCAAATCAATGAAAAAAATGTATATAACATAAATTGTGTGTTTTAACGTGCTCTACATTTTTTGTGGGTTAAGTTTTTGTCCATCTCTTACGGTTTAGTGGTTATGAAAGATTCATCCAGAATAAAGTAGTCTTCAGAGGCTATTCCCAGAAAATTCAAAATATACATTTTATTTGTCAGGTAAATATCTGTAATATACGATATTTTAATCAAAACCGTTAGAGCCATTTTTTAGAAAATCCCAATTTTCGAAAGAAGTTCCATGTAAAGGGTAATTTGGGGTGGGGAAATTTTTCTCAAAATCTTCGTATCGCATCCCTGGAAGGTATTAAACTTAAATACCAAGTTTGGTATTTTGATGACTTTTCGTTCTTGAGTTATCGTGTTCACAGACACATGGACACACGTACACACGGACACATACTCACACACGGAGCTTTTGCTGAAAGCACTTTTTTTGGATACAGGGGACCCTAAACATAAATTTCCTGTGAAATCTCGGTATCGAAATTTTTGGTGGAGTGCAATACCTTCTCTATACTCTATGTACATAGAGCGTATAGAGAGAGACAGTAATAAACAATTACTGTATAGTGGGTTAGTGTCTGTCAGAGGCATCAGTCATCTCTAGGCAACATTAGGCATTCATCATTCTACCACATAGGTACTCGGCGCCTCTTTTGGGGACTCGTGGTGCTTTATATTATTGTTTATCTCCAATCGACAACTTCAGGGCAATGTCAATACATAACACTGCAGCCTTAGCCATCAGATGCGAGAGGAAGCAACAGAAAATAAACCCTGTGTATTGTAGTAGTATTTTATTAAGTTTAGAATAATACAATATTTGCGTCACACAGTCGCATGGGTCAAGTGACCGTACGAGCTGTCGAAAAATACTTGAGTTTAAAATATTGCCTACATATATATTTTATGTCTCTTAACAACATACTCAAACACACACACACAATCACATACACTCACACTCACATACACATGCTCGCGCATTACGACAACAGAGCCACAGAACAATAAAAGAATGAATACTCTGATATCACACACACTTTTACTCACAACTGCACCACGTATTCATACATATAGACTAGTCAAACACCATATAAACCTATACAAATGTATTGTAAATATTGGCGATTTTAAGACATAAGCATAACATTGCTCACAAAGTGGAAAAGAAGTCAAAACAATCCAGGTTTGAACTTGATTCCTCAAGTTTATTCAGGTTCACAATCAATCCGCCAAAATACAACTATTAGAATTTCCCCAAGCTTAATTGACCGTTTGCCACAACCTGTTATCCATTCCAGTGGCATGCAGCTCTATATAGGTTTTAAATTTAAGTGTTTTTTGTAACCTTAAAATTTAGACATGCTAAGTAAATGATACGCTTTATTAAGTATATAATAAGTTTTAGTTTCGTTTCAAATACACACTATTTACGTATTTATTGATGATTATGATTTATTGATCTCAATTTCTAATTTCTTTTAACACACACACAACTTGATAACTTGACCTGTAGGCCATTGCATCCTTATTTCCAATTGATCAAATAGGAACCATCTACTGCCAGGAAAATCCGTGCGGTGTTATTTATTTACATCCTGTATGTTATGCGCGAAAAAATGGAAGCAAAAAGGAAATGTTAAAAACAAAACAAAAAAACAACAAAAAACATAAGAAACAGGCGATTTATAACCCAAGAGGCAAGAATGGCAAAACTGATATGATGATATTGAACATTATAGTCTTGGGTGCAGGAAAAATGTGAATATAACCATAAATGTTTACTTTCTCTCACGTGTTATGCAAATACAAAGTAGGTAGAGAAGGCAGGTACTGTATTCCAACCAAAAATGTTATGTCGAAATTTCACCGTAAATATGTTTTAAGGTCTCCTGAAATCGAAATATAATTTAGAAATAAGAGTGTATGTGTATAGATAGCATATCTTAAAAACGAAAACATCGTTAAATGCCAAATTTGGATTTTTAAGTTCAGTATCTTCCTAGAATGCGACAAGATTTTCAGGAAATCCCGCCAACCCAGACTACCCTATACATGGATATATTTTTTTGAATATTACTTTTTCTAAAAAATGCTCTAAAATGTATTAACATGCCGTGTATTAAAGATATTTACATGGTAAATAAAATGTATATATAGCCTCGTAAAACATCTTCATTCTGGACTTTTTTACATAACTGGTAAATCGTAAGACATAGAAAAGAACGTACTACACAACATATGTAGATCACCTTAAAACGTATAGTTTATGTCATATACAGTTTGTAGAGTTAGCCGTTTCCGAGATATTCCTTGTTATTGGTTTCAATTTTAAACTAATTTTCCTCGAATGGGAAGTCAACTTTCGTTTCATCACTTTTTTTACTCCCGAAAATGTAAAAGGGAGCCGAATTCAAATGTTTAATATGACGACATCTTTAAAAATTTGACTTTCGCTTTAGCTTAGTGTATTTCCCTCCTACTTCCAAGGAAGCAAGTAATAAATACCATTTCTGCTCATGTTTATCTCTGTTAGCATAGTGCAGCTAAAAGAATATACCTTAGTAACAATAGCTTGTAGAAAAAGTCATATGTAAGACAGATTTTTCATTAATTAATGAATAGAATAATTTTAATGAATGAATGAATAAAGATATACCTGAACGAGTTGAAAGGTAGTCAGCAAAATAACTGATAATTTATAACATTGTATATTAAATTATTGATTCCTATACACTTGCGCTAATCTGTAAGAATAACTTATAGAGACATTCACGCCACATGTCACACATCAGATTTTGCATTAATTGATGAATAGCATAACTTTAATAAATGAATGAATATTTAGATATCTGAATATAATGTAAGATTGGCAGCAACATCTGATAATTAGTAACGCTGTAAATCAAGTTATTGATTCCTGTAAACTTGCAGTTGTTAAAATATTTATAAAGGACATCTGCAACAAATACATTAATTTATGTATAAATCCTTACGTAAACATTTGATTTGTTACATTCATATGACTTTCTCTACATCTGTGTAACTAATTATTATTAATAAGCTTATTCTTCTATATATTCAATGCCAAAACATTAGCAGAAATGGTTTTATTATTAGTTTATAAGTAGAAGGGAAATGTAAAATGTGGTTGCTATGGAATTGAAATCTATTTTTTGCCTGGCCAAGCGTAGACAACTTCCCGCATAAGAAAAGTTGAAGTATTTTAAAACTGAAATCTATAACAAGGATCACGGCCACTTCCACGAAATAAAATATAAATGATGTATTTTACTGTGATCTACATGTTTGTGTAGTAAGTTTTTATCTATCTCTTACGGTTTATCAGTAATGCAAATTTCAACAAAAATTATCCAGGGTAAAAAGGTCTTCAAAAACCATTCCCAGAAAATTCAGATATAAATTTTATTTGGCATGTAAATGACTTAAATAGAAGAAATTTTAAACAAATTCGTTATTCATCTTTGAGAAAATCAAAGTTTTCAACATTTTTTCCATGTAAAGGGTAGTTTGGGGCGAGTGGATTTTCTTGTGTCGCGTCCTTGGAAGATACCAAATTTAAATATCAAGTTTGGTATCTAACAGTCTTTTCGTTTTTGAGCTATGCTGTCCACAGGCACTCAAAGACAGAAGTTCTCGCACACACGGACCGTTTTTCAAAAAATGCTTTTATTGGATTCAGAGGGACACAAAACATGTATTCCCGGAGAAATCTCGGAATTGAATATTTGGGTGCAGTATAGTACTTTCTATATACACTATGTACATAGTTAAACTTTCCAATAACGCTTTAGTAGATCTCCCAACACCTTCAAATATTTCATCATGCTAATCTGGATTGTATTTCTTTACCTGTGTGTGAGGTTGAAAAGTTGAGGTTGTGCACTGAAAGAGGCATTTAAATAGATCGAAAGTTTGTTTATTATTTCTTCCATTATCGCAAATAAATGCTTCCTCTTAAGTTTAACGGAAGTCCCCATTCACGCAAAGTTCTCTCAACTTAAAACAACTTTTAAGGATCCACAATTCAATCTAAATAAGTGACGGAGGGTGGGGTTGGCAATCAATAGCAGCCAACGTTTGGTATACAAAGGCACATTCGGAAGAGACTGGCTTCTTCTCTAGTACGTGGCAAATTAATAGGAATGCAATTATTTTGGAACGTAGGAGCAATTAGGCGCAGTAAATCAAATCTCGGTATCAAATCGTGGTTTTGTTTCCATCACTATGCAAATGGAAAAGTTCCATTTTCCACACTCCATAAATATAGTAGCGACCCCAATTCCAACGTATGGAATATCGTCGCTTCACTACCAACCAATGAAAACTTAATCTCTCTTAATCATCGTGGTTGGGAGGAAATGAGAGAGAGATAGATGCTTAAGCTGTCAGCCCCTCGATGGTTAAATGTTCAACTCGTGATGGGGTAGATAAGATTTCTAAATTAACTCTATTGCTGGAAATGGCAGATTTCCTGGTCGCCACAGATATCTAGGTTACTCATTTCAAATGATTTACTTCTCTCAAAAACACTTCGATTGCTTCTGTTAGACCCCTGTAATTATGGAAAATTAAATTGAGTGGAGAAATTAGAGCTTTTTCCTTTAGAGCAAACTTTTGACCGTTTTAGTTCAAGGATAAATTGACCTACAATTATTAATTTTAAGTATTAAAGCAGTTTTAAACTCAAAGAAGAGATTGAAGAAAGTTGAACAATTTGTATAATTAATAATAAATATTTGAGTTAGATTTAGCTACTTAATATAGCCTTTATCAGAGAAGATAATAAGTCCTCTTTATTCTGGAAAACCGTTGGAGAAGCACAAAAACTTATTACAGAAAATCTAGATTTCGTTAAAGCACACAATTTATGTGTTATATATTTTTGCAAGCTAACCATTTCCCTGTTATTAGTTCAAATAATGTCCTCATTCGTTTCGTATCTTTTGTTTTTATGCTGCTGTAGTAACCTCTGATTCATGTTCTTTCTTTACACAGGCTGATGATCATTAACAGAAGTAGACTTAGAAGGAATTCCAGTTAACAATATGGAAAAATTCTGATGTGTTCGATTCACATGAGTTTTTCTTTCTATCAGTTCTGGAAACAAACTATTCTTAAGGATAATTACATAATTATTACTTAGTTCCTTATAGATAGATAGAAGAGAAATAAGAGCATACTAGGCTAAAGCGACATTCACAGATTTTAAAAGCTGTTGCTCTGTGATTGTCATAGCCAGGAAAAAAAACAACAAAATATTTGTGAAAAGTTTAAGTCTGTTAAAGTTGAAACCGATAACAGAGAATACCCCTGAAGTGGATAGCATTACAAACATGTGCATATGCCATAAATTATGTGTTTTAACCAGACATATATTTTTTAAGCAGCAAGTTTTTGTCTATTATCTCTTACGGTTTACCAGTTATACAAAATTCGTCCAGGTTGGATGAATGGGTTATTCCTAACAAATTCATGATGTGCATTTTATTTGCCACATTTAATGTACGGAATTGTATTCAAAATCGTTACAGCCATTGTTTTAGAAATGGAACATATCGAAAAATGTTACATTGGGATGGGGAATTTTCCTGTACACTTTCTTGACGCAGCCTTGGAAGATACCGAACTTAAATACCAACTTTGATATTTTAACAACTTCTAGTTTTTGAACAATGGCGTCCAAAGGCACGCACAGTCGCAAACACATCGACATTTTTCTTACAGAAGCCTTTTTATTTTCATGCGTTCTCAGAATCTGTATTTCCGGTGAAACGTCGTATAAAACTTTGAGTAGGATACTATACCTATGTACTATATAAATATGTATATAGTACATACGTGATAAAGTGATAAAGTGATAATGGTTTTTGAATACTGAGATGTCTTCAGTAGCAGATGTACCCATCCGGATTCCATGATGCTTCAAAACTGCTCCAGCGTCTGTTATCAGATTTACTAAAGATCATCGGAATATTTAAGCCTTCTCAAAAGTAGGGTTTTGGAAGGTCCTCAAAAAAGACATCTGTTTGGGAGGTGAACTCTTCGTTAGACGTGAATCTTTTTCCGCCGAGCCATTTTATTAAGTTTGGAAGTCACTGGGAGCCAAATCTGGTTAATATGGTGGATGTTGTAGTAATTGAACCGTAATTCTACAATTTTCGCCATCGAAACTGCGCAGGTGTGCTGCATTACATTGTCTTTATGGAACAGAATATGTTTCTTTTTCATATGAGGGCGTTTTTTCTTGATTTCTCCGTTCAACCGGTGCAATATCGTTGCTAATACTCTCCATTTATCGTTCTTTCTTTCTGCAAGTAATCAATGTAGATGATTCCGCGTGCACCCCTCCCCCCCAAAAAACGAGACCATCATGTTGTCTGCAGATTTCACCAACTTTGCCTTCTTCGGAATCGGTTCGTCTTTAAAAACCCTCTGTTTCAACCGCACTTTTGTCCCTGGAGTGTAGTAGTGTATCCATGTTTCATCCACAGTAATGAATCTATGAAGAAATTCGTCAGGATTGCGACGGAAAAGTGTGAAACCAGCTTCCAAATCTATCGCAAGATTCCTTTTATTCTATATTGAAAGCAAACATGATACCTTTTTCAGGCCTGATCTTTAGAACAAAATTGAGAACACTGTACCTTGTGATGCGCATGTGGCCTCTACTATTTCGCGAATTGTAATTCGTCGATCACTAAAAACTATATCTTGGATTTTGTCAATAGTTTCAGTGGAAGTCACTTTTACTGGAACAAAGTTCACCATTTATAGATGCACGGCCACATTTAAATTCATTTATCCAATTGAAATTGTTGCAAACGCAGTAGTAGATGTTCCATGAACTTTAACCAACTGGGTTTTTTTTCCTCTTTCGGTATTAAGCCTTTTAAATTCAAGTGTTTTACCATGGCACTAAACTCATTTTTCTATCTTTCTAAATAAGCTCAATATTGTTGATTCAATCCTTTACGTAACGATACCACTTAATGGATATAGCTGAAATTTTAACCATCCTTTTGTAAAAGACGACGCTGAGTAAATACAATTTTTTTTCGATGCTATGAGTGTAACTTTTTGGATTTCCTAAGGACTTATTGATCACCTCTAGTATTAATATCATTCATTTTTTCTCAAACCACCTTTCGAAACGAATACATTATCTATTCTTTAATATGTGGTGTGTTAACGACGCTATCAGTTGCCAAGATCATATCAGTTCCGAAATTTTGTCCCGCTCGAATAAATCTACTGACATGGAGCTGTCGCTTTTAAGTACACTTAAAAACCATCGGTCTGGGCCGGATTTGAGCCCGCGACCTTGAGTTCAGAAGGCTAACGTCTAATCAATAGAGCCACCCTACTCACATATTCTCTATTATGCATATGTCTAGACACCAATATGTATACCATATATAGCTTTAATTACAATCCTATATTTTCACCGAATTTTTCCTCATTGTTCAAAATTAATGAACGTTGTTTAATAAATAGAGTACCGCCGAACTGCTGTTGGAATCTATTAAAGGAATATTTTATTTGCATTTTTCTTCATATTAAATATTTTTTCAATAAAAACTAGTGTTGTAATTAAGATAGAAATTATTAATGACTAGCTGGCTAGCTCCATGCTTCACGGTTGCATTAGCGTTACTAACTGCATTAATAATTCCAAATAGAATCTGTTCTAAAATTTTCCAGAGGAATTTTAAATAAGAACCGCACTATACGCCGAAGGAAGGACTGCCAACATGAACACATTTTCTTGAAGCAATTCATCATTTATTAATTTCTGAATTGGTGACAAGAAATAATTTTTACTTTCTCTAGCACGTATTTACAATGTAATAGTACATAGAGAAGGTATTAAGAAAAAAATCTGATGTGTATCATTCACATGACTTTCTCTATATATTTGCAGCAAATTATTGTTAAAAGGCTTATACATCTATTTATCTCATGTTAATCAGAAAAATATAGCAAAAATAGCCTTATTACTTGTTTTTTATAAGTAGAAGTGAAATAAGGGGGTACCATAGTTTAAAGTGATAGTCAAAAGCCGGTTTCTCTGTGACTGAAGTTCCTTTATTTGTATGGACAGGAGTTGGCAAATTCCTGTATGAGAAACGTATAAGTTTTTCAAAACAGAAACCAAAACATCTGATGTGTACCATTCACATGACTTTCTCCATATCCCTGCAACAAATAATTCTTAAAAAGCTTATACTTCTATTTACTTTATGCTAATCAGAAAAAATTAGCAGAAATAGTCTTATTACTCGCTTCCTTGTAAGTAGAAGCGAAATAAGGGACAACCGTAGGTTAAAGTGATAGTTAAAACCTGGTTGCTATGTCAATGAAGTTCCTTTGTTTATATGGATAGGAGTTGACAAGTCCCTGTATGACAAAAGTATACGTTTTTCATAGCAGAAACCAAAAATAAGGAATGTCACAAAAACGACGAACTCCACGAAAAAAAATGTATATAACATAAATTGTGTGTTTTAATGTGCTCTATATTTTTGATACAGTAAGTTTTTGTCCATCTCTTACGGTTTAGCAGTTATTCAAAATTGAGTAAAATGCATCCAGAATAAACTACTCTTCAGAGGCAATTCCCAGAAAATTCAAAATATACATTTTATTTGTCAGGTAAATATGTTTAATATACGAAATTTTAATCAAAATCGTTAGAGCCATTTTTGAGAAAATCAAAATGTTCGAAAAAAGTTCCATGTAAAGTGTAGTTGGAGGTGGGGGGATTTTTCTCAAAATCTTCGTGTCGCATCCCTGGAAGATACTAAACTTAAATACCAAGTTTGGTATTTTACCGACTTTTCGTTTTTGAGTTATCGTGTTCACAGGCACACACACACACACACACACACACACACACACACACACACACACACACACACACACACACGGATCTTTTTCTGGAAATACTTTTTTTTTGGATATGGGTGAACCTAAAACATATATTATCGAATTTTTGGGTGGAGTGCAATACTTTCTCTATACACTATGTACATAGTGCGTATGGAGAAAGTAAAAAAGGTAAATCTCAAAGAAGAAAAGGATAAAATGTATATAACATAATTTGTGTGTCTTAACGTGCTCTACATTTTTTGTGTGGTAAGTTTTTGTCCATCTCTTACGGGCTAGCAGTTGCGCAAAATTCCATAAAATTCATCCAGAATAAAACTCTGTTGAAAAGTTATGCCCAGAAAATTCAATATATACATTTTATTTGTCAGGTAAATATCCTTAATATACGATATTTTAATCAAAACCGTTAGAGCCTATTTTGAGAATATCAAAATTTTCGAAAAAAGTTCCATGTAAAAGGTAGTTGCAGTTGGGGGTTTTTTCTCAAAATCTTCGTATCGCATTCCTGGAAGATACTGTGAACTTAAATACCTAGTTTAATATTTTATCGACTTTACATTTTTGAGTCGTCATGTTCACAGACACACAAACACAAACACGAACCTTCTTCCGAAAATGTTTTTTTAGATAAAGGGAACCCTAAAACATATATTTCCAGTGAAATATCAGTATCGAATTTTGGTGTGTCTCTCCCTCCCTCTCAAAAACCAAAATTCGGTTCAATACCAAACATGTGGTGTTTAATTACCGTGACTTCCAAGCATATGACATGAAGATTTTCAAGAAAATCCCCCGTCCACAACGACCGTTTAGATATGGACTATATTTCGATAATTTAGAGTTTCTAAAAAGTGGCTCTAACGATATTGATTAAAATACCACTTATTTAGGATTATGTCATGACAAACGAAAAGTTTATATGTACATTTTTGTAGGGTTAAACATTTTCGAGATATTCATTGTTATTGTTTGAATTTTAAACTACTTAAGCTTTTATTTTGTTTCAGCTCTTTTTAGTTTGCTCCCGGAAATTCAAAAGAGAAAAGAATTGCAATTTTTTCACGTAGGGACAACTTTTAAAGATTTGAAAATTTGTGTAGCCTACTGTATTACCTTATTTCCCTTCTACTTACAAGGAAACAAGCAAGTAATAAGACAATTTATTTTAATATTTAGCTGGATTAGTATGACATAAAATAATTTTTGTACGTAGGTTTATTTGTGGAACAACTAGGGAAGATCATTTGTATGGAACACATAAGATTTTTAAGTAGTCTTGTTTTAAAAGGGAATCAGAATTTAAATAATAAAATAGAGTCATTAACTGCACGAATATTATTTAACACATGCTGATAGTGTTGGTTATCTTTTTTCCAGGATGTAGATTTAGTAAGCCTTACGTGAGTGATTTCAAAATCTGTTGGAAAAGTTTAATTATAATTTAGACTTATTAAACTTGTTGAGCACCCAATTTCACCTTAGCCGAAAATTTACTAAGAATAGCTTTTCTGACTCGCAAATTCACCTGCTGTCCTCATGCCGTGAAGTTGCTCTGCTAGTCGGGCTACGCTGTTATACTGGTAATCATCTTACGTAGCTCAGGCTTATCTATTAGCCTCTCGGTGCAATATGGAACAGATGAAAAGGGTGCAGCTTAGCTTTCTAAACTTTAACGCCGATTTAGTTTAGTTCATTTTTGTCAGTTCTTTATGGAATTATTGAAGAATGATAGAAGTGTATAGTGAATGCGCTCCTTTACCTCTAATAGTTATAATGCAGTACATCATCACTAATAATTTAATATCTGAGCCCTTTAGCTCCCACTCTCCCATGGAGAGGCTTAGAGTGATGCATATTGTAATTACGCATGCGTCTGTGCTTTGCCGGAGATTTTTTCTTTCTCTACTCATACTATGTAGATAGTGTATAGAGAAGGTTTTGCATTCCACCCAAAAATTTGATACCGAGATTTCACCAGAAATACATGTTTTGTCCCCCCCTGAATAAAAAAAAAGCATATTTGAAAAAAGGTCTGTGTGTGCATGTGTGCCTGTAGCCAGCATAGATAAAAAATAAAAAGGCCGTTAAATATCAAACTTGGTATTTATTTTTATTTATTTATTTATTTATTTATTTATGCTAAGCTTTATACAGGTGAATATGACCGGTGTTCAGCCCTGGCTCTTTACCGGTCATACTCATATTTTACAATAGTTTATTAATTCTAGTTTATTACACCATTTTGTCTATTTACTGTCCATATCCATTTATTTTTCACTTTGCATAAGAATTGTCCAATCTTCTTACTATCTTTTTGAAACATTTCAACTACTACTACATTTCTATCTATTTTAAACCATTTCTTATTAATATACTTTTTTCTCCAAATTTCAGTTCCTTTACATTTAAATAAAATGTGTTCTATATCTTCATTTCCGCCACATATAGGACATTGAACTTGGTATTTAGATTTGGTATCTTCCAAGGATGCGACATGAAGATTTTCATGAACATCTTTCCACCCCAAACTATCCCTCACGTGGAAAACAATTCGAACATTTTTATTTTCTCAAAACTGGCTCTAACGATTTTTATTAAAATATCTAATATTTAAGATAGTTACATGCCAAATAAAATGTATATCTTGAACTTGCTGGGAATAGCCTCTGTAATCCTCTTTATTCTGGATGATTTTTATTGAATTTTGCATAACTGGTAAACCGTAAGAGATAGATAAAAACTTACACCACAAAAAAATATAGATCACGATAAGACACACAATTTATCTCCTATACATTTTTTTCGTGGAGTTGATCTTTTTGAGATATTCCTTATTATAGGTTTCAGCTTTAAAACCCTATACTTTTCCCACACGGGAATTGTTAATTCCTATCCATACAAACAAAGGAACTTGAGTCACATATCAATCAGCTTCTGAATATTACTTTGACCTACGGTATTCCCTTATTTCACTTCTACTTACAAGGAAGCAAGTAATAAGAAAATTTCTCCTAACTTTTCTTAATTAGCATAAAGTTAATTGAAGAATAAGGTTTTTAACAATCTTTTGTTGCAGAAATGTAGAGAAAGTCATGTGAATGAATCATTTTATTGCTTGTAAACAGTAAGGAATAGACAGAAACTCACTTCATAAGAAATGTAGACCTCATTAAAACATACAATTTGTCATAAACGTTTTTATTTATTTTTTGAGTAAAATTTTCCCAGATAGTTATTGCTATTGGTTTCAATTTTAAACCATTAAACTTTACTCAAGAGGTAAGTCAACTTTCGT
This sequence comes from Hymenopus coronatus, assembly GCA_030762935.1. NCBI lineage: Eukaryota > Metazoa > Arthropoda > Insecta > Mantodea > Hymenopodidae > Hymenopus > Hymenopus coronatus. The sequence goes on from CM060894.1 coordinate 68,218,795, forward strand.
TTCATCTCTTTTATTTTACTGCTTGGAATGCAAAGCAGAAACAAATATCAATTGTTTGATACAGAGCTAGATTTTAAAGGCTTATAGTATAGCTTGAGTCTAGTGTACTGCCTTATTTCTCTTTTACTTACAAGGAACTAAGTAATAAGAACATTTCTAATAATGCTTATGTGGTTTAGCATGACACAAATAGAGGAATAATGTTTTGTAAGGAAAGTATGTTTGTGGAACATTTAGAGAAAGTCATGTGAATGGTACACATTAGATTTGTTTTATTTTTATATTCTTTTAAATATTCTCAACTTAATTGAGGAGTTCAAACTTTTCAAATAAAATGTTCGATACGTTGAACATTTTAGCTTTTTTTCTCTCTGAAACTCTATTATACATTATAAAAACAATATCGTTTCTCTCTATATCTCAATCGCCACAGTAGAAATAAAATGTTTGTGAAATGTAGAATAATTACTATTTTAGTTCTGAATTTGAAAGACACATTTATGCATTAAATTTTCACAAAATAATATACTATATTAAATGGAATATATCCTTTTAATTCATCTTTATTCCTCAATGCATTAATATAATATATGTTTTATTGAAAATTCGCGGTACCTGACGCAATTAAATACTGTCACAATAATAGCATACCGATTTTAACAAGCAGCCATTAGCCGCCCATTTAACCTCTAGCACTTATCACCTTCACATAACATACGGCAATTTAAATAAAACCACAACCATTAGATTGCATAAATTTAAATGGAAAATTAATGACTATATAAATTTAGTATTTGAAAGTAGATGTTGCATAGCTGTTTGTCGTGGCGTGGACAAGGTTATGAATAGAATTTTGAACCATAAAATATGAAGTCATACGTATTAGCGAAACCTGAACTTATTCGCTCCCCACCTAACCTCTGTGACCAGTTATTTTTTTTTTTTTTGGTAGTGTTTAACGCCCGCTTTAACTACTTATGGCACCGCAGGCGGTGACACTGATGATACATGAATGAAGATGGAGCACCAGTGGAATGCGATGGCGGGGGAAACCGGAGAACCCGGAGAAAACCCACCCCAGCGCCGCTTTGTCCACCACAAATCTCACAGGCGGTCGCTTGGGATCGATGTGACCAGTTAATAACATAAAAAATCACCATACAGAATATTCAAATGCAACAGTTGTTCCTATAGACTTTTATATGCAGAGATCTAATGGATATGCGAGCGATTTAATGTGAGTGGAATATTACTTTCTCTAGCACGTATGTACATACATACAATGCACATTTTGCTAGAGAAGGTACTTTATTTCACCCAAAAATTCGTTGTTGAGATTTCACTGGATGTATATGTTAAGAGCTCCCCCCGAGTCAAAAAATGTTAGAAAAAGGGTGTGTATGTATGTATGTGTGTGCGTGTGGGTTTGTGTGCGTGTGTGCGCGCGTCTGTGGGCAGCACAGAAAAGACCGGTAAATATGTGTTTATATTTAGTAATTAAGAATGCGCCACGATTTTAAAGAAAATCCCCAACCCAATCTACCCTTTACGTGGAAAAATTTTGAAAATATTTGTTTTTCTCAAAAATGGCTATAGCGATTTCTATTAAAATCATGCATTAAGGTTACTTATATCACAAATGAAACATATATTTTTTAATTCTGAGGAGTCTGAGCACCTGGCTGAATTTTGCATAACTAATAAACCGTAAGAGATAGACAAAACTTACTACACAACAATTTTATATCCTGTTAAAACGCATGATTTATGTTATATACGTTTTTCTGATTGTCTTTACCGTTTTCAAGATATTCCTTGTTATTACTTTCAATCATAAATAGGAAATATCCTTTCGTTTCGTCTATTAGTTTTACTGCTGGCCATATAAAGCGAACCGAACTCCTATTGTTTCACATAGTGATTAGCTTTTAAAGGATTTTACTATCGCTTTAGCCTACTATTCTCCCTTATTTTGTTTCTACTTATAAATAAGAAATAATAAGATCAGTTTTGCCAATGTATATCTCCGTTAGCATGATGTAGATAAAAGAATAGTTTATTTGTGGAACAGCTCGAGAAAGTCATGTGAACGGAAACACATATTTTTTTTTTCAAAGCACGGCTTTAGATTATTTTATCTAATGTGTATTTGAAATCACCTTTAACTATGAATTAATGCCGGAAAAAATGTCTTGCATAATTTAAGGTTTATAGTTCTTTATTTACTTACGTTATGTCAATGTCATTGTGAAGAATGCAGTGTAGCCAAATTATCCATATTGTATCACTTAACGCAATGCTGGCAACATTATTTTTTGTAAATAAATTATAGTAGATCTATAACTATGTACAGTGTCTTTAAATTACGATGACCATCTATGTTCACTAAGTTTAACTAAGCCTAGTATAAATCTAACACTATGTCTTCCACAAGTTACTGGAAAGGAACGATTTTTGCTGTCACTAAGGCACAAATAAAATGTGAGTATCAAATATTCCCATCGAATGCCGTCCCTGCATACACACTGCCGTAGTTGTTGATGTAAAACAAATGAAATGGCGTTTTATTTATGAATGATCTTTAACTGCTGCGGTTCTCAGCGTCCCATTCTATATTGAGCGTGAAAGATCGTTTAATTTTTCTCATAGCTATCAGGGTTGAGGTTCTTGCCGCAAATCTACAACACGGGACCCACGGCTTTACTTCCCTTCCGAAGGAAGCCATGCTACGGATTCTTCCGCCCGAAAAAATCCATCGTCCTCCCGGGTTTGAACCCGCGATCTTGGGTATATCAAGCTAGCATGGTAACCATTACAGCACGGAGGGCGATGATGTTATGATAATGATGATGACTATTATTACATTTTTAAAGGAAACTTTTTTAAAATTTATTTATTTCAAAAATGGCTCTCACGATTTTGATTAAAAGATCGTAAATTAACGTTATTTACAACACAAATGTGTATCTTGATTTTTTTTTTAGAATAGCTTCTCAATTTTGCATTACTGGTAAATACAATGTCCCTTGTAGTTGTAAGGAACTGAGTAATAAGACCGTTTCTGATAATGTTTATCTCGATTAGCATGAAATAGACGAATATGCTTACTAACAAGATGTAGAGAAAAAACCATGTGAATAGAACACATCATGTTTTTCTATTTATTTAATACATATTATTTGGGTTATTCTATACAAATAGATACAGGTACCCTTATGAAAGAAGAACATGTGTGTACTTGTCATCAGTGAGCAATGTGAGAAGTTTAAAACGCATTCGTTTTTTTCGAATGAGACTGTGTAGGTCGGGTTAAAACCACGCGGAGAATAAATCACAAGCTGATAGAAGTCCAGAGCTTCTTATTTCCTCTCGTGCCGTAACAAACAACGCACTCCAAATTGCGTGCTCCACGCACCGCCTGCCTGCCTCCTGTCAGGGAACAATGGACGGTGGAAAATTGCTACAAGGTTTTACACTCGCTTTCAATCAATGAAAAGCTGCTAGCTATCGAGTGAGCACACATGAGCTGCCGTAACAGGAGCAGTCTCTGTAATAATTAACTGCTGTAAAGTATCGCCTGTAGATACGGTTTACACGCTCATTATGCTTCAAGCAATTGGGCTTCCCGGCAAAAATATGCAACAGTGATTTGTGCCCGAAGACCCTTTAGAAAACACACAGGATAAAAGATATCTTATTGAACTTTAAACCTACCAGTTATTAAACAAAACAATAAACTTCTTAGGGTGAGTTGCCCGGATAAAGTTTTTTTCGTGGTTTTCCTTTATCCTGAGAAGACGAATGTCGAGTAACTTTAAGCTCTATGAACCCCGAGGTCACTTGAGCATCATTCCACCAATTTCATTCATCGTCCGATATGACCAACCAGATAAAGCACGTTAAGCTGCAAAAATAAATAAAAAAAAAAAAAAAGTGATACTTTTGCCGTGTAACTAAATTCTAGCATATATCTGTTCTTTACTTTCTCTACACGTATTATGTAAGTAGTGTATAGAGAACGTATTGCAATTCACCCAAAAATTCGATATCTCACGGGAAATACGCCTTTTAGTGCCCCTGGATCTAAAAAATCTGATGTGTACACTCTCATGACTTTCTCTAGCTGCTCTACCAATAAACGTCTAGCAAAGCATTGTTCTTCTTTCTACACCATGCTAATCGAGATAAACATTAGAAGAATGTTCTTATTACTTAACTCCTTATAATTAGAAGGAAACTAAAGGAATACGCTATGCTAAAGTGATAGTCAAATGTTTTAAAAACGGTCCTTCTGCGATTGTCCTTGCGAATTGCTTCCTTGATTCACCAGGAGCAGAACTAAAGGAAACCAGACACTTCCTGCCTAGAAAAGTATGAGTACTTGACAACTGAAACCAACAAGGAATATCTCGGAAACGGCTACCTCCACAACAAAAAAAGTAAAGGACATAAAGTGGGTAATTTGGCGAAGTCTACATTTTTACTTTCTCTACACGTACTACGTACATAGTGTATATTGTAATGCACCCAAAAATTCGATACCGAGATTCCACCGGAAATACATATTTTGGGTCCCCCTGAATCCAAAAATAGCATTTTTACAAAAAGGTCCGTGTGTGTGTCTGTGGACAGCATAGCTCAAAAACGAAAAGACCGTTAAATACCAAAGTTGAAGATTTCAAGAAAATCCCCCCACCACCACCTACCCTTTGCATGGAACTTTTTTCGAAAATTTTGGTTTTCTTAAAAATGGCTCTAACGATTTTGATTAAAAGGTAGAATATTAAAGATATTTCCCGACAAATAAAATGTATATCTTGGGAAATTTGGTTGGAGATTTTCTTGAAAATGTTCATACCGCATTCTTGGAAGGTGCTGAAATTAAACAAGACGTTTGGTATTAAATCGAATTTTTGCTTTTCATGTATCGAGCTTACATACACAGAAACACACACCACACACATTTTTCTAGTTTTTTAATACTGGATATACTAAAACGTGTATTCCTGGTGATTTCTCGGTATCAAATTTTTAGTGGAATACAGTACCTTCTCTACCTACTATTTAAATAGGTTGAAAAATTAAAAATCGATTGATGGATGATACAACTACACATTTCTTCCTATTTCTTAAGGTTATCCATAAGCATATGCACAGAATAGCCCGCATATGGAGTATTAAATAAATAGAAAAAATCAATGGCTAGAATTTCAAATGTTGTTGTTTCGAAGATCCTTCCAAATTGTAACATGGAAAATATTATCTCGGGTGTTTATGGGGGCAAGGAAGAGAATGATACAGGACTTTCAAGTAAGACTACGAAACCTTTTTCAATTATGTACAGTAAGTAGGAGAACAATTGTACTGTATCTAATATCGATAACGCGAAGATACATACATCCATCCCATCCCATCCCATCCCATCCCATCCCATCCCATCCCATCCCATCCATCCATCCATATTCAAGAACGAAAAGGCTGTTCAACTCAAGCAACACGAAGACTTTGAATAAAATCGCCCTCCCAAACATCTTCATGGAAAAGTTTTTGAAAATTTTGATTTTCTCAAAACATGTCTATAGAGATTTTTATTAAAATATAATACTATGTTTAAACTATTTTGCAACAGATAAAGTGCATATCTTGAATTTTGGATGAATAGCCTCACAGGATTCTACACTGCAAATTACTTTGGCATAGCTGGTTCAGAATTATATATAATGAATATTTTACTACACAAGCACAACTGAGGCACACAATTTGTCAATTGTTTTAGTTAACCATTTCAGAATTACTTCATCCGTATTATATCTTTGTATTTTAAAATAAATATACTGTTAAGGGAATATATACTGTTATTCGGAATTTTAAAGTAACTACATAGTATTCCCTTAAAGGATTTAACTAGGTATTGTTTAAGCCGCTATTCTGCAATCTCATTGTGGCTACAAGAAAATATGCAATAAGATAATTTTTCAAATTTTACCTAGATTAATATGAAGTTGATAGGTGAATAAACGTCTTTAAAAATAATTTGTATAAGAGTAGTAGAAGTCATAGCAGTACAACACATTAATTTTAAAAGCATGAATTTGTTTTTAGGGGGACCTCAAAGCGTATTTTGGTGAAATGTTGATACCGAGTTTTTGGGTAGAATTCAATACTTTACTTCTGGGTTCCCGTTAGAAAAAGTAACAAACGATGGTGGGGTCATAAAGGGTTAAGAATATACGATTTTGGATTTTTGTTTCGTTTGTCAAACTTCTTGCATTGTTGATAAATATGGATGTAGAATATTTAAGTAGTGCAATACTTTAGGAAACCTGATTACCTAGACGGCCCGGGTTCGATCCCAAGCGACTGCATGTGATATTTGTGATGGACAAAGCGGCGCAGAGGCGGGTTGTCTCCGGGTTCTCCGGTTTCACCCGCCATCGTATTCCACTGGTGCTGTATCTTCATTCCATGTGTTATCATTTTCATCACCTGTGGTGCCACATTTATTAAAAGCGGGTGTTAAACGCTATCAAAAAAAAAAAAAAAACTGAGTAGAACGAAAGAATAGAAGCAAACTAAGAACTTCTACCAATACGAGGGTTGGCTGAGAAGTCCCGGGCCTCACAGATATGGCGCCATTAGGCCAATTAGACGGTAGCATCATAAAGTACAACTCTAGACTAGCTTGTCTCCATTGTTTAGTTTTCGAATTACAGCATTTTAAACAAGACAACTTCAGAGTTCTCACGAAAACGGAGGATTTGGAAAAACGAACAGTAATTAAATACTTCCATTTGAAAGGCTTAACGCCTAAAGAAATCAAGGAGGAAATGGGAAGTGCATTGAAAGACTCTGCCCTTTCGTATTCAATGATTAAGAGGTGGGTTACAGAGTTTAAAATGGGACGTACGAGCACTAGTGATGAGTCTCGCTCTGAACGCCCTGTAGAAGTGGCAACTCCAGAGATCATCAAAAAAATCATCGTTTAGTACTGCAAGACCGCAGATTAAAGTTCTTTGAGATAACAGAGGCTGTAAACAAATCAAAAGAACGTGCAGGTAATATTTTAATTAATATGTTGGGTTTTCACAAGGTATGTGCAAGATGGGGGCCGCGTTTGTAGAAACCTGATCAATAGTTGCTCTTAAGAATGTGCAGCTTTATCATAAAAATGCCAGTGAATTTTTGAGTCGGCTTATTACCATGGATGAAACTTGGTTACTTCACTACACTCCAGAAATTAAATCACAGTCAAAACAGTGGATTGCGCCAGGTGAACCAACACCAAAAAAGGCAAAGTTTGTCAGCTAACAAGGCTATGGCGAGTGTTTTCTGGGATGCACGGGGAGTTACTTTTAATCTTTCCCAAGTAATCAATAAAAATATCACTGATGACTACTACGCAAGCTTACTGCAACGTTTGAGTGATGAGATGAAAAGAAAAAGACCTCATTTGCCACAAAAAAAAAATTGTTTCATCACGACAATGCTCCGGCGCATTGTTCAATCGTAGCAGTGGGGAAAATGTGCGAATTAAAGTTCAAATTGCTTGTACATCCAGCCTATTCGCCAGATCTAACAGCCAGTGACTACCACCTGACCTCAAACCTCAAAAAACATCTTGGAGGACGAATATCTCACAACAGAGGTCATAGAGGTCAGTTATTTTAAGGACCTTGATATATCGCACTACAGTGATGGTTTGATTAAATTAGAACACCGATGTGACAAATGTATTAGCCTTTCTGGATCTATTTTAAGAAATAAAGACATGCAACACACCACTTCCACCACACGTACTGCCAAAACAATGGACTTCACAAACCGGATCAAGACTGAATCGGTGAACTGCACAATACATTATGAAAGATATCACGTAGTAAACTGCAGAAAAAGAAAATGTCAATAATAAGACTAGGTTTAGATAAATGTAATTCAGTTTTCGTACTTGCACTTTGTACGCATTTCCTTTATAATAATATTGGACTAAGTACATAAATTTATCTTCAAAATGTATAAGTGCTAATGTAATGAATTACTACCTATACCTATGTTTTCTACGACGAACAAAACGGCTGTGAAAGTGCGGTTAAATCGACAGAAAGCCGCTGAGGTGCTTTTAGTGGCTTCCAACAAATGCGGTGAATGTCGATGTTGGAAAGCTATGCCTATAAAGGTAACGGTTCGCCCTTTAGCGGTTCTCAACCCTTAACTGTAAACATCAAATTGCACTTGCCCTAAGTGAGAAGGGTATTTACACATTAACATATCCTAAACTCATTTTCCGCCCTCCCTTTAGTTTATAAAGTTGGCAAGGTTTAACCTGAACTTTGGTGTATTCACCATACATGGTCACTTAAGTCCGTATTAACGAATGTTTCCATTTTCGTTGCATTGAAAAAATATGGTTTTCGATGCTAGTATTTTTTACTCCTTTCCCGTTCATGCTGTTATGGTGAAAAGTTAAAGTGTCCGCATAACTTAATCTGTGTGTGTTTATTTTGCTAAATGTCTATGCGTAAACTATATACATTTATATTACATTTTATTTGTGATGGAAATGTCTTTAATATGTGGTATTTTAACAAAAATCGTGTGAGCCATTTTTAAGAAAAACATTTTCGAATTTTTTCCTTTGGAAGATACCAAACTTAAATACCAAGTTTGGTATTCACCATCTTTTCGTTTTTGAGCTTTGCTATCCACAAACACATACACACACGGACCTTTTTCTGAAAATGTTTATTTTGGGATTCAGGGGGTCCTAAAACATGTTTCTGGCGAAATCTCGGTATCGAGTTTTAGTGGAATACAATATTTCTCTATCCTCCCCGCGTCGAGATAACTGCTTTAACAATGTTAGGGACATACCTTGGTGTCTAATTCCCATGGCCAATTCGGCTGCCCCTCCAAAATACTTTCAATTCTAGAGCTCGGACCAGGGTCACGAAATTACCGGATTGAGGTTCAATGCACACAGAGTATAACTATGACGTGATGGAGAAAGTGTGGTCCCAACATCCCGTTTCGAAACGTGTCGCACTATCTAGCATTGCTCACTGCCTAGCCTCGTTCAATTTCTGATAGTAGATAAACCAGTTTATTATTTTATTAACTCGGGATAATTTAATAGGAGAATTCATCATATGGTTTTCTTGGCCGATTTTAAGAATTATTATGTGGTCCTCTCTCGTTGCCTTCTACAACACAGTCTTACTGTCATTAAAGCTGAAAATTAGTTGGAGTGATAAAATTATCAATGAAGACTTTGAATCGGAAAATAACAGCAAATATATATATAATCTTTTTAAAGCTAGTCGTTATGTAAAATAATAGAGGTTCGGTTCTCTTTGCAGGATCCCGTTTGCAAAAAGCTCGGTAGTTTAAAACAAACAAATAACAAAGAATATCTAAAAATAAAAAAAAAAACGGTCAACACCACAAGAGAAACGTACATGATATGAATTATGTGTTTTAACGATATCTAAATTTTTTGTGTAGGTATTAACTTTTTGTCTATCTACTACAGCTTAACTGTTATGTAAAATTCTACAAAATTCATCCGGAGTAAAGAAACACTATTCCCACAAATCAAAAATATACAATTTATATACAATATAAGTATCTTTAATATTATTATAATAAAAATGCTTACAGCCATTTTTCCATGTAAAGGGTAGTTTGTGGTAGGGTGATGTTTTTTTTTAAATTGCATCCTTAGAAGACACTAAATATAAATATCACACTAAGTATGACTGTATTTTAGTTTCTAAACTGTCACAGACTCTCACACGGACTTTTTTTCCAAAAATCCTTTTTTCGGATTCAGGGGCCCTAAAAACACATTTCCGGTAAAATCTCGACATCGAATTTTTTAATGGAGTGCAGTACCTATGTGCTAGTTTGTTCTCTAGCTACTAGATGCAGTGTGTGTACATACGTGCCTAAGAAAATAACAAAACTGTACCTGAGCAAAATGTTTATCAAAAAATATTTTATATTACTAATGTGCAATGTTTGGTTCTTCTAGGGCGGATATCACATGTTTTGCACGTCATTTTAAAGCGTTGCGCTGGTGAAATGTTTCACAAATGTATCGCTTAAGCAAAGCTAATTATATGGACACGTTTCTTGCACCTGACCGTGTGTGATACAGTTGGGGACACTTAGAGAAAACAAATTCAAATCGAGGTGGTAAAATGGAAGCGTTAAGATTAAAACAACATAACAGGCAAGATTGACAGGTTTCATAGACAAAATTAAATGTATTTCATCTGGTCGCTTGATTTCACGAATGAAATGGTCACAAAAACCTTTCAATGCAAGGTACTTACAGGATAAGTAATACTAGGTACGTACACATTGTAGCGTTAGTACGATGATTCAGGATTGTTTTTGCGATTCTAGTGGTTGTGTTTGTGTGTGTGTGTATGTGAGTGTAAATATGAAGGCTAGGTATCCCAGTGAGAGGAAATCCCTCCACCCCAACTCTCCACTACCCCGTTTGCTGTAAACGGGGTTAATTAATTGAATTGCACCTCGAGCGGTGAACCAAGCAAGAAATGCAATCACAGCAAATGAACAGTACTTCGATTGATCGTCTAGGCAGGTGTTGCCCATGATTTGAATCAGGTGCACCGTTTTTTATCATCCTGTCCATGAGCATGAATTATACGTTTAACATATAGTGAATCTGTGAACAAGCAGCTTGACGTTAATAATGTTCGATGAATATTAGCTGCAAATGGGCGATGCTGGTTACGTTATTTTCAGTTTTATAGTTTTCGATATTCAGGCTTCACCAAGTACATAAAAATCTCATGTGTTCTATACACATGTCTTTCTCTACATCTGTCACAATTATTGTTAAAAAGTTTATCCTTATATCTAGTTCATGCTAATCGAGATATAATTAGCAGAAATGGTCTTGTTACTTGCTTCCTTGTAAGTAGAAACAAAATAAGGGAGTACCTTAGGCTAAAGTGGATGGTCAAATATTTTAAAAGCTTGTTGCTATGTGACTGAAATTCCTTTGTTTGCATGGAAAGAAGTTGACAAATTTCCGTAGGAAAAAATCTGATGTGTTCCATTCAGATGGCTTTCTCTGCATCTCTACAATAAATTATTCTTAAAAAGCTTATTCTTCTATTTACTTAATACTAATTGAGAAAAAAATAGCAGAAAGAATCTTATTACTTACGTCCTTGTAAGCCTACGGGAAATAAGGGAGTACCATAGGATAAACCGATAGTCAAATATTTTAAAAGCTGTGGCTATGTGGTTGAAATTCCTTTGTTTTATGGCTAGGAGTTGTCAAATTTCCGTATGGGAAAATTATTTTGAATTTGAAACCAATATCAAGAAATATCTCAAACGATCAGCAATCCAAAAAAAGTATATAATATAAATTATGTGTTTTAACAAGTCTAAATGTTTTATGTAGTATGTTTTTGTCTATCCCTTACCGTTTACCAGTTATGCAAAATTCAATAAAATTCATCCAGAATAAAAAGGACTTCAAAGGCTATTTCCAGAAAATTCAAGACAAAAATTTTATTTGGCATGTAAATATTTTCATATATGATATTTTAACCCAAACCGTTGGAGCCATTTTTGACAAAATCACAGACTGACTGGGACCCCAGAATTTCTTGGAGCCGGCACCCTCTACGGACTTGCCTCTCATGGTAAGTAAATGCTCTGAAGTCCTGAATTCGCCTGCGGGCAAGATAAACATTTACCACCATTTAATATCAAGGATATTGATGTAAACTTACATTTGCGATAAAGATATACTTAGTACTTCCTTTCTTGAACTAAAAGGGAAATAAGGGAATACTCTAGACTAAAGTTATAGTCAATTCAAAAGTTGGTTACCATGTGATTGAAATCCGTTTCTTTGCATTGCCAGGAGTTGACAAATTCCCGTGTTACCTTTAAAACTGAAATAAATAACGAGGAACATCTTAAAAATGGGCAACTCTACGAAAAACTTGCAGGTATATGACATAAATTGCGTGTTTTAACGAGATCTATATTTCTTGCTTAGAGGTTTTTGTCTATTTCTTACGGTTTACCACCTATGCAAAATTCAGCAAAATTCATCCAGAATGAAGAGTTCTTAAGAGCATAATTCCAGAAAATTCAAATTATAATGTTATTTGTCATGTAAATATCTTTAATATACGGTACTTTAATCAAATGCGTTAGCAATATTTCATAAGATCAAAATTTTCAATCGTCTTCCGTGGTGTAATGGTTATCATGCTGGCTTCATATACCCAAGGTCGCGGGTTCAAACCCGGCGGGGGACGATGGATTTTTTCGGGCGTAAAAATCCTTAGCATGACTTCCTTCGGAAGGGAAGTGAAGCCGTTGGTCCCGTGTCGTAGATTTACGACACGCAAAAGAACCTCAAGCCTGATAGAGAGGCCTCTGAGCAAAATTAAGCGGTCTTTCAAGCCCAGTATAGAATGTACGCTGAAAACCACAGCAGTTAAAGAGTGTCCATAAATTAAACGCCATTTCCATTTCAAAATTGTCGAAGTCTTTTTCATATACACTGTAGTTTGGAGTGAGGTTATCTTCCTCCAAACTTCCTGCCGCATCTCTGGAAGATACTAAACTTCAATACCAAGTTAGCTGCTTACCAACTTTTCGTTTTTGAGTTATCCTGTTTCCGGACTAATGGGCACACACACACACACACACACATACACACACACACACAAACACATGGACGTTTTTAAAATAACGCTTTGTTTTATGCAGGAGGCCCTAAAGCGTGCATTTCCAGTGGAATCTTGATATCAAATTTTTGGGTGAAGCGTACCGTGTACTATGTAGAGAAAGTAAAAACGCTTTTCATGTTTCCTAGAAACCAATTAATTAAACACAAACAAAGTATACGTGTCGTTATTTAAATGTAACTTGCTAACGAAAGCGCGTTTTCTCACATATCGGGAATTTGCCAAGACCTTTAGTTTCCTGCATTCAGCCAGCAAGTCAATATGTAGGATTATTGAAGGCAAACCACGCAATTTCAAACATGCTTTCAAGAGTTAATCATTACACATCTGTGACGTTATTTTTCTAAGTTTCATTAAAGAAAAACAGCGTCCTACTAAGGTTGTCCCAAACATGCATATTCCTGCAATGAGATTGTGGACTTTAGGTTTATACTTTTCCTGTTTTGAAATCCCTTAAACGCAGTATCGTGTTGTAAATAATTTATTTCTATTTGTAGAGTAACAGGAAACTCGGGCTTATAGTAGCCATCACAAGTGCAAAACAATATGTTTGGTTTCAACATCACTAATGCACTGGATTGTATAGTTGTACTGCCCGCAGTGAGGGCTGTAAACAGGCCTGCACATCCTCAAGCGAATTTTACTAGATTTAGGGGAGACTGAATAAGATGAATGTGGACAGGGAGAGAACTTGCTGCGTAGCCGAACTGAGGAGAAGTTAAAAAACAAAACAAAAAACTTGTGAACATAGCTAGCGGACAATAAACTAATTTGATGTTTCTGAAATAGCCAACCAGGTAGGGTAACAAGATAATACACTTTTAAAAGTTAGACTATCCCAGGGTGTGGACGGACCCTGTCTTTTGTGCTTCCCAGGTCGCACTGACTCAGTGGGCAGTACCTGATAAGGGCCCCTTCCAGCGTTACGAGGAGGTTCGATAGCCGTGATGCAACGAACATCCAGAAATTGCAAGTCCCGACCTTCAGGTAGAAGAATTTAGCTAGAAAATGATAAGCTCTACTAGTAAAAAAATCTGATGTGTTCCATTCACATGACTTTCTTTGCATCTCTGCAACAAATTATTCTTAAAAAGCTAATGCTTTTATTTACTTAATGGTAATTGAGAAAAGTTAGCAGAAATATTTTTTTACTTGCTTCCTTGTAAGTAGAAGCGAAATAAGGGAGTGCCATAGATTAAAGTGATAATCAAAAGCTGGTTGCTATGTGACTGAAGTTATTTTGTATGTATGGACATGAGTTGACAGATTCTATATAAGAAAAGAAGACGTTTTTTAAGCTGAAACCAAAAACAAAACGATCAACTCCACGAAAAAAATGTTTATAACATAAATTGTGTGTTTTAATGTACTCTACGTTTTTTGTACGTTAAGTTTTTGTCCATCTCTAGCGGTTTAACAGTTATGCAAAATTCCGTACAATTCATCCAGAATAAAATGGTCTTCAGAGGCTATTCCCAGAAAATACAAGATATACGTTATATTTGTCAGGTAAATATCTTTAATATACAATATTTAAATCAAAATCGTACAGCCATTTTTGAGCAAATCAAAAATTTCGAAAAAGTTCCATGTAAAGGGTAGTTGGGGGTTTCTCTTGAAAATCTTCGTGTCGCATCCTTGCAAAATACCAATTTTAAATACCAAGATTCGTATTTAACGGTCTTATCGTTTTTGAAATAGGCCCGCGCGGACCTATTTCCAGAAATTCTTTTTTGGATTCAGAGGGACCCAAAACATGTATTTCCGGTGAAATCTCGGTAGCGAATTTTTTGGTGCATTACAATACCTTCTCTATGCACTATGTATATAGTACGTGTGGAGAAAGTAAAAAAGTCTTACTCATAAATCTCAGCATAGAAAAACACGGATGGAAAAGAAAGCGACTTAGAGGGACTCAGTTGAAATTCTATAAAACAATAGCTATCCCCTGTTTATTATATGATTCAGAAGCCTGGATATCAAACAAACATAAAAGAGTAAAATAACGGCAGAAGATGTGAAATTTCTGCTTACGGTAAAAGGCTTTGAACGAGAAGACAAAATAAGAAATAGAGAAACTAGACAGGAACTTAGAATATTTTGCATGGAAGATAGAATATTGTAGACAGAACACTTAAACAAAATGAGACCAGAAAGACTCCCAAAATAAATTCTAAAATACCAAGTAAAGGGAAGACGTGAAGTGGGGAAACCTAAAGAAAAGGTCACCTTGGTAGTGTGGGGGTAGCGTGTCTGCCTCACATTTAACAGGTCGCGAGTTCGCATCTTGCTCAGGGTGAGTTACTCGGATAAGGCTTTTTTTCGGAGTTTTCCCTTGTCTTGAGAAGACGATTGTCGAGTACATGGACCCCAAGATCATTTGAGCATCATTTCACCGATTTCGTTTTCGTTCATCGTCCGATATAACCAATCAGGTCATGTGGATCGTCAGCTAAATAAAACAAAACAGATCTATAAAAAGATGGGCTGAAAGGTTAATAATCTAATCCCATGTTGGAAGAAGAATAAGAATAAGTTAACCAGGACTGCAAAACCCAGCTCGCTTTCATTTGAATATGGGCCTTGCCCAAATAGGGTGTGTATGGAATAATTGTGAACTATAATATAGACTAAACTTAACATTTTCCGCCATATTCGCCACTTTTGGCTGTCTCCCTTGTTCCCATTCCTCTTAGTTGACCTTTTATATTCACATCGATTGGAACGGCGTACGCAAGTCAGCTGGCTCCAAACCCACGACTATCCAAATAACTAAGGATAATAATATGGGTCATGGGAGTTGAAGCAAACTTCCTGTCTAAACTTGCAAAGTGTAGACGGAAGCATAATGTCTAATGGTTTGGGTAAAAGCTACGCATTGTCTACATTTCCATGTTTTATTTTGGAATGATGTAGCTTATTATCTTTTCTACCACTGTATCTCTTCCTCTCCTCAATAAAATATAACTCTTTGTTCATATGGAATAGGGGTAAGTTTTTAATTGTATTATTAATTTCTCTACACGTACGATGTACATAGTGTATAGAAAAGATATTGTATTGCACCCAAAAATTCGATACCGAGATTTAACCCGAAATATTTGTTTTAGGATCCCCTGAATCAAAAAAAAAAAATACAAAAGTGTCTGTCTGTCTGTTTGTCTGTGTGTGTGTGTGCGTGTGTGTGTGTTTGTCTGTGAACAATATAGCTCAAAAACGAAAAATCCTTTAAATACCAAGCTTGATACTTAAATTCAATATCTTCCAAGGATACGACACGAAGTTTTCAATCCAATTCACCACTTTCATCTGCCCTTTACAGGAAATATTTTTCACAATTTTTATTTTCTCAAATGCCTCTAACGATTTTGATTAAAATACCGTATATTAAAATATTTAGTCTCAAATAAAATGTATATTTTGAATTTCCTGGGAATAGCATCTGAACGGGCCGCGGCGTGACCGAGTGGTTAGATCACTCGCCTCTCACCTGGATGGCTTGGATTCGATTCCAGGTGACCGTATATGAGATTTGTGGTGCACAACGCGGCACAGGGGTGCGTTTTCTCCGGATTCTCCGGTTTCCACCGCCAACGTATTCCACCGGTGCTCCATCTTCACTTCATATATCAACAGTGTCATCGCTTGTGATGCCACAAGTAGCAAAAGCGGGCGTTCTACACTACAAAAAAAAAAAAAAAATTCTTCTGGTTGAGTTTTGCAGAATCTTGCATAGCAGTTAAACCGTAATAGATAAAAACTTACTATACAAAAAAGGTTGATCTGCTTAAAACACGCCATTTATGCTATAACCATAGCGGATAGAACTTAAAAGTGCGAGGACTTCTTCCCGGCTGTATGTTAATAACTACACCATCTATGTTCTTGGCTGCTTGGAGAGCCACTATTCCAATGAGGCCTGTGGTTTCAGGCGTCTCGTAGTAAACGTGAACATTAAATTTTCGCTTGTTTTGTGAAGTTCGCAAACTGTTATTTAATTTGAACCCGAGTTGAATAGGTATATCGGAATTAGTAATATCGAGTTAGTTTTCTGTCCTTACTTCCTTCTAATACCGGTGGAGGGTCTTTTTTAGTCGGTATGCCCACGGAGGGACACCCTGGGATTTCCCGGGTCAGTCCTTAAGGTGGATTTTTCCCCTTCACTCGAAAAAGGGGGGGGGGGCTTTTCTTCTGAAACAAATCTTCAAGCAAGTGACAGTCCGGTAACTTGTGAGTGCTAGGTGACAGGCGATAGTAATTCAGACTAGGCTCCTGTAACCAAGTAATAATCAAGGTTTATTCAAGTATTTATATGTTTACGGGAATTTAGAAATCAAGTATTGTAAGGGAACCAGCTAAGCCGACAACATTCAAGTAGTTGCACTTTAAGCCAATAAACGTATTTTTACTAAGGGGAAATGCCAGTCTCGTTATTTTGCCTCACTCACAATTAGAACCCTGAGAAGTAAGTGAAGGAGAAGTTAGGATTGAAGAGCAGCAACCGACTGGATCAGCCGAGGATCCAGCGGTGAGCAGCCGTGAGCAGAGACAGCATTCCAGCCACATGGTTTGAGAAGGTAACAACCAACATAGCTCATTTTCCCGCCACAAATGGCGCACAACATGGTTTAATCCAAGAAGGCACCAAGGAGCAGCACATTCCCGTTGAAGGAGGACACCGTCGACGCAGAAAGTCCATCTACGAGCCGCCCCCGTGGTTATGCTGGGGAAAGCAGCACCACAACCACGCAGAACATCACCAGGAGCAACCAGGAACAACACACGCACATCAGGAGCACCTCACCTACAAGACCGTCCAGAACTTCTGGTCAACACTGAGTAAAGTAGCAAACAATATTTTTTATTCAATTGCTCATTTTTGTATTTGTATGCTACTCAGGAATAACAAAGTATTAAATATGGCCGACAATGTAGATGTTGCAACCCATACAGAAAGCGGAGACAATTCTCCATCTCTGGGCCAGCAAGTAACCACAAATTTAACTACGCATGTGACACAAAAGTCTGCAGCACCAAGTCACAACGAGGGCCACGTGCAAGTAAATGTAACCGAGTCGGGACCTAGCCCTGCCGCCATCATGCAGTTGCTACAGTCCACTATGCAGCAAATGGTAGCTTGTAATCAACGTTTAAAAAATGAGGTAGCTCAGCAAATTGTACATAGAATGCAAAGTTTAAGAGAAGAAGCGCAAAATTTAAGAGAAGAGGTAGCTTAACAAATTGTTAGCAGTAATCAAAATCTAGGCCAAGAATTGTCTCAAAATCTTAGACATCTGCAAGAAAAACTAGAGTCCATTAGCTTAGGGCAATATCCTAGCAGAAAGTTCCAATATAAAACAAGATTTGCTAGTAAGTAAAGGAGAATTTGCCACACTTTCTGAATTTGTTAATAACCAAATAGTTTTGTTAACTGAGAATGATGCTAGGATGCAGTCTAGACTAGGACAGGTTCAAGAACTACTTTGTCAACAAGCCTTAGAAACAAGAGTAGATTCAGAATTAGTAGTAGTACAAGGAGAGTTAGATTCGGTAAAGAATGTTGTCACTGATTCCCATCAGGAAATAACAGAACTGAAAAATGTTGTACAATCAATGAATGCCTTACATAAAAGAGAAATAAGCAACCTAAGAAACTCAATGCAATGATTGGAACTGGGAGCAACAATGCCAAGCTCTTCCAGTGGAGTGCAAATTTCTGTTGACCCTGGCAGCAAGCCATTGCTACCAGGCTAAAACCACAACACAATGTACATAACAATACACCTGATTTCAATGTGCATGCTAGTTATACGCCGCCATTGGCAACCTGCTCTCACAAGAATGGTTCATGGAATTCGCATTTGTTAAAGGAATTGTCTCCACCTGTTTTTGATGAGGTTAAGGCGGATCACGTGAAAGAGTTTATAAGTGAGTTGGAGCAATATTTTAGGTTAAAATCCATTCCTGAAGAAATTAAACTCATTGTTGTTAGAAAATGTCTTAAGGGAAGAGCGCTAAATTGGCTGAGATTCTTTGTCCTACGCGGATTTTAGCCAAGCTTTTCTTCTTCGCTATTGGAGACCAATAGAAGTGAACAAAGTAAAACTTCAACTTAACAATGGGAGATGCAAGCCACAAATTCACGGGAGCTTAATTGACTATGTTTTGAGATTGGCACAAAAGAGCAAAAAGATAGAGCCGCCCATGTCTGACACGGAGGTTATTGCATTTTAATTAACCATTTTGAAGCGCAAATAACAAACGGACTCATTGATACGCAACCGCAAACCATCGCAAAAGTAACTAGTTATGGCGTTTGACCAACGGCCCAGCACAAGCACGTGGCAAACACCACCGAGGCAGAACTATACACAAGCTGGGGACCGGGGCACACCCACTTAGGTTCAACAATGACTGGCTACCCACATCACCCAGAGGGAGAAACCGATTTCAGGGTCCTAGGAATGACACGAGGCTGCAACCCTATCTTAATAACAGATTGCGATATATCGACAGGGACAGACATGTAAACCATATCCAGGTAACAAGCTACAATATTCAAAGCAACAATTCGAGTGGCAACAATGGATCAAGGCACGCGTCGGGACAGAACAGGCACGAAGGTAACAGAGGGCGGAACAGAAGACATCCAATGGCTCAGGAAGGGACAGCCCGATTCATTCCAGAACGGTGGAAAACACCAACAACAGCTAAAATCAGAACAGCAACAATGGACACCAGGGCACCAGCCACTGTCAGCCACCGGAAGACGGCTCGCAGGTATTTTCGGTGGCCAGATAAATGCCTCAGGTACACCAGACAAATGGTTGTCATTTGAGCCCATATCTCTACTACAGAGGAGCAACAATGCAAGGATCCTTAACAATGGAATGAAGAAATCGGAAAACGCAGGAAGCTATTAATCGCCCAGGATCAAGGTTAAAATAATGGACATAGAAACGGCAGTATTATTAAATTTAGGAACCAATATTTCTGTCTGCTCAGAGTACTTTTTCCATACAATTAGTAGCTAAAAAGATCAAAATTATGTCACTGCCAATTAAGAATATATATTGCACGGAAGCAATTTCTAAAAGTAAAGAAAGGATAAAACATCAGCCTATGTACAATGTCAAAATTGGAGAGAAACATTTCAATGTAATATTTTTAATTGTTCCACGCCTGCAGCAAGAGGTAATTATTGGGGCGGATTGTTTGTGTGCCTGGGAGGCAATATTAAATTTTGAAAATAGATGTCTAACAATGGAAAAGAAAACATTCAAGTTCCGTTGAGTGAAGATACTTGAAGGAATGTCAGCAGGCCAACGGAAGCAGAAAAACAGCTACAAGAGGAGGCATTCTTTGTGGAAACCATTGCTGTCAACAATGTGCTCACCATCGACATTATTAATGTAAGCGAAGAAGTGGACACTGTCACTCCGAAGCGGAGCAAAGGAAGAAAAAGGCGAAACGTCACAAAGCAAAATGGTTACCCAAGATTGGAGATCAAGTTTTACCCAGAAATAAAAAGCAGTCTTCATCCTGGAGCAAGCAGTACCACAAAGGGCCGGCAGTAATTACAGCCCAATTTGGTGCGCATACTTTTGAATTAAAGGGAATTGATGATGGAAAAAATTGGGGTACCTGGGAACAAATTGCTCTTGCAAACTGAAAATTTGCAGTAATTCATGTCCTGCAACTCTATTTATAATTTATTTTGAAACGTCCATGTGTATTAGTTATATGTGTATAATTTAAAAATGAGAGAAAATTCCTTGTAATTTAAAAACAATTTTCAATATGCCAGTTAGTGTAGCTCAGGGTTTTTGTTAAATTTGTTGTATTTTTGGGGGAAACTATATGTATTGTAAAGGTCCAAGAGAGCAGGGTACCAATGTTGACGCAGCCACCAGCATTTAAAACCATGCCATATAAACTGTATTATATTTTGTACTATAAGATTGTAATTAGATTTAAGAATATTCGCGTGCTAAAGTGTCCTAAGAACTTCAGGCAAGAGTCTATAAGTGCAGTTCACATCAAAGCACAAGTGAAACCTGTTTACGGTTGTGTGGAGACGACAGACAACAGTGTTACCACCTCCGGGAACGAAGAATGAAAGTGCAAACAAACAGTGTGGTCAAGTGGTTGCATAGCAACGAAGAAAGTGAATACAATTGTGCCAAAAACCATGCACTTTACAAACTTTTGGGCACACCGCAAGTAGAAATGACATGTTTCATTACAGTTTATGTATTTCATCCAGTGTATATGATATTTATTCACATGTTTGTTGTTATTTATTTTTCATATTTTGTATTCCTTTGGGGGGCTTACAGCCACGTTATAAAAATTTGTTATAAAAATGTTGACAACATGTCTGCAAGGTATTTGTAAGGGTATATGATGTACATAGGGAATCAATATTAACTAGCAACATAAGAAAATGTATATAATTTAAGTATTACTTGTATAAAGGCAATATGTTAAAACATGTAGAAAGCATCGACTTGAAACCGCTTAACGGTGCAAGTCTGGACAGATTTTACAGAAAGGTAATTTGCTACCAACTGGCTTAGCTGAATTTCCAGGTAAACAAGCAGACCAGGTGTTCCTGGAATTTGTGAACTGTAGTAACTTTGACGATGTTTGAACCAGAAGCTTATCATACCAATCACCTAGCAACGACCTGATAACCAATCAGGTGGCACCTGACCCTCGAGGCGCCAAAGCCTATCGTCACCCCTTAGCGGTATAAATTCAGCGTGCTACCCCGGGGCGTTTTCTTTTGAAACAAATCTTCAAGCAAGTGACAGTGCGGTAACGTGTGAGTGCTAGGTGACGCTGCCATGTGTTGAGCAGGCGATAGTAGTTCAGTTTAGACTCCTGTAACCAAGTAATTATCAAGGTTTATTCAAGTATTTATATGTTTTACGGGAATTTAGAAATCAAGTATTGTAAGGGAACCAGCTGAGCCAACAACATTCAAGTAGTTGCACTATAAGTCAATAAACGTGCTTTTATTAAGGGGAAATGCAGTCTCGTTATTTTGCCTCACCCACAATTAGAACCTTGAGAAGTAAATGAATTAGTTAGGACTGAGGCTCAGCAACCGACCGGATCAGCCAAGGATCCAGCAATGACCAACATGAGCAAAGAGAGCATTACAGCCACGTGGTTTGAGAAGGTAACATCCCACATAGCTCTCATTTTCCCGCCACAAAATGATGTTGAGAAGGGAAAAAAAAAAAAAAACACTCGCTAAAATGTCCATGAATTGCCGTTTTCAGAGCAGCATGAGTTTATTTTACTTTCGTTATTGACGCGAATAAATAAGCACAAACTGTATGCCAACATACACAAGAAAATTACACTACTGTAATGCACTTTTATTTTGGTTGTTCATTAAATGTTGCTGAGAAGAAAAAACATTAAAATAATTCTATAAAATAACATTTAATGCAGGAAAATGTAAAACAAACCATGAATTGCTGCTTTCACAAAAGCACATATTGTAGTTTAGTTATTTACGCCAATATATCAGCACAAACTGTACCATTAGAGACAGCATACACAGGAAGATTATGACACTGTAATGCACTATTTACGATTTAAACGTTGCAAAAACATTTTTTAACATCTTCGTATTTACAATCAGCCATAGCGGATAGGAATCAGCTGTTAGGGCAGCCACAAAGCAATACTAGCGCTGCGTAGGGAGAGAAACATACAAACAACTCAAGTCGTCACTCTATTTCATTCTATCCGCTATGATATTGTTTGAGTATTGTTTACGTGGTATGGCCGCTTTCGAGACATTCCTTGTTATTGGTGTCAGTTTTAAAATACATGAAACCTTTCTCACACAGGAGCTTGTCAACTCCTGGTGATGCAAAGAAACGGATTTCAATCCCATAGCAACCAGATTTTAAAACATTTGACTGTCAGTTTAGTAGAGTGTATTCCGTTATACCCCTTCTACTTATAAGGAACTAAATAATAAGACTGTTCGTTTCTGCTATATTTTACTCGATTAGCATGAACTAGATAGAAGAAAAGGGTGTTAACAATATTCAGGTGAATGGAACACACCAGATATTTATAATTTGATTATTTTGGCTAATATTTGACATCTTAGTATTGATGTATTTACGCGCAATCCTTATATACAAATTAATTTTTCTCCGCTTCTAATTATTGGACATGATTAAACTCAGCTGATTAACAACCTAATATCTCATGTTTTAGTAATATAACAGTAATAATAATAATAATAATAATAATAATAATAATAATAATAATAATAATAATAATAATAATAATAAAACACATACAGTACATTTGAGTTATAACAATGATGTGCTTATAAATTACAATATTTTTACATTAACACTAATTTTTACAATTAAAAAAAATCATAATATACCCTCTTTTATAAACTTCAGTGAGCCAAACGAAGATATTCTCCTGGCTAAGAATTTTACAAGCACTAAACGGAGGATTTTGAGGAGTACTTCAAAGCGATAGTCCCGTATTAGTAGACTTCGGCATGTTAAAGCACTCCTATGGAACGAAATTCGGCTCACACGCTGCTGACCCAAGGCATTTGCTTGTAAATTTTTGCGGGTTTAAGTCCTCCAAAGAGAAGGGTAATCCGAAAAAGAAGAAGAAGAAGAAAGGATTTTACGCGTTTGAGAGGCGCTGCTCTAGTATCCCTGATATTGGAGTTCTCTTATTGTTCCTTCTATGTTCCAAGCACAAGATCGACCCGTCAAACATTAACCCTCTAAAACGGGGTTCAAATCTCTCTGAACCGAACACGTTAAATTTTCTAAAAACTGCGCCACAAGGATTCCCCCTTTTCAAGCTAGTGGACCGTCCTTCGTAATGCTGCAAGTAATTTCACTAAACAACTGAAACAAATCCCACGTTATTTTTGTAAGCTTGTTATAAACAAATATATAAACACGAATTCTTTAGCTATTCTATTTAGAATTAAATTTTAACTGTATATTCTTTCTCTTCTTTATAAACAAAAAGAAAAATGAGATATAAACAGACAGGAAATAGGATCTGTATATTGGAGCTATAAAATGTAATAAAAATTATGTGGGGTAAACCAACAACACATTTTAGAATTTGTTATGAAACAAAGGACGGGAATATCGTGGTTCAGGTTGGGAGGGTGTAGAACTCGTAGCTGGTAGAAGTATTTGCCCATTATGCGAGCATCAGGAAGACTGGGCGTATATTTTGGCAGACTGTGTGCAGATAGAGGATGTTTGGGAAACATTATTGCCATTGTATTTTCAGCTTCAAACATTTTGCTGGGATTGATTGTACTCGGTCAAAACTGACCAAGCCTGGGCACATTCTTAATGGATGTACGTCTACTAAGAGATGCAATATTTGTATAAACATCGTAAATAGACATATTTGGTGTTTGAGTTATCTATATGTGTAAATACGTGGGTGTGATTGTGTGTATGGGCTATATCAGTGTTATTTATTTTATTGGTCTGTTGTTTGGTTGTAGTGTGTGTGTGGTGTTTCCATTGCGGTAAAGATATGTAAAACAGATGAGTAGGTAATATTTTAAATTCAAGTATTTTTAGACAGCATGTACAGTCAACCGACCCATACGACTTTGCGACGCATATATTGTGTTATTATAAACCTAATAAATACGAATAATTTTACTTTCTCTAGCCCCATATGTAAAATGTACATAGGGATAGAGAAGGTATTGTAATGTACCCAAAAATTCAATGTCGATATTTCATCGGAAATATACGTTTTGGGGTCCCCCGAGTTGGAAAAAAGCATTTTTAAAAAAAGGTCAGTGTGTGTGTCTGTTTGTCTGTGTGTGTCTGTGGACAGCCTAGCCCCAAAATAAAAAGACCGTTAAATACCAAACTTGGTATTTAGGTTTAGTATCTGCCAAGGATGTATACCTCAAATTTTTTGGGAATAGCCTCTGAAGACCTCTTTATTCTGGATGAATTTTGATGATTTTTGCTTTAACTGCTAAACCATAAGAGATAGAAAAAACGTACTACACAAAAAATGTACCCCATGACAAAACACACAATTTTTGTCCTTTACGTTTTTGTTGTGGAGTTAACCGTTTTCGAGATATTCCTTGTTATTGCTTTCAATTGTGAAGTAGTTAAACTTTTCTCACACAGGAAGTGTCTGTTTTTCTTTTGTTTTACTCCTGGCCAAGCAAAGAAGGGATTTGCAATGGCAATTGCAGAACGATAGCTTTTAAAACATAATGACAATCACTTTAGCATAGTGCATTCCCTTATTCCGTTCTACTTATAAGGAGCGAAGTAATAACATTCTGCTAGCATTTATCTTGATTAGCATTGTGTGCAAAGAAGAAAAATCTTTTGTAGGAGTTTTGTAGAACAGCTAGAGAAAGTCATGTGAGTGTAACACATCAGATTTTGAACAAGTATTCCAATAAAATATATTACTTAAAAATACATTTTATTGACGAGGACTACTCAGCTGTGTATTTTATGATAGTGTTTAACGCCCGCTTTTACTACATATGGCACCGCATGCAATGACACTGATGATACGTGGAATGAAGATGGAGCACCGGTGGAATGCGATGGCGATTGACACCATAGAACCCAAAGAAGACCCACCCATGCGCCGCTTTCTCATCACAAATCTCACATGCGGCTGTCTGGGATCGAACCCTCGCCGCCTTGGTGGGAGGCGAGTGGTTGAAACACCCGGCCACGACGCGACCTCAGCTGTGTAAGGAAGTGGTTTCATTATAATATAAATAACTATTTTCCTTTAAGTTATTTCAACATAATAATTTTGCAAACGAACTGATTGCACTGAACATAGTCACTACATAATAAATACATGATAAAAAATCTGATATGTTCCATTCATATGACATTCTCTACATCTCTGCAACAAATTATTGTTAAAAAGCTCATACTTCTATTTACTTCAAACCAATCAAGAAAAAATTAGCAGAAATAGTCTTATTACTTGCTTCCTTGTAAGTAAAAGCAAAATAAGAGTACCGTAAGTTAAAGTGATAGTCAAAAGCTGACTGTAATTCCTTTGTTTGTATGGACAGAAGTTGACAACTTCCTGTTTGAGTTTTTCAAAGCGGAAACTAATAACAAGGAATATCTTAAAAACGATCAACTCCACGAAAAAAATGTCTATAACATAAATTGTATGTTTTAATGTGCTCTATGTTTTCTGTATGTTTCTGGTAAGTTTTTGTCCATCTCTTAAGGTTTAGCAGTTATGCAAAATTCTAAAAAAATCATCCAAAATAAAGAGGTCTTCAGAAGCTATTCCCAGAAAATTCTAGATATCCATTTTATTCGGAGTACAAATAGCTTTAATGTGCGTGTTTTTAACCAAAATCGTTAGAGCCATTTTTAAGAAAATCAAAATTTATGAAAGTTTTTACATGTAAAGGTAGTTTGTGTTGGGGGGGCTTTTCTTGAAAATCTCTGTGTCGCATCCTTGGAAGATACTATACTTAAATACCAAATTTGGTATTTAATGGTCTTTTGGTTTTTGAGCTATGTTGTCCACCGACACATACAGATAGACACACACACACACACGCGAACCTTTCTCTAGAATGCGTTTTTTGGATTCAGGGGATCCTAAAGCACGTATTTCCGGCGAATTCTTGGTATCAGTTTTTTCGGTGGAATACAATACTTCCTCTATACACTATGTACATGGCACTTGTAGAGAAAGTAAAAATACACGATTAAAATAATAATAATAATAATAATAATAATAATAATAATAATATATGTTAGTACAATGACTTCAAGTAGCAAAATATTCTTTTGTATTGTGAAAGGTATTTTCACTCAGCCACTACGAATTAAACATCCACTTTTAAACATCCACTTAATCTACATTAGTCGATACGGAATTTTTATAGCGTTTCATAACCATAATAAAATTATGTAATATAAAGTGTATGATAATAAATATAATAATGTATATTCTTGTAATTTGTCTTCATTTTATGCTTAGGCCACAACCGACATATATGCGTATCGGCCGAGACAGCAGTCACCTCGAAAATCTGCCACTGCGCATAGGCGACGCAGCGCGTGTCAATGGTGTGTTTATCTGGTGTGAGCTGTCTCAGTTGTTGCTTTGTGATTTGAAGTGTTTTTAAGATAAGTGAGTTGTGCGTGATTAGCTTATGAAAGTTATTCTCTTACTAGTCCACGGAAGTGCCTGCTAACAAATTCGCACTTGAGCAGAATACTTTATGTATGATACATATGTAAAAACTGATCATTTGGACAAGTGTGTAGACAATTCCAGTACAAATGTCCTGGTCATGTAGTTCCGAATAGACAATTAAGATGTTTGGTTAATAAATCGATAAACGCTAAACCAAAGATGCGAAAACAACATATTCCAACGGATGAAAGCATTGTACGCCTTTGATCGCTTACTCTCAGCCGTGTTACACAGCAACTGATGTTTCGTAAACTTTTGTACATACAGCTACTAATATTTTGAAACTGAAACCTTTCTCTGTAACTATATTGCACTAATTATGAACATTTCACAGAATGTGGAGGGTAATTTCATCTGTCGATGTCAAAAATATCTTCCAGCAGATGGGCACTGCTTTCAACACTTGACATGATCTCTAGAGCCCGTTTCGAAATACGAGCACCATCTAGCATTTGCTCACTGCCTGATCTCGATAAATTCCTGCTAGTAGAAAACAAGTGAACACTGAAAGAGAACGCCCATATTTTGAGTGGTAGAAAGAGAGTGTTTTCTTTCGTTACAGTGAAGATGTATTTTATGATACTCTGCAATTAATTCTAAGTGAGTTTGATTTATGTATATTGCCTTCTCAAAGCTCTGCACATTATTAATCTGAATTTCGTGTATCAAGCTTCATATTTTTATTTCTAGAAATACAAGGCGTTTTTATTTACCAATCACATTATGAAACAACAGTTTTATTGTGTATCTTTATAAAATAGAACGATGTATGTAATGTCAATATATATAATAAGTTACTTTTGGAACAGATTACATCTCACCGTGTGCATGTGTGCTCCCCACTATTCTGTGTGTTTGTAACTGGGTGCACTTCGGAGCTCAAAACCCACCTCTACTCATTACATATATGTTACTAACACCGTAAATAACGCATGGATTGTGCAACAGAAAACCTCCAGAAGGGTAACCGTATTTGCGCGATCCATGTCCGGGGAATAAAATGAAGCCGCTGGTATTTCTAGTACTATTTTCATGAATTGCATGTGTAGAATATATGGAATAAATTACTTACTAAAGATAGATGAATGGAACTCGTGCAAGGATAGATGAAGGGATGGATAGGACGGTACGAGTGGTATTTTAAAGTGACTTTATAATCCTTAAGGAAATCCTCGTTAGTTATCTTTATTTTGCGATACATACATAGGGTTTTAATTAATTGAGATTACCTAGGTAGTGTGATCTAGTATGTATGTTGCTGTGCAAGAAGAAATATTTAGTTTTATTTTGGAGGAACAGTATATGCTAGACATTTAATGTTCTGTTTATTGCTAAAAGACAAATTAGTAACTCGTGTCATCTTGTGTCATCAACCTTTCTTTACTTCTCTGTAAAGTTGGGAGTCTACGCCGGGAATTTCGTGATGTTTTCCGAAGGATTTCTAGCTTCAACTACAACACAATAATAATAATAATAATAATAATAATAATGGAATAAAACACTTGAATAGCTTACCTACTACCTAGTTCCTGACCGTTATAACATGTCCCAAATTTAGAAACAATTGTATTATACATTGATGTTTATTCTCTCTACCACTTAGTCCATAATAGATTAAACATATATTGGATCTCATCAAAATACTCAAAGTCGAGATTGCATAGGGAATACAGGTTTGGAGCTCCTTTAACCCAGAAAAAGACCTTCTGAAACAAAAGCAGTGAGTGAGTGAAAGACAATTCAGATAAATAATTACATCTAATATCATGCAGCTAAAATATCCAAATATTCAGTTTAATTTTGGTTGTTTCAATATTTTTGTCACAATAATGAATAAAAATCATTGTTTATAGAATGATGCATTTACATACATCATCTTTTATAGTACCTGGCCATATTATTAAATTCTTCACAATTGTACAAGATTAGGAGGAAAAACTGCAACTAATATTGTTTTTATTTTTATTAGCTTACATTGAAACATTTAATTTTCTTAATCACTGACGAAGAGTTTTAAGTATGATATGCATGCTTACGGTAATAATTGAATATATTTCTGAATTATCATGTGTTTACAATTTTATGAAACGTTTAGTACTTAATTTAGTCACCTTTGGCAGCTATCAATACTTTAATTCGCTTTGGCAAACTATTTGTACATGTCTGAACCTCTCTGATTCCAGACCTCTATGATTAGTTTTTTAACGAATTTAAGAGAAAATAAAGATATCATACTTGATCTAAATCCTTTTTTTTTCTACTCTGAATCGGTGATAAGTTTTTTTGAAACAAACCATCTTATTTACATAAACGAAAAAACTTGAACGAAGAGTCTCTTCCTCTGGATCAGAATGAGATTGTGAAAAGGCGCAAACAGAACATGCGCCGTTAATGCACAAAGCATTTCCGTAATTTCGTAACAAAAGGCTATCGATTTTATTCAACAGATGGAGATCGGCGCAGAGAGTTTAGCTTTTATATTAACTGAATTCAGCTAAAACGTTAACGTGTAGACTTCACATTTAAGCTCAGTAGAAGTTTTTAATTCACTAGCACTCTGTAGGTTTTATAATCTCCGTCGGCTTAATTCTACAAAACTTTAACCTTTTCCGGTGTAGATTCAAAAAGCATTTGTAAGTATTTTGTGTCGTATATTGTGTTTTTTCAGACTATTTTTACTTTCTCTAGCACATATGTGCATACAATCTACATAGTAGGTAGAGAAGCTATTGTATTCTACCCAAACTTCAAAGTTGAGATGTGGGTGTATGGGTGGGTGTGGACAACATAGCTCAAAGACTAACCAGAAAAGAGAAGTGATAATGCAAACTAATGTACGTCATGAGTTTTGTACAATTTTTCAATCCTGGCAAAGAATTAAGGATTGACAAAAATCTACCACATCTCGTTAAAACAGAACATTCACATTAAGTATGTTTGGTGGCATTGACCACTTCTAAGATAGTCTTGTAATTGGATTTACAATGCATTTAACAGGTCGTGAGTTCGAATCTCACTTAGGCTGGGTTACCCGGATAAGGTTTTTTTTTTTTTTCGGGGTTTTCCCTTATCCTGAGAAGACAAATGTCAAGTAACTTTAAGCTCCATGGACCCCGAGATCATTTGAGCATCATTTCACCAATTTCATTCTTCGTCCGATATGACCAACCAGGTTAAAGGACGTTAAACTACAAAAACAAAACAAAAAATACATTTTCCAGGATGTTTCAAAAATTCGGGGCATAATTTCAGGTATGTATTTCCCACATATAGACAATCAAATTAGTTCATCATAACATGTGTCCGGAAATGCTCCATTTCCGAGTTATAGCCTTCACAACATTGAAATTCACTGGAACGTTTTTCTTTCCGCAGGTTGTTGTCATTACAGAAGATGTTCATAATGTCCACCTCCTGCTTGAATACAGACCTCACATCAATGTCTCGCTGACCTGCGAACACGATCCCAAACTCCAGGAGTATTGCGTATGTCCTCACAACTTGCCACAATTCTATTCCGAAGGGATTCCAAATCCGGCACCTGAGACGAATAAACAAATGATTTTAAATGACCCCACAAGTAGAAATCGAGAGGGTTCAGATCAGGTGAGCGTGGAGGCCAAGCAATTGGGCCACCTCTACCTATCCATCGATCAGGAAACCGTCGATCCAAGTACCGGCGAGCCGTAAGACTGAAATGTGCAGGAGCGCCATCATGCAAGAAGTGAATGTGTTGATGATTGATCAGTGGAGTGTCTTCGAAAACGTCAGGTATGGTGTTTTCCAGGAAGTTTGTGTACGCCTGCCCCATAAGTCTGTTTACAAGTACATGGGGTCCAACTAATCGATCACCAATGATACCGGCCCACATGTTGAGGGAGAACCGCACCTGGTGATGAGATACAACAGTTGCGCGTGGGTTTTCATGCGACCATACCTGCTGATTGTGGAAATTTGTTATGCCATCTCTTGTGAACTGTGCTTCATCTGTAAATAATACGACGGCAGAAAAAGTTCGGATTTACACCACACTGCTGCAAGAACCACTGACAGAACCTAACTCGTGCAGGGTAATCTGCTGGTGACAGGGCCTGTACACGTTGCAAATGATAAGGATACAATTGATACTCGTTCAACAGTCTCCAGACAGTCGTATGGGGAACATTGACTTGCAACGCTAACCGTCGTGTGCTGATAGAAGGAGTTCTGTCCACAGCCTCCAGAATCTCCTCCTGCACTTCTGGAGTTGTAGATCTTGGTCGTCCCCTTCCCAAACCAGGAGAGGTGAATGTTCCATACTCGCACAGACGGGAGTGGAGACGTACAAATGTCTTCCCGTCTGGACATTGTCGCTGTGGTTACCTCTCCTGGTACAAACGACGAGCCAGCGCAGCATTGCCGTCCGCCTTACCGTACATGAAGTGTATCTCTGCCAGCTCTTGATTTGAATACATGTCGCACAGTCTTAACGCCTAAAGAACACTGAATGTAACCTTCCTCAGAATGAACTATCAGAGCTGTCTCCTTTGACGGCAAAGACCTGTGGAAAGAAAAACGTTCCAGTGAATTCCAATGATGTGAAGGCCATAACTCGGAAATGAAGCATTTCCGGACATGAACTATTTTGATTGTCTACAGGTGGGACATTCAATGTTGTAAAGGCCATAACTCGGAAATGAAGCATTTCCGGACACATGTTATAATGAACTATTTTGATTGTCTTCATGTGGGAAATACATACCTGAAATTATGCCCCGTATTTTTGAAACACCCTGTATAAATACAGATTATTTTAAATTTTATGGAATATTATCCCCTTCGATGTGTTAAATGTTTTTCTCTGCGTCTGTTTTCAATCAAATGAGTCGCATAAGTTACTATCTAATATATTTTGTATCATCTTAACTGTGCCCCGAAGTGAAAAATGCCTATAAATATATATTATCAGTTTTGGTTCCACGTTTTCACATTTCAATATGTGACCTGCTGGCCTAGTTAGTTAGCGCTCGATGGCCTTGGAGAAAGCATTGGAAGTCAGTTCGGTTGCAACATTCGTTAGCAAGACGCCAGCCCACGCAACGTTACGCCTTCTGTCTCGCGCTCTTAGTGGAAAATAAACACGTATGGCCTGTATATGCCACACCTACTTAGTAAAAAAAAATGGCGTTTTATTTATACACGCTCTTTAACTGCTGTGGTTCTCAGCGTCCCATTCTATACTGGGCGTGAAAGACCGCTTAATTTTTCTCAGAGGCCTCTCTATCAGGCTTGAGGTTCTTTTACGTGCCGTAAATCTACGACACGGGACCAATGGCTTTACTTCCCTTCTGAAGGAAGCTATACTAAGGATTTTTACGCCCGAAAAAATCCATCATCCTCCGCCGGGTTTGAATCCGCGAATTTGAGTATACGAAGTCAGCATGGTAACCATTACACCACGGAGGGCGGTACACTTACTTAGAGGCAGTAACAAATATGATAGCATGCTATTTTAATAAGTAAAATTCTTGGTTCATAAATTAAGTAAATGTTATGTAATTTTATTCACCACCCTGTTCTCAATTGCCGATAGAAATATCTGCACTTATACGCCTAACAGCTCATGGTGGAGAGCGCTCTTTACTTTTTCTTTCTCAAGAGTCACGTAAACAAATTCTAATGGTTGATCAGCATAGACAGGAACATGTATCATACCTTTAGGCCACCGGCGGTGAAACACGAGGTTTCAGTGTGAGTCGAACTCTTCCAAAAGTAATACGTATTTATTAGTTGACAAAATACAGTGGGTACCGGTATTGCGTTAAGCAAAAGGTATTCATTTATGGTTCATATGTTCCTAGAAATTTTAGGAGAGGCCACCGTGTTCCCCTGGTATTACCTCCTGACAGTTGACAAATCAATTACACAATTTACGGCAACTTAAAAATAACATACTCAAGATGTTGCTGCAGTTCTCAGAGGGAACCTCAGTTGTCCAAACTTCTAAGTAGGTGCCAGAAGTGATTAATCAGCAAAGGGAGCCATTACCAATATCTACTGGCTTCATATATGTGAGTAGCTTATTTTTAAACAACTACGTTTATATTCTGTGTTAGAGATATTTTCGTGAAAACCCGTAGTGAATCTACTGTGGATTTAGTCACCCGCCAACCGCTCATAATAATCAGCGCAGCTGGGAGTCACGGAACCTGTGGTGCTCTATGTTTATCACCTAGTACAACGAAATGAATATTAAACCCATTTGCGCAAACATTATTTAAAATTAACCTGAAATAGATAATAAAATACGAGTTTGTAAATAAATACTAAACGTTAGCGAAACTTATATGAATGTAAAACACATTGTTTTAAAACTTTTTGTTATGTGTTTTGTTTGTTTAACAAGTGTGTGGAATAACACACTATTTTGTTTTCTTAAAGACTCCCAAGGGCGAGGTAAAGAAAATGCGTCATATATTCAAAATTAAATCATTATATTTAGATATAATTAGTGCAATTTCCAAAAGATTAAAGATGCTTTAAAATAAATTAATAACTCAAAACATTTACAGAATAGAAAACTAAAATCTTTATACATGTACACCAAACAAATTAAATTTATTGGGAAAATCGTATTTACAATTTTTGAACAACAGTTTCGTGAGTGTGAAAATGTGCAGAATTTATAATTCTAAAACGGATTAAAAGGTATGTATATACATTATGGACATTATATTCAGAATATAATTTTTTAGTTTAATTGATTTTCACACAAGCCGTGTGTAGGACAGGAGTTGGATAGGTAGAGTCAGACTGAAAAATGGAATGCCACAACCGGAATTTGAACCACGGATCTCCCGGTCTCTAGCCAGTTGCTCTTCCACTGAGCTACCATGGCAACATACCGTATTATCTTTGAAAAATGTGAAGGCTATACATCACAAGTACCATTTTAGATTTTGGGACAAGTTCTCTCAATAGTTGAGGAAAAGAACGAAACACATATAAAAGAAACAACAAATTTTGCTCATCAATAAAAGACTCATTTTCAATAAATCAGGCTCACGGTTAATTAGAACAGTAAAACAGATGCTTGTGTTGACTGACAAATCACAGAAGGGCGTGGCAGTCTCCTCTAGAGAAATATTGTGGTTCGTGTTATCCATCTTCCATCCCGGGGTCGGAATAATTTAAACCTCTAGGGCTCACTTCACTGTGAAATGTGACTGATACATGGGCATTGGAAATTGAGGGTCGTTAGTGGGAAAGGCTGTTTATCAACAATGCAGAAAATTCCCTCCGACTATGCGTTTCACAGTCAGAGCTGAAATTATGACATTACTCTGGTGAGTTACTTATGTCTGGCAAGTTTGGCTGGTTTAGGAAAATATAATGCAAGGCTTATGGAATTCTCGCTTCCACCTAGAAGTTCATAGCTTGGAAGCTTTACAGATATCAAAAATCTGATGTGATCCATTCACATGACTTTCTCTACTTCTGTGTAACAAATTATTGTTAATAAGCTTAATCTTCTATTTACTTCATTCTAATCGAAAAAGAAAAATAGCAGAAATAGCCTTTTTCTTTGCTTCCTTGTAAGTAGAAGCTAAATAGGTTAAAGTGAAGTAAGAAGCTGGCTATTAGGTGACTAAAGTTCCTTTGTTTGTATGGAAACGAGTTGACAAATTCCTGTATGAGAAAAGTACAAGTTTTTCAAAGCAGAAACCAAAAACAAAGAATATCTCAAAAACGACTAACTCCTCGAAAAAAAAAGTATGTAACGTAAATTGTGTGTTTTAATGTGCTCTACATTTTTTGTGTGGTAACTGTTTGTCCATTTCTTACGGTTTAGCAGTTATGCAAAATTCCTCCAGAATAAAGTAGGCTTTAGAGGCTATTCCCAGAAAATTAAAGATATACATATTATTTGTCAGGCAAATATATTTAATATACGATATTTTAATCAAAATCGGTAGAGCCATTTTTGAGAAAATCAAAATTTTCGAAAAAAGTTACATGTAAAGGATAGTTGGGGGTGACGGGATTTTCTTGAAAATCTTCGTGTCGCATCCTTGAAAGATACCAAACTTAAATACCAAGTTTGGTATTTAACGGTCTTTTCGTTTTTGAGCTATGTTGTCCACAGAAACATACACACACGTACATACACGGACATTTTTCCAAAAATGCTTTTTTGGATTCAGGGGGACCCAAAACATGTATTTCCGGTGAAATCTTGGTATTGAATTTTTGGGTGCATTACAATACCTTCTCTATACACTATGTATATAGTACGTGTAGAGAAAGTAAACGTGTTCAGTGGTACCGTTGGTGAATATGCATTCGCGTGGACATGGTCATTGACTGTACATGAATGTTTTAGATATAATATAAAAAAGATCTAATGTGTTTCATTCACATGGCTTTCTCTACATCTCGTCCACAAATTATTGTTAAAAAGCTTATGCCTCTATTTACTTCATGCTAATCGAGAAAGAAATAGCAGAAATGCTCTTATTACTTTCTTCCTTGTAAATAAAGTGCTAACTAAAACCTGGTTGTTATGTGACTGAAGTTATTTGTTTGTATGGACAGGAGTTGACAAATTCCTGTGTGAGAAAAGTATAATTTTTTAAAGCTGAAACCAAAAACAAGGAATATCTAAAATCGATCAACTCCATGAAAAAAGTGTATATAATATAAATTGTGTGCTTTAAGGTGCTCTACATTTTTTGTGTGGTAAGTTTTTGTCTATCTCTTACGGTTTAGCAGTTATGCAAAATTCCATAAAATTCATCCAGAATAAAGTAATCTTCAGAGGATATTCCCAGAAAATTCAAGATAAACATTATATTTATCAGGCAAATATCTTAAATATACGATATTTTAATAAAAATTGTTAGAGCTATTTTAAAGAAAATCAACATTTTTGAAAAAAGTTCAATGTAAAGGAACGTTAGGGTGGAGGGATTTTTCTAAAAATCTTGGTGTCGCATCCCTAGAAGATACTAAACTTAAATACCAAGTTGGGTACTTTACCGACTTTTCGTTTTTGAGTTATCGTGTTCACGAAGACACGGACACACACAGACCATTTCTGAGAATACTTTTTTTGGTTGCAGGGGACCCTAAAGCATATATTTTTAGCTCTTATACCCGCATACATTTAAGAAGTGCAATAAAAGCGTTTCTGATTTTTTTTTATAAATAGGTATGACGTAAATAGAAAAATAATCCTTTTATAAGAATAGTTTGGTGAGAATATGTAGAGCAAGTGTTGTGAATTCAACACATCAGATTTTTTTAAAAAAACCCCAAAACATGTATTTTAATGAAGTACTTTACTTTAGTTATATTAAATCCTAGAGAATTTTGTGAATTTAAATAAATGGTGTTGAAAAAATGGGCACCCATTCATTGGAAAAATAATAAATTCAACCAGCTGACCTAATCAGACGTCACCACACGGTTAAGGGAAGGTCATCACGTGGGTGCCCTCGGAAATAACACACTTACTGCAATGTACAATCCTTCCATCTCACGTAGTCTATTTGCTATGCGATAAAGCGAACATAGGCCCCCACACAGAATCGTTCACTACCGAAGTGTATTATCCCACTGCTGTTTATTTTTTTTGTATCGCGAATAAAATAAGAGGATGTACGTGACGCAGCAAAGAAATAAATACGGTACGGTTATGGGACACATACAGAGAGAAGGGGGTTAAATGAGCAACACGTGTATCGATTTACTGGGGCACGCACCACAACGCGTCTTCCAGAATAGCATCCCCCTCCCACAGCTGTCTAGTTTTAATGGCTGCCTCACCCCGTGATGAACTGCAATACATTCCCTATATGGCACGGCCAGACATTTAAAGCTACCATTCTGATTTCAGTAACATGCATATGCAAGTATTTGCAATGGCAAAGGTTAGAATATTTCTCTTTAAAAACTGCGTCAGTTAGAACTGTTCAGTAATTCTAACAGAAATAGTATTTTATTGATAAAAAAATCTAATGTGTTCTAATTCACATAACTTTCTCTACACCTCTGCAACAAATTATTGAAAAAAATAACAACTTTTTCTTCTATTTACTTAATGCTAATCGAGAAAAAATTAACCGAAATAGTTTAATTACTTTCTTCCTTGTAAGTAGAAGCTAAATAAGGGAGTACCATAGGATAAAGTGTATGTTTTATTGTGTTCTACATTTTTTGTGCGGCAAGTTTTTGTTTATCTCTTACGGTTTAGCATTTATACAAAATTCCGTAAAATTCGTCCAGAATAAAATAGTCTTTAGAGGCTATTCCCAGGAAATTCGTGATATACATATTATTTTACCGCTAAATATCTTTAATATACGATATTTTAACTAAAATTTTATAGTCATTTTTGAGAAAATCAATATTTTAGAAAAAAATTCCATGTAAGGGGTAGTTGGGGGTGGAGGATTTTCTTGAAAAATCTCCCTGTCGCATTCTTGTAAGATACCAAACTTAAATACCACATTTGGTATTTAACGATCTTTTCGTTTTTGAGCTATGCTGTCCACAGACACACACACGCACACATACACACACATAGACATACGCACACGCGTACACATACACATACACATGAAACTTTTTCCAGAAATGCTTTTTTTTTTGGATTCAGGCGGACCCAAAACATGTATTTCCGGTGAAATCTCGATATCGAATTTTTGGGTGCATTACAATTCCTGCTCTATACACTATGTACACAGTAGAAGTAGAGAGATTAAAAAACTGATGTCTTACACTCATATAAGTTTCTCTAGCTGCTCTACAAACAAACTTCTTACAAAAGATTATTCTTCTTTCTACACAACGCTAATCGATATAAATATAAAAAGAATGTTGTTATTACTTGTGGCATCCTTGTAAGATATCGAATTTAAATACCAAGTTTGATATAGTACCCACTTTTTGTTGTTGAGTTATCGTGTTCAGATACACTGGGACACTCGAATACACGGACGCACATAAATCTACTTTTTTTCTGATACAGAGGAGCCTAGAATGAGTATATTCGCTGAAATCTTGGGATCGACATTTTGGGTTGAGTGCAATAACTTCTCTACCAATGAACTATATACTAAGTAAAGAAAGTAAAAATGTTTCTTTTGGACTCGGAAAGTCCTAAAACGTGTATTTCCAGTATAATTTTTCGAATTTTGGATGGAATGCAATATCTTATCTATCTTATATACTATGCAATAAGTAGAGAAAGTTAAAATACTTCTTTTGGTTTCCGGGATTCTAAAGGAGCATTTCCGGTGAAATCTCTGTATTGAAATTTTGGTAAATGTCCTCTTCCAGAAGTAAAAATGTTCCTTCTGGATTGCAGAGAAATCTCGATGTCGAATTTTTGGGTGAATGGCATACTTCTCTATGTACTATATACTAGTAAAGAAAGTAAAAATGTAAAAGAAAAAACAAAAAACCTGATATGTGACTCTCACATGAGTTTCTCTAGCTCCTCTACAAACAAACTTCTTACAAAAGATTATTCTTCTTTCTACACCATGCTAATCGAGATAAACATGAAGAATGTTCTTATTGTTTATATCCTTACAAGTAAAAGAGAACTAAAGGAATACTCTATGCTAAAGTGATAATCAAATGCTTTAAAAGCTGTTATGTGATTTCATTGCAAATACCTTCTTTGCTCGACCAGGAGTAGAACAAAAGAAAAACGGACACTTCCTGTCAGAGAAAATTATAAGTACTTTACAATTGAAGCCAATAACAAGGAATATTTCGGAAACGGTTACCTCTACAACAAAAACGTAAAGGACATAAATTGTGTATTTTGTCCAGATCTACAATGTCTGTGTATTAAGTTTTTGTCTATTACTTTCGGTTTAACAGTTAATGAAATTCAGCAAAACTTTTCCAGAATAAGGAGGTCTTCAGAGGCTATTCCCAGAAACGTCTAAATATACACTATATTTGAGATGTAAAAATCTTTAATATAAGGGATTTTTTAATCAAAATCGTGAGAGCAATTTTTCAGAAAATCAAAATTTTCGAAATTTTACCATGTGAAGGGTAGTTTATGGTGAGGGAACCTTCTTGAAAATCTACATCCTTGGAAGATACCAAACCTACATTCCAAGTTTGGTATTTAACGTCTCTTCGTTTTAATGCTATGCGTTCCACAGACACGGACCTTTTTCTAAAAATACTTTTTACGAACTCAGTGGACCCCAAAACATATATTTCCGGTGAAATCTCGACATCGAATTTTTGGGTGGAATACAATACCTTCTCTGTCCACTATGTACATTGTATATGCGGGCTAGAGAAAGTAAACATCTGAGGCGTTCCATTCACATGACTTATTTTGACTGTTCTACAAACAAACTATTCTTTAAAAAGACAATTCTTTTGTCTATATAGTGCTAATCAAGATAATTTTTGGATAAGTAGAATCAGATTGAAATGCTATAGCCGGGAATTGAATCACGGATTTCCCGGTCCCTAGCCTGTTCCTCTACCACTGATTTAACATGCCGGCACGGCATTGAATTTCTCAACTGTCTGGCATGTTTCCCAGTAAACCACAAGGTGATCTAAAATTATTTTGTGATGACATACACAAATGGTAACACTTGCAATGTCGTAAGTACTTTAAGTCCCAGAAGTCATAGTATAGCCAACTATTGTGGTCAAGTACTATTGATTTAATTGTTTTTTTTTCAACAATACTGTGTAGGACAAGATTTGGATAGGTAGAGTCAGATTGAAAAATTCATTGCCATAGCCGGGATTTGAACCACGGATCTGCCGGTCCCTAGCCGGTTGCTCTACCACTGAGCTGTTGCCATGGTAACATGCGAATCAGTTGAGATATCGAATGCTGTGTCGAAGCTGGACCCATTTTCGTTTGTGAAGTAAGAGGAATAACTGGAAAGTTCTCTTCGTGGGATTTCTCAACTCTCCTCTTGATTCCTCGGAGACCACGAGCTGGTGGACAAACAGCACATCATGTGCTTTACATATTAAGCGAAGATCTACTTGAGGCAGTGTCTCCCCTTCTTTTACCAGAGAAAAGTGCTATCCTAGTGGCACTCCCCACATGGGACTTTTCTTTTTTTTAAGGCAATACCTTGAGTCTAAAAAGCCTGCCCCGACCTATGCACAAAGAAGTGTATACTCTGATCATGTGCGTCAATTCAAAAGGAGAGAAAAGCTTGGTAGACGTACAACGATATAGCACGCTGTCTCCCAGCATTGCGGGGTAGTAGCTGAGGATGTTGAAGTGTCTCACAACCTCGCCAGGAAATCTCTGTTCAGGCTATCCAATCTCTCATTATTTTGGGAGCAAGTACCAGCGATATTTTACAGTTTATCAAAATAAATACGACTTACAAATCGAATCTTAAAAAAAAAATGTTTTACTGACAGTTCTAGTCTATATTGGATTCCAGTTTCAGAACTCCGCCTTGTCTGTCCATAGAGTATACTCTTCTAAAAATGTGAGAGAGGGAGTTCGCATTCAGAACTGGTTCCATTCCTGTCAATTGCCCAATCTGACCTTGGGTTTTTTCGTAATTTCTCCTCGTTGGTAGACTAAACTGGGTTGGTTTCTCATCTTCACAATTCTTTTCTATAATTTATCTTTAACCCCATTCCCATCGCATGTTTCACGTTTGTGCCATAAGACCTGTGTCGGAGAAATTACGCGGATGCCTTCTCAGAAGAAAGAGTTCTCCCGTGAAGTCTGAAGGGCTCCTTTATTGACGATTTATTCATCCCTCTCTCTGGATACTCCAGTAGTCGGACGGGTCTTTAATCCAGGAACTGTTGAGGACCTCTGCGCGTCTCTGTGACCTGTCAGCTTACGACCCGTGGTCTCCTGTGGTTCCTTTACTTCATCCCTTCCTTTTGGAAAAATTTAGCTACAATAGTTCGCAGGTGTCCCCATTAATTTTACATCTTTACCGCAGACTACTCCAACTTATTTAGAGTGAATCAGAGTACTCACACTCAATCACAGACCTCGGAGGAACCGGCTGAAAGGAAACCGTTTAAGCCAATATGTCACTAAGGAAAGGTCATAGTAGAATGTTTGCGTCCTCCCACTTCAGTTTCAACCCTTCACTTCAGTCGCGAGGACAGTTTACCCTCAATGCTGCACTGTATGGTATATTGCAGGTAACCCTCTGAATTGTGAGTAATCCTCTGCTCGTATGGCACGCACCTAAGTTGGAACAGCCTGTTATAAGCATATTCCTCTACCGATTGTGAATGCCTTGACATCTTGAATCTGTGGTAGAATGTTTCATCTTTCACTGATGGGTTGCTATTACACTATAAATGTTATACAAGATATGCTATTGTGTATCATGAAGTATCCCTTTGAGGAGGAATTGAGCTTTATTCTTTCAATACCCGAGAAAACTCATTTTCAGCTA
Source organism: Hymenopus coronatus (assembly GCA_030762935.1). NCBI lineage: Eukaryota > Metazoa > Arthropoda > Insecta > Mantodea > Hymenopodidae > Hymenopus > Hymenopus coronatus. The sequence goes on from CM060894.1 coordinate 68,260,226, forward strand.
CCGATTCTTTGGCATAGTTGTCTATGTGTAGATAGGTGAGGAAGGTATTGCACTCCACCTAAAAATTCAATACCGTGATTTCACGGTATATGCAATTTTAGGGTCTTCTGTACCCTAGCATTTCGAATGTGTGTGTGTGTGTGTGTGTGTGTGTGTGTGTGTGGGTGTGTCCGTGAACACTATAACTCAAAAACAAAAGGTCATTAAAATACCGTGTTTGGTATTTAAGTTTAGTATCTACCAAGGATGCCACATGAACACTGATGAAAGTCTCCTCACGATAAACTTACCTTTTAATTGTAAAAATGTTTGAAAATTTTGATTTTCTCAAAAATAACTGATTAAAATATTTAAGCTATATTAGAGATATTTACATGCCAAATAAGATGTATATTTTTTAATTTTCTGAAGCCCTGTTCACATTGGATGTGTTTTGCTGAATTTAGCATCAGAAATAAACTGTAATAAATATACAGAAAGTTACATCACAAAAAAAAAAAAATATTGGTCTCGTTAAAACACACAATTTATGTGACTCACATTTTTTTCGACGATTTGACCCCTTTTTGAGATATTCTGATTATTGGTTTCAGTTTTAAAATACTTTTCACATAACGGAATGTGTCAAATTCTGGCAATGCAAAAAAACGCGTTTCACTTTTTAAAAAAAATTATCACATTGGCCTAATTTATTTTCTTATTTCCTTAATACTTAAAAGCAAACAAAAAATAAAGAGCATCACTGTAAATGTTTATCTCAATAAGCATGAAGTTTATAGAAGAATAAGATTTTTAACAGTAATTTGTTACAGAGATCTAGAATGAGACATGAGAGATTTTTAAGTTACCTGTTTTCTGTCTTTTACTATAGTGATTTATTTTATTTTATTTTATTTTATACTTTGTCAGTATTCATTTTTTCGATGCTTCCTTGGCATGTTTGCTATCCAGTGCCTTTTCCGGTTACAGCCACATATTCTATAATCCGCTTTATGACTTTTTAAGTACGTTTTTGATTGTTTCTATTATATATACGTGCTTGCCATTGTTCAATGAATCAAGGGCTATTCAGCTATGTAAATAAACTGCAATTATCTGCCCTTCAAGTATTAATCCATTATTAATTTTGAAAATTTTCTTTAATGCTTATAGGATGGACGTTTGCTCTGCCTGATTATTGGAGCATAAATCACTCAAATTATGCTTTAATTGGTGGATGAATTGCTGTGTTGTTGAAAACTGCAGCTGCTACACCAACTTTTCCATTTATTTTATTACCGTCCGTATATATTTCTATTTTCATGCAGATCATTAGCAGCTTCGTGGACATCTGTCCTTTCTGCTAAGTGTGCTCATTGCATTATATCTATCGGCGGGTCATAATTTCGTTTAGTGTTGTATACATCAGATGTCTGAATGGGTTCGTGCTTGGATTGAAAATAAATCCGAAAAAATGTTTTACCACATTCAACTCGAACAGTTTGTCATGTAAATATCGTAAATGCATAGCATTTTACTTTAAAACATTTACGTATTTTTGAGAAAATAAAAAAATTACGAAGAGTTTCCATTTGGAGAAACTAAAGATGAAATAAGTGATCACATTTTTGGGCCTGCGATATTGAGATACTAGGAAAACACAAATATCGCAACATGCACACATCTAAAGCCAGATTTATACTAGTAATAATAAATAAATTCATGCTTCGCCCATTCACAGATAACATTACAACAGCACGACAGCTGCAAACTCCGCCTCCATCCCAGGACAACTACTAGCCACGATAAATGATCACAGGTAGTAAGGCGTCACATGCCGCTTACTGCATAAGGACTCCAGGATCTCAATTACCATTATTTCTGTAATATGAATACTCAGTTGTCCCAAGTGAAGTGAATCCATCCCTGCCTCACAACAAAAGTAAACCTCCACTTGACATTGAACTCTTGTTCCTTTGCATCGCAGGCACCACTTCATCATTGATTAACGATGATCATAATGATGATGATGGTGGATGATAACTTTGGGCCGGGAGTTATCATCCATGTCCAGACGGGAAGGCGCAGTGAAAGCTTCATTCAGTGTGAAGCCCTGGGGCATGCTGATATGCAACGCAATGAAATGTTTACAAGGCCTTCCTCATCTGAATGTAGTTTTACTGCTAAGGATCCTATATAGAGTCTTCATAAATGAACTAAAATATTGCAGGTAGTCTACGGCGATAATGATTTTCAATATAATTAATTTAGAGAAGCTTTATTCGCGTTCGTATGAGCAGCCAAACATTGCAATTTAATGTGATGCAAATAATCACAGTTTGAAAACTGAAATCTAAGGCAATGATTTAAATAACCCCCAACCTCTTTCTTTCAAATATTATATGTTCTTTAACTGTTTTCGAGCAAACAATACCATTTATAGTTCGTGTGGGGTCTCGAAAATTACACTTTCCACGCTTCGAAGCTGACATTATATTTTATGTTTGTTTAAAAACAGCACGTTTTCTACCGAGCAATGTGTGTGTGTGTTTTTTTATAGCGTTTAACACTCACTTTTATTAAGCAGGCACTGCAGGTGATGTCACTGATGATACATGGAATGAAGATGGAGCACCAATGGAATATGATGACGGGAAACCGAAGAATCTGAACAAATCCGCCCCGGCGCCGCTTTGTCCACCAAACATCTCACATGCGGTTGCTTTGAATTGTGGCCATCTAGATGTGAGACAAGTGGTCTACCCACTCGGCCACGGTGCAGCCACTGTGCGTGTGTGTGTATATAGGACATTATATATGACCTTGATTAGAGTCGGGAGGAAACGAAGGCAATACCTCACATGATTTACCTTTAGACATATCTGGCCTGGACCTAACTAGGCCGGGCTGAGCCGATGCAGTATTATTAATTCAACCAAAAAGCATAAAACTTAATCATATTGGTGAAGCTAATGAAAGGGTTATTACTATATGAAATTGACAACCCTAAATCTTCTTCACAAACAGCAAAAGATAAAAGGAATATTGTTATATAAAATTCTCTATGACCTTCTCTATTTATTATTACCGTTTATCAGAGAAGGTGCTATATTCATGAAATGATATTAGAAAGCGATTGTAGATCTCTAGTATATAGCTTTTGTTCTATAATTTGTTTTGAATTAGTTCCAGCAACGAATTTAAGTACTGTAGGATCTAAGCTCTGTTTTTTCCAAGCTTGAACCACATGTAAACCTTTATTAATTTACTTTCCTTTAACAGAACGTAAGTCCATACTAAAGGAAGTAAAAAACACTAAATATACATACATATTTAAAAACACACATACAGGAATTAAGGACATAGGTAATTGGTACCTTAAAATGTTGCATCTATGAAATTTTACCCAAAATTGTGAAAAATTAGTCATTTTTGCACAATAAAATAATATGGCTTCTAAACTGCAACAAAATGTATCGTTTTTCCCAGTTAGACCAGTTTTAACTACTGATTAACTGAAGCCTTAAATGTGCAGGTAGTTCCAAATTTAAACAGTATTTTCTCACAAACTTTTTACAACATTTTTCTATACTAAAGTACTTCGGACGATGCAATTTTAATACTTTGCTTCAGAACTGTTATACCACCTTTCAAAAGTACGTTCACTAAATGGTCATATAGTTTTCTGAAATAATGCTGCAATTTTGAGAAATTCATTATTAAATTTTAAATAAACAAGAGTTTTGTGGAGTAAGAAACGTAAACATTTTTCTCAAATAATAATGGCCAGTATAAAAAGACATATCTAATATGACAGAATTATTTGTAAACTCGTTTACTGTAAAATTTTTATTTCAATAGTTTAAAAATGCATTACGCGGCTCATATTTATTAGAACAATGAATTTTAATAGTCAAAAGAGTTATTTCAATAACAATGAAGTTGGAATTTTTACACGTGTGAAAAATATCACTATTATTGTGTAGTAAGTGGTAAAAAATTTAATAAATTATCTTACATATCGTGGATATTCAAAATTTCACAGGTGAATCGCTTAATGGTGTATCCACTTTGGTGTGTTAAATGCTAGTTGATCTCACTGTACGCTTGAAGTCAATTCGGAATGGTTCTGCATGAGAAGTGAAATCAAAGTATTAACCTCTGAAAAAAGAGTGTTTATAGTTGAGGACGCAGTCCTTTTTGGCGATAAGATTTCAGAAAATGTAAAAGGTAATTTTTGTTAACGTTTTGCACATTCGGCTGTCATCTTGATACTGTGAGAGATTTAAATAGTAAATTCTGTAAAACCGGATCAAAAAGCAGGTTAACATAGTAAACTGGAGGGCATTTCACTGGTAATGTTAAGGAGCCCCAATGAATAGGAAGATGAGCACAGGATATTTGTTTAAGGAGTCAGCAGATAGAGCCATTAGCGAGGCAAAGAAATTGTGTGCCTATAATTGTACAACTGTCCCAAAAACAAAATGATGAGGTAAAGGAAGAAATCCGAAATCACGTATACTCAATTATAGAGGAATCCTACCCAAAGTATCCAAATAAAAGGGTAAAAATTGTTGTACAAAAATGACACCATTTTATCTTCTTTCATTATAGTGGTAGGTAAAAATTCATGCACTGTTCGAACTTGAAAAGTAAACCAAGACGGGGCAACCATCAAAACTAACAATGAAACGTGTAATCTGAAATACCCGAGCGTGGTCAAATTTGTTCATAGGGGCCCATTCGAAGCAATATTTGCTGACTGGAATGGAATGTCTTGTCGGGTTTATTAAGTACAGTATCATCCAAGGATTCGACATTTAAGATTATCAGAAAACACCTCCAACCCCCAACTACCCATTACATGGAACAATTTTAGAATTTTTTTATTTTTTAATAATGGCTTTATCAATTTTGATTAAAATATTTTATGTTTAAGATATTCTTATTCTAAACGAAATGTATATTCTGAATTTTCTGGAAATGGCCTCTGAAGACCTCTTCATTTTGGATGACTTTTTGTAACTGGTAAACCGTAAAAGATTGACAAAACGTATTACACAAAAAGTGTGCATCTCATTCAAACACAGAATTTATATCCTAAACATTGTTTTGCAAAAAAAAAAAGTTTCCGAAGTATTGCTTGTTACTGGTTTCAATTTTAAATCAATTAAATTGCCTTTAAGTTTCTTAAGTTTTATATTTCCTTTTCTCATTCCTGGCTTTAGAAAGAGAAGCGACTTTCAAAGACAAACACTTAGCGAAAGCTTTTAAAATATTTGACTATCATTTTAGTCCAGTCTACTCCCTTATTTCGCTTCTGCTTATAGGGAACTTAGTAATAAGACCATTTCTGGTAATGTTTATGTTGATTAGCATCCTGTAGATAAAAGAATAGATTTCGGTAAGAATAATTCGTTTGTAAAAGAGATAGAAAAAGTTATGTGAGTGGAACACATCAGATTTGTATTTATTAATTCCGAGATATTTATGGTGATAACTATTTCATAATTTACCCCGTCATTGTTTTAGGGTACGTAGTTAGCGGTTGTTTTTCATAAAGTAATTTCATTAACTTATGTGCGTGCTAATATAAAATACATCTTTGGTATGACAGCAGTAAAATTAATAGCTTATACATATATGAAAACAAACTAATAATTTGTATTTATTATCCGTACTTAGAAACAATTAGCAAAATGCGAGGCAATTCGTGAGCTTGATTACACATTTCTCTGAAAGCCGTACAGAACTTCTACCTGTAACTATTATAGTATAACGTAGACAGTGAGAAAGAGAGGCAGGGAGGAAGGGAGAGAGAGAGGTCTAGTCAGTAAGAAGCGCCAAAGTTGAGCGAACTTAGTTTGCCCTCTCTGGAAGAAGCGAACCTCGATAGTGGTTACACTCGACAAACATGAACCGTGTTTTGCATGACTATTAGACAAATAAACTCAAATTCAATACCATTCACCTTCATGCCTGTTAATATTTAGCGCGATTAGTTGCCAACAAAACTGTGATAAGTGAGCGTGCTGGCGCATTCAACTCGCTACGGATACATATTTGAGACACACGGTATTTAGTTAGCCGTAACTAATTTAATGTTTTGTTTTGCTGGACTTTAAGTACAATTAAAATATTTAATGCTCTTTCCAGAATTTCAAGGAAAATATTAGCAAATGTAATATTTTTAAAGCTTCTCTTAAACAGTGTCCGTTTGATAAGTCATTTTATTGTGTAGAAGAAAACTTAATTCAATAATCAGCTTAATTCTTTTTTGCCAGCATTAAGTGAAGTTGCATAGATTATTCAACCGAAGTGGAGTGATTTTATGTTTAATGTTCATATTTAATAATTTTAGATCGTATATCTTATCACATTTTGACATTCTTTACATGCAAGTAAGAATTAGACGATTAAGTGCCTTCTATATATCACTGTACCAATATTTTTATCTAAAAAATTTTAGTTCCAAATTTTGACATTCCATACACACAGGTAAGAATGTGAGCACAGGTGATATGACCTAGACTAAAATTCAAGAGAAGTTTTCTATATTTAGTAAATGTTACATTAACATTTGTAGTACTTTATTACTCTAGTTTGAAATATGCACTTTGAATATGTATTTGAAAGTAATAACTAACAATTAGAACGATGCTGACAAATCTGTATGTACATAATGTTTGCAGAATGGTCAGGTGAAAAGTCCGGGGTCTCACACAGATATGGCGCCACTAGCCAGTTAAACGGTAGCTTTGTATAATTTTAACTATAGACTATCTTGTATTTATACTTACAGGTAAATAGCCCGTTTAGTTTTCAAATTATGGTATTTTAAACAAGACAGCTTTAGAGTTTTCACGAAAATGGAGGATTTGGAAAACGAGCAGTGATTAAATACCTCCATTTGAAAGACTTAACGCCCAAAGAAATCAACGACGAAATGGACAGTATATTGAAAGACTCTGCCCCTTCATATTTAATGATTAAAAGGTGGGTTGCAGAGTTTAAAATGGGACGTAGGAACACTAGATATGAGCCTCGCTCAGGACGCCCTATAGAAGTGACAATCATTGAAAAATATCATCGTTTAGTACTGGCAGATTAAAGCTATTTGCGATAGCACGGGATGGAAACATATAAAAAACTTGCAAGTAATATTTTAAGTAATGCTTTGGGCTTTCACAAGGTCTGTGCAAGATGGGTGCTGCGTTTGTTGGCACCTGATCAAATGTGGCAAAGGAAAACTTTTTCTTAAGAATGTGGAGCTCTACTTTAAAAAAGGATGAAAGTATAATTGGTGTTTACCTCGCAAGCTTACTGCAACGTTTGAGTGATGAGGTGAAAAGAAAAATATCTCATTCATTTGGTAAAAAAAAAAATAAATAAAAAAAAAAATAAAAGATCACGACAATGCTCAGTCATTGCAATAGGAAAAATCTGATGTGTTCCATGCACATGACTTTCTCTACATCACTATAAAAAATTATTCTTAAATAGTATATTCTTCTCTACTTTATGGTAATCGAGATAAACATTAGGAGAAATGTTCTTAATTACTCGGCTCTTTGTAAGCAGAAGGTAAATAAGGGAATACACTAGACTAAAAAGATAGTCAAATCTTTTAAAAGCTGGTTGCCATGTGGACGAAAACTGTTTTTATGCGTCACCAGGAGTTTTCAAAACGTGAGAAACGTTTAAGCATTTTAAACAAAGGCAGGTGCGCACACACACACGGACCTTTTTGTAGAAATGCCTTTTTTTTTTGGATACAGGGGACTCTAAAACGTATATTTCCGGTGAAATATCGGTAGGTATTGAATTTTTGGGTGGAATGCAATAACTTCTCTATATTTTATACACTTATTATGTGTAAGGAAAGCAAAAATCTTTTGTAAGAAGTAAAAAAAGTTTTGTTAAGGCTTCGAAAAATTCCACATCTCATCCGGGATTTAGCGGCAGCTTCTCCGACATGTTAGTGATGCGGGCTTGTAGACCTCTCAGGCGACATATATCGAGAATTGAACATTCCTTTCTGTGATACACAGACACCTCCGTCTCATCCAGGATTGGTGCAGACAGTGGCGGATGTCCGTTAACCCGGGCAAAAGTCATGCTGTTCTGTTCACCAGAAAATGCCCCGCAGCAGCCCAGATACCCAACTTTTCCTATCAGTGCCAGAGGATAGAGTGGGGAAATTCCATCAAATACTTGGGCGCCACTGTTAATAAGGGCCTAACTTTTCGTAAACGCGTACGGGGAACGTCAGAGAGAGCGAAGGCCTCCCTTTACCCTGTTCTGGCCTCCCAAATGCCGATTCACTTAAAGTTACGACTTTTCAAGGCGCTCACAGTCCGCCTGCGAAGTGAGGGGTATGCCAGCAGACTCTGGTTACAACGGATACAGAATAGAGAACTCCGGTCTATATATTCTGTACGTTGACGTTTCCCTTTGAGGCTACTAGATGTAGCTTCGGCCCTCCCATATGTGGAAGATGTTATTAGGCGCCGGGTTCAGAAAGTTTACGTCATATTGAGCGAACATGAGAACGCACTTATCAGATCGTTGGGGGAGCACTTACCCACTGAACGCCGATAGCTTGCGGGCACCCCCGGTAACAACGGCTTCAAACCAGCCAACAGCTAATTAGCTGAACTAAGTACTCCTCTGTCTCATCATTGGGAGTGGTCAATCAAAATTATCCAACAAAAACAATTTTTCACAAATTAAACATTAGCGGAGCAGAGGAAAGGATGCTGCTCCTGAAAAATGCAACCCTCGAGGAGCCCACCTAGCGCTACCTCCTTAACATCAACAACCGAAACCTCAAAGTTAAACCTCAACCTTCACCTCATTCCTGTGGTTAAATCGTTACCAGGGTAGGTACACAGCAACAACCCCTATGCTCACCACGAGCCTACCAGATCTCGCACGCGCGCGCGCGCGCACACACACACACACACACACACACACACTTCCTGTGAAATTCTTCCTTTCTGCAATTAGGAAACTGAAAATAGGTTTCTTATTTTACCCTATCGTTTTATATTACATGTTAGAGCACCATGACAGAGTAGTTAGACCGTTTGCCTCTCACCTAGTTTCAGTCCCAGGTGACTGCATGTGGAATTTGAGTGGTGCGAAGCGGCGGTAGGTGGATTTTCTTTGGGTCCTGCGCGCCATCAATCTACCAATAGTTCCATCATCATATTATAACTTTCTTTAACCCCATATGTAAAATGTCATATGTAAAAGTGGACAGAGAATTCCACCCAAAAATTTTGATGTCGAGTTTTCACCGTAAATATATATTTTTGGATCACCAGAGTCCGATAAAAGGATGTTTAGAAAAATGTCCGTGATTGTTTCTCTCTCTGTATGTGTGTGTCTTTGGCAGAATTGCTAAAAAATCTGATGTATTACATTCACATGACTTTCTCTACATCTCTGCAACAAATTATTGTTATAAAGCTAATACTTCTATTTATTTCACTCTAATCGATAAAAGTTAGCTGAAATAGTCTTATTACTTGCTTCCTTGTAAGTAGAAGAGAAATAACGGACCACTATAAGTTAAAGTGATTGTCAAAAGCTGGTTTCTATATGACTGAAGTTCCTATGTTTGTATGGACAGAAGTTGACAAATTCCTGTATGAAAAAAGTTAAGTTTTTCAAAGCTGTAACGAAAACAAGGAATATCTTAAAGACGATCAACTCCATGAAGAAATGGTACAATATAAATTGTGTGTCTTAATGTGCTCTACATTTTTTGTGTGGCAAGTTTTTATCTATCTCTACAGTTTAGTAGTTATACAAAATTCCGTAAAGTTCAACCAAAATAAAGTAGTCTTCAGAGGCTATTCCCAGAAAATTCAAAATATGCAATTCATTTGTCAGATAAATATCTTTAATATACCATCTTTTAATCAAAATCGCTAGAGCCATTTTTGAGAAAATCGAAATTTTCGAAAAAAAAGCTCCAAGTTATGGGTAGTTTGGGGTGGGAGGATTTTTCTCAAAAGCTTCGTGTCGCATCCCTGGAAGATACTAAACTTAAATACCAACTTACCAACTCTTCGTTTTTGAGTTATCGATTTCACGCACACACACGTACCTTTTTCTGAAAATACTTTTTTTGGATATAGGGCACCCTAAAACATATGTTTCCGCTGAAATCTTGGTATCGAAGTTTCTGGTGGAGTGCAATACCTTCTCTATATACTACGTACATAGTACCCAGTGACTACCACCCAGAACTGGAGGACGGTGTCACAGCAAAGAGGTCATTGATGCGGTAAACAGCTATTTTGAGGACCTTGATAAACCCAGTACAGAGATGGTTTAATTAAATTATAAAACCGATATGACAAATGTATTAGCCTTTCTGGAGATCATGTTGAAAAACAAAGCAAAAAAACAAAATTAAATTCTGTTTTCATGAGAGGACCGGAACTTATCAGCCAACTGTCATAGGTAAGAATGTGAACACAAGCGATATGACTCAGACTAAAAGTCAAGAGGAGTTTTCTATGTATAGTAAATGTTACATTAATATTTATTGCACATCTATTTTAATACTCTAGTTTCAAATATGTGCTTTGAATATGTATTTCAAAGTAATAACTGACAATTATAACGACGTTGACAACATTTTATGTACATATTTAATGTTTGTAGAATGTAGATCTTAACATTAAATTTGGGCACCTTTGGATATAAAGAAGAAAGCACCATATAGTGACATAGGCTGTAAAAATCAAGTAATACTGAATATTTCAGATGCTTACTAGTAGTTGAAAAGCGAGAGATTTAAATGTTGTATATAAGGGCGTTCAATATGTGCCCTTAGAAAATCCAAGAAATTACACTTATAGTTTCGAAAAAAGTTGGTGTTGCCTACTAGATGGCAATTAAAGTTTCACCTATTTCCACGTGTCATTGCATTGCCATGGGCCATTGAATCAACAATACTAGGCTTCTTTAGAAAGATGGGTGTGGGGAAGAGTTGAAGAGATAAAACTCGAGTTGAAGTTCATGGTGCATCTTCTCCTGCATTTTTGCAACAATTTACAATTGGATAAACGAATTTAAATTCGCGGAATAGAAGGCTTATCACAAGGAACAGTGATCTCAATTTTGCACCAAAAGTTAGGTATAGCAAAGTTATCAGCAAGATGGGTGCCGCGATTGCTCTCAATACAATCGTGTGATTGATTCGGAAACTGGTTTGGCAATTTCCATCGCAATTCTTAAGAGTTTCTGCGTCGATTCATAACCATAGATGAAACGCGGTAACACTGCTGCTCCTTCGAAATAGTGGGCTGTTAAAGGTGAGCCGTCTCGAAGAAGGCAAAGTTGATGAATTATGCAGACAAGGTGATAGCCACGGTTTATTGAGATGCATGCGGAGTCAGCTACATTCATTACTTGGAGATAGGAAGAAGGATAAATGGAGAGAGTTTAGCATCGTTTTGCAAGTTTGAATGTAGAAATTAAGAAAAGAGCGCCCTCATCTGTCAAAGAAATGGATTCTCTTCCATCAAGACAGTGCAAGGGTACTTATCTGCACAGTTTCGATGTCAAAAATTTATAATTTATAATAAAGGTTCAAAATACTGCAGCACTTCCGTATTCACCTGATTTGCCCCCACCCATGATTTTTTGTTTTATTTCCAAACTTGAAAAAGTGGCTCGGCGAAAAAGGATTCATCTCCCAATCAGATTTTGAGGACCCTCCAAAATCCTATTTTTTGGAACGCGTAAAGCAGTTGGAGAAACGCTGGGAAAACTGTATCGAGCTATAAGGAGATTATGTTGGAAAATTAAATATCTACCAAAAATAATTTGTTTTTCTATCATTTTATGTATTTGGACGCCCGTCGTACTTGGTGTATTTAATTTTATACAGCTTTGACATGTTCTATGCTGAAGGCCTGCTTGACCATCATGAACCTAGAGAACGCAATCTAATCTAATCAACAAATAAATACAGCTTCCAGCGTAAATGGTAAAGAAAGTTTAATTCCAGTCACTGTATTAGCACGTCCCGAGAAAGCTAGCCTCAAGCAACGACAGAATGAACAACAGTGCAAGCAATATCGCTCTGCAAAGAGCGAACAGCTACAAATGACCCATAACGTTTATTAATTGTCTTTATATATTCCTTGTTTGTATATCACAAATCAGCTTATATTTCAACAACAATAAATAAATAAGTGCTGTATTATAAAATAATATGAATTCCACATTTTAAGTAAAACATACCTCTATCCCTTTTTTGTATGTGGTACATTTAAAGTAGGTACCAATTAAATGAAGCTGTAAATGATCAAGCGTATGGTTTTTAATAGAGACGCCAAAAATTAAACCTTGTTTTTTTTTGTTTTTTTTTGCAAACTTTTTCGTCAGTTTTTGCATACTCAAATTTCTACACAATTGCAAGTTTTACTAGATTTTGCTGGATTTTGGGGTTTAATAATTAAATAAAGAAGTAATCTGTTTTAGAAAATGCTATAAATATAAGCTATAAATTTTTGAAAAATCAACCGTTTTGGAGAGTGTAAATTGTAGAAGGTTTTCTACAATAATTAGAGGTTATTAAAAATGTAGATATTCTAGATACATCTCTAAATTTAGCTTCTAAAAAGCTGTTAGCTTTTTATGTGAATGTTTACTTTCTCTACACGTACTATGTACATAGTGTATAGAGAAGGTATTGCACTCCACCCAAAAACTCGATACCGAGATTTTACCGGAAATATATGTTTTAGGGTCCCCTGTATCCAAAAAAAGCATTTTCACAAAAAAGGTTCATGTGTGTGTCAGTGTGTCCGTGTGTCTATAAAGACGATAACTCAAAAACAAAAAATCGGTAAAATACCAAATTTTGTTTTTAAGTTTAATATCTTCCAGGGATGCGACACGAAGATTTTGAGAAAAGTCCCCCCCCCACGAAACTACTCTTTTTACATGGAATTATTTTCGAAAATTTTGGTTTTCTCAAAATATTTACCTGACAAATAAAATGTATATCTTGAATTTTTTGGGAATAGCCTCTGAAGACTACTTTATTCTGAATGAATTTTGCAGAATTTTCCATGACTGTTAAACCGTAAGAGATGGAGAAAAACTTATCACACAAAAAATATAGAGCACTTTAAAACGCACAGTTAATGTTATATGCATATTTTCGTAGAGTTGATTGTTTTTGAGATATTCCTTGTTTTTGGTTTCAGCTTTAATAAACTTATACTATTCTCACGCAAGACTTTTGTCAACTCCTGTCCATACAAACAAAGGAACTTCAGTCACATAACAACCAGCTTTTGACTTTCACTTTAACCTATGGTACTCCTTATTTCGCTTATACTTACAAGAAGCAAGTAATAAGATTATTTCTGCTAATGTTTTCTCGATTAGCATGAAGTAAACCGAAGCATAAGTTTTTTTAACAATAATTTGCTGCAGAGATGTAGAGAAAGACATGTCAATGGAATACATCAGCTTTTTTTAAAAATTGCATTGTCCAGAAGAATTGTATTAAACAACGCATTTCAGGATAAATTTTATTTAAGTAACCATTTAGGCATGAAATTTGAAGGAGAGGTAAAAATTTTACTGTCTGAAATTAGTGGTATAATTCAACAACAAATCTTATACACTATATTTTCCTAATTTCACAGATGCATTACCTAAAACAAATAAACTTTAAAACAGAAATGCATATAGTTTGTAAGCTATACGAATGCTTTTCTAGCAACAGACACCGAACAGTATGCATAGAAACTACGGAAGAGTACTGAGGAGCACTTTAGGTACTCATATAAATTTTAATTCCAGGAATAGTTAATTAACAAAATCTTTGGATGAAGTCTACAATCGCCCCATAACACGTCCACACTTTTTGCAGCGTTACAGCTATTCTTGGTTGTATTTTAGACCACGAATGTCAGATATGCACGTTCTGCGCATACTAATACTACCACATACAATAGCTCCCTTGTGCTTTGCCCTTTTTTACATAGGTGCGAAAAATTGCAAATCCCTTTTACGTCGAACGAATTTCTCTTCAAAACACCAAACTGCACGTGTTAATATTCAGTATGCGACTGTCTACACCCTTTTTATTTTACAAAATCTACTTGCCTGAATCGATTATCAACTGCTTTTAACAATTCGCTTTGGGTATATAAAATTCTAGATACGTACACCTCTTGTTTCTCTGCAGAGTCTTAAAAAAGACATATTTATCATTGATATTGCAACCTGACCTAAAAGAACCTTAAACGAATTTTGTATACAGATTTGCTATCAATTTTTTAATTCTGTTCGTCTTAACATCCGTACAATGACGGCTTGGGGTCAAATATAAAACGACTATAATGTCATACAACACCTGAATCACATCAGCTGTCATTCTACAAAGCTGTTGCTTTAATTATTATTTTCATAATAGATACTTTATTTACAAATATTTCAAAAACGGAAAAATAACGCCCAGATTTAGGGACATAGGAGCATATTTTAAACCTGATTTTCAAAAACACAGCTATTCAAATGCTTATATCTATGCTGTTTGTGGGTACGGATAAACAACTGAACAAACTATACTGTGCGTTTCAAAAGTTATAACAGTATAATTTAAAATAAACTGTTTTAAAGAAACATATGCTTCTTAATTATTGTTGTGCAAGCTATTAAGACATCGGAAACATTTATAAATGATGCCCTAATTTTGTTTTGTGTACCATCTCTAGTAATCTAATATTCTGTATGATAGTATACGCTATCAATTATTATTATACATAATAAATGTTATTATGGTAACCAAATACAATTTAAAGAGAAATTTTATTAAATATATCAGTCCAAGAACAACTCTAACGTTCATTTATGCAAACAAATTGCATAAATAACAACAAAAATTCATTGCCACTGCTAAAAATGTTTTATATATTCCAATTGTTGTTTTAATAGTTCAAATGTTGATGATTTTCTCATGTGGTAAATCACCATTCGTTTTATTTATCTTAGTTAGGGACAGAACATGTAATTTCAAAGCCTTCATATAGGGATCTATCACTTTATTCTACTGGATTCTACTCATACTACAACTAAATATATAAATAAGTAATGAACGATTATCTATATTGGCAAGAAGTAGACGGAAGTATAAACTTGTGTAACACTTATTTGTAGAAGAGTGAACAGAGAAGGTCATCAGAATGCATGCAATAAACACCTGGATATAAAGGTGTTAGGAGTATAGATATAGATATTTTGGTAAATGGTACCTGAATATGTATGTGTGTTGTTGTTTTTTCTAATAGTTTTCGCACAAACCAATCGCATGATTTCCATCATTTGCAAGGTCTTAACTGCGCTGCGAAAAGAACAACGCCTGCCAGTGTAGACTATCCGTTTTAATTCCACGTTTTCACACTTCAAATATGATCTGTTAGTCTAGATAATGTGGGCTCACTGGCCTTGCAGAAAGCAACCAAACTAGTTTCCGATTCAACATGCCTCGTTGTGCGAACTTCCCACCCAAGGGTGTAACTTCTGAACTGGCATCTCAGGGAATATAAACACGTACTCTTGTGTGTTCGACGCCTACTTGCAGGTACTTACCAACCTGAAAACATCTCTTAATAAGTAAAATTTTAAGTCCGCAAATGAAGCAAATATATGGTTAAATTATTCACTCCACTGTTCTTATACACCTAAAAACCGATGTTTATATGTATAACTTATATTACTCGCGGAACTTGCATCAAATCCGATATTTACCTAACAACAAAGGGAAACCAGAGGAACCACCAGTCAGATTCACCGGTACAGAGGACTTGACTATGCGACCTCCAATAAAGGAGCAATAGATTCTACGCCCTGAGCTGTTTCACTAACTACCGTGTGTTTCCTCTGGAACTACGCGTAAATGGTCATCTGTCTCGAGTTGATTTTTGTTTCTCACTAACTTGCTAGGCTTTAGTGAGGGAAAACAACAATAACCTGGAGAATAAGCATTACTAAAAAGATTACTGTACATAAATATTACATTTAGACGAATACAATATAACTGCTTTTCCTACAGTAAGTTGTTTCTTATAATTTTCAACTTAAATAAAAGTATACTAACCAAAAATGAAAGGAATCGGTATGCTATTCTAATTTTTTTATGTAATTCATATCTTATTGATTAGAATCGTTATATATTTGATAAAATGAAAAAAAAATTACTGAATATTTATTATTTGAAGTGGGAGTTATTTCTCGAAGAATTTCAGCTGAAACAGGGAAACTCAATAAAGACTTAACATCTAAGAGTTTTCTATGGAATGAGTACATTTACACATTCTGTATATTACCAGCGCTTTATACTGATAAGAGGCGAATCCGATGTGAGGTATTTGAGCGCTGTCTTTTCCTATTTGCTTGGTTTGATAGATGTCGTCTCGGTCCCGTACTGAGGTGTGCTAGCGAGTTTCTCTGACTCGCCTATGTGTGCATTGGTAATATAAGCCTTGCGAGTTTTGAAATAATTTGTAGCGGTTTCTGTGAGTGCAATGTCAGAGGGCGGCCGACATCTGAACAGGGAGAGAGCTATCGTGGAGGGCCCCTACAGTTCACATCTCGATACGGGGAGCGCCACTTAGTTCCAAAGTCTGAAGACAACCACTATCCCGCCGCCGAGAGCAGTGATCTCTGCGCCTCTGCAGCAATCCTTGCCGACACTTGCAACACTGAAAGAGATGAAATAAAGGGATAGGAAGTTGAGGTAAATGAAGAATCCTCCCCAGTATTCACCTAGTGACCCGATAAAATCCCCGAAAAACCCTTGGGTCATAGAGTACGGCCGAGGGGAACCAATCCCACGACCAGATGAACAGAGCACCCGCTGGGCCTTCAATAAGAACATATTTCTGCCCGTCATATAGAGACTGTTTTGGCGGCAGAGTGCAGCTTGACTCGGCTCAAATGACTTGCAGTTTTTCTTTGCCTTGCGTATTCTTCTGAATTAGTGTAAACAATCCGTGAGAGTTGACATATATTATTGGTTTAAACATTTCTGCAGAAGGTTATGACATTTTAAGATTTACAAAGAAACAGTGTTGAATTGTATGTTAAACCTTAAAACCTATTTTCTCGTGTTTTTATTTTTCAGCGTTTCCAAAACTTTAAAATGTTCCATACGATGCAGGTTTTGTTTAAACTCTTAAATTTGTAGGATAGATTCTTAATATGTAGAAAAGGGTTTCTGTCATATGATTTTTTAAAATTCTTAATATTGTTTTAGGTATTAATCTTTAAAGTCAATTGTATTATAAACTTTCTTGAGCGCAGTGATCTCGGTGCCTCTGACCCAATCTTTGCCGACCTTACAACACTGAGAGAGACCAGTTGAGATTAAATGAAGGGATAGGAAGTTGAGGGAAATGAAGAATTCTCCCCAGTATTCGCCTAGTGACCTGAGAAAATCCCCGAAGAACTCTTGGGTCAGAACGGAACCAATCTCACGACCTCCCGAATGCCAGTTCCAGACGAAAAACTGAGCCACCTGGCTGGGTTAAATTGTTGGGTAATGTTGTGGGAGTTTAAATGTTTTCATAATCATTGTATATCTCTTAAATGAAAGGCGCCCTGAGTGTTACCTGTTCCCCATTGCAAAGGTGGCAGATATGTACATAAACGATCTTATTACTAATTTACAACCATCCTCTGCTATGCGTAATAGACGCAGATTGAACATTTCAATATGCCAAAGGAGATTTGACTACTTGCCCAGCAAGAAGTAACAAGATAAACCGGTACCATAAATACTTTCGCAATTGATTGGATGTGTTATTTTGGAAAATATGTTAGATAACGTCATTAAATGGGAACTGACATTTGCCAGAGTTGACTCCGTTGACCAATCCTTGTGGCCTATCTAGGAAATCCCTTCAACACTGTAATTCAATAACAAAAACAACAATGGTATCTATGTTTTCAATCGCACAGTTCAGCATTCAACATTAGAAAGCACTATGTAAGAACATTGGCATTAAGGAAGAAATCGAAGTTAAAAAGTTGTGAACTAGAATATGGTAGATACAAACAACTAAATTGTATGATCACATAAGGAGAATACCAGAGGAATGAATACCCAGAAAAGTTTAATAATTATGTTCTCTTGGAAGAAAAACGAAGAGGCAGACTCAGTAACACTTAGGTGCAGGAAATAATGAATAGAGGAGGAGGAATGTAATTACAGTAATAAGTACAGAACAAACTTTTATATTTTGAAACAAAAATATATGGAACCATTCTAATGTATATATTATAATATTGTGTTGCAATCTTATTTTCTTCACTAAGTATGAACTGTATTTATACATTTAGGATTTTCCCACATATATAGGACATGTATACCTTCTCTAAGTCTTGGTTATATTCTGTAGAATAAGTATTGCATTCCATCCAAAATGTACTGTTTTAAGACCTCTGAAATCAAAAGAAGCATTGTATTAGTAAATGGCAATTGAACGAGAACACAATATCTTAAAATAGAAACGTGGAATAATACAAAAAGTCAAAATTAGCTTCGGAGTTTTCCAAAGATACGACTCCAAAATGTTGATGAAAATCACCCAAGAATAAACTACCCTTTTAAATTAGCTTTGTCATTTTTAATTTTCTCAAAGAAAACAATGTTTAGTACAGTAGTGGGACTAAAACTCATTATGTAGGGTGGCCCATATCAAGTGTTACGGGTGAGAATATCTCTTGAACGAATAAAAAGGATCCAAATGCCAAGAATTCCAGTAACTCAGTAACACAACGCTAGTTAAAATTGCCCCGGTATAATATAAATATATGCTCTAGACGAAGACTCCTTGGTGACTCCTCGAGTAGTATCCGTAGCCGGCCATTCCTGGGAGTGTGTTTAGGTCCACCATTTCTGTGAAGGCCACTAAGCGCCCTCCTAGGGAAAAGCAAACTATTTTGGAGCGATGATCACAAATAAACCAACAGTTGAGAGAACTATTATCACAGCTATTAGCGTAGGTTATCTGGTTACTTGGCCCTGGGTGGGAAAGTGTAATGCATGCTAAAAAAAGAGAATAACTAAGAAATGCGCCAAATAATTCTCTACACCTATTGACATACGAACAGTTGTAGAATGTAGAACTACTAATATAGCGTTGAATGTCCTCACTTATGAACATTCTGAATCATGTGTTCTTCAGAACTAGGCAAACAAACGTCTTACATCGTTTAATAATTGCCTGCTAAGTTAAAATCCCTAATTGCAAATAGTTACACACTAAAGTTACATAGATACGTGAGAGTTCACTCCTAATGTATTTACTTCCCAAATAAGTTAACGCCTAAGACACATTCCTTGAACTCGGAAACTATAGCTGAGCTTGGAAATGTCAGTTCCAGTCGTTTCTGTCAATAAACACAGAGAGCAGTGGTGAACTGTTTGCAGTCCCTTTTCCCTTGGGAATGACAGAGATTTGATCCTCAAGTTTGTGTAAACATAGTTCAGACATCTTGCTCATCACTACACAATTGCCTATAAAAGTTCAAACACCCGTAAATTACTGCGGTGCTTTTACAATTATTAATCTACAAGCAGTTTTGTTTTCGTGGAAACAAATGACGTCTACATGTCAAGATTTCCTAGCACTCCTTGTAGATTACCTACACACAATCTTGTGATGATTCCCAGTTACACAAGATTCCTTATTTCTTTTTCACGGGATATTTAGCAGACACTGTGGCTGAGTTTTTATTTTATTTATTTATTTATCTTGGTTGAAGTTAAGGCAATAAGGCCAACTTTTCCACTCTACCAGGCTACATTAAATGCAAACTGCAGTGATACAATGAATGAAGAACAAAAATACAATTCCATATAACTTAATAAAACCAAATATAAAAAAATCAGACGTGTTACTCTCACATGATTTTTTCTACATATCTATTACAAATTATTGTTAATAAGTGTTTTCTTCTATTTCATGCTAAAATATTAGCAGAAACAATCTTATTACTTAGTTTTTTATAAGTAGAAGGGAAATAAGGGAACACAATAGGCTAAACCGACAGGCAAATGTTTTAAAACGTGGTTGATATGGGGTAGAAATCCGTTTCTTTATTTGGAAAGTGTTGTCAAGTTCCCGTATGAGAAAAGTTTAAGTATTTTAAAACTGAAACCAAAAACGGAAATAAAATAAATATGATATGACAAAAATTGTGTATTTTACCGAAATATACATGTTTTGTGTAGTGAGATTTTGTCTTTTACGGTTTACCAGTTATGCAAAATTCAATAAATATCATCCAAAATAGGGACGTCATCAGAGGATATTTCCAAAAAATTCAAGATAAACGTTTTATTCGTAATGTAAACATCTTCATATAAGAGATTTTAATCAAAATCGATAGCCGTTTTGAGAAAATCAAAATTTTCGAAAAATGTTTCATGTAAAAAGAGCATTTTCTTGAAAATCTTCTTGTCTCATCCTTGGAAGATACTTAGTTTAAATATCAAGTTTTGTAATTTACCAAGTTTTCATTTTTGAGATATTGTGATCACAGATACACCGACATACACGGACCTTTTTCTAAAAATGTTTTATACAAGGTACTCTGTAACATCTATTTCCGGTGAAATCTCGGTACCGAATTTTTAGGTGGAATGTAATACCTTCTCTATACACTATACACGTAGCACGTGTAGAGAAAATAAAAATTGCAACACGTATACTGAAATGAAAAGAAAAAACTGAAACAAGAATTATTTTAAGTGGAATATTCATTTAGAGTGAAGCACATATTAGTCAGATTTACAAATTGAAATGCATGTTACTTGCCAGCAGATAAAATATTAGTAACAACAAATTAAAATGATGAATTTATCATGTTAATATAGCAGCAGATTAGATTTGATTATAAATGTATGCCCTCATTTTCTGCTTGAACAGAATAGCGTGCCGGCAGTCCCTTACGTCTTCAGGTAGGGAATTCCAAAGACGTGCTGAATCTATTGCAAATGATGATGAGTGGAAGATTGGATGAAGAGCAGGTCTAGCAAGAAGGTAAGAGAGTCGTGAGCGAGTTTCTTGATTCTGGCATTCAGAAGGACATTTGAAGCGAACTTTTAGGTAGTTTGGAATACGAGAATAAAGAAGTTGAGAGAAATAAAAAAAAATGTAATTTTTTCTCATCCCTAGCTGGAGCCATTTAAGTGTTTTGAGTGATGGTGTAACATTGGGCAAATCGACTATTTTTAGGTATAAATGACAAAAATTTAGATTTTCTGTTCCTCTATAAAGTACAATGTGCATCCACAAATTCGATGTTGAGATTTCATGGAAAGTATGTTTTGAGGTCGTCTGAATACAAAAAAGTATTAGGAACAGTTGCCGGTGAGTGTATATGCGTATAACAGCATAACTAAAATACGATAGTTCCGTTCTATACCATATTTAGTATTTAACTTCAGTGTCTTTCAAGTGTAGGACATGAACATTTTAAAAATCCCTTACCCCAACTCACTTACCGGGAAACATTTTCGTAAATTTTAATGCTTTCAAAAATTATTTAACGACTGATTTAAATACTATATTTTTGGGATATTTTCATCAAACCTATATCTTGAATTTTCTGGGAAAAGACTATGAATCATATGCACGTTATATGGCTTGATAACTAGTCAACTGTGAGAGATAGGCAACGTTTATTACACAAAAATGTAGAACTCGCTAACACACGCAATTTATGTGGAGAATTTTCGGATTTACTTAACCGTTTTCAGATACTCATTTTTATGGGTTTCAGTTTTTCAGTATTTTAATTTTTCTCAATAGGAAGTCGTTGTTCGTTTTCTCTCTTCTGTTCAAGCAAAGTGAAAGGCATATAAAACTTCTGCAGTGACCTGAAGATATAGGGAGGAGAGATGTAGGACGTCCAAGGAAGAGATGGCTATGAAAGCATGGTTGTGAAGCTGGAGTAGGCATTATTGCCTAATCCCTGAAATGCAGAAGATTATTATTATTATTGTTATTATTATTAATCGTATGGGAGGAAAGCTAGTCAATCAAAGAAAGTTCATGCTTTTAATTTTACATAAGGGGAACAATTTGACAAGTCCATCCTCATAACTGGAACAGTTGAAGATTCAGTGTAGAAATATAATTGTATTCCTCTAATAATTCCTGTCCTGTAAAGATATACTGTTTTTGCATTTTACATGTTCGTGGTCATTGTGATTTTCTTCATTGTTATCTGGGTCCATGTAACAGTGCATTTGACTTTGAGTAGGTTCCTCCCTGGAGTGTGTTACTTTCTCTAGTATATATGTACTATGTTCATAATAGCTAGAGAAGGTATTGTATTGCACTCAAAATTACTATACCGAGATTTCTCCAGAAATAGGTGTCTTAGGCCCTTTGAATGCATAGAAAAGCATCTTTATAAAAGAGTCCAAGTGTGTATGTGTATGTGTGTCAAAAACGAAAAGTCAGTCAAATAGCAAACTTGGTTTTTAACTTCACTAGCTTCCAAGGATGTGACATGTAGATTTTCAGGAAAATCGTCCATCCCAAATAGTTTTTACATGGAACATTTTTTCAATACTTTTGATTTTCTCAAAAATGGCTCTAACGATTTTTATTAAAATGTCACACCTTTAAGATACAATAGATTGTATATTTATATCCTGAATATTCAGGGAACAATCTCTGAAAATTTCTTGATCTGGATAACTTTTCTGTAACTTTACTATAACTGGTAAACCGTAAGACATAGTCAAAAACTTCCTGCGCAGGAAAATGTAGATCTCGTTAAAACACTCAATTTATGACATATACCGTTTTCTTTCTTCTTTCTGTTTTTTCTTTTTTTTATAGAGCAAAACATTTAATAGATATTCCCTGCTACTTTTCAATTTTAAAATACTTAAAACTTTACTCAAACGGGAAGCCATTATCGTTTGATGCTCTTTTCTTTTATTCATGGCCATGGAAAGAGAACGTATATTAAATGACTATCGCATAGCGAAAGCTTTTAAAAGGTGTATTATTTCCTAATGTATTCCCTCATTGCCATTTTACATATCAGGAACTAAGTAATAAGGTCATTTCTAGTAATCTGTATTTTGAATAATAAGATCGCGATGTGGATAAAGGAATAATATATTTGTAACAATAGTTCTTTGCAGAACAGATAGTCAGGTGAACGGAACACATCAGATTGTTTTAGTGTTTTAAGAGATATCAAAAGTTTCTGGCAGACGACAAAGATGTTGCAATAAGGGTACATCCCTTTAAATGACCCACGGAGGCCTGAGGGACACATGGCAGATTGAACTGCCGCGAACACGAGGGAATCGTGTGGTGAGGTGTGTCTACCCCCTCAGGATGCAGGTTACTAGCAGTAAGCCCCCAATACCCATTTGTATACACCGCTGGCCTACGGGGTTGATCTGAGTGTATTCTATGCAAGCTAAGAGAGAAGCGATGGAATTAATTGATACAAAACTATAGGCTTGTATGCCTGATTTTTGCACAGTGCAATTATAACTGACACTAATCACATTTATTTTCTGAGTTAATAGTCAAACTTAGATATATACTGTTCTGAGATAAACACTATTGTGGATTTGTATCTTACGTTTCAAAAAGCCACTTTTAACACTCTTTTGGAGCAAGGTAAGTGACACTTTGGGTGTGGTAAAGGTAATGATTTTGAATACCTGACCTCTTGCCTTTTCCTTACTTGTTGCTGTATTCCTTGGCATTTGATAAAGATCATTGACCCTAGAATAGAGGCAGTGTTGCCTGTCTGAAGAATGAATGCAGACGGCCAGACGGCCACGATTGGAAGCCTGCGTAAATACAAACAGATAAGCGGTATTACGTTATCTCTCCCGGTGTATGCCCTGTACATTTCGACAATACTAGAATGCAGCAGCTGAGTCTTATTGACAGACAGAGAGATAGATAGATCGTTTATTAGCCTATTGAATACAATTATTCATGACTTTCGCAGTAACCTATATGTCTAATCATACAAATCAATCGACACACATTTACATTATAAAATCCGAAAACAGTATATAGAGAATAAAGCATAAATATTGATCTCACCCTCCAAGCACTGAAACGAAAGATGTCTTATAGGTATAGATAAGGAGTTAGGAAGTTTTAGTGAGATGTAACAAAACTATTTACACTTACATTATATTTACTTTTAGGTATATAAATGTTTGAGTTCTTATGTTTTTAGTAATTATACATATTGTCACAGGTAGTTAAATCATTAATGTTTTTCTTGACATATAACAGACAGGCCAGAACATACATCGATGGTAAAGTAAATATACAAGATTGAATAAAAATTGCTTTACGATGAGTCCTGGGTGAAACTTTATAAATTAATCTTAAATCTCTCTTCTGTAAAATAAAAACTCATAATTCTGGAACATGGTTACCCCAGAACAAAACTTAAAAATTCAGATGACAATGAATATGTCCATAAGAGGCTACAATTTAAGGTTCTACATTAATATTGTTCTTAAGCATTAGTAACATAAACAAACCCTTGCTTACTTTCTTTCTTTACGACATACATAGCATGTGTTTGCCAGCACAAATTTGACTCAACATGGAAATCTAGAAATTTCACTGTTTTAAGGTCATCTGAGTTTATTCTCCTTAAGCTAAAAGGTAATATCTCTGTTTTTGAACTGTTTAAAATCAAATTATTAGCATTAAACCATGTTTGGACACTATATTAACTCTTCCTACTTACAGTAGTCGGGTTCGAATCAAGTCAAAATGCAAACACCACCGAGCACAGTCATACGCTAACAAACCAGGAAACTAATACTCATTAGTGATAAAGATAACAGCAAGTTTAACCTGTTGTGGGTCGTTTAGCTGTATTATCTCTAAATTCCTGTAGAGCGCAAAGTAAGGATAATTAAATGTTAATAATCAATAGATGCCTAAGATTTGCAACAACTGTTTATAATAAAAAAAATTAATATGTTCCATTCACATGACTTTCTGTACATCTCTGCAACAAAGTATTGTTAAAATCTTAAGCTTCTATTTACTTCCTGCTAATCGAGAAAAAATTATCAGAAACAGACAGTGTTATTACTGGCTTCCTTGTAAGTAGAAGGGAAATAAGGAAGTGCCATAGGTTGAAGCGATAGTCAAAAGCTGGTTACTACGACTATGACTGAAGTTCCTTTGTTCGTATGGACAAGAGTTGACAAATTCCCGTATGAGAAAAGTATAAGTTTTTTAAAGGTGAAACCAAAAAACAAGGAATATCTTAAAAACGAACAACTCCACGATAAAACTGCATTTAACATAAACTGTGTGTTTTAACGTGCTCTACATTTTTTGTGTTGTAAGTTTTATCTATCTCTTACGGTTTAGCAGTTATGCGAAATTCTTTAAAAATCATCCAGAGTAAAG
Source organism: Hymenopus coronatus (assembly GCA_030762935.1). Classification (NCBI taxonomy): domain Eukaryota; kingdom Metazoa; phylum Arthropoda; class Insecta; order Mantodea; family Hymenopodidae; genus Hymenopus; species Hymenopus coronatus. The sequence goes on from CM060894.1 coordinate 68,285,689, forward strand.
TAGTCTTCAGAGGCTATTCCCAGAAAATTGGAGATATACATTTTATTTGTCAGATAAACGTTTTTAATATATGATATTTTAATCAAAATCCTTAGAGCCATTTTTGAAAAATCTAAATTGTAGAAAAATTTCCATGTAAAGCGTAGTGGTGTGAGGGGATTTTTCTCAAAACCTTCGTGTCGCATCTCTGCAAGATACAGAACTTAAATACCAAGTTTGGTATTTTATCGAGTTTTCGTTTTTCAGTTATTGTGTTTACAGACACACGGATACACACGGACCTTTTTCTAAAAATTCTTTTTTTAGATACAGGGGACCCTAAAACGTATTTCCGGTGAAATTTCGGTATGGAATTTTTGGGTGGAGTGCGATACCTTCTCTATACACTATGTACATGGTACGTATAGAGAAAGTAAAGAGACATTTTCGACTTTTTGTTCGATTGTAATCAAAATGTTACTCTCAAGGCCCTTAAGAAGGATGCCCCAATTAGAATTCATGTTAGTACCTTTATTGGTAAAGTTGTTCGATTATCAACTTCAAGTAATCGAATATTGTAAGGATCTAGTTCAGTTTGAGGGATTATATAAGGATATAATGTTAGAGGTAGTTTCTTTAAGAAATTTTAATATATTTATATATTTTTTCGCTACTGCTGCACAATAAAATTAATTATTTAAGATCTAATATGTTACTGACAATGATTTGTCTTTACTTAGTGCTTCAAAACTGAAGTGCTTACATTGGGGTCAAACACGTGGCGAGGTGAGTCCACTCCTCCTTGTGGTTTACATCAGGATTAGTCTGAGACACAGTATAGAAAATACTAAAAAATTACAGGATGGACCGAAAGTTTCTCATCCCCCCAACATTTCAGCGCGCCATTTGCTTTGCTTCTCAGTTTTAAATTCAATCGCCTTTTAGCATCCAATATACCTCTCATAAGACAACAATATGTGTTGTATTGGTTCAAGTTACTGTTACTTCCATTGTTTACGCAGTGTGAATGTGACCTGTAGATGTGCTAGACGTTACGTTCGATACATGTTTTTTCTTACTCTCCAAGGGAAGCTGGTTATTCTGAAGCTTAAAAGTGAGTTAAAGAATGAAATTTCAGGTGGTATTTATCTTCAAGTATTCTTCAATTAAGAAATGTTTACAGAACTGTTGATTTACACATCACAGCATGGGTTAAAGTAAACCATAAATTTCTCACCAGGGTGAGAAGCTTTCGGACCCTTTAGAATTCTTTTGCCTTTATTATTGTTAATTAATTTATCAACGGGTATAAGGTTTTAAATCATTTTTTTCAACAGACGTCACCCACACCAAGGGAATATTTACGCACAAAAATTCAAGTTCTTGGTGCACAAGGGGTGTCAATAAAAGAAATTACCCGACGTCTGAAGGTTGACAGAAGCACTGTGAGAAAATGGGCTAGAAAAGAGGAGGGTGATGTCGAGTGGTAGACCATCTAAGGTTACTCCAAATACAAAAAGAAGGATCAGAGGAATCTGTAAGGATGAAGTTGCGGGCATATGAAGCGTTATTAAGAAACGGAATTTTTCTATTGAATTCCAAGACAGTGGAAAGAAAATTGGGGTCTCAACAGTCAGGCGCTATGTAAGGTCCACTGTTTGGGATAAAACTACATATAAGGAACCAGTCAAGCCTTTGCTCAGTGAAAAAAATATCAATGATCGAATGAAATTTTGTTAATGATTAATCCGGGAAGGTTTTGTTGACGACACTCTGGAAGGACGTGTAAAAAGGGCACATATCCTTTTTGCCATGAAAGCCCCATTGAACTCAACCCCAAAACAGACAGACAAAATCGTAGGATCCGTATGAATGACCCTTCCAGTATTTCACCAGTCCTTGTTCCAAAATGTTCCCTGAAAATCAAGGTCGCAAGTGACACATCACGGTATGGGAAAACAGAGTTGCACATTGTCCCACAAAATCAGACTGTCAATATTGAATATTACAGACTGTCAATTTTGCCAATATTCAAAAACACTATGGATCACCCACCACCCCCAGTTTCCCAAGGTGTTCTGATGCAGGATGGAGCAACAGCTCATACTGGAAGACACTCATGAAGGCGATAAAAGAACACTTCAACAACGTTTGGACTAACTGGCCAGGGAATTCGCCTGATCTCAATGTTAATGAGAATTGTGGGCCACACTTCAAGATAGTGTTTTTCGACAACCCAGACCACGAAACAGGGATCAATTGATCACCAGGGTTCAAGTGGAATGGGAAAGCATCAACCAGAAAGTGGAAAGGATGGATTTGGTGGAAAGTTTCGCTCGACACATTATTGCATGCCATGTCAACAACGGAAGACATACAAAGTTCTAAATTTGGTGTGTGTTAGACAGATGCATGTTTATGATGTTGAAAAAATGAATTGCCCATAAAACTTGGGGGTGAGAAACTTTCGGTCCACCCTGTATATTTTATGAAACAATAGCTGTGTCAACGTTGATAGGACAGTGAGACCTGGATCATGTACGAGACAAGTAAATTACCCTTAGCAGAAATGAGATTTCTCAGAGGAGGCTTCTTTCTAAGATACTCGGAAAGAACTAGGTATATATACAGTGCCTAATTGATATAACTGAATAGTTTACGGATAATAATGGAATAACATTTTTTTTAGAATTAATAATAAAAGAATACCTTTGATTTTTTTTATTAGGATGCTAAAAACATTACATTCATACTGCAATTAAGTACAAGACGTATCTAGCGTCACCGTTATAATTATTCACTCTTTGGCAGTCATTTATTCCAGTGAATATATTCTGCTATTTGCCTTTTTCATGCACAAATACACATCACTACACTAAGTCTTCAGACTTTTTCCGTTTCAATCTTCTTCATACAACACCGGTATATAATAGTTGAAACACAGCAGGGTTTGAATGGCTGTAAAGAGCTATTATTCTTCATTGCATGGTTTTTACTCTTTCTTTGACGGTATCCATTTTCAGTCCCTGTGGATTTCGTCATTCCTATTGTGTCATGGTGCATTAAGAATACCACGTAGTGCTTTATTTTGAAAAGTTTGTAAAGTCTTAATATTGCATTTTTTGGTGCAGCCCAAGATCGGCGAATCTTGCATCCAAATAATGTTTAATCACTGTTTATATAAAAGCAATATTGATGATGCAAAGTATAAACCACAAGGTAGAAAAGATATTGGACGCCCATAGAAGGTGGAGCTGAAGAGTGGAAAGGTCATTTGTCTAATCCATGCAGTGAAGAAGAAAATGTATATAATGAAACACTTCGCGCATTGTGAGACAGCTATTGCCCATTTCATCACTTGGCGGCTAGGGGATAGGAAGAAATAAATAATTTACTGCTGAGGATAAATTGTTATAAAATTATATTTAAAGGTTTAAATTTCTTTTAAAATAACTAAAATAGTGAACGGAATTTTATGCTTTGGGTTAAAATTTCCAAATTCTTATACTTTTATCAATATAGAAATTGTAATTTGTTTTTCTTTTCTTTTCTTTTCACCCTGCACCTACAAAAAAACATACTTCCAAGGCCACCAAAAGCAAGCAGCTCTTAAAATAATTTGAATATCGCTTTAGCCTTCTGTAATTACTTATTTTCTTTGAACCATAATAAAGTCATTTCAGCCAATTTTTATTTTAATTTGTATGAATAGATAGAAGAGTACATTTTTGTAAGAGTGGTTTGTTGCAAGATCGACAGATAATATTCATGTGAAGTTTTTGTATCAGAAGTTTTTATATCAGAAATAGAAACAATTTTTTGTTGAATTTATTCCAAGCTTTGCTTTTTCCTTTCAATTTCCTCTTCTATTCAAACAATATTTGTCCATTTTAAGTCTTGTCATAAATTATTATATATGCTTGTATATGATATGCATCAATCAGTAAGTATAAAATATGAATAATAATAATAATAATAATAATAATAATAATAATAATAATAATAATAATAATAATAATAATAATAATAATAATAATAATAGTGATATTAGTAATACTAATAATAACTTATTCCTGTTTGTAACCTTATTTTATTTCTAATTAAAAATATTCTATCGCAAAACACCACTAACTCCTTCTTCCTCTGCCATTGTGTCTAGTAAATAGCCTGGAAATTAAATCCAATCTCAAAAAATATTATGTGTTACATCCATATAACTTTCTCTAGCTGTCCCAAATTAAAATTACTTTTACAAAAGATTATTCTTTTATCTACATCAGGCTAATGGAGATAAACATAAGTAGAATTTAGTGTTATTACTTGTTTCATTGTAAGTAGAAGGGAAATAAGGGAATTCATTAGTCTAAACTGATAGTCAAATCTTTTAAAAGCTAGCCACTATGTGAAACTACGAACTCGTATTAGGTACGGTTGGTTCGCATTTAGTATTTAGTCATTAAGTACATTAGTACAATAGACATGGCCAAAATAATAGAAATAAGGTTGGTCATATAACAATTTTAGTATTAAAAAATGCATCCAAATTTAAAATACATTGTCCATCAACCATTTTTTATTTTAGCCTTAAACTGTTATACAATCAGAATTCTCATGTGGTCAAGAAGCTTATTATAGGCTATAATGCTGGTTACCAAATAACAATCTTTAACTTTCTTTAGTCTAATGAATGGAACATGTAATTTACCAATATTTTTTGTATTTAATGTGTGTGCATGTCTGTTCAGTTTAAATTGATTTACATCCTAGTACTCATATAATAATAATTGTAATAAATAGCAATTGTACACCGTTAAATTGTTCTGTTGCTTAAAAAGTGGTCTACAGGAGCATTGTAAGAAGTGTGACATAAAATTCTTATTTCTTACTTTTGTAGAATAAAACCTCCTTTCTCTTTTCAAAACATTCCATACTGCTTTACTTTTATTTTGTTTGTTTACAATATATTCCATATCGCTACGTAGTTTTTCCGCTTATAATACAGATATATAAATATTGATTTCTATATAATTTACACATTATTAATGCTTATAATTTTGTATTTTTGTATACAGTATTGAGATCCATAACCTTGTTTCTCATTTTCTTCAAGTCATCCCTAAACCAACTATTAAGTTTTTTATTACTTTTCTTAGCCTTATGTTTCACAACAACAATAGGAAAACACATATCAAATACATTTAAAAGGTATTAAAATAACTTAAAAACTTCACCAGCCCGTATAATATTACAGAATAAAATATCTTCCCAAATTATATTATTGAGTGAGATAAAAAGATGTCATATGATTCGGGGTGGTTATTCTTTTAAATCTTGAGTTTTTTGATACATTAGTTGCAAGGGCCCGTTTGAGAACTGTTAGGTAGTTTGAAACTGAGTCCAATAACAAGAAACATCTCAAAAACGGTGTTCTCTACAAGAAAACGTGTATGAAAAAATTACATATGTTAACGAGATATATGCATTTTTTTGTGTATAAACATTTTGTCTCTGCTTTACGGTTTAGCCGTAAATTAAAATTTTTCAATATTCTGCAAAACTCATACAGAATAGAGAGGTCTATTCCTAGAAAATTAAAAAATTATATTTTATTTGTGATGTAAATATATTTAATGTACAATATTTTAATCCAATTGTTAGATCAATTTTTGTGAAAAACGAAATTTTCAAAATACTTTCCATGTAAATGATAGTTTGTGGTGGAAGATTTTCTCCCCTAAAAATTTTCGTGTGGCATCCTTGGAAGATACTAAATATAAGTTCCAAGAATGCTTTTAAACGGTATTTTCGTTTTCAAGCTGCGGTATCCTGTAGTGCGTGAGTACAGAAAGTAATGAGAATGTAGACAAAACATCAGGCTTTTTGTGAGAATTTCTGATTTTTTTTTACTTGTATTGTATTCCACTAAAAATACTATAGCAATATGTCTCCGGAAATACATGTTTTGAGATCCCATGAATAAAAAACAAAACATTTTACTTTCTCTACACACAATGTACATAGTAGCTAGAGAAGATATTATATGTCACCAAAAATTCATTTCGAGATTTCTCTAAAATATATGTTTTAAGTTCCCCTGAGTCCGAAAAAGCAGTTTTGAAAAAGGTGCGTGTCTGTGGACAACATAGCTCAATAACGAAAAGATCGCTAAATACCAAACTTACTCCCCGCACCACCAACTACCCTTTACAGGAACGAATGTTCGAAGATTTTTATTTTCTCAAAAAGGGTTCTTAAGGAGTTTTATTAAAATGTCATATGTTTGAAATGTTTTTATGCCAAACGAAATGTATATCTCGAATTTTCTGGGTATAGCCTCTAAAGACATCTTCATTCATGATTACTTCTGTATAAGTTTAATATAATGGGTAAATCGTAAGAAATAGACAAAACTTACTACACAAAAAAAAAGCAAATCTCGCTAAAGTGCACATTTATTGTATAGTTAACCGTTTTGGACATATTCCGAGTTATTGGTTTCCGTTTTAAGCCATATACTTTTCTCAAATGGTAAGACATCTTTCTTATTGTCCCTCTTTTGTTTATTTCTGGAAATCAGAGAACCGAATTTTAATTTTTTTACTTAGCGATTGTATTTTAAAAGAACTGACTATAACTATAGTCTAGTGTATCCTCTTATTTCCCTTCTACGTACTAGGAAGCCAGTAATAATGTTTATCTTGATTAGCATGATGTGTATAAAATAGATATCTTTTATAAGGAAACCTTTTAATTTTTTTAAAGCTTTATTTATAGTCGCCTAACTATGAGGTGTTTTCTTTTATAAAGTGGGTTTTTACAGAATAAACTTAAATAATAATACAATAATAATTACATCAGGACTATTTACAATAAACAAGTAACAAGGTTAACGATTAACATTTGTAACAAGGACAATAAGCCATGGTAGGTTTTAAATAATATAACAAACTGCGGTCAATTAATAACAATAAGTGTATGGCAAGGTAATATTTAAACAAATTGAACATTAAGCACTATAACATAATCATAGTTAAAGCAAAATTTGTAACAATATTGTCTTATTAATCATTAGATTAGTATCTTCTAATTATAGTTTATATTAACAGTTTATGAAAATTAATTTTTTATAAAAGTTTGTACAAAGAGACATCTTTTAAAAATTGTAAAATTCGTGGCATCATGTTGGTTACACTCAGAGCAGTGGGATCTTCTGGAATTTGGTTCTTCAATCTGTGGTATAGGGTACATTTTGAGATAATGTGGATGGGAGTTAAACTTGTTTGACATCTATCGGAGGATGCTCTTTGGAGAGCAGGAAGATGGGTGTGCGAGAGATTGCTGTGATGAATTCTAGCCCTAGGGATAACAATCAGATGTTGACGTTTTAAAGTATTAAGAGTGATTTTCTTTTTAGGGTTGGGTAATATAATGTGAAGTTTACTGTTGATGGAACCATTTGGCTTTTATTTACCTGCATAAGATGTAATCCTGATGTGTTGTAGGTATTGACCTATTTTGTGGGTGTTTAGTGGCTTCAAGTGCTTTGCAATCAGCTTTCTTGTTACCTTCGATTTGTTTGTGTGAAGGTACCCATGTTAGAATTACTTGTTTTTCTTTGCTTGATGTTTTCAAGTATGTTAATATTACGTCTTGTACTAGAGCATTTGCATTTGCTTTCCTTTGTATGGCTAATAGTGCACTCAGTGAATTGGTAAACATTATAAACTTATTTGGTTTCTTCAGAAATTTAGTGAAGACTTTGCTTTATAACAAATCATTCACTTGAGAAGATGCAGTAATAGGTAGTGTGTATTTTAAGGTGTGTTCTGAAAGTACTATTGGCCAGCCTCGGTTTATTTATGAACAGCTAGCCAAAAATGTGTGAATGGAACAAATCAGGAACCTACGAATGTATTTGAACATCTAGGCCCAATGCCATATCATAAGAGGCAGAGGAAATAAAATCCAATGCAATATAGAGTTAACTTAGAGTTTTGTTTCGTTCTGCGAAAGCTGTGGCTATGTTTTACTCTCAGTGGGAACATGCAACTGGGAAACAGGAAGAGTTTTAAGTCTGACTGACACTCGCGGGAAACCGATAAATAACGGTCGTTACTGGCTCGTTAGTGGAAATCTCTTTCCCTCCTTCTTCTCAACTTACCTCAACGCAGAGAGCGAGTCTTTAACATTCCGGTGAACGAGGCTCTAAATTACGGTAATGGCCTGCTATTGAGGAGCCCCTCCCCTTCCCTCTTTCGTTAATTATTTAATTCTCAAATGTTACCAAGCATTTATTTCGCCAGTTCTTCTCATCAGAATATTTATTTCTCAAGGTCCAAATGGCTGCGGTACGTGGAAGTCGCAAGAATATTGCAAGTTTATGGCAGGTTCAGAAACGATGTGTCTGGACGTGTGAGTCCTGTTTTAAACTATCAGACGGTGAAAATATACAGATATTTACATGTAAGTAGTGCACAAGTTGACAGTATAGCTCGTTTATTGGACAGTAATCTTGATCCAGAATACAATTATGCACCAGCTCAAATTATGGTTCGTGTTTCTTAATGCAATGCGCAGTGTGAATCGTGTGCCTTTGTTTATAGTTGAGTATGCTGTGCGAATGTATTGTTTCACACATATTAATTCATTCCGTGACTATTCGCTCTTTAATTTCATATTTAAAAAGAAATATAAATTCAGAATTACACTAGTGGTGCGATTGCTACTATTTATTTATGTTTTATTAATATACAGCTTGCTCTATTAAGTTGAATTGTAGCCTTCCACAAGTTTTGCACCAGATATGGATATATCAACTGTCGTCACACATTTATGGGATATACAAAACCTCTCCAACATCTTTATAGTAGCGCATACGACAAGATTCAGCCGCACCTTGGTGGAAAAAGTTCGAACTACTCATTATTTCCGCTCTTGTGCGGGCTATCGTGGTATCCAGTTCTTCAGTCTAGCTGAAAATTCGCCAAGGGGGAGATCGTCCTTAAGAGCACAGCGAAGTTTCGTGCTTAATGGCCAAGGGTAGAAAAAGTGGACTCTCTGTTAGCTTGAGCAAAATCGTAGGGTTGAATATGTTTTGGGTAAATATAAATTCTTATTATTTTGAAGAACCCACTTAATAGTTGGGACAATAAGTAGATTTTTTGATAGCAAGATTTCCTCTTTATATTGTGAAATCAAGGTCTATAACTTCAAATGTAACAATTGAAAATATATTGTAAGCAAAATACATTAACAGTAAAATCAGTTATACTTTTTAAAGGCAGTTTTCAAGTTACTAAATTGTGAAACTCTGCCAGTATTTGCAGTTTAAGGATACTGTTTTCTCAACGATATACTCTAGGATTTTATACCTTAATTATTGAGTAGGATTACAACAATACAAAATATTAGTACATGCATTTTATAATTATATTATTAATTAGCTAAAATATTACTCTTTCATAAAGCTATCACTAAGTTGGTCAATTGAATTTAAACATGATTTGAAATATCGAATATATTTGTCTAAATTTTTTCCCCGTGGTATTGGTCATGTGTAGTCTGAGTTTACGTATCCTTTGTATTATTTTTTTTTTCGGTCTTCAAAACTTCAAATACGAAAATAGGATGTTCAACAGGGGCACTTGCATGTTGATCTTCTGTTACACCAAATCTATATAGGTAATGAATTTTGTGTTTCCATTCTGTTACCATTGCTGTAAGTTTGGAAGGTGACGTCAAATTTTTGTTTTAGTCGGCCTCTTATTGAAGGAAAGAAAGTTTTACCTATAACTCATCTATTGGCATTGCTCCAATCATTCTACCACCTAGTGTTTCCTCTTATTCCCCCCCCCCTTAATTATAGACATTTTGGGTTTTTAGCTGTAGGCCAGTTCTAGAGTATTAACTCTGTTTCTTTGATCAGTTTACTTGTTAACTCATTACCATGATCCCCTATGTGAACTTTTATTCATACAAAATTAAATCATCACTCTTCTTGAGCCACTTGATAATTGATCATGTTTGTTCAAGAATATAAATATTCTTGTTATTAAGCAAAGTATAATTTGTTTGGTTGTCTTTAAATATTGCCGCTGTTCTTTCTTCATCAGTTATTAATAGATTTTTGTAGTGTTCCGAGAGTTTCCAAAATGACAATCTGTTCCGTCCAGAGGGCAGAAATGCTAGCGTTTTGCTGAAGAATGTTTTGTGCCTAGCCACTATCTTAAAGTACTAGACACTACATATACGCAACATTTATCAGATTGTTTTTGCAAGATTTCAGTTGAGGAATATTTAATACAATCACTTTTTTGGCCTCTCAGAAGTTATTATTGATAAATTGGTATTATTGCAGTAAACATCACGGCAAGATGATAACTTAATTTTGTTCTAATTTCTTGATCTAAAACTGAGAGGGAAAAATATCTGATTTTGACCAAGCCTTGTTTGTCTCGTATGCCTATAACCATTACTTCTACTGCACGAACTTAATAAGTGCACACCAAAATGAGGGTAATAAGTATCAGAGATTATCCCAAAGATTATAATGAGTTTCCTTGTGGAATGCATGTGTTGCATTCTGAGTCCGCCGTACACGCCCCCTCCCCATTCTCATGTTTCTGGTATCATAAGTATATAAACTGCTAAATAGGCGAATTAGCAAGATGTTTTTTATGAGCCGGAGTTGGTACAACATTTTACTGCTTCTCAACAGTCTTTTTGATTGTAAATCAAAAATTTAACAAACAATACAGAATCGTTCCGTTGATAATATATAACATGTTTGACTATGTATAGCACCAAAAAATCACTTAAGTTGCAACTGGTTTTTGACTTTTCCTAAATTTTATTGTAAAATAGTAAAAGACAAAGTTGCTTCGGTGTTATCGTGTGGTTTTGTTGGTTCGGCTAGGGTGCAGCCTAGAGACATTTCCCTACCTTTTGATGTCTGCATTGCTCTGGTTTCAGCTCAGGTTGTTCCTCTTCATCGGCGAACATGAATTACTCGGTACAGGTAGTGGTACAAAAGGAAACACAAAAAAGTAGAGAAAAACAATCGCACTAATCACTGGTTAATGTAAGTATTATCGAAGAAATTGTACATGGTGTAATGTTACAGATATAAACCCTAACCGTTGGCAACCAACTTACTACTGTAAACTTGTGTGTGATGATTACAAGCGACCGACATTGTGTCGCGGAATCTGGTGTAGAACTGCTCAAAACGGTTGTAATTTCGAACTTATATATGTATATATATCGTCCCTTCCTGCTATTGGCTGCGTGTACTTATGCCTTTATTCCATAAAGACACTCAACGCTATACAGAAGACAGGGCAGTAAAATTTTAGAATGTTTACTTTTGAAAGCCCAACTCACAATACATCAAGGTCTTTTGCTAACGGAAAACTGAGCATTTACAGTTAAAACCACGTTTCAAATCTTGTCGCCTTGGTGTGTAAAAATATTGACAAAATACAAATATTCACAAGTATATAATGGTTAAAGCAAAGATAATTAACACTATATTACTATAAACAAAGGTATCTATTTAATTAAGTATAATGTACAATATCGGTAACACAGATCATTGCGCAACATAGATTATTTCCACATGTTATTATTAGTTACACAATTTCAATGTTTTACGCGGATATAGAAGAGTTACTGTCTCAAAGTACACTAATATATGTATTAAAACACATTTCCCTTTCCTTGTTTATGCTTTTGCTATTCGAGAAAATACAACTAAACACCACACACGTATTAACCATAATACTGGTTTAAAACTTCTAGTATAAATTTACTGCTTAATTGTACATTTAACACCACAAAATCTTATTTTTGGGTGCACATTTAACGCGAATAAGGTCATTTTCTATCTACTGTCCCTATATCTGTGGTTCACCCTGATTATTGCATAGTTACTTTGTTATATTATTGTCGTTTTTACTCATAAATACACAAGGAAAGAGACCAAGGCAACGCACGTTTGCACATTTCTGTTCGTAGATTTTTATAATAAAATCAAGAGCATGAAAAGTGAGCATCTTTCGGGACCCCTAGTAAAAATCTTTATGTTCCATAAGAGTAACATAGAGTTATGAAAGATGGGATAAAGATGTTCCAATGAAAATAGAAGTGAGAAAATTATAAATGAAGACAAAGGGACGGCATGCAGTGGCAAGGATGATATTGATAGTGATTGCAAAGGGTACGAAAATGTGTGATGCTTTCAATTCTATTTTGTTGTTATAGCTAACTCATAGCTAAGTCCTATAAGTATTTAATGTAACCCTTTTAATTAAACTCATAAATAAATCACTTATCTACTAGTTACCACTAATGATAGAAGAATTAAAATGTGATAAAGATTAAGGTTGCTGGAACTAAGTGTGGCATTTAATTTAGTAGTGGTTACGAATTATCTAATAAACATTTCAGTGATGCTCGAGAGGGTGGCTTCATAACTGTGAGATATCTGATTCCGAAACCAGGCAATACACTTGAATCCGTGCTTTCATTTAAACCTTCTGCGTTTAAGAACGGAACGATGGCGTAAGCTATATCACGGATTAGTGGAAGTTACAACATTTTCTGTTGAAGCAACGTTGACAGAACTTCCAATTTGTCGGAGGATCTTCAAGCTTTTGAAACTTTGTTAGAAATGCGGATCTTTTCCAAATCTTCCTATTTTTAATTTTATTTTCTCTTTATAAATTATGATTTTATTCTAATTAAATGTAAATCAATTTTTAAATTTAGAGGAAGTGTTTTATGGAAATAAATTTTAATATCTATTTTAGGAGTTATATATAGATATGGATTTCGTAACACTCCTGGTTGTGATGCAAGTTCATCATTTGAGTGAACACAAGAGTATCAGGAAATCAGTGAAATGTACAAAAAATGCACAAGAATAGAACAATAAATAAACTCAACAGTGTGTAGAAAATCAAAGTAGGATAAATTATATATTCAACGAGTTTTTATAATTAATCATGTACAAGAATGTCTTGCAGAGGCATCATAATGCGCTAAATAGTGGCTTCTGATGAACGAGATTGTGTAAGTTCGTAGGGTATGTCATTTAATAAATGTTATTTACTTTCAATTTGACAGCAATTGTTAGAATTTTCCTTCGTAATTGTAAAATACGGATTTTTTCGCATTATCTTCCAACTTTTTCTGATTAAAATTAAGACTTATTTTTTTCGGATCCGGCAAGCCTGAGTTGTAGCCCTGAGAAACAAAGACGACCCAGCGCACAATATTACAAGCCAGGCCAGAAATGGAGCCTGCAGGTAGCGGAACTTGCAAGATTAGAAATCACACGTTAAAATTAAAACTACGTGTCAAAAATTACACTGAAATTCATGGTGCTTTGATTGAAGCTTGTGGTAAGTTCACAGTTGATATTAGTGTAGTTTGTTGTTGTTGTTGTGCTAATTGACTTTAATAAAAGCTCTTTTAGTCACACTGAATACAATATAACTATTGGAATAATTGACCATAATAGTTGGCTATACTATGAATCCTGGGTCTAAAGTACTTAAAACATTGTAAGTCGCCATTGGGGTTGTCATCTCAAAATAATTTGAGATCACCTTGTGGTTTACCGGAAAACATGCGAGTCAGTTGGCAAATTCAGTGCTATGCCGGCATGTTAGCTCAGTGGTGGAGCAACCTGCTAGAGATCGGGAGATCCGTGGTTCAAATTCCGATTATGGCATTGAATTTTTCAGTCTGGCTTTACCTATCTAACAATATAAATAAATATAGGTAGTATAAGTACTGCTATTGTCCATACAACTAAATAAATGAAGGCAATCTGAGAACGATTATGATATATTCTTCCTCGGGACAATGTAAATAAAGTCGCATAATAAGCATATTAGCAATAGTACAATAAGAGGGACATCAGACTAAGTACTTCTCAGGATGGCAATACAGCTCACAGCTGGTCTTGACTCCTTTAGTAATACATGCAAACCAACGCTCACTGTGTCCTGCGCCAAGCTACGCTGAAGTCGTACTACATTTATACCCACATTTATTAAAAATGTTGTTTTTCCATCGTTAATTACTGTCCAAACGTGAAATTCTTCACCACAAATGATTAATAAAGATCACTTTGATAGTTTTAAACTATTAGGGTCGTCTGATAAGTCCCGGGCCTCTCAATGAAAACAGCATTTAAAAAACATTGTTTCTCAACATAATCTCCAGAAAGGCTAATGCATTTGTCATATCAGTGTTCTAATTAAACCATTTCTGTAGTGGGATTTATCAAGGTCCTCAAAATAGCTGTTTACCACATCAATGACCACCTCGTTGCTCTGAAATCTTCGTCCTCCAAGAATTGTCTGAGGTTTGGGAACAGGTGGTAGTCACTGGGTGATAGTTCTGGCAAATAGGATGGAGTTCAAGTAATTCCAACTGTAATTCACACATGTTTCTCTTGTAATGACTGAACGATGGGCCGGAATATTGTCGTGATGAAACAAGTTTTTTTTTCTCTAAATGGGTTTTTTCTTCTTTTCACCTCATCACTCAAACGTTGCAGTAAGCTTGTTAAGCAATCACCAGTGATACTTTTACCCTTTTCCAAGTAAGCAATAAAAATAATTCTCTGTGCATCCCAGAAAACACTCGCCATAAACTTGTTAGTTGACAAAATTGACTTTGCCTTTTTTGGAATTGATTGACCTGGCGCAATCCACTGTTTTGACTGTGATTTACTTTCTGTAGTGTAGTTATTCATGTATCCAAGTTTCATCTATGGTAATAAGCCGTTATAAGCTCTACAAAAAAAATGCCACTGAATTTTGGAATGGCGCGTTTTTCCAAATCCTCCATTTTCGTGTAAACTCTAAAACTAGTCTTGTTTAAAATGCTGTCATTCGAAAACTAAACAAGCTATTGACCTGAAACTATGGATAAAAGCTAGTCTAGAGTTAAATTATACTATACTACCATCAGACTGGCCTAGTGGTGCCATATCTGTGAGAGACCCGGGACTTAATCAGCGGACTATCGTATAACTAAATTAGTACGAACTGTATGAAAGCGTGTGTTTATTTAATAACTGAATGTAATGGGTAGTGAATAAATGTTTTATCAAAGCATGGATAATAAAACTTGAAAAATCTGATGTCATCCATTCACATGATTTTCCCTACATCTCGGTAACAATTTACTGTTAGAAAGCTAATTCCTACATCTTCGTCATGCTAATCGAGAAACATTAACAGAAATAGTCTTATTACTTGCTTTCTTGTAAGTAGAGGGGAATGAAAGGCATACTCAGGCTAAAGCTGGTTGCCAAGTGGATGATATCTGTTTCTTTGCATAGCCAGGAGATACAGTTTTCCGTATGTGAAAAGTTTAAATATTTTGAAACTGAAACATTTACCGCTTATTTTAACGACATTTATATTTTTGTACAGTATTTTTTTTTCTAATTCTTACGGTTTAACAGTTATGCTAAATTCACCAAAATGCATCCAAAAATTACCGGGCTTCAGAAACTATTCCCAGAAAATTCAATATATATTTTTATTTGTCTAATAAATATTTTTATTACGCGGCATTTTAATCAAAATAATTGAGTAATTTTTGAGAAAACCACAATTTTCAGATTTTTCTCCACATAAATGGTGGTTTGGAGTTGGAGTATTGTTAAAAATCGTTGGGTCGCATCCTTGGAGGTTAGCAAACGTAAATTCTAAGTTTGGTATTTAACGGTCTTTTAGTTTTTGAGCTGTGCAGACCACAGACACGTTAACTCTGACATTTTTCTAAAACTGATTTTTTGGACTCATGGAACTTCAAAACATATTTCCGGTGAAATCTTGACATCGAAGTTTTGGGATGAATACAATACCTTCTTTATACACTATCTAGAGTAAGTAAAACTTGTCTTATCTTCATACGACAAATATGTTTATGAAACGAGTATTTCTTTGCATTAGTGTCATGTCCGTTCCAGAACGTTGATGTCGCATAAAAACAAAATGACGTTTGCTAGTACAAAAGTAAAGGGATATTAGTTCTCATACAAAGGTTTCAACAATTTTTTAAAAAACTTGAGGTCAGAAATCTGTTCGGTTTACGTAGGACTCATTTGTAAATGTAGAGCATAAACTTGCAATTTTGTGTGTACTCCACAGTCCCTAGTGCATTAACGTATTCGTGTTGCAGGCTTGGATTTCACTCGGCTGAAACAGAATTCAGTAACAACGGATTTATCCCAAGGGGCAAGGTTGCGAGGTTCTTAAACTCAAGGGCCCAGCTGCATAGCAACTGGTGATAGGTAAGTTTCATTTATCACTGTAAAGCCACGAAACAAAGTACAAGCATGCTGTGAATATTCTGTATGTATTAAAAGTTACTTAAACACGTTAAACTGCAACGATGTGACAAGTCCTTTGTGAATATATTAAGCAAATGCAAGTTGTGTAGAATGAAACCCGAAACTTCTTGTTCCATTGTCATACAAACTGTCATAAATTACGAAGTTGTTGCATTAGGAGACTAAGTACTTCTACTACCGCTAACTATAATACTAGAAATATTTATTCCAATTCAGCCAAGAGTTGAATATCGAGATTTCAGCAAATAAAATTGAATGTTATTTAAGGACTGCCTTTAACTGCTGGAGCTTTTAGCGTCCCATTCTATATTGGTAGGTCGTCTCCTTAGCGCGGTGGTAGCGCAGCTGCTTACCAAGCGGGAGACCTGGGTTCGATCCCCAGTACCGGCGTGGGGATTTTTTCCCCGCTGGGAGACCTGGCCCGGGGTGCACTCAGCCTCGTAAGGTCCCTGGGGGGCCAATTGAGGAGCTACTTGATGGAGAAGTAGCGGCTCCAGGTCATGAGGACCGCATTAACCGGCCGGGAGGGACTCGAGGCGCTGACCACGTCTCACCCTCCAATACTGCACCCCATCCATGACGTCTGTAGTGGACCGAGATGGGGGACGCAGCGGCCGGGCGGTAGGCCAAGGTTCCACGTGAGCTGTCGTGCCATGGAGTTATTCTATATTGGGCGTGGAAGACTACTACTGTAAATATTTATTCCAATTCACCGAAAAGCTAGATATCGAGATTTCAGCAATTGAAATAGGGTTTTATTTAAAGACGGACTCACACTACTGAAGTGTTTAGCGTCCCGTTGTTAAATTGGCGTGAAATACCGCTTAGTTTTTCACAGAAACCTTTTTATCAGGCTTGAGGTTCTATTATGTGCCTTATCTACGATGAGGACAATCGATTTTATTTCTCTTCCTTTATGCTAAGGATCTTTAGGCCCGGTAAATCCATTCTCCTCCGGCGCGTCTTCAGTCCGCGACCTTGAGGAGCTGAAGACTAGCATGCATTCCTAGACCACGGAGGACAACGAAATTTCATTCGGATTGGTTATAAGAATAAAAATCTGATTATTACATTCACTTGACTTCTCCACATCACTGTAACTTTTCTTGTTAAAAGCATATTATTCTGTCTACCTTATGATAATCGAAATAAACACCAGTAGAAATTGTCTTAATTACTTGCTTCTTGTAGGTAGAAGAAAAAAAATCTGATGTGTTCCATTCACATGCCTTTCTCTACATCTCTGTAAATTTTATTGTTAATAAGCTTATCTTTTATTTATTTCATGCTAATCGAGAAAAATTAGCACAAATAGTCTTGTTTCTTGCTTTATTGTAGGTAGAAACGAAATAAGGAAGGACCATAAGTTAAAGTGAAAGCCAAAAGCTGGTTCTATGTGACTGATGTTCCTTTGTTTGCATGGACAGGAGTTGACAAATTCCTATATGAGAAAAGTATAAGTTTTTCAAAGCTGAAACCAAGAAAAAGGAATATCTCAAAAACGATCAACTCCACAAAAAAAATGTATATAACATAAAGTGTGTGTTTTAACGTACTCCACATTTTTGTGGGTTAAGTTTTTGTCCATCTCTTACGGTTTAGTAGTTATGAAAAATTCATCCAGAATAAAGTAGTCTTCAAAGGCTATTCCCTGAAAATTCAAAATATACGTTTTATTTGTCAGGTAAATAACTTTAATATACGATATTTTCATCAAAATCGTTAGATCCATTTTTTAGAAAATCAAAATTTTCGAAAAAAAGTTTCATGTAAAGGGTAGTTTGGGGTGGGGGGATTTTTCTCAAAATCTTCGTGTTGCATCCCTGGAAGATACTAAACTTAAATACCAAGTTTGGTATTTTACTGACTTTTCGTTTTTGAGTTATCGTGTTCACAAACACACGGACACACGGACACACACACGGATCTTTTTCTGAAAATACTTTTTTGGATACTGGGGACCCTAAAACATATATTTCCGGTGAAATCTCGGTATCGAATTTTTTGGTGGAGTGCAATACATTCTCTATTCACTATGTACATAGTGAGTATAGAGAAAGTAATAAGGGAAACATTAGTCTAAAACGATAGTCAAATCTTTTAAATACTGGTTGCCATGTAGTTAATATCCGTTTCTATGCAGGGCCAGGAGTTTACAACTTTCCGTTGAGAAACGTTCAAGTATTTTCAATCTGAAACAAATAACAAGGAATATCTCAGAAATAGTCAATTCAATTGTGGTTTTAGCGTGATCTACATATTTTTTGTGTAATTAGTTTTTGTCTATCTCTTACGGTTTACCAGTTTCGCAAAATTCAGCAAAATTCATTCAGAATAAAGAGGTCTTTAGAGGTTATTCCCATAAAATTCAACATATACATTTTATTTGATATAAATTTCATTATATATGCGGTATATCAATCAAAATTGCTAGCCATTTTTGCGAAAATAAAATATGTTTAATTTTTTTCAATGTAAAGGTTAGTTTGGGGTTAGTGTATCAAAGTCTTCGACTCGCATCTCTGGAAGATACTAAATTTAAATACCAAGTTTAGTATTTTAACGGCTTTTCGTTTTTGAGTTATCGTGTTCACAAGCACACGGACATACAAACACATACACGGATCTTTATCTGGAAATACATATGGGACCCTAAAACGTCTATTTCCAGTGAAATATCAGTATCGAGGTTTTGGGTGGAGTGCAATACCTTCTTTATGCACTATGTACATAGTACGTCTAGAGAAAGTAAATCTGGTGTCCCCATAGTCCGGTGGTTATAAATCCATAAGTCCCGTGCAATTCCCGACTGCAGATAGTCCTCTCTTGAGTGTGCAATGATGGGAAAAAGTGTGGCTGTGTGAGTAAATTTAAAGACAACTCGACGGTTATTGCTTTAACTGATTGTTCACTGTTTAGAGGTAAGAAAATGTAGGAAAGAAATTTGAGAGCATAAATAAGATAGTGTGCTAATAAGATGGTAGCAATGAAAATATTAAATGTCAAGGGAAAGAGAAGAATTAAAGAAATAGGGCAATATTTGGGAAAGGTAAAGGAAAATTGGATCAGAAAGAAAGAGAATAGGAGCGAAAACACATAGATTGGAATGGAATAGGTAGCACAAACCTAATTATATGTGCATTGGGATATGTAATACAGTTAAAGTAAGAGGGTATTACTTTGTAAATAATTTTAAAGGTCATTCAAGTATAGTAAATATGTGTATTAATATTTGGGGATTTGAATACAAATCTGATGGGTCACATTCGCATGACTTTCTCAACTCTATCGTTTATTAGATGTATCGTTTATTGGATGTAAAAGATTAATCTTGGGCATTTCTAACAATTCTAACAAACGATTGGAATACACATCTTAAGTTTTTATTATTCTGATCCTAACATAGATTGACTGTCGAGTAAAGAAACTGAAGAAGCCATTATCTGATATTCAAAATTTAAAAATGAAAGTGCAAGGTCAAGATGTTAATTAAGCTCCGCTCAAGTTAGAGAGAAAACTTCACTCTTATAATTCTTATATTTTATTAGTAATCTTACGAATTTAGTTTTTCTATCTGCTTCTTGTTGATTAACAAACCTTATAGAAATGGCTATGTTATAAACGAAATAGTGCTAGTAAAATATTTAAGAACTGATGCTACATACTCGCCTTACAGGTCCATACTTCCATCCAGTCACCAGAAACAAGTGAATGTCGCAAGGACTTTGAAAGAATAAGTACTGAAAAATTCGAATTATAAATATCGGAAAGCTTGAAAATGGTGTACGGCACATAATGGCTATTTGAAACGATTGTGTGTATTTATATATATATATATATATATATATATATATATATTTATTTTGTAATAGTTTTTGCCTACCAAAAGTTTAGCTTTATCACCTATACAAGATTGAAGATAAATTCACGGGCTCTTTCCAGGAAATTCAAAAGATATATTTTATTTGCAATTAGAATACATCAAAATTAAGTCATTATGAAAAAATAGCAAATTGAAATAATATTCCACATGAAGGGCAGTTTGTGATGAAAAATTTAATGTCACATCTTTAGGAAAAATGTTCATAGTCAACTTACCCTACCCGTGTGTAGGACTGACACCCCCCTAGAATTCACCAGCGGGTACCTATGGTTCAGAAGCCTTTTGGGGAGCCATCGGCACGGACCACAGAATGAAGAACCTGGAACTAGTGTTCTACCCGTAGCCAGGTATGAGCGTGATGAAGTGGCTGATAGGAAAGGTAATGATGGAGTAGTTGGTGGGATGAGTGGCGGGGGAAACCGAAGGACCCGGAGAAAACCAGCGCAGACGCCATTGTGTTCACCAAAAATGCCATATGCGGACACTTCTGATTGAGCCCGGGCCGTCTAGATGGGAGGCGGGCGATCTAACCTCTCAGTTACGGAGAATCTTTGGAAAATGAAGTTTATGTCTTAACCGACTTTTCATTTTTGATTTAACCCCTTCACATACTCAACGCACCAACGGTCGTTTATTAAAAAAACTGACTATTTTGGATTCAGTTAATCTCAAAACGTGTATATTTGGTGAAATTATGGTATACAATTGTTGGGTAGAATACAATACTTCTCCTATTTACTCTATGTAGCAGAGCAAGTAAAAAGAAGTGTTAGCTTTTACTTGGATTTTTGCAAGTAAATAGGTTAAAGTGAATAAATGAAGTAAATACTTACATAGCAAGTAAACCAAACATTTTGACACGTAAACTAAAAAAACTTGTTGAAGCATATGTCAACAAATACTTACAGCACAAGTAAATATTTGCTAATTTGCAAAATTAGTAAAAGGCAGCCTTGCCAACCGGAAACACATGTCTATATAGCAGTTTCGGTTAAAATAATAGATTGATGGACGGAGGGATGGAGTTTTTATTAGCCATTCAACAAATACACTTCGTAATAGCCTTTGTCAAATAGAAAAACAAACTAAATATTTCATAGCAGATCGATAGCAGCTATTTCATTAGTAATTCAGATATATATTCGAGAGAAACCTGATGTGTTTCATTTTCATAGCTTTCTCTAGCTGTTCCACAAACAGTTTTTCTTATAAAACATTATTCTTTAACTACGTCATGCTAATTTAGATTAACATTAGCAGAAGTGATCATATTACTTGCTTCCTTATAATTAGAAGATAAATAAAGGTATACATTAGGCTAGACTGGTAGTCAAATCAAATCTTTTAAAAGCTGGTTGCTATATAAAACAATTGACATTCGGTTCACTATGCATAGTCCCATTTGTGAAAAGTTAGTTTAAAAATGAAACCAATAATAACAAATATCTCGAAAACTGTAAATTATAGAAGATAAATGTATATGACATGAATTGTGTGTTTTAACGAGATCTACGTTTCTTGTATAGTAACGTTTTGTACACCTCTTACGATTTACGGTTATGCAAAATTCTGCAAAATTCAGCCAGAACAAATATCTCTTTACATTATTCGCAGAAAATTCGAAATTTACATTATATTTATGATGTAGATAGCTTTAAAATACGGTATTTTAATGAAAACCATTACAGGCATTTTTGAGAAAATAAAAAAAAAAAAAGTCGACATATGTTCCATGTAAAGTGTAAATAATGGGGGATTTTCTTGAAAATGTTCGTGCCGCAACCTTGGAAGATACTGAACTTAAATATCAAGTTTAGTATTTAACCGACTTTTCATTTTTGAGATATGCCATCCAATGACAAACACACACACACACACATACACATACATATGGATATTTTTCTAACACAGACACACACGGACCTTTTGCCAACAAATATTTTTTCGGACCCAGAGGACCTTAAAATATATATATCCGGTAATCGAATTTTTGCTTGGAATTTAATACCTTCTCTATCCACTATCTACTCTGTACATACGGTCTGAAGAAAGTAATAGGAGATCTAAGCTCTAAAAGAGAGAGAAGATGAAAGTATTCATTATTTAACTATTTTCTTTGAATTTTTGTCTCTGATTATACCTATCAACTTTTGAGGTAATGTAACCAAAAACGCTATTCCTAAACTACCTTGTTTTTCAACATGAGTGAACACCATTGCCCTGACCAATTGCTCCTAATGCAAAGCCTCTGACTTAACCTTCAAGTTAAATGCAGAAATTGGTATATCAGCCTAAAAAAGAAACAAAATTCCAATTTAAACTAGAGAATGGATCCTGGATTTTAAATCAACCTGTATATCTAACTGTTAAATCTTTATTTGGATTCTCTTAAATACTGAAGTGAAATGCTTAACCTGTAAATTGCAAACATTTATGAACTGTCAACTGTAGCTTACGTTACTTTTATACTATATAATCACATTGTAAATTGTCGTTATAAATTATATATTCAGAGAGTTTCGAAACATCTCGGAACAAGATTAGATATTGTTGCACAGTTATATGATACAAAATTGTTTCTCAACACCAATAAAGGTACGTGAACAAAACTTCTCATGATCAGGCCGTTATCCAGGAACAAAGCTGCACACCTGGCCCTGTTATAAGAAGTAACACACGTAAATTGAGAAGCTCTAGGTTGCTTGCTTTCTTAGTCTAGGTATTCGTTAACACACCAAAAAACTCACATTAAGCTCCCTGTCTTACGAAACTCCGCTAAAGGTCCTGTACCTTTAGTTATTTGTTTATTCTGCGAACGTATTTTATAGCAGGCAATGAATGGAAGTTGCTGAGAACATAAGCTGGGATACATATGTGTCTAATACCTCCTATATTTTACAGGCAATTTAAGGGGATGTGCATGTGAATAATTTTCCGAAGCTCTACATTTAGAATGATTTCTTTTGGAAAATATTGCTGCGATTGCATTGCTATTTAGCTAATCTGTATACCAAATTGTTACACATTGGATAAACACCTATTCCCAGGATTATAAATTATTTTATAAGCTTTATTATTTAAATATGTCGTATAATCAAAATGTGCTTAGAGTCTAACAATGTGGAAAACTGGTTGCAATGTTTGTAATTGTATTTAAGTAACAAGAAAAACTATTATGAAGTTATTTTAAATAAATTCCATGATTTCATTATGAAATTGCTTATAAATCTTTAATAAAATTGAACCTATAAAGTTAACTAAATTTACAAAGAAAAAGTATTATTGTATTAGAATTTAAATCGTCCTGCAGATAATGTTACTGTGGATATTTGTACACTTACTTAGAGATTTTAATATAATTCAAACCTAAACTGAGATACATGGAACATTTTGAATGTGTGAAAATACGGTTTTAAGGAAAACACTGCTTTATGAAATAGTTTGCTAGGAAAAGAGTATTGTACGATCCTTAAATGATTGTAGTGACCAAAGCAAATATGGCTGCTCAATGGTCACAATATCTGTTTACTACAATAAAATATTTTCGATTTTTTGACCGATTCTTGCCAAAAATTCACTCTGTGTCCCTTAACACTAGTGATCTTGAGGATGGAGTCAAGGAACTTAAAGAGACAACAAAGGCAGGAATAATATAATATCAATATTCGTAAGCTTTTATGGCCGGAGGCCAAATTATAACTAGAAGAATTTTCCGGGCTGAGAAGCCGTGGTCTGCTGGAGTTTTCGTTCACGACTCCAGTGAACATCTTCAGTGGCGTGGTCTAAGTCTTCTGAAAACTCCAGCAGACCACGGCTTCTCAGCCGGAAAGTTATTCTAATTATAATATTAGAATAGTAGCAAAAGAATGAATACATATTTTAACAATACATTTAAATAAAAATAACTACTTTTTAGTGAGATAAACAGTTTAATTTATCGGCTTTAACTCGAAATATTAAACGAAATATGTGTACACTTAACAGCAAGTTCTTGATTTAGTAAGTTTCTCAGAGTGTTCTTCATTATAGATACAAAAGTAATCATAATACGTACATGATACAAGTGGTTGGGCCAAAATGCTTTTTCGCATTCTGCATACCTGAAGGCTAGGTCCGATTTCCTCATAACGCGCATCAGAAATCCGTTTACTTCGATGAAAAGTACTCTACTAGAAAACGCTCTGATATTCGAGTAAGTGGCATTACAACAAGCACGTGGCGCAATGATTGATCTCAAAATGATGTAATTGTTAATGTTACACGAAAGCGTTTCGAAGTAACAACATTTAATTTCCGACTAGTTCAAGTATCAGCAGTATATTCATTCAGTGTCGTTTCGAAACATCCTAGGTAGGCTGACAGGTTGTATTATGAACTTATTATTTATGCTGTAAAGCACATTATTTGCATTTATTACCTAACTATATATTGTTAGCCGCGACATGAGTTTACCCTTTAAGGGACAGGAAGTAAATGTCAAATTTCTATATTTCTATAGGTATAAAGTTATTTTATGCATTGCTGTTATGTTAAATGCATATCAAATTACATTGAAATTGGATAAATACATTGCAAGATATGAATTATTTCATAAACTGTATATGTAAATATGTTGCACAATGAAAATGTCCGACGCCCCTCACAGTTTTAGAAAATTGGTTGGGATTTTCTGAATTGGAGTTTTGAACCACACACAAAAGCTTTAAAGACTGCCTCCGTGGTCGAGTGGTCAGCGCGTTGACTTGTTGCGGGTCATTTTTCATTAACCAGAATTATTCCCTATTCCCCACAATCTGGAAGTATGATTCTGATAGTGAATGTAAGCGTGTTTAATTATACAAAAATGATTAACCTAATGCTCCAAACCTACAGTAACATGAGTTGATTCACAAGTCAAATCCCCGATATGACCATTGAAGCAAAAGGGCTCTCTATAAATATAACAATAAAAGAAAGCTTTAAACGGGATTTGATTAGTGAATTAAAATAATTTATCTATACATTTTTACTTTCTCTGTACGTACTATGTACGTAGTATATAGAGAAAGTATTGTATTCCACCCAAAAATTCGATACCGAGATTTCCTCGGATATACATGTTTTAGGACCCCCTGAAACCAAAAAAAAACTTTTCAGAAAAAGGTCCGTGTGTGTGTTTCTGTGGACAGCATAGCTCAAAAACGAAAACACCGTTAAATATTAAATTTGTTATTTAGGTTTGGTATCTTCCAAGGATGTGACACGAAGATTTTCAAGAAAATCCCCCCACCCCCAACTATCCTTTACATGGAAAATTTTTCAAAAATTTTGATTTTCTAAATACTGGCTTGAACGATTTTGATTAAAATGCCGTATATTAAAGATATTTACATCCCAAATAAAATGTGTATCTTGAATTTTCTAGTAGTTTTTTCTGAAGACCGCTTTATTTTAAATGAATTTGCTTAACTGCTAACACAAAAACGTATATCTCAAAATGCACAACTTATGTCTTTTGTGGAGGTAACCGTTTCCGAGATATTCTTTTTTATTGGTTTCAATTCTGCAGTACTTATACTCCTCACAGACATGTAGAATCTATTTTTCTTTTTTTCTACTGCAAGCCAAGCAAAGAAAAGATTTGCAATGACAATCGCATAACAACAGCTTTTAAAACATTTGACTATCACTTTAGCCTAGTGTATGCCCTTAGTTCCCTTCTACTTATAATGAAATACGTAATAAGAACATTCTGCTAATGTTTATCTCGATTAGCATTGTGTAGAAAGAATAATAATAATAATATTTTGTAGGAAGTTTGTAGATCAGCTAGAGAAAGACTTATGCGTGTAACACATACTTTCTCTATAAGTACTATGTACATAGTGTATAGAGAAGGTACTGTAATGCACCCCAAAATTCGATATTGAGATTTCACCGGAAATACATGTTTTGGTTTCTCCTGAAACCAAAGAGAGCATTTTTAGAAAAATGTCCGTGTGTCTGTCTGTTCGTCAGTCTGTCTATGTGTGTTTCTGTGGGCAGCATAGCTCAAAAATGAAAAGACATGGACCTTTTTTCCAAAATTTTGATTTTCTCAAAAATGGCTCTAATGATTAAAATATCGTTTATTAAAGATATTTACCTGAGAAATAAAATGTATATTTTGGATTTTCTGAGAAGAGCCTCTTAAGACTACTTTATTTTGGATGAATCTTACGGAATTTTACATAACTGCTAAACTAAAAGATGGACAAAAGCTTACCACAAAAAAAAAACGTAGAGCACATTAAAACACACAATTTATTTTATATTAATTTTTATCGTGGGGTTAATCGTTTTTAGGATATGCTTTAAAAATCTTATACTATTCTCATACAGGAACTTGTCAACTCCTGTACATACAAACAACGGAACTTCAGTCACATAGCAACCAGCTTTTGACTATAACTTTAACCTATGGTACTCTCTTATTTCGCTTCTACTTTCAAGGAAGCAAGTAATAAAACTATTTCTGCCTATTTTTTCTCAATTAGCATGAAGTAAATAGAGCATAAACTTTTTAACAATAATTTTAGCAGAGATGTAGAGAAAGATATGTGAATGGAACAAGTCAGTTTTTTTTTTTTTTTTTTCCAATTTTAGTCAAAATTTCATTCCCAGTAACGTTTAAGCGGATAAAAATAAATAAATAAAGAAGGTAAGTTTTAACAGCTTTAGACATTTAATCTTCCTTTAAGATGTATGAGAAAGGTAGAACTTCAGTAAGATTGATAGTCCGGCGAAAAGATATTAGCTGAAATGCACACCGCGTCAAGGAAATATCGGTTTCCGTATGTTCGCACCTTCTCCTTGATGGTCGGTTGCCTCTATCAGAACGTATAACGAAATTTCAATAGATTTTCAGGAAAGGAGGAAGGGCTTGGGCACGCTTCCCTTTCCCGTGATGTAATCCAGTATTTGATTGCAGCGCTCTCTACCTTCTGATGGGCTTCATTTTCCCGAGTACACCACTCCCAGGGATGAACAAAACTGACGTATGTGGGTCAAGTTTTCTTTTGTACGTTAAACAGTTTTCATGCTTAAACCACCAAGATACTTAAAGAAAGATTCAAATCTCAACCCCATCATGCTAAATCTCCTAAATTTATGAACCATTATTTAAAAAAAAAATCTGATGTGTTCTATTTACATGACTTTCTCAACGTCTCTGCCATTCATTATTGTTAAAAAGCTTACTCTTCTATTTATTTTATTCTAATAGATAAAAAATAGCAGAAAGAGTCTTATTACCTTCTTCCTTGTAAGTAGAAGAGAAATTAGGGAGTACTATAGTTTAAAGTAATAGTCAAACGCTGGTTGCTATGTAACAGATGTTCCTTTGTATGGACCGGAGTTGCCAATTCCCGTATGAGAAAAATATACATTTTTCAAAACTAAAACCAAAAGCAAGGAACATCTAAAAAAAAAATGACGAACTCCACGAAAAAAGTGTATTAACATAAATTATGTATTTGAACGTCTCTATTTTTTGTTGGGTAAGCTTTGTCCAGCTATGCTGCCTGCAGACACATACACACACACATACACGCAGACAATTTTCTAAAAAAAACTTTTGGGGGGTTCAGGGAATCTCAAAACATGTATGTGAAATCTCTGTAACGAATTTTTGGTGCAATACAATACCTTCTCTATATACTATGTACATAGTACGTAATAGTAATATTTAAGATGCCAGACAGAATATATTGCAGAATGTAAATTATTTTTAAGTTCATTGATATATTTTGATAAAAGTATTTTGCTTATTAAGGAAGATAAGAGCATATTCTTCTATATTCTTTTAATTAAATTTCTTATTTTTCTACTACGTACAATGTAGAGCTAGAGTAGCTCACAAAAAGCATCCATACAAAGATTTCACCTGATATAGCTATTCAACCCGTAAATCCAAAATCGAATTTTTTAAGAGAGATGCGCGTGCCTGTGCCTGTGAATAGGATAACTTAGATACGAAAAGTGGGAAAGTACCAAAGCTGTTACTTAACAGTAGTAGCTTCTAAATTTTTTACAAGAACATTTACAGCAAAATCCCCCAACCTAAGTTATCCTTTTACATGGAAGATTTGCGAATTTTTTGATTTTCTAAAAATGACCATAACCATTTTTTCGAGTGCC
Organism: Hymenopus coronatus; assembly: GCA_030762935.1. Lineage (NCBI taxonomy): Eukaryota > Metazoa > Arthropoda > Insecta > Mantodea > Hymenopodidae > Hymenopus > Hymenopus coronatus. The sequence continues at coordinate 68,314,086 of CM060894.1, forward strand.
ATATGTATCACCAATAAAATTTATATATTTTTTTTTTTTTGGAATTCTCTCTGAAGACGTCTTTGCTCAAGACGAGTTTTGTTTAACTGGTAAACGTAAGATATAGACAAAATATTACTACACAAAAATGTAGGCCTCATTAAAAAATAAAAATTTTCGCAAAGGTATTTTTGTGCGACTAAGAATTTCCAGCATATTATTTGTTTTGTTTTTGTTTTTTTTTGTTTTTTGTTTTTGTTTTATTTAAGTTTCCGAATACTTTAACTTTCTCGAAAGATAATCATTCGATTATTGTTTTCTTTCATCCTGATCAACAAATAAAACAGAATTTTAAGCTAGCACATAGCGACCAGTGCTTCAATATATAAAAAAAGTTTAGTAATCCATTTCAACTAATATTTATCGTGATTACCATGAAGTATATAGAAGAATAAACTTTTTTAAGCATACATAGTTTATTACAAAATAGATAAAGAAGTAATTTGAATGTAACATATTTTTTCGCAAGGGGCAGAGGAAGAAATAAGCACTACGGCTAAGACCTATTGGTCGTATGCAACCTCCGGGAGGAAGGGATGAGTTAGGTGAAGGGTCCAAGTGCAGATATATCGGGGCCTCCAAGGTTTACATTTGGAGACACGCATGCTGGCACACATCTCCAACGCTCCTTTTGGAGAACAAACTTGAATTGTCTTGATTCCATAGCTGCGGCGGAGAAAACCGCACACCGCACACCACGGAACTACCGCGTACCGCCTTAGGTTATATGAAATAACGGAGAATGAGGAACCAGAAAATTCGTGGTGTTAGAAAAACCAGGAAATGGCGGTGGTTGAACAGAAAGAATGGAATACAATAGTACAAGCCAAATGTCCACGTTCGATTGTAAGACCAAGAGTTAAATGGGAAGATACAAGCGGTGGCGGTACAAGCTCTGTAGCCTAAACTTGCAGGGTAAGAAAAAGAAAAAACTGCTCCTAGCGACAAAGAAAAATCACAAGTAACACAAATTAGAGTGGGCGGTTGAGACAGACGTGTCTTGTCACGGGGCTAAGAGCTATTCAGAAGGGAAAGATAAAGTATAGCTAATAATGTAAATTATACAAAGAAGGGAAATATAAATGTACATTGAAAATGGGAAGGGGCAGAAAGATCTCAAACACGTCTAAGTAGCCGAGTTGCCACGAGCTGGTAGCACAGTACCGTTAGGGGTAGAGCGTTGAACCGAAGGGCGTGAGAGTTTACTGACCGAGGGGAACATTACCGGAAAGGAGAAAATAATGCTCCCGCTGATCAGACGACACTTTTTGGAGCGCTTGGCGTAGAACATCCGCACAGCAAATATGTGACATTTTGGGTCTGTGGTGGAGCCGAACAGGCTATCTTTAGTTGTGAGGGAAATATTTATTTTAATACTGACTGGAGTACGGAATAAATGACTTAATCAAAATCAAAAAGTATTAATAATCGCGGTCGGGTAAAGCGTAGTTTCACAGTAGAAATTTTAAGAGGAATGCGTGTGTGTTCGACTGCGAGAAAAGATCGAACTAAATGAAAATATCAATTGTGTCGTACCACACCTAAAAGAATTTCCATGCTAGCAAAATCCTGAGATAGGATACCCACAAATCCACAACATTCCTAATAGCCAAAACCTGCCCCGGGACACGAACCCGTAACCCCTGATACCGCCCTACGGTCGAGGGTATCGAACCCACAATCTCCCTAATGTGATCCACAGAGGAAACCCAAGAGGCATCTCTTGATTAAAATTCGACATAACACACTGTACACAGGTTAGCCAACTTAAACTGTTCACTGAAAATATATCTTAATCTAAAGAATATATTGAAAAACATCGTTTGGCTGGGGAAACCTAGTTAAAGTAAATAATATGGGCCAAGAACTAGGCAGATATAACCTTCAGCAAAACTTATTTTTCAACTGTCAACTTATGTTATATATTAAACATGTTGATAATATCAAAAATCACATTAAGAATGTTTTTGTTCCATCGTAGTAAGTCAATAACACACCAAGTAATTGTATTGTTTGAAATGACGCTTGAGAAATGATGATGTATGAGATCATTTGCACATTCTGAGTTGAAGCGCAAACTCCATGTTGCAATTAATCGAGATTTTATTGACCTGCTACGGTGCCACAAACACTGCTCTTGATGTTCCATTATTACTTCAACTGAAGTAGAAACAATACGGAAATATGAGTAAAAACAATGAAAAAACAAGTTTTTTTCTATTCCGTGTTTTATTCAGCTCTACTGTAATTTTGTAATACGCACTAGTTACTGCAATTAAATTGAATATCACCGGTCAGAGGAAACAATATCAATGGCTGACCAGAATCTAACACAAGGAGAAAAATCTGATGAGTACCATTCACATGACTTTCTATACATCGCTGCAAAAATTATTGATAAAAAAACTTATGATTCTATTTACTTCATTCTTATTGAGAAAAAATTGGGAGAAATAGTCTTATTACTTGCTTCCTTGTACATAGAAACGAAAAAAGGGAGTACCATAGGTTAAAGTGATAGTCAAAAGCTGTTTGATATGTGACTTAAGTTCCTTGGTTTGTATGGACAGGAGTTGACAAACTCTTGTATGAGAAAAGTATAAGTTTTCCAAAGCGGAAAAAAAGCAAAGGATATCTAAAAAAATATCAATTCCAGGAAAAAAATGTATATCCATTAATTGTGTCTTTTAATGTGCTCAAACTTGTTGTGTGGTAAGCTTTGTCCATCTCTTACGGTTCAGCAGTTACGCAAAATGCCATAAAATTCATCCAGAATAAAGTAGTCTTCCGAAACTATTCCCAAAAAATTCAAGTTATACATTTTATTCGTCAGGTAAATATCTTTTAATATACGATATTTTAATTAAAATCGTTAGAACCTTTTTGAGAAAATCAAAATTTTCGAAAAAACTTTAATGTAAAGGGTAATTGGGGGTAGCGGGATTTTCTTGAAAATCTTCGTGTCCCATCCTTGGAAGATACCGAACTTAAATACCAAGTTTAGAATTTAACTGTCTTTTCGTTTTTGAGCTACGCTGTCCACATACACACACACACACACACACACACACACACACACACACACACACAAGCTTACACAGGGACCTTTTTCCAAAAATGCTGTTTTTTATTCAGGGGGACCCAAAACATGTATTTCCAGTGAAATCTCGGTATCGAATTTTGGTGCATTTCAATACCTTTTCTATACACTATGTACGTAGTACGCGCAGAAGAATTAAAAATACATGATAAAATTTTTGTTTTTCCAGAAAAACCACGTGTAAACTAGGGTTTCAAAAGGTATGCAGGGAAAAATTCAATGCTTTATCCGGAATTTGAACCATTGGTCTTCCAGTCTCCGTCCAATAATTGTCTGTATCCCGGATCCTACACAACAATGATTCACTACAATTTTCCTCTCATCGCTTCCACTCAACTGCTGTACACTGGGAACTGCACTCGAAAATTGACTCACAGAGTATTTTCAGAAAAAGGTAATATTCTCGCAATATACATTGCCCTCAGGTGTCGCATTCATAGTGCTGCCGCTCTTCACGTATTAAATTACCACTCTGTGACAAAGAGTGTGGCTACTTAAGCTATTTGAACACGTGCAACAATAAGCTACAAGCTATTCAAAGTAAAGCACTAACACACGTGCGGCGACTACGGCCCAACAAGGTATAATTACAATATTATTTTGTAAGAGCAGTTTGTTTACACACCAGGTAGAGAAAGAATGAAACACATCAAACCTTTTTTTTACATTAATCAGCTCCTCCCCGTGATGAACGTTACTTTTACTTTCTCTAGCATGTTTGTACAATGTACATAGTAGATAGATAAGGTATTTAATCACACCAAAAAATTTGATTCTGTGTGTGTGTGTGTGTGTGTGTGTGTTTGTGTGCAATCGGCATACCTCAAGAACAAAAATACCATCGTATCTTCCAAGGATACTATCCTAAGATTTTCAAAGAAAATAAAACGTTCCCTATCCTTTACATGAGAATTTTGTTGAAATTTCTGTTTTGATTAAATAACGTATATTTAGATATTTACATGACAAATAAAATGTTTATCATAAAATTTCTGGTAATAGTTTCTGAAGAGTTTTCATTCTGAATGGCTTTTGCATACCTGGTAAACCGTAAAAGATAGACATAAACTTACTAACAAAAGATGTAGATTTCTTTGAAACACACAATTTCTGTAACACACATTATTTTGTAGAGTTAACCATTTCCGACATGTTTCTTGTCATTGGTTTCAGTTTTAAAATACTAAATTTTTCTCACACGGGAATTTATCAACTCCTGGCAGTACGAAAATACGAATTTAAATCGCATAGCAACCAACCTTTAAAAGGTTTGATTATCGAATTAGCCCAGTATATTCCCTTATTCCCCTTCTACTTACAAAGAATAAGGTAAAATGACCATTTCTATTAATGTTTCGATTACCTAGAAGTAGATAGAATAATAGACTTATAAATATTAATTTGTTGCTTTTAAAGAGTACATTTTTACAGAGAGGTGGGAAAAGACATGTGAATGGAATACATCACGTATCAGAGTTTTAGAAAATGCTCCGTCTGTGTGTGTCAGTGTGTATGTCTGTGAACATGATACCTCAAAAATAAAAGTCGTTATATACCAAACTTAGTATTTAAGTTCCATATCTTCCGAGGATAAGGTTCGAAGACTTCCCGAAAATTCTGCACCCCTAATCAGCCTTTACATGGAAACATTTTTGAAAATTTTGTTTTTCTCATAAATGGCTCTTATCGTTTTTTATTAAATACCATATTTTACAAAAAAATACGTGACAACATTTATACCATGAACTTTATATCCGAAGAATTCTTCATTCAGGATTAAATTTGCACAACTGGTAAGCGCCAAGAGATAGACAAAAACTTACTACACAAAACTTTAGAACACATGCAAACACACAGTTATGTTATTTATATATAAATCTTTATATTATATAACAATTTTTACTTTCTCTATACGAATTATATACATAGTGTATAGAGATGGTATTGCATTGTACCCAAAAATTCAATACCGAGATTTCACCGCAAATACATGTTTTGAGACTCCCTGAATCCAAAAAAAAAAAAAAAAAAAGTATTTTTAGAAAAATGTCCGTATGTGTCTGTCTGTGTGTATGTATGTATGTCTGTGGGCAGCATAGTTAAAAAACGAAAAGACCGTTAAAGCCCAAAGTTGGTATTTTAGTTTGGTATCTTCCAAGGATGCGACACGATTTTCAAGAAAATGCCCCCACCCAAAACTACCCTTTACGTGGAAAAAATGCAGAAGATTTTGATTTTCTTAAAAATGGCTCTAAAGATTTTGATTAAAATGTCGTATATTAAAGATATTTACATGACAAATAAAATGTATATCTTCAATTTTCTGGGAGTAGCCCCTGAAGACTAATTTATTCTGGGTAAATTTTACGGAATTGTGCATAACTGCTAAACCGTAAGAGATGGGGAAAACCTTACTAGACAGCAAATGTAGCTCACCATAAAATACGCAATTTGTAACATATATATTTTTTTCGTGGAGTTGATCATTTTTAATATATTCCTGGTTTCTCGTTTTAGCTTTGAAAAACTTATATCTACTTTTCTCATACAGGAATTTCTTAACTCTTGCCCATACAAACAAAGGAACTATAGTTACATAGCAACCAGCTTTTGGCTATCATTTTAACCTATGGAACTCCCTCATTTCGCTTCTACTTACAAGGAAGCAAGTAATAAGACTATTTCTGCTAATTAGTATGAAATGAATAGAAACATATGCATTTTAGCTACAATTTGTTGCCGAGATGTAGAGATAGTCATGTGAATGGAACAAATAAGATTTTTTTGTAATATTTATCCTTTCCAGATACTTGTGTTAGTGGTTTCAATTTTTGAACTGCTTGCTTTTCACAAACGGAAAATCTTTAGTTTCGCCTTTTTTAGCTCTTGGCGACGCAAAGAGAACTGAACTTCAATTGTTTTAGATAACGATATTATTTAAAAGATTTGATTATCCTTATAGTTTGGTGTATTCCCTTACCTTCCTTCTGCTTAGAAGGAGGCAAGTAATAAGGTAATGTTTGTATGTGCACGCCAAAGTTTATCTCGATTACTATGATAAGATAAAGGAACCTTTTGCAAGAATAGTTTGTTTGTAGAACAGGTGGAGAAAGGTATATGAATGGAACATATCAGAATGTTTCAATATCTATTGTTGCCTCCGAGATATTTGCGTTGAAAGTTTTAAGTGGACCATCCTGTAGAGCATTGATACTTAAACGGTCATGATGAATTCCTTTCTCTAGCCCGCATGTATAATGTACATAGTGGATAGAGAAGGTATTGTATTCCATCCAAAAATTCAATGTCGAGATTTCACTGGAAATATACGTTTTGGGGTCCCCTGTTTCTGAAAGAAGCATTTTTAGAAAAAGGTCCGTGTGTGTGGGCAGCATAGCTGAAAAACAAAAAGACCATTAAGTACCAAACATGGGTTTAGGTTTAGTATCTTCCAAAGATGCAACACGAAGAGTTTCAAGAAAATCCCCCCACCCTAATTACCCTTTACCCTATTGATGTTCTCAAAAGTGACTAACGATTTTGATTAAAATCCCATATATTAAAGCTATTTACATCCTAAACGAAATGTATATTTTGAACTTTCTGGGAATAGCCTCTGAAGGTCTCTTTATTCTGGATGACTTTTGCCGAATTTTTCTTAACTGCTAAACCGTAGGAGATGGACAAAACCTACTACAAAAAAAAAAAAAAAAAAAAAAAAAAAAAAAAAAAAAAAAAAAAAACCAAATGCGGATCACTTCAAAGCACACAATTTACGTCATTTCCCTTTTTGTTATGGGGTTAACCATTTCCGAGGTATTCCTTGTTTTTGTTTTCAATTGTGAAGTACTTATGCTTTCCTCAGACAGGAAGTGTCCATTTTTCTGGTGTTCTACTCCTGGCCAAGCAAAGAAGCGATTTGCAATGGCAATCGCATAACGATAGCTTTTAAAACATTTCACTATCACTTTAGCCTAGTGCATTCCTATAGTTCCCTTCTACTTTTAACGAACTAAGTAATGCATGCAATCTGATGTGTTCCATTCACATAACTTGCTCTACATCTCTGCAACAAGTTATTGTTAAAATGCTAATGCTTCAATTTTTACTTCTTGCTAATCGAAAAAAAATTAGCCAAAATAGTCTTATTACGTGTTTCTTTTTAAGTAGAAGCGAAATATGTGAGTACCATAATTAGTATCATTATAGTCGAAAACTGGTTGTTGTGACTGAAGTTCCTTTGTTTGTATGGAAACGAGTTGGCAAATTCCTGTATAAGAAAAGTACAAGTTTTTTAATGCTGAAATCAAAAACAAGGAATATCCAAAAACCAATCAGCTCCACGAACAAAATTTATATAACATAAATTGTGTGTTTTAATGTGCTCTACGTTTTCTGTGTGGTAAGCTTTTGGCTATCTCCTAAGGTTTAGCAGCTCTGCAAAATTTCGTAAAATTCATCCAAAATAAAATAGTCTTCAGAGAATATACCCAGAAAATTCAAGATATACATATTATTTGTCTTGCAGATATCTTCAATATAGGATATTTTAATAAAAATTGTTAGAGCTACATTTAACAATATCAAAATTTTGGAAAAAAGCTCTATGTAAAGGGTAGTTGGGGGTGGGGTATTTTCTTGCAAATCTTCGTGTCGCATCCTTGCAAGATAACAAACTTAAATACCAAGTTTGGTATTTAACGGTCTTTCCGTTTTTGAGCTTTGCTGTCCAATGACACACACGCACACACAGACCTTTTTCCAAAAATTCTTGTTTTGTCTTCAGGGGGACCCAAAACATGTATTTCCGGTGAAGTCTCGGTATCGAATTTTTGGAGAAGGTATTTTAATGCCTTCTCTATACACTATGTACATAGTAATTATAGAGAAAGTTAATAACATTTTGCTAATGTTTATCTCGATTAGCATTGTGTAGAAATAAGAATAATCTTTTTTAAGTAGTTTGTAGAACAGCTAGAGAAAGTCATGCGAGTGTAACACATCAAGTTGCTTTTTTTTTGTTTTTTTGTTGTTTGTTTTTTTGTTCTTCCTGCGTCTACCCTGAAAATGACAACATGCCGCTGCAAAGCTGAGAGCACAGAGCAGATAACAAGATTCCCGCCAGTTCCGCAACACAGAAACAATATTACGTATTTTCCATTCAAACAGAAGGCATAACGAATATCGATCGTTAGGCAGAATAGCAATTTTGCTATCCACACAATGAAATTGTGTTTTGTCGAGCCAAATGCTGTATTCACATACAGAAACCACAGAATATACCGCACAACTTCCGCTTTTGCATTAGTATCAAATGTTACGCTTGGGTCAACTAACACAGACTTTGCAACTGGAATTGGTGATGTTCGGTTAACATTTCGGTCTGCAGTAAAACTGAAAAACAATGTGCGGTATTGTCTACATGTGACGATTCTAAATTAACTAACTAGATGCTCCCGATATAACATACGCCATTACGTGATGACATTGCGGAAATCGCGGATTACTCACTCCGAGCGGATCGGCTCAGTCACCTTGATCTTCCGTTCTTTTTACTTTCACTACACGTATTGTGTAGTTACATAGTGCCCTGAGAAGGTATTATGTTCCACCCAAAATTTCCATACCGAGATTTCTATAGCCGAAATATATCTTTGGAGGACCCTTGAAACTCTAAAAAGCATTTTAGAAAAAGGTCAGTGTATGTACGTGTATATAGTAGACTCGGTTGTCAGCTTTTAGTTTCGCTCGTTTCTCGCTGCCGCTTTGCGCGCCTCTCGCAGCCAGTAGATGCAGCTGAACGCATAGTTGGCTCGTGTTATTTTTCTTGGTTTTGATTTAAATTCATCTTTATTTTATTTTATTTTTTTGAGAGAGAGAGAGAGAGAGAGAGAGAGAGAGAGAGAGAGAGAGAGAGCTTTGATCAGCAAGCATACGGTAGTCTAGAGAGTCTCGATTCTCGCAAGACTGCTGAGTCTCGACTCTCGCAAGACTGCTGAGTCTCGACTCTCGCAAGACTCCTGAGTCTCGATTCTTACAAGACTGCTGTGTAATGCGTGGAAACTTCCATAATCAGTCTTGCAAGTTGCATTATTTTATCTGCTGAAATGATAAGATTTAAAAAGCCTATCAGAATAAAGATGATATTTAAATAACCCACACTAGGGAAAGGGCTAAAACCAAATGTGGTATCACAGAATATGCACGTGGTCTCTACTTTTATTAAAATAAGTGTGTATATATTTTATTACTCCTAAGACTGTTATGTTCTATTTTCGGTTGTAATCTGAACATATTTATACTTAGTAATATAAAGTATAGGTATGTCATTATCGATTAATATAGCTAATTCGTACCGTTTACTGTGAATGCATTTGGGATATATTTACTGTTAATTAATGATGAGTAATCTTGTGTAATTACAAGAGCCCGCATTTTTGTTTTTTGTTAGGGCTTTAAACAATTTTCCTACCTATTTAAGGAAGTTGACGACAAACGCATTTTATAAAATATCATAGATAACAATTTTAGAACTATTTTACTTCATGGAAGCATGCTATGAATATGTACTATAATTAAAGGTAATTTATTACACAGTATACTCGTGTAAAAGCTTAGCATGTATTTTTAATATGTAACACTCATTTAAAACCAACTTCACATTTCCGTTGTTTTGCTGTACACAACTAGCCACATTTACAAATTCTCTGTTGTTTTTTAATATATTTCTTGGGGCGGAAATGGAAGGAGTGGGCTGTCTGTATGTGTCTCAAAGCTGCTGTTTGCTGGGCGTCACTGTGTTGTATCCTCTTTAAACTGTTTTTTACGCGTTTAAATTTGCCACTGTATACGAAGTTGGTAACTCTTGGAATTAACTATTAGCGCCAGACTTGATTGTTGGAGCAGTTGCAAGGTTATTATCGGCAGCGAATTAATTTATTTCTGCACAGCTCAACCACGTATTTTATTTATTTTTTTTTCGTTATAAGTATACTAGCTTCAGTCGGTGAGTAAAAGAATCTTAACCACTTTGCTTGAATGGTAGGATTTAATATAGTATAAATTAATTTAGGAGATTTCTTGTTGATTATAAACTTTTATTTCGTAAATCTTGAAGCAATGTGGTAAACTAAGGCACGCTATTTAAACTGAACTCTTTTTGAGAAAACTGTGGTAAATATATACTTTGTAATTACTGTACTTACAATAAACCTCAGTAAAATTCAATATTTCACAATAAATAGCCGTATTAGAGGTCTCGATTTGCGAGATTAGCTCTTGGCGTCTGTATCCCTGGCGTCTATTTTGTTGACTGCGTCCCGGAAGCTTTTTAAAACTTTCAGATATATACAAAAGTTGAAGATCAATGTTTTATAACATTGTGATCTGTCCGTCACCATGGGAATGACAGATTTCCTTATTCCACATTTTGTGAAATACGTACATAAAATACATTTGTACATACTCATAATAATTAAAATACATTTCTATAATTTACATGAAAATATTCTTATAAATAGCTGACATTTCTTAAACAAATATTTGTTTAACTCTGTGTTTATGCTTTGTTACTGGTATAAACAATTTATAGCAACCGGTATCTCGTTCACTTTTATTCTTCTTCTTCTCTCATATTACTACTTAAATTATGTCTTATTATTAATATGCTTTTCTAAACATCAATTCTTTGATACACATTATACTTTATAGTGTGTTGCGTTCATTACATAATCTTGGCAATGTTATTTTCGTAAAAGCATTCCATTTTAGGCCATTTTCGTGCGTATTGTGGGGCAATGACGTCACGCTGCCATTTTTAAACATACAATTCTTTGGCTTACATTGCGAAACAATATGTTTTATTATTTTATGAAGTTATTTTATGTAATATTGCTTTATTTTCTCTTGGCTTGATTTATTTAACATTAAATCCTGCGTCATTCTATAGACATAAAAAGATCTTTCAACATCGTAAGATGTCGCTGGCGTATATTTCATACATAAAATTTCTATACCAAGATAAATATCGTGATAAATTCTTTCCTTGGTTAACCCCACATGTACACTCAAAACAAAACTAAACGAATTGTTAAACTAAAATTGTAATTCAAATGAACTGAAGAAAACAATTGATGCGTTTTCAACCGATTTTTAAAAAAATGGAGTAAAACTTGCATTTACTGAAATTTAAGTCTTAATGTCCCATGTATTTCTTTCTTTTAGGTATAATAAGATTCACACACTGCCATCCAAACGATTTGAAACATGTAAGTACTTTGAAACTTTCCAACTTGCTTATAAGGGGAAAAAATAAGTTAAAACCAAAAATCCTGGCCCGAGTTATTACGTAAGCAGTCTATACTACGGAGATACGTGAACCGACTTCGCCTATAGTTACGAGAATAGTCGAGTCGCTTCGCTTGTGAGCACTAGTTCTCGATACCGAGATTCTCGTTGCCAAACTCTCGAAAAGTGGCGTAGCTTACAAGTAATGTGCGAAAGTGGCAGAGGTTTTGACCACCTTTAATATGTAGATAGTATAGCTCAGAAACGAAGGAACCAAATTTGGTATTTAATTCAGTGTCCTCCAAGAATGAAACACGAAGACTTTCAAGAAAATCCCCCAGCCCAAACTGCCCTCTACATGGAATTCTTTCTTAATTTTTTTCAAGGGTGGTTGTAATGATTTGTATTAAATTCCTTACATTAAGGAAATTTATATGCCAAATAAAACATTTGTCTTGATTTTTTGGAGTATGCTTTAAGATCCCTTCATTCTAAATGACTTTTGCATAACTGGTAAACTGCAAGAGGAAGACAAAGTTGAAAACAAGGTGTGAGCTCGTTACAAAACACAATTTAAGCTATAAACAACTTTGTAGTCTTAACCTTTCAAGAGTCATTCCTTGTTATTTGTATCAATTTTAAAATACTTCTCTCATACGCTAATTGTCAACTCCTGGTCATACAAAAGGAACAAATTTCAGTCACATAGCAACCAGTCTTTAAAAGATTTCACCATTGCTTATCCCACTTCATGTCATTATTTCCCTTCCACTGATAAGGAACTAAGTAGTTAAACCATTTCTGCCAATGCCTATTATGATTAGCAAATGTTGAGAGCAGAATAAGCTTTGTAATAGTTGATTAAATTGTTTTTTCACACAGACTACAAAATTCAATGCCTTAGCCGGGATTTGAACCACGGACATCCCGGTATCTAGCTGGTTACTTTAACGCTGAGCTACCATGGCAACATGTTGGTATAGCATCAATTTACTTGCAACACTATAAGTCGCCATTGGGGTATGTCATCTCAATTATTTGAGATCACCTTGTGGTTTACTGGGAAATATGCGAGTGTGTTGAGAAATTTGTAATAATTGTTACAGGGATGTAAAGAAAGTCACGTGATAGGAGCACATCAGATTTTTATTTTCTCTACACGTGCTATGTACATGGTGTATAAAGAAAGCATTCCACCAATAATTCGATACCAAGATTTCACCGGAAGTAAGTATATGTTTTGAATGCCCACATAGAAAGGCACTTTTAGAAAAACATAACTGTGTGTGTGTATTTGTGTGTGTACAACATAACTAAAAAATGAAAATACCGTTAAATACCAAATCTGCCATAATGTTTAGTATCTGCAAAGGATGTGACACAAAGACCTAAGAAAATTCCCCCACCCCAAACTACAATTTACATAGAATGCTGTGCAAAGTTTGTTTTCCTGAAAAAGTTTGATTAAAATGCCGTATTTTAAAGATATTTACATGAAAAATAAAATTTATATATTAAATTTTGTGGGAATATTCTCTGAAAACTCTTCATTCTGGATGAATTTTGCATAACTGGAAAACCATATGAGATAGACAGGACAGAGACAGACAAAAACTTCACTAAACATATAAACCTACAATTTATGTCAGATACATTTTTATGTATTTAATCACTTTCGATAATTTTCTTGTTATTGGTTTCAATTTTAAGATACTTAAAGTTTTTCGACATGGGAGGTCATCTTTCGTTTAACCTCTTCTGCTTCTCTCCTGGCAGTGTAAAGCGAAAATCGAATTGCTGTTCTTACACATAACGACAGACTTTTTAAAAGCTATGACTATCCCTTTAGGGTAGTTCATTACCTTATTTCCGCTCTACCTAGAAAGATTCTTATCTTTGTTACCACGATGTGGATAAAAGAATAATCTTTTGTAACAATAGAATGTAGAAAATGTCACGAGAATGGAATACATCAGATCCTTTCAGTGGTATTCTGGTCAGTAAGGAATTTTGAGATTGATTTTCTTTACCAAGAATTTTTCTGCTCAATTATTTTCATTTTGAAAGTTTCATCTTCGCAACCGCCTTCCAGTGTTCAATTCCAGGGGACCAAAGAATCGACATGTGGGTGGATTCTCCCCGGGTTGTTAGATTCCCCTGTTAAAATATAGGGATCTTCAACGGGTCGGGCTCCAATTCAGGTTAATAGAATCACAATTATAACTATGGTTCAGAATATAAATTGCTCATTACTAATTGCTTCATTCTTTCCTATCATCCCTTTCATAATATCTACTTTTTCACGATCATATCTGTAATTAATCTGGGCCATAGTCCATCTGCACCTCAACAAGCATTTGACCGCAGGCGTTCACTAGTAGCTCTTGGGAGGCGAGGTGTAAGTCCTGCATATACGGTGGATAAGCAAAAGAAGAGGAAATTTAGATGTGATAGATGTCGTGCCGCGTATATGGTGAATGTGATTCAAGGAGAGAATCCCTTCCCGGGCTTGAAAATTGGTCAAGATCGAGGGAGTATTGAAGGCGCAGCCGGAATTCTGTAGCTAGAAACGTTAGAAACCCCATTGCGCTGTGGATATTACCGTGATATCATCTGAGGGACTCTTTGCACTCTATTGCAGTACTCAAAACCTTCAATCCTACAGCCTATATAGTATCCGTAATACTACTAATTATTATGACGAATGCCATTTTTAAAATGATTTACTGTTCCAAAGACCCATTGTAGTCTGTAATACATATATTTTGTTTCTTTTATATTGAGATTTGCATTATTCTCTAAAACATCGGGTTTAACAGACGTTAAATACCTACAGTAATCCAATTAGAGTATTAAATAGAATTGAAAGTACTTATGTTCACGTAATTACGAAAACGGTGTAATAAATATGTAATTTATGAAAATTATATAAGTATTTTCAATAAAGGAATTAAAGTGAAGTATCTGTGAAGTTTGATCAAAATTTTTAAAAAATTAAAATAATAATTTTTACACAAAGTAATATGAATTCTAAACTTTAATGACATAATTATCTCGTGTATCCCATTTGGCGTTTTAACCACCAATTTACTGAAGCTATAAATGGGAAGGGCACATTCAAACTTAAAACCATCCATTTGCTAACTTCAGTTGATGAGTCTAATATATTTGCTCCAGATTTTCGTGTTTTAAGATAGGATAATTATATAAATATATGATTAATTACACAATTACTTTCAACGATTAACTTATAGGTAAAAGACTGGAGAGGTACAGGGTTACTATTAAAGAAATAGATAACTTCAACTGCCTGTAAAACAAAAACTATTAGAGATAGCAACCTAATTATTTTGGAGGTATGTTGAGAAACTCTCAAAGTTTCGTTTGTTACTATTGGTAACGCTGTAGTGTTTTGTTTATTGTTGCAGAAGCTGAAATGGCGGAAAATCCTGTGGAAAAGGCATATTGCGTGTTGGAATTTGCTAGAACGCAATCAGCAACTGTTGTCCAACGACATTTTAGAACACGTTACCACAAAAATGAAATGATGCGCTCACAAAAGCCAGCATCGTCTTCATCATGTCGCAACATGTCGATGCAAAAGTCACGCCGTATGACCTTATCTTCTTCATTCAGAAACTGCAACGTCTGTAATCTGTAAGGCATCATGTGCAGTCGCTTCCGCAAGATTTTCCATACAGTTTGCTGTGGAATTTAATTGCATGCTTGCCCTAGATGTCGATTTCTGTGGGCTTCTTATGTAGGCAGAACGAATACATTCAACGTTTTCTTCTGAAATTCTTGGTCTTCCCGAGCTCTTCCCTTTGCACAAACATCCCGTTGTATCGAATTTTCTATACCAGTCGTAGATTGACTGTTGTCGGTGGCGTTTTGTGGTAACATGTTCTATAATGTCGTTGGACAACAGTTGCTGATTGCGTTTTAGCAAATTCCAACACGCAATATGCCTTTTCCACAGGATTTTCCGCCATTTAAGCTTCTGCAACAACAAACACAACACTACAGCGTTAACGATAGTAACAAACGAAACTTTGAGAGTTTCTCAACATACCTCCAAAATAATTAGGTTGCTATCTCTAATATTTTTGGTTTTACAGGCAGTTGAAGCTGTCTATTTCTTTTGTACTAACCCTGTACTATAAATTGAACGTTAAAAACGTTACGATATTAAACATTTATAAACCTAAGCAGTGCCCTAATGCTATAGATGTTGATGAACAGGAATGATGAAAAGTAATTGAAACGGCCGAAATAAAATATTTCAGGTATGTGTGTGGCTGCAGTCTTTAAGGTCACATTGAATCAATTAGAGAAAAATTAAACATATTTAATCAGAAAATATGATAAACCAGAGAGTAAAAAATGAAATGGAAAGCGCATATCTCTCGAAGAAAAACTGACAAAATAGACGTCACAATATAAACCAGTTGGAAGACTACATAGACGCTGAAGTTTGATGATGAATAAATATGTGATGATAAATAAAGTGGTTGAAATAGTAATTTGAGTATACGGAATATCTTAACCTATCCTAAGAAAGCTCCATCCACCGTCATTAGTTTAATTCGAAATACTTAAGCTGTAATTTGAATGCCAAATTTGATTTTAGGTTTGCCAAAATCTATTTAACGTAATGAAATGAAATTTCAAAGCTTATTGTAGCAAATGCTTCATATATAATCAATATAAAAGTACCGATGCATGGTAAAAAATAATACTAGAATCTATCATAAATAATAAAGCAATATTAATAACGTCACTGGTAGAAGTGTATTCAGATGCACCTTTCTCTAAAACGATACATTATTCTTGGCATATTTTAATACATGCACAATTTAATAATTTCCAATAAACTGCTTCTTCTTCCGAGTGCAATTTTCCACTAAATTCTTTTGTATTATGCAACAGAAGTCATGTTAAGTTTCATACACGCACAAATAAATTATGATTAGCAATGTTATGAGTAGGGATAGCATCTTTGGGACCGATAGCGGGACACATACGGATACCAGTTGCAGACCTACCGAGTAGAGACCGACCTGCATTGGCGACTGCACGCGCCACATGTAAACAACCTGTAGTAACGCGTTGCAGAACGTGGCTCGATGCAGAAGTGCACTATGTTGTATATTATAATACTGTTTTACAGATATTTAATGTCTTTAATGATAGTGCATGTTCTTCAATCAAGGTTGTAAATCTCTTACTTTAAATAGATAGCATGAAGATTTGCAATTCATACAGAAGAACTTTGCAGATATATCTACGATAATAACACATATTTGGAAACACCGAAATTATAAATGCCTCGAATCCTGAAAGCTGTAGATGAACTTGTGCAAGCAATTAATCAGAGACCCATGACAACTGTTTTAGACTGCGTGAAAAGAAAGTGAAGATAGTGCTTGGAAAAAATATCGGATTTTCAATAATGTGTGAAATACGAAATGTGCTACGGGGTGTTACTACAGAAATAATTGAAATATTTTACCCGATAGTGGATGATGTTTCCTATTTCGTTTTGCTCCAATTACATGTTGCGATGTGGAGCGAAGTTTTTCAAAATATAAAACCTGTTTACGTGCCAATCGGAAACGATTCACATTTAAGACGTTACGCATGTATACTGTGCTTTTTAATCTGTGTGTGTTGAGTGAATGAAATGGATAATGATATTGATGATTTGTTGCACAACAGCAATTGAACGTATGTAAATACTAAAATTGTTAGTTCCCTTAAATCAGTGGTATTTATGTTTACCAGCCATCCATTGCTAATTAAAACATCATAATCTACCACGCAACTACTGCCCCATTTTCTTTCTGTAAGCTCAACTACGTAACACACTGCATTGTTAACACATTACAATTATATATTATGCTGCGCTAACTTTGATTCTGTCCCGCTATCGGTCCCCAAGATGCTATCCCTAGATGCTACCCTGGTTTTTGGACCTTGAACTGACCAGTAAAGGATGTATTTATGTAGCTTAATGGGTTACACAATGGAAAAGTGGACCTAAGTATATTCTTATCAGAGGTATAATGATAATAGTAATAATAATAATAATAATAATAATAATAATAATAATAATAATAATAATAATAATAATAATAATAATAATAACAACAATATTAATAATCCCTAGCCCGCCTTGGTAATGAGGTGGTAGCGTATCTGCGTCAAATTAAAGAGGTTGCGAGTTGGAATCTCGCTTAGAATGAGTTACCCGGATAAGGTTTTTTCGGGGTTTTCCCTTATCCTGAAAAGACGAACGTCAGGTAACTTTAAGATTAATGAACCCCAAGATCATTTGACATTCATTTCACCAATTTCATTCATCGTCTTATAATACCAACCAGGTTAAGGATATTGTTACTAAAAGTAAGATGTAATAGTAATAATAATAAGAACAACAACACTAATACTGTATTGCAATAGCACTCACGGACCTGGGACTACCAACCCGACTGCCATTCACTTACGCACAGAAGAGGCGAATGATCGCCCAACTGATACGGGAAGGTGATATGTCCAGGATCACGTATCGCCCAGCCGGAACGTTGGTTATCATTGCCATAAGGATACCTATCGCAGCTCCTCACTTTCCTCATGATGCTGACTGGGCAGTAATACTTGTATCTTAAAATGGAATTAATTTTAGCATCATAGCTTTATTCATGATATTTTATTAACTGATACTCGTTATATTAAACTGCTTTAGAGAAGCTTAAACTCTAAGTTAGGAGTCAGAAGCTACATTACAATAACACGGCGTCCTTAATAAGTGTAACATAAACAGTAACTAAAACAGATAATTTGGAGACAAGCATATCATGCGAACACAACAGAATAATTCTGATTGGCTGGAAAATGTCTGCAGTCGATTCGGTCTCGAAGATTAATTCCTACTTAGTATGAGATAACTACTTTCGTAACGATCGACCAAAGCAGTAAGCCAACGCACTTGTGATTGTTAAATCAGACCATCCGTGATGACGGGGCCCGTAAAAAATATTCCGAAGTCGCTAGAGGCTGTTAGTGCTCTAGGCATCCCACATGGATTTTATATCAACGTGAAAATTACAGATAAAATAGCAGTATATTGTTGTGATTGAAGGGTGATACTCCATAACCTGGGTACAATAAATGCGGAGCTTTATAATCTTCGCAATAATGTAGTTGCTCCATTAAAGAAACAATAAAATTGACCAGCTTAACTGTCTCACATTATGCGAGTTGTCCAGCTCAACTATGGGCTATAAAACAGTCGTTTCCGAGACTCCTGCATGCAACTTCAAAAACATCCCCAGTTTTATGGCCATTTGATGTGAGCACATTTGGATAGAGCTAGGTCGTCTGCTTAGAAAACAAAGATACCCTCCCATATGAATAAAACAGGAAGGAAAATGTGATGCTCTCTTTTGCAGTAAATTTATAAACTTGGGAGGCTGAATCGATCAATGCCTACAGCGTAGAAGTCAACTGAGAAATGGAGCAAATTGGCTTCAAAGTTCAAGGACAGAGAATAATTATAGGTATCTTATTATATTCACAGGCTATTTAGGAGGTATTAAACATTGAAAATTATAAGTAATACCACGAGGGTTTTCATCTTGTCGAAGATGAAAACACGAGTTGTATTTGAAAAGACAATTCAGCAAAACCAATACTTATATTAAATATTATAAATAATTTATAATATATGAAGGGAGATTTTATCAGGTTATGATTGTAATATTTACATTAGTTCTCAAATGGTAGATGACGCATTGGACCATGTTTATTTAAGATTTTTTTTTCTTTCTTAACCGCCTCCTGAATAATGATATGGCCGATCGTGTGTACACCCAATGCACGAATATCGATAGCAACAATAGAAATAGGGAACAAGTATTTTATTTCAGCCTTTAATAAGTAATGCATGAAATGGAACCAAACGTTATTTTATTTGAGGTTATTGCACTTATCTCATACATAAAAATACAAGAAATAATTATTCTTACTATTCTCACACTTTTGAATTAAATACAGTATGAACTAGATACATATTTAATTAAATATTGTAACTGAATTAATTGAAAGTAAAATTATTTTGGAACTGACAGTTATTAAAAATGAAGGTTGGCTGCCAGGATTGTTACCAGGTTACCAGTAACCAAGACAGGAGGTTAAACATACGAACGTCAGGTGCGACAAGATTTCAAAGAAATGAACAACTACTACGATAAGATTTTCCAGTCAGATGACCGCGATTAGTATAAATTGCCTAATATCGGTCATTCCATTGGTGCTTTCATAGTGGAGTTGAATTGTCAAGAAAATGCACTGTATTCTTTATTGAGCTGTATTAATTAAATTGTTCCCTTTAATATTATGTATATACAGGATGTTTCAAAACGACAAATAAGTTTTGAACGTTGTTGCTAAGGCCCTGTGTGATACGAAAATATAATTTCTAATGTAAATAATGGCTCATCAACAAATCGCCTCATGATCAGCTAAGTGTGTGCCTCGCTCGAAAGGATGTAACGTAGGAGCGTTCTTAAGCATTGTTTTTATAAACATACTGACATGCTGCACCGTGGTTATCTAATATTAGGGACTCCCCAACCCCGATAAAAAGTGTACACTTTTAGTTATTTGTTTATTCTTTGAACATGAAATGTCATCATAACCGGCAATGAATGAAAAGAAACGATTAAGAAAATTTACTTGGATACATACATCCCTAATAATGCCTTTTAAAAGTAGTTCAACGTTATGATCTTCATTTTTTAAAATTTGATGTGCTATATTCGAATGCTATGATCTAAATAGCTTGAGATCTAAAATCCTAAATCATATTAGACATCTTATTATGTCACTCAATACCATTTGGGAAAATATTTTGTTTTGTAATTATATAAGTCTTCATGGCATTTTAAAATGTTTTGTAATACTATTTTAAAAGTATTTGATATGTGTTGTACTATTGTTGTTTTGAAACGTAAGGCAAAGAAAAATAATAACATTCGTAATACTTGGTTTAGTGCAGACTTGAAGTAAATATCAAACAAGGTTAAAACTCCCAATAGAAGTAGCATTTATAGTGTATAAACTTTATAGAAATCAATATAAATCTGCCTTACAAGCAGAAAAACTTGGGATGAATATGATATATATTGAAAACGATCAAAATAAATGTAAGGCAGTAAGGAATATTTTGAAAAGAGAAACTAATAGTTCTAGGAATATGTTTACTGCATCTATTTCACCAGATATCTTTAGAAACTACTTTTCTGAATCTTTTAAGATAATTGTGATAAAGCAAAGCAAATATCAGAACAGTTTAGTGCATCATAAATCAGATTTGTAATTAATAAAACGTCCTGATGTAATGTAAGTTCTATATGGCAAGAAGTAACTAAGGAACTGGTCATTCAGGTCGTGAATAAAATGAGTAACTCTTCTAGTGAGGATATATTATATATATTATATATATTATATATATATTATATATATTATATATATTATATATATATTATATATATTATATATATATTATATATATTATATATATATTATATATATATTATATATATTATATATATTATATATATATATGTGTGTGTGTTAACTTAGTAATAGTATAATTAAATCTGTTATTATATTGCGAAACATTTACCTTGTATTAATTTATGTTTAAATGCTGGAGTACTTCCTGAGGAGTTGAAGATTGCTAACACAGTTCTCACATTTCAGAAAGGTGATGCGAATAAATCAGAAAATTATAGGCCAATAGCTACTGCTTGTATATTAGGTAAAATCTTTGAAGGTGTTGTGCTCCATCAATTATGGCTATATACCGAGGAAAGTAATATTCTAAATCCTTCACAGTTTGGTTTTTCTCCAGGTAGAAGTACACGCGATGCAATACAAGATTTATTAGAGGTTGTATATAAAGCATTTGAAGAGAAGGAAAATGCTCTTTATTATCTGATATGAGTAACGCCTTCCATTGCACTACTCATGACTTATTACTAATGAAAACTTAATGTAGCTTCTTTTACACCTATTTAACTGGGTGTAGCCATGCTGTTTTTGTAAATAATTTTAAGTAGTACAAGAGACTACATAAATTTTGGAGTACCACAGGGGACTATCTTAGGACCATTTCTGTTTATTATTAGATAAATGACCTGCTATGTAATATATCTCTTAATACGATTCTATATGCTATGATTTCATTTTTAATTGTACACATAGTAAATTTGGTGTCACAAATAATACAGGATTACTACAAAAGAAATAGACAACTTCAACTGCCTGTAAAACAAAAACTATTAGAGATAGCAACCTAATTATTTTGGAGGTATGTTGAGAAACTCTCAACGTTTCGTTTGTTACTTTTGCTAACGCTGTAGTGTTTTGTTTATTGTTGCAGAAGCTGAAATGGCGGAAAATCCTGTGGAAAAGGCATATTGCGTGTTGGAATTTGCAGGAACGCAATCAGCAACTGTTGTCCAACATTTTAGAACACGTTACCACAAAAAGCTACCGACTAGACAGTCAATCTACGACTGGTATAGAAAGTTCGAGACAACGGGATGTTTGTGCAAAGGGAAGAGCTCGGGAAGACCAAGAGTTTCGGAAGAAAACGTTGAACGTGTTCATTCTGCCTACATAAGAAGCCCACAGAAATTGACATCTAGGGCAAACATGCAATTACAAATTCCACAGCAAACTGTATGGAAAATCTTGCGGAAGCGACTGCACATGATGCCTTACAGATTACAGATGTTGCAGTTTCTGAGTGAAGAAGATAAGGTCATACGGCGTGACTTTTGCATAGACATGTTGCGACATGATGAAGACGATGCTGGCTTTTGTGAGCGCATCATTTCATTTTTGTGGTAACGTGTTCTAAAATGTCGTTGGACAACAGTTGCTGATTGCGTTCTAGCAAATTCCAACACGCAATATGCCTTTTCCACAGGATTTTCCGCCATTTCAGCTTCTGCAACAACAAACAAAACACTACAGCGTTACCAATAGTAACAAACGAAGCTTTGAGAGTTTCTCAACATACCTCCAAAATAATTAGCTTGCTATCTCTAATAGTTTTTCTTTTACAGGCAGTTGAAATTGTCTATTTCTTTTGTAGTAACCCTGTATATGTAATGACATATTTCACGGGGCTAGTAAGTTGTTCTCTATCAATAGTTTTTTTAACTAACCATGACATAATACAAAAAATATTAGACAAAGATCAATTGATGCTGAAAACACTAGTGTAAATCTTTAAGGAATGGTTTTAGACACAGAATTAACCTGGGATTCACATGTCTGTAAAGATGTATCTAATTGTGTGATTACTAAGAAATATTTATAATAAAGTACCTTCCAGCTATTTAAAGAAAATATATTATTTAGTTTTGTTTGATAGTGGCTTTAGCTATGGACTGTTAGCATATGGGAATTGTAAGTTAAGTGAGAATTTACTTCAACAAAAGAAAGCCATGAGCATTTTATGTCGTACTACTCTAATGCTTCACGTAGGCAACTTTTTAAACAGCAGAAAATTTTAACACTGTACAATTGCTACACATTACAATTATTATTATTATTGTTGTTATTGATATTATTATTATTATTATTATATGTGAACAAGAATAGAAATCAATTAAAACTAAACAGACATGTACACACATTAAATACCAGAAATATTGATATAATATACGTTCCACTCACTAGACTGAAGAAAGTTAAAGATATTATTTGATAACCAGCATTATTGCCTTTAATAAGCTTCCTGGATATATGAAAGATCTGAATGTAGTGCAGGTTAAGGCTAAAATAAAATTATGCTGCATGCACATGACTTTCTCTACATGTCTGTAACAAATTATTGTTAAAAAGCTTATTCTTCTATCTGCTTCATGCTAATCGAGATAAACATTAGCAGAAATGATTTTTTGTAAGAAGAAGAGCAATAATGGTATGCACTAGGCTAAAAAGATAGTCATATTTTTAAAAGCTAGTTGCCATCTAGATGAAATTCATTTCTTTGCATTGTCAGGGCTTGACAGATTCCCGTATGTGAAAATTTAAAGTATTTTAATACTGAAACAAATAATAAAGAATATCTGAAAAATGGTCAACTCCACAAAAAGAATGCTTATGAGCTAAATTGTGTGTTTTAACAAGATCTACACATTTTGTGTAGTAAGTTTTTGTCTGTCTTACGGTTTACCTGTTATGCGAAATCCAACAAAATTCATCCCGAATGAAGAGGTTTTCAGAGATATACCCCGAAATTCAAGATTAACCTTTTATGTGTCGTGTAAATATCTTTAATATACGGTGTTTTAATCAAAATCGTTACAGCCATTCTTGAGAAAATCAACATTTTCGAAAATTTTTCCATGTAAAGGGGAGTTTGGGGTACGGAAATTGTTCTCAAAATCTTCGTGTTGCATTCTTGGAAGATGCTAAATTAAAACACCAAGTTTGGTATTTTACCGTGTTGAGTTATCGTGTTCACAGACACACACACACACACACATGGACCTTTTTCCGAAAACACTATTTTTTGGATACAGGGGACCCTAAAGCTTGTATTTCTGGTGAAATCTCTGTTTCGAATTTCTATTTTTATTTTAATGTGGAATGCAAAAACTTCTCTATACACTATACACGTACGTAGTACGTGTAGAGAAAATAACATTTTTTGACGACAATGTATTTTACAATTTGGATGATTATTTTTAATTCTAGAATTGTTTTATTACTGGCTTCATATTTTACTTGTATGTATTATTTTTACTATTTCTAATGCACTAATGTACTCAATGACTGAATAAATAAATAAATAAATAAATAAGTAGAATTAAGTCGGGGAGTAGCACATCTTGTTACAGATAGAAGAAAGCGCAAGAGGACTAACACCTTCCTACTTAAACTCATTAACAAATCACCGTTTTTGTAACGTAAGCATCTAACCGTTAAAAAAAGCTTTTAGGGGAAGCGTTCTCTGCTGCCGCTTTTATTGAGGTTTAGGATACATTCTTAAGAAAGAAGAATCAACGGGTGGATTTGGGTATATACAACAGTTTAGACGAGTGTTCTTGCTATCAATATATTCATTATTTGTTGTTATTTTGATATTTGTATACTAACCCTACAAGTAATTTATAGTAAGGTGTACGAGTATTTATTCGCGTTATTTTTCTATCAGGAGGGATATAGACTACTTATATAGTGTTCCCATATTTTTAATTTCTTTAGTACGTATGAACAATGTGCATAGAATAGACAGAAGTTACTGTAGTCCACCAAAATACTCCATACTGAGATTTCACCGGAAATATATGTTTTGAGGTCCCTGTTTATAAAAGACGCATTTTTGGAACAAATCTGTGTGTATGTGTATTGTTTGAGTGTGGACAGTTTAACCTAAAAACGAAAAGTCCAAACTTGGCATTTATGTACAGAACATCCAAGGATGTGACACTAAAAGTTGCCGAAAAATCTCCGCATATAAAAATACCACTTTATGGAACATTTTTCGGGATTTATGATTTTCTAAGCATTGGCTCTAATGATTTGTATGAAAATACGGTATGGTAAAGAAATTTACATGCCAAATAATATGTATTTCCTGAATTTCTTTGTAATATTCGCTGAAGCCCGCTTCTTTTTGAATGACATTTGCATAACTGCTCTTGTTTAAACACAATTTTTACTTGCTCTAGCCCGCATGTAAAATGTACATAGTTGATAGAGAAGGTATTGTATACCACCCAAAAATTCGATACCGACATTTCACCGGAAATGCATGTTTTAGAATCCCTTGAATCCAAGAAAAGCATTTACATAAAAAGGTATGTCTGTCTGTGTGTGTGCGTGTGTGTCTATGGACAGCAGAAACTAATAGACCGTTAAATACAAAACTTGGTATGTTGGTATCATCCAAGGAAGTGACACGAAGATTTTCTAGAAAATCCCCCCACACTAAACTACCCTTTAAATGGAAAAAATTTCCAAAATTTTGTTTTTCTTAAAAATGCCTAATGATTGTCATTACAATCACTTCTTTGCTTGGCCAGAAGTAGAACAAAAGAAAAACGGACACTTCCTGTCTGAGAAAGGTATAAGTACTTACAATTGAAGCTAATAACAAGGAATCTATCGAAAATGGTAATTTCCACGAGAAAAATGTGTACGATATAATATATATATTTTAACGAGATTTACATTTTTGATATACTTTTGGTTCTATCTCTTACACTTTACTAGTTATGCAAAATTCAGGAAAAATTCATCCAGAATAAGTTCTTCAGAAGCTATTCCCAGAATATTCAACATATACATTTTATTTATGATGGAAATGGTTTTAATATATGGCGTTAACGACAGGTTTTAAAACATTTGACACTTTAGTATAGTGCATTCTTTTAGTTGCTTCTACTTTCAAGAAACTAAGTAATAAGTACATTCTGCTAATGTTTATCTCGATTAACATTTTGTAGAAAGAGGAATAATCTGTCAGCTAGAGAAAGTCGTGTGATTTTTATAAAAACAATTGTAGGCCTAGCAATTCAGAGATATTTCCTATATTGGTTTCAGTTTAAAAATACTTAAAACTTCTTTCAACAGGGAATCTTCATGCATTTTATATATCTCTTTTGTTTTACTTCTTTTCAGTTTCTTTATGAAAAAAGAATGCAAGTTTAATGATTGCTAAAGCTTTTAAAAGATTGATTGTCGCTTTAGCCTAATGTACTCCTTCGTTTTCCTTCTACTTATAAGGGGCTTCATTAATAAGGTCATCTCTAGTAGTTTTATCTTGGTTAGCATTATGTAGATAAAAGAATACTCTTTTGTAAGAATAATATGTTTTCAGAAAGAAGAGAAAGTCGTCTGAATGGAGAATATCCGATTTTTATGACACTCTACGCCACTGAATATCCAGTACCTTTAATTTTAAAATATTAACAGCTCTGAATTTCGATGCCTTAATTACAAAAGCCAATTAATGAAAAGCTCCAGTTCTCCATTATTCTATTATTAAATAATAGTTTGCATTATAAGATTTCTGGTCAGTTCAGGATATGCTCCAATAATTATCCCTGGTCAGTGATTAGCTGATTTACTTTCATCAATAAATGTCCATGAATAAAGGATTAATTACATAATGCTGGAATTGGCAATTATTTTAATTGAGGTTTTTTTCATTGATTGTACAATATAGTTGAGTTGGCGTTAATAGCAGCATTTGATTAAAATCTACTATTGTATATTTTAAACCCACCATTTATTTTTTTTAAACAATGTCTTTGTAATCAAATGAGGATGCTGATTGCATAGCAGATAGGATTTAATTACTTGTTTCTTTTGTATGCAATTGATGAATGATTTGCAAAAAGCCATCGGTCATTCCAGGTAGTATTATTGGGGACCGAATTTAGAAAATTGTTTGCGTTTAAATGTATTTATATTAATGTATACATTTATATTAATTATATAAGTATTTAAATAAATTATGTAGGATTTATATAAACGTCATTCAAATGAAGAGGCTTTACCCAAAAAATTCAAGGCATACATTTTGTTTGTCATCAAAATATCTTAAACATGTGGTATTTGTATGAAAAATTTTAGAGCCACTTTTGAGAAAATTAAAATTTTCGAAAAATGAGCCATGTAAAGGATAATTGAAGTTGGAAATTTTCTTGAAAATCTTCGCATTGCAGCCTTGGACGATACTGAATTTATCGACTTTTCGTTTTAGAGAGATGCTGCCCATAAGCACACACACTCGCACGGAAAAGTTTCGCAAATTGCTCTTTTTGGATTTAGGGGGATATTGAATTTTTGGGTGAAATACAATAAATACATATTCAATACACATTATAAAACATAAGTGCTGAAGAAAGTAAGAAGCAAGATTTGGTTCAATACCAAAACTGATATTTAAGTGCACCGTCTTTCAGAAATGCGACATAAAGATTTTCAACCAAATCCCACAATCCAATCTTCTCTTTACATTTCAGACGTTTTGTAAAAGTCGATTTTTACTTTGTCTACACGTTCTATGTACATAGTTTACATAGAGAAGGTATTCTATTGCACCAATAATGCGATAGCAAGATTTCACCGGAAATATATGTTTTGGGTCCCCCTGAATTAAAAAAAAAACATTTTTGGAAAAACGTCCGTGTGAGTGCGTGCATGTGTGTGTCTGTGTGTGTGTGTGCGTCTGTAACAGCATAGCTCAAAAACGAAAAGACCGTTAAATACCAAACTTGTTATTTAAGTTTGGTATCTTCTAAGGATGCGACAGGAAGAATTTCAAGAAAATCCCCCCTCCCCCAACTACCCTTTACATGGAACTTTTTTCGAATATTTTGATTTACTCAAAAATGGCTCTAACGATTTTGATTATAATATCGTATATTAAAGATATTTTCCTGACATATAATATGCATATCTTGAATTTTCTGGGAATAGTTTCTGAAGACTGCTTCATTCTGGAGAAATTTTGCACAACTGCTAAACCATAACAAATGGACCAAAACTTACCACACAAGAAATGTAGTGCACATTAAAACACACACTTTATGTTACATACATTTTTTCGAAAGGTTGATCATTATTGAAATATTC
Source organism: Hymenopus coronatus (assembly GCA_030762935.1). Lineage (NCBI taxonomy): Eukaryota > Metazoa > Arthropoda > Insecta > Mantodea > Hymenopodidae > Hymenopus > Hymenopus coronatus. The sequence goes on from CM060894.1 coordinate 68,342,182, forward strand.
CTTGTTTTTGGTTTCTGCTTTGAAAAACTTGTACCTTTCTTATACAGGAATTTGTCAACTCGTGTCCATACAAACAAAGGAACTTCAGTCACCTAGTAACAAACTTTTGACTTCATTTTAAATTATGATACTCCATTTTAAATTATGATACTCCTATATTTCGCGTCTACTTACAAGGAAGCAAGTAATAAGACTATTTCTGCTATTGTTTTCTTGATTAGTTTGAAGTAAATAGGAGATTAAGTTTACTAACAATAATTTGTTACACAGAAGTAAGGAAAGTCACGTGAATGGAACACATCAGATTATTTTTATTAAAGGACAAAACTTAAAAATCTGATGTGTTCCACACACATAACTTTATGTAATCGATGTAACAAATTATTGTTAAAATATATTTTTATTATAATCCAGATACATTTTCTTAATTACTTGCTTCCTTGTAAGTAGAAGAAAATTAAGGGAATAAAGTAGGTTAAAACAATAGTCAAATCCTTTAAAAGCAGGTTGATATGTCGTTAAAATCTGTGTGAAAACCGTTTTAAGTATTTTGAATCTGAAACAAATAGCAATGAATATCTTGGAAATGGTCAATACCACGAAAAAAAAGTATATAACATAAATTGTGTATTTTAACGTCATCTAGATGTTTTTGTGGTAAGCTTTTGCCTCTCTCTTCCGGTTTACCAGTTTCGCAAAATTGAACAAAATTTCAGTATTAAAAGGTCTTCAGAGTCTATGCCGTATAGATATCTTTTAAATACGATACTTAAATTAAAATCGTTACAGCTATTTTTGAGAAAATAAACATTTTCGATAGTTTGGGGTGTGGAATTTTTCTTAAAATCTTTGTGTCGCATCCCTGAAAATACTAAACATAAATACAAATTTTGGTATTTTACCGACTTTTCGTTTTTGAGTTAACCGAGATCACAGTCACACACACACTCAGACACACGGATACACTGACACTCAGACACACGGATACACTGACACAGATTTTTTTCTGAAAATACTTTTTTTTTTATACAGATGACCCTAAAACGTGTATTTTCGGCGAAATCTCGGTGCTTAATTTTGGATGGAGTGCAATATCTTCGCTCTACACTATGTACATAGTATGTATAGAGAAATTAAAAATGAATTACAATATTGAATCGTGAGTTCGAATTTAATGTTATAATTTTTACATATGGACCATATACATTACAAATGAATCGCAATTGCAGTTATTGCTAAAAATATTACTAGATTACAATAAATTGGAAAAGATTACCTCCAACGCGGAACGTCCTTATGTATTTCTACTTACTCTACATATACCATGTGCATAGTATGTAGAGAAGATATTGTATTCAGCCCAAAAGTTCAATCTGAAATACACTGGAAATACACGTTTGATACCCCTTGAATACGAAACATCTAATGTGTTCCATTCACATTTTCTTCACACCTCTGCAACAAATTATTGTTAAAAAGGTTATTATTCTATTTACTTAATGCTAATCTTGAAAAAATTAGCAGAAAGGGTCCTATTACTTGCTTCCTTGTAATTAGACGGAAAATAAGGCAGTACCATAGGTTAAGGTGATAGTCAAAAGCTGGTTGCTATGTAACTGAAGTTCCTTTGTATGCACAGTAGTTGATAAATTCTCGTATGTGAAAAAGTATATGTATTTTAAAGCTGAAACCAATAACAAGCAATGTTACAGTCAACGCCACAAAAAAATGTATATAACATAAATTGTGTGTTTTAACGAGTTCTACATTTTTTGCCAAGTAAGTTTTTGTCTATCTCGTACGGTTTAACTGTTATGCAAAATTCCACAAAGTTCATCTGGAATAAACTTGTCTTCAGAGGATATTCCCAGAAAATTGAAGATATACATTTAATTTGTCATGTAAACATCTTTAATGTACGATATTTTAATCAAAACCGTTAGATCCACTTTTTTTCACGTAAAGGATAGTAGGGAATGGGATTATTTTCTTCCAAATCTTCGTGTCGCATCCTTGGAAGATACCGAACTTAAATACCAAGTTTGGTATTTAACGGGCTTTTAATTTTTGTCAAAAGCTGGTTGCTATATGATTGAAGTTCCCTTGTTGTATAAACAGGAATTGACAAATTCTCGTTTGAGAAAAGTATAAGTATTTTAAAGCTGAAAATAGTAACACTAAATATCTCAAAAACGGCCAACTCCACAAAAAATGTATGTGATATAAATTGTGTTTCAACGAGCTCTACATGTTTTGTGTTGTAAGTTTTTGTCTATCTCTTACGGTTTACTAGTTATTTAAAATTCCGCAAAATTCATCCGGAATATACATGTCTTCAGAGACTATTCCCAGAACATTCAAGACATACATTTTATTTGTCACATAAATATCTTAAATATAAGAGATTTTAATGAAAATTGTTAGGGTAATTTTTGAGAAAATCAACATTTTCGAAATTTGTTCCATGTAAAGGGTTCTTGAAGGAGGGGTTCTTGAAAATCTTCATGCCGCATCCTTGGAAGATATTGAAGTTGGATATTAAGTTTAGTATTTAACGGACTTTTGGTCTTTAAGCTGTGGTGCCCATAAACTCACCTGCGCACATTTTTCTAAAAATACTTTTTTTAGATCCAGGGGTTAAGAAAACATCTATTTTTGGTATTGAATTTTTGTGTGTAATACAATACCGTCTCTGTACACGATAAACACAATATGGGTAGGGAAATTAAAAACGAAGTTAACATATCCACCAGTTGTTCTGACCCTCCTATAGATTCTTTTACATTTATTTGTTTATTTAAGATCACTATAAAAAGGAAGGGCATCAGCGACCATAATAGTGTTACATAACGAAGGGCAAAAAGAAAAAAAATTACACGTATCATTTATGGGACACTGGCATGAATGACTATAGTCAGTCAAAAAATTGAAAAGTGTCCTTTTCAAGTAAATGTTTTGTGGTATCTTTAGGTATCCACGGAGAGTCAACGTTCACATGTCCTCTCTTGCTTCTGGCTCTTTTTTTTTTTTTTTGGTAGTGTTTTACACTCACTATAACTACTTATGGCACCGGAGAAAACCCGCCCCAGCGCCGCCTTGTCCACCACAAATCTCACATGCGGTCGCTTGTGATCGAACCCAGGCCGTCTAGGTGAGAGGCGAATGGTCTAACCACTCGGCCATGGCGCGGCCTTTCTGGCTCTAAAGTCATTTAAATATTGTAAATATTTTTTTTTCTGAAAACCACATTTTCACACTTTCCACGTGTAACAGTTTATGTATAAGTCCATTAAAATTTCTCAAAATGGGCAGAAGTATCCACCGTAACATTCTACAATAAGAGATAATGTTAATAATAATAATAATAATTTCAAAAATTCTATTTTTGTATGAAAATATGGTTATCCTTAAGTATTGAATTTTGTTATAGCTCCGAATACAAAAATTGCAGCTAATTTTATCACATTATGAGACGCGTGATATATTTGAACTATTTTAATATTTGTACTCTGTACATAAGCGAACGGTTTGAAGTTTGGTAGAGTACATTCTGGTGTAGCATATGGAGGACTAGAGTAGATTCATATTCTGTGTAAATGTATTTATTGTTTGGGGGGGGTTCACAAATAAACACCGAAATAGTCGTTAATGATAGTTGATAGAAAAATTCTTTAGTGACAATTTGGGTAATTAGGTTAATTGAAACGGACGCCATTTGAAAGTCAGTCCTGTCCTAGTTTAGCCCCCCCCCCAGCGTCGCATGCCAGCCCGCGGCAATGGAAGGAAGCCGTTGGCAGTCTTTGGGGAGTCTCCGTTCGATGAAATTCAGGTTGGAACGCAGTGTAGGATTCTTGGTATAGGTAATAAATTGTATTCTTCTTCTTCTTCTGAATGAATAAGTGTATTTAATGACCTAGCAATATCATACATAGATTTCAAATATCACACGGGTCCACAGACCGTACGTGCTTTTGTAATACACATTACAAACAATATTTAAACAACAACAGTCAAAAGAGTAAACACGAAACTAAAAAGACAAAGGTAATACACAGTCAAAAGCAATATTAAAACAACAATAAAGAATTAAGAGTGAACCCGAAAATAAAAATAAAAGGATATTCAAATATAGGAATTTAAATTTACAGCACAGAGGACACCTTCATAAATGCACCCTCTTATAATAAATAATTACACTTAAAAGAAATATATACACATAATATATACACCATATATAAAAACACATGCATAAGTTATAATCAAGCAATATAAAGGACTAATTTTCTTTATCCTTTTGGGTATTTGGTAACCATGGTACCATAGGGTCTGGATTAATGCTTTTGTAATTACATATCGACCGTGTTCGTGTAAAGCCGCCAAAAATAACAGTTTTATTTCAATGTATTATTTACTTTGAATCTCATTAGCATTTTCTGTACTATATATTCTATAATACTTCCCAAATAGAAAGAAAATTTCTTGTAATTGAGGATCCTGAAGTCGTTGAAGCCATGACAATACAATGTGATACGTGTAAATATCACAGACATACATTGCCGCTCTTTGGGCCTTGACTCCTATGCTCGCTGCATAAGGCTTCTCTGCAGGCGAAACCAAGCTCTGACGTCATACAATTTTCAGTTTCAAAATCCTGATCTGGATCCTCTGAACTGTTCTTTCTTCCCTTGTTTGCTTATCTGTCCTTTTGTTTACTTTTACTGATTCCTTAGTAACCTTTTCTAAATCCAAAAAACCTGCTTCTTTCTCGCTTTCAGAAAAGTAAATAGAAGAGGTTATATTATCTTTGTTCATGGATGACATTAGTCTGTTCATTTACATACGGTGTTAGACGTGAGTGGGTGGGTGCCTGGAGGAAAGCTTCTTTATGCAGTGTCACTATGATGCACCAACTATGCTGGATATAGGTATGTTTGAATCCAAATTATCCGCAGAGTGACAGGCTTTGAAATATGGTCTTGATGTTAACTGGAAGCAGTTTGAAATGGCAAAGTATACATAGGCATTCAATAAGGCCTTAGAAAAACATAGAAATTTCACTCGCAGTATCGAAAAAAGTTTGTATTTAGTAAATGTCATTCCTTACTAGATGGTAGATCAAGTTTCAGCTATATCTATCACGGGGTTTCGTTGTTATAGTCGATTGAATTATCAATCTTGAGTTAATTTAGAAAGATTAAAAGAAAACGAGTTTCCTGCGGTGATTAAACTCTTCTATTTAAAAGGCTAATATCGATAGAGATAAAAGCCGAGTTGTATGAAGTTCATGGCGCATTTACTTTTGCGTTTACAACAATTTACAATTCGATAAATGAATTTAAACCTGGCCGTACATACACAAACGATGAACATCGTTCCGAACGTCCAGTAGAAGTAATTTCCTACGAAATGGTTGACAAAATTCAGTATATGGTTTTGAGTGACTGACGAAGGGAAATTAGCTCATTAGTAGAGGCCACTGGCATATCACAAGGTACAGTGTTCTCAATTTTGCACCAAAATTAGGTCTATGAAAGAAACGATAAAATGGGTGCCGCGTTTACTCTCAATGAAGAATAAACGAAATCATGTGATCATTCGGAGGTTTGGCACTTTACCTTCGCAATCCAGACGAACTTCTACGTCGATTCATAACTGTGCATAAAATATGGATATATTATTACACTCTAGAGACAAAAATGCAGTCGACACATTGGGTTTTTAAAAGCGAACCGGCTGCGAAGAAAGGTGGTGAAATTTGCAGACAAGGTAGTGATTTAGGTTTTTTGAGATGCACGCGGAATCATCTTATTGACTACTTGCAGAAAGGAAGAACGATAAATGCAGAATATTACGCATTGCTATTGACCGTTTGAACGGATAAATAAAAAAAAAACGCTTCATTTTACAAAGAAAAATATTCTCTTACATCAAGACAGTGAACGGGTGCACACCTGCGTAGTTTTGGTGACAAAAATTGTAGAATTAAGGTCGAAGGTGTACAACATCCACCGTATTCACCAGGTTTGTTCCTCAGAGTCTTTCTTTTTTATACCAAACTTGAAAAACCCGCTCGGCGGAAAGCGATTCAGGTCTAACGAAGAGGTTATCTCCTAAACAGTTGCCTATTTTGATGAATTTCCGAAATGCTACTTTTTGGAAGATTTAAAACAATGCTAGGAAAAGTTTATCGATCTAAAATGGGATTATGTTTAAATAAATAAAACAAAAATGCCAAGTATAATATGTTTTCCGATTCTTTTCTAAGGACTTATTCAATGACCCACGTATACTCAGTATGGAAGATTATCTAAGATACAGAAGATTCAGAGAATTTCTCTGCAGCTTCTGGTTCAATAAATGTTTGTCGGCAAAGACTCAGATACGAGATAATCTAGAACCAGAGAAGCTCCACGCAGAACACAGTAGGAATGGCAGTCTTTTCTCCAAAAGACAGTAATTTAGTTTCTATCATTTAATGTGGGCTACTAGGTCACACGTTGGAGAGATTTATCCTTTTATTGAATGTAATTAAAGGATTGTTTAGAAATACGATTATCTCTTGTGTTTAAGACTGCATTTGCTGTTCCATTGTAAGCGAAATTAACACACATGTTTTTGTTTGAAATATAGGACGGAAATCGTATGAGAAAATCCTTAACTTTTGTTTCTTATATTTGCAAAATACTTGTGGTATAGTCTGATGAGTCTACTACAATATAATTTTCTTTAATAAGAAATAGAGAATAGGAAAACTGATACAAACTAAAACTAAAAGGCAAAGAAATGAGCCTGTAAATCAGAAATATATTTAGCACACTAAATGGATGGATTAACAAACACGTGGTTTGCTCTGCATGGAATAAAATTGTAGATATAAAAGTTTGAGCTTAAATTCTTTGTTCTAAATGATTAGAGTGTTTTATTGGAAAGATAGCCGTTAATGTTGCAGATGGGAAATCTTATACCAGGAAAGAACCAAAAACCACTACAGAAAACGCAGTGAAACTGAAACTCAGTCGCACGTCTTAGGTCCCTGCCCATTTAAGGCAGCATTACACAACCAGAGACATCTAAAATAAAAACCAGTATTACCAATGTCTTCGACACCAGGGTTTTATAGTCCACGAACAGGCGAATCAAACGTAATCGATGGCAGTAATAGAAGGAAAATAAGACAGCCTTCAAACCTGAGCAAGAAAAGGACACCTATACATATTAGACTATCATGTTTGAGAGCCACAAAAATGGGGCTAATGAACTTTAGGAGAAGAATAAATTAATTTATAAATCCTACACATCGTAATTTAAAACCTTACTTCTACTTAACCACATTGAAATGATGTTCATTATGGCTGTGGCCAAAGGGACTATTCCGGGAGCTTCTTGGAGACCTTTGGAATGAAAAAAATAAACTTTTCAAAGCAATTGGTCTTCATGCACTGAAAGAGGAGTTAAGGGTTTTAATAAGTCATGTATATACTGGTGGCGCCGTGGCCGAGAGATAGCCGATTTCGATCCCAAGAACCCGCATGTGGGACTTGTGATGGACGAAGGGGGCTCTGGGAGGGTTTTCTCCCGCCATTCATTCCACCAATTGCTCCATCATCACGTTTTCCATCATTCATTTCATATCACTTCTTCACGCTCATGCCTGTCTATAGGCCGACCACTTGTTCCAAGTTATTCTTTGGTTTCGTGTCGTTGACTCCCCGAAAGGCTTCGGACCCCTATCAGCGTTTGAGGAAGAAGAGATGATCCAGTATTTGCAGTTTAACTTCACCACTTACTAAAGTTATATTTATGAGGAAAATGTCACGATGGTGTTTTGGATGGTTATTATTCAACTCAGACGTTTGTTTGTTTATGTAACAAGTCAAACGATTGACCCTGCTCTACTGTTGCCCTATTCCCTTTCCCTGCTCGACTATAAGAAGGAAGAATTTCGGTCACAATGTTGGCCTACGTAACCATAATTTTTAATATAGTATCTGAATAAGTTTCACAATGCATTCATGGTTCAAAATTTAAAAAAAGCTGATGTATTCCATTCATATGACTTTCTTTACATCTCTGCAACAAATGATTGTTAAAAAGTTTTGATTATATTTACTTCATGAGCAAAAATTTGCAGAAATAGATTTACTTGCTTCCTTGTAAGTAGAAGTGAAGTAAGGGAGTACCATAGGTTAAAGTGATAGCCAAAAGCTGGTTGCTATGTGACCGAAGTTCCTTTGTTGGTATGGACGCGAGTTGGCAAATTCCTGTACGAGAAAAGTATAATTTTTTCAAAGCTGAAATTAAAAACGAATAATTCCACGAATAAAACTGTATAATACATAAATTGTGTTTTTTAATATGCTCTACAATTTCTATATCGTAAGTTTTTGTACATCTCTTACGGCTTAGCAGCCATGCAAAATTCCGTAAAATTCATCTAGAGTAAAGTAGTCTTTAGAGGCTATTCCCAGAAAATTCAAGATATACATTTAGTTTGTCAGGTAAGTATCTTTAATACAGATTATTTTAATCAAAATCGTTAGAGCCATTTTTGAGAAAATCAAAATTTTCAAAAAAGTTCCATGTAAACGGTAGTTGGAGGTGGGGGGATTTTTCTCAAAATCTTCGTGTCGTATCCATGGAAGATACCAAACTTAAATACCAAGTTTGGTATTTTACTGACTTTTCGTTTTTGAGTTATCGTGTTCACAGTCACACGAACACACACATGGACCTTTTTCTGAAAATGTTTTTTTTTTTGGGGACCCTAAAGCATATATTTCCGGTAAAATCTCGGTATCGAATTTTTAGGTGGAGTGCAATACCTTCTCTATATACTATGTGCATAGTACGTGTAGTGAAAGTAAAAAGGTGAAACATGTCGCAGGGCTATTCAAAACGCATTAGACCCAGAAATTTGTGCTTAATTTATGACAATCCGGATAAAAAGAGATTCACTTAAGTGTTATATGCATACTTCTCTACTAAATATCAAATTATATTTGCACTTATTTTCTCCCATCTTGTATATTCTTTCTAAAGCTACCATTTTTACTTTCTCTACACGTATTATGACATAGTGCATAGAGAATGTATTGTAATGACCAAAAAATTCGATACCTAAAAATTAAAATTTTCAAAAAAAGTTCCATGTAAAGGGTAGTTAGGGGTGGAGGAAGATTTTTCTCAAAATCTTCGTGTCGCATCCCTGGAAGATACTAAACTTAAATACCAAGTTTGGTATTTTATCGTGTTCACACACAAGGAATTTTTTCTGAAAATGCTTTTTTTGGATACAGGTGACCCTAAAACATATATTTCCGATGAAATCTCGGTATCGAATTTTTGGGTGAAGAGATAGTAGAATAGAGAAAGTAAAAACTGGTGGTAATGTGAGCAATTGAACTTCGGTTCGGTTTGTAAGGCTAGCAGCAAACAAAAGATGAAAGATAAACCCTGTTTTAGGAAAGTTAGTAGTTTAAACTTGATACCCATAGCAAGGAATATCTTGAAAACGGTCAAGTATACAACAATAATATTTGTCTATTTCTTACTGTTTACTGGTTATATAAAATTCCGCAATACTCATTCACAATGAGCAGGCCTTCAGAGACTATTCACAGAACATTCAAGATATGCATTTTATTTATGATGCAAATATCTATAATATACTGTATTTTAACCAAAATCGTTAAGAGTGAATTTCAGGGAAACAAAACATTAAAATATGTTTCCATGTAAGGGTTGTTTGGGGTGGAGGGATTTTCTTCAAAACTTATGTGTTCTGTATTTAGTTTTTGAGCTATGCTAAACGCAGATGTACACAAACAGACTCACAGACGAACCTTTTTATAAAAATGTTTTTCTTTTGGACTCAAGGGACCTCGGTAGCAATGTTTGGTGGAATACAATACCAGCTCTAAACACTACGTGTAGAGAAAGTAAAAAAAAAGAAACTTAGCTATTTGTTTTAACATACAATTAAGTTTTATGAAGTGTTAATACAAATCACTAGAAGAATTGTAAGAAAATTATAAATGACGACAATGTACTCTGCATTGGTTTGTTTCTGGTTCTAGATTCCTGTAAAATGCCCATATTCTTTAATTCTGCAGTGCTTGAATAGCGATCACTGTCTTATGAAATTGCATTTTGGAGAATTATAGCCTTTATCTCTTTTATGTTTTCTGGAGTTACATTCTGAAGAAAATCCATTAAAAAGTTTGTTGTTGCATCTGCCACTTGTTTCTGTGACGTCTAATTCTCTGGTGAAGTGGCACTCGCATATGAAAGACAGCTAGCGATGAAGGAAGTCATTGCAAAGTCATGAGCTCGTGCGTAGGGGGGGGGTAATCCCACAGGATTGCCCCCATTTACTCGTTCACGTCCACGTTCCCAGTTTAGCCCTTTAGCACACCACTGACAGTCCCATCTCCCGTCAATTCTATACCGGTTTAAGTGGAAACTTGGGGAATTGTCAAACCAGCCACATGTCGCTCCAATAAGGGCTGTACAAACTCGTAGCCACGATCTAGGACAAACAAAATTGTTAGACGCAAGGTCATCTCGTCATCTACTTATTAACGACATATATGACTTAAAGTTTGAAATTCCAAACTAATAATTCTAGCCTGTTTGAGTTTACACAACCGATGTAATGTAATACAAAAAAGTTACATTGCAAACTTCATCAATTTTGCTATACTTGTGGATTTTATGGCCAATTTTTTATGTTCTGTCATGTCACTTGCGACAAAAAAATTTAAAATTGTGGTCTAATTTTAATCCTAGGTTCACAACACATCTAATTTTTAAACGTGTCCTAGGTCTCTTTGCGTCTCATTTAGTTTAGGCCCCAACATTTTTAAATTTAAGAATATGCTTTTTTCAAATAAAAAATTACAGTGTAAAGCTGAAAAATATACATAAATACATCTGACAGTAAAACTTAGGCAAATTCTTATTCATTGTACCTCTGTGAACATGTACAACAAATTTTGTGTAACAGAAAAACTGCTTCACAAGGGATATTTTACAGGAAGAAAAATGCTAATAATATGAATATCTAGCGAGAAGGGAAAGATTGGAATGCGTTATAAACCTTCAGGTTGATAGGTTGGGCCCTCAGCTTTCCTTTTCCTCTCTTCTCATGCTGCCTAATCTGTCCTTTTCTTCGTGCATCGCTGCTTAGCTTCTGCATAACTTCATTTTTTGCTATGCATGATACGAATTAGATCTCCTTGGACTGAAGATTTTCTTGTCGAGCCCAGTTTCACTTCTAACGCTTTGCCTAGCTCCAGTGACTTTAAAGCATTTAAAAATGGTCAATTTAACCTTCTTTGTGTACAGAAATGTTCAAATTATTTATGGAATTATAATAAAAAAGTAGATTTTTTGTGATATTATATGACATTTTAGTAACACATGTCCTTAAATATATCCGTCAACTTTTGGGTATACATTTAAAGAAAGAAGGCGAGATATATCAGTTAGAGCATTTTAATTAAGGGAACAAAAAACTGAAAATCTAAATTACATAGATTTTAAGACAAAGCCTTAAATTGTTGCATATTTACTTCTTTTACTAACAGTAATATTTCTGCAAAATTTTATGCATTTAACCGAGTCAATTTCCGCTTTATTACTCTTTTAATCAAGAATTTAACTTTTCGATATAAAATACACCTTCAGAAACAGCTTTTTCATATATTATAGAAAATATTTGGCAGGCATATTCATAACATACATGCCAATTAAGTTTGAAGTTTACTGTGCAAAGAGTTATTAAATTTTTATATCTATAGTTCTGAAATTTTAAATGATATTTTTAATATTTAATGCCACGCAAATACTAAACTATCTAATAATTCTTAAAATACGCACCAAATCATAAACCAACAGTCCTGGCAAGGGTAATATAAATATGGAGGAGGGAAATTAATAATAAGATTAATGCAACATTTTAATTTAATTTGGAGTAAAAGGAAAATTCCAAATAAATGGCAAATCACAAGAGTAATAAATATGTTAAAAAAGAGGAGATAGAACTGAGTGTAACAATTATAGATTAATCCATCTTTTAATGACAGGATATAATAATTGCAACCATTAGTTGAGAAAATACTATCCCAGGAACTGAATGGTTATAGAAAGGAAGGTCACGTATTGATGCGATCTGTACAGTAAAACAAATTTTAGAAAAAAGAGTGAACACAATTTACAAATCTTTATAGTGTTTTAGACTATAAAAAGGCATATGATACACTTGATCGCTCGAAAGTTTGGCAAATATTATACAATATAGCATACCGTTTAGTTTGGTATATTCAATTAAGGCATTATATAGGGATACAAAAATAAAAATGGACAAAGGAAAAATATATAATTAATACAGGACTGAGATGACAATGGTGAGTGTTTGGTAATGAAACGGAGTTGCAAAAATCAATATTCCAATTGATTGTCATAAAGACAGAGATTCAAGATGGAAATATTAGTTTAAAAAATCTGATGTGAACCATTCACATGACTTTCTCTACATCTCTGCAACAAATTATTGTTAAAAAGCTTATACTTCTATTTACTTCATACTAATAAGAAAAAATTAGCAGAAATAGTTCTTATTATTTGCTTCCTTGTAAGTAGAAACGAAATAAGAGAGTACCATAGGTTAAAGTGATAGTCAAAAGCTGGTTGCTATGTGACTGAAGATCCTTTGATTGTATGGACCCGAGTTCACAAAGTCCTGTATGAGAAATGTATAAGTTTTTTATAGCTGAAACCACAAACAAGGAATATCTCAAAAACAATCAACTCCACGAAAAAAATGTATTTAACATAAATTGTGTGTTTTCAAGTGCTCTACATTTTCAGTGTGGTAAGTTTTCTTCCATCTCTTATAGTTTAACAGTTATTCAACATTCCGTAAAATTCATCCAGAATAAAGTAGTCTTCAGAGAATATTCCTAGAAAATCCAAGATATACATTTCACTTGTCAGGTAAATGTCTTTAATATTGACATTTTAATCAAAATCATTAGAGCCATTTTTGAGAAAATCGAAATTTTCGAAAAAATTTGCATGTAAAGGGTAGTTTGGGGTGGGGGGATCTTTCTCAAAATCTTCGTGTCGCATCCCTGGAAGATACTAAACTCAAACACCAAGTTTGGTATTTTACCGACTTATCGTTTTTGAGTTATCGTGTTCACAGGCACATGGACAAATGGACACACTGACACGCGGACACGGACACACGCACACGGACCTTTCCCCGAAAATGCTTTTTTTTTTTAGATAAAGGGGACCCTAAAACATATATTTCAGGTGAAATCTCGGTATCGAATTTTTAGGTGGAGTGCAATACCTTCTCTATACACTATGTACATAATGCGTATAGAGAAAGTAAAAAAAAATGTTAGTCATGTGGAGAAAGCAAACAATTTGTGAAACTCAATCGAACAGACAGCGTTTAAATATTCTGGATCCAATATATAACTTATCGTAGAGAAGTATTGAATAAAACATATTGAGAAATATGATAAACCTATGGATGCATAAAAAGAATTTTGCCAAGAAATGAGACAAGAAATAAAATTAAGGATCGATATAATTGTAACCAAGCCAGTATTGAAATATGTTGTAAAACCTAGATAATACTAGATCGTGAGATGTCGAGATTGGAGATAAGATTCCTAAGAACGACAGGAGGATCAGATCAATTAAGTAATGTGGACATATAATAGAGCGATTGAGGGCACAGCATGTGATAAAGGAGATATCAGCGACAGTAGAATGGGTTCTTGAATTTTCTGGTCCAGCACTACCATATAAACCATATGGATGGAAATCACGGATTCGAACAGTCTCATTTCTTCGTAAGAGATCTCGAGGACCTAATAGTCCTAAAAGGAGAAGCGCTTATATTGTAAATATTTTAACAATCTGGTCAAAATTGCTCGGTGAGGAAGTTTTGTTCTTGTGTTTTCCATTTTTTTTTTTTCGTAGTCGGCTTACCCTTCCCGTGTTTAGGACTGAGATCCCTTGAACTTACAATCGGATGCCTAGGGGCCAGAAGCCTGTTGGGAAGCAACGGCAAGAAACCACAGAATGAAAACCTGGAACGAGTGGCTGGCCCGCAGTCAGGCATGAGCGAGAGGAAGTGGATGATATGCAATGCAAACGAAATGGATGATAGGAAAGGTGATGATGGAGCAATTGGTGCAATGAGTGGCGGGGTAAACCCGGAGAAAACCCGCCCAAGCGCCGTTTTTTTTTTAAATACATTTCCGGAGTCCGTTCGGGTCCATTTTCCTAACATGTTCCCTGTATTCCCTGTTTTGATTACCGTTTCCTGTTGCTGTTCTCCTCCAATACACACACGCACAAACATTTAAACACCCATACCCATGGCGAGACTCGAACCCACGATCCCCTGCGCCACGAAGCACCAAAGCGAGCAGGCACGGCCATAGGGACCAAGTGCTTGGAATCGAACCCGGACCGCCTAAATGGGAAGCAAACGGTTTAAACACTCAGCCCAAAGGAGGTTTATATCAAGAAAAATGTGGCTTTGACAAACGCAGGAAATACAACTTAAAGAAATGTGCATGTCCTGTAGTCATATTTAAATGGTCACATACATTTAGTAACCCCCTCCGTAAAATTTAGTTTATTTAATCGGATTAGTTTGCATCTTAATACGTTTTAATTAAGAATTAATTATTTATATAAAATATTACACCATTTATATATAATTTATAAAAAATGTTCTATCTTTAAATAGAGAAAGAAATAAAGCAGGTTAATAATAAAACGAAACAGAAACACAAATAGTCTAAAAGTTTGCGTTTTCAGTTGTGCCATTTTCACTTTCTCTACATAGTACATGGTACGTAGATATATAAGGTATTGCACTCCAACCGAAAATTCGATTCCGAGATTTCACCAGAAATGCACCTTTTTGTGGTTCCCTGTATCCAGAAAAAGCATTTTTAGAAAAACGTCTGTGTATATTTTTGTGTCCGTGTCTGTCAACACGATAGCTCAAAAACGAAAAATTTGGTGAAATACCAAAATTGGTGTTCTAGTTTAGCATCTTTCAGAGATGTGATACGAAGATTTTGAGATTATCCTTCACCCCGCCCTTTATATGGTAACAATTTTATATGTTTTATTCTCTCAAAAATGAGCAACGATTTTGATTATAATACCGTAAATTAAAGATATTTACACGACATTTGAAATGATTATCGTAAATATGAATTATTTACTTATTCTGAATGGATTTTGCTAATTTTTCGTAACTGTAAACCGTAAACCCACAAAAATGTGTATTCGTTGTAACCCAAAATGTATATAATTTACATGTTTTCCGTGGAGTTGACGAATTTTGTGATATTTCTTGTTATTGGTTTCAGTTTTTAAATACTTTTCACATATGGGAATTTGTTAACTTCTGTCAAACTAAGGGAACAGGTTTCATCCACGTGGTAATCAGCTTTTAAATATTTGACTATGACTTTAGCGTAGTGTAGTCCCTTATTTCCCATTTTATTAAAAGAAAACAAATAATAAGATAACTTTTGATAAGATTGGTCTTGATTAGCATGAAGTAGATGATAGAATAAGCGTTTTTATAACCACTTGTTACAAACATGTAGAAAAAGTCATGTGAATGGAACACGTCAGATTTTAAATGTATGAGTGACTATTTAAATACAACTGCGCGGCATGTCTAGTAGTGGGCACATCTCCTTAAAGGTTACTCCTTGCGTTTCTCAATCCACATTTTTCTTCGCGTAAAGGTCTCTTAGATCAAACAACAAATAGAGGAAAGACTGCCTCCGTGGTGGAGTGGTCAGCGAGCTGACTTCGATTCCCGGCCGAGGCGAGGAATTTTTCTTTATCCAGAATTGTTCCCTATCCCCCACAGAGTCTGGAAGTTTGTATGCGAGTGTGAATGTGTGCGTGTTTGAGTAAAACTAAATGATTTAAAACCAACGTAAAAGTACCTACAGACGAGTTGTTTCAAGTGGAAAGCCCCCGATATGACCTTAAAAAATATAAATGAAAATAAATAAATAAATAAAATAGAGAAAAGAAACAGCTTATGTGAAATTAGGAACACCTGTCGTGGCATATAATTTGTCAATGAATCTTTAAATTTACTTGTAATGAATAATTTCTAAGTTGGTATGTAACACTACCTATACTTTAAATATTATCTTACAGCTCCTCATTATAGTGGAATATATAGCAAAAAAAAAAAAAAAAAAAAAAAAAAAAAAAAACTATATACAAAACAATAGCTGGAAGGTTTAAACTTTCTCTTGCTACATTTTTATTAATAGAATCATAAAACTCCTGAAAAACTTCATTAAGTGGTCTAGGAAATACCTTATTTTCTATTATACACCATACTTTGCTTAGAGCAATCACTAAGTAAACATCTCTTTGTTATATAATTTGTTGTAATGATTGTTGTAAAAATGTATAATAATATTGCTGTCACTAAATAGCTTGCTGCTCTTCAGTAACACTTCTGAAATTATATTGAATCTTCTAGTTATTGTTTTTGTATACATTTTATAACTTTATGAGCAGAGTTGAACAGACTTATACCTATAACTATTATGGTTCTGGCTAGTGTTATATTTACACAACTTAAGCCTCATTCACAATGAAATGCAAGCGCAGACCTAACGCACCACAAGTACAAGCGTTCCATTCACAATGCAGTCGTAAACGTAACGTAAGTAATTGGCAGAAGTTTCTAAATTGTAATTTACGTACGGATATCTTCCAAGCGCTCCACAGGTTTCAAATTGAATGGTATAGCCAACAATACCACATAGAAAACTTATTCTAGCTTTTAAAAATAAATAGGTTATGCAAATTGCATACTAAGAACGGACGCTCCCGTTATTGTTTATCAAAACATCCTGAAAATGATGAAAGTATAGAAACTGCAGAAAGTGATAGAGATGCACATTTAATGAATTGTGAATAATTATTTTGCGCTTTACGATATATGAAGGCCAAGAAATCTTGACGCAGATGGTGAGTACATCCATTAAATCAAAAGATGATTTGCAAGAAAAGATGATTCTTGAGGGAAATGAGAGATGTCGCTAGGCAGCCAAATAAGAGACTGTATATACAATAAGGAGGTCCTGTACATAAAGTCATACATTCAGTCAAGAAAGTAGGAATTGATCATTTAAAATCCTATTTAAATGGGGAATCAAAATTATTGTTGTCGCTAAGTTGGTACAACTTTCCTCTATAATCACATGGAGTTTGATCGTCATCTGCCATCTAGTTTGTTTACAGTACGCTATTTGTTAGTTCATCTGAAAGGTGATTTGCGATGGATACAAATATTGAACAAAGAATCTGTCTCAAATTTTTCATTACAAATGGTATTTTGTGTGCTGAATCGCTGAAAATGTTACAGAGGGCTTACAGTGAATCGACTTTATCAAAAACACGTGCATATGAGTGATAAAGTGCATTCAAAAGTGGTCGAGATGTGGTGGAAGATTTGTTTCGCTCTGGTCGGCCATCAACGGTTTCAACTGAACTGAAAATAGTCATTTAGATCTGAGAGAGATTGCCGCTGAACTTTCTGTGGCTCACGAATCGTTTCGTACCATTTTAAATGATTGTTTGGGCATGACACGCGTTCCAGTTCGGTTAGTTCCGAAAGACTTGAATTTTCTACAAAAATTCAATCGCATAAGCATTGGTGAAGACATGCTAGAACGAGCCAGTTCCGTCCCCACATTCATGAAACGCATTGTAACTGGTGATGAGACGTGGGTTTACGAGTTTGACATTCAAACCAGTCAACAAGCTTCCGAATGGTGCCTTCCAACTGAACCGAAACCTAAAACGGCACCTCAAATTCGATAAAAACTGAAGGTCATATTGACAGTTTTTTTCGATTATCGCGGTGTCATGCACTCAACAGTTTTTGCCAGAAGTTCAGATGGTAAATAAAGGCTATTATTTGAGAGTTATGCGGCGTTTTAGAGATCAAATATGGCGAAAAAGTCCAGACTTGTGGAACGACAACTCGTGGATTCTGCACCACGATAACGCACCAGCTCAAAGGTTATTATTGTAAACAAGTTTCTGGCCAAAAACTCAACATAGCTCATCAAACAACCACCGTATTCACCTGATCTGGCTCCTGCTGATTTCTTTCTCTTTCCAAAACTCAAGTTACAACTTCGAGGCACCCGTTTTCAGTCGATAGAAGACATAAAGGAAAATTCGCGGCGACAATTGACATCGATTCCTAAAAGGGCCTACAAGAAATGTTTTGATGATTGGATTATTCGTTGGCATAAATATATAATTTCAGAAGGGGCATACTTTGAAGGCGATAAAATAAAATTGGATGAATAATTCATTTTTTGTGTTTTATTGGCAAGTTCCCGGGACTTTCTGAGACAGTAGAATGTCCGCGCGTCTGTGAACACGAGAACTAAAAAACGCAAAGTAGGTGAAATATACAACTTATATTAAAGTTCGCCATCTTCTAAGGGTGCGACACAAAGATTTTAAGGAAAATTCCCTTAACCCGAACTACGCTTTACACGGAAAAACTTTAGAACATTTTGATTTTCTCAAAAAGGGCTCTAAAATGTTATTTAAATATCGTATATTAACTATTTTTCTTTGAGAGATATTATGTCTATTTTGAACTTTCTGTGAATAGTCGCTAAACTCCTCTTCATCCTGATTGGTTTTTGCACTACAGATAAAACGCAAAATCATAGATAAACTTGTAGATACCGCTAAAACACAATTTATGTTGTCTTCTTTTTTGTGAAGCTAACCATTTTGGAAATATTCTTTATTATTGATTTCAATTTTTGAATTCTGGAAATTTTCTCATACTTCATGCAGATAGAACTGAATTTGAATCTCATAGCAACCAGATGTTAAAACTGTCTTTTTAGCCTAGTGCATTACCTTATTTTCCTTTATTTATAAGGAACTAAATATTAAGCCAATGTCTGTTAATGTTCAATTTCATTAACATGAATTAGATAAAAAGAATAAGCTTTTAAAGTATACATAGTTTTTTAGAGATGTAGAGAAAATTATGTGAATGGAACACATGTTTTTAGAAAAAGGTGTGTGTGGGTGAACAACATAATTCAAAACGAATTTGTTTTGTACTAAAGTTCAGCATCCTCCGAGGATACGACACGAAGATATTCAGTAAAATCTCTCACCTAAACTACACTTTACATATTTTTCAAAATTGTCGGTTTTTTCAAAAGTATTCTAACGATTTTTATGAATATGCCATATATTAAAGATTGACTTGATAAATAGTATATCATCTTAAATTTTCGGGGAATAGACATGAAGCCATTTTCATTATGAAGGGCTTTTGCATTACCGGAAAATAGAGACTAAGTCTTACTACACAAAAAATGTGGATCTCGTTAAACACACATTCTATGTCCTATATACCATTTATGGAGGTAACCTTTTCCTAGATATTCCTGGTAATTGGTTTCAATTTTGAAACATTTACACAGGGTACCCACAAAGTCGCCATACATGTTCATGCTCCTGGTCTTTTACAATACAATAAATATTATATTGATATAGAGTTGGACCTTATAAAGCCTAAAGCAGTTCAGTATGTCCGCCTTTATTATCAACACACTGTTCCCAACTTCTTATGCTTGCTTGGAACACGCGTCGTAAGGTGAGAGGGGTTATAAGCAAGCATGATGCTCTTATTCCTTGTTTCAGCTGATTCACCTCTAGCACTCTGGTAGCGAATATTCGGTTCTTGATGAATCCCCATGCAAAGAAATCAAGGGGAATGAGATCAGGGGAACGTGGAGGCCACACGCCAACCGCCACTCATCCTATCCACCTTTACGAAACTTCTCATTCAGATAGTCCTGCACAATGTGTGCATAGTGGAGTGGTGCACCATCTTGTGAAATGACAGAGGCAAGGACACTATCCTCCTCCTCCAGGTACAATTGCAGGATATCCAGGTATGTCTCTGGCGTTGCCACCTAAACGATATTCCAGAAGTGTGATTCCTTCTTCAACAGTCAATATTGTGACGGATCTTCACTATACCTATAACAAAACTAATCCAAATTTTTATTTTCCGGAAAATGTATGGTGACTTTGTGGGCATCCTGTACTTTTCTATAACCCGAAGTAGTCATTTGTTTTTCTTTTGTTTTACTCCCGAATGTGCAAAGAGAACCGAATTTCAATAGCGTCGCATAACGACAGATTTTAAAAGATTGACTATCGCTCTAGTTCAGTGTATTTTCTTATGTCCCTTCTACTTAAAAAGAACTAAGTAACAAAAGCATTTCTGCTAACGCTTATCGCGATAGATAGAGAACAAATTTTTGTAACAGAATTTTATTTGCAGAACAGGTAGAGAAAGTCATGTAAATAGAACATAACAGATTTTTATAAAATGCTTCTTATGCGGTTTTAACCTGTTCAGTTGATGCAAAGTCATATCTGTTGATTCCGTTCAGCCATGTTTTGGATTTTTGGGGTAATTCATGTAAGATGCTGAGGTATATCTCTTCCATGTTCTCTTTCGGCTGCTGCTTCTTCTGAACAGGGAACACTACCTAGCGTGGATTTAAACCTTCCGACAGTTTCTCCTCTTTCGTTTGACATGGCTTTAAAACGTGATCGATCTAAAAATAAAACTAACACACTTAAAGCATCTCTACGCTGTTTAAGACTAGCTTAAAAGCAAAATGTGGTTCAACACAGTCACAAATACGTTGAAAACAGTGTGCATTTTCGGAAGCACAGCGATTCTCAGTTAAGCTGTGACATGCTAAATTTCCAGGAATGGTAAAATGAGGAATGTAATAGAAACGAAGAAAATATATAGGACCCTTATCTTTACTTTTAGAACTTTCTTCATCTTTCAAGGTTTAGGTGTTATAATCACATGTTCTGGTCTCTATCATGCACATGATTTTACAGTTGGTCAATAAATTATTAATTTTTTGATAATCTATTTTCTGTCAGTCTGTCAAAAGGATTCTTCTATTTATTATCATTAAGTGAAAATATGTTTAAATGTGATCTAATTGTTTCATTTCTTATTTATCCATTTTAGTGCTTATTATTAACTTCATTTCTACTCTCTGTATGCACGACCTTTTTTTTATTTTATAGTCTATGGTTCGAAAACATGTAGAAGAGTAGTCGCAGCCAAACATTTTACTTTCTCTAGCACGTACATATAATATACTAGGTGAATAGAGAAAGTATTGTATTTCACACAACATTTTAATAAAATGGAGTTTCACAGGAAATGCATGTTACAGGGTTCTCTGAAAAAAGAAAATAATTTTTGGAAAGAGATTCATGCGTGGCTTGTGTGTATTTGTGTGTCTGCGGACAGCGTCACTCAAAAACGAAATGCCGGTATATCAAACTTGGTATTTAAGTTCAGTATCTTCCAAGAATAAGCTTTTGAAAAATAATTTGTTAGAGAGTGGTACAGACATATATGTGAATAGAACACATATTTTTAGAAAAATGTGTGTTTGTGTGAGTGAAAACATAACTCAGAGATGAAAATGTTTGCATCAAATTTGGTTCAACATTCTCCGAGGATATGATACGAAAATTTTCAGAAGAATCCCCACAGCAAACTAACCATTACATGGGACATTTTAAAACAAATTGATTTTCTCAAAAATGATTCTAACGATTTTAATTAAGTTACCACATGTTTGATATATTTTTATGTCAAACACACTGTATATCTTGACTTTTCTGGGAATAGCTTCTAAAGACCTCTTAATTCTGAATACATTTTGTATAATTGTTAGAAAGGTCTCTTTTGTCCAGTCACGATCCATCGAGCTACAACGGGGGTGAACTGTAAAATTCGGAAGACGGTAATTCTTCATTGGACAAGATATGTCACGTGAGGTTTGCAGTGCACCCTGGTATAAGGAAATTGACTCTTGGGAAATATTTACGTCAATCGTACGGCCTTTCTGTCCAATCAGAAAGAGGCCACCATGACGGTATTTTTTGTATATAAAGAGCCCAAGAAGGCACATCGTGATCTTTTTCGTGAAAGGGATCTGTCCGTTGCGAGCTATCTGTTACTAGCTGATCCATCTGTCGCTGTTATGCTGTCGGTAGTCGGGCTGAACTTAACCTCTTCACACAAAGTTAAGACACTGTAACGTGTAACAAATTTAAAGTCAGTGACGCGTGCTAATGTACATAGTATAACGCAGAATTAAGGAAGAAGAACGGACTATAATTACGTGTGATCAGCCAAGATTAGAATTCGTAACAGGTGTACAAGTTTTCATTATTGTAAGGTAAATGTGCTTATCTCGCTTCTCCTAGTTAGGAATAAACTCCATGAAAGTATATAAGTTTTAATCATTATAAGATCACTCCCTGAACTACCCCCATTAGCTGCACCACCCCGAGTGAGTCAATGGGGCTGAGCAACAGAGAGCCAAATTCAACGGTAGTAGATTCACCATACCAAGTAAGTGGGTCTACTCATAGGTAGTGGAGTGAGTCTTGCCAATGCTTCAATCTGCGCTCACAGCATAAGGCGTCTTAAATGTGGTGCAAAAGACAACACTGCATATGGCACCCAACGTCACCACGATCTTAACACCGCAAGTATCTTCAAAGGATGCGACACGAAGGTTTTGAAGAAAATCTCGCCTACCCCCACCCAAACTACCCTTTACATGGAAAATCTTGCGAAAATGTTGATTTTCTGAATACTGGTTCTAACAATTTTGATTAAAATGCTATACATTACAAATATTCACACGACAAATAAAATGTATATTTTGAATTTACTGGAAGTGTCCTCTGTAGACCTCTTTATTCTGGATGAATTTTACTGTACTTTGCATAACTAGTAACCTTAAGAAACAGACATAAATTTGCTACACAAAATGTTTTTATCTCGTTCAATCACACAATTTATGACACAAACTTTTTTTCGTGGAGTTGATCATTTTTTAGATAATCCTGTTATTCTTTCAATTTTAAGATGCAAACTGTTCATATACGAGAATTTGCCAACTGCTGGCGATGTAAAGAAACAAATTTCATCCACAGGGTAACCAGGTTTTAAAAATGTTGACTATCGGTTTAGTCTAGAGTATTCCATGATTTACAAGAAAGAGTTTCTGCTTTTCTTTATCTCTATTAGCATGTAGACAGAAGATTAAAGAGTTTTGACAGTAATATGTTACAGAGATGTAGAGAAAGTCATGTGAGTGGAACACATTACACTTTTGGCTCCTGATATTTCAAATTTTGTTCCTTGATAAATATCTGAAATTAATCACTTATATGAAGTAGTGTTCCTTGGTTAGTATAAATGTATGAATGTAATGCATAATACCTTCAATAAAATTAAGAGACATGGACAAATAGCTTACTATTGTATCAATTTCAAAATATTAAATATTCACTTCGGTTACTATTCTAAAGAAGGAATAGTCTGAATATACGGGAAATGATACACTGTGTGATAAAGTGAAAAATGAATGTGTGAGAGTAGTCGATTCCAACCGAAAAATAAATAACAGCGAGAAGCCAAAAGTAGAGTACACACAGAAGGCAGACTAGTTAAAATTGCAAGAGATCCATCAACAAACCAAGCCAAGCTTGGAATAAGGAGGAAAAATTCCAGATCTGGAGAGATACTTGAGGCGAGGCAAAGAAGTACAAAGTGACTCAAGAAGGTAGGGCATTGATTTTATACTGTTTCTAAAACCACTCTTTGGTGTGGTTTATTAGTGCTCAAATAGGATATTATTGCTATAACTTTAAATAACTGAGTATTTACTTTCTCTACACGTACTATGTACATAGTGTATAGAGAGTGTATTGTAATGCACCCAAAAATTCGATACCGAATTTCACCTGAACTACATGTTTTGGGTACCCCTGAATAAAAAAAAAAGCATTTTTTGAAAAAGGTCCGTGTGTACATAGCTCAAAAACGAAAAGACTGTTAAATATCAAACTTGATATTTCAGCTTGGTATCTTCAAAGGCTGCAACATGAAGATTTTCAAGAAAATCTCCCCACCCCAACTACCTTTTACATGACACTTTTTACGAAAACTTTTATTTTCGCAAAAATGGCTGTAAAAGTTTTGATTAAAATACCGCATATTTAAGATGTTTTTATGACAAACGAAACGTGTATCTTGAATTTTCTGGCAATGGCCTCTGAAAACCTCTTTATTTTGGATGAATTTTGTATAACGGGAAACTGTAAGCGATATACAAAGACTTGCAACATAAAAAATGTAGATCTCATTAAAACACATAATATATGTTATATACATTTTCGTATACAATTAACTATTTTCAAGATATTCCAGATTATGAGTTTCAATTTTAGTCACTTAAATTTCTTTCAAACGGTAAAACATTCTTCTCGTTTCTCGTTTGTTTACTCCTGGTAACCAAAGACATTAGAATTTCAATTGTTTCACATAGCAAGCGGCTAGTTTTTGCATTTTCTTGTTTTCCCTTCTACTTATAAGGAGCTAGTAAGAAGCCTAATTCTGCTTATATTTATCTTGATTAGCATGATGTAGATAACACATTAATCTTTTGGATAAGAGGTTTGTTTGCCAAACAGCTAGAGTGAATGGAACACATTAGATTTTGTCCCTTCTACTTACAGGGACCAGGTAATAAGGACAATATCTGCTAATGTTATCTTATTGTTGTGTGCGTCGGTGTGTGTCTGTGTGTCGGTGGACAGCATAAACGAAATGGCTGTTAAATACCAAACTTGGTATTTAAGATTGGTATCCTCCAAGGATGCGACACGAAGATTTTCAATAAAATCCCCCACCCCCAACTACCCTTTATATGTAACTTTTTTACATGTAACTTTTTTCGAAAATTTCGATTTTCTCAAAAATGGCTCTAACGAATTTGATTAAAATATCGTATATTAAAGATATTTACCTGAAAAATAATATGTATATCTTGAATTTTCTGGGAATAGCCTCTGAAGATTACTTTATTCTGGAAGAATTTTGAATAACTGCTAAACCGTAAGAGATGGACAAAAACATAACACACAAAAAATGTGAAACACATTAAATCACACCATTTATACTATATATATTTTTTTCGAGGGTCTGATCTTTTTTGAGATATTCCTTTCTTTTGGTTTCAGCTTTGAAAAACTTGTACTTTTCTCATACAGGAAGTTGTCAACTCGTGTCCATATAAACAAAGGAACTTCAGTCACCTAGTAACCATTTGACTTTACTTTAACCTATGGTAGTCCCTTATTTCGCTTCTACCTGCAAGGAAGCAAGTAATAAGACTATTTCTGCCAAGTTTTTCTCGATTAGCTTGAAGTAAATAGAAGAATAAGTTTACTCACAATAATTTGTTACGCAGTAGTAGAGAAAGTTATGTGAATGGAAGACATAAGATTTTTTTCATTATTTTTTTTTTTTTTTCTGAATACTATTCTACAAACTATTTTAAGAAAAGTTTATTCTTCTACCTTATGTTAAACGTTTGTAGAAATGCTTTTATTACACATTCATTTGTAGGTAAAGGAATATAATAATCTAAATGTTTTATTTATGAATAAAGTTGCTTAAAAGTTTGGTCAAGTAACATAAATTTAATATATCCTTTACTGTTATAATATCAACTATTTGATCAAAGATATTGAAGAAAAGAGGGAAAATGTCACGGATTTAATCTTTTAAAATCCGTTCTTATGCGTTTTCCTTGAAATGTCATGTAAGCGTAAAAACAAAATTCTGAAATATTACACTCGCATGACTCTCTCTAGTTCTACAAACATACTTCTTAAAAAATACTATTCTTCTTTCTACACCATACTAATCGAGTTATTCATTAATAGAATGTTCTTATTATTAAGTGCCTTATAAGTAGAAGGGTACTAAAGGAATGCACTATGCTAAACTGCTAAACTGCTAATCAACTGTTTTAAAAATGTTTTTATGCTTCTTTACTTGGCCAGGAGTAAAGAAAAAGAAACACGGGTAACCTGCTGTCTGAAAAAGTATAAGTATTTTAAAACTGAAGCAATAAGGAATATTTCGGTCACGGTTTCCTCCACAGCAAAATAGGAAGAACATAAATAGTGTGTTTTGACGAGATCAACATTTTTTATGTAGTAAGTTTTTGTCTGTCTTTTACGGTTTACCAGACCTGCAGAAGACATTTAGAACGAAGAGAACTACTCTCAGGGAATCCAAAATATACTTTTAGCTTGTCATGTAAATATGTGTAATATGCGATATTTTAATCGTTTGAGCCGTTTTTGAGAAAATAACATTTGTCGAATTTCTTAGCACGTAAAAGGTACCTAGATTGGGGCAGGGGTAGTACCTTGAAAATCTTCGTGTTGCATCCTTGGGAAATACTGAACTTAGCATTTGATAGACCTTTCGTTTTTGATTTATGGTGTCCATAGATACACATGAACAGTTTTCTAATTCTTTTATGGATTCTGGGGTCCTCAATACATATCTACAGTGAAATATCTGTATGAAATTTTGGGTGGAATACAATACCTTCTCTATCTAAAACTTACGTTGTACATATTACGCTAGGAAACACTAGGTATAAAACACGAATAGAAGCTTAGTATCTAAAAAAATCTAATATTCCCTTACCCACGTCGACCATTTTAAATTTTTTTCTTCAACATGTAAACCTAAAATGTATGTTTCCTGTGAAATCTTGACATAAAAATTGTAGATGGCATTAAATACCTTCTCTGCCTATTTATTATGTAAAGGGTAGAGAAAATTAAAATTTCTAGTCATAAAGCATCATAATTAAAGTGTTAGTTCGGCGACCTTCAGTTTAATTCCGTTTTGTTTTAATGGCAAAACATTGTAGATAAATTTTGCACTATACTCCTGATATGTTTTTAGAGCATTTCAGCGCTTGAGAAATATTTAAAGTTAATTAAATGCACAGGCAGGTTATGCAATTTTGGATTAACAAAGGGATTTTCTCATCTCAAATGAAATATGCTACTCACGTTCTCTTATAGCATTTTTAAACATTGGAAAAAATTAAATCCTTTTCAATTACTGGTCCGTGTCGATGAATGTGTAAAGCAAAAATGTGTTTTTTTGCAAGCTCTCAACCGCGTGGGTTAACAGCGAGTTAATGCTGTGTAAAGGAGAGTATTAAGTTTATTTCTTTCGCAATTGTGTGTCTGTCCCACAAAAGCTATGCAAAAAATATGTCTCCCATAACTCCTAAATGATTTTTCCTCTATCTCAGATTAAAATATGGATGTGTGAATTTTCGACATTGAGTTTTTTGTTGAATAGAATTTCCTTTACCTACCAGATATCGAATTTCTTAGGTATATGTTAAACAACGCAAATGGGCAATTAATTCAATGTAACCTCATAGAGCTATAATGGATTCGATTTCTGCGGCAGACCTTTCTAACCCATAGGTTATTTCAGAGTTTTCTCGGGTCATCAGGAGGGTTCTTTATTCTCTGAACTTCCTGTCCCTTTATTTCATCTCTATCATTCAGAACGGCATTTTCAGGGTGTGACTGAGGTGCTGGCAATCCTCTGTGGTAGTGAATTCGCTTGTAAATGCAGCTCTCGGCTGCAGGGTGGTGTTGATGTCGTCTGTAGGACCTCGGAAGTTTAGTCATCCTAGAGCGCGTGCTCCTGTCGTTCCTGGGTTCAAATGAAGAGCCAGAATGACTCTTTAGCCGCTGTCACTTTCGGTCGCCCGCTGGATACTGTCAGCTCATCCAATCTCCTGGAATCTGACGTACAGTAAGCCCATGGTGCGAAATGTGGACCATTGCGGAATGTACCAACCTAACCCAATCCAAGCAAACCAACCAACCAATCAACCAAACGAACTACCAACCACCAGCCCTGCCAATTGATAGGAGATGGTACGAAAACCCTTAAAATCTGACTCCATCACTACAGTAGTCAAGTCAACCTATAAAATATGATTACGTATTTTAAACTTCAAATGCCACTACATTAAAGGAATCATCTGTTCTACTTTCCGTGCAGTTTGTAACGCAGGGCACAGAAGGCGATTTGCAGCAGTATGAATCAATTGAGCAAAGCTAATATCTCTGCCTTATTCAATAAGCTAATAATTGGTGACGCCTGCTTTAAGTTATGAACATAAAGCATATGTACCTATTTATAATTAGATAATTTAGCTTATACCCACGCTTATGAATTTTAAATATTACTTTCTCTACACGCACTATGCACTTAGTGCGTAGAGAAGGTATTCCATTCCTTCCAAAAATTCAATACCAAGCTTTCACCTTAAACAGATGCTTTGAGTACCCCTGAATCCAAAAAAAGCTATTAGAATTATTAGAAAATTATCCATGTGTGTGTTCGGCTGTGCGTGTGTTTGGACTCAAAAACGAAAGGTCGGTTAAATACTAAACTTGGATTTAAGTTCAGTATCATTCAAGGATTCGACACGAAGATTTTCAAGAGCATCCCATCACTTCCAAATACAATTTATATGGAACATTTTTAGAACATTTTCATTTTATAAAAATTTATCTAACGATTTTAATAAAATAACGTATATTAACAATATTCACATCAAAAATAGAATGTATATTTTAAATTTTGGGGATAGCCTCTGAAGAGCTGTTTATTCTGGTTGAATGCTGCAAAACGTTTAAACTGTAAGAGATACATAATAAAGTAGTCTTCAGAGGCTATTCCCAGAAAATTCAAGATATACATTTTATTAGTCATGTCAATATCTTAAATATGAGCAATTATTAATCAAAATCGTTACAGCCATTTTTGGGGAAATTAAAATTTTTGAATTTTTTTCCATGTGAAGGTTAGTTGGGGGTGGGGAAATTTTCTTGAAAATCCTCGTGTCGCATCCTAGAAAGATACCAAACCTAAATACCAAGTTTGGTATTTAACGGTCTTTTCGTTGTTTAGCTATGCTGCCCAAAGTCAGACACACACGGACATTTTTTCTAAAAATGTTTTTTTTTTTTTATTCAGGTGGTCTCAAAACATATATTTCCGGGGAAATATCGGTATCGAATTTTTGGGTGCAATACAATTCCTTCTCTATACACTATGTAATTACTTGGTAGGTATACAGAAAGTAAAAACACACAAAAGTAAAAGCACACAAAAATGTAGATCTGGTTAAAGCACATAATTTGTCATATATGTTTTTCTTGTAGAGTTTGTGATTTTCGAGATATTCATTGTTATTGGTTTTAGTTTTGAACCAATTAACTTTTCACAAATGGGACGATGTAAAGCGAACCGAACCTCAATTGTTTTACATTACGACCAGCTTTTAAAAGATTTGACTGTAGTTTTAGCCTAATGTATTCCTTTATTTCCTTTCTATCATCAAGGAAGCAAATAGTAAGAGCAATTTTGCTACTGTTCATCTACACTAGTCTCCAAAAATTAGGTGTAATTCAATATTTTATTACCAAACGATCATAAATGAATCAAAGTTAAGCACAATACCATATGTTGTTGCCAATGCATCACACATGATCTGGAATGTAATAGTGTGAGAAGTAGCAGACAATTTTGACCTCAGAACACCTTTTTACTCAAGCACAAAACCTGAGGGATCATTTTCATAATGACAATGGTGGTTCTGAGCGGTTAATATGAGGTGTAGTGACTCCTCATGGCTACACAGGCCTCGCAGCCGCATGGCATGATCCCTATAGGAACCTTCAAGAACTCTGCAGG
Source organism: Hymenopus coronatus (assembly GCA_030762935.1). Taxonomy (NCBI): domain Eukaryota; kingdom Metazoa; phylum Arthropoda; class Insecta; order Mantodea; family Hymenopodidae; genus Hymenopus; species Hymenopus coronatus. Next base: position 68,371,985 of record CM060894.1, read on the forward strand.
CAGCAGTTCCCACACCACACAGAGAGCACATCAGAGGTCTGAGAGTGTCCTCGGTGGGGCTGGCGGGCTGTAACTCTTCCTAATGCATCCCAGGCGTGTTCTATAGGGTTCATATCCGGGGACATCGCCGACCAGTCCATACGCTGGATATCTTCCATCTCAAGATAGTCGTTCACCAGGTGGGCTCTATGCATACGTGAATTATCGTTCATTAAGATGAAGTGTGGACCAACTGCACTTCTGAAAAGTCGCACATGTGGTTCCAGTACCTGTCTCTGTACCTCTGGACATTCACAGTACCACCGTCGTCCATTGAACATCATGTCTGCCCACATGAGTACGCCACAACCACCAAATGGCGTGTTTCCACGATGTTGGTGGAATGAAACCGGGGTCCACGTTCTCTCCAGATTATTGTGCGGCGAGAATCATTGCTCAAACTGAATCTGGACTCATCTGTAAACAGCATGTTCCTCAATTCATTCAAGGTCTAACGTTGACGTTGCTGACTCCATTTTAAACGGGACCGTATGTGTATTCGAGTGAGTAAGGCACATACTGCTGGACGTCTGGCATAGAGGCCGACTGCCCTGTGTCTCCTTGAAACTCGAACGCCTGAGTAGGCTGCAAGCTAGGAAGACAGTTGTCTCGCGGGCATCCTCCATTGTCGCCGTGCTATTATGGTCAAATATCAGTCCTGTTGCGGCGTTGTAACTCGTGAGTGACCATGTACAGGGATCCGACGAATACCTTATGTTTCTTGAAACCGTCGCCAGAGCCTGGTAATGGCACTTTGTGGCATAATTAGGGCCCGAGAGCCTGTGGTTTGTATCTGACCCGCCTCTAGACGTTCGATTATTCAATCTTCAAAACAGGGTCTTGTTGACGTCTTTGTGGCATGTGGGTGCTGTCTTGTAAACACTTTGTGAAGCCACTATTCTCTGTTCACAATGGGAGAGCAATAACAAATGAGTCACGCACTGCGTCTGATACTCTGGTATTGGTTTGCTGCACTGTTTAGTTGACCTTAGAAGGATGAACCCGCTTACCCATTACAGACCACCAATAAGGGGAGGCACACACTGTGGTAACGTTTAATGGCGCTCGTTCAACGTTTTCCCTTTCAGTTCTCTGTTTTCCGAATTATGCTTAACTTTTGGACATTAATGTAGATTAGCATGGTGTAATAAAAGAATAAAACTGTCTATGGAACAGCTAGAGAAAGTTAGGTAAATGGAACATATCAGATTTGTTATATTGTAATCTAAAGTCACACTGAAGTTGGTTTATCTCTAGTTGTTGCCATAGTTTGTTACGCGTTTTTGAATCTTGGCACTGACCATACAAGTCGCAAAATCTACTAATTTCAGAGGAATGTTGCTGTTAGTGTAAGAAAAGACTTTGTAATTTGTGTTTAGGTGAACACATTAGGGAATGCAGATTAACTTTAAATGCATCTACATAGGAAATTTTTTTCTCTTAATTAATGATCAAGCAAGCGCGGATCATAACTTACAGAGAGCAATCTACCTTGATCACAGTACTAGATCACGTGCACTCTAAAAAGAAGATTTAGTGTTCCATTCTCATGACTTTGTCTACATATTTTGTAAGGATGCATTCTTACAAAACTTATTTTTCTTTCTACATCAAACTAATGAAATACGCATTAGCAGAAATGGGTTTTTAATTCAGTTCCTTCGAAGTAGAAGGGAAGTAAGGGAATACAGTAAGCTGAAGAGATAGACATATTTTTTAAAGGCTGGTCCATTTGTGATCTAATTTTAATTTCCTCCTCTTAGATGATCAGTTTGAAAAGCAAATAATGGGTTAACATATGAGAAAAGTGCAAGTATTGGACATTTAAAAAGCAATAATGAGTAATATCTCAGAAATTGGCTGACTCCACTAAAAATGTATATCCCATAAGTGTGTTTTAACGGGTCCACATTTTTGTAGCAAGTTTTCCCCTATTTCTTAAGGTTTGCACTTATGCAAAGGTAATTCAGAAAATTCAGTACACAGATTTGATTTCTGATCGTCATGGTATTTTTGAAGTAATAAAAAAAGTCTTAATGTCTTTCATGTAAGGCATAGGTTGCAATGAGCTGATTTTCTTCAAAATATTCGTGTCGCATCCCTGATGAATGCTGAAGATAACTACTAAGTTTGGTTTTCATAAGAGTTTTTGTTTTTGAGCTATGCTGCCCAAAGACATACACACACATACACACATACATGGATCTTCTCTACAACTACTTTTTTGTATTCAGGGGCCTCAAAACATGTATTGCCGGTGAAATCTCGATTTCGAATTTTGGGTGCAATACAAGACCTTCTCTATACACTATGTACATAGTACGTGAAGAGAAAGTAAAAATCTGATTCCATTCACATGAATTTCTCTACATCTCCGAAACAAATTATTGTTAAAAAGCTTATGCTTCTATTTACTACATGCTAACCGAGAAAAAATTAGCACAAATAGTCTTATTACTCACTTCCTTGGAAGTAAAAGCAAGATGAGGGAGTAACATAGGTTAAGGTGATAGTCAAAAACTGGTTGCTATGTAACTGAGCTTCCTTTGTTTGTATGGACAGGGGTTGACAAATTCATGTATGAGAAAAGTATGTTTTTAAAGATGAAACCAATAACAAGGAGTATCTCAAAAACGATCAACTGCAGGAAAAAAATGTATATAACATAAAGTGTATGTTTCCTGGTGCTCTACATTTTTTGTGAGGTAAGATTTTGTCCATCTCTTACGGTTTGGTAGTTATGCAAAATCTCGTAGAATTCTTCCCGAATAAAGTGGTCTTCACATGCTATTCCCAGAAAGTTTGAAGATATAAATTTTATTTGTCATATAAATATCTTTAATATACGATATTTTAATCAAATTATTAGAGCTATTTTGAGAAAATCAAAATGAAAAGGTATTTTGGGGTAGTGTGATTTTTCTTAAAATTTTCTTGTCGTATCTTTGGAAGATACTAAACTTAAATACCAAGTTTTCTGAGTTTTCTGGGAATAGCCTGTGAAGACTACTTTATTCTGGATGAATTTACGGAATTTTGCATAACTACCAAACCGTAAGAGATGAACAAAAACTTACTACCCAAAAAATTTAGAGCAGGTTACACACAATATATGTAGCATACATTTTTTTCGTGGAGTTGGTCGTTTTTTAGATATTCCTTGTTTCTGGTCTCAGCTTTGAAAAACTTATACTTTTCTCACACAGGAATTTCATATTTTATCAACTCTTGTCCATACAAACAAAGGAACTTCAGTCACATAGCAAGAAGCTTTTGACTATCACTTTAACCTATGGTACTCCCTTATTTCGCTTCTAATTACAAGGAATCAAGTAATAAGACTATTTCTGCTATTTTTTTCTCGATTATCATGAAGTACATAGAAGCATATTTTTTTTTAATTATACTTTGTTACAGAGATGTAGAGAAAGTCATGTGAATGTAACACATAAGTTTTTTAAAATAGTTGTAACTTTGTTCTGGCTCTTGTCTTGGCGGGGAAGCAATTATTTATGACTGTCTTCATCAAGGAAACCTAGCACCAACGAATACAGCAGCTGCTGTGAACACTGAACACCGCTGCCAAAGCGCTGCTTCCGAACTCAAGCTTTAGGCTCAAGAAGAAGTGGCAGTCAGAAAGAGCGAGATTGTGGCTGTACGATGGATGATGAACTGCTCCCAATCGAATTGTTGAATAAGCTTTTATGTGGCACCAGCCGCATAGGGACGTCCGTTGTCATGAAGAAAAACAATGCCTTGACTGAGCATTACACGCATTTTTTTTTAAATTTCTCGCCAAATATTTCTAAAATTTTCACATTATCGTATCTCTGGGAAAAAACTCAACAACCAAAATGCCTCGTCGTTTGGAGGATCATTGCCAAAGCATTGCCTAGACGCTTCATTTTGTGGACATCCTTACGCATCGGAACGTAACATAACGCAGTTTGCGGTAATTTAAGAGCTTTGTGACTCTCGTGTAAAACAGTTTTTGAACTTAGTGGTAACACATCCCAAATAATTATTCTGAATCGTCTGTTTTCAGGAACTACGTCATTCACTTGTTCAACCAAAGCATCGGTGACAACAGAAGGCCGCCTACTCCGTGCTTCGTCAAGAACATTTGATCGTCCGTCATTGAATTGTCTATCCCATTTACTCACCATCCCATATGTCATTACATTTTAATGTAAATCTCTACAAGTTGATGTTGAATTGGAATTGTCTTAACACATTGCGTTCAAAAATCGTTTTAAGAAACTCTCTTCATAGTCGTTATGGTCAGAAATTGTCTTAAACATTTTGAACGATCACTAACAATTGTAAACATAACATGATCCGGTTGTAATGGTGTCAGTGGATAGACAATGAGCCGGAGAGACAGGTACGCATGCGTAGAACTGCGACACTGGGTTGTGGTGGTGGTAGAAAGATACAATACTTATTTTCAGGAACGCTTGATATAATACTGAACTCATGCATGTTGTCTATAAATATTCATTCACCAATCACGCTCTGTTTAGAGATATTTGGTGGACCTAAAGCACAACTCGGCTAACCAGAGTAAAAAGGAACAATAATAAATTTTCAAAATTAAAGGTGACCCATAAATACGATAACACAAAACTGTTGATCAAAGGACAGGGTAATCAAGGAATTTAGGCTTCCAGAGACAGTTTAGGTTTGACCTGAACAAAGTGCTGTTAAGATGGCTTACTCTATCTGCGAGAATGAGAATTTGTTTACCTATTTTTTCTTAAACCATAGCCCGAGTATAAACTATCTGCAAAAGAAGAAGGATAAGAAGCAAAGTTAAAAAAAGTGGTAATATGCATTTAAATGTGTAAGGCATAGTAAGTCTATTTTCTGGCCCAACCCACTCTCTTGAAGAAATTGATTACTTTCATACTTGCCCGTGTGCGAATTAACATTATTTGCCCAATTATTATCCCTGCAAACAAATGCAAGAGTTAGACTAAATAGCAGTTAAATGAACATCTACGTAGTAAGGGGAAATGAATCTTTCGCTTGACTGAGCCAAGTCTGAGAGGAAGCAAGTGATTTTCTTGAAACGCTTCTCTGAAGCACTTTCCAATTTACGAAAGCAGGCAAATCAAGGCTCTTGTTATCTTGTTGAAGTAGTTTGCCACACGCTGACTACTAGGATTAGTGCTACAGCTATTTCAAAACTAAGTTTGTCATATGTGACAAACTAAAACTTTCTCTCATTGTCGACTGTTTCTCTACCGATTTGATCTTGGGTAGTTTGTTATAAAAGCATCTAAATGTTTTACTGTAAATTCGTTATATTAATTTTTGTTAGTTAATCGAAAACATAATTGATAAAATATTTTGGAAAGTAATAGTAGAAGTAGTAATTTTAATTATGTTTTCTAATATTACCTACTTGCGTCACAAGTCATATTGCTCAAAAGACGATACATGATCTATGGAAGAATACTGTAACAAAATCTCTTGATTGCCTTGAAATCTGTTTACACATCGTCTTTATTCCGTTGATTTCTCAACAATGCCACAGTACAATTTCTCATTGCTTTGACGCAAAGATAGTGAATGCTCTCTCGTGTACCTGCGCGCTGGAACTCTTATTTGAAAAATGTGCTTGACTCCTTGCAGCCCTCCTTTTGTACCGTTCGTTGACGTCAACACAAATGTTTAGAAGAAGCGAGCATTCTCGCAGTGTCTATTGCAGTGTCACATTCCAAGGATTTGACGTAGTGCCGCCGCCCTTCATGTGTTACATTTACAGTCACGTATTACATTTAAAATGTGACAACGAATGCGACTACTTAAAGGAAACAGACCGAACACATTCAATAATCAGTTGTTAGCTTTCCAAAGCAAACCGCTAAAACGTGAGAAGTCCTGCAAAACTTAGTCACAATATTGATTAAATAAGCTTAATTAATCACATTTTATATTCAGAACACTGTATAAACATACGCATACAATAAAAAAAAATACTGCGTCACATATAAACACCCGCCGACCCATACATACATAGATAATATTATAATAATAATAATAATAATAATAATAATATAATAATAATAATAATAATAATAATAATAATAATAATAATATATTAATGTCTAAACAATATTTGCACAAAAACAATTTCCAGTCCCCATGGCCGCGCTAGCCGAGGCATCTTGCTTTGGTGCTTCGTAGGTTCGAATCCCGCCTTGGGTATGGGTGTTGTATGTTTGTGTGTGCGTGTGTGTAAAAGAAGCAAACAGCAATTCAGTAACCATACAGCAAATAAAGTAAAAAAAACAAAACAAAAAAAAACACTAACACTAACACTTTATCTCTTAGCGCACTTACAAAAGCATATGCTCAAGCTTGGTCAACTTTAGCAGTTTAGAATCAAATTCCAGCATGCTGTATGCGTCTGTTGGAAGCCAAAATACTCGTCTTGGTATAGCTTCCAGCATCCTCCGTCTGCACGTAAGCTGCCAAAGCGCATCATGTCTTCTTATTCCTCCAACCAGCATCGTCAACGATCGTACGACCTTTATATTATGCGGATCTAAGCCATATTATGTCGTCTTGTGTTTCATACTAAATTCCAAAATATGTTTCTCTTCATTACCCAATTTTTACTTTCTCTATACGCACTATGTACATAGTGTATAGAGAAGGTATTGTACTCCACCCAAAAATTCGATACCGAGATTTCACCGGAAATATATGTTTTAGGGTTCCCAGTATCCAAAAAAGCATTTTCACAAAAAGGTCCGTGTGTCCGTGAGCACGATTACTCAAAAACTTGGTATTTAAGTTTAATGTTTTCCAGGGATGGGACACGAAGATTTTGAGAAAAATCCCCCCCCAACTACCCTTTACATGGAACTTTTTTCGAAAACTTTGATTTTCTCAAAAATGGCTCTAACGATTTTGATTAAAATTTCGTATATCTTGAATTTTCTTGGAATAGCCTCTGAAGAGTAGGTTATTCTGGATGAATTTTACTGAATTTTGTATAACTGCTAAACCGTAAGAGATGGACAAAAAGCTTACCACACAACAAATGTAGAGCACATTAAAACACACAATTTATTTTATATATATTTTTTTTCGTGGAGTTCGTCGTTTTGAGGCATTCCTTATTTGTGGTTTCTGTTATGAAAAATGTATACACCCGGAACCCACAGTGTTGCTATAAAATCGTATTTCTTTTTCTGTGATTAAAAATTTACAATGGTCTCTAAGCCCTTAGACGTCAGTATATACAAAGCTTGCGATGTCGCGGTATTATTTTTATTAATGTTGGCACTCCCGCCATAATGAATAATGGAGACGGAAACAAAGAAAACCTTATAAACAATTACATGAGTACTTCTAAAGGTTAAATAATATACTACGAGATCTGGATTGCCAAGGGAATAAAGACCAAATTAATGTATTCTAGAACATGTAATAAGATTCTAAAATGTTCTAGCGCTCGATATTGGGTAACAACGTTTGTTTTACTTCCCACTAACACCTATATTAGCAACTATTCTTTTACTTGCACCACTGCTTTAAAATAAATACATTCAAGTGCATTCCTTTCACGTGCAAAACTGTCATTTCCTAGCACCTTTAAAATGATTTCATTAAAAATGATATGGTGACCTTCACACTGGGTAATTGATAATAATAACACCTGTCATTTAATAAATGTAATCAATATAATCCGGTGAACAAAGCAGTATCTGTTAGTGTATCATTTACCCTGAAGAGCCAGTATTAGTTATACATAATGGGGTAATGGAGTTACAATAATATAGGTTACAGTGCTGCTAAGGATATTTCCCAATGCTATTATGAATCAAAACAGTTTTACATGAAAATGCCTAAACATTAACTACAAAAAATAATAAATGAATTCATTTACACACTAACATAAATTCATCGCAATAGAGAGAATACTGCTTTCGTTTAAATACCTTAGTGAAAGCAGTGGAGGTTACTAAAAGCAAATTCACGAAAATCAGTTTATATATATATATACACACACACACACACACACAAACAATAACATATAGCTACGCGAGCGCACGCGAGCATGCTTGATAACTGCAGTGGAAATTACTAATCTCAAATTACATGAAAATTAGTTTATATACACACACTAATCTAGAGCTAACCTAGAAATTAATAAAAACAAGTTACCCGAAAATCAAATTTACTTGCACACACGCAAACACTTACTTAGAGCTAACCGAGCGCATGCTGGCTTCACTCACATGCTTTAATGAAAACAGTGGAAATTACTAAAATAATATTACACGAAAATCAGTTCATTTACACACACACTAACCTAGAACTAACCGAGTGCACTCTGTAGCTATCCATGAGTTGCTAGGGCAGTATTCACTCAATCTAAATAGATATGTAGAGTTTATGTAATTACGTTACGGAGCTTTCCAAAAGGCGCACAAAGCATTTTATATGAAACACCTTTCGATAACTACATTTGCGCCTTAAACAAGAGACACTATTGAAATTTACACAACAATTTAGAAGATTATAGTTGTATGAAGGTTATATCTTGCGTTCGCTTGCGTATTTGTCAAAGTAACAAACACAAACTGTTCACAGAAACCCAAATTATTAGCACATAGGTATGAATTTTAATATTCTGGCTAATCAGAGAATTCCTGTTGTACTGAAGTTCACTCTTCTAATGACCCTGCTTCAATTCGTTATCTCAACTTCGTCTTTGGAAATATGAACACACGTTTCTACCGATTGTAATTTCACACAATTAACAGCATACCACTTTTATACCATACCTAGGTCATATTTACACCTGTCTATCACAAATGTATAAACTTTCCTTCTTCAAAGATTAATCAAATAAAAACTAATTCATATTTTCCCGTACATATTCAATGGAAATCTAACATCTGTAGTTTCTTCTACCATATTGCTTACATGGATAGTAACGGCATAATTTCTCAGGCCATGACTTCCAGCCGATGTTGATATTTACACATTTCATAAATATAGATAACGAAATGTTGGGATTTGTAACTAGCGAGGAAGAAGAAATGAGTAGATTGCTCAGAGATATGCTTCAGCAGTAGGCATAGAGCATCACTGACTTTCTCAGACCGTCGATTTTACACGTAAAATACAGCGAACAGTACAAATGTAAAAAGTATTTTTTCAAACTGTTCAAAACTCAATGTTTTCCATAACTAGACTAACAAAACAGAGATACAGTAGCATGTAAATTTGCAAGAACTGAAAATTGTAAACTCTCGCGGTACAAATTGTTTTCCTCAGTTTGTATATAAGACTGGTAGCCCGCCTGGGTAATGTGGTGGTAGCATGTCTGCCTCACGTTCGAAAGGTCGTTTTTGAATCTCGCTTAGGGTGAGTTACCCGGGTAAGGTTTTTTTCGGCGGTTTCCCTCACCTGAGAAGACGAATGTCGAGTAACTTTAAGCACCATGGACCCCGAGATCATTTGAGCATCATATCATCAATTTCATTCATCGTCCGATATGACCAAACCAGGTTAAAGGACGTTAAACTACACACAAAAAAAATAAAAAAAGCATTTTTATAAAAATGACCGTGCGTTTGTCTGCCTGTGTGTGTGTCCGTGGGCAGCACAACTCAAAAATGAAAGGACCGTTAAAAACCAAACTTGGTATTTTTGTTTGGTATCTTCCAAGAATGCAAGACGAAGATTTTCAAGAAAGACCCGTCACCCCAAACTACCCTTTACATGGAAAAATTTGCGAAAATTTTATTTTTCTTAAAAATGACTTCAACGATTTTAATTAAAATATCGTATATTTCAGATATTTACTTGCCTAATAAAATGTATATCTTGACTTTTTTGGGAATAGTTCCTGAAGACTACTTTACTCGGCATGAATTTTACGGAATTTTGCATTACTGCTAAACCTTAAGAGATGGACAATGTAGAGCACATTAAAGTACACATTTAATGTTATATACATTTTTTCGTGGAGTTGATTTTTTTTAAGATATTCATTGTTTTTAGCTTCAGCTTTGAAAAACTTGTACTTTTCTTATATAGAAATGTGTTAACTCCTGTCCATACAAACAAAGGAAATTCAGTCACATAGCAACTAGCTATCACTTTAACCTATGGTACTCCCTTATTTTGCTACGACTTATAAGGAAGCAAGTAATGAGACTATTTCTGACGTTTTCTAAATTAGCATGAAGTAAATAGAAACCTAACCTTTTTAACATTTATTTGTTGCAAAAATATAGAGAAAGTCATGTGAATGGCACACATCAGATTTTTACTTTCTCTACACGCACTATGTGCATAATGTATAGAGAAGGTTTTCCACTCCACCAAAAAATTCGATACTGAGATTTCACCGGAAATATATGTTTTAGGGTCCCCAGTATCCAAAAAGGTGTTTGCAGAAAAAGGTCCGTTTGTATGTCCGTGTGTTCGTGTGTCTGTGAACACGATAACTCAAAAATGAAAAGTCTGTAAAATACCAAACTTGGTATTTAAGTTTAGTATCTTCCAGGGATGCGACACGAAGATTTTGAGAAAAATCCCCACACCCCAAACTACCCTTTACATGGAACATTTTTCGAAAATTTTGATTTTCTAAAAAATGTCTCTAACGATTTTGATTAAAACATCGTATATTAAAGCTATTTGCCTGACAAATAAGATGTATATGTTGAGTTTTCTGGGAATAGCTTCTGAAGAGCACTTTATTCTGGACGAATTTTATGAAATGTTGAATAACTGCTAAACTGTAAGAGTTGGGCAAAAACGTATTACACAAAAAATGTAGAACCTGTTAAAACAGGCAATTTATGTTACACATTTTTTCATTGAGTTCATCGTTTTTGAGACATTCCTTTTTTTGGTTTCTGCTATGAAAAACTTATACTATTCTCATAAAGGAATTTGTCAACTGCTGTCCATACAAACAAAGGAACTTCAGTGACACAGCCACAAGCTTTTGTCTATGACTTTAAACTATGGTATTCCCTTATTTCTGTTCTACTTACAAGGAAGGAAGTAATAAGACTATTTCTGCTAATTTTGTTCTTATTAGAAGGAAGTAAATAGTAGTATAAGCTTTTTAAGAATATTTTTTTTTTTTTTGCAGAGATGTAGAGAAGGTTTTATGAATGGTACACATCAAATTTTTATTATATTGTAGAGCTCCAAAAATGTTGTTTGTGGGCATTCATATTCTATTCTATAGCTCCTGATGCTTGCGACGCTAAGTCTATTTGCATTATCCCTTTTACAAGCATCGTTTAAGAACGTAAATCAACCCTCTCACACTTATAGTCTATCAGTTATACTTAAAATACAGCTATACTACATAAAAGTAGGAGGTTAGCTCTTCCAAGGTTTTTGTTGATAAGGATTTAAATATGTTTTTCAAATGGGAAAAGTTCTACGCTGCAGCGAATGAGATGCATTATCATGCTCTGCGTTGCCAGGTCGCTACCCCCACTCTTTTCATATTTCCCTCTCACTCGCACACTGAGCATGTAAATCTGCCTAGCGACATAATGTTTATTCATGCGTGTTATGAAAAGTATTTGAGCTAATATTTGAGGTCTTTACGGTTCTGCATCGAGCATTACTCCCTGTCTTCCTGATAAATTATTTTTTGCAAAACTTGAATGTTTTGTCTTAGCGCAAGTGGTATTTATGAAAGATGGAATCATTTTATCTCGTTACTCCCCAATTAGGTGCGAATACAATATGTCAACACAGGAACACTGCGATTGGCTGCCGGCCTGGTGGCGATCAAGGATAAACCTCATCCCATTTGAAAGTCACTGTAATCAAGAAAGACTACAATAGCATCAGCGCATTTCCAAGCACTCAGCTTTACGTAAAACGGTAACTCCAATCTCATTGGAAGTAGATAAATAAAAGAATCCAAACAATATTAATTCTAAGTATATTCTATGGAACTTAATAGGCTTCGGACACATTTGTGAAAAACGTTACGTGCACACCTCCTGAAGTACTGCCGGTCATTCACTCTAAGCTAGTAATCATTACATGTACAACCTGTTCTGAATTTACGAAGTCAATATAATATATTTTGATACATTCAGAAAATATTTAATGCATTGCGATAGTTGTACATGCATGTAAATTACACACTAACATGCCTATGTCATCTACACAGTTCAGATTTATTATTTTATTCATGGTATTCATGTTTGTAATAAACACTTATACTGACACACACAAATGTTTTTGTTATTTATTCAGGGGTTTCAAAATATGTATTACCGGCTAGGTTTGGAATACCAACCTTCTCTATACTGTGACAACGCCGTCCAGCGTGTGATTGCTTGCTTATTCACTTTGGCACGTGGCAGTGAAGCTGTAACGTGAGAGACATCGCCGCAACAGGATCCTTCGGAACGCGAGACTCTTCTCTTCTCACGACTTTAAGGTTCTTCCCGATATTAGAGATTTCTCTTCCAGCTTCGGTTTCTGGTACCTTCGAGAACTTTCCAGAAAGAGCATGACGTCATTTTATCGCTATAAAAGGGAGGAAAAATTGCAGTGGGTTGTGGTGCTGTGAATTGGTCTGAGTTGTGAGTGACTGGAGAGTTAGCGTACAGTGGTGTGGGAGCCTTGGACGGCGTGCAGCTGTAAACTCGCCACGTGTCGAAACGTTAAGTGAACTATTTGGAGCAGTAAATTTGAAGTTTTATTTGTAAGTAATGTTTTAGCTAATAAAGGCTTTGTTATTGGCATATATGACTATGTACATATTAGTGTAGAAAAAGTAAACGTTTTGGAGTAATACGACTACAATAAATGAACTAAAAAAAAAAAAAAGACACAGTAAACTATACTTCCGATATAGATTTTAAAATTGTTTTTAGCACAAATAGCATAACGCAGAAAAAAAGAAAATAAATATTGAACATCGAAATATTTGCCCTTTTTGGGGGATTGATGCACACATTTACATTTTATAAACTTTTATTTGTACTTCCATTTTGGCTAACCCCCTTCAAAAAAGCTTTGTTACCGGTTTTCAAAATACTACATAATATATAAGAGGAGAGATAGAATTTAGGGCGATGTCAAAGCAGAGAATAGCATTAGAGAGAGAGAGAGAGAGAGAGAGAGAGAGAGAGAGAGAGAGAGAGAGAGAGAGAAACAATGAGACTACACAAGTTTAATGCAGTAAAACGAACAGACTGTATGTTTTGCTAGTTTACAAAATATGCATATCCAGATGTAAATTTTTTATTTTTGTGATGTTTAAATACATATTATTAATGCCTATTGCATAACTGTTTGCACATTTTAGGATGTTTTTGCTGCCTATAAATCCTCGTTCAGTATTAACAAGAGAACCAACTTTGTATGAAAATTGTAAAGTACACAGACCCAGTTTTTGCGTAAGAGGAAGCTGCATATTAGATGAGTGCAGGATTTCCTCGGACTAACTTCTCCTGTTTTAAAAAAACTTTGACGTTGCATACATAATCCAGTCAGTTTTTACATACGATATATAAACACAGCATTCATGAAGTCCACGAGTTGAGTAGAGAACTAATTTGATGTCCCGTACTACCTAATAATCCATTTTAATGCGCAGGCCCGAGGTACAAGCAGTTTTTCGCAAAAGCCATTTGGGAGCGACATCAAAGGTTGGAGTGCTGCAGAAGGATCCGTAATTAAAACGCCATTTGTTTTTATCCGCCGATGGAGAGGCGAGGATAGAAATGAACTGGAACGTAGCTGAATAGATTCCATTCCTTCATTCAGGACTTTCATTCCTTTTCTGTTGTTTTCAAGAGCCAGGTGATTACCATTCCCGAGATTTCAGACTGGGAATCTGGAGAAAAAAAAAGTGTTAGTATTTCAAGGAAGGACTTTTTGTAGAATCTTAGAATTTGCCTCGCTGATTGGGAAAAAATCTGATGCTAATAATCACAAGATTTCTTCTGCCTTCTACCATTCAAAATGTAACCTTTATCACCACTTCAATTGGAGTATACAGGGGCATCCAACTAGGTTTTTATATCAATCACATTTCTAATGCTGCCTGTTGTCTGCCACTAGAACCGCAATGATTTGTACGTAGCCAAGTTTTCGTTTAATTTCTGCCTATACTAATTTATATTTTTGACAAACTTATTTGTACTCCTACAACTAGGACCATTTCAAACCTGCAGTCGTTCTAGCGGACCCAATGGCGTGCGGTTACTGGGGAGATAGGCACTTGTTCTCGCACAATGTAAAAGCCCACCTGCGGTGAGTATAAAAAGTAATGCTACCATTATACACACATAATATACAGGTAGCAGGTATAAAGAAAATCTAACATTGATCCTACCTTTTGTCAAAGCATGTATTGAAAATAATGTTCATCTTTCTGTATACAAAGAAAGCCTATAATAATTGGTTTAGATTCAACTAAGTGTATTTATGTGGGTTGAAGAGAAATTTATCACAACGAACTAACTATTCTGTAACAACTCTCTCTCTCCCTCTCTCTCTCACTTTTCCTCCGTATTGTCACTGATACTTCCCAGGTATCATGCTCAAGTTTTTAGTTTGTTAGACAGAATTGTTCACAGATTGTAAAGCGGTAAGAAATTTGAGGAAAAACATTTTGGAACACAAATAATATACTGGGGCCAAGTAGTCAGACTGTGCGCCTCCCACCTTGACTGTCCAGGTTTGATCCCAAGTGACCGCATGTAGAACTTATTCTACACGAAGGTGCGTCTGGGTGGTTTTTTCTACGGGGCCTTCGGTTTCCCGCGCCACTCATTCCACCGATTGCTACATCATCACTCTTCCTATCACCCATTTCGCTTGCATCTCATATCACTTCCTTCACGCCTGACTACGGGCCGATCACTCGTTCAGGTTCTCTATTCTGTGGATTCCTGTTCTGACCCCTAAGCATCCGTTTATAAGTCCTAGGAGGATGTCAGTCCTAAATGAGTGGAGGGTAAGCCGCCTAAGAAAAAAAGCAAAAAACAAAAAAACAAAATAAGGAAAAACAGACAGAACAGGAAGGAAGGCACTGAGTTTGGCATGGAATATGTACCACAAGCCAAAGGGCTAAATTTGCTAACAGCCAGGAAGCTATGTGGATGCAGTGCTTAAGTGGTATTCAAACCTTTGTACATTAGGGTAAGTAAACTAATTTAAATAACAGAACATAATTGTGTGGATGATTTTAAGGCAACTTAAGTACAATAAATGTTACTGCAGTATATTACATATAATACACACACAGGCTGTTTCAAAACGACACCAAACGAAGATAGCAGTCGATTAGGTTACACTTTCACTTGTCCGAAACTTGATGTCACAACTTTCACTCTCGTTTATTTAAAATTTTATATGTGTTTAAATATCGCACACATTTGGAACTAGGCAGCGAAGGAATAACGGTTTTCATTCGCCACGTAAACAACCTCAGAATATGTTATACGAAACACATAACAAAAACCCACATGCTACGTTTTCCATTACCTACTAAGGTGACATGTGCCGCCGCGCCGGCGTGTCTATCAAACCAGGCCTACACTACTGGACTGGGACCTTTGCTACCAACCGGCATCTCTCTTGGAGTGGGCCATAGTAATTTTATGGCTGTTGTAGGTGCCGAAATTAGAGCTGAAAATTATATTTACGTATCACGTGTGATATGACCAACAAGCTCCACATCTTCGTTTGGTGTCGTTTTGAAACATCCTGTACATACATTTTATTATTTAAATCCCCACAAAGCGGAAATTAAATAAATCATTGTCTCGACAAATAAAATAAAATACAATAAAATATCTGCAATATCATACTCGGGAACTTAATTCCTTAAACGAGGGAATATATTCCAAATCTTTATCGTTTATTTTCTTATTTAAAACATATCCTACGTTCATTAGTTTAAGAATCTAATACCTACTACTAAACAATGCTAATTAAAATAATCTTCAAAAACCAAATTAACCTGAACTATAATTATATACAATTCTTATATAAAAGTAGATTAAGTTATTATCATCACTTCAAACACAATTATATAATCATATTTTATTCACTAATATAAAACTTTTTTAATTATTAAATTATGCTTCTTTATTAATTTTAATTTTAACAATTTAAAAGATAAAAAATCTTAAATAGCAATTTAATAATCTATCAATTATAATTGATTGCTATTTAGGTTTAAAACATATACATTATTTTAATCCTTCATCATTCATTAAGTATTAATTTTGTGTTTAATTAAATGCAAATTAATTCCTTTTTTAAATGATTTAATTTGTTTGTATTATTTTCTATTACTTTTTTTGTTTACTTTTTTCCTTATTTTTCCATGATGTCTTTTATATAATTATATTTAAGTTAAAATAAAAGTAAAAGCAAAAGTTTCATTTTAAAATTATGTAAAACTGGAATCCAATTTAAGTAGCTGGTGACCGGCTATTTCTGATATCCTGCTCGACATTATACACCATTTTAACAAGGAGTTTACTGTAATTCTCATGTTGTTAACAAAGACGTTAGAATGACATGAGCGGTGTTGTGACAGACTAGTGATTGATTTAATTCCCGTAAATGCGAGCCGTATAAATTCCAATTGGTCTGTTGGTATAAGAGGTACAAGCTTGAAAATGTTGGTGATTGTTGTACATACATTTATCCCATTAATACGAACTAATTTTACCCTAATGTATTAGTTGACCTCAGACTTCCTGTCTTCCTCAAGTTACGCGAGTTAGAACATTAGGTATATACCATAAGTTTGGAGAGACGAGGCAATTGATTCGCTCCATTTTTACAGAACGGTGAAAGACAGTTGGCATTTCTGCAATATCATTTTAGTGTCTCAATTTGGCATCAAAATAGTTAAATAGAATATAAACCACAAATGTTTCCTTTTATAATCCACTAATTTAAGTTTCCACAGTTCTATTACAATACAAAGCTCTTCTAAATTGTTAAATGCGAATGAATTTGAACTCGTTGAATTAAATGTTTATAACAAATGTTTATAATTTTTGTATCTTCTTTAGTATTGCAATTATTATGGAAGAGCAATTTTCTTCCGACTTTAAATTGTATATGCCTTACGTTGTAAAATACGATATATTTTTAATTTCTCAATATGTACTGTGTATATAGTGTATAGAGGAGGTATTGTATTACACCCAAAATTTTGATACCGAGATGTCTGAATCCAAAAAAAAACATGTTTATAAAAAATGTAATGTGTGTGTCTGTGTGTATGTGTGTGTCTATGGGCAGCACAGCTCATAACCAAAAATTGGTAATGTACCGAATTTGGTATATAGGTCGCATCTTCTAAGAATGCCACACGAAGATTTTCAAGAGAATTCCCCCCAACCCAACTACACTTTACATAGAAAACTTTTTGAAAATGTTGATTTTCTCAACAATGATTCCACGATTTTGTTTAAAATAACGTATATTTAAGATATTTACTGGACAAATAAAATGTATACCTTTATTCTGGATGAACTTCACGGAGTTTTACATAGCTGGTAAACCATGAGAAATAGACGAAACGTACTTAATAAAGCGCGCACACCTCGTTAAAATAAGCAATTTATGCTATTAGGTACATTTTTTTTTCATGGAGTTGACCGTTTTTGAAATACTTGTCATTGGTTTCAGTTTTAAATAAAAAATCTGATGTGTTAGATTCACATTACTTTCTCTACATCTCTGCAACCAATGATTGTTAAAAATCTTATGCTTCTATTTACTTCATACTAATCGAGAAAAAATTAGCACAAATAATCTTATTACTTGCTTCCTTGCAAGTAGAAGCGAAATAAGGGAGTACCATTGGTTAAGGCGATAGTCCAAAGCTCGTTGCTATATGACTGAAGTTCCTTTGTAAGGATAGGAGTTGACAAATTCCTGTATGAGAAAAGTGTACGTTTTTTAAAGCTGAAACCAAAACAAGGAATATCTCAAAAGCAATCAACTCCATGAAAAAATGATATAACATAAATTAAGTGTTTTAGTGTGTTCTACATTTTCTTCCTGGTAAGTTTTTGTCCATCTCTTACGGTTTAGCAGTTATGCAAAATTCCATAAAATTCATCCAGAATAAATTAGCCTTCAGAGGCTATTCCCAGAAAATTCAAGACATACATTTGTCAGCTAAATATCTTTAATATACTATGTTTTAATCAAAATCGTTACAGGCATTTTTTATAAAATTAACATTTTCGAAAAAAGTTCCATATAAGGGCATTTGGGGTTGGGCGGATTTTCTTGAAAATCTTGGTGTCGCATCCTTGCAAGATACCAAGGTATTTAACGGTCTTTTTGGTGAAATCTCGATATCGAATTTTTGGGTGCATGTCAATACCTTCTCCACACACTATGTATATATTACGTGTAGAGTAAAAACGTATACGTTTCTTATGTGGAAACTTGTCAACTCCAGGCCACGCAAAGAATCACATAGCAACTGCATTTTAAATAATTTGACTTTCTTTTAGCCCGAGTATTCCCTCATTTCACTTTTACTTATGAGTAATAAGACCGTTTCTGCTAAAGTATATCTTTATCAGCATTAAATAGATAGAAGAATAGGCTTATTAACAATAATTTATTACCGAGATGTACACAAATTCATGTGAATGGAGCACATCAGATATTCCTTTTTCTCTTCTGTTGCTTTCTTTCCGCCTTTTTGTTCTGGTGGAATGTTACTATTTCGATTCTTGTCTTTCCTTTGGTCTTCTATTGCTAATATTTCAGCCGATTGCCTATTTCTAGATGTTGGCTTCGATTTCTTAATGATCAGTATTGGTTGATTCCTTCAAATGAAGTAGCAACATCATCGTTACTTGTTTAGGGAATTCCAACGATGTAATAGGCTCGTGGATTACGTTTGTTGTCTCAGCCAAATCCTCCTCTGCACTGTTAGAAATTTAAAAGAAATAATAATATATATATTTTATAATCCAAAAATCTGATGTGTTCCATTCACATGACTTTCTCTACATCTATGTAACAAATTGTTGTTAAAAAGCATATGCTTCTATTTACTTCATGCTAATCGAGAAAAAAATTCCCAAAAATAATCTTATTATTTGCTTCCTTATAAGTAGAAGCGAGATAAGGGAGTACCATAGATTAAAGTGATAGTAAAAGCCGGTTGAAATATGATTGAGGTTCCTTTGTTTGTATGGACAGGAGTTGACAAATTCCTATATGAGAAATGTAAAGTTTTTCAACGCTGAAACCAAAAACAAGGTATATCTAAAAAACGAGCAACTCCACGAAAAAAGTGCATATTATGTAAAGTGTGTTTTAACGTGGTCTACATTTTTGTGTGGTAAGATTTGTCCATCTCTTACCGTTTAGCAAAATTCCGTAAAATTCATCCAGAATAAAGCAGTCTTCAGAGGCTATTCCCAGAAAATTCAAGATATACATTTTTTCAGGTAAATATCTTTAATATACGATATTTTACTCAAAATAGTTAGTTTTAAGAAAATCAACATTTTCGAAAAAAAGTACCTTGTAAAGGATAGTTGGGGTGAGGGGATTTTCTTGAAAATCTTCGTGTCGCATTCTTGGAAAGTACCAAACTTAAATACCAAATTTGGTATTCAACGGTCTTATCGTTTTTAGCTATGTTGAAAACACAGACATACACAGACACTCACGCCCTTTTTCCAAAAATGTTTTTTTTTTGGATTCAGGGGGGACCCAAAATATGTATTTCCGGTGAAATCTCGGATCGAATTTTCGCATGGAATGCAATACCTTCTCTATACACTATCTATCTACATAGTACGTGTAGTGAAAGTAAAATGCCTTTTTCTACATTGCTGTAACAAATTATTGTTAAAATCAAATTCCTCTATCTACTTTATATAATCGAAATAAACTTTAAGAGAAAGTTTATTAATTACTTGATTCCTTGTAAGTAGAAGGGAAATAATGGAATACACTAGGCTAAAACGATAGTCAAATCTTTTAAAAAATGTTTGCCATGTGGTTAAAATCCGTTTCTATGCAGTGCCAGGAGTTTACAAGCTTCCGTGTAAGAAAAGTTTAAGTATTTTCAATCTGAAATAAATAACAAGAAATATCTCAGAAATGGTAAATTCCACGAAAAAAGTATATAGCATGAAATGTGTGTTTTAACGTGATCTACATTCTTTGTATAGTAAATTTCTGTCTAACTCTTACGGTTTACAAGTTACACAAAATTCATTAGAATAAAAAGTTCTTTAGAGACTATTCCCAGAAAATTCAAGATATACATTTTATTTGCCATGTAACTATTTTTAATGTACGGTATTTTAAGCAAAATCGTGAGAGCCATTTTTGAGAAAAAATTTCGAAAGATTAATAAAGGGTAATTTGTAGACGATAGATTTCCTCAAAAGCTTTGGAAGATACTAAACTTACTTTCCAAGTTTGGTACGTCACTGACTTTTCGTTTTTGAGTTATCGTGTTCACAGACACACTGACATACGCGAAATATGCTTTTTTTTAATACAGGGTGCTCTAAAACATCTATTGTCCGTGAAATCTCGGTATCGAATTTTTTGGGTAGAATGCAATACCTTCTCTATACACTATGTACATGGTACATTTAGAGAAAGTAAAAAATCTGATGTGTTGCATTCACGTGGCTTTCTCTGGTTGTTTCACTTATAAACTATTGTTACAAATGATTTTTCTTTTATCTGCGTCATACTAATCGAGATATATATTAGCAGAATTGGTCAACTCTACAAGAAAAACGTAGATATATAATATAAATTGTGTACATTTTTGTGCTGTAATTTTATCTATCTCTCACGATTTTTCAGCTATATAAAATGCAGCAAAATTCATCCTGAATAAAGAAGTCTTCAGAGGTTATTTTCAGAAAGCATTTTTTTATGTAAGTATCTTTAATATATGCCATTTTATTCAAAATCTTCAAAGCCATTTTTGAGAAAAAGAAAATTTTCAAAACCTTTTCCATGAAATAGTAGATTGGAGTGGGGGAAGTTCTTGAAAATCCAAGTTTGGTATTTAAAGGTCTTTTATTTTTCGAACTATGCTGTCCACTGAATCACACCCACAAAGACCTTTTCTAAAATGCATATTTTGGACTCAGACATATATTTACAGTGAAACCTCGATATCGAATTTTGGGTGGAATACAATGATGTTCTGGATACTATATTCTATGTACATACTTACTAGAGAAAGTAAAAATGATTTGTCAATATTCTTTAAGAACTTTCATCTTCCCTCAATGCTTGGGGGAAAATGGGAGTAAGGTTTATTTCTGCTGTGCGCAACCTGTAATTGGACCTAGCCAACACATGCTCATAACAACACCGTCGCAAGATATGTTAAGGTTAAGCTCCATACAATGTGTCGAGTGCTGGACCTTAGATATGGACAGGAAATATTATATTATTTGTACTTCAAAGATGATAAAAACAAGGTGTACAAGAGTCAGCTGATAAGTCCCGGGCCTCACACAGATATTGTGCCACTAGGTCAGTTAGACGGTAGCATCGTATAGGTTAACTCGAGACTAGCTTGTATCCATAGTTATAGGTCAATAGTCAAGAGTTTTCACGAAAATTCAGGATTTGGAAAAACGAGTTGTGATTAAATACTTCCATTTGAAAGGCTTAACGCCTAAGGAAATCAAGGAAGAAATGGCCAGTACTTTGAAAGAATCTGCCCCTTCATATTCAATGATTCAAAGGTGGGTTGCAGATTTCAAAATGGGACGTATGAGCACTAGTGATGAGCCTTACTCTGGACGCCCTGTAAAGGTGACAGCTCCAGAGATCATTGAAAAAAATACATCTTTCAGTACTGGAAGATAGCACATTAAAGTTGTTTGAGATAACACAGGCTGTAAACATATCAAAAGAACGTGCAGATAATATTTTAAGTAATTTTTTAGGCTTTCACAGGTTCTGTACAAGATGGGTGCCACGTTTGTTGACACCTGACCTTAAGTAGCAATGAAAAACTGTTTCTGTTAAGAATGTGGATCTCCTCCGTAAAAATCCTAGTGAAGGTTTGAGACGGCTTATTACCATGGATGAAACTTGGATACATCACTACACTCCAAAATAGTCGAAACAGTGGATTGCGCTAGGTGAACCAACTCAAAAATGGCAAAGTCAATTTTGACAGCTAACAAGGCTATAGCGGGTATTTTCTGGGATGCACAGGGAATTACTTTTATTGATTACTTGAAAACAGGTAAAAGTAATGAACTGAGAAGAAAAATACCTCATTTGGCAAAAAAAAAAAAACGAAAAATAAGAAAGAAAGGAAATCTTGTTTCATCATGACAATGCTCCAGCCCATCGTTCAGTCATTGCAATTAAAAAAGATGTGCGAATTAAAGTTGGAATTGTTTGAACATGCACCTTATTGGCTAGATCTAGCATGTAGTGACTACCATCTGTTACCAATCTTCCAAAAATCCTTCACAGCAACGAGGAGGTCATTGATGCGGTAAACAAGTATTTTGAGAACCTTTATAAATCGCACTGCAGAGATGATTTAATTAAATTAGAACACCTATATGACAAATATATTAGCCTTTCTGGAGATTATGTTGAGAAATAAAGCAAAACAAAAATTAAGTATGTTTTTATTGAGAGGTCCGGGACATATAAGCCTACCCTAATAAAGCGGAAGAACACATCAACGATTCCTAGATGATTCTGCACTAGGCTGGAAGTGGGAAGTGCTGACATCTAGTCTCAGATGAACAAAATTATAAGAACCTTACGTCACCCCCAACATGCCTTATATATTCTGCAATAAATTATTTTGTAGATTATTTTATTTACGTCGTACTAATCAAGGTAAACTTTTTTAGAAAGGGGATTTATTACATATCTGTCGATACATTGGGAATAAGGGAATACGCTAGGCTAAAGCGATAGTTAAAACTAGAAATTCTCGCTGTGTGATAAGAAATTCGCTTCTCTTTAAGTGCCCAGAAATAAAAGAAATAGAAAAACAAATGATGACTTCAAATTTGAGCAATGTATAAATATATGAAAATTTAAACCGTAACAGGGCTAGATATTTTAGAAAAGTTAAGCTACAAAAAAGTAGACAAAACTATGTTCTTAAGCAAGATCTACATTTTTTAACTGGTAATGTTTTTTTCTAAGTGTTATGATTTAAAAGTTATGCAGAATTATTCTAGAACACCAAAGACTCGGAGGTTATCCCCAGAAAAATCAACACATAATTTTATGTGTCATGAAAATATGTTAAACATGATACTTTAATCAAAATTGCTAGTCATTTTTGATTAATCAAAGTTTACAAAAAACGTAGTTTGGGGTGGGTGAATTTTCTAAATAAGTCTTCATGTTTTCTTGCCTTCATAAGTCTTCAAAATTCTTCAAGTTTGTTATTTAACTACTTTTCACACACACACACACATACACCCACACTCACACACATGCACCTTATTTTAAAAAAATTATGTCATTTTATTCAGGCATCTCAACCCATGTAATACTCCCTTTGAAATCTTGGAATAAAATGTTTGGGTGGGATATAGTTCCTCTTTTTCTCTACGTTGCAGAGAAAATAGAAAAGTGTGAAATGTTTATCCATCTCTTTAAACATTTTCTGATATGTTCCATTCACATGACTTTCTCTACATATCTGCAACCAATTATTATTAAAAAGTGTATGCTTCTATTTATTTCATGCTT
Source organism: Hymenopus coronatus (assembly GCA_030762935.1). Classification (NCBI taxonomy): domain Eukaryota; kingdom Metazoa; phylum Arthropoda; class Insecta; order Mantodea; family Hymenopodidae; genus Hymenopus; species Hymenopus coronatus. The sequence continues at coordinate 68,395,772 of CM060894.1, forward strand.
AAACGAGAAAAAAAAATAGAAATAGTCTTATTACTTGCTTCCTTGTAAGTAGAACTGAAATAAGGGAGTATCATAGGTAAAATAATAGTCAAAAGCTGGTTACTAAGTGAATGAATTTTCTTTATTTGTATGGACAGGAGTTGACAAATTCGTGTATGAGAAAAGTATGTTTTTAAAGCTGAAACCAATAACAAGGAATATTTCAAAAACGATCAACCCTACGAAAAAAATGTATATAACATAAAGTGTGTGTTTTAACGTGCTCTACATTTTTTGTGTGGCACATTCTTATCCATTTCTTACGGTTTAGCAGTTATACAAAATGTCGTAAAATTCATCCAGAATATAGTATCTTTAGTGGCTATTCCCAGAAAATTCAATATATAAATTGAATTTGTCAGCTAAATACCTTTAATATACGATATTTTAATCAAAATTGTTAGTCATTTTTGAGAAAGTCAAAATTTTTGAAGAAAATTCCAGGTAAAGTGTAGTCGGGGGTGGGGGAATTTTCTTGAAGATCTTCGTGTCGTATTCTTGGTAGATGCCAAACCTAAATACCAACTTTGGTTTTTAACGGACTTTTCATTTTTGAGCTATGCTATGCTCAAAACACACACACACAGGGATACTTTTCTAAAAATGCCTTTTTTGGATTATGGTGAAATCTCAGTATCGAATTTATTGGTGCATAACAATACCTTCTCTATACACTATGTACATAGTACGTGTAGAGAAAGTAATGGTTCTTACAGAAGAGAATGTATACTTGCGACAATGCAATTTTAAAAATATATTTAACGTATGTATTTAAAAGTATGTATATGATTAAATATCCGAAGTTGGACATATAAATCTCAGAATTGAACCACAAAAAGTAGTTTTTCTACCCTGGGAGTTGCGTATGATGAAAGAAAACACACAAATCCTGGAAGTTAGATAAACCAATGGCGTACGATTCATCTTAGTAACGAAGTGGAAAGACAAGGAGTCCCAAGGAAGTATTAACGTCAGAACAGCAAGGGCTCTTAAACAAGCGATACAACGTGGTGGCATAAATCAGAAATTCTGCAGCACCCCCGGCCGACTGGAAGATTTTAATGGTGCGCTCTACGACACCATCAACTCTTTCTCGCCTGGCTTCTCACTGAACTTTTTGCCTAGCTTAAAGAATTTAAGCAAAGTTACAAATATATCCTCTGGCTTGCATTGATTTTGAAACATGAGTTACCTGAAGGCAATTTCATTACCGCACAAATTGAAACGTATCTAAACATTTAGTGTTTTTGTCAGGCTGATTTAGAAAGGACTAAGTGAACATTTATTTTCTTCTTTCCCACTTACTATCTGAAGTGTTCTACCTGTTCTGCAAATAAAATATTCTTTCAGAAGAATATTCTTCTATCTACTTCTTTTTAACCGAGATATACATTAGCAGAACTATTATTAATTCCTTATATGTGGAAGGGAAATAAGGAATTTCAAAGGTTTTAAAACTGTTTGAAACTGGTTCCCTTTCCAATGCTAGAAATAAAACAATAGAAATACGAAACGGATGATGGCATCCTTTTGAGTTCAGTTTAAGTAGTCTAAAATTAAAATCAATAACAGGGAATATTTGGAAATGGTTACTCTACAAAAAAATACACATAAGTTGTATGTTTAAACGAGACCCTCATTATTTGTTTAGTAAGCTGTTGTCTATGTCTTAAGGTTTACCAAAACATTGGAATGAAGAGGACCTCAAAGTCTATTCGCAGAAACTAAGAGATGTACATTTTATTCGTCATGTAAATATCTTTAATATACCGTATTTTAATCAAAATCGATAGAGAAATTTTGAGAAAAAAAATATACGAAGTTTTCCTCATTTAAAATTTTTTGGATTCTTGAAAGATACTCAATTAAATATCAAATTTAACTAACTGTTTGTTTTTGAGTTATCCTGTTCAGACACAGACACCCACATGCACCTTTTTCTAAAAATGTTTTTTTTTATTTAGGGAGCCTCAAAACATATATCTCTGGCGAAACTCGACATCAAATTTTGGGTGTAATGGAATACCTTGTCTACATATTAAGAAAAGTACCTGTTCAGAAATTAAAAGTGGACTATCTCTATACTGAAATGCAATATTGAGATTTAGAAGTAGATGCTGTTTTTATAGCTATATATAAAAATTAATCGCTGAAATGTACGACTGCATCAAATTGAGCATTTTTTTTTCTCTTCGTACTGTCTCGATAAGGTTTATGGAAAAGAAAATGTTTAAAAATAGAACGGTAAAGTATTTAAAATTTCTTAATATGAATAAAAACCGTGTCCAGTGAACACATTTTGGATAATAGCCACCAGATAGCAGTGGTATCACGGTTGTTTGTTGCTAAATGGTCATAGTACTGCTATATTTTTCCCTCCCCATTCTGTGTTAAGACAACGCACCAGTTGATCAGCACAATGACGCTATGCAGCAGTGAAATTCAAATACATTTTTATATATTAACCGTCCTTTCCTTAGTGCTATTGTTTAAATTTAAGCAGAAAAGAAGCTTTCCTGGCGACAAACACCTAGAGTATTTGCCGCTAGATGGCTAAAGTATAAATTTTCCTCCGAATGCAATGTTAAGTTAACGTAACAGTTTATCGAGATAATGACACAACGCAGCAGTGAAATTCAATTAAATGTTTATGTATTAACTGCCCTTTCCTTACTTCTGTCGTTTAAAATAAAGACTCAAAGAAGCTTTCCTAACGATGAACACCTAGAGTAAGTACTTATTTATTTGCCGCAAGATAGCCATAGCAGTATTTTTCCTCCCCATCCGATGTTAAGGTAACGCAACAGTTTAATGAGATGACACAACGCAGCAGTGAAATTTAAATACATTTTTATGAATTAACTGTCCTTTCCTTACTCCTATCGTTTAAAATAAAAAAAAAATCCTAGCGACAAACACCTAAAATACGTAGTTATTATTTGCCACAAGATGGCCGTATCACCTACTGCTCTATTTTTCTTCTTCAATGGTAAGGGAATGCACCCGGTTATGGAGACAATGACGCAAGACAACTGTGAAAGTCAAATATATGTGTTAAGTATCGTTCCGTTGGTCATGTCGTTTAAATAAAGAAATAAGTATCTTTTTGTTGTAATTCTTTCAAATGAGCAGTTGTAAACATAACAATTAACACTTCTTGGAATCTGAAAATGGCGGAGAAATAACTAGATCCGTTTTAGGTTTAACTTCTATTGCAGATGTTGGTTATTTGACGCTATGTGGTACATGAACTAGCTAAATAAGATGAAGATACCCGCGTCACATCACACTACAATTGCGGTGCTCTTAATAGATTTGATAAAATAATATTTTGGGTTAAATGGAGAAATTTAACACACACACAAAGCTATCGTCAAATAAAGCTTATCAATTGCCCAACGGATTTACTTGCTCTTTAGTTACGTTATTGTTAGCCTTAGACATGGAAGAAAATAAAGAAAGAGGTGGAAAACATTAGGAGTAAAGGAAAAAAAAAGAGATTCGGAAGAAGCATGACTTCTCCTTGCGCTCCATTTTTTTTGTAGCATTTAACGCCCACTTTAACTACTTGTGGCACCGCAGGTGATGGCACTGATGATACATGAATGAAAATGTAGCACCGTTGGAATGCGATGGCAAACCGCAGAACCCGGAGAAAATCCGCCACTGCGCCGCTTTGTCCACCACAAATCTCACATGCGATCGCTTGGGATTTGAACCCGGGCCATCTAGGTGAGAGGCGAGTAGTCTAACCACTCGGCCATGGCGCGGCCTACTGCCATTTCTTTTATTATGCCAACGACATCTTGGTTGTCCACGCTGTTAATTGCATATGTCATCCTTTCCACACTATCTTAAGGGTGTTCTGACTTCGTCCTTTTCGCAATACCAACTATATATTCTACATTGCGCAGATCATTGCACTTCATTGCGCTTTTCAGATGCAAAGGCATTATTAGACATTGGCAATAGGAAAATTCCTGTTGACACTTCTACTGGTCTCATTTCGTTTCCATCAAATTTTTGTCATTCACGACGTCAAAGGAAGAATTAGCATCGAAGGTGTTTCCAGATATTGGTGCAAATTACAAAAACTATGCTTGGTTGAGCGAATGAGCCATTTAAGCAGCATGATTTGCATGTAAAAATTCAGGGTAAAATTGATGGACAAATGCATCATTAAAGTCGTTCAATTCCATTACCAATCCAAATGAAGTCGTCAAGTATCTAGCCAAATTCATTGGTTTTACCAGGATTCCCGCCACACAATTTGCAGCTCAAGGTTGACTCGGTGTTACTTATACTCCGCAATATCAATCAGCCGAAATTATGCAGCGGAACAAAAATCACTGTTAAAAAAAATATGAAAATTGTGATTTAAGTTACTATAACACAGGAAAGTTCAAAGGAGAAGATATACTTATTCCAAGAATACCACTAATGTCAAACGAATTTCCTTTTGAATTTAAGCTCGACTTGTATTCGCAATGACAATAAATCCCAAGATCAATCGTTTGAAGTTTGTATAATATACCGTGATTTGTATTTTTCGCATGTTGTACGTTGCGTGCTCGAGAGTCGGCAAACTATCGGCGCTATTTTTTTTTTCTCTCCGGAAGGAAAATTGTACATTACAAGGCATTACAATAAAGTGTTGTCAAATTATTTAATTGTAATTTTATTTCATTGCATGGTCGTACTGTAAAGGAATGATTTTGTCCGAGTTTTTTTTTTTTTTTTCATTTGGTACACCACCTGTGTAAGTCGGGGCGGGCAGGTAGTTCTAATACATATTTTCTTTTATATTTTAAAGGATAAACGGAATATGTGGTCTAAATTAACTTATAAAAGCTAGTTTCAATAGTCAAAAATCTGTATTTGTATTCTGTATGCTCATTTAGGGTATTTTGATTTAAACGAAAAGGATAAATGGAGGAGAATCATTGGATCGCCTGTAAACTTTCAATATTGAACCTTGGTGTATGTACAAGAAATCGATTTGATAGAAACAACATTGAAACGATGTATTGAGGTGTTTAGGAAGGGTAGCTAGTTTTACACTGCTTGATAGAATGAAAAATAATGCAATCAAAACTAAATTAAACATATTTCATGTGCATGAACAAGGTATTTCAAATAAAATTAAGTGGAATGGTCACATCTTAGGAAAGAGCGATAATATCTTAAGTTACACACCAGACGTCTGTAGATTTATTGGCCGTTTTAGAAATATAGGAATGAATTATCTCCGAGTCAGAACAGGTCTTAGAGCCTAACATGCTGAAGATGAAAGTAATGATACATTTGATTTAGAAATTATTTCATGTTTTTCTGCCTAACACGTTTTAATAAGAATGTTATGGTTTTCATTTTTCAGGGTGGTTCACTGTCTTCTATTTTTTACTTATTGAACACGTACTACGTACAAAGTGTATACAGAAGGTATTGTATTGCAACCAAAAATTCGATACGAAATTCCACCGGAAATATGCGTTTTGAGGTCTCCTGACTCCAAAAAATAGCATTTTAGAAAAAGGTCCTTGTGTGTATCTGTGCGTAGGTGTGTGTGTGGTGGGGAGGGGTGTGGGTAGATAGCCGCAAAGCGAAAAATCGGTTAAATACCAAACTTGGTATTTAAGTTGAGTATATTTCAAGGATGCGACACGAAGATTTACAAGAAAATTTCCCCACTCCCAACTACCCTTTACTTGCAGCATTTTTCGAAAATTTTGATTTTTATAAAATGCCCCTAATGATTTTGATTGAAATGTCTTATGTTTAAGATTTTTTTATGATAAACGAATTGTACATCTTGAAGTTTCTGAGAATATTCCCTAAGCTCCACCTCATTCTGGGTGACTTTTGTATAAAGGGCAAACCGTAAGAAATTTGCAAAAACTTACTGTACAAAAATCTAGATCTCATTAAAGAAACAATTTATGTAATATACATTTTTTGTAGAGTTAACCGATTTTGAGATTTTCCGTACTATTGGTTTCAATTTTCAGTCATTTAAAATTTTCTCAAACGGGAAGATATCTTTCTTCTCGGTTCTAGTTTGTTTGCGTCTCTCAAGCAAAGAGTATGAATTTCTATTGTTTCACATAGTGACCGGCTTTTAAAGAACGTGACTATCGCTTTAGCCTCTGCATTTTTTATTTCCCTGCTATTTAAAAGGAAGCTAGTAATAACACTAATTTTGCTAAAGTTTTTCTTGACGAGCATGCTGTAGACAAAGGAATAATCTTTTGAATAAAAGGTTTGTTTGCCGATTAGCTGTAGGACATCTTGTGAATGGGAGACGTTAGATTTTAATTCCTCCTTACAAGGAACAAAGTAATAAGGAAACTTTCCGCTAATGTTTATCTCGATTATCATCAAATAGATAGAAGAATAAGCTGTTTAACAATAATTTGTTACAGAGATCTAGAGAAAGTCATGTGAATGGAACACATCGGTAGTGTATTGAGTAGTCCTTTCTTCCTTTCGTCACTGATGTGTCCAACATAGAAGAATAATAACTCTCTAACTCATTAACTTTTGTGGGAACTCTTGTCAATATAATTATATACTCGCAAGAGATTTATGATAGTTCGTGGGAGCACCCAGAAACGTTCCCATTATCTCCCGTTACTGCTTTTGTGTTTTACGTGGGGGTGACTCCCCGCCTTACTTTTCTCTCCACAAACGGTAGGCTAGCGCTAAAGAATTCCATAGACAAGCTGCTCAAAGAAACAGTATTACAATATATCTTTAAAAATATGTGTTACACTCACGTGACTTTCTCCAGCTACCCTACAAACTTCTTATAAAAGATCATTCTTCTTCCAACACCAAGCTAAAAGAGGTAAACATTAGCAAAATTGTATTATTAGTTCCTTATAAGTAGACTGGAACTAGACTAAAGTGATAGTCAAATGTTTTAAAAGCTGTTATTATGCGATTGTCATTGCAAATCGCTTCTTTGCTTGGTCAGGAGTAGAACAAAAGAAATCGGACACTTCCGTCTGAGAAAAGTATAAGTATTTCACAACTGAAATTAACAAGGAACACCTTGAAAACGGTAAGCTCCACGAAAAAAGTGTACATGACATAACTTGTGTATTTTAACAAGATTTTTATTTTTTCTAGAGTAAGTTTTTGTCTATCTCTTACGGTTTACTAGCTAGGCCAAATTAAACAAAATTCATCCAAAATAAACAGGTCTTTAGAAGATATTCCCAGAAAATTCAAGATATATATTTTATTTGTGATAGAAATGGCTTTACTATGTGGTATTTTAATCAAAATCATTAGAGCCATTTTTAAGAAAAATAAAATTTTTGAAAAATTTTCCATGTAATGGGTAGTTAGGGTTGGGGGATTTTCTTGAAACTCTTCATGCCGCATCCTTCGAAGATACCAAATTTAAATACCAAGTTTGGTATTTAACCGTCTTTTCGTTATTGAGCTATGCTGTCCACAGACCCACACAAACACACACACACACACATGGACCTGTTTCTGAAAATGCTTTTTTTTTTTATTCAGAGTGTCCTGAAACATGTATTGTCGGTGAAATCTCGAATTTTTGGGTGGAATACAATACTTCTTTATCCCTATGTACATTGTGCATACGGGGATAGAGAAAGTAAAAATAGTTTTATTTTAACATTTAGTTTAATAGCTTAAAATGCCTTTACTCAGTAGATAGTGAAATATATCCATTGTTCCTAAAAGTAGATAATTTAGTTTCGTTTTAATGTTTCTAGCGTGGTAGGTATAGGTTATGAAAATTCAGTCTCCTAAAACAACTTCCATTATGGTATCCAGGCTCTTTAAACTCGACTCGTCCCACTCAGAGTATTCTCGCGTAGTCAATCACAAACGCGGGACAGAATTGAGAGCTATCATGATAGCCAATACGTCACTGGGAACAGTTCATAGAACAATACTTGCTTTTTAGCTACTTCATTGCAAAAGTTGACTCAGCCGAAACGATAGCTTGCCTTGAGTTCCTTCTATTACATTTTGCAGACAGACAGAATCCTGTGTGTTACAAGTAGCTCGCTGCCCATTTGAGGCGCACCTAAGCTGAAATAGCCTGGTGTACGCTATTCAATTGTTCATTCTCAACACTAGAAACTCACAGGATATTTTCATTCTGATTTGTTCAAATAAAGTTAAAGAGTGGTTCATGTTGATGATTCTATTACTTTAAGTCCACAGATAAACGTGATAGTAATATGAGATATAAATATACTAGGCGAGTATGAATTAGTAATTTAGGGATCCTATGTAAATTTCTCTAAATCCTTTCCAAATGACAACTTTATTGTAACTGTTCGTAGATAAAGTCATCGAACATTTTTAGATATGCTTTCCGCTACCGTCCTGAAAATTATAGCATTAATCAACTGACTACAGCTACGAAAATATGTTACACGTTATTTACAACAAGAGAGAAAACTAAGTTATACATACATTTTACTTATTTAACAAACTGATTGTCAAGTACTGTTTGAGATAATTCTAATGTTTATACCACGTGAACTAGGAGCTACAGTAAAACCGTCAAAATCACAGCTGTAATCATTCAGTTCAAAACTGTTATTTTTAGCAGCATACCTAAGGAAAGCCAAAACCAGTTATATTATGGCATTCTAGAGGCATGGGTGAAGGATTATTTATACGTTTCATTAAACTGGAGAACACCTAATGCATGTAGACCAACCAATTTTAAGAAGACGGTAGTGTATAATGAAAATAAAAATCTGATTTCCTCCCTTCACACGACTTTCTCTTCTTATTCAGCACACAATATCCTTACAAAAGATGTATTCTTATCTACATCATGTTAATCGATATAAACGTTAGCAGAAATGATTTTATTACTTGCTTCCCTGAAAGTAGGAAGGAAATAAGGGAATACACTAGACTGAAGCAATATTCATTTTTTAAAAGCTGGTCACTATGTAAAACAACTGATGTTTGGTTCTTTGCAATGACTTGGTGTAATACAAAATCGATATGAAATTAAATATGGTTTAATTTAACATTGAAATCAATAACAAAGAATATCAAGGAAACGGTTAACTTTTAAAAAAAAGTGTATATGGCATAAATTGTGTGCTTTAACTAGACCTATATATTTATGGAGTAACTTCTTGTATATTTCTTACAACTTGCCAGTTATGCAAAACGCATTCATCATAAAGGTGATTTCAGAGGCTATTCACAGAAAAATCAAATTTATTTTATTTCTCATGTAATGTACAGGGTTTTCATTTGTATCATTTTTGAGATTTTTCCCATGTAATGGATAGTTTCAGTTAACGGAATTTTCCTGAAAATCTTCATGTCGCATCCTTGAAAGATACTGGACACACGTACCAAGTTTGGTATTTAACCGACTTATCGTTTTCGAGTGATTTGTTCACACACATGCGGATACGCATACTTGTGGGCCTTTTTATATTTTAAGGGACCTCAAAATATGTATTTCCGATGAAAAATCTAGTGGAATACCGTACCTTCTGTATTTACTATGCACATAGTACATACAAATGGAAGTAAAAAGTTTGTTATAATGCTATTCTTCTGTATGACCATATTTTAGGGTCGGTAAGATCTTCTGCAGCGGTTAAAATAAAGTTACGTTCGACTGTCTCCATGATCGAGTGGTTAGCGATCTGACTTCTCAGCGGAGGTCCCGGATTCGATTCCCGGCTGGGGCGGGGAATTTTTCTCTAGCCAGAATTATTCCCTATCCCCCACAGAGTCTGGAAGTTTGAATGTGAATGTGAGTGTGAATGTGTGGGTTTTTGAGTAAAACAAAATGATTTAAACCAACGTAAAATGACCTACAGACGACGACTTGTTTCAAGGGGGATATAAAAAAAATATGTTCAGGAATAAGCGATCGTTGCTGTTATAAAGGGTGGAATGAAATTATCAATACCAACATAAACAGCTCCGTTTCATTATTGACCATATTTTGTGGACGCGAGTCTACGAAGGTAGGTAAGTATAAATAGCACGAGAACAACTAGGTTATCTTAGTATTACATGGTCCAGTTTCGAGACTTTTATATTGGTTTCTTTAAAAATATGGTCAAAGAAATCCACACAGCCTTTTTTGCATATAAAGAAGTTTTGTACTTACGGATTCGATATCTTAGTACACGATTCATTTTTAAGACATCTGAAATGCTATACAGCTCCTTCTCTACTGTATAATCTAAGTAGAGGAAGAATCGTGAAATTCCCAAAAATTCGATAGCAACATGTTATTGCAAATACACATTTTGAGACCAGCTGAATCCAAAAACCGCAGTTTATAAAAAAAGTTCCGTGTATGTGCGTGTGAGTGTCTTTGTCTGACTTTATTTTATCTGTGAACAGCTTAGTTTAAAAATGAATTTCGGTTAGATATTATTTAAACTTGTCTTTGAAGGATGCCACATGATCATTTTCAATAAAATCACCCCTCCAAAAGCTACTCCTTAAAAATCATTTTAAAAAAGTTTGATTGTCTCCAAAATAATTAATCTTTCCCTCTTTTGTTTGTTACACCTATCTACCTACACTTCTTTAATATCTTTACTTAAAACAAAGTTAATTTTTATTTTCTCACTTATTCCAAATTTTCTATTTATCTATGTCTTCCATCTTATTTCTTTACTGATTTCCACAATCCTTTTTACTTTCTCTAGCACGTATGTAAGTGTACATAGTAGATAGAGAAGGCATTTTATTTCACACAAAATTTTGATACCGAGTTTTGTGTGGAATGCAATATCTTCTCTAGCTAGTAGGTACCCTATTCAATCACTTAATTGTCGCCTTAGGGTGATGTAGTTGTGAAATTTGATCTAAAATTGTAAAAAATGAAGGTATTTTATAATAAATTCTAAAGTGTGACATTTTTCGCACTTGACACACTTAAGCTACCAAATAACTGAAGCCTTAAATATGCAGGCAAATGCTTATTAACAGGTAGTCCCAACGTTAGATATGTTTTTCCATCACTTTTTCATGCTCAAAATTCTCCACACTATGCAGTTTTTATGTTTATACTGCCGCTCAAACGTAAATTAATAAAATGGGTATAATATTTTCCAAAATAGGTTCCAATTTTGAGAAATAAATTTTTAAATTTTGAAAGCTCTACAATTTCGGAGAGTACCAAATGTAAATACTTTTCAACAATAACAAGATTAATATATACAATCTAATATAACAGATGCATTTGTAAATTCGTTTTTATGTAAATGGTTTGAAAAATGCATCACGTTGCTCATTTTAATTTAATAGATTATTTAAATGACCATACAAGCTAGAATTTTCATACATAGCAAAAAAGGCACTATTATTGTGTGCATTTATTCATTTTTTTATTATTTCATTTATAGCCCCCTTTAACATCTAAGGTCATATCGGGGGCTTTGCACTTGAAACAACTGAAACTTGTCTGTAGGTTCTTTTACGTTTTGTCTAAATCATTTTATTTTCACAATTCCAAATTACACAGCTTAAATAACCAGCAACAACTTAAATAACACATGGAAGATTTTTTTTCTCTCAGTTTTTTCAAATACCACTCACACTTGCTGCGTTTTAGGTGAATTATTACCGAGATCTAAGTTTTATTTATATTTTTCAACTGCCGGAAGTGCGCGTCGTTTCCGGCCAACACCCACAATACCCTACAGACTGAGGGGAAAACGCGTGTTTTTGCAACCCCTTCTCTGCATCAAACACACCCTCTCCAGTCAAGTTATGCTACAATAAAACAGCCATGGAACTAGAAACAATGACTAGGGGGTGAAAACAATAATATGTGCGACCACCGCGGTAGGTTGGAAAGGGGGACGGGGTGTTGCGGGGAAAAATAACGTTCAAGTTGGATCGTCGCGGCACAAAGTTGGTTGTGATATGAATGGGGGTGAATTAAAAGCGGAATATTTTGTCTTTTGCGCAGAATGTCATCAGTTTACAAGTGTCGATGTGAGCAAGGAAAGAGAAATATTACACCGCTCTTTTGTTTCGTGTTAACTAGGTAAATGTGCAAAACAAAGGGACCCACATTATCGGAGATGTGGTTAACACCGTATTGTTATAAAAGCGAGACTTTGTTCATCGAGGCATTTCCTTTAGTTGCTTTCAGCTCAAAAGTTAATATTCAATAACATAACAGTCCAGGAAAAAAAGCTTTCACAAAGGATTCCTTTTGTTTAGACTTATTGCTGTTTGTCTGGCTTGTTTTTATGCTTTTTCCAGCACTATATGAAAACAATATGGGGCAGCATTCAAACCAATAGGGCTTCACTATAAATTATGTGAAATACAGCTTTAATTAATATTTTACCTCTACTTGTTATTCTGTGAGAGAGAGAGAAGGGGGAGAGTAAAAGAGGGAGGGAGCGAGAGAATATATTTATTGCACACAGCTGTTTATAAATACATAAGAGTGGCTAGATCACTCGCCTCTCACCAAGGCAGTCCGGGTTCGATCCAAAGCCACCGCAAGTGGCATTTGTGGTGAAAAAAAATCGGCACAGGGACAGGTTTTCTTCTAGTTCTTCAGTTTCCACGCCATCGCATTCCACTGATGTTCCACTTTCATTCCATGTATCATCAGTGTCATCGCTTGCGGTGCCTACGTAGTAAAAGCGGGCGTTAAATACTATCAAAACAAATCTAATGTGTTCTGTTTACATGATCTTCTCTAGCTGTTCCATGAAAACTTTCCTTCCAAAAAATTATTTTATATACGCCATGCTAATCAATATAAACATTGCTTATTACTTGATATTTTGTAAGTAGAAGGGAAATATGGGAATACACTAGGTTAAAGCGATAGTCAGATCTTTTAAAACGGTCACTAAGTAAACAATTATGATTCTTTGCTTGCTAGGGGTACATAAATGAGAGACGAAAAGGAAGTTGTCTCCCGTTTGAGAGAACTTTAAGTACTTTAAGACTGAAACCAATAACCCGAAATATCTCGAAAACGGTTAAGTCTACAAAGAAAAGTGAATATGACATATGTGGTGTGTTCTAATGAGGTCTACATGTTTTACGGTTAACCAGTTATATAACAGTTGTACAGTAGCTGTTTAGAACGAAGAGATCTTCAAAGGCTATTCCCAGAAAATTCAAGACATACATTTCGTTTGTCATGACCATATCTTTTAATCAAAATCCTTAGAGCCATTTTTGATAAAATCAGAACTGTCGAAAAAATGTCCATGTAAAGAGTAGTTGGGATGAGGGGATTTTCTTGAAAGTCTTTGTGTCACATCCTTGGAAGGTACTGAACTCAAATACAAGGTTGGGTATTTAACCGAATTTTCATTTTTGTACTATGCTGTCCATAAACACGCATACATACGCGAGCACGCGCACACACACGGTCAAGTTTCTAAAAATGGTTCTTTTTAGAATTCAGAAGATCGCAAAACATATATTTCCGGTAAAATCTGAGTATCGAGTTTTTGGGTGAAATACAATATTATACATTGTATATATGAGCTAGAGAAAGTAAAAGCATAAGAAGCGGGATAGATAAGGCTATATGTGAGAGTTATAGAGGGATAACACTACTTAATCTAGCATATAAAGTAATGGAAACAAAAATAATGGAAAATTCTTTTGGGAACTACCAAGCTGGATTTATTAAAGGAAAATCTACTCTTCACTATATATTCATCCTAAGGATCATCATAAAAAGCTGTAATTAATTTAATTTTGATTTTCATATGATGTTTATTGATTAAAAAAAACATAGCTATTATAGCATTGATAGAAAGGCCCTGACCCTGGTCCAATCTTAGGTGTCTAGGAAGCTCTAAAAACTCATACAGATAATATGGTAGGATATCTATACAAGGAGAATTGTCGAATAAATTCAGTATTAAACAAGGGGTAAAATATGGAGGTGCACTATTTGCAATATTATTTAATATATTATTAGAAAAAATAGTTAGTATAATGAGACCTAACCCGGGTGATACGATTTATAACAGATATATGTGTAGATTATCTTTCCAAGGAGAGTTATTGAATAAATTTAATATTAAACGACAATCACAATCACTAGCTGAAATATTATTTAATATTGTACTAAAAAGAGCAGTTAGGATAATGAGACTTAACCCAGATGATGTGATTTAGGATGACACAGATATTTTGCAAAACAGACAGGAACTACAACTAAGGTTTACTCAGTTACAACAGGAAGGAGCTGAACTTGTTCTGAGGATGAAAACGAACACAAAATATATTATTGCGTTTAGAGATGAAAATAGATGGACTAGGAGTACTAAATATCTATGCAAGATGGTGATTTTTGATAGAATTCAAAGTTTCAAGTATTTGGGTTCATCATAACAGAAAATATCATAGATGGGGAAGAAGTTAAATAAAGGCTACAAATAGAAAATTGATGAGATTAGACCTTTCCCTTTTGAAATCCAAAAATCTTTCCAGAAAGGGACATATAACATATAAACAGTAATTGAACCAGTAGCGATATATGCAGCAGAAACTTTGTGTATGTTAAAGCCTAATGAGCTTAGAATCGCAGTATTGCTAAGAATCTAAGGACCTAAGTATGGAAATGAGGAATGGAGAATTATAACTAATAAAGAACTCCATGGGCTCTATGATGGCCCCTGAACTGTGAACTTTATTAAAAGTGCAACACATAGATAGGATATTTAGAAAGAAGTGAGAAGGGCTCCCTAAGGCAAAAAATATGGAAGGAAAAACCAGGAGGAAGAAGGCGTGTGGGAAGCCTTAGAAATAAATGGATAGAAAATATACAGGAGGATGTGAAAGAGCTGGATATAAGAAGATGGAGGGGCAGAATGCAAGTTAGGAAAGCATGGGCTTCGATAGTGAGGCAGCTCTAGCCCTTCAAGGGCTGTTACGCCATGGAGTAGGTAAGTTTATAGAATTTTATTAAAATCTGGACATCTATTACCAACACGTGCTTCACTTGGTCATGGTGTAGATGGAGTACCCTGGACGCGCGTTTCCACAACTTTCGTTGTCATCCTCTTGCAGGTTTGCAGATGTCTGAGGAAGTTGGACAACATCGGCATGTAATATATGAGTCTGACGGACAGTCAGTCACTACTGTCGGTTAGGGTACTTCATCTATACCATGACCAAGTGAAGCACGTGTTGGTAATAGATATCCAGATTTTAATAAAATTGACAGCTTCTATGTATGTAATGGTTTTTTTAACATTTAAAAAACAAGTTTATAGAACTCTAATCTATTCTATTCACATGATTTTCTATACATCTTAGTTACAAATTATTTTTTAAAAACTTATTCTTCTATTTCATTTTCATACAGATGAACATTAGCAATTGCTTTAGTGCACGGTTCTTTATAAGTAAAAATTAGTTAAATATTTTAAAAGCTAGTTGCCCTTTGCATGAACAGGAGATAATAAATTCACATATGAGAAAGGCTTAAGTATTATTAAGTAACGAATATCTCAGAATTAGTTAACTCCACAAAAATTGTATATGACGTACATTGTGTGTTTTAATGAGCTCTAAAACTTTTGTATAGTAAGCTTTTGTTTATCCCTTACGGTTTGGCAGTTATGTAAAATTAATTTTGAACGAAGAGGACTTCGGAGGCTATTCACAAAAATTGGAGATATACATTTTATTTTATACAAGTATCTTTAATATTTTAATTAAAATCATTGCAGTTATTTTTGAGAAAATTCAAATGTTATAATTTTTTCCATGTAAGAGGTAGTTTGGGATGAGGTGGTTTTCTTGAACATCTTTGTGCCACATCTTTGTGCCACATCTTTGCAAGATGCTGAACTTTTAAGTACCAAGTTTGGTGTTTAACCGACTTTTCATTTTCGAGTTATCGTGGTCAAAGTGCTACGCACACGCACGGACATTTCAAATGCTTTTATTTTTAATTAATGGAGCACTGAAACGTATATTTCCAGTAAAATCTTAGTGTTGAACTTTTTAGTGGAATGCAACACTTTGTACCTGTGTAATCTATAAATACTAAGGAAAGAATGCAAAAGTCTAATTGACCTAAATACATCCAGCACGTAAAATTTGATTAATTTTTATTTTCTTAGATGAACATATATGTAGGTAGAGAAGGTTGTATTCCACCTAAACATTTGATGAAAACATTTCATAGGAAGTATATGTTTTGAGGTGCCCTGAATTTAAAAAAATAAAAAAATATATCCGTGTGTGTATTGTGTGAACAACATAGCTAATAACTTAGGTCAACTATCTAACCTGATATTTCAATTCACCAAAGATGTGACAGGAAGATTTTTCCGAAAATTCCCCTATCCTAAATTACATTTTGCATGTAATATATTTCGAAGATGTTTATTTTGTGAAAAATGGATCTAACGATTTTCATCGACATAGATAACATTTATCAACATATTTTTATGCTAAGTATAATTATATATCTTGAATGTTTATGAGAATAGCCTTTGAATTCCTCTTCAACCTGAATCACTTTTGGATAACTCGTAAATCATAAGCTACAAAGAATCTTACTACATAAGAATGCAGATCTCGTTAAAATTCGCAATTTATGTCACACGCTTTTTGTGGAGTTAACTATTTCCAGGATATTCGTAATTAGTTTAAATTTTAAAATGCTTAACACGTTTTTCAAATGGAAAATCGTTATTCTCTTTTCTTTCCAATGTCTAGCAAAGATACCGGAATGTCAATGCACCAAAAAGCAAACAGCTCTTGAAACATTTGACTATCGTTTCAGCCTAATGTATTCCCTTATTTTTGCCTAGGTACAAAGATTTATATAATAACAGTATATATGTAAATGTTTATATCATAGATGGAAAAGTAAGCTTTTATAAGAATAGTGTGTTACAGAATACGTAGAGAAAGACATGTGAATGTAACACATGAGATTATTTTTAAATAAAATTAAATGAAAATGGTTTTATCATATGGCTTAGTGCCATAAATCACATTATTAAGACAATAAAAAAATCTTCACTTCCTTATACAGCTAAAAGGGTAGAAATTTATGCAACTAGTGGACAGTTGTAGGATGTCTTTGATGCTAATGTGCTTAATTTTAACGAGTTAAAAGTAAGTGACACGAGTTGGATGTAATCTTTTCCTAAATTAGATATATAATTATTTTAATAAATGATTTAGAATGAAAATGCGTAGCTAATGAGATAGACAAACTATGACGCGAACTGAAATCAGCTGATACTTCTATCCAATAATATTTTAAGCACTGCATAACAAAAATGTTTTCTACACAAAGGGCATCTAATGAAATTCTATGATTGTCTTCGCTTTCATCCTTAAAAGCTTTTTACTTTCTCTACACGTACTATGTACATGGTGTATAGAGGTGGTTTTGTATTGCATGTAAAAATTTAGTACCGAGCTTTCACCAAAAAATACATGTTTTGAAACTCCCTGAGTCCAAAAAAAAAAAAAAACATTTTTAGAAAAAAGTCCATATGTGTGTGTGTGTGTGTTTGTGTTTGTGTTTATGTCTGTGGGCAGCATAACTGAAAGGAAAATCCCGTTAAATACCAAACTTGATATTTAAGTTTAGTATCTTCCAGGGATGCGACTCGAAGATTTTGAGAAAAAATACCCCCACCCCAAACTACCCTTTACATAGAAAAAAATTCAAATTTTTTGATTTACTCAAAAATGGTTAACGATTTTGATTAAAATCTCTTTTAAGACTTTTACATAAGATATAAAATGTATATTTTGAATTTTCTGGGAAAAGCCATTGAAGACAATTTTACTCTGCATTATTTCTATTTAATTTTGTGTAACTGGTAAACGTAAGATATAGAAAGAAATTGACTGCACAAAAAATGTAGATCTCGTTAAAATACGCCATACATATACATATTCCGTGAAATTGACCGTTTCCGAGATATTCCTGGTTATTAATTTCAGTTATAAAATACTTAAAGTTTTGTCATACGGGAACTTCTCAACAATTGGCCACGCAAATCCATAGCAACCACATGATTGTCGGTTTAGCTAGTGTATTTCCTCGTTTCCATTCTATTTATAAGGAACTAAATAATAAGACTGTTTCTGCTAATGTTTTAGCATGAAATGGATACAAGAATAAGTTTATTAACAATAATCGGTTACAGAGATCTAGAGAAAGGCATGTGAATGGAACACATCAGATTTTTTGACTTGGATATGAAAAGTGGTATTTGTCCTCCCTTTTGCCTTTTATTTATGATGTTCACAAACATATCACACTTGCATACATGTCCAATTTTTTTCTTTTTTTTTTTTTTTTTTTGTTAAAGAGACTTCAACATGAGAGTTTTAGTTAAATTTCGATATGTAACTGTAGTTATAATGTAATGCATTTTCTACCAGTCGATATCTAAGCGGTAGAGAAAAGTAAAACTATCCTTCTAAATTTAGTCTGAGCCAAAAGCAGTATACATTTTGTATGTCACTGTTCTGAGAATCGTAAACTAGGGCGAGATCAGCCATTTGGTAGCGCCAGCGCTGACAAAACACCATTAACCAAGTTGAGCCACTGTGATTTATTTAACTAGCAGTGTCACAAACAAGAGAATAGCGCTGTTGTATTGTTTATAAGTTAATTCGGTGTGCTAGAAATCTCGCCCGTCTATTGGGATGCATCTTCACAAGAGCGCTGGTCACGCAGGGAGCTTTGTGTCTTTAGGAATAATTGTCACCATGGAAGCCAACCGTGCTGCGAGATAGCAGACCACGTGACCGGAGATAAAGGACTCTACAACAACAGCATTCACCATGTCCATGCTGCTTACCTGTATACTATCTAATGCACAGTGAACAGGGATGTATTCATTCCAAGGTATCTGGCCTTTCCTTTAGGGTTGATTTCATGTACAGTTGAGTGCACGAATGATTTTGTCGATTCATTTGGTTTCCTATATTAAACACATAATAACCAAACCATTCCTTAAGCATGAATCTGCCATTCTTCCTGAAAACAACGGGACAATCCCTCGACTTGAGAATTTTTGTTGGTACGCGAATAGGTCCCGTATTTTTTGACCGTTTAACTAAATCAAAATCCTAACTACAATTCTTGCCATTTCTGGTTTAGTTGGCGCTTATGTCACTTATTGTTGTTTAACGCGTTCTGTGAAGACATACGAAGTTTGCCTAATCTAGTGTGGTTAATAAGCGTGAACTAAAGCTGTTATTACTAAACGGAAATGCATCTTCTCCTCTAATTTAAAGGGAAAACACTTTTCCTCCAAGAGATGAAACTTAATTATGAAGTTCTCTGTAAAAGTTGCAATACGACATTTTCGATTACACATGGTGGAAACTCGGGTATTGTGAAGTGTTTCGTTTCGTAATCGCCTTACTCTCCCCATATTTGTAGGACTGACACCCCCCTGGACTTACAAGTCAATGCCTAGGGGTCAAAAGCCTGTCGGGGAGTCTATGGCACGAAACCACAGAATTGAGAACCTGTTACGAGGTGTCAGTCCATAGCCAGGCATGAACTTGTGAAAGCGGATGATATGAAATGTATGAATGAATGAATGAATGAATGAATGAATAAGTGTATTTATTAACATAGCAATATCATACATAGAATTTCAACAGTCGCAGGGGTTCACAGACCGTACGTGCTTTTGTAATACACATTACAAGCAATATTAAAACAACCACCACAACAAAGAATTAAAAGAGTAAACACGAAAATAAAAAGACAAAGGAAATACACAGTCAAAAGCAATATTAAACAACAATAAAATTAAGAGTGAATCCGAAAATAAAGATACAAATATATTCAAATATAGCAATTTAAATTTACAGCACAGAGTACACCTTCATAAATGCACCCTCTTATACTAGATAATTACACTTAAAAGACATATATATACACATAATATATACAACCCTAGCACAACAGTGACCTAAGTATGTCATAATATATATATATATATATATATATATATATATATATATATATATATATATGTATGTAGAGCATTGTAGTCACTTTTGTTTAGTTGATCTTATTCCCCCCCCCTTCTCTATTGGCAGCCTCCTCAGATCTCAGCTGTCTTGCCTTAAGTGTAAATTTACCTAGCCCGTCCATGTTTTCCGTGCCTGCCAGTATCGTCCAACATGCTTCTATCCCTACATTCGTAGTGGTAAAAAATCGCGGCAAATATTTTTTCCGCCATTCCTCCGTACCCCTACATCTTGCCAAGATGTGAGTCCACGACTCTTCCTCCTCGCAAATGGGATAGATTCTCGTACCATTCTCGTCAGAAATTTTCGTGCTCCTACATGCTCCTAGTCTAATCCACGCGAGCCCCTCTCTAATGAGTTTGGTACCTGTTTTGATATATTGCTCCATACCCCACTCCGATTTCAGCCCTGACTGTACTTCTAATGACACCTCTGTGCATTGCGCAATTATTTGCTCTCTGTCAATATCACAGAGACGTTTCTTAATTTTTCTCCAAATACTTCGCCTGTTTTCCTGCCCCGCCATCCAAATGTCTCCCTCCCAATGGTTTCCAACCCTTTCTTTAATTTTGATGCCCAAGTCAAATTACCTTCCATTCGCAACTGTTCACGGTAGCAGACTGCCCTAATTAGAGATTGGTTTCCGTGAACGATTCTCATCCAATATTTAACTGCTCTGATTTTGCACTCTATCGTTTCACTATGTGCCCCGAATTCCCAAGCGAAAGTGATGATTGGAAAGGTGATGATGGCGTAATTGGTGGAATGAGTGGCGGTGGACATCCGGAGGACCCGGAGAAGACCCCAGACGCTGCTTCGTCCACCACGAATCTCACATGCGGACACTTCGAATCGAACCCGGGCCGCCTGGATGGGAGGCGAGAGGTGTGAAGTGTAATTATTCATATCACGTTTTCTGCATTCTAATGTTATGCAGATCCGAATATGATGCTAATGATGATTTGGGCTTAAGGGGGCTCAACTACTAAGATCATTAACGCCCTTAGAAAAGCAAATCCTGGGGAAAAACCGAAAATAAGTAACAATAATAAAAGAAATGAAAGAATAAAATGATGGCTAAGTGATATATAAAACCTATGGAAATAAAGCAATGAATGGTGAAAGTCTCAGAGGAGGCTAAAAGTAATGGCACACAATTGAGTTATAAGCCGGCCATGACCAGTGCAGCCCAACACTGGGAGTGGAGAGCAGGCGAACTAACGTGATGATGCAATGCCACTTCACGCATACGTCATGAAATTGCCGGTGCCCGTGGCCGCGCTCGCTAAAGTGCCTCGCTTTGGTGCTTCGCGGCGCAGGGGATCGTGAGTTCGAGTCCCACCTTGGGCATGAGTGTTACTGTGTTTGTAAATGACTATATGTCTGTGTATGTATATGTAAAAGGAAAACGTTAAACATTAATAGGTCAACTAAGAAAACGGAAAAAAGGAGGAAAAAGGAATACAGCGCCAGAATCCTGATAAGCCTCCGGAACTGTATTCTTTTATTTAAAAAAATGCTGAACATTCTGGTTTACTTCAGTAGCACGCCACGTAGTATTCAGTGATAGTGATAGAACGCAAAGCGTTTTGTGACGAAGAGAAGTACGAAGTTCAGATAACACTTATTACATATGCCACTGAGCTTGTCACTTCTACCGGTTCCAATAAGACAACGATATGCAAGATCAAAAAGGAGGGCTGACTTGAAGAAGGTGGGGCAAGTGTCGCAAGATTGGTAAACCTCTTGCAAACAAAGTCGTTTTGGACGATATGGTGAGTGTGTATTTAAAAGTACATATCAGGAGTATTACGAAGTTAAAAATAAATCCCTGTGCTGCGAAAATTATTGAATTTTTTTTCAAAAAGGAGATTAATTTGTTTGGATGTACAGAAACGTTAGGAAAATAGTGACTTTTAAAAAGCGTAAAGATAAACGGAGTTCAATGAGAGAACGCTCTGACTTAGTGACTAAAGAGCATAATTTCTTAGAATATTATTGATCTATAACAGCAAATGATTGTAAAAACTCTTTTCAGAAGGTGATAAACATTCAAGATACATATTGAAGTGTAGATGCACCAACGGAAGTAGAAATTGAAAGGATAATAATCAATCCAGGATTCGACGGCAATGCTGAATCGGGAGAAGAAACGGCCACCGGATCGGAGACTGACATAGCAAATATGAGAGATATGATAGAATAAAGCCAAGTACGCGAGAGAGAGAGAGAGAGAGAGAGAGAGAGAACGAAATAGATGACCAAATTCATTATATTTTAATAGATTTGAGAATATGTTTGATTGATTGTGACATGAATATATGCATGCATACGATTTAAATACACACAGGAGAAATGTCATCATGAACTATCGCTTGCACTTTCCCGACTGGATTGTACAAGCGGGCGGGCAAGCTGTTACATGTGCAAGTGGTGCTCCCCGGTATAGGAGTGCACTCGCCTTGGCCGTCTTATAAAAGGATATTAATATACATAATTACAAATAAATCAAGTTGTTAGGCCACTTGAGATAAAAGATTTAAAATCATTATTCATCACTCCATTGTAGACGTCAAAAAATATAAAACAAGAATAAAACTAGAGCCTCAACACAGATGTCATTAGAGATAACCATATAAAAACCTAATCTACCGCTCCAGGTTCATCGGCCAAGACTTCCGAAAGCGTCGGCAGTTGCAGAGTGGCTGGTAATGGTGCTAGAGGGACACACTCTACCAACAAATGTCGGAAGGACAAAGCTTCAACGCAGCGCGGACTGATAGATGGAGGTTTCTACATGAGCAGATATGTAAAAATCTGATGTGATCCATTCACATGACTTCCTCTACATCTATGCAGCAAATTATTGCTAAAAAGTTTATACTTCTATTTACTTCATGCTAATCGAAAAAAACTAGCAAGAATAATCATATTACTTATTTCCTTGTAAGTAGAAGCGAAATAAGGGGGTACCATACGTTAAAGTGATAGTCAAAAAGCTGGTTGCTTTGTGACTGAAGTTCCTTTGTTTATATGGGCACGAGTTCACAAATTCCTGTATGAGAAAAGCATAAGTTTTTAAAGATAAAATCAAAAATAAGGAATGTCTAAAAGTGATTAACTCCACGAAAAAGAAATGTATATAATATAAATTGTTTGTTTCAACGTGCTCTACATTTTCTGTGTGGTAAGCTTTTGTCCAATTCTTACTGTTTAGCAGTTATGCAAAATTTCATGAAATTCATCCAGAATAAAGTAGTCTTTAAGGGATATTCCAGAAAATTCAATATATAAATTTTATTTGTCAAGTAAATATCTTTAATACACGATATTTTAATGAAAATCGTTACAGCCATTTTTAAGAGAATCAATATTTTCGAAAAAAGTTACATGTAAAGGGTAGTTTGTAGTGGAGGGTTTTTTCTCAAAATCTTCGTGTCGCATCTCTGAAAGATGCTAAACTTCAGTACCAAGTTTGGTATTTTACTGACTTTTCGTTTTTGAGTTATCGTGTTCACAGACACACTGACCTTTTTCTGAAAATGCTTTTTTTGGATAAAGGGGACCCTAAAACATATATTTCTGGTGAAATCTCGTTATCGAATTTTTGGTGGAGTGCAATACCTTCTCTATACACTATGTACATAGTACGTGTAGAGAAAGTAAAAGTAAACAGTAGCCTAGGTGCATTCGAGTAACATAACCTCCTCACGACTGATTCTAAGAGTCTTATGCTTAATTAATTGACTTACTGTGATTTACACTGCTCACCATTAGATTACACACCGAAGTTTACGCTTTATTCTATATTCTTAAGTTACCCATTCAGAAATTAGTGGTTGCAGATTCAACTGTCACCGTAAATCGTGCTTTTACTTTCTCTGCGTAGGTAGAGACGGTATTGCACTCTACCCAAAAATTCGATACCGAGATTCCAGTATCCAAAAAAAAAAAAAAGAAAAAAGGATTTTTAAAGGGCGCGCTTCAGTTCTTGACGAATGACATTTTTAAATGAGGGGTTAGATGCTCTATTCCCGACATTTCTCCCTCGTATTCTTCTTCTTTTGAATTTCTGTCATTTTCATTAACAATTAAGTATGTCTTGTTAAAACTCTGCCAACGATATAAACCCATAACGCACAATAGTTTACAGTCACCTGTACGCTGTGTATTTTCGAATCGTAATCATAAGGAAGCAGAGCTATTTGTTATTGTAACATAAACTATTTGCTGACCTGTTTACCAAGGTTAGGCTAGCTCACTGTATCTTCTCAATGTATCTGTATCTTCGTTCGTCTAGAAGGCATGCGCAGCTTGGAGCAGCCTGTAGAAAAAGCTCCGTGAGCGTGTTTATATATGTGTGTGTGTGTCTGTCTATTTATGTTGGTGTGAACACAATAACTCTAAAACGAAACTTGGTTCCATCTTCCAAGGATGCAGTACGAATATTTTGAGGAACCCCGCTCTCTAGCCCCAAACAATCCTTTACATTGAAAAAATTCGAAAATTTTTATTTTCTCAAAAATTACTAACGATTTTGATTAAAATATCGTCTATTAAAGACATTTATATTAAAAATAAATTGTATATATTGCATTTGCTGCGAATAGCCTAAGAAGACGTTCATTCTGGATGACTTTTACTGAATTTTGCATAACTGGTACAGCTACTACAACAAATGTGGATTTTGTTAAATAATTAATTTATGTCATATACATCTTTTCTGTGGAGTTGACAATTTTTAAAATATTTCTTATTATTGGTTTCAGGTTTATAATACTTATATTTATCAACCAGTTTTTAAAGGATTTCACTATCGCTTTACTTTAATGTATTCCATTATTTGCTATGTACATAGTGTATAGAGAAGGTATTTTATTGCACCCAAAATTTCAATACCGAGATTTCACCGGAAATAAATGTTTGAGACCTCCTGAGTCCAAGAAAAGCATCTTCAGAAAAATGTCCGTGTGTGTGTTACATAATCAAAAACAAAAAGTCTATTAAATACCAAATTTTATATTTAAGTTCAGTATTTTCCAAGGATGCAACACGAAGATTAAAAAAAACAAAACAAAAAAAGCACCCCAACTACCCTCTACATATATGGAACATTTTTTTCCAAATTTTTGATTTTTCAACCGATTTTGATTAAAACATGTTTAAGATATTTTTAAGACAAATGAAATGTATATCTTAAATTTTCTGGGAATAGCCTCTGAAGATCTATTCATTCAGGATGACTTTTTTATGACTGGAAAATCCTAAGAAATACTTACCATACAAAAATGTAAATCTCATTAAAGTACAAAATTTATGCTATATCCTTTTTTTGTGTAGATTTAATTGTTTTGAAGATTTTATGGATTATTGGTTTCAATTTTAGCCACTTAAACTTTTCTCAAACGCGAGCTAGTAATAAGAGTAATTCTGCTCATGTTTATGTTGATCAGCATGATTTAGATAACATATTAATTTTGTAAATAAAAGGGCTGTTTGCCGAATAGCTAGAGGATATCATGTGAATGGAGCACACTAGATTTTTTCCCTTTTAGTTACATGGGACCAAGTAATAAGGACAATTTCTTCTAATGTTTATCTCGATTAGCATGATGTAGATAGATGAACAAGCTTTTTAACAATAATTTGATACAGAGATGTAGAGAGAGTCATGTGAATGGAATACATCATATTTTTTTTTCAGTTGTGAAATACATTTGTCTATTTGTTGAATTTGTATATACATCTGAATTTATTTTATTCAATTCACAAGCTTTGTTATCATAGTTTTGATAAGTGGTATTAATCATAAGCATTTCTTTAAATAAATCTATTAAAGGTGAAAAGTCCGTTCAATACCTAACTTGATATTTAAATAAGCACCTTCTAAAGATACAACAAAGATTTTCAACAGCATTTTCTACCCCTCACTACCCTTTAAATTTCACATTTTTGGATATTCTGATTTTTATTTTCTCTACACATACTATATACACAGTGTATAGAGAAGGTGTTGCATTCCACCCAAAAATCTGGTACCGAGATTTCACCGAAAATGCATGTTTTGGGGCGTCCTGAATCCAAAGAACGCATTTTTAGAAGAATGCACATGTATGTGTGTCTGTGTCTGTGGCAGCACAGCTGATAAACGATAAGCGTTAAACACCAAACTTGATATTTAGGTTAGTATCATTCAAGAATTCGACACTAAGCTTTTCAAGAAAATCCCCCACCCCCAACTACCCTTTACATGGAAAACATTTTGAAACATTTGGTTTTCTCAAAAATGACTAACGATTTTGATTAACATCTCATATATTTAAGATATTTATATGGCAAATAAAGTATATATTTTGAATTTCCTGGGAATAATCTCTGAGAACCTCTTTATTCTAGATGAATTTTTCAGATCTTTGCATACCTAGCAAACCGTAAGAGATGAATAAGAACTTGCTGCACAAGAAATTTAGATCTCATTGAACACACAATTTAAACCATGTACATTTTTTGGTGTTTTTGACCGTTTTCCGAATTTTCCTTTGTTATTTATTTCAGTTTTAATATGCTTAAACGTTTCTCATATGGGAACTTGTCAATCTCTAGCCTCTGAAAGAAATGAATTTAAATTCCATAGCAACTACATTATAAAACAATACACTCTCTATTTAGCCTTCTGTGTCCCCTTATTTCCCTTCTGCTTTTAAGAAACTAATTAATAATATTGTTTCTGACAGTGTTAATCTCGATTAGCATGAAGTAAATAGAAGAATACGCTTATTAATAATTTTTACAGAGATGTAGAGAAAGTCTTGTGAATGGATAATATCAGATTTTTTTTTAAATAGGCTGTTACATATCACGTGTTAAAGATATTTTCATGAAAATTGAAATGTTTATGGAACGTATACTTTGAATTTTCTGAGAAACCTCTGAAGTCTTCATTGTTTTGGATTACTTTTGCATAACTGTTTTATAGTAAGATACAGTAAAAATCTTACTACACAAAAAAATTAGATTTTATTTAATTACATTTTTGGCAACTTAAATATTTCTGAGATATTCTTTGTTATTATTTTAATATTTCCAATGCTTATAAAGTTCTCACATGGGAATTCGTCATTAGGTTTTACTTTTTTGTTCTTTACTACAGGACATGTAAAGTGAACTGAAATTTAATTGTCATTACATTGTGGCCAAATCTTATATTTCTATTATTTAGCGTCATTAGCATGAAGTAAATAATTGTTGCAAAATGAATAGAAAAATCCTGTTAGGGTAAGGTACTAGATTTTTTTAGTATTTTAAATGCTATTTTATAATGATATTAACAATATTTGCATGTAATTTAATACATACATTTATGAACAGTACGAGACCAACTCTTGATTTCATTTAGATAGTAATTATTTATTTTACGAGTTTATAATAGAGGTTTGTCCACTTGTATAATACATTCCTACAAATACGATAAATTAATATATGACAAAATATTCAGTTAATAATTTTATAATGTAATGTATTAAATTGCGGCGTTCTTATAGTTATAAAATATGGTAGGCTATATATGAAGACTAACTCTGTTTTTATTGCTGCTAGTTTCAAATTTTGAGAACGTTAAAATGTCGGTTCCAAATTATATAGTAAATGAAGCAAAAGAAGCAGTTGAGGTTTTATTAACGTCGACTTCACGGAAATTATACGAAAAAGAGTTTAAGCAATTTAAGAATTGATAGATACGAAGAAATGTTCAAGGCATTAATGAAGAAGAGATTCTTGCTTATTTTAATTTTATTTAAAAAAGTTGCAAGTATTCTCTGTGGATATTCTATATTAAAGTCGACATTAAAAGGTTCGAAGACCTAGATATATCAATATTTTCCAAGTTGTTGGCTTTTTTTACAGTAAGTAAAATAGTTAAAAAGTAAAATGTTGCTGGTAAAAGGTTACAGAAAATTTGTAGTTATCAACCATTTTTATTTACTTTATCCCACTCGTTACTGGAATGACGAGTGAGTTTTGTTTACTTTATCCCACCCGTTGCGCTAATAACTATCACTTTAATCTAAAATCCCAGTTTTCTTATGTCGTTTCTGCATAGCAACGGTGTCTATTACAAGTATCTGTAGGATAAATGTTTTAAAACATTTAGCAGCATTTAGATATATCACTTGTGTACCCTTAACCCCTAATGAATGTGACAGTGTTATCACAGTTTGCAACTAGCTAATTCACTTTTGTATTTATCTAAAAGGTAAAATATATTATTTTAGAAGAAAAAGAATCTGTTACAAGCACAACGTTGTGACATAAAATATATCTTGAGCGTTATAAGTTATTTTCCAGGGATACAAAAAGACCTTCAGCGGCTGCACAAACACAGAAGCCCAATTTCAGTGGGCAGTAGGAAGCAACTATAGAAACAAAAGCCTGGTAACACAATGGCGCCATCTATGTCACACAATCGCTCCCCTGCATGGGATATTCCGGGTCGGATATTCCAACGGATAAGCAAAGAGATACGCAGGACGGAACAAAATATTACAGCGGTTCAAGGGCTGACCAAAAATAATAACTCTAATAATGATAAAAAGGAAAGGATCATAGAAGACTACGTTCCATTTGGGCTCAATAATCTCGCATCAGGGCATTTGTTATTAAAATCTCCCCTAGAACGTTTGTGAATATGCAAGCATGTGCTGAGGAGGTAGAAAAGCAACCAGACACATTCCCTGCGACGTCTTTCGTCTGTTTTCCATTCCATATATTGTTTCTGGGTATAAATAAAGTCGTCTAAAGCGCTAGAGGTCCAAATCATCTAAATTAAAGTCTGCGAGAATTTGGCAGTCGTATAATCAACAAGCGAAATGCAAGTACAAATTATAATAACGCCATCCTACACATAAAATTATTTATAGAACTTATTGTCAGACTTTGAGTTACGAGAATGTCCCTATTATATCAGAGCGTTTTCCTAACTAAATACAAAAAAAATTGATAATAGGTACACTGATTTGATTAAAAAGTATCCCATTTCCCTAGAAAAGTTTAGTTTTTTCTTCAGCAACCCTATGCTTCTGAATTGAAAAAAAATAATAATGTTGAAGTGTGCCAGTTGCATGAGTTTCTGTACCTGTGTTAAAAACAGACTATTCTTACAAAATATAATTTTTCTATCCTCTTTATGATAATAAGAAAAACACTAGCAGAAATGATCTTATTACTTAGGTCATTATAATTAGAAAGGAAATAAGGGAATGCACTGGGCAAAAGTGACAGTGAAATATATATAAATAAAATGTGTTCTATTCACATGAGTACATCTACATCTCTATAATAAATTAGTTAAATGTTATTCTTCTATATACTTCATGCTAATCGAGATAAACATCAACAAAAGTTGTCTCTATTGCTTACTTCGTTGTAAGCAGAAGAGATATAAGGGAATACACTAGGCTTAAGCGATTGTCAATTTTTTTAAAAGCTGTTTGTAATGTAGTTGAAATCCGTTGCAATGCATGGCCAGGAGCTTGAAGTATTTTAAAACTGAAACCAATAAGGATAAATATATTAAAATTGTCAACTTTAGATAAAATGTATATTATGTAATTGAGTGTTTTAACGAGATCTACATTTCTTGTAAACAATTATTGTCTATTTCTTTCGGTTTACCAGTTATACAACATTCTGAAAAATTGATCCAGAGTAAAGAGGTCTTCATAGACTATTCCCAGAAAATAAAGAATATATGTTTTATTTGTCATGTAAACTTTTAATATGTGTATTTTAATCAAAATTGTTAATGTCATTTTTGAGAAAATCAAAATTTTCAAAAATGTTTCCATATACAGGACAGTTTGGAGTAATGGCAATTTCCTCAAAATCTACTTGTCACATCCTTGGAAGGTACTAAAATAAAATACCAAATTTGGTATTTCACCAACTTTTCGTTTTTGAGTTATTGCAATCCAGGCACATGGACAAACACAGGACCTTTTTCTAATAATGCTTTTTATACAGGGGACCCTAAAACGTGTATTTCCAGTGAAATCTCGATATCGAATTTTTGGGTGGAATGCAATATCTTCTCTATACAATATGAACATATTCCAAGCAGAGGAAGTAAACATGCTATTTTTCAATACAGGGGATTGACTTTTCGTGTTTGAGTTATCGTGTCTACCGACACACGGACATACACACACATATTCTTTCTAAAATACTTCTTTTTTGGATACAGGGGACCCTAAATCATCTATTTCCAGTAAGATATTGGTATCGAATTTTTGGATGGAGTGCCATAACTTCTCTACATTTGTTCCATGTAAAAGAATCGTATATGTTCCATTCAGATGACTTCCTCTAGCTGTTCCCCAAAACAAACTTTTCTGACAAAAGGTTATTCTTTTATATCACGCTGATCGAGACAAACATTACTAGAAATAGTCTAATCACTTCCTTTCTTGTAAGTAAAAGGCAAGTAAGGGATAACGCTAGGCTAAGGTGATAATCAAATATTTTAAACAGCGTTCGCTATATGGAACAATTCAAATTCGGTTGTCTTTGCAAGACTAGCAGTAAAACAAAAGACAGATTATATAAAAGGTTGTGTAGTTCAAAAGTGATACCAATAACAACGAATATCTCGGAAATGGTTAACTCTACAAAAAAAATACATATGTATATATATGATTTAATTTGTGTGTTTTAACGAGATCTACATTTTTGTGTGTCCCTTGCGGCTTACCAGTTAGATCAAAATCATCCAGAATCAAGAGTTTTCAGAGGCGTTTCCATGTATAATTTCCGTTTATCATGAAATAATCTCACACACATGGTATTTTAATCAAAATCGTTATACCCATTTTGATAAAATCAAAAGCATCAAAAGTGTTACATGTAAAGAGTATTTGGGGTTGGGAAATTTCCCTGAAATCCTTCGTGTCGCATCCTTGGAAGATACTGAGCATAAATACGAAAATTGGTACTGAACAGATTTTTCGATTTGATCACATATGCACACATTCAGAACATACACACGGATCTTTTACTAAAAATGATTTTTTTTTGTTTTTTTTTTTTATTCAGGTTTCCATAGGACATATGTTACCGATGATTTCTTGGTATGGGTTTTCGGGTGGAATACAACACCTTCTTTAGCGTCTATGCACATTGTACATGTACATACATGCTAAGGAATGTAAAATAAGTTTGGAAGCATATAAGTCATATAAACTTCGCAACGGAAAGTCACAAAGTTAGAATAAATATAAATTTCCGCTTTTTACTTTCTCTATACGTACTGTGCACATAGTGTTTAGAATAAGTATTGTATTCCACCCAAAAATTCGATATCGAGATTTCACCGGAAATACATGTTTTAGGACCCCCTGAATCCAAAAAAAAACATTTTCAGAAAAAGGTCCGTGTGTATGGTGTGTGTCTGTGGACAGCATAGCTCAAAAACGAAAAGACCGTTAAATACTAAACTTGATATTTAGGTTTGGTATCTTCCAAGGATGCGACATGAAGATTTTCAAGAAAATCCCCCCCACCCCCAACTACCCTTTATATGGCAAAATTTTCGAAAACTTTGATTTTCTAAAAAATGACTCTAATGATTTTGATTAAAATCTGATATATTAAAGATTTTTACATACCAAATAAAATGTAAATCTTGAATTTTCTGAGAATAGCCTCTGAAGGGTCTTTATTCTGGATGAATTTTGCTAAATTTTGCTTAATTGCTAAACGGTAAGAGATAAACAAAAAGTTACTACACAGAAAATGTTGATCTGATCAAAACACATAGTTTGTGTCCTTTACATTTTTGTTGTGGAGGTAACTGTTTCCGAGATATTCCTTGTTATTGGTTTTAGTTGTGAAGTACTTATACTTTCTCATGTATGAAGTGTCTGTTTTTCTTTTGTTCTACTCCTGGCCAAGCAAAGAAGTGATTTGCAATGACAATCGAATAACCACAGCTTTTAAAACATTTGACTACTATCGGTTTAGTCTAGTGTATTCCCTTATTTTCTTTCTACTTGTAAGGAACTAAGTAGTAAAAACATTCTGCTATGATTATCTCGATTAGCAAGGTGTAGAAAGAAGAATAATCCTATGTAAGAAGCTTGTAGAAGAGCTAGAGAAAGTCATGTGAGTGTAACACATTAGATTTTTAACACTATTTACACAAATATAGCATACAGTTTAGCAACTAAAAGAAAAGTTAAAAAGCACAGAGCGAGGTATAGTACTTCAAGAGACAAACAGGAAAGCCTTAAGCCATTTTATAAATCAATGAGTCACGTCATCATGTGATTTAACAGTTTCACATAATGAACACGTCACTTTAAGCCAAAACCAGCTTCCACCAATGGTTTCCCACGTGTAAGCTGGTCAAATCTCGGTTTGGTGGATAAACCTCATGACTAAAAATCTGATATCTCTACATCTCTGCAACAAATTATTCTTAAAAAGCTTAAGCTTCTATTTACTTCATTCTAATTGAGAAAACATTTGCACAAATAGTTTTAATACTTGCTTCCTTATAACTAGAAGCGAATCAAGGGAGTACCATAGGTTAAAGTCACAGTCAAAGCTGGTCGCTATGTGACGGAAGTTCCTTTGTTTGTATGGATATAAGTTGACAAATTCCTGTATGAGAAAAGCATGTTTCAAAGCTGAAACTAAACACAAGGAATATCTTAAAAACGATCAACTCCACAAAAAATATGCATAACATAAATGTTGTGTTCTAATATGCTCTATATTTTCTGTAGGGTAAGTTTTTGTCCAGCTCTTACGGTTTAGTAATTATGCAAACATCCGTAAAATTCATATAGGGTAAAGTAGTCTTCAGAGACTATTCCCAGATAATGCAAGATATGCATTTTATTTGTCAAGTAAATATCTTAAAAATATGAGATTTTAATCAAAATCGTTACAGCCATTTTTAAGAAAATCAAAATTTTCAAAAATGTGTCCATGTAAAGGGTAGTTTGGGGTGCAGGGCTTTACTTGAGCAGCTTCGTGTCGCATCCGTGGAAGATACAAAACTTAAATACCAAGCTTGCTTTCTAATGGTCTTTTCATTTTTGAGCTATGCTACCCACAGACACACACAGACAGACAGATAGACACACACACGGACATTTTTCTAAAAATATATATTTTTGGGGGGTCCAGGGGGTCTCAAAACATATATTTCCGGTGAAATCTCGACATCGAATTTTTGGGTGCATTGCAATACCTCCTCTATACACTATGTACATAGTACGTATAGAGAAAGTAAAAATAGCATTATATGTAAAACCAAGCACGCTAAGGGGTAAAACCGTAACTACAAACATCGCGAAAATGAAAAAAAAAAAAACAAAAAAAAACAAAAAAAACCTGATGTCTTCCACTCACATTTCTTTCTCTACATCTCTGTAACAAATTATTGTTAGAACGTTTATGCGTCTGTCTACTTCATACTAACGGAGACAAACAGAAGAAACGGTATTATTACTTAGTTCCTTATAAGTGGAATGGAATACACCGGGCTAAACTGAGTCATATGTTTTAAAATGTGGTTGCTATGGGATTAAAATCGTAGGAATTGACAAGCTCCCTATGAGAAAAGTTTTAAATATTTGGAAACTAAAGCCAAAAACAAGTAATAGCTCGAAAACGGCAAGCGCTCGAAAAATAATGTATATAACATAAATTGATTTTTAAGGGAAACTACGTCTTTTGTGTAGTATTCTTACAGAGTACTGTGCAAAATTCACAAAAATTCATCCAGAAAAAGAGGACTTCAGAGGCTATTCCCAGAAATTTCAAGATGTTTCTTATATAAGACTCTTAAATATAAGGAATTTTAATCAAAATTATTATAGCCATTTTTGAGAAAACCAACATTTTCGAATAGTGTTCCAAGTAAAGGTTATTTTGGGTTAGGGAGAATTCCTATTGCATCCTTGGAAGACACTGAACTTAAATATCAAGTTTGATATTCAACGATTTTTCTTTTTGAGCTATGCTTCCCACACACACAAAACACACACAAACACACACTGACAGACACACACACACACACACACTGATATTTTTCCTAAAATTTGTATTTGATGTGAAATCTCGGTATCGAATTTTTGGGTACAATACAATACATTCTCTATACAGTATGTACATAGTACGTATAGAGAAAGTAAAAATGGGTCCCTAATATCGATTCCATACGTATAAGCAGAATATAATAACTATAATGGGCTACCAAGAGGTTTGTAAGCCGAGCTGCTAGCGAATGCAGATTACGTTCTGAACGCCACGGAGACGCCCTCAGGGCGTAGGTTTGAAGTCTCCGCCTGCAGCCCCGTTATGCTGCTCTAATAATGAAGACATACGAAATAATTTGGGAGTAAGAGGTGCACTAGCGGAAAGCAGGATAAATTGGTCTTCATACAAGCACAGTTTGGTGTGAGGAGGGAAAACGTAATAGAACAAATATGGAATTACAGGCTTAAAGAGGAAAAGTAGCCTCGAGCGTTATTCAGCGCTTAAAGGTGTAGAGAGATTCCGCTGCGTCACCGTGTGTTCCTAATGTGAGCGCAACATGTCTCTAAACAGCATGGCTCAAAGTATCTGACGTATTTCATTCACATGACTTTCTCTATATCTCTGCAACAAATTATTGTTAAAAAGCCTATGCTTCTATTTACTTCATGCTAATGAGAAAAAATTAGCAGAAATAGTCTTATTACTTGCTTCCTTAAAAGTAGAAGCGAAATAAGGGAGTACCACAGATTAAAGTGATAGTCAAAATCTGGTTGCTATGTGACTGAAGTTGCTTTGTTTGTGTGGATAGGAGTTGACAAATTCCTGCATGAGAAATGTTTGTTTTTTAAAGCTGAAATCAAAAACAAGGAATATCTAAAAAACGAGAAACTCCATGAAAAAATGTATATAACATAAATTGCGTGTTTTAAGATGCTCCCTTTTTTTGTGTAGTAGATTTTTATCTATCTCTTACCGTTTAGGAGCTATGCAAAACTCCGTAAATTTCATCGAGAATAAAGTTAGCTTCCGAGGTTATTTCCAGAAAATTGAAAATATACATTTTATTTGTCCGGTAAATATCTTTAATATACGATATTTTAATCAATATCCTTAGAGCAATTTTTAAGAAAATCAAAATTTTCGAAAAATTTCCAAGTAAAGGGTAGTTTGGGGTGTGGGATTTTTCTCAAAAAATTCGTGTCGCATCTCTGGAAGATACTAAACTTAATTTTTTTTTTTTTTTTGTAGTGTTTAACGCCCGCTTTAACTACTAAGACTAAACTTAAATACCAGACTTGGTATTTTACAGACTTTTCGGTTTTGAATGGTCGTGTTCACAGACACACACGGACCTTTTTCTGAAAACGCTTATTTTGGATACAGTGGACCCTAAAACATATATTTTCGGTAAAATCTCGGTATCGAATTTTTGGGTGAAGTGCTATATCTTCTCTATACACTATGTACATAATACGTATAGAGAAAGTAAAAAGCTTGTTCTTCTTTTTACTACATGAAAATCGTGACAACATTTTGCAGAAATGGTCTTATTACCTATTTCTTATAAGTAGAAGAGAAATAAGGGAATACACTAGGATAAACCAACAGTCACATGTTTTAAAATGTGGTTGCTCTGGAATTCAAATCGTTTCTTTACCATGGGTTGACATTAGAGCCATTTTTGAGAAAATAAAGCATTTTAAAAAGTGTTCCATGTTAAGGGTCGTCGGAGGTGGGGGATTTTTCTGTAAATCTTAATGTCTCATCCTTGAACTTAACGATAAAGGAAATTATTAATAGAATTAAATGTCTCTAATATACGGTGTTTTAGAGCCATTTTTGAGAAATCGGTTCAAAATGTTTTCCATGTAAACGATGGTTTTTAATCGGAGAATTTTCCTGAAAATCTTCGTATCGCATTCTTGGAAGACATCAAACTGAATTACCAAATTTGTTATTTAAAGTTCTTTTGGTTTTTGAACTACGCTGCCCCCCCTCCCACACACATACACACGGAACTTTTTAATAAAATGATTTTTCTTGGAATCAGGGGGTCTCAAAACATGTATTTCCGGTGAAATCTCGCTGTCGAAATTTTGGCTTGTATACAATAATTCCTCTATACACTATGTACATAGTACGTTTAGAGAAAGTAAACATCGTATGCATTCCATTGAAATGAATTCCTCTAGCTCTTCCACAAACAAACTTTCTTTACAAATTTTCTTTTATCCACGTCATGCTAATCGAGATAAACATTAGCAGAATTGGTATCATCATTTGCTTTCTTGTACACTAAAGGGAACTAACGAAATACACTAGGCTAAAAGTATTAGTCAAATCTTTTAAAAATCCTTCGCTGCTTGAAACTATGCAATTTGGTTCTCTTTCGCATTGCCGAATAAATAAAAAAAAAAATTAAACGAATGATGACTTCACGCTTAAGAAAAATGTAAGAGTATAAATTGAAACCATTAAGAATTAATATCTAGTAAACGGTTATTTATAGAAAAGCTGAATATATATGACTAGGGATAGCATCTTAGAGACCAATAGCGGGACGGAGTCGAAGTTACTGCAGCATGGTATATAAGTGTGATGTGTTGACAATGCAGTGTGTACGCAGTGGTACTAATAGAAGGTAAATGGGGTCATTAACATCATTATCCGTTTCATTTTCTCTCAAAATACATAATTACAATGCACAACAACATACATTCGTAACGTCTCAAATGTAAATTGTCTCCGATTGGCACGTAAACAGGCTTTATATTGTGAAACATTTCGCTCCACATCACAAGGTGTGATTGGAGCAAATCGGAAATAGGATATACTAACCGTAAGTTACTCCACCAGCAATTATTTCAGTAGCAACACCTCGTAGCACATTTCGCATTTCAGCATTATTGAAAATCGAACATTGTTTCACTTTCTTTTTCTCACGGTTCTAAAACAGGTGTCACAGGTCTCTGATAAGTGCTTGCACATTTTCATCGGCAGGCATTTATATAAGTTTTCAGACCCCCTGAATCCAAAAAAAAATATTTTTAGAAAAATGTCTGTATGCGTATGTGTGATGTGAGTATACACGTGTGTGTGGGGGGGGGGGGGCAGCATAGCTAAAAAAACGAACAGCGTGTTAAAAACCAAACTTTGTATTTAAGTTAAGTATCTTCCAGGGATGCGATACTAAGATTTTGAGGAAAATCCCCCCACCTCAAACTACTCATTACATGGAACAATTTTTGAAAATTTTGATTTTCTCAAAAATGACTAACGATTTTGATTAAGATATTGTGTATTAAAGATATTTACCTGACAAATAAAATGTATATCTTGAATTTTCTTATAATAGCCACTGAAGACTACTTTATTCTGGATGAATTTTACGGAATTTTGCATAACTGCTGAACTGTAAAAGATGCACAAAAACTTAACACACAAAAAATGTACAGCACCTTAAAACACACAATTTACCTTGTATACATTTTTTTTCGTGGAGTTGATCGTTTTTGAGGTTCTCCTTGTTTATGGTTTCAGCTTTGAAAAACATTTTTCTCATATGGGAATTTGGCAACTCCTGGCCATACAAACAAAGGAACTTCAATCACAAAAAGGGCAAGTTTAAAAATATTTGACTATCGCTTTAACGTACGGTGCTCCCTTACTTATCTTATACTTACGAGGAAGCAAGTTATAAAAACATTTATGCTAATTTATCTCAATTATCATGAAGTAAATACAAGACTTATGTTTCTTAACGATTATTTTGTTACAGAGATGCAGAGAAAGTCATGTAAATGAAACACATAAGATTGTTTTGAGTTAAATGCATACCAGGTGGCCTAACTGCCCCTTATTTTGCCTATGGATATATTCCTTCGTGCTCACACAGTTCTCCACTCTCGGGTTAAACTTGAAATACCCCTGTTGAGTTCTGCAACTTTTTAATGAATAAATGGATATTTGCAAATGCCATAATACGGGACCGATGGGCCAGCTGGCACTTCCCCTACTTATTATACGTAGTGGAGTATGTAAAATAGGTAAACTAAATACAGAAAAAGCTGATGTTTTACAATCACATGAATTTCTCTGCATCTCTGTAACAGATCATTGTGAAAATTCATATTCTTCTATCTACTTACGATAAGATAAACATTGGCAGACATTGTCTTCATTACTTGCTTCCTTGTAAGCAGAAGGAAAGTAATCGAATACACTAGTCTAAAACGAATGCCAAGTCTCTTAAAAGCGAGGTACTATGTGTTGAAATCTGTTTCCAGGCAGGGCCAGAAGTTTACAACTTACCGCGTGAAAAAAGTTTTAAGTATTTTCTATCTGAAATAAATAACAAGGAATACCTCGGAAATGGTAAATTCTACGAAAAACCTTTTTTGACATAAATCGTGTGTTTTAACATGATCTAATTTTGTTTGTTCTGTAAGTTTCCGCCCAACTCTTACGGTTTATTAGTTACGCAACATTCATTTAGAATAAAGAGGCATTTAGAGGATATTCTCCGAAAATTCAAGATAGATATTTTACATTCCATATAGATATCTTTAATTTACAATATTTAATCTAAATCGTTACAACTATTTTTGAGAAAATCAAAATTTTCGAAAATTTTTCCATATGAAGGGTACTTTGGTTTGTGCGGATATTTCTCAAAATCTTGATGTCGCATCCCTGGAAGTTGCTAAACTTAAATACCAAGTTTAGTATTTTATAGGCACACGGACGCATGGACACACACGTGCTTGTTTGGATTCAGGGGACCCCAAAACGTGTATTTCTGGTGAAATCTCCGTATCAATTTTAGGTGGAATGCAATACTTTCTCATGTACATAACATGTAGACAAAGTGAAAATTGATATATTTTCAAATAACTATTCATTTATAAAACTTTGTGTGGTATATAATTACTTGCAGATATAAATGAAAAGAATAAAGCTACATTGACGAGCTGGTCCTTCCACTTGTTTATCATAGCGCCGCTGGCAGTAGCGTTATGAATTATTGGTTTTATAATGAATAATCTGTTGTGGTTGATGAATCATAATACATTTGTTTAATGAGATTAAATTTTAAACCTTTCAGCGTTAATTACATGTTTTTAAAGTTTGACATGAGAGAAGATATAATTAACCCATATGTCCGTTAGTGGAAAAAAGTATGCTTAAGGTAAAATGGGGGAAAAACATTTAAATCGACGTTTTAAACATCCGCGATATAATAAGAAATGATTGGAGAAATGTTCTACTGGAGGGCTTTTTAATATGAAATAATTGGATTAGCATAAATTACATGGTAATAAGACGTGTTTAAAATGCACATTATTGGTAG
The DNA here is from genome assembly GCA_030762935.1 of Hymenopus coronatus. Classification (NCBI taxonomy): domain Eukaryota; kingdom Metazoa; phylum Arthropoda; class Insecta; order Mantodea; family Hymenopodidae; genus Hymenopus; species Hymenopus coronatus. The sequence goes on from CM060894.1 coordinate 68,435,217, forward strand.
AAAATATCGTGTTTAAACAAGCAGCTTAATTAAAACCACGATAAACTAAAACTGTGATGCATTACAATTATACAATCTTTTATAAATTCTGAAATTTACCTCAATGTTTCTTATGTACATAAGTTATAACATAAAATTCTGTATTTTTATTTATTTAATATTATATATAATAGAAATTAACAAGAAAAGAATCGGACAGTCATGGAAAACTTTTGAAGCACGAACTAAATCCTAACCGATAACACACAGAAGTTGAGCCTAAAGGCGGAGATACTAAAAAACAATTCAATACCAGTTTTACTCTATGCCACACAAAAATACTCGCTACATGTCAAAATGAGAATAATCCCGGCATCCCGAAGACAAATTGAGAGGAAACTACTTCGGGTAACACACAGTGCCAGAATACAGCACTAGAAGATCAGGAGGAGAACAGCTATGGTAGACGCAATTATCATGTCAGAACGTCACAAATGGAAATGGGGAGGTCACGCTGCAAGAATGTGTAGCAATGGATATATAGAGCAACCATTTGGGACCTCAGAATAGAAAGAAGATATGTGGGCAGGCAGAGGACCAGTTGGGCATCTGTGGTCGAGGTGTGCAAGAGACAGAAAAGTGTGGTAAGGACTCTTAAAATGTTAATGTAAAATAAGTATGATTTAGAAGAGACAGCAACGGAGAAATATGGAGGAGTTTTCATTATATTTAATGTAAAGTAGGTTAATGATGTTGTAAATTGGTACTATGTATGACAATACTGAAAGTATGTACTTTTTATAGTTAGTTCCCTACGAGTTTTTGAAGTAATCTGCCAATAAGTAGGAGGGAAATAAATGTATGCGAATGGCTACAGTATATTTTATACTGAGCTATAGAAAGTATACAGGACGTTAATATAATTTAGGAAGAGCCATTCCTTAAGGATGTTTTACATATCATAACACGATAGAATACTTTTGATGGTAAGAAGAACTACAATTACAAAACAACACCAGAAGTACAGTCAGGTACTTCTGTCTGCCGAAAGAATGCAGTTGTTTTGGAAGGTCACTGGAGTAGCATGGTACGTTTAGAGCGGCCAGAGAAGCCTGACAATCAAAACGTCAGCACAGTGTACGTAAACAGTAATAAACTAAACAATCCACAACAGGTTGAACTTGCTGTTCCATATCTTTAATGAATATTAATTTTCTACTTTGTGAGCGTATGACTACGCGCGGTATTTCCATTTTGACTTGATTCGAACCTGTCTACTGTAAAAGACTGAGCTGCTGCATACCAGTATTAAAGAACTGTACAGGGCATGCACCGGGAGTGACGACGTAATATCGCTTATCAGTTTTGTTTACTTAAGCCAACACTCGTGGCCGTCTGCATTCATTCTTCAGACAGGTTATATAGAAAACGCAGAGATGTTGCTTCCGTGAAGGCTAATTCGAAGACAGCATAAGGTTATTAGCTGCTGTTTTCATTGTGCTAATTTTACATTTCCACTTGTCACCTTCCACTCAGTCCCCTTGGTCCCTGTGGCTCAAGGATCTCAAAAACTTGTGGCGACCTGTTCCAGGTGCACTCACATCATGACCAGTATAAGCCCCACTAAGAAGAGTATCTGAGAAGGAAGGATGAGGCGAGATGAGACACTGGACGACCGGAGTCAGGAGTGAAGTACAGCAATGACAGATTTTCTACAAATTCCAAATTGAGACGCCCCATAAATCGAGCAGGCAGGCCGGGAACTCCACCCCACATAAAAGAACAAACGCCCCATCCAAGGACGTGCTCTTTATACCTCGGCAACCAGCCGAAGATCAAATGACGGAGAGAGATTCACAAAGAGCATCTTTTCCATTGTCACGCTGTACTGAAACACCATCGTCGACATTTCTAAAACTGAAACAGGCCAAATGGATGAAGGATGTATTAACATTAAAAACGGATAATTATTTTTAAAAAAAAAAAAGAATCTGATGTGTTCCGTTCTCATGACAAATAATACTACATATTACTGGATTTCTTGTAACTATGTAGAAAGGAAATAAGGGAATACACTGGGCTAAAGCGATAGTCAAATCTTTTAAAAAGCTACCGTTATGTGATTCAGACTGCTATTTTCATGGCCAAGAGTTGCAAATCCCCCTGTGAGAAAAGTTTAAGTATTTTAAAACTGAAACAAATAGAAAGGAATATATTGAAAAGGGTCAACTCCACGAGAAAAAAAAGTGCCTAATATAAATTGAGTGTCTTAACGAGTTCTTCATTTTATATATAACTTTTAGTGTATCTCTTACATTTTTCTAGCTATAAAAATTCATACAAAAGAGGTCCTCAGAGACAATTCCCTGAAAATTAAAGATAAACATTTTATTTGTTATGTCAATATCTTTGTGCGAATCTTATCTCGTAATTAGGAATTTTAATCAAAATTGATAGAGCTAATTTTGAGACAGAAAAAACATTTCCTCATAAAAGGTAATATGGAACGTGGTAATTTTACTCAAAATCTTCGGTGTTGCATTTCTGGAAGAAACTAAACTTTAATAAAAATGTTGGTCGTTTAAGGATTTTTTGTTTTTGAGTTATTGTGTTCACGGAAACACGGACACATTGACTTGCCTATCCACCCACCCACATAACCGCGCGGAACTTCTTCTAAAAATCCTGTTTTAATTTTTCTACGTGGTAAATACGTAGGGAAGGTATTGCACTCCATCCAAAAATTGATACCCAGGCTTCACGGAAATACATCTTTTAGAAGCCCTTATATCGAAAAAAGTATTTTAAGAAACAGCTTTACAAGCACACGCGCAGGTGGACATTTGGAAAAAATTTTTTGTTTTTTTTTTGCATATACGGGTATCTTTAACGGGTATTTCGGTCAAATCTCGTTTCAAATTTTTGAATGGAATGTAATACCTTCTTTACCTATTATGTCAATTGTACATATGTGTAAGAGAAAGTAAAAATTACATCGTGTGGAGAATTTTGCGTCTGGAAAATTATTTGAAAAGAGTTTGCGAGAAAACAACATTAAATGAATAAGCATGCACCTGCTTCAGTTAACTGGTGGTTAAAGACCGACATGTAATAAACGGGAAAGACGATACATTTTCTTAAACATTAGAATTCATAATATATTATGAAAATAATATACTTTGAATTCTTCACAATTTTTGTCAAATTCCACAGATGACCTCAACAAGAAGCAAACAGGGCATAAGCTTATGTAAACATAGATTAAAGTGGATGAGTGGCGAAATTCATGTGAATGAATCACGTCAGATTTAGAAAATATTTGTTCTCAGCATACGAAAAAAACAAAATCCCTAAATTTTTATGGGTAGCAACATGATACTTACGAATGGACGAACGTTGTAAAGCTTCCATGCACATTGTGGGAACTTATAAATTATTTGGCTCACGAACATTCCGGTCGTCATTTGTCTTGTTGGGTGAGGTCGGTCAGTATCGTTTGCCAGGCCTGTTTATCTGCCTACATGCTGTCCCGCGGTGCAAATGAGTCAATATCTGACGTAACAATGATTGATGTCTCGATTACGTATGCTGATAAGATTTTTTTGGAGGGGGGAGGCGGAGAGTGCCTCATGTGTCCGCTGAGGGATTAAACAAAGTGTGGGGATGGAAAAGCACGGCCCCCAAAAATGTGCCGCTGCAGCTACAAAAACGTTTATAAATTTAAAATCTGTCAGGAGATAGCGAAACGGAATCTTTCATCACTTTCCGTAGAAGGGCAAGGGTGATATTTTTAAAGACGGGCCAGCAACAGGGCTGCAAATCACCCGCTTCTGGTTTGTTGAGCTTTATAAAATTATACATCATATTTTATTCAGATTTTGCACTACATACAGCATACATCATAAATTGTGTAAGTAAAAACCCGATGTGTTTCACTCACAATACCTTCTCTGCTTGTGCTGCCAACAAACTATTCCAACAAAATATTATTCTTTTATCTAAAACATACTAATCAAGAAACGGTCTTATTACTTGGTTCCTTACAAGAAAGGAAACAAAGAAATATAGTGGGTTAACCTGAAGGTCAAATCTTTTAAAAGCTGTCGGTTCTCTTTCCAGAGCGAGGGTTAAAACAAAAGAATATGAAAGAATGGTATGCTTCCGTTTAAGAAAATTAAAATTATTATAAAATTGAAAAAAAAAAAAAAAGAATACCTGGGAACTTTTACTCTACAAAAACTGTATCTGACATCAGAACTTCCTGTCTGTAGTAAATTTTGGTCTTTCTCTTATGTTTTACCACTTACGCAAAAGTCATTTAGAAAGAAGTAGTCCTCAGAAGCTATTTACAAATAATTTAGGATATATATTTTATATGCAATGTAAATATCGTTAGTTCTCGTATATGAAATTAAGTCAAAATATTTAGAACAATTTTTTGAAAGACTCAAAAATTTCGAATAGCTTTCCATTAACCCCTTCAATCCTGAATTATTATTAATGATAAAAAATTCCAATTACCCTAGAACATATTGGATAATGGACAAAGGAGGTGTTATAAATAGGTATTAATGATTTTCCCTCGTAGATTAATTTTTAAGGGTTGTTGCCATATGACAACATTGAAATATTTCTATATTTAATTCTATATTGGGTTTTGACTACCATATTATTTGTGATGTCCTATATAGAAACAGTTTTTGTCTTTGGTCAAACTTAACTCAGCCTCACATTCTGAACAAGCTGTTCCAGAGAATACACCGGAACAATTCTTGCACCATCCCTTTTTTCTGATGGAACTAGCCAAAGACCTGTAGCGTCAAAGTGGACATCAACAGGCCTTCCAGTAATTATGCTTTCCTTCTTTTCTGTTGCAGTTTCTGACCACTTGACCTTCCTTGCTTCCTTCCTGTTTTTTTCCTGCAGATACAAGACTATGAGCCAGTTTGGTCTGAGAGTCCAGGCGTATTTTCTCCGGTTTTCCCCCCTTTTGTATCATGTGTTTTTGTACCATTTTATGTAACGTAACGTATCAATGTAACGTAACTTTAGAACTTATTTTATATTAAAAACCACCACTTGCAGGTGTAGATGACTTGTGAATCACATGGGATGACGACCTGTTTACGAACTACTATTGCTATCTGCAGGTGTATTCACCACCTAAATGCATTGTAGCCAAATGGCAACTGCAAGAGAATGTTCTGAACTGGGAACTGTCCACTTAAGGCCACCTTTAATATCATGTTACCCATTACCATAGGACTGAAAAGGTTAAAGAGTAGTTTAAGATGAGCAAATTTTCATGAAAATCTTCGTAACGCATCCTTGAAGGATGGTAAACTTAAAAATATTAAATTTGGTATTAAGCGACTAGTTTGGGAGGGAGAGGGTGATCATGTTCACACATGGATAAACACACGCACACATGGATTTTTTTACAAAAATCCTATATTCCATTTACATGAATTTCTCAATAGATTTTCAGGAAAAATAAACCTATTGTTTCAAAAGATTTTTCTTTTATGTATATCTTGCTAATGGAGATAAACTTTAGCAGAAATGGTCTTACTATCTGAGGAACATACTAGATTAAAGTGATAGTCAAATCCTTTAAACGCTGACGCTATGCAATTGACATTCAAATAGGTTATCTTTTTACGGTCAGGAATAAAGAAAAGAGGAAACGTATAAGGACTTCTTGCTTAAAAAAAGTTTTAAGTAGTTTAAAATGAAACCAACAATTTAAAACATTCGGAAATCGTTTACTTACTCTACAAAGAAATATATATGACATTAATTATTTGTTTTAACGAGTTTTACTACATTTTTGTCTTTCTCTTATAGTTCACCAGTTAAAAGAAGAGGAATTCAGAAACCATTCCCAAAAAAATCAAAATACACATTTAACATAATATATCCTTAATATAGGCTTTTCTTCATGTAATAGTCTGACTCATAAATGAGTGACAGAGAATAAAATATACATTCAGGGGTTTTGACAAAAAACGCTAGAAGTAATTTTAATCAAAATATTTATAGACATATGTGAGAAACTCGAAGATTTCGAAAAATGTTCCATGTAAGGGGTAATTTAGAGTGGTGGAATTCTCTTAGTGTCGCATTCTTGAATATTACTGAACTTAAGTATCAAGTTTGGTATTCAACCGACTTTTGTTTTTTGAGTAATTGGGTTCATAGACAAACGAACACATACATAGACCTTTTTTCTAAAACTCTGATGTCTTTTATTCACATAAATGTTTCTACCTATTCTCCAAATAAACTACCCTTACAAACGATTATTCCTTTATCTACATAAAACAAACAACTATTCTTTTATCTACATCATACTATTTGAGATAAACGTCTGAAATGGTCTTATTATTTGCTTCCTTGTAAGCAGAAGGGAAATAAGGGATTTCACTTGGTGTAAGCGATATTAAAATTCTTTAAAAGGTGGTCCCTAAGGGAAACGACTGAAATTCGGTTCTCTTCGCCAGCTAGGACTAACCAAGTAAAGGGTAGTTTGGGGTGGGGGATTTTCTCAAAATCTTTGTGTCGCATCCCTGGAAGATACTAAACTTAAATACCAAGTTTGTTACTTTACAGGATTTTCGTTTTAGAGTTATCGTGTTCACAGACACACGGACACACACGGACCTTTTTTCTGAAAATACTTTTTTGGATACAGGGGACCTTAAAACATATATTTCCGGTGAAATCTCGGTATCTAATTTTTGGTGGAGTGCAATACCTTCTCTATACACTATCTACATAGTACGTGTAGAGAAAGTAAAAATATATTTATTCTTTTGATAGTAAAGAGGGCATATTAAAAGATCTAAACAAAATAAAAAATTACGTCGCCAAATACGGAGCTTTACGTTAAATATAAATAATTCAAGATTTTATTAAACATATCACTGTAGGTAGAGTTACAGGATGAAATAATTATGTTATGTGAAATTGAGCATCACATTGTAATAGACTTGTTACAGCATTGAAATGTACGTAAAAGAATGGAGAAACATATGAATACACTTTCAAACACAGGAAGTGCGTGAAATTTTAAATCTGCTGTGTCAGAATTAATGAATGTGCAAATAATCATTACATAACGCTAATTGAATCCAGAAACATTATTATAATAAGAATTGCTATGAAGTTTATATACTTGTGCTGTTTATGCCTAGAATTTTAAATTATAAGTTAAGATTTTTCTTCAAGTATTGCGGCTGCTACAGCAACCGATAGATTACTAATAAAATTCAACAAGATGTTCATTGTGCGAGGTGTGAGAAATCCATATGAGTAATATAGAATAATATGTCTCAAAATAGACATTTTGAGTAAATTGTATGTTATTTAGTAAGCGGTAATGTTGCACTATTATCAGTAATTCAATTTTAGTGTCAAGATTTCGAAATATTGGCATAGCTGTGTTCTTCTAAAGCAATGCGGCCATTCGTATGAGCTATATATACAAGCTTCAATAAGTAGGTCAGAAGAGCCTAGTTCATCTGAGCTGCTGACGTTGTGAGACGAACTGACCGACGGCATATTTTCATTTAAAATAGTAAACTGCTAGATCTACGATGTACCAGATGAATTGGATGAATTTGGATAACCCTTGGTTTTCTCAACCTCTAAACACAACGTATTTCATAACAGTAAAAGTTCTGTGTTTCCTTGCACCTTGTGGCTCCTGATCTTCCTAACCAAAAGTATTCCCTCCAACCCTTATACCATGAGGCGACCAGATTCCCTCTGGCAGGGGAAAACAGATCTGCCTCTGAAACTACTGTCCCTAGTATGCGCAGTGTAGAGGTGTCTTCGCACTGGATATGATACTATATGCAAGAATACAATGAACTGCAATTAGTTCACATCTTGTCAAATAAGCCTTTAATAGTCAATTTAGGTAACCAATATAATTGAGAAGTATACATTAAAATATAAATATATTTATATAATATCGTTACCGTTTATTTAATTTCAATAAACAAAAAGGATTTGCTATTAAATGGAATCAATTTCTACTTCTTTCTGCTAAACCGAATTCCTCCCGTAAATATTTGTCTGAGAAAAAAAGAGTTTGCCGTCCAACTAACAATGAATATCGGAGCCCTAAGTCATTAATCAATCCTGCCAACTTAGCAATCACGCTGAAAAGTAAGTTAGCGGAAACACTAAATCCGTTAAATACATGTTCCAGTAGTAACGACCTTCAAGTCACCTGATTGGCGGAACAAGAGCCTGCAACACCATAGGTAACCCTCTACTACCTTTGAGTCCTGCTGCACGCTTTAGAACCAAGCGTCCAAGTTAAATTCTGCTTCAATTACATTATTTTTAAACTTTAAAATACATTAGACAATGTATTCTATTTAAAACGCATTAAATATCTTTGACATACTTTGAATTATTAGATAAGTGACGTCAGTTTTGCATATTAGTAAAACAATAAGTAACCAAACCATAACATCTTTCTGGTAACATCCTTCTGGTATTATTTTCAAAAACATTAGGTAACTAACTTTAAAAATGATGTAAGGTCATCAAAGTAGGCTTGATATTGAAGTACTTTTTATGTGTAATTTGAACACTGCAAATTAAACACCAGTGTCTAGTATTTGTAAGACAAATATTATTTCTGTCTCTGTTCCTGAAACTGACTTTCTGTCCCTATTCTAAAAATATTCTAATAAAAGGTAATTTTGCAATTCAATTCATGCTAATTAAGATTGAAATGGTTTATTTACACATACTCTTTTGTTTAAAATAAGAATAGGGCAATACAGCCCGCATGTTCCCTGTTGTAACATCTTTGAGATATCTTTCGGTCTGAAGCAAATACGGCGACAAATGGCGGAGCCGGTCGCCATGTGACACAATTCAAATTCGCTTCTGTCTGCTTATTAGAAGTAAACAAGAGAGAGACGAAAACAAAGATATAATTCCCCTTTGAGAAACATTTAAGTGGCTTAAAACTGAAACCAATAATACGAAGTACTTCGAAAACAGTTAATTCTACTACAAAAAATGTATATGACATAAATTGTGTTCCTTAACGGGATCTTCATTCTTCAGTGGTAAAGTTTTGTCTATCTCTTACAGTTTACCAGTTACACAAATGTCATTCAGAATGAAGAGGTCTTCAGAAGATATTCCCAGAAAATTGGAGATATACATTTCGTTTTTTTCCATAAAATATCTTAACTCTTATGGCATTTTAATCAAAAGCGTTAGAACCAATTTTTGAAAAATGTTCATGTAAAGGGTAGTTGATGGTGGGGAGATTCTCTTGATTTGTGTTGCATCCATTGAAAATACTGAATTTAAATACCAATTTTGGTATTTAACCGACTTTTCGTTTCTCAGCTATGCTACCCACAGACCACTCACGGACATATTTGTAAAAGGATTTTATTTATTCAGGGGATTTCAAAACATGCATTTCAGATAAAATGTCGGTATCGAATGCAGTACCTTCTCTATTCACATTACATTTTACACACGTGCTAAAGAAGGAAAAATGCATTTCTTAGATTTGGGAGGCCTCAAAATATATTTCCAGTAAAATGTTGACATCACTATGTACAGAGTACGTGAAGAGAAAGTAAAAGTATATACGTGTAATGATTTCAGTGGAATTGGACTGGAGGTCAACCTTTATATTTTAAATGTCAGTTATTAATATCACTATTTTAATACGTGGATCACTATTCCAACATTGTTGCTTTATAACATGAATTCTCATTAATACGAAACTTACTGCAGTGACTTTATTGTCGGGAAAATAAATCTGCTGTTTGTTACATAAATCCCACCTTGGTAATCTACAGGACTATCTTCCCGGGAGAAAGGCCTAATCTTCATTAAGTCCCTTAAACCCATATGTCAAACACCCACGGGCACACACGCCTGCCTGGAACAATTAGAAACGAATGGAACAACACTGTCCAGCCTATGAGACAGATAAGCGTTGGCATTACAATACAGCACTGGCGCTGTTGATAGTGGAAACCAGTTTCCCTGACAAAGCTATAAACAAATATGGGGCTAACAGATTCTACATCCTCTGTTCGTCAACCCTGTTATTGCTGAAATAGACGAGTAATCGCTACGTGATCATTGAAATAGAAATCTTCGTCCTCGAAATGTCTGATTGAAAACAATGTAACGTGATATGAAATATGTGTAATTGTGTATTCTTCAATAAATTACGATTAAATATTTGATTTCTCATGAGCAGAGTTAGGAAGTTCGTGCCGATTTCCTTATTCAGAGTAAGAGCAGTCAGGGTTGGCAATACCATACGGCGCTACTTACGCGAGCAGAGGTTAACGTTGAGTGCAACCCATTGCTGCAAAAGCGCTATCAATGCATAACACAGGATCATGTTGGTAGAAAGGAATGCGTTCGAATAATACCTTTGTTCTGCTCAAGTATGAGCAAAATTAATTTGTTTTACAACCATAGTAAGTATCCCAGCAGTGCACTTATGCATGTACTTATTCAGAAATAGATGGCAATTCTAGTAAACAAAGTGTCAAACATCTAGTAACAGATCAGCTTCACAGAAACATATTATTAATTTCAATTTTGTTCATAAAGTTACCCACAACTACCACACTGTTATAGTCCAAAGTTATGGAGCTGAACTGAATTTGTGCGGCATGTAAAAGAATTGCCAAGACGATCTACTAATCCACGAGCATCCTACCTGAAATAAAGATGAAAATGAAAAGTGTAAATGAAGAGAATGCAGGATTCATTGTGATGCATTGCATGCAAGCTGCAATTTTAGATTCCAGCAAATGCTATTTGCTTGTAAATACTGATACATGATGCGAAGTGGAACAAAAATTTTCGCATTACAAAATTTCAGAAGTACATATAGCTTTCAGTAATATACGGCTGCAGATGAGTAAAGACTTAATTTAATTCCTGCCTTCATTTTTATTCAGGAGATATTTAAGAAATTCATTTTATTATTTGGGTATTATTTTACATTCAATCAGTAAATATTATAATTCATTATAATTGCTTGGATGTTTTCATAATGTACGTATGTAAAGAACGAAATCAGTCAGAGTCAGCCTCGTATGTAACAATTTGTATGTTGTACATAATAATCTAAATAGATGTACTTTTAAAATGTTTCATAAATAATTTTTGTTCTCTGGAAAGAATACTGTTTACTTGACAACAGGTATGTTTACTTCTCTTCTCTACTTTTTTATCAGTGACTTGTTTTGATGCTGCGAGATGGTCGGTCGCAACCTGGATATGGAACGGTGAACGGTACGAACTTCCTAGCTCTGCTCATGAGCTTATACAGAAGTACTGTATGATATAAAAGCATCAGATGTGTTCCAATCACATGACATTCTATACATATCTGTAATAAATTATTGTTATTAAGTCTTCTATCTACTTCATGTTAATCGAGATAAATATTAGTCTTATTACATAGGTCCTTTAAGTATAGGGGAAATAAGGGAAATCACTAGGCTAAACAGTCAAATGTTTTAAAATGTGGTTGCTATGGAATTGAAATGCACTTCTTTGCCAGGAGTTGACAAGTTTCTGTATGAGAAAAGTTAAAGTATTTTTAAACTGAAACCAATAATAAGGAATATCTCGTAAATGGTCAACTCTACGAAAAAATGTAAATGTTAAAGCCCAGAATTTAAATTTTTTTGTGTAGCAAGTTTTTGTCTATCTCTTATGGTTTACCAGTAATGCAAAATTCAGCAAAAGTCATCCAGAGTGAACACGCCTTTAGAAGCTATTCCCAGAAATTTCAAGATATATATTTAATTACCATGTAAGTATATTTAATATACAATATTTTAATCAACATCTTTAGAACCAAATCAAGTTTTCGAAAATTTTTCCACGTAAAGGGTAGTTGGGGGGATTTACTTGAAAATGTTTGTGTCGCTTCCTTGGGAGATACTAAACATAAATACCAAATTTGACTTTTAACGGCCTCTTTATAGCTATGCTGCACACACAGACACACACACACATACTGATAGATAGATACACACGGATAGTTTTCTAAAAATGCTTTTTTTGGACTCAGGGGTATCAAAACATATATTTGTGCTGAAATATCGGTATCGAATTTTTGGGTGCAAGACAATACCTGCTCTATACATTATGTACATAGTACGTGTAGAGAAAGTAAAAAGAGTCATTGCAAAATTTCTTAAAAGACTCTAATGTGTTCCACATTGTCTATTGGTCTGCAGTGTAAAGTAGTGTTCCGGATGTGATTCCTCACCTCAGCCAGTGATAGGCCTTCTGTAAGTCAGGGAAATGATTATTTTAATTATTTTGGTTTGTTGCAATGTTAATATATGTATTTTATATGCTTATTATAATTCCTTTATGCTTTATAAAAATATGTTGAAAATTAATTAAAATTTATAGTTTTTTAGGGTTATTATTTTTAATAAATATTGTGAAGAGAATGGGGTCAGAACAGTTACAAAGGGCAGCCGGAACCAGACTGCGACAGGGAGCAATCATGGGGAGTCCCTAACAGTGTCCAAGCTGTTCATCTCGACGCGGTGAACGCTAGGATCCCGTGCTTCAGATCTGAGTAAATGCCACAATGTACCGACGACCCCCAGCGCCATCCTGCCACCGAGCACTGAGTTTCCAAAACGCAATCAGTTCCACGAGAGGGCTCCACCACCGCAATCCTTGCGACAGTTACAACGCTGAAAGAGCAGATGGATGAAATGGAGGGACAGGACATCCGGGGGATTGAAGAATCCTCCCCAGCATTCGCTTGGTAATCCGGAAAACCGCCGAAAAAACCCATGGGTCAGAGGTCGGCCCACGATCTTCCTAATGCCAGTCTCAGACGAAACGCCTGAGTGATCTGGCTCGGTTACTGGTCTGTAACAAATTATTTTTACACAATCTTATTCTTATACCCATTTTGTGCTAATCGACATAAATATTAGTCGAAATTATATTATTTAGTTCCTCTTAAATAGAAGGAAAAATTTTGCCCATAAATAATGATAATAAATTAAATTACCTTAGCGATAACTGCACAATTTCTTTTGAGAGTCTTGTCGAAAGAGAAGATTATGACTTCGATATAATCGAATGTTGTAAGGATCTCGTTCATTTTGTGGAATTATATTGGAATCAAATTCAACATCAATTACACTAGCCTAAGATGATAGTCAAATATTTTAAAATCTCGGTGCTATTTAATTGAAATTCAGGAATGATAAACTTTCATTTACAAAAAGGTATTTTAAACTGTAACCAATAATAAAGAATATCTCATTAATGGTTCAATTCACAAAGATATATTGAACAGAAATTGTGTTTTAACTAGATCTACATTTTATGTTACTATTGTTTATCTCTTACAGTGTAATAGTGATGCAAAAGTCATCCAGATATTTAGAGGTAGTTTCCAGAAAATTCAAGATTTACATTTATATGCCATATAAATATTTTACACTATTTCAATCAAAATTGTTAGAGCCATTTTTTAGAAAACAACATTTTTCGAAAAATGTTCCAAGTTAGGGATAGATACAATTTTCTGAAAACCTTTGTATCGCAGCGTTAGCAGATATTGAACCTAAATGCCAAGTTTGGTATTTACCCAACTTTTCGTTTCTGAGTTATGCTGTCCATAGGCTCTCGCAGATCTTTTTCAATATTGCTTTTTATTCGGGTGCACCAAAACACATATTTCCTGTGAAATTTCGATATCGAATTTTGGGTGGAATACAATACTTCCTCTATATACTATTCGCACTGTACATGCGCACTAGAGAAAGAGAAAATCTTGTTTGTTCCATTAGCATGACTTTCTCTACATCGCTGTATCAAATTATTGTTAAAAATCACATTCTGCGATCTAGTTTATGATAATCGAGATTAACATTAGCAGAAATTACCTTATTACTTGCTTCCTTGTAAGTAGTAGGTAAAACGATAGTCAAATCTTTTAAAAGCTGTTTACCAAGTGCTTGAGATCCGTTTCTATGCAGGGAGCTTACAACTTTCCGTATGAGAAAAATTGAAATAATTTAAATCTAAAAAAAATAGCAAGGAATATGTCAGAAATTGCGAATTTCACCAAAAAAACTTTATATGACATAAATTATGTGTTTTAACGTGATCTAAATTTTATTTGAGTGATAAGTTTTTGTTTATATCTTACGATTTATCAACTACGCAAAATTCAGATAAATTCATTCAGAATAAAGGGGTCTTTAGAGGCTATTTTCAGAAAATTCAAGATGTACATTTTAATTTCCATATAAATATCTTCAATAAACGGAATTTTAATAAAAATCGTTGAGAGCCATTTTTGAAAAAATAAACATTTTCGACACCTTTTCCATGTAAACGGTTGCTTGGGGTGGGGGGCTTTTTCTCAAATTCTTCGTGTCGCATCCGTTGAAGATACTAAATTTAAATACCAAGTTTGGTATTTTACCGACGTTCCTGTTCACAACCACACGGACACATACACGTAGACCATTTTCTAAACACGCTTTTTTGGGGGGGATACAGGGGAGATTTCCGGTGAAATTTCATTGTACAAGTTTTGGGTGAAATGCATTACCTTCTTTATGTACTATGTACATAGTACATGTAGAGAAAGTAAAAATGGGAACTCCAATTATATTCAGTAGAAACTCTACTACGTCACAGTAAACTCTGTGTTCTTTTTGAGTAAAATCATATTTCGTAAAAATGTGATACAATTCATTAATATGCATGCAGCTGAGCTGGAATGAAGCGTGCAAGACACGTTTGGAGAACCTGCGCCATACAACCTTGGGCTTAACTCACTGAAACAGCCAGATATGGTTTGTGGTTGATAAGCCTCATTCAATTAAGTTGCAGACCGAGATTCGATGCCGGGACCAGGCCAACGGGGGTCACTGCTATTAGTGCAGCAGTTAATGGAAACTAATCGAGATAATGCACTACATTAGCACATAGGCGGTTCTTCTCCTAGGACCATTCTGACCCGTCATTAAACACCACATCAATCACATAGCAGAGATATTACTACATACCAACACGCACACGCACTCAAAACTGATACAAAATTTATCTTGTCATATTTTATGGTCGTAATACTTATTTGAACCGACCCCGATAAGCTCTGGATAGCTTTATAACCGTTTCCTTTCGTGTCTTATCATAATTTAATCTCTTTGTTTTTTCATATTTATGACTCACTGTTTTCAGATTCTCTATCAATCGACATTCTCTAACATTATAATAGCCTAAAACGCGTTGTGGTTAATATTACTTTACGATTTTTGAAGCAATATGCAGTTTAATGGAATCAAAGACTTTAAATAAAAACATCTGATGTGTTCCATGGCTTTCTCTACATCCCTAAAAAAATTATTGTTAAAAAGTTACTGTATGTTAATCGATAAAAAATGATCAGAAATGGCTTTTTACTTGCTCCGTTGTAAGTAGAAGAGAAACAAGTGAGTACCATAATCTAACCAATAGTCAAATCATTTAAAAGTTGGCTGCCATGTGGTTGAAGTTCCTTTATTGGTATGACCAGGAGTTGACAAATTCCCCGTTTGAGAAAAGTTTTAAGCATTTTAAAACTGAAACCAATAACAAGTCATATCTCGAAAACAGTCAACTTAACTAGCTAGTTTTTGTTTATCTTTTACGGTTTACCAATTTTGCAAAATTCTGAAAAGTTCATCTAGAATAAAGAGGTTTTCATAGGTATACCCAGAAAATTCAAGACATACATATTGTGTGTGATCTAAATATATTCAATATACGATAATCAAAACAGTTTGAGAAAATAAAAATTGTCGTAAATTTGTGCCTGTAATGTACTTGGTGGTAGGGGGATTTTCTTGAAAATCTTCGCGTCGTATCCTTGGAGGATACTGAACTTAAGTACCAAGTCTGGTGCTTAACGGACTTTTCGTTTTTTAGCTTTGTTGCCTCCCCCCCCCCCCACACACACACAAACATTTTTCTAAAAATGTATTTTTTTGGATTCAGGGGATTTCAAAACATATATTTCTGGTGACATTTCGGTGTCGAATTATAGATGCCATACAATACTTTATCTGTACACTATGTACGTAGAAGTTGTAGAGAAAGTAAAAATCGGATGCGTTTCATTCACATGACTCTCTCGACCTGTTCAAAACGAAAGACTGCTCTCTTATTCACTCATACTAATAGAGATTAATACAGTAAAGAAGGTCTTAAAAAGGTTTTCTTTACACAAACCATCTTGACTCTGAGGTCTATCCTGACGAAGATCACAGAGTCAAGACCATCGAAAGCTTGGATTTCTTTGATTCCAATTTAACTCGGGAAGACCACAGAGTCAAGATGGTCAAAAGCTTGGATTTCTCCAATTTCAATTTAAATCGGGAAGACCACAGAGTCAAAATGGTCAAAAGCTTGGATTTCTCCAATTTCAAATTAACTTGGGAACACCACAGAGTCAAGACGGTCAAACTCTTGAATTTCTTCGATTCCAATTTAACTCGGTTGCTATTCCGCTATCTGTAATTATTTTTAATGTTTCACATTTTTTTTTCAAAGTTCTAGAAACATCTTTAAGACCGCGACATGGTCTTATAAGTTATGGGGACGGTAGATCAATTATAAAAACAAAAATTGTAAGGTTTTTCATTCATATGACTTTCTCTACACCTTTGGAAAAAAGTATTATTAAAAAGCTTATTTCATACTAATCGAGATAAACATTAGCAGATATGGTCCTTTTAGTTGCTTTCTTGTAAGTAGTAAGGAAATAAGCTAATACATTAGGCTAAAATGATAGTCAATCTTTTTTAAAAGCTGGTTGCCATATGGTTGAAAACCATTTCTTTGAATATCAAAAATGGTCAACCGCGCGAAAAAAAAAATGTATGTGACGCAAATAAAATTGCGTGTTTTAACGAGATCTATATTTTTTGTGTAGAAAATTTTTGCCTATCTCTTATGGTACCACTAATGAAAAATCTGATGTGTTCCATTCACTTGACTTTCCCTACAACAAATGAGTTTTAAAAAGCTTATACTTCTATTTACTTCATGCTAATCGACAAAAAATTTTCTGAAAATACTTTTTTGGATACAGGGGACCCTAAAACATATATTTCCGGTGAAATCTTGGTATCGAATTTTTTGGTGGAGGGCAATACCTTCTCTATACACTATGCACATAGTGCGTGTAGAGAAAGTAAAAATTCAGTAAAATTCATTCGGAATAAAGCGGTATATAGAGGCTATGCTCAGAAAATTCAGAACATCGGTTTTCTCATGCAAGTATATATAATATATGACATTTAAAATAAAATGGTTGTATCCATTTTTGAGAAAATCAAAACGTTCCAAACCATGTAAAGTATAGTTTGGGATGGGAGGGAGAGGGTGAGGATTTTCTTAAAAATTCTCGTGTTGCATCCTTGGAAGATAGTGAACTTAAATATTAAGCTTGGTATTTTACCAACTTTTCGTTTATTTACAGACACACTGATCTTTTTCTAAAAACGTGAATTTCCGGTGAAATATTGGTGTCGAGTATTTGGGTGGAGTTCAATACCTTCTCTACCTATGTACAATGTATAGCAAATAAAAATAGGAAGTCTGCCTTAGCGAATGTATTAGAAAACCATTTGCTGTTAATAATTAGCTTAAATTATACAGGTTCTTCATAAAGTATTAGTAAATAATCGTCACACAGAAATATAATAATTGGAGTATTGTAGAAGTTTACTGATTGTTTACTTAAAAGCAAATATCCATCAAATCTCAATTTATTTTCTGCCTAACGGAGAAATATCTAGGCCGAAGTCATGAACACCAATGCCCTTTTTTCAGAAAAATATTAGCTTTTTCGTTCTTCTCGAATGCTCACACAATTTCCATTACGTATATATTTTTACGTATAACCGTCTAAAATGGGCTTTGTTTACTCTTCCAAATTAAAAGCTTCGTTAGTAAATACGATGTAGAGCTACAGATAAAAAAGGATTTCTCGATGGGCGCAATTTCCGTTATTTTTCGGAAATGCAAGAATGGCAGGAATTGTGGAATCCAGGACGAAAACAATAATGGAAGCATCGATTTTTGTTGGTAGAAATATCTGAGTGGAAACGTTTTAATTAATATCGCTTTTGTCTGAAAAATATCGCACTGTTCTCATAAAACCACTTGATTCGTTTTTGTTTATAGCTAGAATCAGAGATAGAATCTTTATGGCCAGCTGACCCGAATTTACATCTCTTAGAATATTCCAAACAGATGTGTATCTAAGATATAGCAAATAAGTTGCAAGGTATGTGCGGTGCTGCACCTCTTAACATATTTAACATCATCTTTTTTTCTTCTTCTTCTTTACGATTTAGGACAATCCATCTTTCATCTTTGTATAGAATTATAAATGGCCCTACCACGTTTTCCTGGGTGTTCCTATTAATATTTTGACTTTGACTTTCTATGTACATAGTAGGTATAGAGAAGTTATTGAAAGCATCGAAAAATTCGAAACCAAGATTTCACCGGAAATACATGTTTTGGGTCCCTCTGAATCCAAAAAAAGCATTTTTGAAAAAATATTCATGTGTGTGTGTGTGACCGTATAGCTCAAAAACAAAAAAGTCCACTAAATACCAAAGTTGGTATTTAAGTTCAGTATCTTCCAAAGATTTTCAAGAAAATCCACCCACTCAAACGATTCTTTACATGAAAAAAAAATCGAAGATCTTAATTTTCTCAAAAAGTGGCTCAAACAATTTAGATTAAAATGTCGTATACTTAAGATACATGAAAAATAAAATTATATTTTGCATTTTCTAGCCTCTTAAGACTACTTTATTCTGGATGAATTTTACGGAATTTTGCATAGCTAGCAAACCGTAAGAGATAGACAGAAACCTACTTAACAGAACACGAAGAGCTCGTTTAATCACACAATTTATGCTATATACATTTTATTCGTGGAATGGACCTTTTTTAAATATTCTTCGTTATTAGTTTCCGCTTTAAGAAACATGCTTTCTTATACGGGAACTTGTCAATTCTCTCCATACAAAGCAAAGAAACTTCAGTTACATCGTAACCATGACTACTGCTTTAGCCTATGCTATTGCCTTATTCCCCTTCTACAAGGATACACCGACACTCTCGCCTCTAAGAAAAAAACTTCATATAACTTCAGCTTCCCTACATTACCCATCATTCCTTACCTTTAAAAATCTAAAGTATTCCATTCACATGACTTCCTCTAGATCACTATTAACAAATCATTGTTAGAAAGCATTTTCTTCTGTCTATTAATAATTGACATAAACATTAGCAGAAATTGTCTTAATTATCTGCTTTCTTGTAAGAAGAAGGAAATAAGGGAATACACTAGGCTAAAACGATAGTCAATTTTTTAAAAGCCGGTTACCTATGCAGGGCAAGGAGTTTACAACTTTCCATGTGAAAAAAACTTTTCAGTATTTTAAATCTGAAACAAATAACAAGAAATATCTCAGGAATGGTCAACTCAAAGAAGAAAAAGGTAAATGACATAAATTGTGTGCTTTAACGTGATCTACGTTTCTTGTGTAGTAAGTATTGTGTCTAGCTCTAACGGTTTACACAAAATACAGCAATATTAATTCAGAATTGAGAGGTCTTAGGATTTTCCCAGAAAATTTAAAATATATATTTCATTTGCTATATAAACGTCAAATAAACGGTATTTTAATCAAAATCGCTAAAGCCATTTTCCCAAAAATATAAATTTTTGAAATTTCTACCATGTAAAGGGTAGTTTGGGGTGGTAGGATTTTTCTGAAAATAGTTTCACATCTCTGGAAGGTACTAAACTTTGGTATTTTACTAACTGTGAGTTATCCTGCTCACAGACACACAGACACACACAAACACATACTCATAAGGACCTTTTTCTAAAAATACATTTTTTGGATACAGGGGACCCTAAAACGTCTCTTATCGGTGAAATCTCGGTATCAATTTTTTGGGCGGAATGCAATACCTTCTCAATATACTATATGCATGAATTAAACGTTTCACAAATTTATAATTATAATAATATAAATTATGCAAAAATGTATACCACCTGTTTATATATTATAAATTTTCACAAGTATATCTCTTTTGTAATTTGTTGCTACCAGAAGTGTTATACTTTTTGTAGCATCTTTGTGAGATGTAACGTCACTTGCCCCACTCTCGTGCCTCTTTCTTCTAACATACACAAATCACATATTGTTACCGTGACGAAATTAAACATTTTACTGGTACATAAAACCAAATTTGGACTTCGGCTTATTAATATCGCCTCAAGGTAGAGAAGGTATTTTATACCACCAAAAAATCTGATGTCTAGTTTTCACCGGAAATATATGTTTTGAGGTCACTTAAAACCAAGAAAATATTTTTAGAAAAAAGTCCGTGCGTGCGTATGTCTGTTAATGTGCGTCAAAAACGAAAAGACTGTTAAATACTCTAATGTGATATTTGAGTTTAGTATCCTCAAAAAATCCTCTAATCCAACTATCGTTTACATGGAACATTTTGAAAACTTATTTCTCAAAAACGGCTTTAAAGTTCTTAATTAAATGCCGTATATTAAAATTATTTAGATGACAAATAAAACGTATATATTGATATTCTGGAAATAGTCTCTGAACACATTGAATTTCGTATAGGTAGGTAATTGGCGAACCGTAAGAATTAGACAAAAACTTACTGCACAAAAAATATAGCTGTGACTGAAACACACTACTATGCCATATATATTTTTGTACAATTAACAGTTTCCGAGGTATTCCTTGTTATTGTTTTCAATTTTAATCTACTTAAACTTTTCTCAAATGGGAGGTCATCTTTTCTTTGGTTCTCTTTCGTTCTATTCCTATCCGTGCAAAATTAATCAAATTTCAATTGTTTCTCATAGTGACCGGTATTTATCCTAGCGTAGGTATTACCTTATTTTCCTTCTGCTTAGAAGGATCTAATGTAACAATTTCTGCTAATATTTATCTAGATTACTATGATATAGGTAAAGGAATAATCCTTTCTAACTGCATTTAGTAGAAAAAGTCATGTGCTTTACTTCATTTCCTATCAGCAGCGTATATCCTTCTAACAATTTAAAAAATTTCATTTCAGATACTACCAACCTCTTTTCTTCCTACTTCCTTTATGTGACTGTTGCTGCCTTATAATAGAGCTGGTAATGTAATAACTTAATAACATTTAAATAAGGTTCTTTTCGTACGTTTCCTCCTAATGTTGAACTTATGGTTCCGCAAAAATAATTAAAAGTACTCATTAACGCCCAGATAATGTAGATATATTTATCTGCTCTATTATTTTAACATCTATTAAACGTTTTTCCTTAATTGACTCGGAACCCAAGAATGCCACTACTTTCGTTTCCGTGGTGTATATTTTCATATTATAATTATTGATTATTGCATTTGATTTATTACTAACAGTTATTATCTTAAAAGGATGCGACACGGAAGATTTTCAAAGAAATTCCACGCCACAAAGTACCCTTTACATGGAATTTTTTTTAAAATGTTGTTTTCCTCATAAATAACTCCAATGATTTTGGTTAAAATCATTCGTATATTAAAGTTATTCACAATGCAAATAAAATGCATATACTGAGTTTTCTGAGAATAGCCTCTGAAGAGCACTTTATTCTGGTTGATTTTTGTAGAATTTTCCATAACGGTTAAACCATAAAAGATAGATAAAAACCTTACTACATAAAACATGTAGAGCTCGTTAAAACATACAACTTATGTCATATTTATGATATTCCTTATTATTGGTTTCAATTTCAAACTACCATACAAAGCGAAACGAACCTCAATTGTTTTACATAGTGATCTGCTTTAAAAACTTTTCACTATCACTTTAGTCTAATGTATTCCCTTATTTCCCTTCCAATTACAAAAAATCAAATAATAATACCAATTCTGGTGATGTTTATCTCGATTAGCAAGGCATAGATAAGGATTAACCTTTGGAAGAGTAGTCCTAATGGTTTGTAGAAAAAGAGTAATAGAGTAAAACATAATGTGGTCTCATGCATGTTTTGATTTAACCTTACAGTGGGTTTAGTCTCTAATGCTGAAAATTTTATTACAGAATTTCAGAATATTAATAGGTGAAATAGACCTTTCAATTACTTGTGAATCTAATAGATGATTTTATTCTCTGAGAAATAATGTATGTTTACACTGTTCTTGTATATTAGCTTGAAGTCTATTATTACGTCTGAAGAATGAATGCAGACGGCCAACAGTGGAAGTTTGGTAAACACAAACAGATAAGCGGTATTACGTCATCACTCCCGGTGCATACCTTGTACTGCTCTGCAATATTGGAATGCAGCAGTTGAGTCACTTACAGTGGACGCGTTCGAATCAAGTCAAAATGCAAATATGTTGCGCGTAGTCATGCACTCACAAAGTAGAAAATGAATATTCATTAGTAATAAAGAAAACAGTAAGTTTAACCTGCTGGATTGTTTAGTTAATTCCTTTTTACGTACGCTGTGCTGATTTTTTATGGTCAGACTGTACTGCGCTATATTCCAGCCTTCTCTGACTATTCTAAATCATGCCATGCTACACCAGCGTCCTCTCCAAACAAACTGCATTCTTTCATCAGACAGTAGTACAATTTCCTCTCAATGAACACGGCGCTTCCATCACCATTTACAGTGATATGCAAGAAGAGATGAGCGCAGGGTGCTCTTTCTCTTACAATGCCACTGATCACCGAATACTTGGATTTACCCGTGGATTTCTGCAATTTTATAACGCACTGGATATCCGAAACACGGTGCCGTTGGGTAACCTGGTATAATTTGATTAGTTGCACGAGTTAAAATAATCTAAACTTTGGCCAGGCACTTTATGATAGGCGCTTGCAGCTTCTTTATCAACGCTAGCGACAGACTTGGAAAGAGCTTCAGGTTTTCTCAAACTCAAGTGATATCTCTTAAAAAAGCCTAAGTGTTAACAATTACCAGCCCGTATCTGGTTTCTAGACCAAGAAAAGTTTGTTTCGACGCCACATTTGGTTACTCTGGAATATGCGCAACGCTCAATTCTTTAGTAGAAATTCCAAAACCTCTGGCTACGAGGTATTCGACTTTTTGAGCCAGCGTACCATTCATATTGCTATTAAACACAATGGGCGCCTAATAGAACTACTAGGAACTACATTTTGACTGCATGGTTCTCTCTGTTTTGATTGCACTTTGCTGCATAAACTTGTGTATGGTACCTGAAATAGCTGTGCAGCTCCTAAAACGGACATTACATTATCAGTTAGTGCTTTAAGGACTTACTTCATACTCTCTTTACTCCACTACGAACTTGCGTCCTTTCTTTTATGATTTCTCACCAACCGAAATGATGAAAATCGTTTTTGAAGTATGTACACTTAAATAATAAACTGCATCCATATTAACCCGTGAAAGTATATCCAAATTGCCCCGAGAGTCAACAAAAGGAACATCGAAAAGTTAAATAAAAATTATCCAATAGAGTGCACCGCTACACAGCTACGTAATACATGCAGGAAACGTGACCAGGTTATGTTAAACCCATTGTTTATACGTTATTTCACAAAGGGTTAAGATAACAGAACAAAATCTTAACATTCACATAAACAATGAGAGTTCACTACGTACCTTGGTCAGCACAGAATGTTGTGCATAGTCTGCATAACACTGTTATTTTACAAGTAATAAGATGGCAACACGAATTTGCAGAAAACTATCATTATCTAATTTACCTCGCTATTCACATTACCCCGGTGTAACCTATACCGGGTTACTCCTAATGACAACTGTCTGCCCCACGGCACTGATATACGAATTCATTTGCGGACCGTTTCTCTAAATGGCATGTTATTTATGGACGCTCTTTAACTACTGTAGTTCTCAGCGTCCTATTCTATGTTGGGCGTGAAAGACCGCTTAATTTTGCTCAGAGGCCTCTCTATCAGGCTTGAGGTTTTTTTTCGTGCCGTAAATCTACGACACGGGACCAACGGATTTACTTCCCTTCCGAAGGATTTTTACGCCCGAAAAAATCCATCGTCCACCACGGAGGGCGACTGACCGTTTCTCTCCCAATAAGGCTGACGATGCGAAACATGTTACGCTATCTTTCGCTATAAAATCTGATGTTTCATTCACATTACTTTCTCTGCATCTCTGCATGTTTAACAATTATTGCTAAATAGCTTATTCTTCGTGCTAATGTAGACAAACCTTAGCATAAATTGTCTTAAATACTTGCTTCCTTGTAGGGAGAAGCGAAATAAGGAAATACATTAGCCCAAAGCCATAGTAAAATGTTTTAAAAGCTGGTTGCATGTGATTGAAATAATTTCTTTGCATCGCCAGGAGTTTACATATTCCAAAATGAGAAAAGTAGTTTTAATCTGAAACCAATAACAAGGAATACCTCGTACATGGCCAGCTCTACGAAAAAGATGTGTGTGATATAAATTGGGTGTTTTAACGAGTTTTACATTTCTATGCATTACGGTTTATCAGTTATGCAATATTTAGCAAAATCCATCCTGTTTCGAAACTATACCCAAAAAATTCAAGATATACAATTTATTGTCATGTAAATATGTTTAATATACGGTATTTTAATCAAAACTATTTACCCAATTTGGTATTTTACCGATTTTTTGTCTCTGAGTTACCTTGTTCTAATTTTTTTCTTACATTTTCGTGTATTTCCGGTAAAACTTTGGTGTCGAATTTTTCTAATGCCTTCTCTACCTATGTACCGTGTACTATGTAGAGAAAGTAAAAATGTACACATTGGTTTCCCTCTGCGTCTATACCTACAAGCGTGGCACCTGTTGAACGTATTATTGATGAATTTATTCCGCCGAAATAATGGTAAATGCATGCTTCTAATTCGTGGAGCTTATACGAATTTGTTGTAGAAATTCATCTTTAGCATTCTGTCACAGGCAACAACCACATGGTATGTAGATCTGGAAAACGAGTAGGACAGTCACCTATGGTATTCCACCCAAAATGTTGATATTTCAATGGAAATGCTGTATTGTTTCCCTTTACCTCAATAAAACAAAAAGTATTTTAAAAGGACCTCCGGTTGTCGCCTTAGCGCGGCGATAGCGTTGGTGCTTGCCAAGCGGGAGACCTGGGTTCAATTCCCAGTACCGTCATGGGGATTTTTCCCCCGCTGGGAGACTTGGACCGGGGCGCACTCAGCCTTGTAAGGTCCTTGGGTGACCAATTGAGGAGTTATTTGGTGGAGAAGTAGTGACTCCAGGTCGTGAAGACCGCATTAACTGGCCGGGAGAATCGAAGCGCTGACCACGTCTCACCCTCCAATCCATGACGTCTGTAATGGACCGAGATGGAGGACGCAGCGACCGGGCGGTAAGCCAAAATTCTTAGTGAGCTGTTCAAAGGAGTCAGGAGTCAAAAGGTCCTCGTGTGTGTGCAGCAATTGCCAGGATCACGTCAGTGCCGCCGGTGGTTCGGAATTGCATCACGTGGGAGTTCTTTTACATTCCAGTATATCTACCACCAGTCTCTTCGAGTTTGAAACCGCAACCTTCAGATGAGAACACTAGCACCCAACTGAGCTACCCAGATTGACGTGTATGTGTGTGTGTGTGTGTGTGTGTGTGTGTGTAACAGCACAAACAAAATGTAGCGTATATACAAATTTGGTATTTAATTTCAATACCTTCCAAGCTTCTATATGGAGACTTTCAACAAAATCCTCCAAACTCAAACTACCCTTTATATGAACCAATTGATACGATATTTTATTTTATCAATAAAGATTATAGCCATTTAATTAAAACGCCATATATTTAAGATATATGCAAATAAACCATCTAACTTCAATTTTGGGAGAATAGTCTGTGAATTCTTTCGGAAGAATTGTGCACGATCTAGCTGATAAACATTGTGATAAATGAAAATGTACTAAACAAAACAATTTCATCTTTTAATAACACCCAATTTATTTGAAATAACTTTTGTGCCAAAAGCCATTTTCAAATATCTGTTATTAATGTTTTGAATTGTCCACAATATTTTTCATGCATATAGAATTTAAGATCGGTTCTCAAATATTTGGCTACTGCTGTTCCTTTTGTATTTGAACATATGTAACTATTTCTGAAAATGTTTATCTCGATTAAAATTAAGTAAATCAAAGAATAAGCTTCAGTAAGAATAAATTGTATTCCCACTATAAACAATACGTACATGATTTATCACGTGAATGTGATAAATCATGTATATCATTTTATATATGGATCATTTTATATATACTACAACGAAGCTAATAATTGGAAAGGTAGAGTCCAGAGACAGACTGAAAAAAATGAAATTCCTAGCCGGGATTTTAATTATGAAACTACTGGTTCCCATCCGGTTGCTTTCACCTCTC
The DNA here is from genome assembly GCA_030762935.1 of Hymenopus coronatus. Taxonomy (NCBI): domain Eukaryota; kingdom Metazoa; phylum Arthropoda; class Insecta; order Mantodea; family Hymenopodidae; genus Hymenopus; species Hymenopus coronatus. The sequence continues at coordinate 68,461,712 of CM060894.1, forward strand.
AACTGCCATAGCAACATACCGACGTAACATTGAATTCCCCACTCGTGTTTCCTGTTAGAGCAATTGGATGGAGACTGGGAGATTCTGGTTTAAATTTCGGCTGTGCTACTGAACTTTTCAGTCTGACCATTTTTCCGACTCTTGTTGTACACATGACTTGTGGGGAAAAAAGAATCAATTACCATTGATTAACTAATAGCTGCTTAGACTACGAAGCCCGAACTTTGTTTTTGGTAGTGTTTAACGCTCGCTTTTATTACTTGCGGCACCGCAGGCGATGGCACTGGTAATATATGGAATGAAGACGGAGGATTGCGATGGTGGGGGAAACCGGAGAACCCGAAGAAGACTCGCCCCTCTGTCGTCTTTTCCACCACAAATCTCACATACGGTCGCTTGGGATCGAACCTGGCCCTAGGGTCTAACCACTCGGCCACTGCGCTGCACCACGAAGGCCAAGACTTTAAGTTGCCATTGGGTTATGTCATCTCAAAATAACTTGAAAACTCGTTATGGTTTACCGAGAAACTGCGAGTCAGTTAGGGGATTTAATGTCAGCTCAGTATAATCCCCTGGTACCACAGTGCCTGGAGCAATCCAACAGAAAGGAATTCGTAATTCAAATCCCGGCTATGCCATTGAAGTTTTCAGTTTTACTCATCCTGTCCAACTCTATATTCCGTTTCATTAGAAGTAATTGATATACTACTATAATCTGTATAGGTCACCATTACTTGCTTTTCAGTCATCAGATGATTATTGTTCTTCAGATGAATTTATAATTCATTTAGTAAACTCATTAGCAGCAGGTTGGCACCACAGCTTTCTGATGTTCTACACATGAATTGTGTTGTAAAAGCAATTAATTACCACTGCAGTTAATAATTATGTATGCTGTTAACACTTTTACCTTCTCTACACGTACATGTACATGTACACATGTATAGAGAAGGTACTGTATTCCAACCAAAAAATCAATGTCAAGATTTTGTTGCAAATATATTTTCTGAGATCCCCTAAGTAAAAAAAGCATTTTTAGAAAAACGTCCTGTCTGTGTGTGTGTGTGTGTACGTGAGCACGCGGGCCTGCCCACAGTATACCGTTAAATACCGAACATGGTATTTAAGTTTGGTATCTTGTTTAGATTTGACACGAAGGTTTTCAAGAAAATTCTGCCTTCTCAAATTAACTTTTCATGGAAAAACTTTTGAAAATATTTTGTTATCAAAATTACTCTAATTAATTTGATTAAAATATCGCATATTAAAGATATTTACACCACAAATAAAATGTATATTTTGAATGTTCGGGAAATGGCTTCCGAAGATCTATTTTCTCAAGATGAATTTTGTATAACTCGTAAACCGTATGAAATAGGCAAAAACTTTTCTCTGATAAAAAATGAAGATCTCGTCAAAACACAATTTATTTCGAATACATTTTTGCTGCAGAGTTGACCGTTTCCGAGATATTTCTTGTTATTGATTTCAATTTTAAACTACCAGTCATTTCTCAAATCGGGTCATCTTTCGTTGTATCTCTCATTTGGCAATGCGAAGGAAACTGAATTTCAAATGTCCATATATGACCAAATTTTAAAAGATTTGACAATTGCTTTAGCCTAGTGTGTACCCTTATTTTCCTTCTATATACAAGAAGCAAGTAATAAGATAATTTCTGCTAGCGTTACCTTGACTAGCATGGTGTAGATAAATAAAAATCTTTTGTAAGAATAGCTTGTTTGCAGAACAGGTAGAGAAAGTATTGTGAATGGAATACTTCAGCATTTTCCTTTGTCTAACATTTTCAAACTGTGTAACAACCTTAAATTAATCAGATGGAAATCTGTGAAATATATACTTTCTGAGAAATCTGATGTGTTCCATTCACGTGACATTCTCTACATCTCTGTAACATATTATTGTTAAAAAGCTTATTCTTTCATCTATTCTTTCCTAATCAAGATAAGCATAAGGAGAAATGCTTATTGTGAGTAGAAGGAAAATAAGGGAAGACACTAGGTTAAACTATGGTCAAATCTTTTAAAAACTGGTTGCCATGTAGACGAAACACGCTTCTTTGCATTGCCTATATGTGAAAAGTTTAAAATACTTAAATTTTTCAGTTTTAAAATACTGAAGTCATGAAGAAGAATATTCCCAAAGAGGATTAACTCCACGAAAATAATGTAAACAACATAAATTGTGTGCTTCAACAAGATCTGCATATTTTTAGGAAGCTTTTCTCTATCTCTTAGGGTTCATTAATTATGCAAAATCTAGCAAAATTCATCCGGAATAAAGGGGACTTCAGAGGCTATTCCCAGAAAATTCAAGATATACATTTTATTTGTCGGGTAAATATATTTAATATACGGTATTTTAATCAAAATCATTACAGCCATTTTTGAGAAAATGCATATTTTCGAACATTTTTCCATGCAAAGGGTAGTCTGTGTTGATGGGATTTTCCTCCAAACCTTCGTGCCACATCTTTGCAAGTTACTAAACATACATACTAAGTTTGGTATTGTACCGATTTTTCGTTTTGGAGTTATCGTGTTCACAGACACACTGACACACACGAACCTTTTTCTAAATATTTCATGTGTTCCATTCGTATGACTTTCTCTACATCCTGTAACAAATTATTATTAACAAAGCATGTTCTTCCATTTAGTTTATGATAATCGAGATAAACATTTGCAGAAATTGTCTACCTTGCAAGTAGAAGGAAAATAAGGGAATACATTGGGCTAATAGGACAGCCAAATCTTTTAAAAAGTGGTTGACATGTAGATGAAACCCGTTTCTTTGCATTGCTATATGTGAAAAGTCTTAAGTATTTTAAAGCTGAAACCAATAAGAAGGAATATCTCAAAAATGATCACCTCCACGAGAACAATGTATGTGGCATAAATTGTGTGTTTCCACGAGATCTACATACTTTGTGTAGTAACTTTTTCTCTACATCTTAGGGTTTATGAGTTATGCAAAATATAGCAAAATTCACCCAGAATAAAGAGGCCTTCAAGGGCTATTCCTAGAAAATTCAAGATATACATTTTATTTGTGGTGTAATTATTTTTAATATATGATATTTTAATAAAAATCGTTAGTTATTTTTGAGAAAATACAAATTCTCGACAATTTGTCCCTGGGGTGGAGGGATTTTTCTCAAAACCATACTTGCAACTTTATATACCAAGTTTGGTATTGTACCGACTCTTCGTTTTAGAGTTATCGTGTTCACAGACACACGGACACACTGACACACACGGACCTTTTCCTAAAAATGCTTGTTTTGGGTACTGGCGATCCTAAAATGTCTATTTCCGGTGAAATCTCGTTATCGAATTTTTTTGGTGGAATACACTATGATATAGAGAAAGTAAAAATGTGATTTTGAGTTGTTAGTAGAGATTTTAAATGCATGCCTCAAGTTTGCTGGTATGTCTTTGGAAGTAAAGTTAATGATAAGACTATAAGAGCAGGCCTGTAACATTTCCTCACAGCAGGTGTAGCGTTGATATGGAAAGCGTAATCACAAAGTGTGGGTATTATAGCAGGCGTCCATTGTTCATGAGCCAAGGCAGGCAGGCCTATATGAAAACTAAAGCCTTATTGACGTTATAAAGAACAGTAGCCGTGGAAATGAAGCCAGATAGGGGGCGGGATTTTATAACTTCATATTTGATGGAAGTTTCATTTGCCCTTCGGGACAGCAATAAGGAAGCTTAATAGAGGCGGAAAACACTTGAAGGAATAAGTATGACGTAAAGATAAAGCACTGTGATAGGTGCAACCTCCGGCTAATAATCCCTTCCTGTCTGATATCTCTCCCCTGACCTTTTAATTTAATAGCAATGGGAGTAGGAAGGTATACACCACCTCTCTGGCTTCTGCGTATCACAACAGAGTCCCATGTATAAAAACAGAATCGATTTACCATAAGGAGCATCCATGGTGTCACCGTTTCTAGTTGTAGGTTGTTAAAAATCTTATGTGTTCCCTTCACATGACTTTCTGTACATCGCTATATTAATTATTGTTAAAAAGCATATTCCTATATTTATTTTATAGATACTCGAGGTAAACATTAGCATAAATTGTCTTAATTACTTGTTTTCTTGTAGGTAGAAAGGAAATAAGGGATTACATTAGTCCAAAACTATAGTAAAACCCATGTGGTTCAAATACGTTTCTTTGCTGTGAGGTCGCCCTCCGTAGTGTAATGGTTACCATGTTGACTTCATATACCCAAGGGCGCGGGTTCAAACCCGGCGGAGGACGATGGATTTTTTTCGGGCGTAAAAATCCTTAGCATGGCTTCCTTCGGAAGGGAAGTAAAGCCGTGGGTCCCGTGTCGTATATTTACGGCACGTAAAAGAACCTCAAGCCTGATAGAGAGCCCTCTGAGCAAAATTAAGCGGTCTTTCATGCCTGGTATGGAATGGAACGCTGAGAACCACAGCAGTTAAAGAGCGTGCATAAATAAAACGCCATTTTTGCTGTGAGAAAAGTTTAAGTAATATCTCTGAAATGTTCATTTCCACTTAAAAACGTATATGACATAAATTATGTGTTTTAACGAGATCTACATTTTCTGTGCAGTAAGTTTTGGTCTGGTCGTCTCCTTAGCGCAGCAGCGGGAGACCTGGGTTCGATCCCTAGTACCGGCCTGAGGATTTTTCCCCTGCTGGGAGACATGGCCCGGGGTGCGCTCAGCCTCGTAAGGTCCCTGGGGGACCAATTGAGGAGCTACTTGATGGAGAAGTAGAGGCTCCAGGTCATGAGAACCGCATTAACCGGTCGGAGGGGGGCTCGAGGCGCTGACCACGTCTCACCCTCCAATTCTGCACCCCATTCATGACGTCTGTAATGGACCGAGATAGGGGACACAACGGCCGGGCAGTAGGCCAAGGCACCCCGTGAGCTGTCGTGCCATGGAAGTTATAGTTATAAGTTTTAGTCTATCTCTTATGGTTTACTAGTTATACAACATTCAGCAAAATTCACCCAGAATAAACAGGTCTTCAGAAGCTATGTCCAGAAAAGTCAAGATATACATTTTATTTGTGATCCAAATGGCTTTAATATGTGTTATTTTAATCAAAATCGATTGAGCCATTTTTAAGAAAAACAACATTTTCGAAAACATTTCTATGTAAAGGGTAGTTTGGGGTGGGGTATTTTCTTGAAAATCTTCGCGTAGCATCCTTCGAAGATACAAAACTTAAATACCAAGTTTAGTATTTAATCGCCTTTTCGTTTTTCAGCTATGCTGTCCACAGACACACAGACAGACATACAGACAGAGAGACAGACAGACAAACAGACACAGAAACACACGGACCTTTTTCTGAATTTTTTTTCTTTTTAATTCAGGTGATCCTAAAACATATGTTTCCGGTGAAATCTCGGTATCGAATTTTGGGTGAAATACAATACTTTCCCCATTATGTACATTGTAATATAGGACTCGAGAAAGTAAATACACAGTCGTTTCACCGTAAGAAGTATCCATGGTGTCACTGTTCCTAATTATAGGTTATTAAAAATGCAAACAATTTGGGTCTTCGGATGAAAAGAAACTTACAGTTCTAATAAGGATCATTTTATACCAAATAGGAGCTACTGTAGAAAATTTCAACAACAAAAATATGACGTATTCTATTCACATGACCATCTCTACCAGTTCTGAACAAATCATTCTTACAAAAGATTATTTTTCTATATCAGCTAAACGAGATAAACATTAACACAATTACTACTTATTTACTTATAAGTAAAAGAGAAATAAGGAAATATACCAGGCTAAAGCCATTAAAAGCCGATCGACATGTGAACACTGAACTTAAGTTCACATTGCATTTCTAGAAAAACTAAGGAGAGATGAAACGAAAGGTGACCTGTTTGAGAAGATGCCTAGCTTAAAACTAAAACCAATAACAAGGAATATCTTGGAAATGGTCAACTCTACAACAAAAGTGTATATGACATAAATTGTGTGTTTTAACGAGATCTGCATTTTTTGGGGCTAGTAAGTTTTTCTGCATCTCTTAAGATTTGCCAGTTATGCAAAATTCAGTAAATGTTCATCAAGAATGAACAGGTCTTAAGTAGCTATTCCGAGAAAATTCAAGATATGCATTTTACTTGTGATGTAAATAAGGTTAATATACCAGTATTTAAAAAATCGTTAGAACCATTTTTGAGAAAAATAAACTTTTAAAAAATGTTTCCAGGCAAATGGTAGTTTGGGGTGATCGAATTTTCTTGTAAATTTTCGTGTTGCATTCTTGGAAGATAATAAACACAAATTGCAAGTTTGGTATTGAACGGTCTGTTTTTGAGCTATGTTGCCCACAGTCCCCACACGGACCTTTTTCAAAAAAGTGCTTTTTGGACTCGGAGAACCTCAAAACATATATTCTCAGTGAAATCTCGGTATCTAATTTTTGTGTGGAACAAAATACTTCCTCTGCACACTATGTACATGGTACATGTAGAGAAAGTAAAAATATCGCTGCCTCGCATTAACTGACTTGTCAATTTTCAATTAATCTAAGATTTTGTGATAGGTAATTATTGTGAGCAATGTTTAATGATAAAACAGTTATACAATAAGTAGCAATACAGTACTGTACTCGGTAATTTTTGCTATATTTTGGCTAAGAAAATTCAAATGTTAATAATGTGCCGAACGCCTTGTATAGTTAGTCATAATTTTTAAAATGATTTACAACGAAAAGTGTCTCTTTCATTCTCCTTCACTATGCATTGGCAGGTCACATAATGTCCTGTAGTTTTGTGAATATCAATGTTTTATATAAGAGGGTTACATTATAGGAATACCTGAAAATCGTTTTGAATAAATTATATTTCATTTAGCAATAGGTAGTGTTCCATCCGTTTGAGCAATCGATTTTGGTGGCAAAAGCACACAAAGCGTGGTCTTATAAACACAATCATATAAAGCCTCCGAGAACCTGGTCACGAAGAGCCCTTATATCTGAGCTACAGATTCTGCAGGACACACTTCGGATCGACGTTATTCCAGAGAAAAGTAGTTATTCAAAATGGTTTAACTTCCAGAAGATCAAAATGCACCAAGTGAGTTCTTGAGATTAGGGAAATTAATTGGGATCTTCCTTTAGCTGCTTAACGATTTATTCTCATTAATACCTCTAAGCGATAGTAAAATCAGGATGATTCCTTGCACCCTTGGTGTACTTACAGAAACTCCCCGTGTTCTCCCCAAATAAACACTGCTATCTCGATTGGTATGGAGTAGAAAGAAGAATCGTCTTTTTAAGAATTGGATAGGTAGAGTCAGACTGAAAAATTCAATGCCATAGTCGGGATTTGAACCACGGAACTACCGATCTCTAACCGGTTGCTCTGCTACTGAGCTACCATGGCAACATGCCGGCATAACGTTGAATTTCTCAACCGACTCGTATGTTTTCCCGGTAAACCACAAGGTGATCTCAAATTCATTTTGAGATGTCAACCCAATGGTGACTTACAATGCTGCAAGTACTCTAGACCTGGGATTCATAGTATGCCCAACTATGATGGTCAATTTGTATGGAATAATTGTTTTTTCACACAAGCCGTGTGTAGGACAGGAGTTGGATAGGTACAGTCAGACTGAATAATTCAATGCCGGCATGTTGCCATGATAGCTCAGTGGCAGAGAAACCGGCTACAGATCGGGAGATCCGTGTTTCAAATCCCGGCTATGGCATTGAATATTTCAGTCTGACTCTACCTATCCAACTTCTGTCCTATACACGGCTTGTGTGAAAAACAATTATTCTTTTTAAGAAGTTTGTTTGTAAAAGAGGTAGAGAAAATCATATGAATGCAGCATATTACATGTTTACTTTCTCTATACAGACTATGTACATAGTGTATAGAGAAGGTATTGCACTCCGACCATAAATTCGATATTGAGAATTCACCGGAAATAAATGTTTTATGGTCCCCTGTATCCCAAAAAAAAAAAACATTTTCAGAAAAAGGTCCGTGTGTGTCCGTGTGTCTGTGAACACGATAACTCAAAAACGAAAAGACTGTAAAATACGAAACTTGGTATTTAAGTTTGGTATCTTCCAAGGATGCGACACGAATATTTACAAGAAATCTCATCCCCATCCCAAGCTACCTTTTACTTGGAAAAAAAATCGAAACTTTCCATTATTTTGTATATCTTGAATTTTCGGGAATAGCCTCTGAAGACCTCTTTATTCTGAATGAATTTTGCTCAATTTTGCGTAACTGGTGAACCGTAAGAGATAGAAAAATGCCTACTACAAAAAAATGAGCATCACTTTAAAACACACAATTTATATCACATAATATTTTTCGTGGAATTGACCATTTCTGTGATATGCCTTGTCATTTGTTTCAGATTCAAAATACTTTTCCCACCGGAAATTTGAAAACTCCTACATACAAACGGATTTCAACGGCAACGGCAATGGCAACCAGCTTTCAAGAGATTTGACATTTGTTTTAACCTAGTGACTTCCCTTATTTTCCTTCTACTTACAATAAAACACCAAACTTGGTATTTAAGCTTAGTATTTTCCAGGAATGCGACACGAAGATTTTTAGAAAAATCCCCCCACCCCAAACCAGCCTTTACATGGAACTTTTTTCGAAAAAGTTGATTTTCTCAAAATTGGCTCTAACGATTTTGATTGAAATATGGTATATTAAAGACAAATAAAATTTATATCTTCAATTTTCTGTGAATAGCCTCTGAAGACCACATTATTCTTGATGAATTTTACGGGATTTAGCAAAACTGCTAAACCGTAAGAGTTGGACAAAAACTTGCCACACAAAAAATGTATAGCACGTTAAAAGACACAATTTAAGATATATAATTGTTTTTCGTGGAGCTGATCGTTTTAGATATTCCTTGTTTTTGGTTTCATCTTTAAAAAAGTTTTCTCATACAGGAATTTGGCAACTCCTGTACATACAAACAAAGGAACTTCAGTCAAATAGCAACTTGTTTTTGACTATCACTTTAACCTGGTGCTCCCTTATATTGCTTCTATTTACAATTTCTGCTAATTTTTTTCTCGATTAGCATGAAGTAAATAGAAGCAGTGGCTTTTAAACAATAATTTGTTCTGAGATGTAGAGAAATTTATGTGAATGGAACACATCAGATTTTTATATATGCAAATGCAGCTACAGATATCAAGCCAAGCAGACTTGAAACTCTTCTTCGAACCATCTCGGATTTTCTTTGCCTCATTCCGCTAGGAACTCGCGACTGCGTTTATAATCATGTGATATGATTTAGTAAAACGATCGAGTTCTCTATTGTCTCTCTCTGCTTAGAGCTAAGAACCAAACTCGCTACTACGATCCATTCACGAGTCCTTTCCATTGTTTCATCATATTCCATGATTGTTAAAGAGTGCCCTCTGGGTAATTATAAACAAGGAAAACAATAGAAACGCGTCGTTTGCTAAATAATTGACGCTGTTAGTTATTCACATAATTGTACATACATAGATATACTGAATATTCAAAAATTAGGTATCATTTTAGAATTGCAACTGATGTTAGACAAATGTTTACTTTCCTGATGACAACTGGCGTCTATAGTATCATAGACTACTTTTACGTTCAAATAAAGGTTTTTACTAAGGAAACAAATGTTTAAATGTCACTGTTGGTCATAAAATCACATTTTCTTTTCTCTTTTTATTTTCTCTAGACCGTATGTATAATATACATAGTATATAGAGAAGGTCTTGTATTCCACCTAAAATTATATATCGAAATCTGTTTGGACTCCTTCTAAATCCCAAAAAAGTCATTTCTGGACACGTGTCCATGTGTGTGTGTCTATGAGTAGCATTATTCAAAAACGAAAATTCCGTTAAATACCAAACTTGGTATTTAAGTTAAGTAACTTCCAAGGATGCGACACGAAGATTTTCAATATAATCTCCCACCCCAACTATCCTTTAAATGAAATACTTTTCGAACATTCGGATTTTGTCAAAAATGGTTCTAAAGGTTGTGGCACATGTTTAAGATATTTAATCCACAAATGAAATTTATATTTCGAATATTCTGGGAATAGTATCTGAAGACTACTTCATTCTGGATGACTTTTTGTAACTGGTTAACCATAAGAGACGGAAAGCCTTACTACACAAAAAATTAGATTTCATTAAAACATACGATTTATGTTATATACAGTTTTATTTTACAGTTAACCGTTTTCGAGATACTCCTAGCTATTTATTGTAATTTAAAAGTACTTTAACTTTTCTCAAACAGGAGACATCTTTCTTATCGTCGCTATTTTGTTTATTCCTTGCGAGCGAAGAGATGGAATTTCAGTTGTTTCACTTTGCGACCGCTTTTAAAACATCTGACTATCGCTTTATCCTAGTGTAGGCATTACCTTATTTCTCATCGGCTTACAAGGAAACAAGTAATAAGATTAAATGTGTTAATTTTTATCTCAGTTAGCATAACGGAGATAAAAAAATAATATTTATAGGGAAAGTTTGTTTCTGAAATAGCTAGAGAAAGTCATGTGAATAAGACACATTTTTTCAAACAATCAGGTGTACTAATCTTGTTTTACATATTTACGAAGTTTTGTTACCCTAAATAGTTTTTAACTTAAAAAATACTTAAAAGCGTGCTCCGTGTAAATGCTCTTCACGTGTAAACTATAAACTAACGTTTCTCCCATTTCAGTTTTAGCATTTTTCTGCAAAAGCTACCTTAGAATTTTTATGCAAAGAGACTGAAAATTGCACTGGATATTCAACATACTATGAATAATAAAAACTAAGTATTGTATTTTTTACATATTTCAAGGTTCGTGAAATAAAACATAAAATATTTCACATTAGAGAAAAAAAAACGCAAAATAATGTCATCTATATAAAGGATTTTTTTATTTTGCACAGGAAGAAGTTATAAAAAGTCTTGATAGGTACTTAATTTTATTATAAAGTTGCTAGAACATTCAATTTTTTAGGCTCAGTGCCTTATACATGCACGAGAAAAGTTTTATAAACACAAAAACATTGATAACTAAAAAAAAAACTGTTAAAGCTAAAGAGTTGAAGTACAATGGGTTTATGCATAGGTCATGTAGTATATTTGTACAAAAATAAAAGTTCTTACCTTTTAAACTGAAAGTTAGATTTGAAGCAAATTCACCGTCTTGATCATGAATAACATTCCTTACACATACTTTGTACTTCCTCCACACGTGCTATATTACATAGTGTATAAAGAAGGTATTGTATTCCACCCGAAAAATTTGATACCGAGATTTCACCAAAAATTAGGGTGGCCTGCATATCAAAAAAAACATTTTTAGAAAAAGGCACTTGTGTCCGTGTATCGTGTTTCTGTGAACCGATAACTGAAAACGAGAAATCGGTAAAATACCTAACTTGCGACACAAAGCAAAATCCCCCCCACCCAAACTAACATTTACATGGAAAGAATATCCAAAATTGTTATTTCATTCAAAATTGCTATAATAATTTTGATTAAAATGCCGCATATTAAAGATACTTACATGAAAAACAAAATGTCTGTATTGAATTTTCTGGGTATAGTCTGTGAAGAGCTGTTTATTCTGGACACATTTTTCTAAATTTTAAAAATAGCTGGTAAACCGTAAGATACAGACAAATGCCCACTGCACAAAAAATGCAGATCTCGTTAAAACACACGCGCTGTATACGGTTCTCTGTCAAAGTGGAAATTTTTGAGATATTCCTTGTAATTGGTTCCACTTTTAAAATATATTTTTCTCATTCTGGAATTTGTTAACTTCTGCCAATGCAAAGAAATGGATATCCATATGGTAATCAGCTTTTAAAAGATTTGGCTATCACTTTAGTCTAGTGTATTCTCTTATTTCCCTTCTACTTGCAAGAAAGCAAGTAAAAAGATGATTTCTGCTAATTTTTATCTCGATTATCATGAAGAGGATAGAAGAATAAGCGTTTTAACAATAATTTGCTACAGAGACGTAGAGAAGTCAGGTGAATAGAACATATATATTTTTTGTTTGTTTCATTTCTATAGCCACCTTAAACTGCTATGGTCGTATCGGGGGGTTTAGCTTGTGAAATAAACTCTATATTAACTGTAGGTTATGGCATTGTGTTAATAATTTTATATCATAAAAACACACACACACAGAATCACTTTCACATACATACTTCCATATTCGTGGGGGATAGGGAATAATTCTAGTTAAAGAAAAATTCCCTGCCCCAGCCAAGTATGAACCCGAGACCTCTGGGTGAGAAGTCAGCTCGCTGTATAGAGTAATTAAATTATAAGGCAACCCCTTTCGCGGCCTTCTCCACTACACGAGAGATCCGAGAGTTGCCGGGAAAGTGATGCCGGCAATGGCGCACTGGATTCCTTACCTTAAATAAATGTTGAAAATATTGACCATGTGCTCCCAAACAGGCAGTATAACAAGTTAAAGATGTTCTCGCTCATTCACCTAAGCTCAGCAGCAGAAATCCCTGTGTAATCTACAGAAACTTGGTGATTACGTCATGCAAGAAATCACAATGATTCCTGCTGCTAAGCTTAGACAACTGAGCGAGAATATTTTTGCAAATTGTGCTGGCAGTATGTCAGCAGAAGATGAACATTTCCGTAATTTATCTTAAGACATACATTTTAGAACGTGTTTGCCGGTACCACTTTCCCGGTAATTCTCGGATCTTCGCGCACTGGAGAGAGGCCGCAACTAGGGTTACCTTAAAACTTAACGAACCTATATCATTCTATTTGTTAAACTTCTGACCATGTGAGTTGTCAGAAAACGTCAAAGCACGAAGGTAGATCTGTCGAAATAAGAAAAGGACACAGATGGAGAGGACTCGACACCAAACGCGAGGAGAAAGGGGTAAGCTAAAAGGATACACCGGGTGGCCGGAATCAGGAATGATGGCACTCAGTGGCATTTCCAGATAGAAGCCGCCTGACAGTCGAACAGGCAGACCGGGAATCCCTGTCCACCAGCAGCGGTCTCGGCAACGAGTCAAATTCGGACATGGAGGGAGTTACTACAAGCATTATGTTTCACTGCCACGCTGCACTGTGCACCAAGGTCAGTTGTGTCGGTCTGTGTGCGGGCACGCGTTCAAAACTTATAGGGCGCTTCGATAGCTAAAACTGGCGTTGGATGCAGGTTTGCATATATAATACATTTAATCTTCCCATAACCGTTTAGGTCTCTCTAAAGAATTTTATATACATTTTATATACAATGTACTAGAAAAGAATAGTTAAGAGAATGCGACTTTTTTTAATCTAACGTAAACATACTTCAGTTGAAGTAACTTTTCAAACTACACGAGATAACCGTAACAAATTAGCTATCTATACACTTAGGTGCATAATAGGCACCACGAATTTTAAAATAAAATTTTCAAAATGTGTGTCTGTATGAGTATGTGATAGGTTATACATCATTTTCATTGATTTTGAAAAATAAAAGTATATATATCTGGCTTGACGATGATGAGTATTTATCGCACAAGTCAGCCAATGACCGAGATGTGGAAGACACCCTAAGCCAACCGCGACGTTCAGCCAAGGATGATACCGCGGTGGTGTTGTTATTTCTCTCCCGCGGCTGATGACTTTAAAGGATACACCCCAGATCTTTCAATGAGGGTAATACTCACGCTGTAACCGGGAATCTACCCTGGGTCCCCCGCGACAGAAACAAGTGCATTATAACTGCGCTAACGGGACTGACTATCTGGTATTCGTTTGCATTTATGCTGCTGTGAACAAAATTTTGATGAGTATTTAAGAATTTTATAAAAATGGTTTGTTTACGATTTTCAAAACTCGTAAGACAGACTTGCAAGGGCGGTAAAGAGAAAGGAGAGAGAGAGACGGATAGAGGAAGATGTGGAGGGATATTGAGTGGAAGAGGGAGAGACACTGAAACGGAGAGAGTGTGGGACAGAGAGAGAGAGAGCGGTGAATATCTCCCTCTTATATCAACATCTCCAAGGATTATTCTACATGTCTAATTACATTTCTACAAACAAGATTACAATGCGCTGTTACATAGTACCTCCCAACCAATTCCTATCTGGGTAGCTATGATCGTGTCCACTCTATGCAATGGTGCCAATCACAGATTTATACCAACCGTATTCAGCTAATAATGCTATTATCATTTATCTAAAGAATCATCAGATGGGGGAAAAACAAGTATTGGTATTTTAAACCAGATTATAGTAACATAGCATAGATATTGTAAATGGTTTCTGGAAATGTTGTACCGCTAGGAACCACAGTTTGCTACAAACTTAAGTTAAATATAAAATAAATTTGCTTCTTGCTCAATTTAAGAAAAAATTGACCATTTAATAGTTTTTAATGCAAATAAAATACTACGTTTAACCAAAAATGATGTAATTGAAATGAATGAAAATATTAATATTTTCTGTATTTGGAACCTTCATAAAACATTATAAACCTAGCAATAAAGTCAGGGTTATTTAAATTTACTACCAGACCCAGCCAGTACTGATGAATGCAACAAAATGTAAATAATTGATAAGCAAGATAATTTAAATAAACATATGTAATATAGAAATGATATTATATTAGTAGACGATGTTAGAATAAGCTTTGTTATAAGAGAGATGAGATAGCTGAAACTGTACCTGGCTCATAAAAGAGAAATCTTTCACAAGGTTGTTGTGAAAATAGTCAGGGAGCTCGGGTGAACAGTATAAAAGAATGTCCTTGAGCTAAAAAGACAATGAAAGCAAGTGCTAGTGAGTATGCGTGATAGTGATTTACTGGAAAGTTACTGGGAGCTAGCAGCTAGCTATAGCATAGTTTCTATTGGCTCATGAAAAGAAACGCTACTGGTAGTAGAAAAAACAAGCCAATTAGAGCACAGTTTTAATGCTTCGGTAGAATAAGGGTTTCAATATACAGGGTTACTACAAAAGAGATAGACAACTTCAACTACCTGTAAAACAAAAACTATTAGAGGTAGCAACCTAATTATTTTGGACGTATGTTGAGAAACTTTCAAAGTTTTGTTTGTCACTGTTGGTAACGCTGTAGTGTTTTGTTTGTTGTTGCAGAAGCTGAAATGGCGGAAAATCCTGTGGAAAAGGCATATTGCGTGTTGGAATTTGCTAGAACGCAATCAGCAACTGTTGTCCAACGACATTTTAGAACACGTTACAACAAAAATGAAATGATGCGCTCACAGAAACCAGCATCGTCTTCATCATGTCGCAACATGTCGATGCAAAAGTCACGCCGTATGACCTTATCTTCTTCACTCAGAAACTGCAACATCTGTAATCTGTAAGGCATCATGCGCAGTCGCTTCCGCAAGATTTTCCATACAGTTTGCTGTGGAATTTGTAATTGCATGCTTGCCCTAGATGTCGATTTCTGTGGGCTTCTTATGTAGGCAGAACGAACACGTTCAACGTTTTCTTCCGAAACTCTTGGTCTTCCCGAGCTCTTCCCTTTGCACAAACATCCCGTTGTCTCGAATTTTCTATACCAGTCGTAGATTGACTGTCTAGTCGGTGGCGTTTTGTGGTAACGTGTTCTAAAATGTCGTTGGACAACAGTGGCTGATTGCGTCCTAGCAAATTCCAACACTCAATATGCCTTTTCCACAGGATTTTCCGCCATTTCAGCTTCTGCAACAACAAACAAAACACTACAGCGTTATCAATAGTAAAAAACGAAACTTTGAGAGTTTCTCAACATACCTCCAAAATAACTAGATTGCTATCTCTAATAGTTTTTGTTTTACAGGCAGTTGAAGTTGTCTATTTCTTTTGTAGTAGCCCTGTATATGATACAAGGAGACGCAAGTAGCAACACAGTTTTACTGTACAAGTTTTTACGTTGAAGTTCAGTCAGGTGTTGCCCACAGTAATATCATTTACTGTACAAGTCTTTAGGTTGAAGTTCAGTCAGGTGTTGCCCACAGTAATATCATTTACAGTACAAGTCTTTAGGTTGAAGTTCAGTCAGGTGTTGCCCACAGTAATATAATTTACAGTACAAGTCTTTAGGTTGAAGTTCAGTCAGGTGTTGCCCACAGTAATATCATTTACTGTACAAGTCTTTAGGTTGAAGTTCAGTCAGGTGTTGCCCACAGTAATATCATTTACAGTACAAGTCTTTAGGTTGAAGTTTAGTCAGGTGTTGCCCACAGTAATATCATTTACAGTACAAGTCTTTAGGTTGAAGTTCAGTCAGGTGTTGCTCACAGTAATGTCATTTACTGTACAAGTCTTTAGGTTGAAGTTCAGTCAGTGTTGCCCACAGTAATATAATTTACTGTACAAGTCTTTAGGTTGAAGTTCAGTCAGGTGTTGCCCACAGTAATATAATTTACAGTACAAGTCTTTAGGTTGAAGTTCAGTCAGGTGTTGCCCACAGTAATATCATTTACAGTACAAGTCTTTAGGTTGAAGTTCAGTCAGGTGTTGCCCGCAGTAATATCATTTACGTGAGAAACGGATACGCGACATCTTAAGCTTCATTTGTATGTGAACGCGTATAATATAGTCAGCTTGAATCTCAACAATCATAAGGTATATATATATATATATATATATATATATATATATAAAGTTGTGAATATTGGTGACAATTTAAATAAAATACTCAAACTAAACGTTACAAATGCCTTATCTCCTTCTACCGTTCACATCCTATTAAGTATACTTGCGCGACCGCAGAACCAAACTAGATGGAGCCAATATGAATAATATATTAAAAACATAATTAATACTAAAAATAATCAGATATAACCGTCGCAAGGCATAGGAATTCTCAAGCAGTTGACTTAAAGTTTACTCTCAAAACCTCATTAATATACAGCACGACACGGTAGCAGAAAAACGCGGTCACATGAATGTTCTGCATCGAGAAATCAGAATAGTTTATTGTCTGCAACATCACAGATTAATTTTGGTAACAGTTCAACCTAATGTTCTTTTGTCCTCGCTTTAATGCGTGAAATTTCCTATACTTGGTGACTAACATGGTCGAATAATCTTGTAAACTTTGAAAAATCCAACGACAAAGTTGAATTCTAATTTTGTCCCATTTGTTCTTTCTTAACTCGTACTATTTATATAGTGTATAGAGAAAGTATCACATTCCACTCAAAAACGCAACACCGATATTTCATAGGAAATACACGTTTTAGGGTCTGCTGTATCAGAAAATAATTTTGATGTGTTACAATCACATGAATTTCTCTATATCTCTGTAACAAATTATTGTTAAAAAGCTTAACCGTCTATGTGCATAATGCTAATCAAGATAAACATTAGCAGAAATTTATTCTTATCACTTGGTCCCTTGTATGGAGAAGGGAAAATGTTATGTGTGGCATTCATACGAAGTCCTCTAGCTCTTCAGCAAACAAAAGTTTTATTTAAAATATTAATCAGTTGTCTACATCGTGCTAATCAAAATATACATAACCAGAATTAGTCGTATTACTAGCTACCTTGTAAGTAGAAGGTAAAGAAGAAAATGCACAGGCTCAAGCGATAGTCTCGACCTTTAAAAGACAGTCGCTATGTGAAACAATTGAAATTCCAATCTCTCTGCTTTCTAGGAGTGAACAAACGAGAACCAAGAAGAAAAATGTCTTCCCGTTTGAGAAAAGGCTTAAGCGGCTAAAATTGAAGCTAATAATCTGGAATATTTTTCTAAATCTGTTAACCTACCCCTATTGGTATTCTACCGATATTTCGTTTTTAAGTTATCGTATTCACAGATACATGGACTTAATCACGCGCATATTTTTCTAAGAACGATTATTTTAATTTCTCTACTCACACTACGCACATAGCGCAGAAAAGATACTGTGTTGCACCCATAAGTACGATACCGAGATTTCACCGGAAAGATATGTTTTCAGCCCCGTGAATAAAAAAAAACATTTTTTTTTTAAAAATGCCGTATGTGTATGTGTGTGGGGGGCATCATAGCTGAAAAACGAAAAGACCGTTAAATAACAAACTTGAAATTAAGTTTGGTATCTTCCAAGAAGATTTTTAAGTAATACTACGTTTTACATGGGACATTTTTCGAATAATTTTGATTTTCTCATAAATGGCTCCAACGATTTTGATTAAAATACCATATATGTGCTTAAGATATTTTTAACGAAATGTATATCTTGAATTTTCTGGGAATAGCTTCGGAAGACTTTTATATTCTGAATATTTCTGAATTTTGCATATCTGGTAAACAGTAAGAGATTCATAATAATGTGTTACACTGACATGAATTTCTCTAGCTGCTCTACAAACAAACTTCTCAGAAAAGATTATTCTTCTTTCTACACCACGCTAATAGAGATCAACACTAGCAAAATGCTCTTATTACTTGGTTCCTTATAAGTAGAAGAAAACTAAAGGAAAGCAATAGGTTAAAGCGATAATCAAATGTTTAAAAAGATGTCTTTATGATATTGTCAATGCAAATCGCTTCTTTGCTTGCTCAGGAGTAGAACAAAAGAAAATCGGTCACTTCATGTCTGAGAAAAGTATAAGTACTTCACAACTGAAACTAATAACAAGGAATCTTTTGAAATCGGTTACCTCCACAACAAAAAAGTAAAGGTCATAAACTGTGTATTTTAACGAGCTCTACATTTTTGTGCGCTAAGTTTGTGTCTATCTCTTACGGTTTAGCAGTTAAGCAAAATTCAGTAAAATTCATCCAGAATAAAGAGGTCTTCAGAGGCTATTCCAAGAAAAATCAAGATATACACTTTATTTGGGAGTAAATATCTTTAATATACGGGAATTTAGTCACAATCATTAGAGTCATTTTTAATAAATTTAAAATTTTCGAAAATGTTTGCATCTAAAGGGTTGTTTGTGCTGCGTTTTTTTTCTTCTTCTTTCTTTCTTTTTTTTCTGTAAATGTTCGTGTCGCTTTCTTAGAAGACACAAAAATGTAATACAAGTTTGGTATTTGGTATTTAGCGTCTTTTCGTTTTTGAAATATGTCGTCCACACAGACACACACATGGACCTTTTTCTAAAAATGCGTTTTTCGGACTCAGGGAACTCCAAAACATATGTTTCCGATGTAATCTCGAATTCAAATTTCTGGGTGGAATACAGTACCTTCTCTATCCACTAAGTACATTGTAATACGGCCTAGAGAAAGTAAAAAGGTACTTCACAAAAATGTATTTGTCGATAAAACACACAATTTATGTCATATACATATATTTTCTAGAATTGACCGTTTTAGAGATATTCCTTGTTATCGGATTCAGTTTTAAAATATTTAAATTTTCTCAACAGGGAACTTGTTAACTCCTAACTTTTAACTCCTAACCAAGGAAACGGATATCTATCCCATAGATATAACATTTTAAAACATTTTACTGTCGGTTTAGTCTAGTATATTCCCTTATTGGCCTTCTATTTATAAGGAACTAAGTAATAAGACTATTTCTGCTAGTTTTTATCTTCTCTATTAGCCTGAAGGGGATACAGAAATAAGCTTATTAACAATGTGTTACAGAGATGTAGAAAAAGTCACATTTATAGAAACAGTTCCATGTTTGTGTTTGTGTATGTGTACAGAATAACTCAAAAACTAAAACACTATTGAATACCAAACTTGGAATTTAAGTTAAGTTTATTCTAAGGATGCGACATTAAGATTTTGAAGAAAATCCCCCCAACCCAAACTACCTTTTACATGGACAACATTTGGAAAGTTTTGTTTTTCACAAAAATGGCGCTAACGTGTTTGGTTAAAATACCGCATATTAAAGCTATTTACATCACAAATAAAATGTATATCTTGAATTTTCTTAAACTAGCTTCTGAAGCCCTCTCCAATCTAAATGAATTTTAGTCATATTTTTTTCATAATTGGTGAACCGTAAGAGATACACAAAAAAAAAAAAAAAAATGTAGATCAAGCTAAAACACACAGTTTATGTTATATGCAGAGTTTCCGAGATATTCCTTGTTATTGGTTTCAATTTTAAACTACTCATCTACTCAAACGGAGTCACCTTTATTTTCATCTACTTTTTATTTTTCCAGAAATGCAAAACCAACCGAACTTCAATTGTTCACATTTCGATCTGCTTTTAAAAATGTTGGCTTTAGCTTGTATATTCCCTTATTTCCCTTCTGCTTATAAGGAATTTAAGTAGTAAGACTAACCATGCTAACATTTATCTCGTTTAGCGTGTAGATAGAAGAATAATTTTTTGTAAGCATAGATTGTAGAACAGGTAGAGCAAGTCATGGAAATGCAGCACCTCCTCTGAATAGTCAATATGGCTAACTACGTAGGCGTTATATTTTAGGAGTTCAGCAGGCTTAGAAACCACAGTTCTCAGTTTTTTCTTTTAAAACTTTATTTTCTCCCTGAATGGTTTATTAACAGCATAACCCATCCTGAGCGTTGCGATTTGCTTTCTCTTCCACAAAGCAGCATCGCTCTTTCTAGATCGCTGTGATTTCTCTCCTGCAAGTGATTACCGCTCCTTATCAATAGGGAGCGCCTGGGCTCACCAGTCAACAATGACACCATACCTGCCTTATTGGCGCGTGGGAAATCATGGATAAAATGAACTTCCAGTATGGTGTATGAGAAAAATATCTATTTTGACGGCCAAAAAAGTTTTCTTAAAAAATATAGGCAAGGTTAAATAATTAATTTTCCTCTTCTTCTAATAAGTCCAGTCGCAACAGTTTTTTAAAAATATGGGTATTTGTTTTCTAAGATATTCTACAGCGAAAACTGAATAACTTCTAACTTTAAGTTTTTCGAAAATTTAGCGGCAATTCGCCTTGGAAGGCGGTATCGTGGCCGAGTTGTTAAACCGCTTGTCTCTCACCTAGAGAATAAGGGTCAACCGCAGAGAACCCCAATTTGTATTTGTGGTGAACAAAGCGGCCCCAGGGCGGTTTCTCCCGCCATTTATTCCACCAATAGCTTTAAACCAATAACAAAGAATATATCACAAATGGCTAACTGCATTAAAAATTATGTAGTAATCTATATACGGTCTTTTTAACAAGATCTACATGTCTGTGTAGTACGTTTATGTCTGCCTTAAGGTTTACTAGCTATGCAAAAGTCATTCTGAACAAATTTCCAGAATATTCAAAACATACATTTTATTGGTCATTAAAGTATATGCATTTTAATATTACATTTTAAATATATTATTTTAATAAAAATCATTAGAGACAATTTTGAGACAATTAACATTTTCAAAAAACATTCCATGTAAAGGGTAGTTGAGCTGGTAGGATTTTTTAAAAATATTTGTATTTCATCTTTGGAAGATGTAAGTTTAAATACCAAGTGAGAACGGACTTCTCGATTTTGAGCTATGTTGATACCCCCACTACTCGTACACAGGCGCACACACACGGACCTTTTTCTACAAATTATTTTTTAGGTTTAGTGAGTCTCAAAACATATATTTCCGGTGAAATATCCCCGTAAAATTTGTGCCTGGAACACAATAGCTTACTTACCTACATACTATGTACGCATACGGTAGAGAAAGTAAAAATCTGATCTCTTTGGTGTATCCAATTATTTCGTATAACTTTGCGGAATTCTTTTCAATATATTCGTTGTTATTGTTTCAGTTTTTAAAAATTAATGCTTTCCTCCAATTGTATGTCGCTATTCTTTTCTGTACAACTATTACATTGCGGCCAGTTCAGAAAGCTTTGATTATCGTTGATGGCTTCTGCTTTTCCTAGGTGCAATTATTAATCTACACGGATTTTTGCATTGATATCCATTATGCATCGGATTATCCATTAACCCTACCCGATTAAAAAGTCCATTCTTTATTTATTTTCTGACTTTTAATATTTTTATTAGGAATAATGTTCTTAAATTTTGACCCTGACTTAAAATTATATCGTAGAATTCACCGGACTCTCCATTAACCTTACCTGATTAAAATGCAATTCTTAATTCATTTTCTAGATATTAGTATTTTTATTATAAATAATTTTCTTCATCTTTTGGTGCTGATATGATTAGAATTACATTATATTTGTATAAAACGTTTATCACGATTCATATGAAGTGGATATAAGAATAAGCTTCGTTTATTGAAGAATAGATAGAGAGTTTTTATTTACATTTTATCCTGTGTAACATGAATGTCAGAAATACATGTTATATGAATTCGATAAACCTGTAGAGAGTTGTACGACGTTTTATGAGTATTGAAGGTTGTTTCGCTTGAAACATAAAATCTTTATTATTGTGTAAACTTCGTGACCGCACTGTGAAAAACCTTTCGGATGCCTCTTTGTTTCTGATATCACTTCTTTCAGAGAGATGGATCTAGCTAGATGTAGTGCTTTAAAACCTATGTTTTACTTTCTCTACTCATACCAATAGAACGTAAGAGAAAGTGATATATTCCAAACAAACATTCCGATGCGCTACACTCTTGTCCCTTTCTCTATTTGTTTTGCAAATAAACTATTCTTACAACAAATTAAAATGTAGAGCTGGTCAAAACGCATCATTTAATCAAATTCATTTTTATTTAAAAAAAATACACAGGAAATATATATTACATTTATTCGCTTAAATTTTAATTTGTTTAAAACCTTTCTTAAACGGAAGTTGTCATTCTTCGTTTTTATTTTGTTTTGCTATGGAAAGCTGAATTTCAGTGGCATATCTAGCGCGTTTTAAAAGGCTTGACTATCGTTTTAGCATTTGCTTACAAGATACTAAATAATAAGACGATTTCTGCTAATAGTATTGACTTAATTTTTTTAATATAAGCCGTAGGACAGGAGTTGGATAGGTAGAGTGAGATTGACTTTTTTTTTTGCGTGTGTGTATCGCCTGCTTTTACTACAATGGCTCTGCAGGCGATGGCATTGCTGATATATCAATGAAGTTAGATAACCACTCGGCCAAGGCGCAGCCTAGACTGAAAAATTCAATTCACTAATTGAAATTTGGGACTTAAAGCAGTTACAACATTGTAAGTCGCCATTGTGGTTTGTCATCTCAAAATAATTTGAGATCACTAGTGGTTTATAGGAAAACATGAGGGGTAGTTGAGAAATGTAATGAAATATGGTAGCACAGAGGTAGAACAACCGGCTAGAGACCGCGAAATCCGGGGTCCAAATTCCGGTTATGGAATTGAATTTTTCAGTCCGATTTCTGCTAATGTTTATCTCGATTATCATGGAGTAGATAGTTTAGATTTTTTTAAGAATAATTTGTTGCAGAATACATAGAAAACTTCATGTTAATGCATCAAATTAGACTTATTTTATGTATATTTAAGCTCTAATGTACACTCCGAGACTCAACCGGAATTATCTGTGTGCGCTTTAATGAAGAGGCCAATTCATGAAATATCAATTAAATGGTTCGGCTATTGCAAAAGCGGAATTGAACAGATGTTAAAAATTGCTGATGGCCATGTTGAGGGCAGATGGTAATGCATATGGAAAGCGGGTGCTATAAATTGATTCATAAATAAGGACAACGAAAGAGTCTGCGATTTATTGTGGTGTACATACTGCGCATTTCGAGGTTTGCATGCTAAGTTATTTTAGTGCGTGGCGTTACTCCGATGCGTGTATTTTGGGTAGCACGCAATATAAATTTACTGTCGACAATAAAGAAAAATATTCACTTTATAAATTGCTTCAGTTGCATTACGAAAAGGCTCAAAATTACTTTCAACGAGCACTAAATTATTAAATTATTAATTTTATTTTATCTGCCACTGTCAATAATGATTGTATCAAACGTTCTTAATCCATATTTTCAGAAATGGCTCTCATGAATAAAAAAATATAAATTACTACATTCACATAGCTTTCTCAACTATGCTTTTATGTCATTAAGATAAATATTAGTGTTTTATAATATTTTTTCCTTGTACAAGGGTAAAAGTTATTTAAATAAGCTAAAGTGATAGAGAAAACTTTTAAAACCCTGTCGTTATGTGAGAGTATAACAACTCCGTTCTCTTTGCTTGACCAGATTAAAAAATATATGAATAATATCTTTCTATTTATATAAATATAAGCATTAAGAGAAACAATATCTCGGAAAAAGCTAGCTGCATAACAAAAATGTGTTTGACACGTTCTACATTTATAGTATAGAAATATTGTCCATTTCTTACATTAGCATCTATACAAATGACAATCAATGACAAATGACAATCACAATGAAGTGGACTTTAGAGGCTATTCAAAGAAATTCAAGATAAACATTTTATTTTCAAATAAATACCTATAATATAGTATATTAGAGCATTTTTGAGAAAATCAATATTTTCGAAAACTTTCCATGTAAAAGGTAGCTTGGAGTGGGAAAATTTGACAATCTTTTGTGTTACAATCTTAGAAGATGCTGTGCTTAAAAGTCAAGTCTAGTAATAAACCCTCTTTTCGCTTTTTGGTTATGTTGTTCACAGAAACACACGTGGACCCTAAAACGTTGGACAGCAGAGTCAGACTGAAAAATGCAGTGCCATAACCGGGATTTGAACCGCGGATCTCCCGGTCTCTAGCTGGTTGTTCTACCACTGAGCTACCATGGCAACATACCGGCATAGCATTGGATTTCTCAACTGACTCGTATGTTTCCACAAAGGTGATCACAAATTATAGGGAGATGACACCCAATGAAGACTTACAATGTTGTAAGTACTTTAAGTCCCAGGATTCATAGTATAGACAACTATCATGGTCAATTAATATTGGTTTAATTGTTTTTTTCACACAAGTCGTGTGTATGACAGGAGCTATATAAGTGGAGTCAGACTGAAAAATTCAATGCCATAACAGGGATTTGAACCACGCATCTCCCGGTCCCTAGCCAGTTGCTCTACCACTCAGCTACCATGGTAACATGCCGGCATAGCATTGAATTTGTAAACTGATTCCTACGGACGGCTTGTGTGAAAAAACAATTAAACCAAGACCATAAAATGTGTATTTTCAGTGAAATATTGCTATCAAATTTAGGGTGAAATGGAATACCTTCTCTGCCTATGTACTAATTACGAAGTAGAGAAATTAAAAGGGAAGAAGGTACGCGCGCGCGCGTGCACGCGTGTGTGTGTGTGTGTGAGCGTGTGCGCGTGAACAAGCATTCGGTCCGAGTCAAGCTCCACTCTGCCGCCAAACAGTCTGTATTTCACGGCCGGAAATATGCTGTTGGCGGGTGCTCTGTAGTTTAGGATGGGGAGGGCCCAGGTTAAATAATCGGCGGTACGGCATCCTGGATAGTAGGCAGGTAGAAGCACCCGGTGCGAGACCTATTTTGTATATTTTGAAATATATTACTATTCTTACTCTTTTTAATTAGTAGTGCATATTATTATATTTTCAACTTGAAATATACACATTTATTACCAAAAGTTATTGATCAGAATCAAATTTCGGATTTTTAGTGTCAAGGAGGTACTTCTCTGCTAAAAATATGTTAGCAGCGAAAAAGGTTAAAAGCCTTAGGCGTAAACACCTGTTACGATCTCGCCGACAAGTTTTGTTATCAGCGCTTCTGAGGACGGCCTGGAGTATAATATGCATTAATCAAAAAGGAACTGTCGAATGAATAATAAATGCCAATGTTTATATGTAAGTTTGATACCTTACAAAGAATCATCCAAACGAAAGAAGCCAAATTTTACTTTTATTTAAGTTTTATTTTATAAAATTGACTATAGGTAATAATTTTCATTAATATATCAGATGTTTAAACTGTGAATAAATATATAATATGTATCTTATATATATATCTTATATATATATCTTATATATATATCTTATATATATATATATATCTTATATATATATCTCTTATATATATATATATATATATATATATATATATATATATCTTATATATATAACACCGATAACGAGATCAGCCAACAAGATAATCTGAATTTCGGAGAAGACACAAAGTGGTGAACCACATTTCGGTCATTATGCAGGAAAAACTGGTCAAGATATGAGCAGAAAATGAAAATAAGAATGTTGGCTATCAGACACGTGTAAAATCCACATAATTCTGCATAATATCGGATTTTGACTAACTTGTACAAGACTTTTTATTTGTTTACACGTTAGATGCATATAATAGGTAGAGAAGGTATTGTATTCTACACAATGATTTGATGTAGAGATTTTTACCGGAAATAAATGTTTTGCAGTCCCCTGAATCCAAAAACAGCGTTTTTAGAAAAAGGTCCATGTGTGTGTAAGTATGCCTTGGACAGCATAACTCCAAAACGGAAAGACCGTTAAATGTAACTTATACCTTTCAAGAAGATTTGAAGATTTTCGAACAAAATACCCAACCCCAAACTACCCTTTAAACGTAGAACGTTTTTAAATTTTGTTTTTCCCAAAATTCGCAAACATTTTGTTAAAATAATATCTTGAATTTTCTGGGAATAGCCTCTGAAGACCTGTTTATTTTGAATGAAGTTTTTGCAGCTGGTAAACATAAGAGATACAAAAACTGACTGTAAAAATATGTAGATCTCGTTAAAACACCAAATTATGTTACATGTAGTTATTGTCAAATGGTATAAAATATCTTGTATGAATATCCCTAATCCATTTGGGTTTCAGATTTTCATCTTCAAGAATGGAAAACACACACACTCACTTCAGAATCGTTCATGTAATTATCATTACTGTTTGGTACACTATACTTCTGGGATATTATCTTTAACAGTAGATATAATTTAAAACCAATAATATGAACACATTCCCACAAACTATTAAAACGTTTAATGTTAACAGAATTTTATTTTATTTTTTTGTGGTTTATGGGTATTTTCTTCCAAACTATAGCATTTTAATAATTATATTAAGGTTAGAATCGATTATTTTAGTTTAATATATTATGTGATATTATTTAAAAGATGCACTTACTGTATCACAACTCCCAAAGAGCGTGACGTCACGCCTTGTGCTAATGTTTGATGCAAAGGTTTTTTCTTTAAGTGGTGGTGTTTAAACATCTTGCCGACAAGCCCGCTAACTCTGCCGAATGTTGAGGTGCTATAGGTTTATCTGCATAATATTACAACGCTATTTATTAGTTAGCGTTAAGTATATTGTGAAGAAAAATATACACGCCTAATGCAAAGAGCCATTCTAAACTCAGTTTTCAACCAGTGGATGTATACTTAGGCGGTCGAGAGCCAAATGAGCATGTAAGGGCAAAGCAGATAAGATTTCCAGGGAATATTTGAGTAACATACATAATAAAGGCTAAACGCGGAACATTAAGAGAATATCTGGAACAATTTCCGGAGCATGTTCTGAATTCAATAATCCAGCACCAGTGAATTTCCAAAATCACTTAGGAGGCTGCACCCAGCTTATTTGGCCCTCATTTTGGCGCGCGGTGAAGATGTTCATTACATTTATTAAACCCATGTACAGAGGTCCGGACGACTAACAGCAGGAGTGGATTGGATGCAGCACACAGGAAGAGCGACCTAACAGCCACCTCATGGGAAATCTACTGATGCGAAGTTACTATCGAAAATGCTGTGCTTGTTGCATATTCACGCCTGTTATTAGCGAAATACAGGATGGATTCCTGCAAATCCCACGACGCCGTCCTAGACGGAATGCATTAATCCTTGCGTACACTGAAATGAGGATCTTAAGATATACCTACCTATGGTGCAGCATGTGCTTAATAATTAATGCATCAGTTTCTCTTTTCAACAACTGCACTTTTGATGTTTCCACAGAACTCCACATGGATTAAATTATTTGCATGCTCAACGGTTCAGACATTGTTGTTTAGTTCCAGAAACTAAAAGTATGAAGATTTTTAATCACGAAAGTAATATATAGGGTATTTAAATCGGTATAAATATTTCTGTTAGGATATGAACAAAAGAAGTCATAACCCGGGCAAGCAATGGGGTTTGGTTTTCTTTTCTTTCTTCTTCTACAACACGTTTAGACTTGGATAGGTAGAGTCGGACTTTATTCCACAAATAATACCTTTAAATTGATTTTTATTATTTTAATTTATTTCAATCATACTCATTTTATTTAATACGATAAATTATTATGCACCTTATAATAAAATAAATTCTCTTCCTTCAATTAAAGTAACAACTAAAACCCTATTCTGAAAATAACTAATTTATTGTAAATTTTCAACCCTTCATTAAATATTATAAATTTATCAGTTAACTGATTAAAAAGTTTTATTGGATTCATATTAATTCCAACCTCAAAATGACTCTTTACTTCCCGAAAAACAGTACTATGAAATTTAATTATCAATAAACCCCATGAAGAATTTTAACTTTCAATTGGAAAAAATAATAATAATAATAACCATCTACAATCATTTTTATTTCCATTTTCTCTATCATTTTATATCATAATGCTATAGGTCTATTTCCATATATCTTCACTAGAACTAGTCATATAGTAATAGCCGTTTCACTCGAGGGATGTCCCGGTCTCTAGCCCGTTGCTCTGCCACTGAGCTACCATGGCAACGTGCCGGCATAGCATTGAATTTCTCAACTGACTCACCTGTTTCCCGCGGTTTCGCGTGTTTCCACAAAGTGATCCCAAATTATAGGGAGAGCACATACCCCAATGAAGACATACAACTACAAAAGTACTTTAAGTCCCAGGATTCATGGTCAATTAGTATTGGTTTAACTGTTTTTTACACAAGCCTTGTGTAGGACAGGAGTTGGATAGGTAGAGTCAGACTGAAAAGGTCAATGCCACAGCCGGGGTTTGAACCACGGATCCCCTGGCTATGGCATTGAATTTTTCAGTCTGACTCTACCTATCCAACTCCTGTCCTACACACGGCTTGTGTGAAAAACAATTAAATCAATACGGTTTAGACTATTAGCCTGTTCCGGCTCCAAAGTCTTGCTCCTTCCATCTTTCCCTCAGACATTCCGGTATTCTCTTTGTAGCTTATTTTGTCTAAGTGTTGTTTCCAGTTTGTTCTCTATTCTGCTATTAACTAATAATTTCGCAATGTATGGAGAGGGTTTCGTTGGAAGTACAGTATGAGCTAAAATCGGAGTACAGTATAGTGCAATACATCATAAAAAAATAACAAAATCATTAGACTTGAACTCGCCTTAGACTAGGAGTATGGTGGATGATAAAAATTACTGACGAGAATGGTATGAGAATCTGCCCAATTTGTGAGAAGAAAACGCCGAGGACTTATATCTTGGCAAGATGTAGGGGTACGGAGGAATAAAGGGAAAATTATTTACCGCGATTCCTTGCCATTGAGAATGGAGAGTTTGAGCATGTTGGACTCTACTGACAGGCTGGGAGACGTGGAGGGGGTTGGCTTAATTCTACTTAAAGCGACATAGCCGAGATAGGATCTGAGAAGGCTAATTAATGGGGAAGAGAGGAGTGACGATAAGAAGAGCTAAATAGTGTTTATGTTTTGTATGTATATCTTACGTCATCATTTTTTTCGTTGTTTTATTGTGGTGTTAGTATTGTGTGTATACACATATATATAATTCTTAAGTGTATTTATCTACTATAACTGGGCACATTAATACATCGGAATACGGTTTATTGTGTAATATCAATTTAAGATGCTATGTTTGAATATGGTTTTTTTTTTCTCCTCACTCTTTTTGTTTTGATTGTTTTAAATATTGCTTGTTATTATGCGTATTGCAAAAGTAAGTATGTCCTGTGGACCCGTACAATTGATGATTACTGGTATTTAAATAAATACACTTATTCATTCATATTCTATATACCTAGCTATGGACAGAGGAAATTCATTTCTGCAGTTTGAATACTTCTTTTATGTTGTGTTGTCATTCTCCATGATTTTGAAACATATATTATAATATGGATAGCCATTGGTTTACACAATTTTATTATTGAATATTTTCTTGCTTTATTATTTAAAGCTCTTTTTAGTGCACCTGTTAAGTAGCTAAATTTATTTAACTTTTTTTAATAGCTGTTTCTGATCCATGTGTTATTTCACACCCGAGAACATTAAACTTTGAAATTTGTTCAATAATTTTATTTTCTGGATTTATTTTGAACCGAACTGGATAAGCTCCTTTGAATACTATTGCTTTTGTCTTGCCCATAGGTAATTTTAAGTTGTATGCTTTTGCTACTATATATAGCTTATATGCTATTTTTAGAAATTCGTTCTCGCTTTTGGCTATTAAGTTTTGATCATCCGCGAAAAACCATTGTTTATTTTTTTTTTCAGTTCACCGTTACCATGGGCACAGTTTTGTGGAATAGAAGGTTAGTAATTTTATTCATACTGCCATAAGAATTTTTAAATTACAAATCATAGTTCTATCAGTAAATGATAGAATACAGTTGATTCATTGTTGGTATGAAAGCAAAGGAGTTCTTCTCAAGATCTGAGAAAATTTAGAACTCTTTACAGTTTAAGATCAGGCACATGTTCCATTGATAAGTGTATGGCTCTAATCCTACGCGCTCGCTAAAGTGCCTAGCTTTGGTGTTTCGTGGCGCGCGGGATCGTGAGTTCGAGTGGGTGTATTTATAAAGAAAAAGCCAAACGGCAAACAAATAGGTCCACAAAAGAAATATAGGGAAACTGGAAAAGAAGGAAACGAGGACAAAAAAGGGATACTGTTCCGGTGTTCCGACATAACTTCGTAACTTAATTATGAAAAGAAATCTGATGTGATACATTAATATGACTTTTTCAATCTGTTCTACAAACAACTTCTTACAAAATGTTATTCTTTTTTCTACAGCATGCTACTTACTCCCTTGTAACTGTAAGAGAATTAAGGGAACACACTGGCTAAAGTGATAGTTAAATGTTTTAAAAGCTGTCATTATGCAATTGTCATTGAAGGTCGCTTCTTTGCTTAGCCAGGAGTAGAAAAAAAGAAAAAACGGACACTTAATGTCTGAGAAAAGTACTTTACAGTTGAAACCAATATCAAGGACTATCTCGGAAACGGCTACCTCTACAACAAAAACGTAAAGGACATAAATTGTGTGTTTTGACGAGATCTAAATTTCTGTGCAATAAGTTTTTGTCTATTCTTTGCGGTTTAGCAGTTAAGCAAAATTTGGCAAAATTCATTCAAAATAAAAAGGTTTCAGAAGCTATTGCCAAAAAGTTGAAGCTATACATCTTATTTGGTATGTAAATATGTTAAATGTACGGTGTTTTAAACAAAATATCAGGGCCATTTTAGAGAAAATCAAATATTGTCCATTAAAGTGTAGTTTGTGGTAGGGGGAATTTATTGAAAATCTTCGTGTCACATCCCTGGAAGATACTGAACCTAAATATCAAGTTTGGTCTTTTCGTTTTTGAGTTATGCTGTCCACACACACACATACAAACACACGGGCCTTTTTTTCAAACTGCTTTTCCAACTCAATGGACCCAAAAACATATATTTTCAGTGAAATTCGACATCGAATTTTTGGGTGGAATATAATACCTTTTTTATTCATTATGTACATTGTACTTATGGGAATAGAGAAAGTAAAAAAACGGGAGATTTGAGGAAAGTGGTTCTGTTTTACTCTAGAGTCAAACGATGGCTGACGTCTGGTCTAGACAGTGTTTTCTAGACATTTTCTCTCAGCTCCTCTCCTGTAACTGAAGTAGTAGCGATGTAATCATTACTTTCATTGCCATATTTTCCTCCGACCAATGAGCTGTAAAGAAAACACACTTATAGCGCGTTGTAAACTGGTCCTTTCTCATGGTAACGCGTTATAAAGGGTTTATGTTAGCCTGTTTGTTAGTGTTACGTCCTGGACGGGTTGCTTTTGTCCCATAGGCTGCATTGCAGGAGAGGGCATTGTGACGTCATGCAACAAATGGTTCACTCTCTTGGCACTGTCCCCAAAATGTTCCCAAACTTCCAAAGGCACAGGGTGCGGTATTTGATGTGTCCAGTCTTTTAATCAAACGCGCTCAAATTAGATCTAAGGTGGAGTTTCGTGCTGGGCTGGTGCCAAATTTGCAAACTCTGACCGTGCACGGTCACCTAATTATATGCGTTAAACCCAATATACCTCCTTGTATGTTTACACACAGTGTCACGTGACGCAAGAAATAAGTTTAATTACCTGTAGCTAGAAAACAAACGCAACATGAGGACAATCGCTACTGAAATTATTAATTAAAGCAAATTTAAATCAATTTAGATGCAACGCTTTTTGCAGTTTAGGTTAACGTAACTAATATTTGAAATTAATGTTACTGTTTTTAATAATATGGTTTCCCTAAAACAAAGGCGGCACCGGAGCTGCGTGGTTACACTGCTCGCCTCCCATCTAGGTGGCCCGGTTTCGATCCCTAGCGCCCGCTTTTCGAATTTGTGGCGTCTGGGCAGGTTTTCTCCGGATCCTCCGGCTTCCCTCGCCACTCATTTCACCAATTGCTCCATTATCTCTTTTCCCATCATCCATTTTGCTTGCATTTCATATCATCCAATTCCTCAAGCTCATGCCTGCTGTTTTGTGCCCTTGCCCCCCCCCGACAGGCTTCTGACCGCTATGTATTCGCTTGTAAGTCCTAGGGGATGTCAGTCCTAAATATGGGGAGGATAAGTCAACTAAGAAACCCTAAAGAAAATTAAATAGAAACAAAAAATTATTACAATTGAAATGCATTACAAACATTTTAAAATGTTGAATATCAAAACCTTGATTATGTATAGTTTCTCGAATAATTGAATCTTCTTTCAAGGATTAGGAGTTAGGTATATTCACTTGGTCGGGCTCTATCATCAAATTGCCTCTTATGAAGTTTACCCACATCTCTCTTTCCAATCGACCGATAGTTCATTTTTACCTTTTCTAGTCCATATGTGTAATGTACATAGAGGATAGAGAAGATATTGTATTCCACCCAAAATTTGTTTCTGAAATTTCACCGGAAATTTTTTGGGTTTCTCTGAGTCCTAAAAAACATTTTTAGAAAAAGATCCACTTGTGTCTATTGCTTAAAAACGAAAAATAGGTTAAATACCAAGGACACCACACGTGGATTTTCAAGAAAATTCATCCACCCCAAAATACCCTTTATATGGAAAGTTGTTCGAATGTATAGGGGAATACAATAGCTTCTCTATACACTAAGTACATAGTATGTGTAGAGAAAGTAATTAAAGTTAAACGGAAATCCAAAGATTTCAATCAGTAGGTACCCGTTTTAAAATCACATGTCGTTGATAGGACCATGCAGTCAAAGGCAAGGTGTAAATAGAACAAAAACAAATTCGAAACGGCTGTCCCCGTAGCTCAGTCCTTGCTGTGCGAGGGGTCCAGTATTCAATTCTCTGCTGGGAGATAGCATTTGTTTCTCCAGTCCAAATTATCCCCTATCCTCCCCAGAGTATGGAAGTATGAATACGAATGTGATTGTGTGTGATTTAATGACTACATTTAAATCAAATAGAAACCCAACGATACCAGTACACGAGTTTATTCCAAATACGATAGGCAATTTGTTCTATAAGGAAATGCTGTCGATAGAACCCTGAAGTTAAAGATGGGATATAAATGAACAATAAAAAATCTGATGTGTTCCATTCACATGACTTTCTCTACATCTCCGAAACAAATTATACTTAAAAAGCTTATGCTTCTATTTACTTCATGCTAATTAGCAGAAATAGTCTTATTACTTGCTTTCTTGTAAGTAGAAGCGAAATGAGGGAGTTCCATAGGTTAAAATGATAACCAAAAGCTGGTTGCTATGTAACTGAAGTTCCTTTGTTTGTATGGACAGCAGTAAACAAATTCCTGTGTTAGAAATGTTTTTCAAACCTAAAACGAAAAATCAGGAATATCTTAAAAATGGTCAACTCCACAAGAAAATGTATATGACATAAATTGTGTGCTTTATTGTGTGCTACATTTTCTGTGAAGTAAGTTTTTGTTCATCTCTTACGGTTTAGCAGTTATGCACAATTCCGTAAAATTCATCCAAAGTAAAGTAGTCTTCAGGAGCTATTCCCAGAAAATTCAAGATATACATTTCATTTTTCAGGTAAATATCTTTTATACACCATATTTTAATCAAAATCATTAGAGCCATTTTTAATAAAATCGAAATGTTCGAAAAAAGTTCCATGTAAGGGGTAGTTTGGGGTACGGGGATTTTCTTGAAAATCTTCGTGTGGCATCCTTGGAATAAAGCAAACTTAAATACCAAGTTGGGGCTTTAACAGTCTTTTCCTTTTGGATTCAGGGAGTCTCAAAACAGGTATTTCCAGTGAAATCTCGGTATCGAATATTTGGGTGTAATACAATACCTTCTCTATACTCTATGTACATAGTTCATATAGAGAAAGTAAAATGGTTGTGCTGTTAATAACAGATGTCCCGGCAAAGGCTCATAACACCAGAAAGTTATTAGGAATAAAATAAATGATGTTTTAAGGAAATCTAGACTAAAGTCTTATAATCTGTACCACTTTGATAACTTTTTAGAGTACGAGAAATTTAAAAACTATTTCCAGAATTTGATTATTGATAATTATAGCGTCATACCTTAATTTTTGCATTCCACACCGTTATATTTTATGTTGTTATACAAAATCTGCAAAGATGCAAAGTGGTACAACTAGCATTTTAAATTGAACCTCTAGAAGAACGTAAGATATCAACACAGCAAATTTCAATCTAAGCAAATAATGTTTATTGAATATGAAATACTTGTATAATTAGCGTATTACATTATTTATTTTGGTACTAATGGACCCCTATAAATCTATAAATTTGGTGTTTGGTTTGAATAATTACCAAATTCTCCTTTAAACAAACTCACTTGTATTTAGGAGAACACTCAATTAACACTATAAAAACTTCGGGTCCAGCAGTTTTAAATACTATCTCTATTATTATTATTATTATTATTATTATTATTATTATTACTATTATTATTACTATTATTATTACTATTATTATTATTATTATTATTATTATTATTATTATTATTATTGTTACAGTTTTAAGGACTACTGGTGACTATAGCAGAGGAAGTGGTTGTTCTAATTCTTTTTATTTTTTCCAAAACAAGGAGAGGCGCAAATTGATCTGGAGTCACGTTTTACTCCTTATTGTCATTGTTTATAATTTAACTCTCATTTTGATCTCGAAGTGTGTATGAGTTCAGAATATTTGAAAATGTGTGGATCGAAAGGCCATTTTCCAGTTTTAGAGAAACCATTAACTGCATTAACAACCCTGCGATTCATGTTTTGGTAATGTTACTTCCTGAATTAGCTCGGAGCCATTTGTCAGCTGATTGATAGTAATATGACGTAAGAGATTTAAAAAAATCTGATGTGTCCCATTCACATGACTTTCTCTACATCTCTACAACAAATGATTGTTAAAAAGCTTATGCTTCTATTTACTTCATGCTAATCGAGAAAAAATTAGCAGAAATAGTCTTAATACTTGCTTCTTTGTAAGTAAAAGCGAAATAATGGAGTACCATAGGTTAAACAGATAGTCAAAAGCTCGTTGCTATATGACTGAAGTTCCTTTGTTTGTATGCACACGAATTGACAAATTCTTGTATGAGAATAGCATAAGGCGGAAATAAAATCAGGGGATGTCTCCAAAACGATTAACTCCGCGAAATAAATTTGTATAACGTAAATTGTGTGTTTTAACGATATCTACATTTTTTGTTTAGTAAGTTTTTGTCAATCATTTACGGTTTAGTAGTTATGCAAAATTCCGTAACATTTATACAGAATAAATTAGTCTTCATAGACTATTCCCAGAAAATTCAAAATATATATTTTACTTTTCAGGTAAATATATTTAATATACAATATTTTAAACAAAATCGTTAGCCATTTCTTAAACAGTAAAAATTTTCAAAAAATGTTCCATGTAAAGTGTAGTTAGGGGTGGGGTTTATTTTTCTCAAAATCTTCGTGTCGTATTGCTGGAAGATACTAAACCCAAATACTAAGTTTGGTATTTTACCGACCTTTGTTTTTGAGTTATCCTCTTCAAAGACACACACATACGCAGACTTTTTCTGAAAATGCTCTTTTTTTGGATACAGGAGGCCCTAAAACATATTACCGGTGAAATCTCGGTATCGAATTTTTGTGTGGAGTGTAATACCTTCTCTATACGCTATATACATAGTACGTGTAGAGAAACTAAAAAAAACATTATGTGTACCATTCACATGACTTTCTCTACATCTCTGCAACAAATTATTCTTAAAAAGCTTATACTTCTATTTACTTCATGCTAATCAGTAAATAAGTAGCAGAATTAGCTATATTACTTGCTTCCTTGTAAGCAGAAGCGAAATAACGGAGTACCATAGGTTAAAGGGTTGAAAAACATACTTTCTCATACAGGAATTTGTGAACTCCTGTCTATACAAACAAAGGAACTTCAGTGATATAGCAGCCAGCTTTTGACCATCACTTTAACTTATGGTAAGCCTTTATTCCGCTTCTATTTACAAGGAAGCCAGAAGTAAGACTACAGGGTTACTACAAAAGAAATAGACAACTTCAACTGCCTGTGAAACAAAAACTATTAAAGATAGCAACCTAATTATTTTGGACTTATGTTGAGAAACTCTCAAAGCTTCGTTTGTTACTATTGGTAACGCTGTAGTGTTTTGTTTGTTGTTGCAGAAGCTGAAATGGCGGAAAATCCTGTGGAAAAGGCATATTGCGTGTTGGAATTTGCTAGAACGCAATCAGCAACTGTTGTCCAACGACATTTTAGAGCACGTTACCACAAAAATGAAATGATGCGCTCACAAAAACCAGCATCGTCTTCATCATGTCGCAACATGTCGATGCAAAAGTCACGCCGTATGACCTTATCTTCTTCACTCAGAAACTGCAACATCTGTAATCTGTAAAGCATCATGTGCAGTCGCTTCCGCAAGATTTTCCATACAGTTTGCTGTGGAATTTGTAACTGCATGCTTGCCCTAGATGTCGATTTCTGTGGGCTTCTTATGTAGGTAGAACGAACACGTTCAACGTTTTCTTCCGAAACTCTTGGTCTTCCCGAGCTCTTCCCTTTGCACAAACATCCCGTTGTCTCGAATTTTCTATACCAGTCGTAGATTGACTGTCTAGTCGGTGGCGTTTTGTGGTAACGTGTTCTAAAATGTCGTTGGGCAACAGTTGCTGATTGCGTTCTAGCAAATTCAAACACGCAATATGCCTTTTCCACAGGATTTTCCGCCATTTCAGCTTCTGCAACAACAAACAAAACGCTACAGCATTAGCAATAGTAACAAACAAAACTTTGAGAGTTTCTCAACATACATCCAAAATAATTAGGTTGCTATCTCTAATAGTTTTTGTTTTACAGGCAGTTGAAGTTGTCTATTTCTTTTGTAGTAACCCTGTATATCTGCTAATTTTTATCGATTAGCATGAAATAAATAAAAGAATAAGCTTATTAACAATAACTTGTTACAGAGATATAGAGAAAGTCATGTGAATGGAACACATCAGATTTTTTTTCTATCAATAGTGTCTATAATTACTTTCTCTATACGTACTATGTACATAACGTATAGAGAAGTTATTGTATTGCCCCCTCAAAAATTCGATAATTAGATTTCACCGGAAATATATATTTTGAGAACCGTGAATCCAAAAATGTATTTCTAGAAAAATGTTCATATGTGTCTGTATTTGTGTGTGTGTGTGTGTGTGTTGTGTGTGTGTGTGTGGGGGGGGGGTATGTGTGTGTCTGTGGGCAGCATAGCTCAAAAATGAAAAGACCGTTAAAAACCAAACATGAAATTTAGTTTTAGTGTCTTCCAAGGATGCGCCACGAAGATTTTCAAGAAAATCCCCCTATCCCAAACTACCCTTTACATGGAATTTTTTTCGAAAATCTTGATTTTCTTAAAAATGACTGTAACGATTATTATTAATATCTCGTATATTTGAGATATTTTTGTACAAATGACATGTATATCTTGAAATTTCAGGGAATAGCCTCTGAAGAGTACTTTATTCTGGATGAATTTAACGCATTTTTGCATAACTACTAAACCGTAAGAGATGGACAAAAACTTACCACACAGAAAATGTAGAGCACATTAAAACACACTATTGATATTATATACATTTTTTCATGGAGTTGATCGTTTTTTAGATGTTCCTTGTTTTTAGTTTCAGCTTCGATAGCGTATACTTTACTCATATAGGAATTTATCAACTCCTGTCCATACAAACAAAGGAACTACAGTCACATGGCAACCAGCTTTTGACTATCACTTTAACCTATATAGTACTCCCTTATTTCGCTTCTACTTACAAGGAGGCAAGTAATATTTCAGTTAATTTTTTCTCGATTAGCATTAATCAAATAAAAGCATTAGCTTTTTAATAATAATTTGTTGCAGAGATGTAGAAAACTCATGTGAATGGATCACATCAGATTTTTTCATTTATATTTATTCTCATGTTATAAGAAAATATAATATCTCCATATAACATAGGTATATACGAGGGCGCTTTTTACAGCCTCCGATAGGCTGTAAACAAAAGACTTCATAGAAAACAATTATTTTATTACTAAAAGTTTTGTACACTTATGGTTACTTTTCAACATAATTACTGAAAAGATTGAGACATTTATCGTAACTGTGCACAAGCTTTGCAAAAACCGCTTCAAAAAATGTTGCCGCCAATGATTTCAAATGAACATTGTTTTGAAGATCTTCGTATTTTACGACGTTTGCGGAGAGCCACTCAAAACAAAGAGGAATGCTGACTTCAGCGATGGTGTTGATCCATGACAACGCTCGTCCTCACACTGCTGGCACAACCCATTGGTTCCTTGAACAATTTCTATGGGACATTTTCGATCATCCGCAGTACAGGCCTGACCTGGCCCCCAGCGACTTTCACCTTTTCCCTGAACTGAAGACGTGGCAACTAGGGCAGAACTTTCAAACCAACGAAGACCTTCAAAACAACGTCAATGCTCATTTGAAATCATTGGCGGCAACATTTTTTTAAGCGGTATTGCAAAGCTTTTGCACAGATATGATAAATTCCTTAATGTTTTTGGTCATTATGTTGAAAAGTAACCGTAAGTGTACAAAACTTTTAGTAATACAATAATTGTTTTCTATGAACTTGTATTTTATTTATAGCCTATTGGAAGTTGAAAAAAAAATGGCCCTCGTAGTATATTGTGTTGTTTATTTTATCCTTTACTGTTCTCATAAACATTGATTTGTGATTTATCCATTACTGATATTTCCCCATAGTCCGAGTTTTCTGTAATTAGAAGTAGTCTCAACCACAATTAGCTCCACTGTGATTCAATTACTGAAGTTGCATTTTAGGCTTCCTTAATAATAATAATAATAATAAGAAGAAGAATAATAAGAATATCTTTATTGATTAACTTCTTGTGCTGTTATGTTCTCTTGCTGAAGGTCAATAAATATGCATATTTGTATCCTTACATTTTTCTAGGACAAACGGTCTTATAGTTTATAAATAGGATTATTTATTTTACAAATAAGTCCATATGTCCTTGTTATTCATTTTTAAAACTTCATCAACTCTCTCTTATGTGTACTACTATTTATAAATTTAAAGAATTTTAAAATTGTGGAAAAAACGGATGTGATCCATTCACACGACTATCTCTACATCTCTGTAACAAATTATTGTTAAACTCCTTGCAAGTAGAAGGGAAATATGGGAATACACTAGGCTAAAGAGATAGCCAAATATTTTAAAAGCTGGTTGCTATGTGGTTAAATACGTTTCTTTGCATGACCAGGAGTTAAGATGTTGATATAAAAGAACTTTATAAATAGTATATTAAAACCGAGACAAATAACAAGGAATTTTTCGGAAATGGTTAACTCCACGAAAAAATGTATAAGACATAAGGTTTACTAATTATGCAAAATTCAGCAAAATCCTTCCAGACCAAAGAAGACTTCTGAAGATATTCCCAGCAAATTCAAGATATTCATTTTAAATGTCATGTAAATATTTTTAATATATTATATTTTAATCAAAATCGTTACAGCTATCTGTTAGAAAATCAAATTTTTAGAAATTTTCTCTTTTTAAAGGGTTATTTGCATTGTAGTAGGAGGGGGGGGCCTTCAAAATTTTCTAGTCGTATTCTTGGAAGATACTAAACTTAAATACCAAGTTGGCTTTTTGCCGAATTTCCGTTTTTGAGTTGTCGTGTTCACATTCATTCGGGTTCACACACCCACACATACAAATACACACACACACATTGACAGACACACATTTTTTTCTCAAAAAATGTTGCTTTTTTATTTTTTTGTTTTTCTTGTTTTTTGTTACTGGTGATCCTTAAATGTGTATACCAAATAGAGTTTTAATATTTGAGTGTAGTGTCGTACCTAAGTATCATGTATTATTTAGAGAAAATAAGAATTTGTTCATACCCAAAAATGTTATCTTTAGACAAGGTTTACCCGAGCCTTAGTGAGAATTCATTTAAAGAACTGTTTACGGCAGCATGAGCGTTTCTAGGCAGCAGATAATGAAGTGTGTTACCGAACTGTAAAATGTCGTGTTTTGGTTGACGAACGCTGGCAGCTTGCTACTACATACACACGTGCCCTATATAGAGCGAAGTGTGTACACATAGCGCTGGCAATATTTCAGCGCCGCTTCTTGACACAATCAAAAGGAAACTGCCGGCAATTCGTTATAAATTACACAAAACCCTTTCACAGAGACCATGACTTCCTAACAATGGTGGTTAACTGCCAGGCAGAATAATGTTATTGCTTGTTCCTGCAGAGGATGACGTACTCCGACATCTATATAAGGTGGCACCATTGTTGCTACGTACTTGGCGTGAGGCTCTCAAGTTCATCACTACCGCGCATGCGTCGTCTTTCGGATTTTCATAGCCGGAGATTTATGACATTTCCAGGAAGCAAAAACTCTGAGACAATAATAACTAACGATAAAAACGCAAAATATAGGACTTTATTTCATTCAAGTACAAGTTACGATCATAAAAAATAACAGCAATATTAAATAATACACAGCAACGTTTATGACCCACGCTGAATGTGCTGCAGTTTCCGGAAAAATCGCCAAAGCATCTTCGCCTCCTATTGACTACAGAAGAGTATAAATATTACTTCATAGAGACAAGAGAACTAGTGGAGAAAACTGGTATTTTGGAGGTTAGCTATAGATAATGGACAAATGTCAGAAGTGACTATCGAATATTTCGGTTTTATTAAGATTTAAAAGCTGTTTATTTTCGCCAAATTCGTGAAGTAACGGATGTTACTAAAGTTTCTCCGCAGTGAACTCGGACGGTTATAACTGTGGTTGTTCATGGTCAACCTGAATGTGCTGCAGTTTCCAGAAAACTCGTCAAGGCACCTTCGGTTCCTATTGCTTGCGGGAGAGTATAAATAGAGAGACAAGAGAGCTAGGGGCGAAAACTGGCATTTGGGCGGGGTTAGCTCTAGGGAGTGACGGACACTATCGAATGTTTTCGACAATCGAATGTATAAATATAGTCAGATATGAGTATCGAATTATTCGGCTTTTGTTCCTCTTTAAAACCTGTTTATTTTCGCAAAATTTTCGCGTGAAGAAACGGATGTGACAAAAGAGTTTCCGTAGTGAACTCGGACGGTTGTAACAGTGACTACTTTGGTAAAGGAACAATGGAGGAGGAGCATTACTGAGCAGGTTTGTCCTCCCTTATCCTACTTGACTAATACTATAACAACTGTGTACTTGAAGTCAATACTATGTGATTGTTTGTGCTTGTGAAAGAAGTCAAAATGTTCACAATTGAAGAGAAAACGTATTCTTTGATGGGAATAAGATTTCAGAAAATGTAAAACGTAAATTTCTTGAACGTTTTGCA
Source organism: Hymenopus coronatus (assembly GCA_030762935.1). Classification (NCBI taxonomy): domain Eukaryota; kingdom Metazoa; phylum Arthropoda; class Insecta; order Mantodea; family Hymenopodidae; genus Hymenopus; species Hymenopus coronatus. Next base: position 68,503,729 of record CM060894.1, read on the forward strand.
TATTCGGTATGGCCCCATCGCGATACCTGATAGATTTAATTACTAAATTCCGTGAAACCAGATCCGTACGTGATACCCCAAAATGCTGTAGGCCTAGACTTTTAACAGAGGCTAAAGGGGAACATTTAAGGTGTAATGTTAAGAAGGCCCATTAAATGAATGCGGAAATCAGCACAGGAAAACAACAGTTTCTGTGCAGACATCATATAAAGTAAGTACATGAAGTTTCTTACTTTTAAATGTAAAGTACCCCGAAAACAAAATGAACTAAAGAAGGAATTTGTATACACGATTACGCAGGAAACACTCTACAGTGACAATAGCAAACAGTCGAACTACAGTGATAAAGAAAGCATGTTTAACATCCACAGTGATAGAGGCAAATAATTATTGTAAGCTTCATTTCAGCATATCTTCATTCCCAACTATAATTAGCGGGATCCATTGCCAACTGAAAGGTCATGAATGAACGTGCTAGCGCATTCATCTTACTGCGGAGACACATTTGAGACATCCGCTATTACTTTAAAGAGACAAGAGAGCTAGGTTCAAAAACTGGTATTGGGAGGGGTTAGGTCTAAGTATTGATGGGCGCTATTGAATGTTTTTAGCAATCGAATGTACTGGGATAGTAAGAAATGACTATCTAATGAGTTGTTTTCCATTCGAATTTAAAGGCGGTTTATTTTCATAAAATACGCGAAGTATTAGCAACGATTAGTTACTAAGGTAATCAGTTTGATTCAAAAGTACGTGTGATAGGCGCTCTAGCCCACGAGTAATATTAAATATCTCATGTGCTCCATTCAAACGACTTTCTCTGCATCATTGTAACAAGTTATTGTTAAAAAGGATATTCTTCTGTTTTACGATTTTAGAGATAAACATTGGCAGAAACTGTTTTAGTTACTTGTTTCCTTGTAAGCAGAAGAAAAATAAGGCATTACACTAGGCTAAAACAATAGTCAAATCTTTTAAAAGTTGATTGCCATGTAATTGAAATCCCTTTCTTTCTATGCAGGCTAGAAGTTTAGAACTTTCCGTGTGAGTAACGTTTAAGCATTTTGAATCGAAATAATAACAATGCATATCTCAGAAATCCTCAATCCACGAAAACAACTATATGACATAAATTGTGTGTTTTAACGTGATCTACATTTTTTGTGCAGTAAGCTTGTCTTATCTCTTACGGTTTACCAGTTACGCAAACTTCAGCAAAATTCATTTAGAATAAAGAGGTATTTAAAGGCTATTTCCAGAAAGTTCAAAATATGCATTTTATTTACCATATAAATAATTGTAATACACGATAACTTAATCAAAATCGTTAAGGTCATTTTTGATAAAATTCAAATTTTCGAAAAAGTTCCCTGTAAAGGGTAGTTTGGGGTAGGGTAATTTTCCTTAAAATCTTCGTGTCGCATATCTGGAAGATACTAAATTATATACCAAGTTAGGAATATTACCGACTTTTCGTTTTTGAGTTATCGTGATCAAAGACACACGGACACACACATACGCAGACCTTTTTCTGAATTTTTTTTTGTATACAGAGGAGCCTAAAACATATAATTTCGGTGAAATCTCGGTATCGAGGAGTGCAGTACCTTCTCTATACTCTATGTACCATAGTATGTGTAGAGAAAGTAAAAGTCTGATGTGTTCCATTCAAGTAACGTTTCTCTAACTGTTACACAAACTATTCTTAGAAAAGGTTATTCTTTTATCTACATCATACTAATCAAGACAAACATTAGTAGAATTAGTCTTATTACTTGCTTCCGTGTAAGTAGAAGAAAATAAAGTGATAGTCAAATCTTTTAAAAGCTGGTCGCTATGTGAAGCAATTGAAAGTTAGTCCTCTTTACAAGGCCAGCAGTAAAATAAAAGAGAGATGAAAGAAAATATGGCTTACCATTTTAGAGATATATTTGTATTTTTTCAATCTACTTTCACAGCAAAGAATACCAGAACGAGCTGTAAGGTCAATATCACAATCGTCCACTGTAACTTTCACAGCAGTGCTAGGTACTCAAGCCCCGCATAACTATACTGTGCCGCGATGCACGTTTGAGAACGCTATTTCAGCTACTTCTATGTACAGGATCTTCGTCTGTTTCAATACAATCGATAATGATGCAGAGTCCTTTAGATAAAAGTACAAGTAACTAAATCTGAAAGGGAGAGAACTAATTGATTCGCTCGCTCCAGGCTTGTTCTTTGTCGAACAAAACACATTTATAATGAATGTGGAAATTAAACATAATATCTTGGATGAATTATCACAGAGCAGTTCATTTATTATGTTTTACCCGCGATACTTCAACCCCCTGGTTATTCAGCATGCAACTGTAGGGTGTTTAAAACTACACATTATTCATTTATTTTCAAGCTTTCAATCAGCGTAAAACCAAAAGCTTAAAATTGAAATGGTTCCTATATAAAACAACAAATTCGATATGTTCCATTCACATGTCTGTCTCATTATCTCTGCAGTAAATCATTATTAAAATAACTTATCCTTCTATTTACTTCATGCTAATCGAGAAAAATTGGCAGAAAGGCTCTTTATTAGCTGCTTCCTTGTAAGTAGAAGGGAAATAAAGAAATACAATAGGCTAAATCGATAGCCAAATGTTTTAAAAGCTGGTTTCTATGTGATTGAATTACCTATGTTTTTATGGATAGAAATTGACAAACTATGAGAAAAGTATTAGTATTTTAAAGCTGAAACTAATAACAAGAAATATCTCAGCGCCAAAAAACTGTATATAACATAACTCTGTATTTTAACGAGCTCTACATTTTTCACGTGGTAAATTTTTATACCTTTTATGGTTTACCAGTCATACAAAGTTCAGAAAAATTTATCCAGAATAAACATGTCTTCAGAGGCTATTTACAGAAAATTGAAAATATGCATTTTTAGCCTTAAATATAGGCAATTTTAATCAAAATCGTTATAACCATTTTTGAAAAAATCAAAATTTTTGAATTTTTTTCCATGTAAAGGGTAGCTGGGTGTGGGAGATTTTCTTGGAAGTTTTCTGTTGCATCCTTGGAAGATACCAAACTTAAATAGCCAGTTTGGTATTTAACGGTCTTTTCGTTTTTGGGCTATGCTGCCCACAGATAGACGACAGACAGATACACACATACGGACATTTTTATAAATTTTTTTTGACTCAGGGCATCTCAAAGCATGTATTTCCGGTGAAAACTCAGTATCGAATCTTTGGGTGTATTACAATACCTTCTCTTTACATTATGTACATTGTAGTGTAGAGAAAGTAAAATTCTGACGTGTTCCATCGCATGACTTTCTCTTCTCTTCTGCAATAAATAATTCTTACAAAAGATTATTCTTTTATATACATAATGATAATCGAGATAAACATTATCAGAATTGAGCGTACTATTTTTCATTATAAGCAGAAAGGAAGTAAGCAAAGACACTATGCTAAAGCGATAGTTGAATCTTTGAAAGGCTGGGTGCTATCTGACACAATTGTAAATCGCTATTCTTTGCATTGTAAGGAGCCAAACAAAAGAGAGATGAAACATGATTTACCGTTTGAGAAATGTTTTCAAGTGTTTAAAAATAAAATAAAAATAGACATTTTCGAAACGACTAAATCTATAAAATACAGTTATATTACATAAATTGCACTTTTAACGGTTTTTTTTGTTTTGTTTTTCTTTTGTGTAACACATTTTTGTCTGTCTCTTGTGGTTTAGCAATTATACAACGATGATTCAGAATGAAGAGTTCTTTAGAGGCTATTCACAGAAAATTTAAGATATACATTTCATTTCTCATGAAAAATTGTCTTGAACAAATGATATTTAAATCAAAATCGTTAAAGCCGTTTTTTAGAAAATCAAAATGTTTTAATGTTACACAAAAATGGTCTTTGAATGTGGGATTTTCCTGGAAATCTTCGTTTTCCGTCTTTGTAAGACGTTGAACATAAATAACCATTTTGGTATTTAACGGACTTTTTGTTTTTGAATTGTGTTGTCCAGACATACAGATGTATTACGTGTAGAGAAATTAAAAAATTAGATAAATATACATTTAAGTGTCATCACTACCTGGTAAGGTGGCCCGCACTAAAGTGTGCAACTCGCATTTGGGAGGTACGGGTTCGATCCCTGTTCACTCTGACACACCCGATTTCTCGTCGTTCCCGCTTCCCACTTGGACAATGCCGGGTTGAGTCTTTCCCTCATTGCCTTCCATGTGTGTGTGCGCGCTTCTGGGCTCGCGCTTTGTGAATGTTTATATCGGCGTTAGGGAGGCGTTGTGGTTGTTGTCCTTGCGGGTACACGGATAGTTGCCCTACTGACACCCAGGACTCATGATGTTGGCGGCTGCATAGCGCTCCTGTCGCCCAGATGAACTATCAGCCTAACAGCGGGACTTTCTGGCCTGACTGCACCCGACCTGTGACCGCCTCATTTTACCCCTTCCTCCTAGGGGTTTTAACGTGCAGTAAGTCTATATAGTACCATATATTATTATTGTTATTTATTATTGTTATGACCAACAGCAAAATAATATTAAATATACTTTGCTACTTTTTGTACCACTACAACATTTGGTTAAATATGAGGTATGATAAATAACTACCCTGCAATACGAAGTACCAGAAATGAAATTTAGAGTTGGTGTAAAAGGTCATTGCTAATTTTCATAACAGCTTACCATCGGGACCTAGACATTACCTATTTTATTCTTGATTGCTTTATATCTTGATTTTGGGTAAAATTAAGAAGAAAGTTATTAGTACACATTTACTTTATGTTGAGATTTCACCGGAAAACTATATTTGATGTATCTGAATAAAAAAAAAAACAAAAAAAAAACACATACCTTCAGGAAAAATAATTATGGGTTTATATATCTATGTATCTATGTGTGTGTCTTTGTGTGTGTGTGTGTGTGTGTGTGTGTGTGTGTTTCTCTGGACAGAATAGCTCAAAATCGAATAGACCGCGAAGTATCAATTTCTCCCACCCGAAACTACCCTTCACATGAAAAATTTGTTTAAAATATTTGTTTTTCTTGAAAATGGCTATAAAGATTTTGATTAAAATGCCATATACTAGAGATATTTACAAGGCAAATCTAATGTATATCATGAATTTTCTGAAAATATCCTCTGAAGACCTCTTCATTCTTGACAGATAAAAACTTACTGCACAACAAATATAAATCTCGCTAAACATAATTTAGCCATAATCATTTCTTGCACAGTCAACCGATTACGAGATATTCCTTCTTACGGGCTTCATTTTTAAGCTGCTTAAAGTTTTCTTAACGGTAGTTTTTCGTTTCATTTTCTTTTGTTTTACTCCTGACCGTGCAAAACGAACCAATTATTAATTGTTTCACATTTTAACCAGTTTTTAAACATTTCACTATCCCTATATCTAGTACATTTCCTTATTTTTCTTCAGCTTATAACGAATTAAGCAAATATTTTAGAAAAATTTACGTGTGTGTATGTGTGTATGTCTTTGGGCAGCATAGCTCAAAAACGAAGAGTCAGTTAAATACCAGACTTGATATTTAGGTTCAGTATCTTCCAAGAATGCGACCACGAAGATCTTTTAAAAAATCTACCCATCCCCAACTTTTTATGTAAAAAAATAGATTTTTTTATTTTCTCAGCAATACCTCTAAGCATTTTGATAAATATCTTATATGAAAGATATTTATATGATTAATAAAGTATATATATTTAATTTTCTGGGAATAGCCTCTGGGTGAATTTTCTTTATTCTGTAAGAGATAGGCATAAACTTACCATACAAAAATGTAGATTTCTTTAAAACACAAAATTTATGTCATTCTCTTCATGGCGTTGACGGTTTTCGAGATATTCCTTGTTATTGGTTTCAATTTTGAAACACTTAAACTAATTTCATTCAGGAACTTGTCAATTCCTGGCCGCACAAAGGAGCGGATTTCAATCCCTGGCAACCACATTTTAAAACATTTGATTGCCGTTTTATTCTTATTTCCCTTCTACTTATGTGGAACTGAGTAATAGGGCCGTTTCTGCTAATGTTTATTTCAATTAGCATGAAGAAGATAGAAGTATAAGCTTACTAACAATAATTTGCTGCAGATGTAAAGAGAAAGTGATATGAATGGAACACATCAGGCGTTTTTTATTTTGTCACCATCGATTTAATTTAGCAGGTTGTCACTGTATATACTTATAATTTGAGATTGTAAAAACCATCTGTGAAACGCTGTGTAGTACAATTATATGATTGAGTTATAAAGGCCACATTAAGAGATTGCTGTGATATTAAGTTCCCTTGCGTAACTGCAACTATATACGTTTTTCTTGGTATCACTTCATTATGTTAGCATAACAAAAACAGATTGCGGTATAGCAAAAGCAGGGAATAGCAATGGCTATCGAAATGCATTTGTGATGAGTGAGCATATTGTTTGATGACGATATAAATCACACAAGCGATACACAAATGAAATAGCTACTTCCACAAGATTATTCTCTAGAGAGATGAGATTTAATCACCATCCTGAATTTTGTTCTACTCCGGCAAGTATTATGAATTATTCTTACATACACTTATTTTTAATTACCTCGTGATAATCGGTATAAACATTTGTAGGAAGAGGCTGAAGCGGTAATCAAATCTTTAAACTAGCTACCAGGAAGCGTTGAAATCAAGACAAGACAGAAATTGGTTATAATTAGAGCTCGATTTCGATTACGCAGTGCAAACCGTTTACAAACACACAGAGTAGTCATCGGTATAAAGATAGGGTAGTGGGGAAGTGTTTGTAGCGTAAACATGCACACGTTGTGGTATAATCTGTTCCAAAGGTAGCTGATTACATGTAATGACATTATCGGTATCGTTCTAATTCATAAAGTAACTCAATAAAACAATTATTTAATAACATAATTAGTAAATAAAACACCTTGTTCTTTTACAAATAAAAGTGTATACATAATAATGTGCAGAGCTTTGAATATACAATGAACATAAATCAACCAAACTCACTCAGAATTCATTGCAGTAAATTACAACACACGTATTTACTGTATTGAAAGAAGAGACTCTCCTCGTGCCATTCAAATCATGTATAGATCAACCACATGTTTTTTCAGAGCCAAACAGCTACCCTTTAATATTTTAGACATTTTTCAATCTCCACTCTATTTCGGTGTTCACTGATTTACTTACTATCAGGAACTGAATGAGACCAGGCAGTAAGCAATTATATAGTGCAACACTCCTTCACGTTATAGTTATATTCTGTGTTCACCGAAGCTCAACCCGGTAATTTGGTGACCCCCCCACCAAGCTGTAGTATATTAGACTGCCGAGGTATTTTCTGTCAGCATAGTGAACCAATATAAGCTATCCCCAAATACATCATAAGTTTCTCACTCTCTCAGTAGTGCATGCCTGCCGAGAGAATGAGTCACCCGAATCGTTTAGTGACTTTTATTTTGGTAAATATCAAAACCGACCGGAATTCTTCACACTCTAGCGACAAGAGTTGTTTAGGCCCGCATTCTACACAAGGGAGGTAGCTCAGAGGCTACTCACTAAAGGCTGAAGGTAGAGGAGTTAGAACAGTAGAACAGACCAATCTAGCCCCTTCAGTAAAAGCACTTACCTATCTGTATGGGCTCATAACTTTGGAAATACCGCTATGAAAGTTGTCTTCGTGCTTAAGGAACAGAGTTTTAATTGCATACGTCATCACGAATAATTAAAACGAAAAATAAATAATTATGAGAACACATATATAATAAATATGCATAATTTTGCATACTTCTCTTTGTAAATTGTTTGTCATGGACATTCATGTTTATAGTCTTATAGTTTTATATGTCATAGTTTAAAAATAATATTCAACAGAATTTCATGTTCCATAGAATCACTGAAATACTAGCATCTAATTATAAACTATGGCATATTTAAAATCCCTACAGAATTTTAAATACCTATTTAAATACTGTCAGCCTATTAGGTACTAATTTTCAGCACTCCATATATAACCAATAGTCCACTTACCACGAATATTAGGGAATTCTTAGAATTGTTTTCTTACTCTATTATCAAACATCATCCATATTTTGGCGTACACATTTCTCAAAGTTTTATCAATGGGCATGCATTCGACAGATATTTCTGAGTAGACATCTAATAGTGATCTTAATTCTTACATTTAATAGCGCATGTTAACCAATGGCTAACTAAGGACAATGGAATCAGTTTAGCACTAATATTATCAAAAGAAAATAAATATCTATAAATACATTTACTACGGTAAGAAGAACACTTTCAATACTTCCACTAAAACTGGCTTGTCTTTCTCATGCTACCCTGAGAGGAGTTACATAAAACGATTAAATAGCGCAACAATGTGTTTATACTTTCTCTATCACGTATGTGCAATGTACATAGTAGTAGGTATCGTTTTCCGCTCAAAAATTCGATACAGAGATTTCACAGGAAATACACGTTTCAGTGTCCTCTGTATAAGTTCCTTGTGTGTGAGTGTATGTGGGTGTCAGTTCAAAATTTTCTCAAAATGACTAACGATTTTGATTAAAATACTATATATTAAAGATATTTACGTGGAAAATGAAATATATCTTGAAGACCTCTTTACTCTGGATGCATTTTTCATAACTGGTAAACCGTAAAATATAGACCAAAATGTATTACACAAAAATCTTAATCTCATTAAAACATCTCATTTATATCATAATCAACTTTTCGTGGAGTTGACCACTTCCGAGATATTCCTTGTTTTTGGTTTCAGTTTTGAAATACTGAAAACGTTTCTCATACGGGAATTTGTCAATATTGGCTTTAAAAAGAAACGACGTTCAATCAAATAGCAACAGCTTCTAAAACTTGTGAGTAAGGCGTTATTTCCTTTCCATACGACAACTTCTACTATTTTCTGTAGAGGGAAGGAAGAATAAAATGTTGCGGAATAGCTAGAAAAAGGCATGTGTGTGGAAAACAGTAGATTTTTTGTATTGTAAAAACACGTACGGTCTGTGGAATCTGTGCGAATGATGAAGATCAATGTATGTATACTGTTATTTCAATAAATACTCTTATTGATTCATTCTGTCTACTATGTACATTGTACATACGCGCTAGAGATATATACTTACTACCATTTATATCAATACTTTCTCTATCCATTATAAAGTAACTGTTTCAAAACATCACCAGACGAAGATAGCAGTCGATTAGCTTACACTTTAACTTGTCTGAAACTTGATGTCGCAACTTTCAAACTCTTCTTAAAGTTTTGTGTGTGTTTAAAAATGGCACACATTTGGGATTAGGCAGCGAAGGAACAACGGTTGTCATACGCCACGTAAACAGCCTCAGAACGTGTTATACGAAACACATAACAATACCCACATGCTACATTTTTCATTACTAAGGTCAACAGCCGCGCCGGCGTGTCCATCAAACCACCCCTAAACCACGCGACTGGGACCTTCCCTACCAACCGGCATCCCTCTTGGAGTGGGTGTGGGTCAGGCACGTGCCATTTGGTTATGTACGACTGCCTAATCCATGGTGATTTTATGGCAGGTTTTATATGTGCCGAATTTAGAGCTGATAATTATATTCACGTAACACGTACATATATATATTATATAATTATATATATATAATTATATATATATATAGTGGACAGAGAAGGTATTGTAGCCCACCTAAAAATTCGATATTGAGATTTCACCGGAAATACATGTTTTAGGGTCTGAATCCAAAAAAAGATATTTTTAGAAAAAGCACCGTCTGTGTCTGTGTGTTATTTATGGACAGCATAATTCAAAAAAAGAAAGTGTTGGTTAAATACCAAACTTGATATTTAAGTTCAGTATCTACCAAGGATGCGATAGGAAGCTTTTCTGAAAAAAATCCCACCCTCCCACTTTACATGGAAAATTTTGATTTTGTCAATAACCACTCTATTTTAATTAAAATGCATAATGTTTGATATATTTTTATGACAAACAAAATGTAGACCTTGAATTTTCTGGGAATAGCGTCTGAAAACCTCTTAAATCTGGATGCCTTTTGTATAACGTAAACAGTCGGAGATGGATAAAAAACTTACTATATAAAAATGTAGATGTTAAAACATATAATTATGTCACAAACAGTTTTTTGTGGACTTCACCATTTCCGTTATATTCGATGTTATTGATTTTAGTACCACATTACTCAAACTTTTCTCAACCGGGAAATCATATTTCTTTTCGTCTCTCTGTTGTTTACTAATTATGTCAAATTTCAAATGTGCACCACTCGGTGTTCTCTTCAAAGTGTGGGGCATGATATGATACTCTCTTACCTAGCTGCTGAGCTTAGAATTTAATCTACCTATCACTTCTGCAGAGGAGCATAACTGTGTGCCCAGGTAGTTGAGAGAGCTAGCAAGCAAGGTGTTCGATGTCGAACGTCCATTAAAGCTGCAATCGGATATTGATATCATCCCAGATTAAAACAATATGAATTTTGCAACAATAAATGTTTGTTTTATAAACAATTTAGTTTATAATATGCGTTCTGAATGAATGGACATTGACAATATCATGCAAGAAGGATTTAGGTATTGGAAGGTTTATTTTATTTTCGGATTTGGTGTAAGATCATTTGGCTATGTTTTTATAATGTCACTTTCGTATTAATACTCGTCGGATTGAACGCTGTAGTTGCTTGGAAGCTTCAGCTCCAAATGTGTTCTACATTACGCCCTTACTATTAAATTTATGATTAATGGGGTAATATTAATACACCTTTTATTCTACGCCATGCTTGCTAGGCATCCTCTCTGTCACATTTGTACTACGTTACATTTTTCTTCTTAACGTCGATACTTGTTTAAAAATAACCTATAAACTATTATGTCATGATATACTTTGTAATTCACACTCAATGTGTCCGCTCTTGTAATAGAAATGATTATGGTGACAGTTTGACGGAGTGGTTAGACCACTCGTCTCCCACCAAGGTGGTCTGGCTTCAACCTCAGGGAAGCGTATGTGAGAAACAGAGAATTGCTTCGAAAAAGTATACGAACATTTTAACGTATTTGTGACTGGCAGTAAAGTATTTTGACTAAGGAAAAGTGATGGGAAAGAAACTACGTTCAATCCAACAATTGCTCAATCAGCAATTTTTCCATAAATATTTAGCCTAAATTTCATATCATATGTAACGTCTCCACCAATAACTGTAATGCTGTAAGTTTAAATGCTGCATATTAACGGGGGTAGAGCCATGGTAATGCAGTACTGGAACACTGAAAACCTAAAGTTGGTTACAATCTACGTGATAAGCTAGAAAGGGAAGTAAAACTACCTGTAAGAGAGCAACCAATAAATGTAACATTTGAAAGAAAAATGTGGAAGTGATCTATTTGTTAAAGATTCCCCGAATTGATATTTCTGCGCATGTGCAAGCTGTCCTTAACTGTTGTTCGCTACAGTGAGTTGTTGATAGAACTTACTCAGGAGAGAAAGCAGGTGCCGGATTCCTTCCCTGGCAGCTCTCACAGTATATTTCCTCACATTCATCCTATAATCCAACTGCTCCTCTACAGAAATTTGATCCTAAGCAGGCCGTAGTCAAGTGCTTAGACCACTCGCCTCTCACCTAGGCGGCCCGGGTTCGATACCTAGCAACCTCATATAGCATATGTGGTGGACAAAGCGGCGCAGGAGCGAGTTTTCTGCAGGTTTTCTGGTTTCTCCTGCCATCACATTCCTCCGGTGGTCCATCTTTATTCCATGTAACTTCAATGTCATCGCCTGCGGTGCCTTTTGTTCTAAAAGCGGGAATTAAATACTACAAAAATTATCCCAGCCATTAACTTATAAGTGTGTGGAAGTATAAGTCTTCCATATGAGAAGGGTAAGTAGATGAAGAGGAATAATAGAATAGTTGTTAATATAGTTTTTTTTTTTGGCGGGGGGTAAATCTAATATACTATTCTCCAGATATTATTGTAAGAGGAGCGGAGTCTGACATTTATCTTACATGCCAGCTTTCGTGATATTGAAGGAAGAGTTGACAATGCAGATGAGGAAACCAATCTTCCATACTGCAGATATTATCCCCTAAAAATCGATGTGAGCCAGAAATTAATCCAGTGGTCCGCTCATCACATGTAATCTTGAAGGGGAGGCTATCTTCTGGACAGCAAACCCTCGGGAAATGATACTCTCTACAGCAGCAGCAGTAATTCAATCCAGCTGACTAGACTACCTAGCAGCACACAATTTTTTTCGTCCCTCTTCATTGAAAATAGCTCGAAGCATAGCAAACCCGGACATCACAATGGGTTTAATTGGAAATGTCGATGTCGTGTTCCAACCCGATCTACTTCACACACCTGCTGACGGATATTAAAACACTCCGACCATCTGTTGGGGCTGTTTATCAACTTGTGTGTCTGCCAATCAAAAGGTAATACTGCTCAGTCTTATAAGTAGAGAGGGATTTAATCTATACCAGAGAGGAAATGTCCATATGTACAGCGTAATCTCTAAAAATACTCAATAAAGTCTGGTCCTTTTACATAATTGAAAAACTTCTGCCTTTGTCCCATCTCCATGTTGTGGGGTTAGCGTGCCTAATTTCTTTTTTTTTCTGATAGTATTCAACGCCCGCTTTTACTAAAAATGGCACCCTAGGCGATGACACAGATGATACGCTTTGTCCCACAAATCTCAATGCGGTCCTTGAGATCGAACCCGCGTCGTTTAGGTGAGAGGCGAGTGGTCCAACCACTCGGCCACGGTGGGCTCAAGAGATTCCTAGCTGCACTCTCGATAAGGGTGAGTTATCCAGATAAAAATTTTTCGGGGGTTTCAATTAAGGTGACACATCTGTGAAATATGGAAAATCCATAATATATATAGCATATGTTATTGAAACTTATACCAGTTATTATACACAGTAATAGTGATATTTTTATATTTATTAAATTCTATCTTCTATTGGTATTTAAATAATATATACGTTTCATTTTTCTAATAAAAATCTGATGTGTTCCATTCACATGACTTTCTCTATATCTCTGCAACAATTTATTGTTAAAAAGCTTATGCTTCTATTTACTTCTTGATAGTCGAGATAAAGTAGCAGAAATAGTCTTATTACTTGCCTTCTTGTAAGTAGAAGCACAATAAGGGAGTACCATGGGTTAAAGTGATAGTCCAAAGGTGATTTCTATGTGTTCCTTTGTTAGTATGGACACGAGTTGACCAATTCTTGTATGAGAAAAGTATGTTTTTTATCGAATTTTTGGGTGGAGTGCAATACCTTCTCCACTCACTATGTACATAGTATCTGTAGAGAAAGTAAAAAATGGTAGTCTGCGATGACTCAAAAATGGAAGGTCGGTAAAATAACAAACTTGGTATTTAAGTATAGTATCTTCCTAAGATACGATACAAATATTTTGAGAAAAACTGCCCTTTGCATGAAAATCAAATTCATAATATTCTATTTTCTCAAAAATGGCCTTAACAAATTTGATGAAAGTACAGTATATTAGTTATAATCACATAGCAAATGAAATATATATTATGAATTAACTGTAAATAGTCTCTGAAGGATCTATTTATTCTGGACGAATTTTTGCGAATTGTGTATAACCGTAAACCGTGAGAGATAGACAATATATTAATACAGAAAGATATACATTCTGTCAAGAAAGTACCGGTAATTGATAATTTAAAATCCTATTTAAAAGGGGATTCAAAATTATAGCTGTCGCTAAATTGGTATAATTTTTCTCTATATCCACGCGGAGTTTGATCGTCATCTGTCATCTAGTTTTTTACAGTACGCCATTTTGTAGTTCATCTCAAAGGTGATTTGCGATTTTACGATGGATACAAATATTAAACAAATAATCTGTCTCAAATTTTGCATTGCAAATGGTATTTCGTGTGCCGAATCGCGGAAAATATTACAGAGGGTTTACGGTGAATCAACTTGATCAAAAAACACGGCATATGAGTGGTACAGTGCACTCAAAAGTGGTCGAGATATGGTGGAAGATTTGCCTCGCTCTGGTCGGCCATCAACGGTTTCAACTGAACTGAACATCGCTAAAGTGAACATCGCCATTTTGGTCTGAGAGAGATTGCCGCTGAACTTTCTGAGTCTCATGAATCGAGTCGTACCATTTTTAACAATTGTTTGGACATGACATGCGTTGCAGCTGTGTTAGTTCCGAAAAACTTGAATTTTCTACAAATCCTCAATCGCATAAGGATTGCTAAAGACATGCTAGAACGAGCCAGTTCCGACCCCACATTCATGAAACGCATTGTAGCTGGTGATGAGACGTGGGTTTACGAGTTTTGACACTCAAACCAGTCAACAAGCTTCCGAATGGCGCCTTCCAACCGAACCGAAACCTCAAAGGGCACGCCAGACTCAATCAAAACTGAAGGTCATGTTGACAGTTTTTTTCGATTATCGCGGTGTCGAATACTCTTGAGTTCTTACTAGAAGGCCAGATGGTAAATAAAGACTATTATCTGAGCGTTATGCGGCGTTTGAGAGAACAAATACAGCGAAAAAGACCAGATTTGGTGCAGGACAACTCATGGATTCTGCACCACAATAGCTCGCCAGCTCACAAGATTTATTATTTTGAACAAATTTCTGGCCAAAAACTCAAAAAATATCATCGAACCATCACCGTATTTACCTGATCTGGATCCTGCTGATTTCTTTCTCTTTCCAAAACTCAAGTTACCACTTCGAGGCACCTGTTTTCATTCGATAGAAGACGTAAAGGAAAATTCGCGGCGACAATGGACATCGATTCCTAAAAGTGCCTACAAAAAATGTTTTGATGATTGGATTATTCGTTGGCATAAATATATAATTTCAAAAGGGGCCTACTTTGAAGGCGATAAAATAAAATTGGATGAATAATTCATTTTTTGTGTTTTATTGGTAAATTCCCGGAACTTTCTTGACACAATAGTAAATCTTGTTAAAACACGCAATTTATGTTCTATAAAATTTTTGGAGCAGTTAACTCTTTTTGGGATATTCTTGTTTTTCGTTTCAATTTTAAAATACAAACTTTTCATATTACGAGTATATGGATTTTGTGAACTCCTGGCAATTCAAGGTAATGGACTACATCCACAATGCAACCTGCCTGCTGAGGTTTATCTCGATTACCACGATGTCAATAATGGAAACTTTTTTGTAACAATAGTTTGTAGAGAAAGTCATCTGAATGCATCACAAATTTTTGCTTTCTCTATGCGTACTATGTACACATTGTATCGAGAAGATTTTGCATTCCACCCAAAAATTCGACACCAAGATTTCACCGGAAATATATGTCTTAGGGCCCCCTTTATTTAAAAAAATTATTTTCGGAAAAAGGTCTGTGTGTGACTGTGAAGACGATAACTCAAAAACGAAAAAGTCGGTAGAATAACAAACTTGATATTTAACTTTAGTATCTTCCAGGGATACAACTCGAAGATGTTGAGAATAATCCTCACAACCCCAGCTACCCTTTACATGGGTCTTTTTTCGAAGCTTTTCATTTTCTAAAAAATGGCTGTAACGATTTTGATTAAGATATTTTATATTAAATCTATTTATTTGAGAAATAAAATGTATATCTTGAATTTTCTGGGAACAGCCTCTGAAGAGTACTTTATGCTAGATTACATTTTATGAAATTTTGAATAATTGCTAAACCGTAAGAGATGGACCAAAATTTACTGCACGAAAAATTAAGAGCACGTTAAAACACACAATTTATGTTATATACTTTTTTGGTGGAGTTCATCGTTTTTGAGACTTTCCTTGTTTTTGGGTTTCTGCTTTGAAAAACTTAAACTTTTCTCATACAGGAATTTGTCAACTGCTGCCCATACAAACAAAGAAATTTCAGTGACATGGCAACCAACTTTTAACTATCACTTTAATCCTTGGTACTCCCTTATTTAGCTTCTACTCACAAGGAAGCAAGTAATAAGACTATTTCTGCTAAATTTTTCTGATTAGCATGAAGTAAATAGAAGTATAATTTGTTGCAGAAATGTAGAGAAAGTCATGTGAATGGTACACATCAAATTTTTAAAGAGACTTTTGAAAAGGCCTACGTTTCTAGTTAGTTAAAGTCATTATATGGTCATCGTTTGTTGAGAGACCTTCAAAAAGACCTACGTTTCTGGTTAGGTTTGGTTCATTACGTGCCTATGTTTTGGTTGAGGTTATCTGGTTTAAAACACAAGATTTCCATTGTTTGCCTCCGTCCCACTTCACCTTCTTCTCTACACTTGTATTGTTTCCAATTCAGTGAGCAGAATGAAAGCAATCATTGGCTTGAGGTGCATTTTAAAACCCCCTTTCTCTCAGAATGTAAACATAAGCAAAGCAGGCAATATCGCAATTGTTTCGAGCTTGCTATTGTAATGAAAACAAAAGAAAGTACAGAGGGTACGGAAGAGAATGGTAGAAGGGAGTAAATGTTATCCCAAGGGGTGGTTTAGGGTGCACTGTAATGCAGTTTCATTATTAAGAAATTGCGTAACTGGATATGAGAGTCTTCAAGCCTTATGACATATCGTTGCTTCCACTCGAATGGAAGGTTCTATCACGTATTAGGTGCGTTCGCTACTAAGCTTGGGGGTTTGTTTTCCTGTAGTCATGAAACAATTCTGAAACTGCTTAATGGCAAGTAATGGTTTTTCACACAAGCCGTGTGTAGGATAGTTAAAAGTCAGACTGAAAAATTCAATGCCATAGCCGGGATTTGAATCACAGATCTCCCGGAAACCAATCTCTAATTAGGTATCATGTATACCTGAGAACTGATGGTAATCCGACATGGGCAACAAAATTAAAAAAAAAAAATCCAAATCATTCAGATGGGATACATTTGGATGGAAAAGGACGCTGTGTTCGATTGTTGGTTAGACCACTCGCCTCTCACCAAGGCGACGCTTGGGATTTGTGGTAGACAAAGTGACGCGGTGGTGTGTTTTCTCCGGTTTTCCCCTTCATCGTATTCCACCGGTGCTACATCTTCATTCATGTATGATCAATCTCATCGTCTGCGTAGTAAGTAGTAAAGCGAGCGTTAAACACTACAAAAAAAGACGGAGTATTGGAATAAAGATTAAGAACCGCTGTGATACTGACAGACAGGAAATAATCGCACAATGCAAGGAGAAGACTTGGTTGGAAATACAGTCTGGGATAAAATCGGAGTGGGGTGTGGAGCAATTCATCTAAAGAGGCAGCAAATTCATTAGACAGGGGCTCGCGTGGATTGGACTAAGAGCATGATGGATGTTAAAATTACTCAGAAGAATAGTTTGAGAACCTGTCTCATTTGCGAAGAGGAAGAGTCGTGGATACATATCTTGACAAGGTGAAGGGGCAGGGAGGAATGGAGGGAAAAGTATTCACCGCGATCTTTTACCACTATGAATGGAGAGTTAGATGCATGTTGGACGCTACTGGTAGGCATGGAAGACGCGAAGGGGATAGTTAAAATTTCTACTTATTTCAGGCGCCACAGCTGAAAACTGAAAGGGCTGATATTAGTGAAGAGGTAAAATTTGTTTATAATGATTTATAGATATTATGTAATCCTTTCTGGCATAATTTTGTTGTGATGTTGTTATCTCTCTTAAGTATATTCATCCTCTATAACACGGTATATTAATTATCGGAAACGGTTTATTGTATTATAAATTTAAGATGCTATATTTAAATATGTTTGGCCCTTGAACTTCGTGCTCATGACTTTCATTTTTGTTTTTAACGTTTCTTATTATTTTGTGTATTGCAAAAGCACTTAAGATCTGTGGAACCGTATGAATAATGAAGATCAGTGAATATATACCGGCATTTAAATAAACATACTCATTTATTCACTCGACCAAATAGTTGGTTAAGCTATGAAACCCGGGACTTGAAACTACTTACGACATTGTAAATCACCATTGGGGCGTGTCATCTGAAAATAATTTAAATCCCCTTGTGGTTTAACGGGAAACATATGGGTCATTTGTGGAATTTAATGGCATGTCGGCATATTGCCATAGTATCTCAGAGGTTAGGGCCACTGGCTAAATGTCAGAAGACCCGTACACAATTGTAATTAATTGTTGTTTTTTTTCACATAAGCCGCCTGTAGGACAGAATTCAGACAAAAATCCAGTGCCATACTCGGGTTTTGAACCATACATGTCTGTTCGATTGCTCTAACCTCTGAGCTACCATGGTAACATGGTGATACGGCTATAAATTACTCAAATAGCTCGTATGTTTCCTGTAAATTATAAGGAAATGTCAAATTATATATTTTGAGATAACAATCTCTAATGCCGACTTACAATGTTGGAAATATTTTAAGTCCCAGGCTTCATAATTTAACCAAATATTAGGTTAATATCTTATTTAAAAATAATTATAGATATTCTTTGTGGTTTACTGAGAAGCTTGTGAATCTTTTGGGGAATTTAATGTCGTGTCAGAATGTTGCCGTAGTAGATCAGTGGTTAGAGCAACCAGACGAAAACCCTGAGATACTTGGTTTTAGCGTTTTTAAAAGTAGGGCCGAATATTTATGTGCGAGCACGCCTGCACCCATAAACAGTAAAACTCTAAAGTGAAAAATTGGTTATTTACCAACCTTGCTATAAGTTCTGCATTTTCCAAGAATGCGAGATGAAGAGTTTCAAGAAAATCCACCCTCATATGGAACTACACTTTCCATGGAAAAATTAAGAGAACCTCCGCAAATAAAACATAATTATTCCCTTAAGTCAAAAAGAAAATTATTAAAACAGCCGATTTAAGGCTTAACAATTAATTGGATGAGTTTGCTACATGTGCGGCTTTTACTTTAATTCGCAAACTGGTATTTATATACTATGCAACGGCACTACAAATGAAGCGACTTAGTACGATACGTAACGGACTGGCCATCCGTTCAAAGCCAAACGTCTCGACTGCAGTCAAATGTGCCTTGGTGAGGATGGGGAGGGCCCAAGTAAAATAACCGGTGTGTCTGCACTCTTGGATGCTGACGGGGTTACAATTGACTGCAGTTGTATGAATTTTGCTCTTTTGTATTAAAAACAAACACTACAATTATACTGAAAAATATTAATAATTTTAGAATGTAAAACAGTTTTAACTAGCCTAATATTTCACTGATACGAAATCTTAAATATTTGATTAATCATCTCTGTACACAAGTGCAACACTATGCAATAAAGGGTTAATAAGTTAATACGAAATCTGTAAGTTCAAAGAGTAATCGAACCACAGAGCTATGCTTCTGCGCAAACTATAACATATTTCCCTTTCGATTTCTACTGCATTGCATTATGGTTGTATTCTATTTCTAGTTTTACTTTCTTTAGCACTTATGTACATAGTAGACAGAAGATATTGTATTGAACCCAAAAATTCGATACCGAGACTTCACTGGAAATACATGATTTGAGAATCCAAAAAATAATTTTTAGAAAAATGTCCGTGTATGCAGGTGTGGGCAGCAGAGCTCAAAAACGCAAAGTCATTTAAATACCAAACTCGGTTTTTATGACCAGTAGCTTCCAAAGATGAGACAGAAGATTTGCAAGAAAATCGCCTCATCCCCAACTACCCTTTACATGGAATTTTTTTTTTTGAAAATTTTGTTTTTCTCATAATTACATCACAACTACAATGTATATAAGGAATAGCCTCTGAATACTTCTTTATTCTTGATGAGCTGGAGAATGTTGAATTTCAGGAAAATTCAAGATATACATTTTTTGTCTTAAATTTACTTAATATAAAGCATTTTCAAAACTTCGTTGGACGCATTTCTGATAAAATTAAAATGTTCCAACATTTTTCCATGTAAAGGGTAGTTCTGAGTAGGGGCATTTTATTGGAAATCTTCTTGTCGCATCCTTAGAAGATACCAAACTTTAAATACCAAGTTTGGTATTTAACAGTTGTTTCGTTTTTAGAGCTAAGCTGTCCACAAACATAACATACATAAACACTCACAGACGCACATTTTGCTCAAAATTCCTTTTTCGGAGTCAGGGAACCTCAAAACATATATTTCCGGTGAAATCTCGACATCGAATTTTTGGGTGGAATTCATATACTCCCGCCGCTGAATCCTTGCACTTGACAGTTCGAGTGGTTTTGCGTAAGATTGGCTATGTTGCCTTTACGGCGCTGCCAGTGTAACGAGTAAACAACAGCTGACCACAAATGTCTCTATGTGTGTAAAGACGAATAAAACAGTGTAGTATATGAATGCTGATGAACAATTAAACGTTAGTTAAAAATAACAATGATACTATAACGCATGTAACATACATACGTAATTTACAACAATATTGAACAAAAAAGCAAAATAGCTTGTTACATGAGAGAAATGCATAACAAAGTGATTTTCACCAGTTTACAACTTTATTGGCTCAATTCCATCGTCATCATTCTCGGAAGTATCGTCACTGTCATCATCATCATCATCATCATCGTCGTCAACAAGACTGTTTCACATTCACTAATGATTCCGTCTAATTCCTGTGCTTTTCGTATTATTTTGAACACATGATTCACTTTCTTCTTTCATGAAGCCGCGTCCATCCTCGCCACACCTTCCGCAAAATTCTATCCATCTCTAAAATTTATGAAGTCTTATGTTGCCACACGTACAAACTAACACCAACATCACTATCAATAATTACAATAAATATAAATAACAACGAATAATACTTATTTTGTATAGAACAGCTCAGCACATGTGTAAGGAGCTCACAATTTGAGCACGGGTTGGAAATAGCCAGATATTGCGTTTAGATCCGTTTCCGCTGTCCGACCGATCGACCGGAATGCTGTTCTCTGATTGGTTCAGAAAGTCAAACGGGTAAAGATTTTCATCTGTTTTTCAACTTAACTCCTAGCTGTCAAGTGCAGGGATTCAGCGGCGGGGGTATAGTTATAACGTACATTGTATGTACATACGTCTAGAGAAAGTAAAAGCACGTATATTACTCTATAGTTCATACAGTTTAGGTTCGCTGAGATGAATAACGGCACTATTGATTCCATTATAGTCCATGTTCAATGGCCATCAGCATGCGGTTGAGAAAGGAGTAGATCAGAGTCGAAGCAATATTTTCAGAGAGAGAGAGAGAGACACACACACACACACAAACACACACATACACACCCTAGTCTTACTTGTGGTTACATTCCGAAACCACTGGTTTCACTGACGGAGACCATGCCTCATGTTGGCGAATTATAACAGACAGAGCTCGTATTGGTACAATTTATCGGATTCTGTTTCATTTATTGCTTTCTCTAGTACACTTTACCATGTACATAGTAGGTAATGTATTGTATTGCACTCAACATTTTAAACCGAGATTTCATCTGAAATGTAAGTTTTGAGACCCCCTAAATAAAAAACATTTTTAGAAACATGTCAGTGTGTGTGTCTATGGACAGCATAGATCAAAAATGAAAAGTCCGTTAAATACCAAACTTCGTATATCTTCCAAGGATGCGATAAGAAGATTTTAGATTTTTAGAAAAAAGTCAGTGTGTGTGTATGAACAGAATAACTCATTAATGAAGAGTCCGTTATTTACCATACTGGGCATTTATGTTTAGTATTTCCTAACTATGTTTACATTAAAAATCAAATGCATATCTTAAATGTTCCGAGAATAACCTCTAAATTTCAAGATGAATATTGTTAGATATAAATAAATGTATATCTCGTCTAAACACCGAATTTAGGTCCTTTACAATTCTTTTTTAGAGATATCCGTTTCCGAGATATTTCGTGTTATTGGTTTCAGTTTTAAAATACTTATACTTTTCTCATAGAGGAAATTTCCGTCTTTCTCTTGTTTTACTCCTGGCCATGCAGAAGAAGCGAATTTCAATAAGAATCGTATAGCGACAGCGATTTGATTATTGATTATTGCTTTAGCATACAGTATTTAATTAGTTACTTTTACTTATACGGGAGAAGTTAAAAAGATCATTCTGGTAGTGTCTGTCTCGATTAGCATGGTGTAGAAGCAAGAATAACCTTCTGTAAGCAATTTGTTGTTTGTAAAACAGGTAGAGAATGTTATGTGAATGGAACACATCAGATTCTTTTTTGTTGCGTATTATGGTGCACAATACTTTTTCTAAACGTAATATATACATAGTGTATAGAGAAGGTATTGTATTGCACCCAAAAATTCCACACCGAGATTTCATCGGAAATACGTTTCTTGAGAGCCCCCTGAATCCAAAAAAAATGCATTTATAGAAAAATTTCTGTGGATGTGTATGCATGTGTGTGTGTCTTTGGGCAGCAGAGCTCAAAAACGAAAATACTGTTAAATACCAAACTTGATATCTTCAGTTCAGTATCTTCCAAAGATGCGACACCTCCAACTACCCTTCACATGGAAAAAAAGTTCGAACATTTTGCTTTTCTCAAAAATTGCTCTAAAGATTTAGATTAAAATGTCTTATATTTAAAATATTTACTTGGCAAATAAAATGTATATGTTCAATTTTATGGGAATAGCCTCTGAAAGTATGTTTATTCTGGATGAATTTTACGGAATTTTGCATAACCAGGAAACCGTAAGAGATAGGCAAAAACTTGCTTAACAAAAAAGGTAGATCTCGTTAAAGTAGGCAATTTATACTATATACATTGTTTCGTGGAGTTGACCGCTTTTAAGATATTGCTTGTTTTAAGTTTCAGCTTGAAAATACTTATACTTTTCTAATACGGGAATTTGTCAACTCCTGTCCACACAGACGTCACTCCAATCACATAACAACCAGCTTTTAAAAGATTTGACTATCGATTTAGCCATTGGTACTCCCTAATTTCCCGTCTACTTACATGGAAGCAACTTGCTAATTTTTTTTTTTCTCGATTAGCATTAACTAAATAGAAAAATAGCTTTTTAACAAAATACAAGGAAGAAAATTGCTAATTTTGTTTCTCGATTAGCTTTAAGTAAATAGAAGAATAAGATTTTTAACAATAATTGAGTAGAGATTGTAGAGATATTGAGAAAGTCATGTGAATGGAACACATCACATTTTTTTTACATTTTTTATATATTTCCATTCATATTCTTCTATTTGGTTATACATATAAATCCAGAATCCAATAATAACCATGACGGCGATAGCAATGATAAATTATTTTATTGCACGCGCTGTAAAACGTATAAATAGGGAATATGATAAAAATGGGATATATAAACAAAACACTGTTAAAATAACATAGATATCTGTATACATTTTAATTCTTTATCAGAAATTCTGTGCAATGAGTATAAAAGTACATATAAGGTGCAAGTCAATATACAGCTTCTGCTAAAACAGTACCACAAAGCGTCAAATAACATTTATCTCTGTTCCCTCGGGGTGCAAAGCCTGAGGGACGTACGCAGCATACTCCCGTGGGAACCTCTCCCCGAGGCTTATTGCCCCCAGGATTATTTTAAATAGTGATATGGACTTTGATTTAACACTACGCAAATCACTCTGATTTTGTGTGCTTCACCCGATTATAAAAAAAATCTTATGTGTTCCATTCACATGACATTCTCTATGTCTCTGCAACAAATTATTGTTAAAAAGCTTATGCTTTCATGCTAATCGAGAAAAAATCAGCAGAAATAGTATTAATACTTACCTCCTTGTAAGTAGAACCGAAATAAGGGAGTACTATAGGTTAAAGAGATTGTCAAAAGCTGGTTGCTATGTGACTGAAGTTCCTTTGTTTGTATGGACAGGAGTTGACAAATATATGCTATTTTAATCAAAATCGTTAGAACCATTTTCTATAAAATCAATATTCTCGAAAACAATTTCATGTAAAGTGTAGTTGGGGGTGGAGGGATATTTTTCAAAAGCTTCTTGTCGCATCCCGCGAAAATAATGAACTTAGATACCAAGTTTGGTATTTTACCCACTTTTCGTTTTTGAGGTATCGTGTTCAAGACACACGGACACACACACAGGGACCTTTTTCTGAAAATGATTTTTTTGGATACACGGGAGCCTAAAACACATATTTCCGGTGAAATCTCGGTATCGAATTTTTAGGTTCAGTGCAATACTTTCTCTGTACATTATGTGCATATTACGTGTAGAGAAAGTAAAAAAAACCAATACTGTGAGGCGGTAGGAGAGTGTTCATGGAAGAATAATTAACTGTTTTTACTTTCTCTACGAGGACTATATACATAGTGTATAGGGTAGATATGGTATCATCCTGCTTTTGTTGTTGATCTGGCTACTAGTCTTTTCACGATAATGAAGATGTTATTTCTGTTAGAAGTCACAATTTATCTTGTAAACTACAGCACTGGTGTAATGCCAATTAACTTAGTATTAATCATAATATAATCGTAGCCGCCATTTTCTATATAAGTTCTGCCCCTCTGTCATCTGTTAAGTTTCTGGGCATCCATATAGTAACTGGCTTGGTTTGGCAGACTCATTAACCTATCAAGCAAAATAAATAAAAGCTTATTCTTATTAAGGTCATTTAGACATAAAGTCTCCCGTTGTACTCTTGTTACAGTGTATTATGATCACGTTCATGGCACTTTGTCATGGGGCAAGTATACCTCTGCCGACCAGTTATTTGTTCTTCAGATGAAATCTATACGTATCATATTTGGAGCTTCACTAAGAACTCACAGTAAACCACTTTTTATGCAAATGGTATACTGACATTGCCTTCAATGTTTGTTCTGGATTCTCTCCTATATGTTAAAAAGGATTATCAACATTTTCGCAATATGTTCTTCTGTTCTTAATTACCCACTCCAAAATGCTCTGATATTTAGATTAACAAATGTAAATATAGTACAACATTTAACAGTTTCTCATGTATGTTACTTACATTTTTCAACACTCTGCCTGAGACTATCAAAACTCTTCCTTTGTTAAACTTTAAGAGCAGGATCAGAAAAGCCTTGAAGGCGAATCCTCTTTATACTATTTCAGAAATTTATGACTTGAAATGGGATTGATCTTATCTTTTTTTTAATGTATTCTTATAATATTATTGTATATAGTAATGTTTAATTGATTTTTATCATCTTATGATGCAACCGATATATGTTTTATACTTAATGACTGAAAATAAACCATCCATCCGTCCGTCCGTCCGTCCGTCCATCATCCTTCCATCCATTCATCCATCCGTCTGCATGTTTCACTCCAAAATTCGATACCGAATTTCACCTGAAATATGTTTTGAGACCCTCTGAATCAAAAAAAAAAAGTATTTTTAGAAAAATTTCTGTGTGTGAGGCCAGCATAACCCAAAAACGAAAAACTTGGTATTTCAGTTCAGTGTGTTTCAAGGATGTTAAGTTCGGTGACTTTCAAGGATGCGACACGAAGATGTTCAAGAAAACTCACTACCCCTGATGACCCTTTACATAAGAAAACTTTTGAAAATCTTGTTTTTCTCAAAAATAGCTCCAACAATTTTGATTAAAATGTCGTATATTAAAGATATGTAAAACAAATAAAATTTATGTCTTGAATTTTATAGGAGTAGCCCCTGAGGACCTCTTTTTTCTGAATGAATTTTGAGGTATTTTGCATAACTGATAAAGCGTAAGAAATGGAGAAAAGCTTACTTAGCAAAAAATATAGACCTTGTTAAAATACATTTTATGTTATATATTTTTTCGTGGAATTAGCTTTTTAAGAATATCCTTGTAATTGGTTTTAGTTTTAAAATACTTAACTTTTCTTACATGGGAATTGGTCAACCCCTGACCGTATAAACAAAGGAACTTCAATCACATAGCATCACATTTTAAAAGATTTGACTGTCACTTTAACCCAGTGTATTCCATTATTTCTCTTCTTGCTTCTCACCAGGAAGCAAGTAACAAGGCCATTTCTGCTAATTTTGTATCGCTTTTAGTATGAAGTACATAGAAGAATAAACTTTTTAAAGAATACTTTATTTCAGAGATGTTGAGAAAGTCATGTTTAGGGAACACGTCATAGTTTTATATAAAATGTGATTGGTTTGTTATTTTCCAAATTAGGACATAAATATTTGTAATACTAATGTTATGTTAATTTTCAAACTTCTATTCAAGTTAATATTTCGTGTAATGGTATGAGAATATTCTTTAAAGAGTTTAAACATTTAGAATATAAATAAATATGCTAAAAGAATCATCTAGGTAACATCAAGAGAAAGCTGCAGGTAGGCCTTCAAGAATGTGTTAGTTCTATTACTTCCAAGTATACATTTATAAAACAAAAATAATTTATATTAAGAATAATGAAATTATATCTATAAAAATCTGATGTGTTCCATTCACATGACTTTCTCTACACCTCTGCAACAAATTATTCTTAAAAACGTAAAAAATAATAGCTGAAATAGTCTTATTACTTGCTTTCTAATAAATAGAAGTGCAATAAGGGAGTACCGTAGTTTAAAGTGATATTCAAAAGCTGGTTTCCATGTGATTGAAGTTTCTTTGTTTGTAAAGGCAGGAGTTGACAAATTCCTGTATGAGAAAAGTGTGTTTTTTAAAGTTGAAACTAAAAACAAGGAATGTTTCAAAAACGATCAATTCCACGAAAAAATGTATATAACATAAATCGTGTGTTTCAACGTGCCCTACATTTCTGTGGGGTAAGTTTTTGTCCATCTGTTACGGTTTAGCAGTCATGCAAAATTCCGTAAAATTCATCCAGTGTAAAGAAGTCTTCAGAGGTTATTTGTCACGTAAATGTCTTTAATATACGGTATTTTAATCAAAATTGTTAGAACCATTTTTAATAAAATAAAATATTTCGAAAAAAGTTTCCTATAGAGGGCAGTTTGGGGTGGGGGGATTTTTATCAGAATCTTAGTGTCGCAGCCTTGGAAGATTCTAAAGTTAAATACCAGGTTTGGTATATGACCATCCTTTCCTTTTTTAATTATCGTGTTCACAGGCATACGAATACACGGACATACGGACACACGGACACGGACACACGGAAATGTTTCTGAAAATGCTCTTTTTGCTTGCAGGAGACCCTAAAACATATTTCCGGTGAAATCTTGGTATCGATTTTTGATGGAGTGTAACACCTTCTCTATACACTATGTACATAGTACGTGTAGAGAAAGTAAACATGCATAAATTCCTTCATATGAAACGAGAAACTAAAATAAATTGCATAATAGTAGTCACAGAGCCAATGTGAAAAGCGTTCTAAATGCAGTGGATTAAAACTGGTTTATGATTGCTTCCCGGATCACTTGGGACTCGAAATCATAATTAGTACAAAAAGGACCAAATGTTTATTAAAAATTAATATAATTTGAGAAGCTCTGAATACAAAATGCATTTTTAGGAAAAATCAGGGTATGTGTGTATATGTGTGTGACTGTACACAACATGTCTCAAAAATCAAAAGTTCAGTAAATACAAAACTTGGGATTTACGTCTAGTATCTTCCAAGGATGCGACACGAACATTTTCGGAAAAATTCCGCTGCCCTAAACTACCCTTTACGTGAAAAATGTTTTGAAATTTTCTATTTTCTTAAATATAGCTCTAACGATTTTGATTAAAATACCGAATATTAATCATGGCAAATGAAATGAATATCCTAAATGTCTTGGGCATCCTCTGACGTACTTTGCATTCTGAGTAACTTTTACATAGCTCTTAAATCGTAAAAGTTAGACAAAATCTTACTTCACAAAAAAGTATATTCAATAAAACAAAATTGATGTAATACATTGTTCTTTTTTATTTTGTTTGGAGAACGCTACCCATTTCAGAAATATTCCCTGTTGTTGTCTTTAATTTAAAATATTTAAATAAATATTTCGCAAACGGGAAGTCCTCATCCGTTTCATATACTTTCTGCTTTGCTTCTCACAATGGAAAAACCCGAATTTCAATGATAATAGCATAGCAATGCCTTTAAAATATCTGATTGAGGCTTTAGCTTTTATGTTATTCCTTTATTTTCCTTCTATTTATAAGGAATTAGCTTATAAGTAATAAGAGTATTCTGGTAATGTTATTTTGATTAGCATTATGTGGATAAAAGAATAATCCTTGGTAAGAGGACTTTTTCTTAATCTGAAATCAAGCAGCTTAAAGTTCCATGGATTCCGAGATCATTTCACTATCATTTCACTGATTTCATTAATCGTCCGATATTACCAACCAGATAAAAGGAGTTAACAACAAAATAATGTTTTTTGTAAAGTTCTTCCTAAAAATTTTCGTGTAGCATCTGTGAAAGATATTAAACTTCATAATTAAGTTTGGTATTTGGCTAAATTTTTATTTTTGAAGATGCTGTTCATTAGTTTACACAAGCACACGCAGGTACACGGAACTTTTTCTAAAAATGGTTACTTTCGATTCAGAGGACCCTAAACATGTATTCCCTGTGAAATGTCTGTATCAAAATGTTATGTGGAGTATAATACGTTCTCTATCTACTATATACATAGAACACACATGCTAGAGAAAGTAAAAATGTATGGGAACAGCTAGATAGGGATATTTCTTGTAGGTGTAACTTAAAACAAGTTGGTAGAAGGAATAAAGGGAAAAAGGAAAGTTAATTTTGAGAGCTTCAGTCTTAAGCAGAATCTGTAAGGGTTGGAAGGAGCTAAATATTTGTGAACAGGAAGGTTGGTAGTACGCTCCGCTAGCCAGATATTCCCCTAGAGACCCACATTGCTTGTCGGACCGCGGTCTTGCTCATCTTCGTTGTTTTCCACTTCATTTGGCACCGAACTCGGAGTCATTACGCCGCCCACCCTTGTTACATCCCCTCCAGAGGATTCTTCTTCTTCATTAAAACGTCGTCTCACGTAGGATCCCCGATGATCCTCGCTTATAAGGATAAGAACAGAGCTGACAAACAGGTTTCACTATTCGCCTCCCAGATATTGCGGTTGCTTCACTGAGTAGAATGAACTATCTTTCCGAGGGCAACGTGCTTCTGGGCAAACATTCCAAGCTAAACAAAAGTAATTTTAGAAATAGAGTTCTAACAGTGTTGTTTACGAAGAAGTAACAGTTATCATCATATCAAGTTCAAGTATATTTATTTCTATTGCTTGAGGTGAAACTTCAATAATCGTACATGAGAAAAATTGTTCCATTTACAAGAGTTTCTTTACAGCTCTGCAACAAATTATTGTTAAAAATCTTATGCTTCTATTTACTTTACGCTAATCGAGAAAAAATTAGTCGAAATAGTCGTATTACTTATAAGTTTATAAGTAGAAGCGAAATAAGGGAGTACCATAGGTTAAAGTGATAGTCCAAAGCTGTTTGCTATGTGACTGAAGTTCCTTTGTTTGTATGGGCGGGAGTTGACAAATTCCTGTGTGAGAAAAGTATAAGTTTTTCAAAGCTGAAACCAAAAACAACGAATATATCAAAAACTATCGGCTCCACGAAAAATTTTTCTATACTGTAAATTGTGTGTTTTAAAAAACCTCTACATTTTTGTGTGGTAAGCTATTGTCCATCTCTTACGGTTAAACAGTTTTGCAAACTTCCGTAAAATTCATTCAGAATAAAGTAATCTTCAGAGGCTATTCCCAGAAGATTCATGGTATAAATATTATTTGTCAGTAAAATACCTTTAATATATGATATTTTAATCAAAACCGTTAGAGCCATATTTGAGAAAATAAAAATGTTCGAAGTTTTTTCCGTGTAAGGGTGGTTGGGGTGGGTGCATTTTCTTGAAAATCTTCGTGTCGCATCCTTGGAAGATACCAAACTTAAATACCAAGTTTGGTATACAGCGATCTTTTCGTTTTTAAGCTATGCTGTCGAAAGGCACAGAGATAGACAGACGCACACAAGGACCTTTTTCCCATTTTTTTTTATTCAGGGGCACTCAAAACGTGTATTTTCGGTGAAATTCCGGTATCGAATTTTTGGGTGGAACTTAATACCTTCTCTATACACTATGTACTTGGTACGTGTAGAGAAAGTAAAAAGCCTAGTGTTCCTCATATTTATTTACACGTTATATTTTTGTGCAATATTAGCTGAAACTGTGTTACGCATTTACTTACACATGTAACTTAGATTTCGCGTATCACGTTTCTTAAGTAACTCTTAAGTAACAGCTGAATGTTCCTTACAGAAATGAAAACGAACTGACTTGTACTGTAAACGATGGCAGTCTGTATTGTATAATAACTCTCAGTAGCGTCTATTTTCATGAGCCAATATAAACTATCCTTGTATCTCACCTAGTCTCTTAGCTCCCCGGTTACTTTCAGATTTTTATTATTTCCCCATCCCCTAAAACTTACGTTACTTAATTTTAACTCAAGGGTATTCCAGATTATCCCCCCCCCCCAGCTCCCTGGGTACAGTCCACAAAAATCCTGCGAGAGACAAGTACAATTTAGCTGTATATTCTCGTATAACTATAACATCCTCTTATTTCTATATTACACAAACGTATTTACATTATTATACTTGTTAATTATTTACACCTTCTTGCAATCATTAGTAATCATTAACTACCTTTCCAACGCATGTAATAGGCGAGTAATTGCGGAAACCTGCCGATTTAATCGAACTTCTCAGCCGGAATATCACCAGATTAAGGGAACTTATCCCATAATGATGGAATAAATGAAATCTGTTGTAATTGGCTTTGCTTCCTGCTCTCAGTAGCGTCTCTTTTCATGTGGCAATACAAGCTATCCAGGTATCTCATTTAGTATGTTAGAACGCAGGTAACTTTTACATTTGTATTGTCTCCCCATCCCCTAAGCTTGCGTTATGTCTTTTTAACTAGAGGGTATCATTTTATACGTTTCTTCAGCTCCCTGGCTATTGTCCACAAAAACCTTGCGAGAGATTTCTCTTCCATGACGTGTACAATTTCAGCTATATCTTCTTTTATAACTAAGCTTATGCTAACTTCCTCTAATGTGTAATATAATCTTATTTCTATATTACATATATTTATTTACTTGTTAATTATTTACTCCTTCTGGCAGTCATTAGCACTCCTTAAGTAACCTTTCTAATACATGTAATAGGCGTATATTTGCGGAAATCTGCCGATTAAATGGAACTTGGATAGGTAGAGTCAGACAAAAAAACTGGCTACAGACCGAGAGATCCGTTGTTCAAATCCCGGCTAAGGCATTGAAGTTTTTACCTTACTCTACCCATCCAACTTCTGTTCTACACACGGCTTCTGTGATAAAACAATTAAACCTTAAAAGGAACTTGCCAACCGGAATATCACCAGATTAAGAAACTTATCCCAGTTATAATAAATAGAGAGTTATATGTAACATTATTTATTTTTTGTCTTTTATGAAGGAGCTTTAGGTTTATATATTTTGGTGTCAATTCGCACTCATGGTAATGATTATTTTAATTCACTTGGTTTATTACAATGTTAATATATGTATTTTATATAATTGTTATAATTCCTGGAAAAGTGGAAGCTGCATTTGTTGAGCTTCCTTTGTGTGTTTTTTGGTCATCCTGTATAAAACGTGTCTGTAGTACGAGGAGGAAAACACAAATACACACACTCTCTGTGCAGTGAACAAAGAGCCACAATATTGTGTATGAAATGTAAATGAAGTGTAACTTTCCATGAAGAGCGACAGAATCTAAGTGTTCCATGGGCAGTATGAAAACATGTGCGACACCACCTGAAACCAAGATACCTCTGGAAATCAATACGAAACCGAGGACTGATCCCGCATTTGGCGAAAGCCCCTGCATGTTACCAGGCTATATAACCTCTGTGCTCTGTACGTAATATATCGTACAATAATTCAAACCATGCTCTCTGGAGAGGCCTAACTTATTACCTAACTATATGTTATGGGCACAAGGTTATGAAAATGCTAACATACGGTTCCCCCTCCACATTTAACTTGAACCCTCGTTAACGTAGAGACTATTATTCAAAGTTCCACGCTCTATTTGCACCTGCGCTTATGTACTCGTGCGTGGCTTCTATAATGGCATCAAGAAATTCATCATACTTCCAGATACTTCTATTCATCGCATTCTGTTTAGACTCCCAAATCTAGGTCACGACAATGCATGTGCTGGAAAAGCTCTAGAAGATGCTTGAACATATTTGTTCGTTTTCCTGTATTTTATTTATAAAAAAAAGATAATGTGTTCCATTCTCATGACTTTCTCTACATCTCCCCAACAAATTATTGTTAAAAAGCTTATGTTTCTATTTACTTCATGCTAATTGAGAAAATTTTGACAGAAATAGTCTTATTACTTGCTTCCTTGTAAGTAGAAGCGAAATAAGGGAGTAGCAGGTTAAAGTAATAGTCAAAAGCTGGTTGCAATGTGACTGAATTTCCTTTGTTTTTGTGGACAGAAGTTGATCAATTTATGTCTGAGAAAAGTATGTTTTTCAAAGCTGTAACCAAAAACAAGGAATATTTCAAATACTATCGACTCCACGAAAAAAATATATAAAACATAAATGTGTGTTTTAATGAGCTCTACATTTTGTGTGTGCTGAGTATTTGTCTATCTCTTACGGTTTACCAGTTAATAAAATGCCGTAAAGTTTATTCAGAATAAAGTAGTCTGCAGAGACTATTCCCAGAAAATTCAAGATATAAATTTTGTTTGCCAGGTAAACACCTGACAAACAAAACGTATATTTTGAATTTTCTGGGAATAGCTCTGAAGACTACTTTATTCTGGGCCAATTTTACGGAATTTTGCATAACTACTAACCGTAAGATATGGACAAAAACTTACCACACAACAAATGTGGAGCACTTTAAAACACACGATTTATGTTATATACCTTTTTTTCGTGGAGGCGGTTGTTTTTGAGATATTTCTGTTTTTGGTTACAGCTATAAAAAACTTATGATTTTCCCAAACAGAACTTTGCGAACTCGTGTCCATACAAACAAAGGAATTTCAGTCACATAGCAACCAGCTTTTGACTATCACTTTAACCTATGGCACATCCTTATCTCGCTTCTACTTACAAGGAAACAAGTAATGAGCCTATTTCTGCTCATTTTTTCTCGATTAGCAGGAAGTAAATAGAAGCATAAGCTTTTTAAAAATAATTTGTTGCAGAGATATAGGGAAATTCTGGTGAATGTAACTCATATTTTTTTTCACACAGGCCATGTGTAGGACAGGAGTTGGACAGGGCTTTTCAGTCTGACTCTACCTATCCAATTAAATGTAGAGCTCTCTAAAACACATACTTTATGTTATATGCATTTTTTCGTGTAGTTGACCAATTTTACTTTCTCTATACGCACTATGTTCATAGTGTATACAGAAGGTATTGTAATGCACTCAAAATTCTATACCAAGATTTCAACGGAAATACATGTTTTGGGCCCCCCTGAATCCAAAAAGAAGCATTTTCAGAAAAAGGTCCGTGTGTGCGTGCGTGAGTGTGTGTCTGTGTGTCTGTGGACAGCACAGCTCAAAATCGAAAAGATTGTTGAATACCATACTTGGTATTTAAGTTTGGTATCTTCCAAGGATGCGACACAAAGATTTTCAAGAAAATCCCCCCATCCCAAACTACCCCTTACATGGAAAACTTTTAGAACATTTTGTTTGTCTCAAAGATGGCTCAGACGATTTTGATTAAAATACCGTATCTTATGGATATTTACCTCACAAAAAGATGTATATATTGCATTTTCTGGGAATAGCTTCTGAAGATCTGTTCATTCTGTACGAATGTTGCTGAAATTTGTATAACTAATAGAAATAGAACAAAAACTTACCATACAAATCATGTAGATCTCATTAAAGTACATAATTTATGCCATATGTATTTTTGTTGTAGGGTTGACCGTTTCTAAAATATCCCTTGTTATTATTTTCAAGTTAAACTATGTAAATTTTCTAAAACAGAGTTAACTTTCCTCCTTACATCTGGCTATTGTGTACCGCTGTCCTTGCAAAGAGAACCAAACTTCAAATTTTCACATAGCGACCAGCATTTAAAAGATATGACTATCGCTTTAGCCATATTTCCTTTCTGCTTAAAAGGAATCTAGTAGTAAAACCATTTCTACTAATGCTTATCTTGATTAGCTTAATGTAGAAATATAATCTGTTTTGTATGAATAGCTTGTTTGCAGAACGGGTAGAGAAAGATTGAATGAAACATCAGATTTTAAGTCAGGTGTTCATATTACCATGTCATTTTCTACTTGTTTATATATTATTATTCGAGAATGGCTTCAGGTGGCTTCAAAGTATGTATTTATACAGAAATCTTTATATTGAATTTTCGACTGGAAGACATTTTTTGAGTAGTCCTTGCTCTATAAGTTCAAAACGCTAATCAATGTTACAGGTGATTAGCATATCTACTGGTTTACACGAATTGGAATGGCATTACTTATGACAGGTTATTTATAATCGTTCCTTCGGGGCCACTAAATATAATGTCTTTCATTGATTAATTCGTTTTAATATTCGAGGTCTGTCATAGACAAACGCTGGATGGAGTCTTGCGGTCCGACAAAATTCGAAAACGCGTGGAAGAAGAAAAGTTCTTAAGCGATCTAGGGAAAACAGCCGCTCTTTCAGTTTTTTGTTTTGTTTTGTTTTTTTTAGCTTAACGGCCTTTAACCTCGTTGGTCATATCGGACGATGTATGAAATTGGTTAAATGATGCTCAAATTATCTCGGGGTCCATGGAGCTTAAAGTTACTCGACATTCGTCTTCTCAGGATAAGGGAAAATCCCGAAGAAAACCTTATCCGGGTAACTCACCCTAAGCGAGATTGGAACTCACGACCTTTTGAATGTGAATTAGACACGCTACCACCACACTACGAAGGCGGGCTCTTTCAGTTTCCAATATTAACACAGACGAGATTACATTCTATCAAAGCTGGATTTCAATTGAAGTTCATCTTTTCCAGAATCTCTATATAAAATGTTTGATTGGAAAGCAGGAGTTTTTAGAATTCGTCACAATCCACTTGTGACATAATTTCCATAATATACTGTTCTCTGGTTATATTTTATTACATTTCAGCTGTTGCTAATGGTACTATTATATTTGCAAAATACGAGTACACAAAGGTATATTCGTATTATAGCGGCTATTACCTTGGTGACATTGTGTTGTTTTGCATGTGTAAGCTTTGAGCTTAAAACAAATAATCCTTGGTGGTATAGAGGCCACCATGTACCACATGTGCGTTTATTTGGTATTGTTTTAGCGATTTCAGTAAAATAGTTTTTGTATGAACAATTTCACATTAAATCTATTCAGCATTTAGCTCTAGGAAGAGATATAGTTCAAGTGTTTCGAACATATACCCATTGTATGAAGGAAGAGAAAGAAATCTATAGATAGAAAATTATTGAAAAATAAATATATAATTTGTTACAGAAGGGGCTAATTACCTTTAATATCTTGTTTACTTAACTAAACCCTTAAAGAAAATTGTTAATCCCAAAATAAAATGTGTAAAATAGGATTTAATGAATGGCTTGGAACCCGACGTTCCCATAGTTCTTGGGAACTACTGTTAAATTGTTTCCTCTATATAAGCAATCCAGAAAGTAACAAGTGACTGTTGTACACAAAGGTTAGTCGTAGAAATCTATAAGGTTGATCCATGTTAATCGAGATAAACATTAGCAGAATTGATCTTATTACCTACTTCATTGTAAGTGCGAAGGGAACAAGAGAACGTATTATGCTACAGCAATAGACGACTTTTAAAAACTGATCTCTAAGAAACAATTGAGGTTCGGTTCGCTTTCCATGGTCCCGTTTGAGAAAAATTAGTTTAAAACTAAAAGCAATAGCAAGGAACATCTCAAAAACGGTCATCTCTACAAGGAAAGCGTATATGCCATAAAGTGTGTGATTTAACGACAACTATACTTTCATGTATTAAGGTTTCTATCTCTTATAGTTTAGCCATTATACAAAATTCTTCAAAACTCATCTAGAAGAAGGAGACCTTCAGACGCTTTTTTACGGAAAATGAAAACCATACATTTTATTTGTGGTGTTAATTACTTTAATGTACGTTATTTGAAACAAAGAGCCATTTTTGAGAAAAGCAAAATGTTCAAAAACTTTCCATGTTTGTAGTGAGGGATTTGTTTTGAAAATTTTCGTTTTACAGCCATGGAAGATACTAAACATAAAAACCAAGTTTAGTTTTTAAGGGTATTTTCTTTTTACTTTCTCTATACGTACTATGTACATAGTGTATAGAGAAGCTATTGTACTCCACCCAAAATTCGATACCAAGATTTTACAGGAAATACATGTTTTAGGGTATATGTATAAAAAAAGTGTTTTCATAAAAAGGTCCGTGTGTGTGTCAGTATGTTAGTGTGTACATGAACACGATAACTCAAAAACGAAAAGTCGGTAAAATACCAAACTCGGCATTTAAGTTTAGTATGCGACACGAAGATTTGGAGAAAATTTCCCCCACCAAATTTTTACATGGAAAAAATTCGAAAATTTTGATTTTCTCAAAAATAGCTCTAAGGATTATGATTAAAATACTATATATTAAGATATATTATATTGGAAATAAAATGTATATCTTGAGTTTTCTAGAAATAGCATCTAAAGACCTCATTATTCCGAACAATTTTTTATGAATCTTGCGTAACTGATAAACAGTAAGTTATACAAAACTTTACTACTAAAAAATGCAGATCACTTTAAAATACACAATTTATGCCAAATATGTTCTTTCAGGGAATTGGCCATTTCTGAAATATTTCTTGTTATTTGTTTCAGATTTAATATACTTAAAGCTTTTCTTACACTGAAAGTCGTACAATGTTGGCATTTCATAGAAACGGATTTCAATTACATGGCAACCAGTTTTTAAAATATTTTACTATGGTTTTAGCCTAGTGTATTCCCTTATTTCCTTCCTATTTGCACAAAAGCAAGTAACTTAGACAATTTCTTTTAATGTTTATCCCGATTATCATAAAGTAGATTGAAGAATATGCTTTTTAACAATAACGTGTTACAGCAATGTAGAGAAAGTGTTGTAAAGGGAACACATTAACTCTTTTTAGACATGTTGTCCATAGAAACATACACACCTGAAGATTGTTCTAAACCTTTTTTTGGACTCGGGAGAAATAAAAACATATTTCGGATAAAATCTCAATATAAAATGTTTGGGTGGGATACAAACCTTTTTAGCTACTACATTGTGGGTACATATGTGCTATAGAAAGCAAAAATCTGATGTATTCAAATCACATGACTTTGTATACATCTCTGCAACAAATTATTGTTAAAAAGCTTATGCTTCTGTTTACTTCATGCTAAGAAAGAAAAAAGTAGCAAAAATGGTGTTATTAGTTGCTTCCTTGTAAGTAGAAGCGAAAAAAGGCAGTATCATAGGTTAAAGCGATAGTCAAAAGCTGGTTGCTATGTGACTGAAATTCCTTTGTTTGTATGGACAGGGGTTGGCAAATTCCTGTTTGAAAAAAGTAAAAGTTTTTCATAGCAGAAACCGAAAAAAAGGAATATCTCAAAAAGGATCAACTCCACGAAAAAATGTATGTAACATAAATCGTGTGTTTTAACGTGTTCTACATTTTTGTGTGGTCAGCTTTTGTTTATCTCTTACGCTTTAGCAGTTATGCAAAATTCCGCAAAATTCATCCAGAATAAAGTAGTCTTCAGAGGCTATTCCCAGGAAATTCAAGATAAATATTTTATTTGTCAGGTAAATATCCTTAATATATGATATTTTAATCAAAAAGTTTAGAGCCATTTTCGAGAAAATCAAAATTTTCGAAAAAAATTTCCATGGAAAACGTAGTTTGGTGTCGGGGGATTTTCTTGCAAATCTGCGTGTTGCATCCTTGGAAGATACCAAACTTAAATACCAAGTTTGGTATTTAACGGTCTTTTTGTTTTGGAGCTATGCTGTCCACAGACACACATATGCACACATGCACACTGACCTTTTTCAAAAAATTCTTTATTTTGGATTCAGAGGGACCCAAAACATGTATACTATGTACATAGTACGTGTAGAGAAAGTAAAAACTGCCTGTTCGCTTCGACTGATTCCTTCCGCTTTCGGATTTTGACTTGCAGCAGTTTTTTCCGCCGAGGAGGAAGACTTAAGGTGGCAATTCAACAGGTGCGTGGTCTGCTTCTAACAAACTTATCAGACATCTTAAGAACCCTTACGGATACTTGACACTGGGGAACAAGGAGCGACTTTGGCAGCTCATTCTTCTTCCCTCTTTACTTCACCTTTAATTCAGTTAACCCGTACCGCCCGCTCATCCGCCTCCTCCTTGCATACCTACCAGGATCTTAAGACAACTGCTGGAGCAGCGAGGAAATGAAACAAGAAAGGAAAAATCTGATGTATTCCATTCTCATGACTTTCTCTACATCTCTGCAACAAATTATTGTTAAAAATCTTAATGCTTCCATTTACTTCATACTAATTCAGAAAAATTAGCAAAAATAGTCTTATTACTTGATTCCTCGTAAGTGGAAGCGAAATAAGGGAGTACCCATTCGTTACACTGATAGTCAAAAGATGGTTGCTATGTGACTGAAGTTCTTTTGTTTGTATGGACAGGAGTTGACAAATTATTGTATGATATATATATATATATATATGTGTTTTTAAAGCTGAAACTAATTATAAGGAATATCTCAAAAACGATCAACTCCACGAAAAATATTTTAATGGTATAAATTCTGTGTATTATCGTGATCTACATTTTTGTGTTGTAAGTTTTTGTCTATTTCTTACGGCATACCAGTTATGCAAAATTCAATAAGTCATCCAGAATATAGAAATATTTGTAGGCTATTCCCACAAAATTCAAGATATATATTTTATTTGGCACGTAAATATCTTAAATATAAGAAATTTCAATGAAAATCGTTGGAGCCATTTTGAGAAAATCAAAATTTTCGAAAATTTTCCCATGTAAAGGGTAGTTTGGGGTGAGGAATACCAAACCTAAATACCAAGTTTGGTACTAAACGGTCTTTTGGTCTTTGAGCTTGCTGTCCACAGACAGGCAGAAACAACATACGGACCTTTTTCTAAAAATGCTTTATTTTGGATTCAGGGGGACCTAACACATGTATTTCCGGCGAAATCGCGGTATGGAATTTTTGGGTGGACTCGTACTTTACATCCCAAACAAATAACAAGGAATAACTCAGAAATGGTAAATTTCCCGAAACGGACGTATATGACATAAATTGTGTGTTTTAATGTAATCTACATTTTTGTGAAAGATTTGTTATCTCTTACGGTTTACAAGTTACGCAAAATTAACAAAATTTGTTCAGAATAAAGAGGGCTTTAAAAGCTTTTCCCAGAAAATTTCAGATATACAATTTATTTGATTAATAAATATCTTTAATATATGGTATTTTAATCAAAATCGTTAGAGCCATTTCTGAAAAAATCAAAGCTTTCGAAATTTGTTCTATGTAAAGGGTGGTTTGGGGTGGGGGATTTCATTTCAAAATCTTTGTGTCGCATCCCTGGAAAATACTTAACTTAAATACGAAGTTAGGTATTTTATCGACTTTTCGTTTTTGAGTTATCATGTTCAGAGACACACTGACCTTTTTCTGAAAATTCCTTTTTTGGATACAAGGAACCCTAAAACATTTATTTTCGGTGAAATCGAATTTTTGGGTGGAATGCAATACCTTCTCTATACACTATGTACATAGTACGTGTAGAGAAATTAAAAAGTCTAGTGTTGCTCATATTAATCAAGGTAAACGCGCACAGAAATACTCGTAAGTTGATTATACTTTTCTTTGTGTATGCAAGACTGAGGTGATAATCTCATTTTCAAAAATGGATGTGTTCCATTCACATGACTTTCTCTACATCGTTGTAACAAATTATTGTTAAACAGCTTATTTTCCTATCTAAGTTCTGATAATCGAGATAAACATTGACAGAAATTGGCTGGATTACTCGCTTCCTTGTGTGTAAATAGAGGAATACGTTAAGTTAAAACGTTAGTCGTAGCTCTTAAAGCCTGGTTGCCATGCAGTCGAAATCCGTTTCTATGTATGGCCAGGAATTTGGTAATTTTGGTGTGAGAAAATTTAAGTATTTTAAATCTGATACAATAACAAGAAATATATCAGAAATGGACAATTCCACGAAAATGTGTGTGACATAAATTATGCGTTTTAACGAGTTCCTTTTACTGTTTACCAGTTATGCAAAATTCAGCAAAATTCATACAGGCTATTCTCAGAAAATTCAAAACATATACTTTATTTAGTCGTGTAAATATCTTTAAAATGCGTTATTTTAATAAAAATCGTTAGTCATTTTTGAAAAATCAAAATTGTAGAAATTCTTTCCATGTAAGGGTTAGTTTGGGGGGAGTTTTTCTTCATGTCGCATCTCTGGAAAATACTAAACTTAAATATAAAGTTTGGTATTTTACACACTTTTCGTTTTTGAGCTATCGTGTTCACAGACACACGCACCTTTTTCTAAAAATTCTTTCTGTTTTTGATACACTGGACCCTAAAATTTTTATTTCCGGTGAAATGTCGGTATCGAATTTTTGATGGAATGCAATACTTTCTCTATACACTATGTACATAGTACGCATAGAGAAAATAAAAATTGTGTAAAATAGTGGCTTCATATTCCATGATAAATAAGATAACATGAACTTACTACTTCAAACATGTTAAATAAAATATTCAGTATTTTAAACCAATAGAAACGAATAGTGGTTAATGTCACAAAAACTATTTGACAAGTTTTGTGTTCTAACAAGGTGGACCTTTGTGTTGGTAAGTTTTTCTCTATATTTTATCCATTAAATTCAGTATTTAAGTATTAAGAATCTTATGTGTTCCATTCACGTGATTTTATCTATAGCTCTGTTACAAATTATTGTTAAAAAGCTTCGTCTAATCGAGATAAACATTAGCTGAAATTGTCTTAAGCTTCCTTGTAAGTAGAAGGGAAATTCGGTGGTGATAATTAAATCTTCTAAAAGCTGGTTGCCATGTTGCTGAAATCCATTTCTTTACACGGTCAGGAGTTTACAAGTTCCCATATGAGAAAAGTTTAAGTATTTTAAAGCTGAAACAAATAACAATAAATATTTCTGAAATGTTAACTCCACGAAAAAAAATACATATGGCATAATTTTTGTAGGAATTCTTTCCTATCTCTTACGGTTTATCAGTTTTACAAAAGTCAGCCAAAATGAAGAGATCTTCAGAAGCTGTTTCAAAAAATTTCAAGACATACGTTTTAATCGTAAGTAAATATCTTAATCTGCAGCATTTTAATCAAAACGAGACAATAAAAATTATCAAGATTTTTTCCACATAAGAGATAGTTTGGGATGGGGAATTTTCTCAAAATTTTCATGTCGCATGCTTTGAAGATACTAAACTTAAATTTCAAATTTGGTGTTTTACTAAACATTCCTTTTTGAGTTATCATGTTCAAAGACGCATGGGCACACGAACACATCCACAGCCCTTTTAGGTGCATGCGACCTTAAAACGTGTTTTTCAGGTAAAATATCTACTTAAAAATGTTAGGTGGAATACAATATACAATATTTTCTTAAAATAGTACGTGAACAGAAAGTAAAATAAAGATAACTTCAGATACTCCCAGAATAGCTAAAATATTAAATGAAGTCTTAAATTAAAGAAAACAAAAGTTTACAATAATTCGTTTTAATATACTTTAATACACAAGATGCAATAGTTAATGAACATTACTTTATTAGATTATAATAATTATTTATATTATATATTTATATATTAGCTAACTCTGTGTGTCTTATTGATCAAGTTATTATTATCTCTTCAACAAATAAATATGAATTAAAATATTAGCGTCACAAAAATATTAAATAAATGTTAATCAGTTTAAAGGAATTAGTATGAGAGGATTATTCAGTCTACAAATATATTGCAATAATTCTAAAATGAATATAATCGAGGATTGTAACAGACCTCCACAGGCCTAATACTTGATAGGAAGATGATATATACTATACATTAAAATAGTATATAAATGAATCTATAAAATATCTTATACTAACTAAAACACCCAGCAGTGGCCATAATTTGACAATTTGTATCAACATTTAGCATTAGCTTACACTTTTTCTAAAATCTTACCTTTTTTTGTAGGCATTTTAAAACGTTATTACTCCTCCACAACCATCATATCTCTAAATCTATGACTAGATTATTTATAAATGGTACACACCATAATGCGTTACTATAAAACTTAAAAGTTTCTCAGATCTGTTTTTGGTCTTTAAGGTTCAATAAAATACATGATTTATATTCAAATATATTGGAAATACTTCGTTGGGTTTGGTAGCTTTGCTGTGCTATGTGAAAGACAACTGCAGAGCTACAAAATTTTTCACCAAAGCAGCTTGCAGACCGATTAGTGTGTATGTGTGAGTAAATAATTTATGTATAATTCAGGCACTAATATAACCAGTTTCACTCCGTATAGTACTTTAAAATTGCGCAATAGGATAAATGGTGTGCTTTTCTTCTCCAAACACATATTTTCGTAATTCTTTTGTATTTTAGAAAGATCCTTAATAGGGTGGGTGTGATGGGTTGTTTCAAAGACTGTAACAAAATGTCATTTAGACGCTTTGCAGTGAATAATAAGGTTTATTTCAATATTTAAATGTCCTGCATTTGCCCCTGGACAGTCTTGGAGTGTTACCTTAATTGCTATGAAAGATATATAATTAAACTCTCAGGAGTAAGCTGCTGCATATTCTAAATTGTCATGAAAATGATATCTAGGTATACAAAACACATCCTCAAGTATCACAATTTTTAATAATTGCTCACGAATGTAGCTGAAGGATACCTTTGTTGTTAGCACATGCGTCGTTAGCATTCAGGAACTTGCGGATTCATATGGTAACCAAGGCGAGGAATAGATACTAAAATGGAACAAATCTGATCTGTTTCATTCACTTGACTTTCTCTACCTCTATCCTTATTAGTGGCTATAGAACCATTTTTAGCTTATTTTTCTATTTTATTTTAATCATAAACAACAATAAATGCAGAAATAACTATTTACACATTATAGATCAAAGGGAATAGCGGTAGTCAAATGTTTAACAACTGAACGCTGTATGCTGCCCTTAAAATTGCAAACTGTATCCATGCTGTCGCGGAAATAACTGAAAATCGATAAAGATGATAAAGCATTGAATAATTCAAACAATTAACCTAATTCTAATAGTTCAGAAATAGCTTATGTCACACATAAAGTTATTTAAAATAAATTTACGCCTTTATTTACCTTTTGTGCAGCACATTTTAGTCTATAGCTTTACGTATACCAGATATGCAAGATTATACATATTTATTTCCGATTGAAGTGAGTTCTACACGATATTTTCACAAAATAAAAGTTATGCCCTTCATTTACAATAAAAATATATTCAATATATAGCATTTTTAACAAATAAAAAATTCGAAAAATATTCCATGTTAAGGGTAGATGGATTAAAGATGTTCGTGCTATATCTTTGGAATATGCTAAATAAATAACTGTATATAATATAAAGGTATTTATTCGGCTTTTCGTCTTTGAGCTAAGTTGCTCACATATACGCGCGCACAGATGAACAGAGACAGACACAAACACACACACGGACCTTTTTCTGGAAATTATGTTCTGGATTCAGATACCCAAAACATGTATTTCCGGTGACATATCGGTAGGTATCGAATTTTTGTGTGGAATGTAATCTCTCCTCTCCTACTCTGTCCGTGGAATAGAAAGCAATAAGAGCAGATTATGCAGGAAGGCAACTGCCTAACTGAGGCATATATATATGTACACTAAAAAAAAACCTGAAATTCCAAGATCCCAAAAGTCTCAGTTAGACAAAACTCAA
Organism: Hymenopus coronatus; assembly: GCA_030762935.1. Classification (NCBI taxonomy): domain Eukaryota; kingdom Metazoa; phylum Arthropoda; class Insecta; order Mantodea; family Hymenopodidae; genus Hymenopus; species Hymenopus coronatus. The sequence goes on from CM060894.1 coordinate 68,547,804, forward strand.
TATTAGTAGACGGAACAGGATGGTGATAACACAAATGAGGTCATCTATCAGCAGCTATCTAAATAGAGAGTACGCGATGACCTTATATGTATACATTATATTGTACATTCAAAGAACATCTAGAAATTCCAAGAATCCAACGTTTCTAATCTATCAAAAGTGACTAGCAATGAGTAGATAAAGCAGGAAGAAGTTGACCACGCAATAAACGTCATTATATCTGCAAGTTCCTGAAGGATAAGGTACAGAAGGCCTACATCAGACGAACCACTAAACCTACAATAACAGTTGTGATATTGGGCAAAATAACTCTGCAATAGCATTTGAGGTTCAAACTCGGATTTTGGGTTTGATTTTCGACGGGTCAGTCTGCCTAACAAGGTTTGTTTTTATTATTTTTTAATTTATTTTACATTAATCATTGGAGAACGTTGGGATGATTCCCCTTCTGTCATTAAGTTTCTGTGTAACATTTCCTATCATGGCATATCTTCAGGACACGTGATTGGTGCGTTACGGCGGGACGGTGGAACTTCGCTGTATAAAGATTTTTCTCTGACGCTTCGTTGGCAGTCTGGAGGCCCTTTCCTGAAAGGGTTCGTTTCAGTTCAGGACTCACAGGAGTAAAATGACTAAGGCAAGAATATTGGCGGCAGAATTGATGTAGTTCTGGAATCGTTAGGGTCCCCAACCTTGCTAGTGCATATAGTCTTCCGGATCTAGTCGCCTTTCAGGTCTCCCTTACATCCCTTCCTCCTACACAAGTGGTGTATGTGCAGGGTCATGAAATGGAAGCTCCTTTTTCTAATACTAATCTTAGGTAACTATTGTGATATGACTAACAGAAAAGTATATGTTAGTAGATACCTTAAATCATCAAAAGGGTAGGGTTATACAACAAATGGGACACCTGACTTATTATGACCTTCGCCGATCTGTTGTGGCTAATACTCTTCTAGAGCCCCCCGGGGGTAACGTATCTGCTTTACATCTCGTAGGGTGAGTTACTTGAATACTGTTTATTTGGAGTTTTCCCTTATCCTGAGACGACGAATGTCGAGTAAATTTAAGCACCATGGACCCCGAGATCATTTTAGCACAATTGCACCTATTTCATTCATCGTCCAATATGACAAACGAAGTTAAAGGTCGTTAAGCTACAAACAAATAAAACAAAAACCAAACATAGGGAAGGGTTGAAGTAAATGAACCTGAAGTGGCCACAGGCCGCAGGCAGACAGGTTACCAGAATCTCGCGGTGGTCCCTAATTTTTGCAAGCCGTTTGAAGCATCCCACTGCCGGGGCCGCGATAGCGACCCGTAGACTTGACAGCCACCTATAGTCCACAGGAAGTAATTCTACCATTCTGCACTGCCATACACCGTGAATCTGAAAGAACGCCTTAAAGATGAGAAGGGAAATGATGGAAAGGAAGTCGATATAAATGTGATTCCACCTCAGCATTGGCCCCTTCACCTTGAGGTCAAAGTGGGAGGTACCGAGGATCGAACCCTGGACCTCTCGAATTTAAATCATACATTACCTCTACCTCGCTTGGTGGTAAAATGAATGAAATCATACGAATTTTGTCTTTTCGGGAAAACCAGATAATTGTCATATGGATGTATTTTATAAGCCAAGCGAATAACTCAAAGGTTAGAAGCATTGCTCGGTGTCTGGATTGAGCATTTTTTCCCCTAGCTTGTTGTTTACGAAGAACTAAAATCTCTAAATCCTGTTTCGCTATCGGACTGATTTCAAAATTTGCAGACGCAAACGGCTCACTGATTACAAAGTTGATGAAGAGATCATTAAAAATTGTCAGGTGATTGATTTCCCTTCAGAGCCGAAGCAGTAATAATATTAATGACTACGCTCTGACTCTAGGTTTGTCTCATTAGAGCAAATATCCCTCTTAAGCGAAAATTTCAATTAATGATCTAAATGCAAAACGAATATTTTTACTATTTTTGCAGCCGGCTCTGTATGTGGAAGTGTTTTAATAACTATGTACTCATAACGCCCGCTGTTACATTCCAAACTGTATAATCTATTATTTTTTGAAGCGCTGCTACTTGTAGGGCAGTTGTCTTGATGTTTGCATCTATTAAAGCAATACAAAAGTGTTTTTACTTTCTCTATACGAACTATGTACATAGTATACAGAAAAGGTATTGTATTCCACCCAAAAATTCAATACCAAGATTTCACCGGAAAATATATGCTTTGGGTCCCGCTGAATAAAAAAGAAACATTTTTACAAAAAGATCCGTGTGTGTGTGGGTCTGTGGACAGCATAGCTCAAACGAAAAGTCTGTTAAAAACCAAATTTGATATTTAGGTTTGGTATCTTCCAAGGATGCGACACGAAGATTTTCAAGAAAATCCCCCTACTCCCAACTACCCTTTACATGGAACTTGTTTTTAAATTTTGATTTTCTAAAAAATGGCTCTAACGATTTTGATTAAAATTTCGTATATTACAGATATTTACCCGACAAATAAAATGTATATCTTGAATTTTCTGGGAATAGTCTCTGCAGGCTACTTCATTTTGCATAAATTTTAGGGAATTTTGCATATCTGCTAAGCCGTAAGAGATAGATAAAAAGTTACACAGAAAATGTAGAGCACATAAAAACTCACAAGTTATATTATATACATTTTTTTCGTGGAGGTGATCGTTTTTAGGGTATTCATTGTTTTTGGTTCCAGCTTTGAAAAACCTATATTTTTCTCATACAGGAATTTGTCAATTCCTATCCATATAAACAAAGGAACTTCAGTCACATAGCAACCAGCTTTTGACTATCAGTTTAACCTAAGGTTTTCCTTATTTTGCTCCTACTTACAAGGCAGCAAGTAATAAAACTATTTCATCTAATTTTTTCTTGATTAGCATGAAGTAAATAGAACCATAAGCTTTTTACCAACAATTTGTTACACAGATGTAGAGAAAGTCATGTGAATGGAGCACATCAGATTTTTTATCCGTTTTTGTCAAAAATGTCGATTTATTTTTATTTAAGCAATATATACACCATAGTTTAAACTATGGTCATTTTAAAGCATTGCAGTGGCTAAATGACTCTCTATGTCAAACATTAAAGCTATTTTTCTCAGGTTGAAATTTATTGTAGTTTTCTCATTTTCAAAATCTATCTTCCATCATAAAACACAACCACAGCATTGAACATTGTTTCCAAAGCACAGAAGAATGTGTGTAACGAAATTTATGTTTGTATATTTGATATAGGTCATAGTTTAGTTTTTAAAAATGTAATTACCTAGTATTAGCATAATTATGCGCTACTTTTGGATTCCTTCCAACTTTGCGATGTAATTTTTTTTTATATTTACTATCTACTTAAGGAAAATCTTATACATACAATTTGTTAAAGAATGTAATGTTTAAAAATCTGATGTGTTTCACTCAAATAACTTTCTCTAGCTTTTCCACAAACAATTGTTCTTACAAAAGATTACTCTTTTATATACATCATTAATCAAGATAAACATTACCGGAATTGGTCTTATTGCTTGCTTCTTTGTAAGTTGAAGGGAAATAAGGGAACGCATTAGTTTAAAGTGATAGTCAAATCTTTTAAAGCCGGTCGCTATGTGAAACAATTGATATTCGGTTTTCTTTACTGTTAGGAGTAAACAAAAGAGAAGCACAAAGAAAGAGCAACTTCCAATTACTTGGGATATTTCGAAAACGGTTATCTACGAAAACTGTATATGATATAAAATGTGTATGTTAACAAAATATGTGTTTTTTTGTTCAGTAAGCTTTGTCTATCTGTTATGGTTTACAAGTTATACAAAAGATATATAAAGGTAGTCCATAATGAAGAGGTCTTCAGAGACCATTCACAGAACTTCAAGGCAGACATTTCGTTTGTCATAAAAATACTTTAAACACAAGTGTTTTAAAAAAAAAAAACGTTACAGCAATTTTTGAGAAAATCAAACATTTTGAAAAATGTTTCATGTAAGAGGTAGTTGGGGGTACGGGATTTTCTTGAAAAATTTCCTGTCGCATTCTTGGAAGATAAATTACCTAGTTTGAGAATTTGCTGCTCTCAGACATAAACTCACACACACGGACATTTTTCTCTTTTTTTTTTAAATTTTTTTTATTATTGAGAAGGTCTCAGAACACACATTTCCGATGAAATCTCGGAATATGATTTCTTCTCTATACGTTTATAGAAAATAAAAATTAAAGCTCTAGCTTTGATACTTTTAGAAAATCACTTTTGGCACCTCGGCGTCCCCTTCGGTGTTCCACAGTTTTGCTTGGGTTTTTTTTCCAAATTTTTGCTCATATTGTTGCGTACTTAATACTCGCATGTATACCCAATTTCATTGAAGTTGTTAAAATACTTTGAGAGATATAAAATTTATCATAAAAAGTATAAATCACAAAATAAGGGGCGCGCTGGTAAAGTGGTTAGAACACTCGTCTACCTCTAAGGAACCCTATGTGGAATTTGTAGTGGACAAAGCGGCGTCTGAGTGGTTTTCTCCGGATCCTCGATTTACCACGTTATTTATTTCACCCAATCCGCCATCATCACCTTTGCTGCCATCCATTTAGACTACATTTCATATATTTACTTCCTGGATCAGCATTGGACTAATATTCCATTCCTGGATACTCTATGTGATCCAGGTTCCTCTGCTTCTCAACAGGCACCTGAGCATTAGCTTATAAGTCCTGGGGCGTGTAGGTTCTTCATATCAGGAGGTTAAGCTATTGGAGAAATTACAAAATGTCCACGCGTCGTATAATTTGATAATACAAGTATCTTTGAATCTCAAGTAAAAGCTGTACCAAAGGATATTTAAATAAATATGATGAGCGAATTATAACATTTACTTAAGCTCTTAACAAAATTTAATCCATAAATCTAACCATGGTTTACAGAAAAAATATTATTAAATCCAGTGTTGGTATTATCATTTATTTTGCACTGTAGAATATTACGTGCATACTTATCCCCTTTCTGGACAATTTTAATGGCATTTAAAGAAAACCAAAGATTCGTGAGACATTCTGAAAGCGTGAAAATGCAGTTTTGATAAAGGTGCAGTTTTATAAAATAGCAGAAGAAAAGTGTGTATGTTACAGCTTTTAAATGCTGTAGAGCCCAGAGCAAAGGGGGTACAGATATATGTTGACCATTAATGTCGAAAGGTTTTAACAACCACTTGCTACAAAACAAAACATAAATTGTTCCATTCACATCAATTTCTCTACCTGTTCTTGCGAAAGAAAATATTATTAAAAAATATGGTCCATTTATTTTCATCGTGCAAATTGAGATAAACATTAGCAGAAATTACTTACTTGCTTATGAGCAAACGGTATATTAGAAAATACATCAGGTGAACTAATAGAAGCCTTTTAAAGGCTCTCGCAATGTGAAACAATTAAATTTTCGTGGAAGGGAGTAAAACAAAAGAGGTAGGAAACAAAGGATAAATTCCCAGTTGATAAATGTAGTTTAAACTAAAACTAATAATAATATCCTGGGGACGGTAGCTGTACAAAAAAAGTATGTGACATAAAGGGTATGTTTCAACGAATCCATATGTTTGTGAAGTAAGGTTTACGGTTTACTAGTTATGCAAAAGTCATTCAGAACGAAGGTGATTTTAGAGGTTATTTCCAGAAAGTTCATGATATAATTGCGTTTGTCATGAAAATATCTTAAACCTATAATATTTTAATCAATATTTGTGACACCAATTTTGAGAAAATAAAAATTTTGGAAAAATGTTCTATGTAAAGAGTGGATAGGGTGTTTTTTTTAATTGAAAACGTTCGTGTTGAAACTTCTGAAGTTACTGAACTTAAATACTAACTTTAGTATTTGTCTAGAATGCTTAAATATTATTATATTTATATACCAACTTTGGTATCTTTCTATAATATTTAGAAATCTGTATATTTATAGTTTGATATTCATATTTTTAATAAAATCATTTTTTTTACTCAGAATCGAATTTTTGGGTGGAATACAATACCTTATCTATCTACTATGTACGTTGTACATACATGTAAAGGTAAAATAAAAATTATTTTTTTAAATCGAGTGTGGTAAAATATTTACTCAGTACCCCTTAAGATTCAAGATGTAACACAACATATATCATTATGAAAAAGTGAGGCATATTTGTTGTTTTTTAAGGTTTACGGTTCAGCATTAAATGAATCAGGGTCGTCTCCTTAGCGCGGTGGTAGCGCAGCTGCCTACCAAGCGGGAGACCTGGGTTCGATTCTCAGTACCGGCGTGGGGATTTTTCTCCCGCTGGGAGACCTGGACCGGGGTGCACTCAGACTCGTGAGGTCCCTGGGGGGCCAATTGAGGAGCTACTTGATGGAGAAGTAGCGGCTCCAGGTCGTGAGGACCGCATTAACCGGCCGGGATGGGCTCACCCTCCAATACTGCACCCCATCCATGACGTCTGTAGTGGACCGAGATAGGGGACGCAGCGGACGGGCGGTAGGCCAAGGTTCCCCGTGAGCCGTCGTGCCTTGGAGGTATTGTTATTAAATGAATCATTTTTACGAGAATATGAACCTTATGAAAGATGAAAAAGAAAGGGTTTGCTCTACAGAGGGTGAAAATGTACTTTAACAGTTATTTAAGCCCAGCGAGTTATATTTTCTGAGGGCATATAACAGTAATAGTTCCAGTGATGTATACAATGATTAAAGTTGTATTAGTTTGTAATTGTATAACTTAAAAAAGTCTATAACTGTAAATTAATTTCAGGAATTTTAACTTTTGCTTTGTCTAATATTTAGCTATAGCAAGAATAAGAAAAAGTATTGAATCCACCCAACAATTCCATATCAGATTTCAGATTTGAGGTTCTCTGTGTGTGTCCATGTACAGCATAATTGAAGAATAACAAGTATTTAAATAACAAACTGGTATCTATTGAAGTTCAACATCTTTCAGAAATGCAACACGAAGATATTCAAGAAAATCCCCATACTCTAAATTATCCTGCACATGCTGTATTTTTTTAAATATTAGCTTTTCGTCAAAAATGGTTCTTAACAATTCTGATTAAACCATCGTGCTTTTAAAATGTTTGCATAACAAATAAAATGATAATAATGATTTTAGTTGTATATCGGTCATATTGAATACAACTGTATTAATAAACTGTAAGGGATGGACAAAATATTACTATACAAATTGCGAATCTCGTTAAAGCATACACTTTGTCAGACTTATTGTTTGTATTGTTTAACATTTACGAGATAGCTTTACTATTAGTATGTATTTTCAAAAACTTATATAATTTTTAACTGGTACTTCGCTATTATTTTTGTTGTGTTTATGTAAAAAAAAATACATGATGTGTTCCATTCACATGACTTCCTCTATCTGTTTGAAGGCTTATCTACATAAAATCATTCCCAGAAATTGTCTTTTTACTTTCTTCCTTGATACTAGAAGCGAAATAAGAGAATACACTTGAGTAAATCGGTAGTAAAATGCTTTAAAAGGTGTCGCTATGAGACTGTCATTGAAATTCACCTTTTTGCAAAGCCAGGAGTAAAACAAAAGAAACTAATCACTGAACACTTCCTGTTTGAGAAAAGTATATATAAGTATTATAAAACTGAAACTCATAACAAAGAAAATCTTTGAAATGGTTGGCTCTAGAAAAAATGATATGTGTTATATTCACATGAAGTTCTCTACATCTATGTAGGAAATTAGTGTTAAAAGGCTTATTTTTATACTCCATGATAATCGAGATAAACATTAGCATAAACTGTCCTTATTACTGGGTTCTTTGTAAGTAGAAGGGAAAAATCTAAAATGTTCCATTCACATGATGTCCTCTAGCTGTTTGGTAAACAAATCTTTTATTCAAAACACTAATAATGATTTGTTTTTTCACACAAGCTGTGTGTAGGTCAGGAGTTGGATAGGCAGAGCCAGACTGAAAAATTCAATGACATACCCGGGATTTGAACCACGGATCTCCCGATCTTTAGCCAGTTGCTCTGCCACTGAGCTACCATGGCAACATGCCGACATTGCATTGAATATCTCAACTGACTCGCATGTTTCCCGGTAAACCACAAGGTGATCTCAAATTATTTTGAGATGACGTAACCCAATGGCGACTTACAATGTCCCAGAATTCATAGTATAACCAACTATTATGATCAATTGACACTGATTTAATTATTTTTTCACACAAACCGTTTGTAGGACAGGAGTTGGACTGAGAAATTCAATGCCATAGCCGGGATTTGAACCACAGATCTCCCGATTTTAGACGGCATGTAGCCATGGTAGCTCAGCGGTAGAGCAACCAGCTAGAGATTGGGAGATCCGTGGTTCAAATCCCGGCTATGGCATTGAATTTTTAGTCTGACTCTACCTAACCAAAAGATTAATATGTTATCTACATCATGCTAACAAGATAAACATAGGCAGAATTTAATCTATTATTAGCTTTCTTGTAAGTGGACGGGAAAAAGAAAATACACAGACTAAAGCGATGTTCTTATCCTGCTAATATTTATCTTGAAAAGTGTGTGGTAGATTGAACAATAAGCTTTGTAAGAATAGTTTTGCAGCATAGGTAGAGAAAGTTATGTGAATGTGGTACATCTTTTTCAACTATGTAGGCTACTGTAAATCAGTTACGCACGCCATTCGGCCACTCTGTCTATCTCTAATTTAAATGAAATTTGTCATGTCGAATATGAAATCCCTCGGCAGAACAATGGCATTATAGCCAGGTTGTGAAACAAAAAAACGATAAAATAGTACGCCACCTGGTAATACGGTAAAGAGCCATTTTGCTGTAGAGTGAAATACTTATTTGAAACATTGCTAACATGAGAGTTGATATCTGTCAAATTTTGAAGCGATATTTTTGCTTTAGGATCATGTACCTGTATTATATTAAATGTTCAGTTGGCTATACTACAACGTTCACTGTTGGCAAGCGTGGTAAAAAAGAACTACAGCACGAGGAAAACAAATGGCCATTAGCAGATTAGGTCCTCTAATCATAAATTACGGGCATAAAACATGTAAATTCATATTTACGTGTTATCACATTTGTATACAAGTGGGAATCCCATACATCACCGTCAGCATTCGTACGCGACATTTTGTGCTTCTATCAAATGGTGTCCCATTAAAACGGTGAAAAGTATTACAGGTGCCAAGGCAAGCAGGTAAGCTGACTAAAAACTGTATTGTCATTGTTTCCACGAGGTGTGTAATCTAATATTGAAAATAAAAAAATATTCACCTTTCATATACTGCGAGGCAGTTTTTGTTACGAGTTGTTGATTCTGTTTCCTATACTTCGGTGGGGAAGTGATATAAAGCACGTGTTACAATGTTATAAACTTGGGTTCCATTCACACGACTTTCTCTACATCGCTGTAACAAATTATTGTTAAAAAATATATGCTTCTATTTACTTTATGATAATCAGGATAAAAATTAGCAGATATTTTCTCAATTACTTGCTTCCTTGTAAGTAGAAGGAAAAATAATGAAATACGCTAGGATAAAACGAATGCCAAATCTCTTAAAAATTGCTTGCTATGTGCTTGAAATCCATTTCTACACAAGGCAAGGAGTTTAAAACTTTCAGTGTGACAAATTTTTTTAAATCTCAAACAAATAACAAAGAATATCTCAGAAATGGTCATTTCCACGAAAAAACGTATATAGCATAAATTGTGTGTTTTAACGTGACCTACATTTTTTCTGTATTCAGTTTCTGTCTATCCCTTACAATCTACCAGTTATACTAAATTCATTCAGAATAAAGAGGTCTTTAGAGGATATTCCCAGAAAATAGAAGGTATACATTTTATTTGCTATATAAATATCTTTAATATACGGTAATCTTAATCAAAATCCTTATAGCCATTTTTGAGGAAATCAATATTTTCGAAATTTTTCCATGTAAAGAGTAGTTTGGGCTGGGGGGATTTTTCTCAAAATGTTCATGTCACATCGCTGGAAGATATACTAAACTTAATATCAACTTTGGTATTTTACCGACTTTTCGTTTTTGAGTTCTCACATGGACACACATGGATCTTTTTCCAAAAATGCTTTTTTGGATAAAGGGAACCCTGAAACTGTATTTCCGGTGAAATCTCGGTATTGAATTTTTGGGTGCAATACAATACCTTCTCTATACACTATTTACATAATACGGGTAGAGAAAGTAAAAATGTGTTCAATTCATATAGCTTTCTTTACCTATTCTGTAACAAGCTACTCTTAATAGGACTTCTTATGCTATCTAATTTATGTTAATCGAGATAAACATCATCAGAAATAGTCTTGCTAAGTAGAAGGTAAACAGCGACCATACTAAGCTAAAGTGATTGTCATATCTTTAAAAGCCTGGTTACTATGTGGTTGTAATTGGGTTCTCTTTACATGACCAATAGCAGTATTTCCTGTGTCTCCTAAGTGAAGCATCATTACGATGTTTCCATGACCAGATTTTACTTTTTAGCTCGAGAGTTCGCCGCTATGCGCCATGGTGACGAGGGATTAGCTCGTTGCCCACAGATGGCACTGAAGAACGAAATCACGATTTGTGGGCGCGAAATGGCGGAAAATGTTGCAACCTTCTTCTTTCAACATAATGATTGGCCAAGCAATTAATTGTCTTTATAAAGAGTTCAAAATAATCGGTTACAATCGGTTTTAAAACTTTTAATTACAATATAATTGCAACTGAGATAGACACAATACTTCACAAGTGATTTTCAAGGAAATCCCGTGACCATATCTACCCTTTCCTTAGAAAAGATTTGAGATTTTTTATTTTCTCAAATTTGGCTCTAACATATTGATTAAAATACCTAATATTAAAGATATTTAATGACAAGTAACTGACATTTATGGCATTTGCATAACTGATAAAGCGTAAGAGAGAAACAAAAACTTGTCACAAAAAATATAGATCTCTTTAAAATACAGAATTTATGTCATAAACACTTTTTTCGTAGAGTTGTCAGATGGTGCAATATAGATATTGAATATGGGGAGATATTATTTGAACCTGAAAAAAATGGCTTTAAAGCTTACATAGAGAGTCACTTAACCAGTGCAACGCCTTAAAATGATCTCCAAAACATGTATTACATCCTCTCTAAAAGAACTAAACATTGCAAATTTGAACTTTAAAATATGGTGCATTTTTTGAACAAAAAATTTAAAAAATCAACATTTTTTTTACTGAAAACTACTAAAAAGCACTTCCAAGTCACCTTAATTAATTAATTTAATATTTCAACTATACCATTCAAACAAAGGTTGTTTTGCTTTTGGAAGTTTTACGTAAACAGTAATTTTTATCTAGTCAAATATTTATGAAACATGAATGATGTTTATTTAAATATGAATAATGTAAATAAAATATAAGCAAAATTAATGTATAAGCTAATTCAGGGTATGCAAAATTATGAGTAATTTTTTTTTTAAGGTAGGACTAAAAGAATGGAATTTTTTGTAATCTAGCATATCAAGCTAGACATTAATTAAATTTAATATTCAGAATATACGCAGGTATAAATTAAAAAAATCTGTACCGTTATTTCAGTAGGAAATAGGTATTCCTATTGTATTGCCTCTGCTCAGAGTCAAATCTACCCGGAATAAAAAGAAGAAAATTTCAAGAAGGAATTACCATATTCATGTTCATCCTAAAAAAAAGAAAGAAAAAAACAAACAAACAATAGGAGTCTCATAAGCACACCGAGACATAACCGTGGACAATATATCTATAATTAAAGCAAGTGACCTTTACTCATGACCTTAAAAGTAATGTAGCGTGACAACGCGTAGTTAGCCAAAAGCACACGTGCAACTGATCACAAAGCATATTGAATTTCTTTTGCATAGACAGTCCTAATTGAATAACACTGTGAATACGCACTGCGGCCGTAATCGCCAAACATGTGTATAGGCTTGCTTTCTAAGTCATAGCTGATTGTTGGCACACATTGTTACATTGTATTTGTGGACTCCTATGTTCTTTTGATATCGCAGCTGTGATTGTTACACCTGTGCAAATGGACACGTCTTTCGGAAGGTTCTTAACGTTGAACCCGCGCATTGTTAAGCCTCAGTGAATATGTGAACACTGCGGTCTACTGTACATCGGCGGCTTCTGGAAATTTCCAGTCACTTGACCAATAGATATAAAACAGATTAACGAAGCCGTGTTCAGGTTCAGTTTTCGCTGCAAAGCATTGTATGCAATAGTTGAGTGCGTTTGAGGGGGATTTCATAGTGAGCCGCTTCGTCGCCGCTATACGGCTGAATTGTTATGAAAGACATTTTTTTTTTTTTTTTTTATTATTGTTTTATGAGCAGAGTGCTATCAGCTTGAGGGAAAATCAAGAGTTGGTGTTTGAGAAAAAACAATTTTTGTTACAATATTTTCACCAAATGGGTTAATTATTATTTTGTAGGACATCAACAGTTAAGAAGGAGAAGCTGTTGAGAGTTTTAAAGTGACTTACTTTAAAATAGTGTACAAAGTGTTTTTCTAAATAGGAGTAATACAGTTAATTTTTAACCTAGGAGTTGAAAACACATATTGCAAAGAAAGACAGCGAAAGATATTTAATGTTACAAACTTGCTGATAATTTTTGTCAGATTGCAAAATCCATATGCCATAACTCATTGATAACAAAGTTCAGTGAAATCAGAGAGAAGTTGCGATGTGGACACGATACGCAACTCCCCCTCCAATAACTCAGTTTTAAAATATTTTAAGCCTCTCCATTTACCCTTTAGACTAGAAGTCATTAAAATCTGCCATGTTTGCAATAAAGTGCCAAACAATATCCTCGGACAGACATATTCAACAAAACTAAATTGAAACTGATGATCTGGATATGGAAACCTTCCTAGCGGGATGTTTTAAAATGATTGGAAACGTTATAAGACTTGTCCGTCTGGAATAACAACGGTTTTTACGGTGAATTGTTATTAAAAACGTTCGGTTGATTTCAAGTATTAGTTTTTATATGGCAAAAATTGTCCAAAAATGACATTTTTAGTTTTTGATGCAGCAGTGTTAATTGAATTTTTCTTTTTAATTTGCTATACATATTTCCATTATTGCCTTTCCACAGACGCACAGAGACACATACGGACCTTTTCTGAAAATGCTTTGTTTTGTATTTCCGGTGAAATCTCGGTTTCGAATTTTTCGGTGGAATACAATTCCTTTTCTCCACTATGTACATACGGGGCTAGGTAAAGTAAATATCTGATATATTCCATTTACATGACTTTCTCTACATCTCTACAATAAATTATTGTTAAAATTCTTATGCTTCTATTTACTTCATGCTAATCGAGAAAAAAAATAGCAGAAATAGTCTTATTACTTGCTTCCTTGTAAGTAGAAGCGAAATAAGGGAGTATCATAGATTAAAGTGATAGTCAAAAGCTAGTTCATATGTGACCGAAATTGCTTTGTATGCACAGGAGTTGACAAATTCCCGTATGAGAAAAGTATAAGTATTTTAAAGCTGAAACCAATAACATGGAATATCTCAAAAACGGTCAACTCCACGAAAAAAAAAGGTATATGATATAAATTATATGGTTTAACGTGCTGTACATTTTTGGGTGGTGAATTTGCGTCTATTTTTTAAGGTTTACTCCTTACTCAAAATCAGCAAAATTCATCCCGATTAAAGAGATCTTCAGAAGCTATTCCCAGAAAATTCAAGATCTACATTTTCTTTTGTGATCAAAATGGCTTTAATATGTGGTATTGTAAACAATATCGTTAAAGCCAGTTTTCAGAACAACATTTTTGTTAAGTTTTCTATGTAAAGGCTAGTTAGGGGTGGGGGTTTCTTGAAAAGCTTCGTGTCGCATTCTTGGAAGATACCAAACTGAAATACCAAGTTTGGTATTTAACCGTCTCTTTTTTTTTTCTTTTTTTGAGCTATGCTGCCACAAACACACACACACACAAACACATGCAAACACGGACATTTTTCTAATTCTTTTTTATTCCGGCGGTCCTAAAGTGTTTATTTCCCGTGAAATCTCGGTATCGAATTTTTGGGTGTAATGCAATATCTTCTCTATACACTATGTACATAGTGCGCGTAGAGGAAGTAAAACTCAACAAACAAATTGTTCCGCTGCACTCACGTGCTTGGGTCGACTCGCAAAATAGTGGACAAAAGCATATGCTGGCGTGACCTACAGGTGCTATAGCATGGTGATCAAATTTATTTTGTTGCAGTGCAGTTAAAAGTAAAATACACGCCCCAAAAACTGAGCTAGCCTCCCCTTTCCTTTGTGTCGATGTTTGCTTTTTGCTCGGCTGTAATTGTTTTTGTACAGCTGTAACGCAGTGAATTGTGGAGATGTTCAGAGCCACAGTGGCATAAACAATTGCATTTGTTTCGCGTTCCAGAAATATAAATAGTGGCACAATGCTTTGTGCGCCGTTTCTATGAGGCACACGCAAAGTAGCGCGCTTTTGTTTTTGTTTTGTTTTGCATCTCAATGAGTTGACAAAACCATATTTTCACGTGATTGAATACATCCTTTCGGCTGAAATATTTTCTTTTGACTTCTTGTGCCTTATTTGGTGAGGGAAAGGCCGAAAAAGCAGTTTATAATTGGTTGTTTTATGTTTAGGTACGGATAAAAAAAATCTGATGTGTTCCATTCACATGACTTTCTCTACCTCTGTGTAAAAAATTATTGTTAATAAGATTATTCTTCTATTTACTTCATGCTAATCGAGAAAAAATTAGCAGAAATAGCCTTATTACTTGCTTTCTTGTAAATAAATGCGAAATAAGGGAGTATCATAGGTTAAAGCGATAGTCAAAAGTTGGTTGCTATGTGACAGAAGTTCCTTTGTTTGTATGGGCAGAGTTGACAAAATCCAGTATGAGAAAAGTATAAGTTTATCAAAGCTGAAACCAAAAACAAGTAATATCTCAAAAACGACCAACTCCACGAAAAAATGCATGTAACATAAATTGTGCTCTACATTTTTTGTGTAGTAAGTTTTTGTCCATTTCTTACGGTTTAGTAGCTATGTAAAATTTCGTAAAATTCAACCAGATTAAAGTAGTCTTCAGAGGCTATTCACAGAAAATTCAAGATATACATATTATTTGTCAGGTAAATATCTTTAATATACGATATTTTCATCAAATTAGAGCCATTTTTGAGAAAATCAGCATTTTCGAAAAAAGTTCCATGTAAAGGGTGGGGGACTTTCTTTAAAACTTAATTACCAAGTTTGCTATTTAAAGGTCTTTTCGTTTTTGAGCTATGCTGTTCACAGACAGACGCACCCACACAGACGCACATACACGCACACACACGGACCTTTTTCCAAAAATGCTTTTTTTTTGGACCCAAAACATGTATTTCTGGGGAAATCTCGGTATCGAATTTTTGGGTGCATTACAATACCTTCTGTATACACTATGCACATAGTACGTGTAGAGAAAGTAAAAATCTGATGTGCTCCATATATATATGACTTTCTCTACCTATTCTAAATAAAAACTATTCTTGCACAGGATTATTTTTCTACCTTCTTCATGCTAATCGAGATACCCCTTAACATAAATGGCGTTGTTTATTTAGTTCCTTTTAAGTTGAAGGGAAAAGGGAAATACACTAGGTTAAGTGATGGTCAAATCTACCAGGTGGCTCAACTGCTCATATGGGGTGAGGAAATTTCCCTTGGTACGTTTAAAGAGTTGCAGAAGTAAATGGAGCTATTTCAAGTTAAAATCGCCAGTGGAGTATTGGCGAGAGCGAAGTTCGTTTTACCTTTCGCAATGAGCGTGACCTGCTGAAAGTCTCCGCTGATAGAAGACGTGTAAAACAATGGTCACTCTCACTCTCACCACACTCCACTGGCAGGTTTTAATTTGAAATAGTCCCGTTGAGTTCTGCAGCTCTTTTAACATACCAAGGGAAATATACACAAATAAATAAGGGGAGTTGAGTCTCCTAGTATTAACCCTTTTAGTGCCAATCGCGATCTAATCGTGACGCATTTCCATATGTTGTAACTCGTTCCAGCGAGAAAGTCTGTGTGTTTTCTAGGTCATAGCCATAGAAAAAGGTTTTCTGGAGCGTTTCAGAACTTTATCTTTGCTCCAAATGTAATTTCTCTAGCCGGTGTTTGCGTATATTGGTTGAAATATGGTGTTGTTTAGCCGAAGTTAGGAACCGAAAAGAAAATTGGAGCTACAGTTCGCGATGTATTACAACAGAGAGAGTGATTTTGAATTTTCAGACCTTGATGAAAGAGTTCCTGTCATTGACGTCAAAGAGGAACATTCTAACTTCAGCGATGAAAATGCATCGACAACAACGCCATCGTTCGTATGCAAATAACCGGTGTACTTATCAAAATGAAGGTGTGAATGCAATGTGACTCATCCATTCAGCTACGTAACAGCAGAAGTGCTAAATTGTATAGTAATCTACGTTACATTTTTATCCTATTGCCTTTTGCCGATTGTATTAATAGTATTATCATGCTTGTGTGAGTTTTGGTGATTAATTTCAGATGAATTCATTTTTTGTATTTTAAAAAATAATACACCAGACCAAAACGTGATGCTTTTTAATAAAGAAATATCTATACTTTCATTTGATTACCCTGAACTTTCTGTGTAGTAAGCGTTTGCACGCCTAACGATTTTTTATTTTGTTTTCAAAATTTTCTTCTCCTTTTAATTTTTTAGAAATATGGAAGAAACTTCTCATCCTTGTACTGCATATTATACAGTAGACATATGGGTTTACTAAAAATGAAAAAATTCATTCAGCTCTCTATATATAATTTGGTACTCATTTTATTACTAATAATTTAAAACGCTGCATTCTCCTCTAAAATTGCTTCAGACAGCTTTCTGCTATTCGGGTTGGCACTAAAAGAATTAAAAGCTGCTGCTATTCAATTATATTAAAATTCAGTTCTCTTAGCATGGAGAGGAGTAAAACAAAACAAAAACGGATGACACTTCCTATTTTAGAAAAGCATAGGTATTTTATGATTCTAAATTGAAATATATATCGCATATAAACTGTATTGTTTTAACGAAATCCATATTTGTGTGTAATACCTTTAATTTATGGGCAGTTTAATCGAATTCGTTAAATTAATTTTTGAGGACATTGATAATTTCGAAAAATGTTCCATATGGTGGAAGGAATTTCCAGAAAATCTTCTTTCTTAGTCGCCCTCCGTGGTGTAATGGTTACCATGCTAACTCCATATACCAAAGGTCGCTGGTTCAAACCCGGCGGAGGATGATTTATTTTTTCGGGCGTAAAAGTCCTTAGCATAGCTTCCTTCGGAAGGGAAGTAAAGCCGTGGGTCCCGTGTCGTAGATTTACGGTACATAAAAGAACCTGAAGCCAGATATAGAGGCCTCTGAGCAAAATTAAGCGGTCTTTCACGCCCAGTATATTTGCAACAACATGCAGTTAAAAGTGAAATGCTGAATAGGATCAGCATTAGGATACGGAACGTGGAGGATTGTAACCGAATATTATGTTTATTTATTCTTTACCCCACGAGGGGCGCTCCGGGAGGGAGGATGAGATGAAAGTAAATACATGGCAGTCGGAAACAGGAGCCACGGCAATGAGAAGACCCCTACAGTTTCTGGAATGAAGCACCCTGACACTCTGACAGGCAAACCAGGGACCTCGCCCCACTTAGGGTGATTTTCATTTGGGCAAATATCCCTAACTGGAGAACGAAGAGTCACAATGAGAACCCTTTTTCCCCTACCATGATGCACGGAGCACCATCAACGACACTTCCAACCCTAAAAGAAACCAATGTGACGAAGTTGAATGAAATGACAATAGAAATGCCTTTAGGAAATAGAAGAAATCTGCCCAGCATTCGCGAGGTTCTTTTATAGGGAAATTCCTAAAAAAAAAAAAAAAAAAAAAAAAAAACATGGGTCACGGGAATCAAACCCGCGATCACAGACAAAACCACTAACCCATCTTGCTGGGTTTAATGGTATATAAGAAAGGGCTTTAAGGAAAGGCATGACCAAATTAACTCTATGGTATCGCCCAAAGTCGTAGAGCTCTCTGATCTGGTGGTGGTTATTTCTGATGAGCGAAGTTTAGCTTTACTGCACAGACATATAAATGCGAATAACGGCTCTGGAAAGTTCATAAATAACCTCCTGCTCCCCGATGTTACGTGGTCCCATTTGATGGCTGTATCAGAGTTATCCCTTAAGTACGGTAGGACTAACTTCAAGTGGACATTGGTTTATGTCCCAAGATGAGCTTGTGATACAGCAAATGGCGTCCCTAAATTTCCAACCTGGAAATGGGAGGGATTACAAGGAATTAAAAATCTGATGCGATACATTTACATGACCTTCTCTATCCTTTTTTCAATAGATATTCTTACAAAAGCTTATTCTTCTAATATATTTTATTCGAGATAAGTATTTATAGAAATGTTTTATTAATTTACTGTAGGCACAATTAAATAGGAGTATAGAGTAGGTTTCAATAATACTGCAATCTTTTTAGAGCTGGTCTCCAAGCGAAATCTGTAGAATTTCGTCTCTTAGCTTGACCTGGAAAAAGAAAAGTGAATTTCAATTTAATTCATTAGCATACATAATGCCTTGAAATAATAAATAAAAGTATACAAACATGTACTTTTCACAGATAAAACATAACGTAAAACTTACAAATAAAATTGAAGACATTAAATGTTCTCTAAAAATCTCATTAAAAGCATTCTCTTGTTACAAAACAGCCTAATAAGAGACAACCAAAATAATGTATTTCTTACATCATTTATTCAATTCAAATATATTAAATGAAACTTTGTTGCAAAATTTTAGAGTTATAACAAATGTGAATACCATTCTGTTAAATTTACATTTATTGTCACAAGGCAATACAGCACTTTACACTTATTGGTACACAAATAACTGAGTCATCGCACTCACGTCAATCTCTTAGCTCTAGATTGGTTTTAATACACTTCATTCTTCTCCAGCCAGAGCAATTGGCAGACTGAGGGCAGCCCGAGGTGTGATAGACGTGTCCCTGTTCTCGGAGAGAACTTAACCACGTTCTGACGGGATTGTGGGTTTTGTAGGATGGCGGGTGAGTGTTGGGGTTGTGGAGTGACGGGAGGAGGCAAGTATTGCCCCTCGACGGTTGCTTATGATGGTGCAACGACCCTTGTGCACCGCTGGTGTGTGTTTATCAAAATGTTTGTTTTGAGGTTTTAATTTTGAATCCAAGCAACTCTTGAAGGATTATAAGGAGCTTTAGCCGTAGCAGCTGTTGGAGGTGCTCCTTCGTTACCGGGGATGCCCGCAAGCCATGCGGGGAAGCCGGTATCGCCTGAAGCGGCGGTTTGTGGGATCGTAATCCCCAAGAGACCTAACGAGGGCGCTCCGATGGAATGGTAACCCTTCGTTGAATTTTGTTGTCCGACGCTTAATCTCGTCCTCCAGGTATGGTAGACCAGAGGCTTCATGCAGGAGTCTCGTTGGAAAGCCTCGAGGCACAGAATAGATAGCCCGAAGACATCTATTCTGTACTCGCTGAAGCAATAGCAGACTGGAGTGTGCCGCCATGCCCCAGATCTCACAGGCGTAGATTAACAAGGGGACTATGAGAGCCCTCAAGAGGCGCAACTTAAGGGGAACCGTCATCGAGGACTTCAGCATCGGGTACAGTGAGGCCGCAGCCCCATTGCCCCGGCACCACAGCCCCCTGATGTGCCCCCTGAAAGTGACGCCCCTGTCAAGCTTCACCCCCAAGTAGGTGATGGTGTTGGTCCATTGTATCCTTCGTCTGAGGTACGTGAATGTGGGAAAGTTTGCGGGAAAGCGGCGCTTGGTGAAAAGAATGGCGTGGCTTTTCTCCGGGTTGATGGACAATCGCCAACGCTCGCACCACTCTTGTATGAGGCGGAGGTGTCTCTGAATGGGGTTGAAGGCTCTGCGTGGGTGTTTGTTTGTACAGTATAACAGCACGTCATCAGCATACTGGGCATACTGTTGACTTGCTGCACTGTTGGTAGGTCGGCCATGTAGACGCTAAAGAGCGTGGGGGAAAGTACAGAGCCTTCGGAGACTCCGCCTCTTATTGGCCTAGGTGTTGATTTGTGTACCGCAACTGAAACTACAAAATATCTGTGTTTGAGGTATGAGTGTAGTAGGTGTATGATGTGTGTCGGGAGCTCCAGTCGGATGAATTTGAGGAGCAGACCCGCGTGCCAGGTCGTAGAGAAGGCTTCTCCACGTCCAGCGACACCGCCGCAGTGTAGGCTCTGTCCTGGAAACCACTCTCAGTAGTTGCTGAATGAATGAATGAATGAATGAATGAATGAATGCTTCATTCTTCTCCAGGCACTTGTCGGCTCCTTATATAGTCCGTAGCTGCGAAGGCTCCAGTTATAGAAATTATGTAAAATTACATGTTAGCCATTTAGAAATGGAAGTGGAATATTCTGGGCATAGGGAGAAAGAAGATCCAAGAATTCCTGCAGGAAATCGCACAAACGCCTTTGTTTGCCCGGCTATTGTGACCGCTCGCTCTTCTGTTAGAGCAAATCAGTACCAGCCCTTCAGCAATCTCACGGCTCCATGCGTCTTTTTTACAACACACAATTGTTGCTTGTCTTTTATACCTATGCACTTCAAAGTTATCATATCTGATGTTAGTTATACTATGATCTTTTTTGTGCTTGGGCAAATGTTGAATGTTTCTTTTTTTTTTTTATTTTTTTTTTTTTTTTATTTTTAAGGTCATATTGGGGCTTTCGACTTGAAACAACTCGTTGTCTGTAGGTACTTTTACGTTGGTTTTAAATCATTTTGTTTTACTCCAACACATACAAACTTCCAGACTCTGTGAGGGATAGGGAATAAATCTGGCTAGAGTAAAATTCCCCGCCCCGGGAATCGAACCCGGGACCTCCGGGTGAGAAGTCAGCTCGCTGACCACTCGACCACGGAGGCAGTCTTGAATGTTATTCTTGACAGAGTACAGTGTATAAAAAGATATTACAGTCATGCATTTTGATGGGTATTTTTAAATTGAAACTAAGATCAAAATATACCTTGTAAATGATTAACTATAGGAAAATATCAATTTGACACAAATTGTGCGCTTTTACGAGATCTGCCAAAATATTTGTGTAGCAATTCTGTCTCTTACGGTTTACCATCTATGCAAATGCCATCCAAAATAGAGAGGACTTCAGAAGATGTTTCAGAAAAGTCACCTTATAGATTTTGTCACAAAAATATAATACGAGATAGTACTTTAATTAAAATATTTAGAATCATTTTTGAGAAAATCAATCTTCGTATTGCAACATGGTTTAAAGTGCTGAACTTAATACCAAGTTTAATATTTAAACTCTTTTCGCGTTTTAACGCATCTTTTTATTTATTTATTTATTTTTTTTTTCCGATTTAAGGAGTCTCAAATATATACTTCGGTGAAATCTAGACAGTAAGTTATTGGGTAGACTTCAGTTTTTTTCCTATTTAATATTCGTATGGTGAAAGTTTAATTAGCTAATTTGAGCCTCTATGAACTATGTAGAACTGGAAGACAGAATGGTTAAAAAGAAAACGTAAGAACAATAAAGTGAGAAAAAAAATTCAAGCGTACAGGAAGCAATAAAATGAGAATAAACAAGAGCGAGAACGAGAATGAAAGAGAGAGAGAGCGAGCGACTAGGATCGCTGGCTAGAGAGAATATATGAGTCTATGAAAAACAAAATAATAAAGGGAACTAAAGCAAGAAGAAATAAAGTAAAAACAGTTTCCAAGAAAGTATTAAAACGAAAGCATAAAATGAAATGCTATATGTATAAGTAATAACTAGAGAACAAAATGAACATAGTTTGTAAAGCAACAAAGAAACTATGATAAAAATGCATGCAGATTATAAGGTTGACTATATTATTCAGTATTGCAACGTATAGCACTTAAGAAAACGTTGACTACCTTTAAAAGTTTTTGATTTATTTCCAAATGAGAATAAAAGTATAAATTAAGTTAAGAACTAAGAACTAAAGCTTTCCTGGCGACGTGTTAATTCAAAATTTTCTCGGGCTTCTAGCCAGGTAAAAACTTGGCTTGACACCAACGTTTCGAAGAAGTGCATCTTCCTCGTCTTCAGGGTGAACTTAATAGTTTAGCATGGGAAGCTTTGAACAGAAGCCGAGTATTAAAATTCGTATCGAGGTTGAAATGTATGTATTTATAGATATATACTGAAAAGGTTGAATACATTGAACAAACAATTTATGAACGTCTTATTTCTCGCTTTCATAAACTTGTGTAAAAGTGCTTGAGGTTTGGCAAGTGAGTGGAAATATAACATGTGTAAGACGAATAAGATTATGTCTACAGCATATTATAATGTGCACTCTTTTTACTTTCTCTAGCGCATAAGTTACAACGTATATAGTAGATAGAGAAGGTATTTTTTGTATGCCGCCCAAAAATTCGATACCGAGATTTCACCAGAAATACATGTTTTAGACCTCCTGAGTCCAAGGAGAGCAATTTCAGAAAAATGTTTGTGTATGTATTTGCTGTATGTGCGCTTGTGTGTGGACAGCAAAGCTTGAAAACAAAATGTCCGTTAATACTAAACTTGGTATTTAAGCAGGACCCCATGGCCGCGCTCGCCAAGGCGTCTCGCTTTGGTGTTTCCAGCGCAAGGGACCGTGGGTTCGAGTCCCGCCTTGGGCATGGGTGTTATATGCTTGTGTGTGTGTGTGTGTAAAAAGAAAAACAGAAATTCAGTAATCAAGGTAAACAAATTAGGTAAATATAAAGTAGGGTATACAGCGTCAGAGTCCCGACCAGACTCCGGAACTTTTTTTTTTCAAAAACAAAAAGGATGTGACTCAAAACACCTCACCTCAAACTACCATTTCCATGGAAACATTTTTGAAAGTTTGAATTTTCTCTATAATGGCTCTAACGATTAAAATACCATATGATTAAGCTATTTTCATAAGAAACGACACCTATGTATTGCATTTTCTGGGGATAGTCTCTGAAGACATCTCAATTCTGAATGACTTTTGTGTAACTGGTAAACTGTAAAAATTATGGATCTTGTGAAAGCACAGAATTTATGTCAAACACATTTTTGGTTGAGTTAACCGTTTCCAAGATATTCCTTGTTATTGATTTCAATTTTACACTACTTAAACCTTTCTCAAGCGGAAAGTTATCTTTCGTTTCATCTCTTTCTTTTAACCAAATTTCAATTTTCCACATAGTGATGACGTTTTAAAGGACCAATAAGATCAATTCTGTTATATCGATTAGCATGATGTAAATAAAACAATCTTCAAAAGGAAAGTTTATTTGTCCAATAGCTAAAGAAATTCATGTGAATTAAACACAGCAAACTTTTTTCAATGTCACTGCGAAAGTATTAATGCATTATATAGACGACTGAGGTTTAAGTGTTTTAAGTCTCGAAACAGATCTTTCGCACACTTTTAAGTTTGCAAAAATAAAATAAAATTAGCTAATGGGTTACATTCACATACTTTTATAATATTGTGCAACAAATTATTTTTACATGAAACACTTTTAAAAATGTTTTATCTTCTCAAAAATGGCTCTAACAATTTTTATTAATTGTCATAAGTTTAAGATATTTTCATGACAAACTAAACATGTATCTTGAATTTTCTGAGTATAGCTTATGAAGACACTTTCATTCTGGATGACTTTTGTATAACTATTGTATAACTGGTAAGCCGTAAGAGATAGACAAAGATTTATCACACAAAAATGTAGATCTCATTAGAATTCTCAATTTATGTCATACGTTTTTCTTGTAGACTTCACCGTTTTAGAGATATTCTCTGTTATTGGTTTTAATTTTAAGGTACTTCAAATTTTCCTAAACAGGAGACATTTTTCTTTTGTCTCTCTCCTGTTTACTCCCGGCAAGAAAAGAGAACCGAATTTCAAATGTTTTACTTAAAGACCGGCTCTTAAGGATATGACTATCGTTTCAGTTTATAACATTCTCTCATTCCCGTTCTACTTTCAAAGAAGCCAGTAATAAGACCAAAGCAAAGTTTAGTGTGACGTAGATAAAAGAATTATATTTTGTAAAGAAAGGTTGTTTGTAGATCAGCTAGAGAAAGTCATGTGAATGGAATACATTAGGCTTTTTATACCTCTATTGCTCTCTTTCTTTAATTCTTCTCTTTCCTTTGAAACGCAACATTTTTATAACTAGCCTCTCTCCTGGCATACCTTGCTATGTGTTCCCAAATTTGATTCTTCCAGTTTCTTACTTCTTTTACTTCTGTTAAACAGTTAACAATACTGTATTTCTCCCCGCATAAAATACAACGTTCTAATTCGTCCCTTTCAAAATAAATGACCCTGTTCTCATCCAATCTAATCTCTTGTATATTATCTAGATATACATACCCTCTCTTGACCATTCTTTCTTACTTTACGACATAAACAAATCCATTTTTTATTTTATAGCTCACCATAAATTTCCTGTTTATGTCTTCTATTTCTCAATAACGTTCAAGCTTTTATACTCTTCCTCCCGGTCATATTCCTCAAGACCTAAATCCCTCATACCTCTTTCAATATTCTTCAACCATTTAAGTCTAGGTCGACCACGTCTTCCTCTTCCAGCTGGGTTGCATTCTACTTGTTTTGGTTATCTTATCTCAGGCATTTTACGGACATGCCCGTGCCATTTTAGCTGTTTATATCTTATAAAATCTAAAATTGAATTTTGAAATGTCATGGTTTGTCTTATCACTTTGTTATAGATTTTTTTCCAACCTAGAGTATCTAGCGTAGCTCCTGAAATAGTCCATTTCGGTAGATAATAATTTTAAATTTAAATTCCTATTCAGTGTCCAAGTTTCTGTTGCTTAATGTACTTCTAATTATTTATTTATTTATATCTGTAATTTCGTGTCTAAACTTACACTCTTGTCCCATAACACTCCATTCAGCATGGATATTGCTGTTCTTCCCTTTTGAATTCTATATGTAATGACCTCTTCTTGACTAAAGTTTAAATTTATTTTCTCTCCTAAGTGCATACGCTCTTCATTTCTTTTGACACATTCGATGCCGTCTTCTAAAACTAGATCGTTTTCTTAATCTCCAAATTACAAATATATTATTTTCTTTAAATGAGTTTTATCCCCTATCTGTTATATTCTTCAATAAGTTGTATAATAATAATAATAATAATTACTACAATAATTATATAATAATAACTATGTAATAGTTATAATAATGATAACAACAATTATAATAATTATTGTTATAAATATTTTTGTTATCTTTATTATTATAATTATTATGATTATCAATATAATAATAATTAATAACAAAAGGAATGAAACTAGGACTAAAGCAGTGAATGCAGTTAACTGTTACGTTAACTTGATAAGGTGTAGCAGTGCTTATAACAACTTGGAAGTGGGAGAGGTTTAAAAATGTTCCACTCTCGCTGTTTTTATTATATTTTATACGAAGAGCATCTCCGAATCAAGAGAGGCAAGCTAGCTATTTCATAATGAACCTGTATCCCAGTAATGAATCCCTGGGTGTCCATGATACCACGGCGTGGCCAACATAGCGCCCAGGAGTCCTGCTGCCACATTGTATAATATTATACAATTCACTCGCCTGCACGCCGTACTGTATATAATGATAGCCGGCTGACTTGGCAGTAAAGCAGGTTCATCGAGAAGCTTAACGTAATGTAATAACTACGTAACAATTAAAAGTGGAAGAAAGCTATAAAAGTTCGTGTATGCATATCCAACTCAGAATATCTGACACATTTTTATTTTCTCTACACATACTTAGTTCATAGTGTATAGTGAAGTTATTGTATTTCTCCCAAAATTAGTTTTCGAGATTTCACCGGAAATACACCTTTTAGGGCCCACTGATTAAAATAAAGCAATTTTAGAAAAAGGTCAATATGTGTGTATCTGTGGACACGATAACTAAAAAACGAAAAGTCCGTATGAACTTTAATGACATATTAGGGGAATAGGTCTCTGGAGTTTTTAAAGCAATAGTTAGAAATACTATAATATCCGTCTCCGACGCGTGGCCTCTTTTTAAAGAACAATATTAACAATAGAAATTCATTTTTATATGAGATCTGCTAGGGTATGTAGCAGAGTAATATTAGAAATGAGATTAATAAGGAAACAATAAATGTTTAAAAGTGAATTTTATATTATTGCAACAGAAAGAATTAGAACGGTATGAACATGCTAAAGAATGTAAGGTGAAAGCTTACCAAAATGAATAATGGAAGGGAGGAGAAAAGGAGGAGAAGGAGGAGAAAAAGAAAACTGCATAGGACTTGTACTCAAGGATTGGGAAGTTGTGGAAGATATGTGGCCCAATAAGCAAGGCTGGAGATAAGTAATAAGAAGATATTAAACACTATAGTTTTGAATGCCGGAAAAAATGCATGTATAAAAGTATGTTTTCTCAAAGTAATTCACAAAATATTACCAACATTATTTGTTTTGTAGTAGGCTTACCTTCCCCTTATTTAGGATTTACATCCCTGCAGAGCTTATACTTAAGGATCAGAAGCCTGTTCGGGGAGCCAACAGCACGAAACCATAGAATGGAGAACCTGGTACGAGTGGTCAGCCCGTATCCTGGCAAGAGCGTGAGGAAGTGGTAGATATGAAAACGAAATGGATGATAGGAATTGTGATGACGGAGTAAATGGTGGCGGGGGAAACCGGAGCACCTGGAGAAAACCCGCGCAGACGTCCATCACAAATCCCACATGTGAGAGTTCTAACCACTGTGCCACAGCCCTAAAATTATTATTATTATTATTATTATTATTATTATTATTATTATTATTATTATTATTATTATTATTATTATTATTATTATTATTATTGCTGTTGTGATTATGATTATTATTATGATTAATTTTATTATTATTATTATTATTATTATTATTATTCAGAGTTATTTGGTTAGGAAGTAATATTTGTAAGGTTTATAGTATATTTTATGGAAGGAAGTACAAAATTAAAAATTAAATATGCAATAACCACAATAATATTATTACACTTTTCCGGAAAACATTTCTTGTGTCCCAGAAATAATACTGTTTTGAAACAAAAAGCTGTTATAGAGTCTACTCTATCTATCTTTTGCTCTACTCTCTAAAGTTTATTCAAAATGGATTTGGTACCTTTAGAAAACGAGCTCACAAATAAATTGTTCATAAGGATGGAAGCGTTTAAACAGAAACCGCCTAGCAAACGTTACGCTTAGCCCAATGTGAACCCCGCATAAGGGAACAGAATGCAAAATATTCCCGGAGTTTCATTATTACCGTAGCCACTGGGACGCATCTATACCGATATGGGCAGAAGGGGGAAGGCTTGTGATGTGATAGACGGCAAGGGGCTGTTCACAATACAAAGATGTATGCATTTACTGTTTCACACGACAAATAAAACAGGTATAGGGAGACATTCTCATATCTGGGTCTGTAAACAGAGTTGAGAGTGTTTCAGAGGACAAGGATCGAGTTCATTTGGGGATTAAAACTGCCATAATAAGCAAATGAAAACAAATCAGGAAATGCCAGTAGATTCCTTTCAACCGGTGCCGAACCCGCTTTTCGTTTTCGTTTCTTACAAGGGTCACTAATGACAATGTTTGAGCTGAAATTTTCATAGTGAAATCAAAACCACTGGTGTTCCGGCGTTCTCTCCCTTAGGGCTCCAATTTATCGAAAAAGGGTATAACAGTTTTAAGCATTAGTGGCTGAATTTATGTTTGTCTTCTGCTCAACGATCAGTTGTCTGGGACTATACCGACGCTGATAATGAGCTTTGCTCGCGGCGTGGCTACGTCCTTACTAAAGATGATTTACAAGTTAATTTAGCGCAAGGAATTTCGGCTGCAGATAATTTTGTTTTTTTCTCAGGTGTCTCCAAGAAAAAGAGAAAAAGAAAGCCCAAGAGATTTAAAATAACTCAAGTTTGGAGGCTCTCTCGTAAATATGTTTTATATATGCAAGGAATTGAATATTAAATCTCTTTAGATTCTATTAATGGAGGAGCTATTTATAATTCAGAATTAATTATTTTGGGTATAAAAGCTAGAAATTTAATTATTTACTGGCTGAAAATCAGCCTAGGTCTTTAATTGGAAATCATCAAATTTATAATGTTATTGTAACTGCTCACGCTTTCATTATGTGCCAAAAAGCCATTCTTTTTCCTTTATTTGTTTGTTTCTTTCTTTCTCTACTTACTCTCCCCTGCCAGCGCCTGTTGAGAAGGAGAGGCTCTGGATCAGTGAAAAGTCAGGTTGGGTGGTTAGCCAGATGCCTGGTACAATAGCGAGGAAGTGGATGACAGAAAATAAAATAATGGAAAATCTGGTGGAATGATGGAGCGGGAAACCGGAGAAAACTTGCCCAGACGCCGCTTCGTCTACCACAAACTTTAAGTTCTAACGTCTAAAATTAGGCTTGTCTTCTTATCTATGATCAGCTTCCTGGTACTATGTTAGGCGCTAATAATGGGTTTGTTCTCACCGATGCTGCAAGTATCCATGTGGAACACATAAATTAACTAACAATGTATTTAGGTAAGAGAATATCGGCTGCAGATAGTTTCAGTTGTTCCCGCAGCAAGCAAGCAGGCAGGCGAGATAAAATATTACTCATTTTCTGGCGTTAATGCGTTGTATCTAAATATATGTACATAATCAGTGAATACATTCTATGTTGTTGTTGTTGGTTTTTTTTTTTTTTTGAGCAGGGAACCTGGGTCTGAGGTAGAGACAGCGGAGACACGGGTCTTAAAAAATCCCAGCTTGATCTGTAACTTCATTGAGACAATGGCACACTTTTAGCTTGCATTGTCATTTTAAAATATCTCGTATCACATCACAATTATGTGACGTAATATGGTTGCTAAGCAGATGTTTCATTTGTTTCAGCTCTTATAGAGGAACATGGAAGGCAATGATAAAACCACTGAAAATATGGATTGTATTCCCTTTGATGTTTTGAACGAATCCAAGAGTGCTGAGATTTTATTAATTACAGAAAAATCAAAAGATGTTTTCGAAAACGAATATGAAAAGAGAAACGAAATGGCGTTAGTCTTATGAAACCACAATACTAGCACACTGTTTCAGAGCCAGTAATTATGCAGACGTTTATAAATTGAAGATTTGCTCAAGAATTACATTTTCTAATATGACTATTTGTACTGTTAATATTTATCAAGGAAATTGAGTATACCAAGTAACGTAGGCTTTGATTCATATTTATATTATTGGTTTCAGTTTTAAAATCAATTTAATGATATAATTCTTGTGTTTGAATGTTGCTGCACTTGTGAGAGTGGCGATGATGCGGTTTCTTAAAGGCGCATAGAACATTTTGTGGCGGTGATGGTGTCATTGATGTCTTGTTGCCATGGTAATTACTTCACTCAGTATCTGGCACTAGGTAATTTCGAAAGATCTATACCACCTTAATAAGCCGTTTTAATGCTAGGATTGTATAAAAGTAATTTTTCGTAGTTTGTACAGCCGATATTTTACACAGTGGTTTATGTTGGTAAGGAAATACTAAATCGTCTTGTCATGCCACCTCTATGCATATTAAACAGAGATGTCTCACACAAATGGAACAGAACACCACACATCGGCCTTCTAATGTGACCCCAGGAGGAGGGGAATGAGGAAGAAACCGAAATGGATATCAGATCCGATGACGACTGGTGCAATCCAAATGGGTGGACGTTAGAAAGACGTTAGAAACCCCAGGATATTGCGGACGAAACGTATAAAATTAAGAGTAGAAGGTACACAACCGACGTAGGAAGACTTTCTTTTGTTAATAGGAGCATTGAAGAATGGAATGAATTTGCCTGTAGCAGCCTTCCAGCCTTAGTAATGTAGGTATAGTATTAATGTTGAGGCTTCATAATAACCGTTTATATACTAGCTGGTAATTGACATAGGTATTGCTATACTGAATAATAAGTAGTTAGGAATTTAAAAAAATCTAATGTGTTCCACTCACATGGCTTTCTCTACTTTTGTGTAACAAATTATTGGTAATAAGCTTATTCTTCTATTTACTTCAAGCTAATCGAGAAAAAATAAGCAGAAATAGTCTCATTACTTGCTTCCTTGTAAGTAAAAGCGAGTACCATAGGTTAAAGTGAAGTCAAAAGCAGGTTTGGTATTTAACGGTCATTTTGTTCTTGAGCTATGCTGTCCACAGTCACACAGACACACACACGCACACACACGGATCTTTTTCCAAAAATGCTTTTTTTTTTATTCAGGGGGACCCAAAACATGTGTTTCCGGTGAAATCTCGGTATCGAATTTTGGGTGCATTACAATATCTTCTCTATACACTATGTACATAGTACTGGGCAGTACCCAATTGCATCCAATGCCGCCCGACCATCTGCAGTTCTCTAACTCCGACGGTTCTTCACGGAGGAAACATCAGGAGAAAATTAAATATAACAAAAATTTCAGCTGTAATAGAGCAATACCGGAAACAACATGAACTTCTGTGTAAAGTAGACTCCAAACGGTATTCTAGCCAACAAATGCAAATATAAATAAAGGGAAGAAGAAAGGTTCGAACACCGAGAAAACTTAGGAAAGACTAGTTTTAATTCTACGAAATTGGAGCGGGGCAAACGGCCCTACCTGTCTAGTATGACAGGTACAATGGCGTACATTGGAAACATAACACCAAGTTTGGTATTCGCACAACAAACACGAACATTTGTCTAAAATATGTTTATTCATGGTTTCTCAAAACATAGTTTCGGTGAAATTGGTTATCAAATATTTGGGTGGAAAACAATGCATTCTCTACCTACCCAGTACATGGTAGAAAAGGTTAAAAAGTCACATAGCTTTTTATTCCTATTCGCAATAAATATTTTCACAAAACTTTGTTTTTGTGTCCTAAATGCTAACCGAGAAAATGGTTTTATTACATATTTCCTTAAGGTACAAGGTAAGTAAGGAAAACACAAGATTAAAGCGATAAATTCTTTAGAGTGGGACGCTATTTGATGGCTTGAAATCTCGTTCCCTCTGCATGACCAGTCTGAAAAGGAAGGCGAATAGGCTTCTTATTTGCGAAAAGTTGTAAGTATAGGGCAGTTTAAACCAATATCAAATAAATTTGTGGAAAGTATTAACTCCAAAAAAAAGTTCATTAGATATCTATAAATTGATTGAGTAGTAAGATTTGGTCTATCTTTACTTTAAATTTAATATATTTTACTAATTTTCAAATTTATTTTTGGATCAATTAAAATTATACAATAAATTAATTTAAAAATAATTAGTAAAAATGAGTTAAACACTTAGAAATTAAAGTAATATAAGAATTCCAAAAGTTTTTCAACAATTATCTGCTCAGCAATTACCTTTTGACAAATTCCTTAATCTATATGAAAATATACAAATTAGATTAACGGATTAACATTCGTTCAAAAGTTATTTAAACTGAAGGGGACATCAGAAGCTATTCCCATAACATTCAATATATATACATATATTTTTCATTTATAATTAGAATATCTTAACACGTTATAATTTAATAAAAACCGTTAGTGTCGTTTTTGTGAATATTAAAATATTCTAGTTTTATTCTCAGAAAATGTTAACTTAAGAATCAAGTTTGATCTGTAACCGACTACCATATATTATATATTCACACACACACACACCTGAATTTATTTAAATACCTTTTTACCGTCTCTGTATAGTACAGGGTATGTAGGTACAGGTGTTGCACTCCAACCAAAAATTCTATACCGAGATTTCAAAGGAAATACATGTTTTAGGGCCCTTTGTTTCCAAAAAGAAGCATGTTTAAAAAAGAAGTTCCGTGTATCTGTGAACACGATAACTTAAAAATATAAAGTGGGTAAAGAAGCAAACTTGGTATTAATGTTTTGAATCTTCCAAGGTTGCGAGACGAAGAATTTGAGGCAAATCCGCCCAATTCAAACTACCCTTTAGTTGGAAAAATTTCGACAATTTTTAGTTCCTTAAAAATGACTAACGTTTACGATTAAAATATCATATACTGAAAAGATTTACATGAGAAATAAAATGTATATCTTGAATTTTCTGGGAATAGCCTCTGAAGAAATCTTTTTTTTTTTTTTGGATGAATTTTGCTTAATTTTGTATAACCGGTAAATTGTAAGAGATAGATATAAACTTTTTTTACATCTCTATACGTGCTATGTATATAGTGTATAGAGAAGGTATTGCACTCCACCAAAAATTCGATACCAAGATTTCAACGGAAATATGTTTTAGGGTCCCCTGTCTCCAAAAAAGTATTTTCAGAAAAAGGTACGTGTGTGTGTCTGTGTGTCCGTGTTTCCATGTGTCTGTGGACACGATAACTCAAAAACGAAAAGTCGGTAAAATACCAAACTTGGTATTTAAGTTTAGTATATTCCAGGGATGCGACACGAATAATTTGAGAAAAATCCCCCCACCCTAAACTACCCTTTACATGACTCTAACGATTTTGATTAAAATATCGTATATTAAAGACAAATAAAATGAATATTTTGAATTTTCTGGGAATAGCCTCTGATGACTACTTTATTCTCGGTCAATTTTACGGAAGTTTGCATAACTGCTAAACCGTAAGAGATGGACCAAAACTTACCACACAACAAATGTAGAGCACCTTAAAACACACAATTTATGTTATATAGATTTTTTTCGTGGAGTTGGTTGTTTTTTAGATATTCCTTGTTTTTTCAGCTATAAACACTTATACTTTTCTCATACAGGACTTTGTGAACTCGTGTCCATACAAGCAAAGGAACTTCAGTCGCAGAGCAATCAGCTTTTGGCTATCACTTTAACTTATGATACCCCCTTATTTCGCTTCTACTAACAAGGAAACAAGTAACAAGACTATTTCTGCTAATTTTTGCTCCATTAGATGAAGTAAATAGAATAATTTGTTGCAGTGATGTAGAGAAAGTCTTGTGAATGGAACACATCAGATTTTTTATTTCGTAGTCGGCTTACTCTCGACGTATATAGGTGGCACCTCCCTAGGACTTAAAAGCGGATGCTTTTAGGTCAGAAGCCTATCGGGGAGCCAATGGCACGAAACCACGGAATAGAGAGAGACTGGAACGAGTGGTCTACCTTAGCAGGCATGTGGTGGAATGAATGGCGGGGGAGAAACCCCGCCCAGACGTCGTTTCACACCATAAATCCCACATGCGGAGGCTTGGGATCGATCCCCTAGGTGGGAGGCGAGCAATATAACCACTCGGCCATGGCGCAAGCTAGACAAAAACTTACTACACACAAATGTAGATCACAGTTTATGTCTTATATATTTTTTCGTTGAGTTGACCATTTTTGAGAGATTCCTTATTATTGGCAATGCCTACTTAAAACGTTTCTGATACGGGAATTTGTAAACTTTGGCCATGCAAAGAAGCGGATTTCATTCACATGGAAACCAGCTTTTAAAAGATTTGACTATCGCTCTGGCTTAGTGCATTCCTTTATTTCTATTCTACTTACAAGAAAACAAGTAATAAGGTCATTCATCTCTGCCAATTTTTATCTCGATTAGCAGGAACTAGATACAAAAAATAATATTTTAACAATAATCTGTTACAGAGATATAGAGACAGTCGTGTGAATAGAGCATATTAGAATTTTTTTTTTTTTATTCAGGGAGCCTTAAAACATATGTTCAGTGAAATCTCGATATCGAAATTTTGAATCAAATATATTACCATCCTTACTTTTTCTGAACAGTAGAGAAAGTAGAGAAAATAAAAACAATTATAAAACTGGATACGTTCGATAGTAAAAGACACTTTATTTCATTCATATAAATTATATCAAGTAGGAAATTATAAGGTTGTATACTAATTACATAACTTTTATTCAAGGAGTTGAAATGCTCCAACATCCTTAGTTTAATTCAGGATCCAAAAGACGACAGATAATTTGCCGCCTCGTGAAATGCTTTCCAAGCCGTGGGCGTGGAGATATCTACGAAATTACAACTCGACCGTAGATGACGGAGGTTCTGTCAATATCCCATTTAGAGCTGACATGCCTTAGGGTGCTATATCTGAATTCATTTCGTCAAGACACTCAGCAAACCTAATGTCACATGACATTTGTAATGTGCAAATCCATGGGATTCACACAACCTCTCGGCAAATAGTAGTGCTCCATCACGTGATTTCCATGAATGTCTCACCACTATGAGCCCAGCTTACAAATCTTATTATTCAAGATGGTTATTACTAACCGTTGTTACTTCGTGTCTCTTAAAGGTAAATTGACTGTGGGGACGTGAAGGGATTAGAAAAAATAAAACCCTACTTTAGAACTCAGGCTCTTCCACATCTGTTCGGCTGATTCAGAGCAATCGCGCGTAAGCAACAACAGTTCTCGTACCATGCTGATTTTGCACTTTATTATTAAAATAAATACAGTATTATTAAAAAATATTAATAGTTAATATTTTACAATATTAATAATTTTACAATATCAATAAGTTTACAATATCAATAATTTTATAATATTAATAATTTTACAACATATGACCGCTATGACTAACCTAATTTTAATGCTGAAAATTTGTGTAATACGAAATTAACAAAAATATTAATATATATACATAATCAATACAATTTATTAAATATACTAATAAACAAATGCGAAAAGGATTTGCAATAGAAAACATTCTTGTACCACATTCAGAGACTTTCTCTCTTCCAGTTAACTCTAAGTAAGGAAGGGGCATCAGGAATCTGTTTAATCTGTTTAATGTGGTAACGTTAGGCACTCGTCATTTCATCTGTATCCGCCGTCATATCTGTGCCTTGCTGTTATGACGCTACATGCCTTCCTCTCGGAGGTTTTAGTGATTCAATAGACCTTGCTCTGGTCGCAGTGCAGAATTCTGCTCCCTTAATAATCTATGCCCGTTCAAGATAAATTGATTATAGTGACTTGAAGGGATTAGTAAAAATAAATCTCATTAGTTTCCTTAACCACATTAGAACACCAGGCTTTTCACCTCTACTCGGTTGATTCAGAGCAATCGCGCGTAGGCAACAACAGTTATTGTATGTTGAAGGAGTGTAGTAACCTTATGTTACCCTAGGTGATAGCTCAAATGCTTGCGCTTTCAGACACTTCATTCAGCCCTAAAGGCTCCTGGCCTTTATGTTAATCTGTACTGAGAAAGATAGAGGCAGACTGAAAAAGTCAAAGGATTTGAACCATGATCTCATGGTTTTCGTTCAGTTGCTCTAATCACTGAGCTACCATGGCAACATGCCGACACAGCATTCAATTTCCAAATTGACTCATGTTTATCCCGGTATACCACAAGGAGGTCTCAAATTAACAAGTGACCTAATATTTGGTCAAACTATAAGTCCGGAACTTAAAGTACTTGCAACATTTTAAGTCGTCATCTGGTTATGTCATCTCAAATGAATAATTCCTTGTACTATACCGGAAAAAACACGAATCAGTTTGGGGATTGAATCTTGAGTCGGCATGTTACCATGGTAATTTGGTCGTTAGAGCAACTGGACGGAAACCAGGTGATCCGTGTTTCAAACCCCGGCTATGGTACTGCATTTTTATGCCTGTATTTATTGCTGTGTACGCATGTTACTATGGTAGCTCGCTGATTAGAGCAAATGGACGGAAACCAGGTGATCCGCGGTTCAAACCCCGGCTATGCTATTGCATTTTTAGGCTGTCTTTGCCTTTCTAACTGCTGTCCTACACGGCTAGTGAGGAAGAAACAATTTATTCATGGAACTGTACCTCTCAGTGCTGGCAGACCCCTACTTAGCTGGGAAATCTTGACTCACTTAATACATGCACTTTTTATGATCTGAGAAATCTACAAAATACGGAGCAAATGTTTAAAATATCTTATGTGTTTCATTCACATTACTTTCTCTAAATCTCTAACACATAACTGTTAAAATACTTATTCTTCTACACTTCATACTAATCGAGATAAACATAAGCAGGAATTGTCTTTATTACTTGCTTCCTTGTAAGTAGAAGGGCTATACAAAACATTCCAGGCAATAATCAAATCTTTTAAAAGAGGTTGCCATGTGGTTGATTTTTTTGTTGCATAGTTTTAAAGCTGAAACCAATAACAAGGAATATCTAAAAATGGTCAACTCCACGAAAAAAAGTCTGATGTGATCCATTCACTCGACTTTCTCTGTATCTCTGTAACAAACTTATATTAAAAAACCTATCTACTTCATGCTAATCGAGATAAAATTAGTAGAAATTGTCTGATTACCTGCTTCTTTGTAGGTACAAAGGAAATAAGAAGGTGTCATAGGCTAAAGCAATAATCAAATCATGTAAAACCTGGTTGCCATGTGATTGAAATTCCTTTGTTAGTAAGTAAAAGAAAAAAAAAGTATGTGTTTTAATGAGACCTATATTTTCTGTTTACTCTTACGGCTTACCAGTTTTGCAAAATTCAGCAACATTCATTCAGAATTAAAAGACCTTCA
Organism: Hymenopus coronatus; assembly: GCA_030762935.1. Lineage (NCBI taxonomy): Eukaryota > Metazoa > Arthropoda > Insecta > Mantodea > Hymenopodidae > Hymenopus > Hymenopus coronatus. Next base: position 68,584,530 of record CM060894.1, read on the forward strand.
GAGGCTATTTCCCCGAAAATTCAAGATACACATTTTGTTTTCCATTTAAATATCTTTAATATACGATATTTTAATCAAAATCGTTACATACATTTTTGAGAAAATCATAATTTTCGAATTATTTTTTTATCAATTAAACGATAGTTGGGGAAAGGGAGATTTTCTTAAATCTTCGTGTCGCATCCTTCGAAGATATTGAACTTAAATACCAACTTTAGTATTTCACCAACTTTTCGTTTTGGAGCTGTGCTGCCCACAGACAGACGGACACACACACATACCAAGATATGCAGACAGACAAACACTTAGAAATGTTTCAAAAAAGCTTTTTTGGTTTCAGGGGGTCTCAAAACATGTATTTCCGGTGAAATGTCGGTATTGAAATTTTGGGTTAATTACAATATCTTCTCTATACACTATGTACATATTACATGTAGAGAAAGTAACAAATCAAACATATACACACATCCCCCAACTACCGTTTACACGGAATACTTTTCGAATATTTTTATTTTTTTTTAAAAAATTACTAACAATTTTGATTAAAATACCTTATATATAAGATTTTTATGACAAACGAAACGTATATCTTTAGTTTCCTGGGAATAGCCTATGAAGACCTCTTCATTCTGGAAACCTTTTATATAACTGTCAAACCATAAGAGATATATTAAAACTTAATACCCAAAAATATTAAATTTCATTCAAATACAAATTTTGTCATATATTTTATTTATTTGTTTATTTATTTTGTAGAGTTAACCATTTTCGAGATACTCCGGAAATTAATTTCAATTTTAAGCCTCTTAAGCTTTTCTTCTCTTTTTTCTCGTTTCTCGTTTGTTTACTCCTAACAAGCAAAGAGGTTGCATTTCAATTGTTTCACATATGGACCGGCTTGTAAAGGATGAGACCATCGCTTTGCCTGTGCATTTTCTTATATCCCTTCTACGTACAAGGGAGCTAGTAATATGTCTACTTCTGCTTATGTTTATCTTGATTCCATGATGCAGATAACAGATTAGTGTTTTGAATACAGGTTTGTTTACCGAACACTTGAGGACATCATGTGAATGGGACACATTCGATTTTTCCCTTCTACTTTCAAGGAACCGGGTAATAAGGAAAATTTATGCTTATATTTACCTCGATTTTCATTAAGTAGAAAAAAGAATAAGCTTTTTAAGAATGATTTGTTACACAGATTTCTTTGGTAATAGGTTGTTCAGCCTTCCTTGTTCTGGATGAATTTGGTGTACTTCATTACTACTTGTTCATGATTACGAGAAAAATGCATATCGCGTTAATATATACCATTTATGTCTACATTTATTAAGTATTGTCCGTTAACCGTTTCCGAAACTTCCGTTATTGATTTTCATTTTCTAATACACCTACTTTTTTACTTTCTCTACACGTACTATGTACATATTGTATAGAGAAGGTATTGTAACGCACCCAAAAATTCGATACCGAGATATAAAAGATAATATTTAGAAAAATGTCCGTGTGTGTCTGTCTGTCTCTGTGTGTGTCTTTGTGTGTGTCTGTATGCAGCATATCTCACAAACCAACAGACCGTTAAATAACAAACTTGGTATTTAAGTTTGGTATCTTCCAAGGAAGCGACACGAAGCAAATTAGTTGACAAATAAAATGTATATACTGACCATTCTGGGTGTAACCTATGAAGACTACTTTATTCTCAATGAATTTTACGAAAGTTTGCATAACTGCTAAAAGGTAAGATATGGACAAAATTTACAACACAAAAAATGTAGAGGACGTTAAAACACACAATTTATGTTGTATACTTTTTTTCGTGGAGCAGATCGCTGTTGAGATATTCCTCGTTTTTAGATTCAGCTTTGAAAAGCTTACGTTTCTCATACAGGAATTTGTCAACTCCTGTCCATACTAACAAAGGAACTTCAGTAACATAGTAACCAACTTTTGACTATCACTTTAACCTATGGTATTCCCTTATCTTGCTTCTACTTTCAAGGAAGGCAGTAATAAAACTATTTCTGCTATTTTTTCTCGATTAGAATGAAGTAAATAGAAGTATAATCTTTTTAACAATAATTTGCTGTAGAGAAAGTCATGCGAATGGAACACATAAGATTTTTTAGCTAATAAGGATATTCGTTTGTTTCACCTCGATTTGAAAGCCAGCATTTACTGGTCCGTATTTTATAAAGATTTTAGTTTTGTTGCAGTATTTCTTTTCCCACTTAGATATACAACGAAGTGTATAATGAAACAATTTCTGCAAACACTGATCTAAATTTTCATGAAAAACATTGAAAAATCGATTTTATAAGTCTAGTTTCTTGAAGAGGTATAAAACGATATTATTACAATCTAAGACTCAAGCATTGTAACATACAATACAGTATATATGCAATAAGGTGTAAATTCCCTACCGGTGTGGAATCAATAGCCTTGAAGATGTCCAGCGAAGTTATGGGTGAAACACCGCGTCAATTTTCATTTGTTGTGTCAAGGCTTATAATCTACATTTGACTGAATGGACTCGACGATGAAAGCCTTCGAGCTTCCAATATTTTTTATTTTATTTGTTCCTTTTGCTTCTGATGAAATTCGAATTTGTTTCCTGGAAAGCAACATTTTCTCCCCTGCAGCTGACCCATGGAGATGGCAATAAAAGTTAGATGAAAAGGTGAAATTAGAAATGTAGGATACTAATTTCTCTTCGTCTGCATAGTTAGAGAGATGGAATTATCCCACAAATTTAAAGACAGAGGAACTTTGGCTGCATTTTAATGACCTCTTTAATTTGCCCGCAGAACAATTCATACTTTTGTTTGTTCTCGGAGCACATGTAAAACCAGCTCTATTTCTTTGTAAGCTGACAACGATGATCCACGCTTCACTCGGAACCTTTGTAGTTGAGCAAAAATATTCAGCATGCGTTTTGCATATCAAGAGAAGTGTTTCTCGCTTAAAAATAACTTGCTCGACATGACGGATCAAAACGAGCGTCGGTATTGAGATAAGAACATGTCCTGTAATGTTTAAAAATAGCCAGCTGCTGAGTTTCCAAAATACACATTTTAATGGTATTACTTTGTCATTTTTACACTATATTTGGAGGACAATATAGATTATACTTTAAAATTCATGCAATTAATTCCCGTTTAATATTTATATAACATATATATGTATTTGTTTCTATGAACTGTTATACTGAAAAATATCTAACTTGTTTCATTCACATTATTTTCTTCAACTGTTCGGCAAAAAAAAAAAAAAAGAAAATATATATATACAAAAGAGTATTCTTCTTTTATGTATATCATACTAATCGAGATAAAGATCAACACAATTCTTATTATTATTTATTTGTAAACAGAGAGAAATAAGCGAATACACTAGACTAAAGCGATAACCTAATCTTTTAAAAGCTGGTCGCTCTTTGATGCAATTGAAATTCCGCTCTCTGTGCCTGGAAAAGAGTAAAACGAAGGACATGTGAAACGAATGATGAATCTAGCTTGAAAAAAATAAAATTAAAACAAATAGAAAGGAATATTTAGAAGTAGTAGCTCTATAAAATATTTATATGGCATAAAATATGTGTTTAAAACGATATCTACGTTTTTTGGTGCTCATAGATTTTGGTTTAACAGTTACAAAGAATGGAGAGATCTTCAGAAGCAATTCCTGGCAAATTCCACATATATATTTCATTTGAGAAAAAATATCTGGATCATGTGGTATTGCATATTAAATTTTTGAGGCATTTTTTAAAAAATAAGAATGCTAGAAAAATATTACGTATTAGGTATTGTTTAAAAAAAACTGGTGTTGCATCCTTGGGAATGCTAAACATAAATATCTAGATTATACTTATACGATTTTCGAATTTAAGCTATGTCGTTCACATACACAATTTTTTTTTAAATTGCTTCTTTCAGTTTCAGGGGGTCTAAAACATGTATTTCCGCTGAAATCTCGGTATCGAAATTTTGGATGGGATAGAGACCTCTGCCCACTACGTACATTGTAAATATGTGCCAGGCAAGTAATTTATTTTTATTTATAATTTTAAAAAAATCTTATGGGTAATTTTACACGACTTTTTCTACCCATTCATCAAAAAAGTATTCTTATAGCAGCTTACTCTTCTGCTAATTCATGCTATTTGAGTAAACATTTTTATAATAATTTTATTATATATTTCCTCATAAATATAAGGAAAATAAATCTGATAATAATAAAGTGGGCTAACGATAGTCAAACGATCTAACAGTAGGATACTATGTGACGGAATTGAAACTTCGATCTCTTTCAGGAAAAAGGGACTTTGATATGTTCCATTAAACTACTTTCTGTACCTTATCCGCAAAATATTATTTTTGACTATAAGAATATAAATATAATGTATAAGCACTCGAAGTAAAAGAAGTCACAGATATTTATATTATCACATGGAAATTTGTATTTTCTTTTTATGTATACTACAAAAGATATTTTCTGCATATGTTATGCTAATCGATATAGATAAATATTAACAGAAATTACTTAATTCCTTGTAAATAAAATGGAAATGAGGGTATTTACTAATTTAACGCTAAAGTCAAATTTTAAAGCCGATCGCCATGTGATGATTTGGTACGTGCTCTCTTTGTAGGGCTAGCATTATAAAGCATCAATAGATTTCCTTTTGAGTTTTATCCAATAACAAGGAACATCTAGAAAATGGCTAACTCCATAAAAAGGTATATGATATTAATTGTTTGCTTTAACGGGATGTACATTTTTTTTAAATAAGACTTTTTCTATCTTTTATGGTTTACCGGTCATGCACAAGTACTCCGGAATGAACAGGGCTTAAGAGGCTATTCTCAGAAAATAAAAGCAACATATTTGATTTAAGATATTCAAGATATATACACGCAGACGCACACAGAAATACCATTTTGAACTTTTTCTATTTTTTTTTTATTTAGTGGCCTTTAAAAAGTTATTTCCGATAAATCCTATGTCACGTAAGTTCCTTTGTTTGTATGGACAGCAGTTGACAAATTCCTGTATGAGAAAAGTATAAGTTTTTCATAGCAGAAACCAAAAACAAGGAATGTCTAAAAAACGATGAACTCCATGAAAAAAATGTATATACCATAAATTAGGTGTTTTAACGTGCTCTACATTTTTTGTGCAGTAAGTTTTTGTCCATCTCTAACGGTTTAGCAGTTATTCAAAATTCCATAAAATTCATCCAGAATAAAGTACTCCTCAGAGGCCATTCCCAAAAAATTCAACATATACATTTTATCTGTCAGGTAAATACTTTAATATGCGATATTTTAATCAAAATCGTCAGAGCCATTTTTGATAAAATCAAAATTTTCGAAAAAAGTTCCATGTAAACGATAGTTGGGGGTGGGGGGATTTTTCTCAAAATCCTCGTATCGCATCCCTGGAAGATACTAAACTTAAATACCAAGTTTGGTATTTTTCCGACTTTTCGTTTTTGAGTTATCACAGACACACGGACACTACACACACACAGACCTTTTTCTGAAAATACGTTTTTTGGATACAGGGTACCCTAAAAATATATTTCCGCTGAAATCTCAGTATCGAATTTTTTGGTGGAGTGCAATACCTCCTCTATACACTATTAGATAGTACGTATAGAGAAAGTAATTACCTCAAGGTTCCTAAAAACTATTGTAAGCACCTTTCTATTAAGAATATAAATATTTTATAGAAAACTTTAAAATGCTCTACAGATAATTGAAGAGTTTACCAGAAAACATGTATTTTAAACATTGTCTGTAAACAATTGAAGCTTCAGCCTCAAAAAGTACTGAAGCTTCAGTTTTTTCTACGCTAAAATGTATCCCGTTGCATGGAAACAAGCCTCAGAATATTTCCTTCACACAAGAGTGAAAATGTGAAATCAAACTCAAAAGTTCGAATCCATTGCCGGAATTTGAATCACGCTTTTCGGACCGTTGCTGTAGAACAAAAGCCACTCAACCGGCTTTGATAACACTTTCAGCATTGACAAGTCTATTCTGCCGAACGAACATAAATTATGAACATTTACAACATTAAAACTGTGAGCTTTAAGGTTTATGCTGGTTTTCGCATTTGTGATATCCAATTTAATCTTCGTTTTCTTAAATATGGTTGTCAAAGGATTTCTGTGTCTCTTAAATGCTAACATGGCAGATTTTTCAGTCCAAATGGAGAAATGGTAAAATTTAAAATGTTTAATGACAGACATTGTTATCAAGCAGTATTTCTAAAATAATTTTACAAACCTTCGTGCAGTGGTTTTAGAATTAAGGAATATTCCATTATCTTTTATCCTCATTTTCAGTAGCTATGTTGAACCCTTGAAATTGAAATCGCCATTGTTTGGCTTGTTACGAGAATAAACCTATGTATAGACCAAATGAATCAAGAATTATAATAGTGGTTAAAAGAAAAATTATCTTTCTGGGACGTGATTAGCGCTCCGAGTTCCTCCTGACCGATTGATGCGGTCTACGAAACCTGGAGCCACCACTTTTTCCTCAAGTAGCTCCTCAATTGGCCCCCTAGGGACTTCGCAAGACTGAGTGCACCCCGTACCAGGTCTCTCAGCGGGAGAAAATCTCCACACCGATACCGCAAATCGAACTGAGGCCTCCTGCTTGGTAAACAGCTATGCTACCACTGTGCTAGCCCAGGAAGCTTTTAAAAGCCTCGTAAATAATTAGATTTTTTCAGAAAATACCACTATAATTGTATTTTATGTGGGTGAATATGTCACTGGGATTGAATGGTTGTTATATTAAATAAATTGTATTCGTGGCAATCGTCACAGAAGAGAAAAGATAATGAATAGAAAGACATAATCATAAAATTATGCATTGTAAGGAATAAATTTAAATGTTTTTTATTTTTATCGTATTTAAAAGTTAATTAAAATTTAAATTATCTGAATTTCAAGATGACTACATTTTCACATCGTTAGTCATTTTAAGGTATCTACATAGAGATCAATGCACAGATGAAAGCAAGTGTTTAACTTAGAGAGAAGTTACTGTTTGTCATCATGGATACGAAAAAGAATGTAGATTTTGTCAGTGAAAATATTATAATACGCAATTTGCTTCCAAAGTCTGCTTTTGGTATAAGCCAAAAGCAAAGTAATTATTATCCTTAATTAGCTAGTGAGCTATAATTATAATTTGAAAGTAATCCTCATACTTAAAAAAATATATAATCAATCATTGAATACACGTTTTGAGTATAAATAAAAAAATATATCAAACTGGCATATTTTATAATTTTGTAAAGATGCCTTTGCATTAAAATTTCATTTGGATGTATTCAATTTTCAGCCCACCTAGTCTGGTCTCCAGAAAAGCCACACCTTTTCTAGTGTCTGCAAGGCAGAGTTCTTAAGCCATTTGACCACCTTAATCTCCAGCCATGCCTTCTCTTTTTCCTGTGTTTGCCCGACACAAACCTGGCACAGATGGTTTTCAGCCAACCTGTTCATTTACCAAGGTTACTTTCTTCCCGATGACTGCGCGACAAAAGCTAGGCTTATAGGTTTTACGCCACCTGACCTTTTTAAACCCATGCAAGGCTTCTAGATACCCAAGGTTTCCAGCCCATTTGTTCACTTCAGTCTTCTGTAAGGCTACTGCTTGCTACCCGATTCAAATTAGGCACATAGTGTTTTCACTCCGCCTGTACATTTAATCTCCAGCAGGGCTACTCTTGCCCGGCTACAAAAACTAGTAACAGATGATTTTGGCTCACTAATCGCTCTCATCTGGAACAGAGTTGCCCTATTCCTAGTGCTAGTCATGCAGAAACTAGCTTCAAAGACTTTTCAGGATATCAAAGCTGCTCTATTTTCAGAGCCTTCCAGGCAAAAAGTAGCGGCACAGCTTTTCAGGCCAACCAATCACTTTCGTCTCAAACATAAAGGCTCTGTTCCTAATACATGTCAGGCATAAACTAGTTACACCGTATTTGCCATCCACCTGAATAGTCTTGTCTCCAGGTTAGCTACTCTTCCTAATTCCTGCCAGACAGAAACTGGATATAGAGAGTCTTCAGGCTCTCAAACCACTCTGATGTCCAACAAAGTTGTTCTATTCCTAGTTTCGGTCTTATAGACAAAGTACACAGAATTTTCAGGCCCTCTGACCAAATCTCCTCTACATTAAAGTTATTCTATTCCCACATAGAAACAAGGTAATCAGGACTTTATGTCCTCTGATTAGTCTCATCTTCATCAAAGCTGGTCTATTCCCAGTCCCTGCCAAATAGAAACAAGGTAATCAGGACATTAAGGCCCTCTGATCTGTCTCAACTTCATCAAAGTTGTTCTATTCCCAGTCCCTGCTAAATAGAAACATGGTAATCAGGACTTTAAGGCCCTCTGATCAGTCCCAACTTCATCCAAGTTATTCTATTCCCAGTCCCTGACAAATAGAAACAAGGTACACAGGATTTTCAGGTTCTCTGGACAATCTCATCTATATCAAAGTTCTTCTATTCCCAGTCCTTGCCAAGTACAAAAAATTGTGCACAGGATTTTTATGTCCTCTGACCAGTCTCATTTACACGAAAACTGTTATATTCTCAGTCCCTGTCAAATAGAAACAAGAAGCACACGATTTTTCAGGCCATCTGACCACTGACATTGCCTAAAAGCTGTTCTATTCCCAATCCATGTTATATAGAAACAAGATACAAGGGATTTTCAGTTCCTCTGACCAGTCTCGACCATATCGAAGTGTTTTTACTCCTAGTCCCTGTCAAATAGAAGCAATGTACATGGGAATTTTAAGAACTCTGACCACTCTCATCTACATCAAATTAGTTTTATTCCCAATCTCTATCAAACACAAAGTGTATACATGATGATAAGCCCATCTAACAATCTCGTTTTCATCAAAGTTATTATATTCTCAAAGTATATTGGGTTTTCAGGCAACATGAGCATTCTCATCTCCATCAAAGTTGTACTAAAATCAGCCTTTGCCAAGTAGAAACTAGATACACAGGTTTTCAATTCTACTTGTTCACTTTCATCTTTTTTATTCTATTCCCAGCGCCTGGGAAAATGAAAACACCCAGTTTTAAGCCACCTGAATCCCTCTATCTCCAACAAGGCCTGTATATTCTCAATTCCTACATAGTATAACTTGGACATGCATCTACTCTTGTCTTAGGTAAAGTTGATCTTTCCCCATGCCCTTAATAGAAACTGGCATACTGGATTTTTGCTATGTAATAACCGCATCAAGTTTACCAACTGTCAACCAGATCAATAAAGCATGAACTATATGTACAATACCAGATGCCATCGCCAGGAAAGTTCTCCGGATCCAATCGCATAAAGGATGAATTTGTTTCTCTGGCCAGAGGTGGATATGGGGTACTCCAGTTAGCGTGATGGTCTCACAGACCAAGATTTATGGAGCTATTGTGTTACTACCATCATCACCACCACAATCATAAATATCAGCTCCACCGCTGTGGCTCAGGGAGTAAGTGTCTCTGATGAAACATATTGTCTATGTGAGGTTGTCCCAGTTGGTTCTCTGCTACTCATATGGCAAGGGGTGTAAAAATTAATTTAATGTATCCCTACCCTCCCAGCCATCACTGCGAGAGAGATTATTTATATTGAACAAAATAATTTAAGGAAAGGCCCAAATTGCAGAAACAAACCAAACACATTATACAGATAGAAACAAACCATACACTAAATAAATATGACTATAACTACCCATAAAACCTTATATATTCCATCCACATAAATCTCTCTAACACAGTATTGTTAAAAAGCTTATTCTTCTATCTACATCATGCTAATCCAGATAAACATTAGCAGAAATTGTCCTTATTACATGAATCCTTGTAAGTAGAAGGGAGAAAATACAATGCGTGCCATTCACTTGATGTTCTCTAGCTATTTGGCAAACAAATGTGTTATTCAAAGGACTGTTATTTTATCTACATCATGCTAATCAAGATAAACATAATCAGAATTAGTCTCATTACTAACTCCCTTGTAAGTAGAAGGAAATAAAATACACGCAAAAGCAATAGTTTCGTCCATTAAAAGGCGGTCGCTATGTGAAACAATTGAAATTGCAATACACTTGCTTTCCTAGAAAAAACCAACGAAAAAAATCTGATGAGTACCATCGACATGACTCTCTCTGCATCTCTGCAACAAATTAAAGTGAAAAAGCTTATACTTCGATTTACTTCATGCTAATCGAGAAAAAAGTAGCAGAAATAGTCTTATTACTTGTTTCCTTGTAAGTAGAAGCGAATTAAGGGAGTACCATAGGTTAACATGATAGTCAAAAGCTGGTTGCTGTGTGACCGAAGTTTCTTGTTTGTATGGACAGGAGTAAAAAAAAAAGTAAGTTTTTCAAGGCTGAAACTAACAACAAGGAATATCTCAAAAACGACCCACACCATGAAAAATATATATATAACATAAATTGCATGTTTTAATGTGCTCTACATGTTTTTTGTTTTTGTGGTAAGTTTTTGTTCATCTCTTATGGTTCAGCAGTTATACAAAGTTCATCAAGAATAAAGTAGTCATTAGAGGCTATTCCCAGAAAATTTAAGATAAACATTTTAGTTATCATGGAAATGTTCTTAATATACGACATTGTAATAAAAATCGTTAGAGCCATTTTTGAGAAAATAAAAAACTTCGAAATTTTTTTCCATGTAAAGAGTAGTTTGTGGAGGAGGGATTCTCTTAAAATCTTTGTGTCGCACCCTTGAAAGATACCAAACTTAAATACCAAGTTCAGTATTTTAACGGTTTTTTCGTTTTTGAGCTTTGCTGCCCCCTCCCACACACACGCACACGGACATTTTTACTAAAAATGCTTTTCTTAGATTCAGTGGAACCCAAACCATGTATTTCCGGTGAAACCTAGGTATTGAATTTTGGGTGCATAACAATTTCTTCTCCATACACTATATACATAGTGCGTTTAGAGAAAGTAATAAGAGAATAAAATAGAACATGAAATAATCTTATTATAATTCCCTTTTAAATAAAAATTGCTTGTGCACCTTTTCATTGAAGTATGTATTCCTGTTTGAGAAAGGTTTATTTAAAATGAAAACCAATAATCCGGAATATATCGAAAACGGTTAACTCTACAAAGCAAACGTATATGACATAAATTGAGTGTTTTAATGAGACCTACATAGTTTTTCGAATAGTAAGTTTTTGTATATCTCATACGGTTTGCTAGTTATATAAGAGACATCCAGAATGAAGAGGTCTTCGGAGGCTATTCCCAGACAATTCAAAATATACATTTCCTTTGCCATAAAAATATCTTAAACATACGGTATTTTAATCACATTCGTTAGTTATTTTTGAAAAAATCATGTTTATTAAAAATATTTTATGTAAAGAGTAGTTGGGGTTGGGGGGATTTTCTTAAATATCTTCGTGTTGCATCCTTGGAAAATACTCAACTTTATTACCAAGTTTTATATTAAACCGATTTTTTCTTGTTAGTCAATGTGCCCACAGATGCACACACACATCCACAGACACACATAGAGACAAACACACGAACCTTTTTCTAAAAATAATTTTTTTGGACTCAGGAACCTGAAAACATATCTATATTTCTGGCGAAATCTCTGTATCAAATTCTTGGTGCGATACAATACCTTCTCCACACGCTATGTACATAGTAAACATTTTACTGTCAGCCCTCCTTTTGGTGACATATGATTTCATAAGAAACAATAGAATGTCAACTTAACAATGTACATATTGAAAATGAGCAAATACAGCAATATTTTGGAAGCGTACCAGAAATTGTTCTCGTACTTCCTGCCAGGTCGCAAAATATCTTTTAAAATATCGGGAGTTGCAATCCTGCTTGGCCGGCCTACCTGGAATCCTAAGAACAATTTCAGTAAATATTTGCTAGGAAAACCTCGGTTTCTATTTCGAATGTAGTTAACTGCAAATAATATTACTTAGACTGACTAATTTAAACCGATTTAAATTTATGAAACTAATACTAGATCAATAAATTTAAAGAATCAATGACTACATATGAAAATTTAGGTTTAATGATTCAGATTTAATAGAACAGCATATATATGTTTCTGAGCAATTAATATAATTTCTAAAGCTAATAACAAAATTATATTGAGAAGAGGAACTTGAAGAGTATTCAAAGGGGTAGTATCTTTATATATATATATATACTACCCCTTTATTAAAATGTATATATATATATACATTTTAATAAAATAGTGTAAAAATTCAATTAGGATTAATAAAATGACCCAAATGATTTAAATGAAATGTATACTTCTATCTCAAACACTTACTTTAGTAAATGATTTGTCATGTGAGATTTTCCATGTTAAAGGTTTTTGAGTTGGAGGTTTTCCTTTAAACTCGACAAGATTGTTCATAACAGTCATCATGTGCAAAATTTGCATTTCACGTTTATTTAATTACAAACCAACCTTCAGAAATAATATCTTGTTATGAAGTTCTTCCCCATAAAATGTTGGTTTCAACCCAATACTTTTTTTTTCATACATAAGCATTGAGAAATCAGCAAAACAGTATCGCCTTCAAAGGAACAATTCTTTCATGAGAGTGTGCTGTATTACAAGCATGATTGGTATTATAATCATATAGAATATGGATCCATCATTTAAAATGTGTGGAAAGAATACTAGTGGTTTTCTTAAAAGTTGGCTAATATATATTTCTACGAATCTTGCTAAATCTGAATCAAAATTAGAGAACTAAATATCAATTTTAGTAAAAGAAATTTCAGAAAGAAAAAAATCCATTCACACAACTTTCTCTACATATTTTTAACATATTATTAATAAGCTTAATCTTCTCGTACTTCATGCTAATCGAGATAAACATTACCTCTTATTACTTAGTTCCTTATTAAGTAGAAAGAAAATAAGGAAATACATTAACCTAACAGTCACATGTTTTAAAGTCTGGTTGTTATGTGATTGAAATCAGTTTCTTTGCGTGGCATTAGTTGACAAGTTCCCGTATAAGAAAATTTCTGTTTCAAAACCGAAATCATTATAAAAGCATATCTAGTAAACGGTCAACTTCACGAAAAAAAATGTATATGACATTAAGTCTGTGTTTTAATGAGATATATATTTATTGTGTGGTAAATTTTTGTCTATCTCTTTCGTTTGCTAATGCAAAATTAAAAAAAATAAATCATCCAGAATAAAGACGTCTTCATAGAATATTCTCCAAAAAGTCAACATACGCTTCTTATTTGTGATGTAAATATTTTAAATATAGGAGATTTTAAAAAAAATTGTTTTTTTTTCATATAAAGCGTATTGGTGTGCATGTGTTCTTGAAAATCTTCGTGTCACATCCTTGCAACATACTGAACTTAAATATCACGTTTGGTATATAACGGACCAATCGGTTTTAAGCTCTGCTGCCCCTAAGACACTCACATACACACACAGATACTTTTTACTAAAAATGCTTTTCTGGATTCAGGGGATCCCAAAACATGTATTTCCGTTGAAATCTCGGTGTGGAATTTATGGGTGCAATACAATACCTTCTCTTTGCACTACGTGCTTAGTACGTGTAGAGAAAGTAAAAATGCTCGTGCATAAAATAGTCAGATAAGAATTAACCGAGCAAAAGGCTACGCTGTAACGTTAGGCTTCCATTTAGAAAGTTCTGGTTTTTCCTGATCAGTAGACAAATTTTGGAGGGAATTCTCATCTACAACGAATTTTTTTCCATAATTTCCGTTTAATACCCTTATTCTCATGTTTATAGTGTTCCTCTAGGTTCCATGCCAGACATGCTTACTCAAGAAATGATCACAAAGAGGACTGATTGGTTGAAGAGTCGTTTATTGCCCTCACTGGAAGATCCAGCGGTGGGAGCTGTCTTCATACCTGGAAGAGTTTGGGACATACGCGCGTCTCTGTAGTCTGTCTGAGTGTAGCTTGTAGCCTCCTGAGGTTCCTTCACTTTGTCTCTTACTCTTGGAGGAGAGCTGGAAGAGATTTATGTAGGTAGCAGTGCACGAGATGCCCCCCCCCTTCCCCGGCGTTGTGTAGCCAACACTTATATTCGAATTAACATATAAGAGACAGCAGAATCAATATTTCAACTTAAAATACTCTAGAAGCTAGATTAATGGGGCGAAACTCATTTTATCTATTTCTATGTATTCCTGTATGCCTTCACATATAAATACGTTGACCTAAGTACAGGGTTTTTTGTCATGCCCTAAAACATCGATACATTTACACACCTCTGTGTGTGTGTGTGTGTGTGTGTGTGTGTGTGTGTGTGTGTGGGTGTGTAATCTTGAACATTTAAATAAAAAATTATTTCACCTAACGTTAATGTTTCTACGTTGTCTACCAAATACTGTTTATATGCCTGCGGTAGAGAAGGTATTGTATATCAACCAAAAATTCGATACCGAGATTTCACTGAAATACATGTTTATAGGGACTTTGAAAAAAACATTGAAAAACGTTAGTCTCTGTATCTACCTCTATATCTGGTGGTGTAATGGTTACCATGATAACTTCATAGGCCCAAAGTCGCGGATTTAAACTCGGTGGAGGACGATGGATTTTTTCGGGCTTAAAAATCCCTAGCATGGCATTCTTCGGAAGGGAAGTAAAGCCATTATTCCCATGTCGTAGATTTACGGTCCGTAAAATAACCTCAAGCCTGATAAGAGACCTCTGAGCAAAATTAAGTGGTCTTTCACGCCCAGTATAGAATGGTACGCTGAGGACCACAGTAATTACAGAGCGTCCTTAAATAAAACGCAATTTGATTTTTTCTGTCTGTCTACCTTGTGTGTCTGGGAACAGCAAAACTGAAAAAGATAACGTCTATAAAATACAAAACTAATTATTTAAGTTTGGTGTTTTCTAAGGATGAGACAAAAGATTTTCAAAAAAATTTTCCAACACAAACTATCCTTTAAAAAGAACTTTTAGATATTCTCTTAAACGGCAGTAATGGTTTTGATAACAAATCGTATATTAAAAGAATATCAAGAACAAATAAAATAAGTATCTTGAACTTGTTTGGAGTAGCTTCTAAAGTTCTCTTCAATGTGAATGACTGTTGGATAACTGGTAAACCGTACGAGATAGACAATTTCTTCTTGTAAAACTATTTACAGGATATTCCTTGTTATTGCTTTTAAATTTTTCAATACTTATATTTTTCTTAAATATGAAGTCATTATTCACTTTTTTAATCCGGTCATGCAAAGAGAAGAGAATTCCAGTTCCACCACATAGAAACGGCTTTTAGCCTAGCGTATTCCCTTAATTTCCTCCTACTCAGAAGGAACTGAGTAATAAAACATTTTTGCTAATTTTTGTCTTGATTAGCATGAAGTAGAGAAAAGAATATGCTTTTGTGAGAATTGTTGAATAGATAGAGTGATATGAATGGATCACGTCAGACTTTTGTGGTATGTTTTTTTGGTTTTAATGGTTTTATCAGTAACACTACATTACACAATATTCATTTAGAATCAGGAAGATATAGGATAATACAGTATCGTTTCTGCTATTCATTTTACTTGTATCGTAAACATACCTCAGTTTAACGAAACTGTTTAATGACATAACTTTCTCTACCTGTTCTGCACACAAACTACTTTTACAAAAGATTTTATCTATATTGTACTATTTGAGATAATTTAACAGAAATTCTTTTATTACTTGCTTCCTTATAAGGGGAAGCAAAATAAGAGGTGCAATTGGCTAAAGCAACAGTCTAATTTTTCAAAAGCTGGTCGCTATGTGAACCTTTGAAGCTTGATTCGCTTCAACGGCGAGCAGTAAAACAAAAGGGAAATGAAACGAAAGGCGACTTCTGGTTTTAGGAAAGTTACGTAGTTTAAAATTGAAAAATAATAACAAGGCATATATGGGAACTGGTCAACTTTGCAAAACAATCTATGTGTAATAAACTATGTGCAATCTAATGTTTGTGTAGTAATTGTTGTCGATCTCTTTCAATTTGCCATTTATGCAAAATTGATCCAAAATGGAGAGCTTTTCAGAGGATATTCCCAGGAAATTCAAGATACTTATTTTATTTTTTATAAAAATACCTTTAGCGTGCATTATTTTAATCAAAATCGTCATAGTCATTCTCCAGAAAAACAGCACTTTCGAAAAGATTTCGATGTAACGGGTAAATAGGGTAGGTGGATTTTTTTAGTATGGCATCCTTGGAAAATACTACACTTAAATACCAAGTTTGGTATTTAACAACCCTTTTGATTTTAGCTATGCTGTGGAAACACCCCAACACATACACAGGGACCTTATTCTAAAAATGTTTCTGAGACTAAGCGGGTCTCCAAACAATAGTTTTGTTGATATTTAGGTATCGAATTTTTGGACAGACTATAATACCTTCTGTATATACCATGTGTAAATTACGTGTAGAGAAAGTAATAAAGAAGCGCTTTTAACGTAAAAGGGTAGTTTTGGATGAGGAGATCTTTATAATTTTGGTAAGATGTTAAATTTTCAAATATATTACTTAATTACTCACATCAGTTTTTTTTTATACTGTTCACACAACACGGAACTTTTTCTATGGTTTTAGGAAGAACAGAATGCCTAGTATTATACGCATATCAAATATTTGTATAATGCACAATATTCCCCTCGCCTAGAGGCGTGCAGCAGAGAAAACAGAAATCGTGTTTTGTTCTTAGCAGTTCAATTGTACTGCATGATCCTTTTCTCTTCCTGAAGTCAGACTTTACCTCTATCTCAGTTCAGTATTTGTTAACGTACTCTGTATAAGGTTAAATTGAAATTGAAACAGCATTTTTCACACAGCTCGTATGCAGAACAAAAGCTGGAAGGCTTCAGTTTGTATGAGTGAGCCTTTGTACGTTTGTTGTTTTGCTTCTCTTCTGTTGTATAAACCACGAAACGCAAAGAAAGCAAAAGAAGGTGAAAAGATGCACCAGAGAGCCGTTTTTAAATTACGGCTTTAACTACAGTCAGTTGTTAAGAATATTAGTGCAAGCGAAAAGTAAATTATCCTTCCTTCACGGCAACTCTAAGAAAAAGTTAGAGCTGTACTATTTCTTATGCAGCTCACTAAGTACATTGAAACGAATGCAATTAGAGTTTCATTGTGAGTTCATGAATAGCAGTCTTTTTATGGGGAGCAGAGGTACGTGTTGTTAATTTTTTTTTCTTTTTTTTCATTTCACCCACGTCCTCTATTTTATACTCTCTTGATGGAGGGCAAAAAATTGTCCCAGATTGCAATTTCCTTCATTCAGTTGGAAGCCCGCGTGGTCCACAAATCCGCCCATGGCCTGGCAGGCGTCTGAAACAAAAGAGGGTTCAGTAAACAGAGCTAGTTGTGAGGTTGGGCAGTTGATTACGTGGGTGTGCGAAGTTGCGCCTACATACAGGGCAAAATGCGGGTGTGTTGAATGTCCTGATGACTGGCTCAGTTGATTCACTGCACTTTCTACAACTTCATTTCATTTCCTACAGTGTGCTCTAAAGGTATCTGTATTTCCCCACGTGATGTAAGCAAGAGAGAAATCTCTATGACTGAGTTCGAACCTCTGTTGGGTTGAGCTGCCTCCGGGATGTTTTCTTATCCTGAAAATCACGATAGAGCTCAGTTTGTATACTACAGTAATACTAAGTAGAGAAAGTCGTATCATTCCATCCGAAACTTCTTTATCGAAACTTCACCAAAATTACTACTTAATAATGTGCGAAATCTGTTGCACTCTGAAATCGGAAAGGAATTTGTACTTTCTGTACTACATGCAGTAATTAGGAAAAATTGTATTCTATTGACAAATTCGACGTGTGATTTCACCGTAATTGTACGGTTTGATAGCCCCTGGATCCAAAATAGCATCTTAGAAATATAATTTAAGATGAATTTAAATTTAATTCTACAAAGATTGTTAAAAGTATCTATAATCATACACAAACTTCTCCCACACAAAAGTTTTAATATTTTAGGATTACAGTTTGAAATTTATTCGTGGAACTTAATAGTAAAGGTAACAAAATTTACGTATGTGTGTTTGTGTTGTTTTTATAGTTTTTAGCGCCCTCTTTTACTGCATAGGCACTGCAGGCGATCCACTGAAGATGGAGCACCAATGGAATGCGATGGCGGGGAGAGCCGGAGAACACGGTGAAAAGCCGCCCCTGTGCCGCTTTGTACACTATAAATCCCACCTGCGGTCGCTTGTAACCGAACTCGGGCCGCCTTGGTGAGAGGCATTTGTCCACGCCACGGCCGCATGTGTGTATTGTGTGTGTGTATGTGTGTGTGTGTGTAAACAGCACAAAAAGGAAACGTACGTCAAATACCAAACTTTTTATTTACGCTCTGCATATTTTAAGCACAATAATTTCAGGAGAATCCTCTCGTTCCAACTTCCCCTCACAAAGCACATTTTTCGAAAATGTACTGCCTACCAAAAATTGTTCTACAGATTTTTATTAAAATAAATATATTTACGATCTTTTCGTCATAAATAAAATGTATATCTTGAATTTTCTGGGAATAGCCTTTGATGTCCTGTTCATTTTGGGTAAATTTTGTAAAACTACTAATCCGTAAGAAAGGTACCAAAACCTACTGTACAAAAATTGTGATGCCATCAAAACACAGAATTGATGTTTGATAAATTTCGTGGAGTTAAACATCTCCGAGATATTCTTAAGTTTTGAAATACATATTATTTTTTTCAAACGAAAACTCGTCATTCGTTTTTGTTTTTACATCTGTCCATGTAAAACAGCCTAATTTGAATAACGACCAGTTCTTAAAAGATTGCCTATCGCTTTAGCTTATTTCCTCCCCCCTTATTTCCTTTAAACCTACAAGAGTATAGTATTAACTCTAGTTCTACTAATGTTTTAGCATAAAATAAATAAATGAATAAGATTTCTTCAGAATAATTTGATACAAAATAGGTAGAGAACGTCATGTAAATATATAAGAGAATTTTAGAAAAATGTTCACCCTATGTGTGTCCAAGCTTTAGTCTGTATTAAAGTGTGTATGTGAGTACGTATATGTGTATGTGAACAAATAAGTGTTAGACGCAGACAATCCTCCTAGATCAAACATTCAATTTCGATATTTTGTTTACTAGAAAATGGACCTAACAATGTACTTAAAATACTCGTACCATGTATTTCAGACATTTAATACAAATTAAAAGATAAATGCGTAATGCGTATCCTGAATTTTCTGAAAACATATTTTTTTAAGCTTTCTTCTTTTGGATAAAACTTGTACAGATTTATTTAATTGTTAAATTGCAAGGGATAGGCAAACACTTACAGAATATAAAATGTAGATATCTTTAAAGCATATATAGTACTTCAAATAATCTCTTTTGTGGCACCAACCATTTGTAATTATCTGTTATTGTTATTATTATTATTATTATTATTGTTATTATTATTATCATCATCCCCTGGCGTTTTCAATAATGTAATAATCTTTTATACCAGGAAGGTACAACACGAGCATTAGATGGCTATGAAGCTACACTGTCATACCGTGGAGTCCGTGGTGCGATAAAATATAGCTTGAAGCAACATGCAGTGATCTACCCATCCGCTATCGTCACCATAATACGCCAGCACTCTATTTCGTACAACGCAACAACCCGGCAGGCAGTTACTGTTGTGACAGTTTCTGCAGCATTTGCATTGTACTGTCTGTTTTAAAGTTCTGTCATCATTCAGTTGTTCCTCACAATATCAAGGTAAGACTGTTAAATTTGAAGGTAAGCTTATTTAGGCAGGCTTAGCATCCGTCTATCTATTTAGTTTCCTTTATCCACTTTGTATGAATAAAGAAATGTGTAATGAAGCTATTCCTTCAAAGGTTTCATGGTTTTTAACATAAAGTACATGTGTAGAAAAATAAAGTTCATAAGTATAGATGCCAGATTTGTATAACATACAAAAATAAGGGTATAGAATGTAATGTGAATGTAACACGCTTTTCAAGTCGCTACTTGTTTATTTTTCTCGCTGTCAAGCAAGGAAATATTTCAAAACAATCTCAAAACCATTATATTGCGATTTGCTTCTTTTTTTTAACATATTATCTCTTTAAACTACTATAGGTATATTCTTGTTATACCTCAATTTAGAAATGTATAAATGGCTAATGAAAGTTTTTCTCAACGAAAAGTAGCAAATAAAAGAAATTAGATAAAATTGCTTGTAGGAGTAAGTAGAAGAAGTCACCTGAATTCAATGTTTCCACATATAGCAATTGTAAAGTATCAGGCTGTCCCAATTTGCCTCGTCTGACCAGAGTACTCGAGCGTGCTCAACCACAAACCTCGGAGAAGGTCCAGAAGAGAAGGCGCTATATCACTTGATGAAGGTCGCTTACATCCAACCCTTCATTCAATCGTGCCCTCAATGATAAGATATATTGCATGCTGCATCCCTGTGAGTGAGTGCGTGTTTTACTCTTTGGGGCCCAGCAAATTTGAAACAGTTGGTTGGTACATGGTATAAGTTTATAGAATTAAACAGAAGCGGCTCCTCACATGTTACGACGTATGGGAGATGTATTGCAGCTGACACTTCCCAGGAGACAGGGCTGAAGTTAAGGATCCACAGAAGGCTATAATCCTCAGGCAGAAAAGCCACTAAGACGCTCAGCAATCTTTAAAGTTTTCTAGTTCAAAGACTCGCTCCACTGCTGAAGCTGCTCAGAAATGACAAACAACAACCAGTTAAACCAAGAAGTCTGCAACTGTCAACAAGAAATACTCTTTGTTTAGAGCAAACTTCGGCGCTATCGTCCGGCGTCACCACACACCACGAAATCTAGAAGCGCACATGAAAAATGAAAAAGAATCGAAATTAAAGGGAAACGAGGGAGAATAAATGGTAAATGAGAATATTCTCAGCATTTCCTATCAACTATAGAAAATCACCAAAACCAAGGTCTGAAATCGAATCAGAGACTTCTCACGTTACTGGAGCCAACTGGCTCATTTTTTAATGGATGATTCGAACAGTACTGGTTATAATATAGCAGGTTATGAACTTATTTTTATGTTCAACATACTTAAACAAGTATATAAAAACGTTCATTATAACTTCCCGATTCTGACTACGTGAAATTAAATTGAGCATATTACCCCTTCTACCTTATTGGCATAAAAATACTCATGAAATTCGTGATGATTGCCTTACCAACTTTCATTTTGATTTTGTAGACAGCTAGTCGGTATTCCTTCTTTAACTCGCGAGTGTTTCGAACTTTCAACTTTACTGCAGTGCGGGTAACCATACAATTGTGTTTCTGAAATATGAGGAATAATATGTTAGAGAAACGCACATTTTTTGTGATTAGAGGTACATTAATGGAGTATCCTGCAGTATTTTTGTAGCAGTTTGGAATACAATGGAGAAATGGCAAAAGCGGAGCCAGCATTTGAAAGCTTTATAAGCCAAGATTTTGAAATAAAGCAGTTGAAATGGGTGTAACCGCTTCTTTAAGGAAACGCCCAGAATCTTACAGTCCTAGATATACAGGCGTTTCCTCCTGTTTAATGAAAAAGTAGTGTCTCTTTTCCAGAGACTTAATTTCTAACGATAATAGCTTTGCAATTAGCGCCCTCGTCGTTAGTTAGAGGTTACTTCCTGGCACGCAATCTTTAATTAGACGGTTTGTTCTTCTTATCTGTTTCTGAGATATAAAAATGGGGTAGTACAAGAAAAGAGCAAAAAGAAAACAGCAGAAGCCAGGATTCTATATAGCAAGACTTCATTGTCAATTTGTCTAACCAAGTTAGTTTCTTTCTCTCTTGTTCCTTGATCTATGCAAAGCTGGTTTTAATGAAAGTCTAAGGAATTAAAATTACTTTTTAACAGTTAAATCAGGCTGTTTCAGCTTGGCTGCGTACCAAAAAGCAACGAGTTACTCAATAGGGAGTATATCTGCAAAATGCAATACGCCCCATCATTTAGGAAAACCTATCTTCCCAGATGAATTAAGTGTTGGAACGTATAATTGGTGAGAAATTACCTTATGATTGGCATTCTTGCTGACACGTAGCTGACTCAGTATGCTGTTGATACATTTACTTGCCGTCCTTCTGCAGCTGCACACGTTCTACTGCTTACTCTTTCCATGCATTTTCTTTTACGCTTCTTGCATGTTAAACTACTTTTCCTCATTTCTCACTAGTTACCTCATCCACTCCTTTCAACATTGGGTCTTGTATTTTGCTAAACGTAAAAGTGTTATTATTTCGGCGAATCTAACTTCAACTGGTTTATTACGGCTGTAAGGTACAGGTACTTTCAAATCATGTCACTCATGGTAATTCTAGGATGAGTACAAGAGCAGTGCCCACGATATATAAAAGGTAGTAACGATTATAAATGTAAACCCTTACGGAATCACTGTGCATAATACAACTGAACTTTTCAATCACAGTTTGCCCTTCCATCATTAGGTCGTTTGGGGATTACTGATACGTCCCAAAAACCGCCAATGCTTCGCCGCGTGGCTTGCGGGCATCTTCGGGAACTAAGGAGCCACTCCATCAGTTTCTACGGCTAAGCTCCTATAGTATAATCCTTCCAAGAGTTGCTTTGACATTAAAATTCAAAATGAAACTCCCAAAATAAAGAAATGTTCACCAAGGGCCGTTGCACCATGACTGACAACCGCTGAGAATACCTCCTTTCACTCCCAAACCTCATTTAACCCATCATCCTGCATACTGCACATTCCCGTCAGGATGTGGTTAAATTCTAGCAACCTTCGGCGAGTAACTTTCCACAGAACCCACAGGTGTTGCAACGCTGATGATATCTCTGGTGGTAATGCATTCTTACACTATGCTTGTTCAGCAACCTGGCTCTGCCAGCAGACGACACACCCCACAAGTGTCAATCATAGCTAAATTTCTCACCGATTGTAAGCGCAATCGTTGCGCTATGATCCAGCGCCATTACCTTCCCCTCCAGTCGGGTTCTGACGTATCTGCTTGAGAGAGATGAGTAGAGTGGAAGAGCTTGATTTAAGATATGGCATGAAGAAAGATAATGACGCTGTGAGTTCTATTCGAAAACAAAATTAAATCCTGATTGTGACCAATGGAAGGTTTCTTAGATTCTTCCTAGCAGAAGATATGTCTTCTGGATTGGTGTCCAAAATGGTGTCTGGGACGCTCCAAGTCTACGTATCTGAAAACAAACCATTCAGTGTAGAACAAACACAACTGACTGGTTGGATGTTTTGAGTTGCCTTATCTTACACTATACTCACGAGTGACCCGTAATCGAAAGCAATTGTTTGTATTGGTAATGCTAAATGGAGACACACTCTCTGCCAGCGAGACTCTCTGTGTGGCTGTAGCATACTCTTAGCACAAATTGGAATGGTACCTTAACTTCCATAAAATATTTTAGAACTCGGAAGGATGATATTACATTGACCTTGTTTTCACTAACGGAGTACAATTAAGGCAATACTTTGTTAAATTTTGGAACATAAATAAAATAATACAGTTTAATAAAAACGCATTAAATGGTCAAAAATAAATATTAAGTAGGATATAGTTTTCTTAATATCGGTTCGTTGATGACGATCGGTTCGTTAGTTTGATCCACGTCGTTTAAAAAGGTTCTCGCATAAATGTTGTGACTATCAATCAGTTTAACGACCCATGCAACTATTCTTCGCTCTTTCTATAAAATCGAATTATGTTGCAATGCTGGAGCCTTTCCTTGTGTGACAGTCGTAGCGAAATACCTTTACAGAGATACTCAAACCACTCTTACATTTCATATCGATTATCACGTCGATAAGTGGTCAGTTTTTGTGTTCCTGATTTTTTTTTTCCAGGTTTTTTGTTTTTTTGTTTTTGTTTTTGTTTTTTTTTTTGTCAGTGCTTGTGATCGGGTGAGATGTAATAGCTTGTCAAGGTAATTAAAAATATTGCTAAAAATGGACCCGTCCAGGTTACTCCTTCTATTTCTTCCCCTCTTCCCGCTTTAACCGGCATCATTCGATGACGGTAGAAAAGATGGTGTTGGAGGGAAAGTTTGCCATCACCGCTATGGCATTGTTATAATACGCGCGTGCTTGGGTGAACATAGAATAAGAACAAATACTTGTTTTCAAAAGTGAGAACATTGTGAATAATCTCCTTGGGCTGTCCTTTAAGGGACTTACCAACGAATAATAGGTGTTGAAAGTCCCGATATTCCCATTAAGAGCTCACAGTTTGTATACTCTTACAATGGACAGTAGTCTATTATTTTTGTGATCGCTCACTGTTGGTGTCTCTCCCACCGCAGACAAAATCCTCCTGATGCACATGAGAGTCTATGTCACATGAACATGCAGGAGAAGAGAGACTGACGTAATCGGCATTAGTTGCGCCTACAACGTTGTGCGCAGCTTTTTCATTACCCTGACAAGGTATAGTGTGCGACTTAATTTCTTAAAATTATTTTATTTTGTTGGATTTTCTGCCCGGCCTCTATTGTGCCGTCTATTTGATATCTGCACACGCCAAATACGCAGTAGTTGGGCCACTTGGTATATACACTTTAGTTTTAAATTTTTAAAGTTGAAAGTACTATTTTAGACACATACAGATGGCGAGGTTCTTTTATCTAGCCCAGAGGTTAGTTTACAGAAGGCTGTATATAATTTATATTTTACCTTAATTCACTGCAAATGTGATTTAAGGTTATGGTTGATTATCGGATTTCGGAAACGTCGCCAAGGCTAAAACAATTCCGCCTACTAAATCTCAGAGGGCAGGGATGAGATGAAAGAGAACATCAAAGGTAATGGCGGATGCACAATACACCGGCGTCAGTAACGATTCCAGTTGAGAATTGCCCAACCAGCCTATCCTAATGATAGTTCTGGGATGAGGTCCCGTAGCACCGAAGAAACAATTTCCTGCCTAAAAGACAGACACCACGTTCGTTGCATACCACCTTCCATTACGCCATTCCCTGCAATCCTGAAATATGGAAGTGAATGTAATGAGAAGAAATAGGATAGAAGAAAATTCGCCCTCCGTAGTGTGGTGGTTACCATGGTAGTCTCTAACACCCAAATTTGGGGGTTCAAACACAGTGAGTGATGGATTTTTACGGGCCTAAAAACGTTTAGCGTGGCTTCCTTTGAAGGGAAGAGAATCTGTTGATCCTGTGTATTGTTTATTTGCACTTAAAATAAACACATGCTTTGAAAGAAAATGTCCCTCCGCTAAATTTGCCATTGAGTGATCCCTCTTTCCATGTGCATATATTGACGAGCTCGTGAGCTAGAAATTCCATGATCAAGAAACCATTGTACAGGTGACCCAATATACGCCGACATAGACTGATGGAATTTTAATTTAATGTAATCCTCTACAACTAACTTCAAGAAAGCATGAGCAAGTCAGTCGGATCCAGGGAATGGACCCGAACACCCCTGAAATGTGAATCTCATACGATACTACCTAAGCTATTCTCCTCAGTAAACAATCGAAGGATATCGTAAATTCTCCAGTTTTAATGATCCTGTGAAATATTCATCTCTATAATTTGTTACATTAAATTTCTTTAAGGTTATATCGTCTAAATGTTACACAAACCAAAAGTATGTTAATGTAGACCTAGAAAGCAAATTACTAAACATAAACTAAAATGTTCCAGACACAGGTTTTGTTGTTTTGTGCGTAACATTACGAATATAACAGAACAAAATTGATGCGTTCCATTCACATGGCCTTCTCTACATCGCGGTAACAAATTATTATTTAAAAGCATATTCATATATTTTTTAATAATCGAGATAAACATTAGCATATGTTGTCTTAATTGCTTGCTTCTTTATAAGTACAAGGGAAATAAGGGAATCTTAGGCTAAAACAAAAGTAAAATCCATGTGGTTGAAATCCGTTTCTATGCATGGCCAGCAGTTTACAAATTTCTGTGTGAGAAAAATTTTAAGTATTTTACATCTGAAAGAAATAATAAGGAATATCACAGAAATGGCCAATTCCACCCAAAAAATTGTATATGAAATAAATGCTGTGTTTTAACGTGATCTACAGTTTTGTGTCTTACGGTTTACCAGTTACGCAAAATACATTGGAAATTCTTATTCCCACAAAATTCAAGACATACATTTTATTCTGCATATAAATATCTGTAATATACCACACTTTAATCAAAATCTTTAGAGTCATTTTTGAGAAAAACAAAATTTTCGAAATGTTTTCTATGTAAAGGATAGTTTGGGGTGGGGGGATGTTTCATAAAATCTTCGTGTCACATCACAGTAAGATCCTAAAGTTAAGTAAAAATTTGGTATTTTACCGACTTTTCGTTTTTGAGTTATTGTGTTCACAGACGCATGGACACACACAAGGGTCTTTTTCTCATTTTTACTTTCTCTATACGCACTATGTACATAGTGTATAGAGAATGTATTGCACTCCACCAAAAAATTCGATACCGAGATTTCACCGGAAATACATGTTTTAGGGTCCCCTGTATCCAAATAAAGTATTTTCAGAAAAGGTCCGTGTGTGTCCGTGTGTCCGTGAACAGGATAACTCAAAAACGAAAAGTCGGTAAAATACCAAACTTGGTATTTAAGTTTAGTATCTTCCAGGGATGCGACACGAAGATTTTGAGAAAAATCCCCCCACCCCAAACTACCCTTTAAATGGAAATTTTTTCGAAAAATTTGATTTTCGAAAAAATGGCTCTAACGATTTTGACTAAAATATCATATATTAAAAATATTTACCTGACAAAATGTATATTTTGAACGTTCTGGGAATAGCCTCTGAAGACTACTTTATTCTGGATGAATTTTGTATAGATACTACTAAACCGTAAGAGATGGACAAAACCTTTACAAACAAAAAATATAGACCACATTAAAACACACAATTTATGTTATATACATTTTTTTGGTGGAGTTGATCGTTTTTGAGATATTCCTTTTTCTTGGTTTCAGCTTTGAAAAACATACTTTTCTCATACAGGAATTTGTCAACTCTTGTTCATACAAACAAAGGAACATCAGTCACATAGCAACCAGCTTTTGGCTTTCACTTTAACCTATGGTACTCCCTGATTTCGCTTCTACTTACAATAAGACTATTTCTGCCAATTTTTCTCGATTAGCATGAAATAAATAAAAGATAAGCTTATTAGCAATAATAATTTACAGAGAGATAGAGAAATTCAGAATGGAACACATCATATTTTTTATACATGAGAACCTAAAATGTGTATCTCCGGTAAAATCTTGGTATCAAATTTTTAGCTGGAATGCAATACTTTCTCTATACACAATGTACATAGTACGTGTGTAGAAAGTGAAAATATATTAAACAAACTCAAAGCACCATTCGACATGAATGTGTCCTCAAAATCATTGCATACTGCCTGTGGTTATACTGTTGTATGCTGTGGTATAATTTAAACTACCTCATTTTAACCGAATGTTGCTCTTCGCCTAAAACTGATATCACATAAACGTACAGCAGCTGATGATAACTGGCAAACGATATGATGTGGTATTTTCGAAATGGTCGTTTCTTTTCAATAGGTTGGCCCTAAAATATTGAAGTGGGTACGTTGAACGGTCGTTGTGTTGTTTGAAATTCAGATACACAAAGGCGGCCCAACTAATTGCTTTGTCTACTCCTATCTATACCGACCAGGTGGCTTATGCGTTTCGTCTGGGATTGGCATTCAGGTAATCGTGGGTTCAATTCACGCGGCTATTCTCTCTGGGCTATGTTTTATCAGGGGTTTTCACGGGTCACTAGGCGAATTCTGGGGTATTAAATACTTTTATTGGACTTAAATTAATGCCAACTTCAATATAACTTACTCATTCATGAAGAACAGTCCTATGAAACTTAATTATTAGTAAACTCCAAGAAGAATTTAAACCTATAGTTGGAAGGAAAAAAATAGTAAAAGCTCAACATTTATTTTCATTTCGGTTTTCTCCATTATTTTATATAGTTATGTTATACGTTTATTACCATATATGTTTTTTCATTCCCCGAAACTTCCTGTTCCTTCATTTCTATTCCATTTCAATCAATTGGTCTTTCTCTGGGTTGTAGATGTCAGCGAGTACAGCGGTAGTGGCTCCCTTCCGTGGTGGAGATGTGGTTAGGAAATACAGCTCTCGGTGGCGGAATGACTTTGGAGTAGTCCATAAGAATCAGGGGGTTCGGTCAGACTGGCTTGCTGGCTCCCAGCAGTCCCCTCGCCGAGATAAACTGCGTGGACCATGTTAGTGACCCACCACTGTGGCTCTTTCTCCGCGGTTCAGTTTTGGCCACCTGTCGATAATACTCTCATACCATTAATCCTTCTGGGGTCTGACGCACAATAAAAAAATAGTGGCTGCTGTGTGATACCCTCTCCGGAATGACAAACACACGCATGCGCGCGCACACACCATCCTATAATTATTGGGAGGATGTAGGTATGGTATTCCCCAAAAATTTCCGTGCGGAGATATCGTCGAAAATACATATTTTGAGGTATTTGAATCCAAAACTCGCATTTTCATAAAAAGAATGTGAATGTGAAAAACATAGCTCAAAAACGAAATGTAGAATAAAATTATCACATTGTGTATTGAAGTGCGCCATGCTCTAAAAATACGAAACGAACATTTTCAAGAAAATCCCCTCATCCCAAACTACCCCCTTACGTGAATAAGTTTTCGATATTTATTATTCTATTAACAATTATTAACTATTTTGATTAAAATCTCTCTCTCCCTCTCTCTCTCTACATATATATATATATATATATATATATATATATATATACATTTTTCTGGGAATAGGTTGTGAACTTCATTCAGTTGAAATTTTGTATAAGTTCATGTAATACGTAAATAATGAGAGATAGACAAATGTTATTACTACAGAGCAGATTTACGTGAAGACTGAAGTTAATTGTATATTTACCTATAGAGGCAAGCAGCACATGCTCTACAAACCGATTTTGAGCAGCGAAGACAAAAGAAAAACAGACGAAAACTCAAATATTTCACAATTGCATTTTATATTCTATTACATATTTATGAATAAACGTGGCGATGCTTTGCATATTCGCTTATAATACATGTAACTAATGGATTGCAGCTGTACGTTATCATGTATATATTACATATATATATATCTGCATATTTATAATTTTTTATAGAAACTTTTGTTTTGCAGATGTTGTAGTTGACTTCTTGTAATACTACTTTAGTTTCTTTCATCCAGGTTTAATGTAACGGAATGTACAACATTTTAAGACATTTTGAGGTGAAGTTTTTACAATGTCTTCTTAAGCAGCGTTTATTCTGATTATGAAATAAAACTTCTCTCCCCATCACTATCATAGATAATAACTGCGTTTCAAATTCTTCTACAAATGATATTTGGCAGCATTTACGAGTGCTGTCGTCAAAATATATAGTAGTTTAGCACAAGTAACCGTAACTGCATGTTACGACAACCACAAAGGATCTTAGTCTACCGCCCGGCCGCTGCATTCCCCATCTCGGCCCGAAGCCGTCGTGAATGGGGTTTGGAGCTGGGTGAGACGTAATCAGTGCTTCGAATTCCTCCCGGCCGGTTGATACGGTCTTCTCGAATTGGAGCCGCTCTTCTCAATCAAGTAGTTCCTCAACTGGCCACCCAGGGACCCCACGAGCCTGAGTGAACCCTGCGCCAGGTCTCCCAGCGGGAGATAATTTCCCACGTCGGTACCAGCAATCGAACCAGGTCACCCGCTTGGCATGCAGCCATACAGTTAAACAAAAATCTGATTTGTTGCATTCACATGACTTTCTCTAGCTGTTGTACAAACAAACCTTCCTTACAAAAGATTATTCCTTTATTTGCGTAATGCTAAAGTGACAGTCAAATATTTGAAATGCTATAGCTAGTCAGTCTGGATAGCTCAATTGGTTAGACACTGGCCTTCTGAATCTCAAGATTGCGGGTTCAAAACCGGCCCGATCGTGCTTAAAAGCTACAGTAGATTTACTGGCATTGCAGGACAAAATTCCGAGTTCAACTGCCGGCAAGTTGAAATGATCTTGGCAATTACCAGCGCCGGCAACAAACATAATACAAACAATTGAAATACGATTTCTTTTGAAATCCCACCTGTGAAAAATTTAAAAAGGAAACAAAAGAAAGGAATATTTCATAAACGTTAACTCTACCAAAAATGTATAGATATGTCATACATTGTTTATCTTAATGATTACTAAATTTTTTGTATAGTTAGTTTTTTTCTATTTATTACGGTTTACCAGTTATTTAAAATTCAGCAAAATACATCCAGAATCAAGAGATCTTCAAAGGATATTCCCAGAAAATTAAAGATATATATTTCATTTGCCATAAAAATATCTTAAACATACATATTTTAATCAAAATTGAAATAACCATTTTTGAGAAAGTAAAAATTTTAAAAAAATGTTACATGTAAAGGGTTGGATCAGTAAGAGAGAGGTGAATTGGATCAGTAAGAGAGAGGTGAATTGGATCAGTAAGAGAGAGGTGAATTAACTAAAAATAAACAAAGGCCTTTCCTCCCTAAAAAAGAATTTTTGCCCAAAATTCAAACTTAGGGTGGGGGAAATCTTTATGTGGTATATTTTGAAGATACTGACCTCAAATACCAAGTTTTGTATTCAACCGACTTTCCTTTTTTAGAGCTATGCTGCCCACATATCTGACATGATTTTTTATTTAGGTTCAGGGGATCTAAAATATGAATTTTCTGTGTAATCCCGATATTTCATTTTGGATGCAATACAATATCTTTTCTATCCACAATATGCATTATACATACGGGCTATAGAAAGGAAAAAGCAAAAACAGGAAGAGGAGCTACATTTAGTCGTAACACCTGACTATTCATCTGAGAGGAGAGTGAGTTTACCAGCCCCGCCCACTTTCTCTGAAGTCATTCTTTATGTTATATTATTTATTTTCTCTTTTTTCACTTCTAAACCGATCTTCTTTAGAACCAGTTCAACAGCTCTCAATTTTCTTTCCTGTAGACTGTTTATTTTTTTCAAGTTTCCGACCAATAAGGCGTCAAATATGACATAAAGATCATTAAAATTGCATATGGTTTATTTTTACTAATATGCCTAATTTACTAAAATATTACGCTAATTATCATGTATTTATTATTGGGTTATAATTGAGTGAGTATTGTTGGATTTATTTATTCATTGGGGCTAAGATAATGAGAAAAACAACTGTTGTACTACTTATATTCACGTAATTTCTCGATCTATTCTGTAACAAGCTGTACTTACGAAAGCCTATTCTTTATCTACCTCGCCCTTATCAGGATAAAAATTAGCAGAAACTATGTATAAAATATAATTGAAATATAATACCATATTACTTATTTTTACAAGTTAGTAAATACTTCTATTTAGCTTGTAAAAAGAAGTAATTAGAATAAACTGAAGCGGTAGTCAGCACTTGTAACTTTTGCTGTGAGATGCTATTGAAGTTTTTGTTCTATTTAGCCGGAACTAAGTATTACAATCCATTTCTGCTGATGTTTATCTCGTTTAGCGGAAGTAGATAAACGAATACGCTTTAATTATAGTTTTGTGCATAATACGTAGAGAAAGTCATCAGGTTTTTCTTTAAATACTACAAAGAATTTATTGTCCATATCGTTTATGGAAGGTAATATAACTTTTATTTTATTTAGACTGGGATTTAGTTCTCTTTTCCGCGCAGTGCTATCATACCAAACTCAGGAATCTCCTTTTGTCTTCCGCTTCGTAAAATACGCTGAAGAACTTGCCGAAGAAACAGCAGGATAACAGAATTGAACTGGACAGAAAACCCGCTGTCAATCATCGTATATACCCAAGCTGCTGCTTCTAGATGTTTCACATAAAGACACAAGGGGGAGGGACAGTCTCTAGCTTTAGAAGCAAATATAGATAGAAATTCCATACGTTGGCAAACTAAGAGTACTTTCTCCTTCCTCTCTCCAACCAAAAATACGGCAGCCGGCGCTGAAACTAAGACCTTTCTAGAGTAAGGCAATCGCCAGGTATGCATTTTTTTTTTTTTTTTTTTTTGTGTTTGTTAGTCTCTACCTAAACCTGTAGCAGAGAAGAATTATTTTTAGTACCACACACAGAATTAAAAATTTAAGCATTAAAGATTGTATTTACCCCCAGAAAAATAATCAAAACAGAAAAATTATAAAATAAAATATGTATGTGCTTTTATAGCTAAAACACTCTGCTAGGTTATGTTAAAGGTAAATCATAATTATCCTCCACAGCTTTAAAAAGTGAATTATTAGCGGGAGGGAGGGGTGGGCTGAGATGAGACACCGGTCGGCCGGAACCAAGCCTTATATCACGGTCTTGCACAGGATACAACAACCCCTTATAGTGTGAAGCGAGTCTTCACGCAGACCAAAACTTCCTCAATGCAGAGAGAATTAATCCACGTGGGTGGCAATACCTAAGATACAAAAAAGCCCCCGGAATTCTAACATACCAAACGGAAGTGGATACGCCACTTAAGTGCGTCAACCCCGTAGAGAAGATTACTGAAAAACCTCGGTGGGGATGACAGCCATCTAGCAAGGCGTCTACTAGCTCTCCAGGCTAGTGCCAGAGCATTGAGGTGTCTCACAATCCTGCCCAAGTAGCACTGCCCAGATATACCCAATCTCACATGGATATCGGGACCACTACTACGTCGAGACCAACCCAATCCAAACAACTCCCTTTCAGTAGGGGCTCTGATATTTGGGCTGACTACTTCTAGTAACGACAAAAGTACTTCGGGGGCTCGGGAACTGCTGAAGAAGTCGGAACCTCCCGTGGCGACCAGCCGAAGTCCCAGGAACTCTGAGGATTAATATAGAGCATCCTTTTTCTCTGCAATCCTAAACCAGAGCACCATCGTCGACACTTACAACCCTGATACGGACCAGCTAGCAGAAGATGAAGAAAATGAGTAATCCTACCCCGTGACGGGACAGAAAATTATAGAATAAAATAAACCACCCCAGCTTTCGCAATGCTACCCGGAAAAATCTTAAAATGTGCATAGATTTATTCGGCAGTCGCCTGGGATCGATTCCTAGACCATCCGATTACAATTTTGACATTATCGTACGCATTGCTTGCTCGACAGCAACCTTTATAATGAAGAAAAGGTTAGAAAATGAAAATCTGTTTTATCTAATCATAGGTCATGTGTGTGTGTGTGTGTGTGGGAGAGAGAGAGAGAGAGAGAGAGAGAGAGAGAGACACACACACACACACACAGAGAGTGTGTTTAAGCAATACAAAAATATCTACTGCGTCACTCTCATGACCTTTTATCGTTAATTTTTATCCCTTATAATTATTACTTTAGAAAATGTAGAACTATTAGTAAACCTGAAAAAAAAGCAATGATTAACGTCATGCAAAATTTATTTCTCATATCTTGTGGGTTTTAATAAGCCGTTTTTTATTGGTCGGAATATAATACTTCCTCTACTTCTCTTCAGTAGGAAGTAAAGAGAGTAAAAGATCATATTTTTTAGAAGCTAATGGTCTACTGCTCTTTTTCTCATGTAACAGACTGTACATTCAAGACGAAAAAGAAAGAAAAGGGGAGAGAATATAAGAATGTAATATTTATGATGCATATAATAAGAGTGACCAGAGACAAAGCTTTGCCCAAAGACAGGAAGATGAACCAGAAAGAAAGCAGATTGACCCCAGGCGAATTTCATCGAATTATATACAGAAATATTCATAAGGCCAAAAAGCCTTCCTGGAGGCTAAAATAAAATACATCTTACACTATGTATTCTTTGTGATGATAAAGCTCATATTCTTAGTAGTTTTCTTTCAAAAATACAAGTCTTATAAATAATCTTCTTTTGTAAGTTAGCTTCAAGAAGAGATGGCAAGTAGCCCTTTTATCTTTCTTTGTCTCTATCACATTCTTACTTTTTCCACTCGTACTATTTACTTTGTGTATAGAGAAGGTTTTGTATTTCAC
This sequence comes from Hymenopus coronatus, assembly GCA_030762935.1. Lineage (NCBI taxonomy): Eukaryota > Metazoa > Arthropoda > Insecta > Mantodea > Hymenopodidae > Hymenopus > Hymenopus coronatus. The sequence goes on from CM060894.1 coordinate 68,618,705, forward strand.
CCAAAATTCGATGTTGTGATTTCACTGGAAATATATGTGTTGAAGTTTCTGGAATCCAAGAAAGCAATTTTAGAAGATCCGAATATGTGTGTGTGTTTTTGTTTTTTGGATAGCTTTTACTACTTGTGGCACCGCAGTTGATGATAAAAATGATACATGGAATGAAGATAGAGCACTAGTGGAATGCGATGACGGGGGAAACCGGAGTATTCAGAGGAACCCCACCCCTGCGCCGCTTTATCCACCACAAATCTCACATGCGGCAGCTTGGAATCGAACCCGAGCCGTATAGGTGGCCGAGTGTATGTGTGTGTGTGTGTGTGTGTGTGTGAGTGTGGCAGTGGGCAGCATAACTCAAAAAGTAAAATACCGTTAAATACCAAACTTGGTATATCATTTTAGTATCTTTCAAGGGTGTGAAATGAAGATTTTCAAGAGATTGTCCACCACAACTACTCCTGACTTGGAGACATTTTTGAGCATTTTGTTTTTCTCAAAAATGGCTCTAGCGATTTTGATTAAAATACCGCACAACAAATAAATTTGCGTGAAAAATAATATATATATATATATATATATATATATATCTTGAATTTTACGGGATAGCTATTAATATTTAACTGGATTGATGTCGTAAGGCAAAAGAATAACCTTTTGTAAGAATAGTTTGTTTTCGTAATAGGTAGAAAAAAGCCATGTAAAGGAACATAGGTTTTTCAAAGTGCGACTTCTTCATTCGATATTCATGAAAACTTATTCATCAGAAGTTGCAATATCGCATTACTTAGGATAATGTATCTTTGAAATTTTACAAAACAAAACAAAAAAAGAGGGGAAATTAATTCAATAGATATTTTTCTTCAAAATGAAATAGTTTGAATTATAGCACCTGTTTTCATTTTCATTTATAATAGCCCCCTTTAACAACTTAGGTCATATTGGGGGCTTTGAATTCAAAACAACACGTTGACTGTATGCTGTTAACGTAGGGTTTAATTTTCTTTTCTTAAACAAACATATTCACTGCCGCATACATACTGCCAGATTTTGTAGGTGATATGGAATAATTCTGGTTAAAGAAAACTTCCACACCCGAGTCCGGGAATCGAACCCGAGACATCCGGGTGAGAAGGCAGCTCGCCGACCACTCGACCATGGAGGCAGTCTCAAGCTTTTTGCACTGCCTCTCAAAGCTACATTAAAAAAACTGTGTTCCATTCACATGACTTTCTCTTCATCGCTGCAACAGTTTATTGTTAAAAAGCTTAATCTTTTACCTACTTCAAGATGATGGAGATGAACATTAGCACAAATTGCCCGTATTACTTGGTCCCTTAAGTATAAGGGAAAAATCTAATGTGTTCCATTCTCATGACGTCCTCTAGCTGTTTGGCAAACAAACTTTTTATTCACAAGATTATTCTTTTATTTGCATCATGCTAATGAATTGTCTTATTGTTAGACAAAAGAAGAAGGGAAATAAGAAAATACAGGCTAAAGTGATAGTCTGGTCCATTAAAAGACGGTCGCTATGTGAAAAAATGTAAATTGCAGTCTCTTTCTTGTCAGGACTATACAAACGAGAAACAAAAAGGAAACTGTCTTACTTTTTAATCTTTAGTATATGATCTTTTATTCAAAATCGTTAGTCATTTTGATAGAAGATCAAAATTATCGAAATTTTTTTCAGGTTAAGTGTAGTTTGCGGAGGGGGATGGTGTTCTTGAACATATGAGAGATAGTAACTTCAATACCAATCTTAAATTCCAATTTTAATATTTAACGGAATTTTCTTTCTGCTCACAGGCACACACAGAAATAGAGAATTTTTTCTAACAATGCTTCTTTTTTGGATTCAGGAGGTCACAACATATGTATTTCTGGTGAAATATCGATATCTTCATACACTGCACATAGTACGTGTAGAGAAAGTAAAAATTACTTTTTAAACATCATACAGGGCCTAATTTTGAAAAATGACAAAAATATTACTAATTTAATGTAATAACTGGAATATTTTTCAGCAAGATACCGTACATATGATTTCCAAATTGCACAAATGAATTACGGTAACCACCAACTGCTGATACCATCTGTGCGAGGTCGGCTAACTGGTTGAAAACCAGCTTTCTGCTTATCCTCCCTCCACATTAAAATTATATTGCAAGTCGTACAATTTCAACTAGACATGCAGGAAAAGGTGAAACAGCGGCGTGATGACCTTCATCCACACAGCAGCAAGCTGCCAAGTAATTAATTTTTACTTTCTCTACACGTACAATGTACATAGTGTGTAGAGAAGTTATTGTATTGCATCCTAAAATTCGATACCCAAATTTCACAGGAAACATATTTTAGACCCCCTGAATACAAAATAATAGCACTTTTAGAAAAAAGTACGTGTGTATGCGTGCGTGTTTGTGTGTCGCATAGCTGAAAAACGAAAAGTTGATGTTTAAGTTTAGTACCTCCCAAGGATGCGACACGCAGATTTTCAAGAAACCCCCCAACTATCCTTTACATAGAAAAAAATATCGAAAATTTAACATAATAATTAATATGTATATCTTTAATTCTCTGGGAATAGCCTCTAAAGACCTCTTTATTCTACATGATATTTCTTTAATTTTGCATAACTAGTAAACCGTAAGAGATAGATAAAAATTTAGTACAAAAAAGTAGAACTCCTTAAAACACACAATTTTTGTGATAACAGTTTTCGAAATATTCCTAATTATTGACATATTTTGCTTAAAATATCCTCTGTTTAAGAAATTTTAATTACAAATGAAAATTACAAAATATCTTGAATTTTCAGGGAATAGACCTCTGTAATATGGATGACTTTTGTAAAACTGGTGAACCTTAAGAGACAGACATAAACTTACAACACAGAAACTATAGATCTTGTTAAAACAACTAATTTATGTCATTTACCCTTTTTCGCTAGAGTTAACCGTTTTTCAGATATTCCTTGTCATTGGTTTAAATACTTTTCTCAAACAGGAAGTCTTCCGTATTTCTTTTGTTTTTCTACTGGCCACGTTAAGGAGCTAATTTCAATTATAAAGCGACAGCTTATAAAACATTTGATTATGGCTTTAGCCTACTGTTTTTCCTTAGTTCTCTTCTACTTATAAGGAGCTAAGTAATACGGCCATTCTGCTAATGTATATCTTGATTAGCATAAAGTAGAAAGAAAAATAAACATTTTTAGAAAGTTTGTTTACAGAGTAGGTAGATAAAGTCATGTGAACATTTATCTTGTTTAGCATAAAGTAGAAAGAAGAATAAAAATTGTAAAAGGTTTGTTTGCAGAGTAGGTAGAGAGATGATGTGAATGAGGTACATCAAATGTCTAAAGTTTATTACTCATAAATTGATAAAATGAATATCATCCTCAAAATTCCACTACCGCTTAAGTAGATATGTTCTTCCAAGTTCACATGTTCCTGTTGCGTCGACCACCTAACATTTTATCATTCGTTTCTTTCCAAAAACATTTTACATTTCCCCCTCTTTCTACAGATATCTCAAATCCCGTACATTCTGAATTTTTGTGCAGTAAATGTATTTACATACACCTATTTGACATAATTTCAAATATTATTTTATCATTATGATAACCTTTATTTTGTTTCTAAATAAGGAAATCAGTAACAACGGTTCTGACTGATTTGAACAACGGACCTTCCACTAAGAAGTCCGTTCTTTAACGAGCTAGGTGCACTATTGTAACTAGCCTTGCCTAATTCCAAGACTTTCATTGAAACTTTCTGCCTTTGTAATCCTTTCAAAAATAACGAAGTATAGAAATACGATAGCTGACCCAGAAGTTCCCGAGCTAACAAAGAAAGCTAAAAAATTTTGGGGGAAAAACATATTTATTTCTGTACATAGACTCCTTTCAGCTCGATACACTTTTCCCAGCGATTCTGAACAGCTTCAATACCCTGTTTATGGTGAGAACTATCAAGGTATCCTAAATAGCCATCACCTGCAGACTCCACCTCTTCATTGTTGGCAAATCTTCGACCACCAAGCCCTTCTTCAAGTTTGGAAACACGAAATAATCAGAGGGGGCTAAATCTGGCGAATAGAGTGCATTAGGAAGCAATTCGGACTTTAACTCATTGATTTTGGCCATGACGATGATGGACTCGTAAACTGGTGCATAGTCTTGATGAAACAAAATTTTCTTTTACGCTAAATGTGGCCGTGTTTGCTCGATTTCATCACTCAAATGCTGTAACAAGTCCGCATAATATTCGCCACTGATTACTTTTCCATTTTTTAGATAATCAATGAAAATTATCCCGCGTGCGTCCCAGAAAACTGATGCCATGATCTTGCATACAGATAAAAGTGCCTTTGCCTTTTTGGAGCCAATTCTCCCCTTCCATTCTTTTTATTATTCCTTCGTGTGAAGTGATGGACCCAGTTTCATCCATTGTTATGAATCGACGCAAAAACTCAGCTTTGTTGCACCGAAATATTGCTAAACACCCGACTGAAACATCCTTATGACGCTGTTTTTGTTCTATTGTGAGCAAACGCGGCACCAACCTTACACACAGCTTTCTCATATCCAAATTTTCAGTCAATATGCGATGTACAGAACTTTTTGAAATGCCTGAAATGTCTGCTAGCTCGCATACTTTTAGTCGATGGTCATCCAATTCCATTTTGTGGATTTCCTTTACAATTTCTGGACTGTTTACCTCATTTTGGTCTGCAATGTTCGTCTTGGCAGCTCCTACGGCGGCGCTTAAACTCTGCCACCCAACATTTCACTGTTTTAAACGAAGGAGCAGACTCCCAAGGTAGAATCTTGCTCAGCTTTAATTTAGACAGCCCTTTCAAATGAAAGTATTGTATCACATAAAAATGACCAGTTTTATCCATGTTAACAAATCCGCTGAGGGCATTCACTAATGATGGCTGCCACGCAAATTGTAAACAATGTGTAATCGTCAAACTTCAAACTAAACTTTCTAAGGTTGTTGTTTGAAACAACAATCGCTATATATACGTCAGGTCGAGTATTTTGGGAAAGCCTTAGTATGGTCCAATACTGGTTTCTTGCAATTTGAAGTGGACATACACCGGTGACTGCGGCAGTTTCTTCTTTGATTGTATAATGAGTACAACACTTCAGATCAACAGCGAAGGTCTTATGCACCAAAATTACCGTTCCCCTTGAATCAGATTGCAGAATTACGCTCGTATTCCAACGTCGGCTTAAAACAACATAAAGCTAACAAAATAAACAGAGCTAAACACATAAACGTTTCCATATTTACCTGTAAATAAACAGGCCTAGAACTGTCACAACACGTTTCAAAGTCTGACTGAGTAGGCACGAGTACATATATTTGCTGCGCCACCTCTCTCCTCTTATAGAGCAGGTAGCAATAACTAAATATAGTTTCATGATAATCCAGAAGTATTGCAAAACAAAAACCAAACAACTATTTTATTAGTGCAAACCGAACCAGGTGGCTCAGGCGACTCGTCTGCTACTGACATTCGGGAAGTCGTGGGTTCGGTCCCCCTGTGTCCGACCTTTCTAACCCGGTTTTCGCCGGTTTTTCCGGGTCGCTAGGGGAAGCCGAGGAGGATTCTTCATTCCTCCGAATTTCCTGTTTGTCCATTTCATCCGCTTGGTCTTTCTTTGAGGGTTGTAATTGTCGGCGAGGACTGCTGTGATGGCGCCCTCTCCTGAGATGATTGCGCTTTGGAAATTCTGCTCTTGGCGGCAGAATGGTGCAAGAGGTCGTCGTTTTACTCAGTGGCGTCTATTAAGACCTGAAGCGCAGGCTCCTAGTAGTCACCGCGTCGAGTTGAAAAACTGCTTGCGAACTGATAGGAACTTTTCACGATGGCTCCTTGTCGCAGTCTGGCTCCGGCTGCTCTCTGTAATTGCCCTCATCTCATCTTACCCTCCCGGGTCTGACATACAGAAAACCTAATCACTCTCTGAGGTGCGGAATCCCTTTCGGTAAACTATTTGTGCAAACTATTTGTTTGGTGTTATTCCCCGAAGCCTAACATCATGGAAAATATTTGATATGTTAATTCATATGATTTTTTTTATCCATTTTTCTTTCTTTTATATTCCAGCATAATTCTTACAAAACTTCTTGTTGCGTATGCATGATGGATTTACGAGGGTCGGCTGATAAGTCCGGGCCTCACACAAATATCGCACCATTAGGACAGTTAGACGGTAGCATCGTATAGTTCAACTTTAGGCTAGCTTGTATCCATAGTTACAGGTCAATAGCTTGTTCAGTTTTCGAATGACAGCATTTTAAATAAGATAACGTTAGAGTTTTCACCAAAATGGTGGATTTGGAAAAACGAGCAGTTTTTCTCCTTTTTTGTAAGGTGCATAATAATTTATTGAATTAAATAAAATTAGTACAATTGAAAAAAATGAAAATAATAAAAATCAATTTAAAGGTACTATTTGTGGAATAAAAAGGTATTATTTTATTAATAATTTTAATATGGCATATTAATGTTATTTTTAACTAACTTATTTTCATCAGAAATAATTGCTATTAAAGTCTTCCATTTGAAAAAAACTTAACGCCTAAAGAAATCAAGGAGGAAATGGACAGTACATTAAAAGACTCTGTCCCTTCATATTCAATGATTAAAAGGTGGGTTGCAGAGTTTAAAATGGGACTACGAGCACTAGTGATGAGCCTTGCTCTAGACGCCCTGTAGAAAAGACAACTCCAGAGATCGTTGAAAAAAAGCATCTTTTAGTGCTGGAAGACAGCAGTGGTTTGAGACAGCTGAGGCTGTAAACATATCAAAAGAACATGCAGGTAATATTTTAAGTAATGTTTTGGGCTTTCTAAGGTATGTGCAAGATGGGTGCCGCATCTGTTGACACCTGATCAAAATTTGCAAAGATTGTGGAGCTCCCCCGTAAAAATCCCAGTGAATTTTTGAGACGGCATATTACCATGCATGAAACTTGGATACATCACTACACTGCAGAAAGCAAATCACAGTCAAAAAATTGATAAATTTCCTATAAACCGAATATCCTGAAAACTCTTTACATTATGAATTACTATTCCTGCACACATAAATAATAAAGCTTTAAATAAAGCAGGAGCTAATAAATGAAAGAAGCTAAATCAGTAAATCCCATAGATAAAATTATTATTATTATTATTATTATTAAAACTAATTGTTAAACCTAAATTGGGATTCACAGGGAATTATTTTTATTAATTACTTGGAAAAGGGTAAAAGTATTACTGATGACTACTACGCAAGCTTACTACAACGTTTGAGTTGTGAGGTGAAAAGAAAAAGACCTCATTTGGCAAACAAAAAATAACCTTGTTTCATCACGACTATACTCCGTGTTTGTTCAGTTATTGCAATAAGAAAAATGTGCGAATTAAAGTTGGAATTTCTTGAACATGCACCCTATTTGCCAGATCTAGCACTTAGGGACTCCACGAATTCCCAAACCTCAAAAAATTTCTTGGAGGACCAAGACCAAGATTTCACAGCATGGAGGTCATTGATGCGGTAAACAGCTATTTTGACAACGTTGATAAATTGCACTACAGAGATGGTTTAACTAAATTAGAACACTAATATGACAAATGTATTAAGCCTTTCTGGATATTATATTGAGAAATAAAGCCCCGTATAATTCATGATAAACACTTACATAAATGTTTTCCTTGCACACTATTTGTTAGTATGTACAAGGGGAAACAGATCCCTGAAGCGATAGTTAAATATTTTTAAAAACATGTAAGTATTGGCTGGATTTAAAGAGTTGTAGTATCTGTTTTACACATTGGGAAGCAAACACAAGGTGCGTTATGACTTTAAAACCCCCATTCTCATGACTTTCTCTGCATCTCTGTAACAACTTATTGTTAAAAATGTTATTCTTCTATTTACTTCATAATAATCGAGGCAAACATTAGCAGAAATTGTCCTTATTACTTGTAAGTAGATGAGAAAATATCTAATGTGTTCCATTCATATGATGTCTTCTAGCTGTTGGTGAACAAAGCTTGTATTCAAAACATTAATCTGTTATCCACATCATGCTAATCAAGACAACCATAAGCAGAATTAGTCTTATTGCTAGCTTCCTTGTAAGTAGTAGAGAAATAACAAAATGTATAGGCTAAAGCGATAGTCTCGTCCTTTAAATGCCAGTTGCTGTGAAACAATATTGAATTTCCAATTTCTTTGCTTAACAGGAGCAAACAAACAAGAAACGAGAAGATAGAATGTCTTCCCCTTTGTGAAAAGTTTAAGTGGCTTAAAATTCAAACCAATAATACGGAATATCTCGAAAGCAGTTAACTCTGCAAAACATGTATATGACATAAATTGTGTGTTTTAATGTGCTCTACGTTTTTTATGTCGTAAGATTTTGTCTATTTCTTACGGTTTAACAGTTATGCAAAATTTCGACACACACACACACGCACAAACACGCACGGACCTTTTTCCAAAAATAATTTTTTTGGATTCAGGGAGACCCAAAGCATGTATTTCCGGTGAAATCTCGGTATCGAATTTTGGGTGCTTTACAATACCTTCTTTATACACTATGTACATAGTACGTGTAGAGAAAGTAAAAATATAATTATATATACAACATAATTGTGAGGAGCATTTCAAGCAATACAGTTTATTATTCATACTAAGAGTTTAAGGAATGATATTTTAATTTAAGTTATGAGAGCTATTTTAAAGTATATGATATACTAAGTGAAGAATATTAAATAACCTTACATACCATACTTAATTTTAAGCGTAAGGATTTTCTTTATGACATCCTTGGGAATTTCTGAATTCAGACGACAGCAGTCTCTCTCTCTCTCTCTCTCTCTCTCTCTCTCTCTCTCTCTCTCTCTCTCTCTGTCTCTCTCGCTCTCTCTCTCTCTGTCTTTCTCTTTCTGTTTCTCCTTCTCTCTCTCTTTGTTTTACTTCAAAAATTATTTTGTATATATTGTTGGCCTCAAAATATGTATTTCCGAGGAAATTTGAACACGTTTTTGGGTGGAATATAAATATATCTGTACTGTGATTGTAATTAGAGAAAGTAGTAATATATTTTATAAAACTTTAGTACAAATGCTATGTTTTAAAGCAGGATTAAAATACTAAAAATGTTGCCAACAATTATATTTGAGCTTTATGCAGTGCTAAAAAAAAATATATATATATATAGAAGGAAAAGTGAGGATTCCAATTTCAATAAAATGTGGTTTACAATTTGTTTTTGGCGGAACTACACATATTATTCTTACTGCTCTCTTTTGTAAAAACTTATTGGTATAGGAATGGTTACCTCAAAGTAAAATACCATAATTCATAATTGAGTATGTGTTACCATAATACACTGACAGTAAATATTTTTTGTTAATGGTTTGGCTCAGTACTCGTAACATAGAGATCCCTTTGCTTAGTACATAAGAAATATAATCTATGTGGGATTTCATCCTAAATTAGGCTCAAGATGAATGCCTAAAAGTTTTACTTTTGGATAAGAAATGTTAGCAGCATAATAAATAAATACTCAAATTAACATGTACATAACATACTTAATAAATATATTTTCAAAAACGTATTGCATGTAGCTTCTTGTGCTTGAATGTTACGCCACTCAGAAGAAGTATCATATAACTTTGAAGCAGGGAGATAACTTTGAACTCTCCCGTTCTTTCCCTCTTTACCTTATACATTAATTAATTAATTAATTAATTAATAATCTCAATGGTATTTCTAAAAAAGCAACGAAATGGAAATGAAGTCATGGCTAGGCTGAACTACAAGATAGGAAAATGTCCTCAAAAATACAGAGATATAGTATATTACATTTTAATGTGGTGGTCTTCTTAGTGCAGTGGTAGCGCGGCTGCTTACCAAGGGTTCGATTTTCCCAGTACCGGGGTGCTCTCAGCCTTGTGAGGTCCCCGGGGGGCCAATTGAGGAGCTTCTTGATGGAGAAGTAGCAACTCCAGGTAATAAGGACCGCATTATCTGGCTGGGGGGTTGAGGCGCTGACCTCGTCTCACCCTCCAAGACTGCCCCCATCCATGACGTCTGTGGTGGACCGAGATGGGGGACGCAGCAGCCGGGCGGTAGGCCAAGGTTCCTTGTGAGCTATTGTGCCATGGAGTTTTGTTATTACATTTTAATGCGACTCACTATCATAAATATTTTGGTTTTCACATAAAATGCGTGACCTAAATCTTCACAAGTCCTATAAATAAAGGTATTAATAGTATTAATAGCCTTAACACAAAGATACAATTATAAACGCATTAAACTTTGGTGAAAGTCGTTACATGACCGAATGTGAAATAAAGACTAATCAGTGATAAATCACCCCCCTCACATAGTCATCACGGCCCGGGTTCAAACCCGGCAGAGAGCGTAAAAAATCCATAGCATAGCTTCTTTCGGAAGGAGACTGATAATAAAATCTCTGAACAAAATTCAGCGGCCTGTCTCGTTCAAAATAGAATGGAACTGCAGCAGTTAAAGAGCGTCCATAAATAAAACTCAATTGAATTTCCTATTTCACATCATAACATATTATGCATTCAGTGTTTAATAACAGTGCAACACATTTTACAAAAGCATAATCCACGAGCTGTGAGTTTGCATTTCATTGTTAAAAAAAGAGAGAAATACTCACCAACTATTTCTATCTACATGCTCCTTTTTTAAAGGCGAACCAGGTAGGACAGAAACGGCATTGGCGAATGATCTTCTTCATCTGTCTGTTCTTCCACTTCACTTATACGAGTCAAGTTGCAGCACTGGTGACGTCTTCTTACCCTCATAGCATCTCAGGTTATTAGGGGACATAATAGAGTTTTAAAATGACTGGCATTTCAAAGGAAAGGAATCTAGAGGATTTTCGACAGAAGTGCCAGGGGCAGCAGAAAAATGTCAAATTAAAGTTTGTGCGCAATAACAATGATAATAATAAAATAATAATAATAATAATAATAATAATAATAATAACATTAACATTTAAAATACAATTGCCCAATGACCACTTATTAAAATAATATTGTGTCATTGCAGTCCATGTGTGACTGCACTCCTCGTTTGATTTGCTGTGTAAGTCATCGCATCGGATGTATAAAAAATCTTATGTGTACCATTCACATGCTTTTTTCTACATCTCTTCAACAAATTATTCTTAAAAAGCTTATACTTCTATTTACATCAGGCTAATGAGAAAAAATTAGCAGAAATAGTCTTATTACTTGCTTCCTTGTAAGTAGAAGCGAAATAAGAGAGGTTAAAGTGATAGTCCAAACAGGTTGCTATGTCACTGAAGTTCCTTCGTTTCTATAGACAGCAGTTGACAAATTCCTGTATGAGAAAGGTATAAGTTTTTCAAAGCAGAAACCAAAAACAAGGAATGTCTCAAAAACGATGAACCCCACGAAAAAGTGTATATAACATAAATTGCGTGTTTTAATGTGCTCTACATTTTTCGTGTAGTAGGTTTTTGTCCATCACTTACGGTTTAGCAGTTATTCAAAAGTCCGTAAAATGCATCCAGGATAAAGAACTCTACAGAGGATATTTCCAGAAACTTCAAGATATACATTTTATTTGTCAGGTAAATATCTTTAATGTGCGAAATTTTAATCAAAATCTTTAGAGCCATTTTTGAGAAAATCAAAATTTTCGAAAAATGTTCCATGTAAAGGGTAGTTTTGAGTGGCAGGTTTTTTCTCAAAATCTTCGTGTCGCATCCAAGGAAGATACTAAACTCAAATACCAATTTTGGTATTTTACCGACTTTTCGTTTTTGAGTTATCGTGTTCACAGACACACGGACATACACACACAGACCTTTTTCCGAATTGTTTTTTACTTTCTCTATACGTACTATGTACATAGTTTATAGAGGAAGTATTGTATTCCACCCAAAAATTCGATACCGATATTTCACCGGAAATACATGTTTTAGGACCCCCTGAGTCCAAAAAGAACACTTTTACAAAAACGTCCGCGTGTGTGTGTGTGTGTGTGTGTGTCTGTGTCTGTGGACAGAATAGCTCAAAAACGAGAAGACCGTTAAAGCCCAAACTTGGTATTTAAGTTTGGTATCTTCTAAGGATACGACACAAAGACTTTCAAGAAAATCCCCCACCCCAAACTACACTTTACATGAAAAAATTTCGAAAATTTTGATTTTCTTAAAAATAAATCTAAAAATTTTGATTAAAATATCGTATATTAAAGATATTTACCTGACAAATACAATGTATATCTTGAATTTTCTGGCAATAGCCTCTGAAGACTACTTTATTCTGGATGAATTTTACGGAATTTTGCATAACTGCTAAAATGTAAGTGATGGACAAAGCTTACCACACAGAAAATGTAGCTTACGATAAAATACTAAATTTATGTCATATACATTTTTTCGTGGAATTGATCATTTTTAAGATATTCATGGTTTTTCGTTTCAGCTTTGAAAAACCTACCTTTTTCATACAGGAACTTGTCAACTCGTGTCCATACAAACAAAGGAACTTCAGTCACATAGCAACCAGCTTTTGAATATCACTTTAACCTATGGTACTCCCTTATTTCGCTTCGACTTACAAGGAAGCAAGTAATAAGACTATTTCTGCTGATTTTTTCTTGATTAGCATCAAGTAAATAGAAGCATAAGCTTTTTAACTACAATCTGTTGCAGAGGTGTAGAGAAAGTCATGTGAATGGAACACATTAGATTTTTTTAGATACAGGGTACCCTAAAACATATATTTTCGGTGAAATCTCAGTATCTATATACTATGTGCATAGTACGTATAGAGAAAGTAAAAATCAGATGCGTCGCTAATCGCAACATTTGGGAATAGACTTTCCAGGCTTCTCGATTTCCAGAAGCTTATAGGAGTTCTTTGACGTTATTTTATAGCTATAAAAGGAGAGGAATTACATTGCGCTGTTGTGTTGCGAATTGTACTGAGACGTTAGTGACTGGTGTGTTAAAGCTGAGTGGTGCGCGAACAATGGATGGCATGCAGCTCTAAACTGTTTACGCGTGAAGGTCGAGTGAATTATTTGTAGCAGTGAATTAAGGACTGTATTTGTAAACCATTTTTAGCCAATAAAGACATTTGTTACACCGGTGTAACAATTGGGATTATTTACACCGAGATGGAGGAGATGTTGAGATATTTGTTGGCCGAAATGAAGAAAATGGAACCCGGGATTGTATCAGGTATGGAGAAGATGGAAGAGAACATGAAAACCAGAATGGAAATCGCAGTGGGGAAGATGCAGGGGAAGATGGAATCCGATAGAGAAGATAAGAACTGATATGTATACGATGAAACCGGAACTTTCTACCAATCGACGCACAACTGGTTGGAGTTTAGAAGAACGTGGAAGACCTTGAGGAAACAGTAGAAGAGTTTGGTGGAACGATGAAAGACACAACCAACGCCTTAATTCCCTGGAGAGAAGTGTCAACAGCAGATCAAGCAACTAAACGTCGAGATGGAAAAGATGTTTGACGGAAGACTGAGAACTTGAACGAGACGTCCGACACAACATCCACAGGCGTCAAGCCACCCAAGTACGACTGAATGTCAACCTTCGAGCCTTCCACTGACAGTTCGCCGCCGTCGCTACCCATAGCCAATGGTCGGCAAAGTCCGAGGAGATCTGGAAGGACCTTGACAACCGTTTTGGGAATCACCGTTTGGTGCAGCCGATTGCAGTCGGCATAAGCCGAGGCTGCAACAGCCAGGTGAGACGATGGGGCGTTCGTCCTAACCAAGCCTGCGAATCTACCACCTAGCTGCGTATCCCGGGAAGTTGCCTGCCCCTTCGTCGACGGGGCGTACAACATCGAGATAGCGACTGGTGCTTGGCGACTACAAGACGATCCACAGCAGCACTCAGAAAGGAGGTGGCCAAGACCACAGTTGCGCCCATCTCAAGGACCAGGAGTATTCATCAGGCAGGGAGAGTGAAGCTCCCAGAGCCGACAACGACCTTCAGGTGGTGTATGTCAGTGTTTGGCCAGCCGCGACACCTAGCACGGTATTGTTCATTCCAAAACGTCGATGGGTGGCGCCTGGGCATAGACAGGAAAGCGCGGGCCTGAGCAGACAGCAGCCAATGGCCGGGGTAACCCAGAAGATCACAAGTTTTCATTGGTGTGTCCAAAGGTTTCTACAGTACGGTACAGGGTCCAACACAACAACGAGGAAACCAACTTTTAAGTGCTGTGTGTTGGGGATATGGTCGACTCGGGCACCTGGTGAAGAACTGTACGCAATCGAGACGGCAAGTTTCAGGCAGTGTGTAATGGAGTTGTTGCAGCCCGGGACACCTAGTAGAACGCTGTCCACAACCTAGTTGACTGGCAGGCGGGACACAAATAGACCCAACGTGACGACGGGAACACGGTCATTTGCCGCCTCCTCGCTTGACGTGGTATGCCTTAGACAGAGGGATGGAAACTAGCCTCGCCGCGGACGGCTGGATACGAGGAAAACTATGCCGGGTACTGGTGGACAACCGTAGAGCCGTGACCATAATTCGGTCAGACGCCGTGACCATAATTCGGTCAGACATGATGGAAGGTTTGCCGAAAAGGAAAATGATTGGATTCTTTGAGATAATGGTTGCATCAGGCGACACCTTTACAATGCAAAAGAAGAATTTGTTAGAGTTGTCCCTGGAACGTAGCGTCAAAAATTTGTGAATGTTCGTCACGAAGGTGACTGAAGAACTGGGACTGCATACCCTCAGGGTCCATGATGCGACATTGGAAGGAGGGCTTTTCGATTTGGCGAAGCCGAGGTGGTGCTCCGGATTTCCGACTGATATCCAAAAGTCAGCAGGGTGGCCCTGATTAGAGTGGTGGTCGCTGGGGTGCATCTGGTAGAATGACTATCGAAGGACCTCGTGAACGGTCCGATTCGTCAACACACCTAGCGTCGAGCAAGAAGGTGGAGACCTTTTACGACCGACAAGCCAACAGGGAATGCTCCCAGGAGGAAATTCAGGCGTAGTCGTATCGCCGAACACGGACCTAGAGGCTTAGACTTAAGTTCTAACAACCATAAGCGAGATAACCATGGTTCCATGCTGTGTGGTGGGAAGGATCAACGAGATAGTCGACCGCACCCAACGGGAAGTAGTGAATAGTGCATTTGGATCGTCTAGCCCGCTAGGAAGGTGTTGGTCGGGACGGCAAGCCCTGAGGCGGGTGCAGTGTGACATTGACGTTCATGTGTGACTGCGCTGCTCGTTGGCTTTGGTATTTGAGTCATCTCATCGGATGTGGTAAAGCGACGCGCCGGTAAGCTTCCAGAAGCTTCCAGGGAGTTCTGTGATATTTTCTAGCTATAACGTGAGGAAAATCGCAGTGCAGTGTTATTGTTCTGTTGTTTTGTGAATTTTATTGAATTTTGAGTAACTAGTATTAGCGCGCAGAGGTGCGCGGACATGCAGCTGTTAACTGCTTGTTGACATCGAGTGAATTATTGGTAGCAGTAAATCAAACACTGTATTTTAAACAATAAAAGAATGTATATGGCATAAATGTAAGGAGACCTAGATTTTGTCTAGTAAGTTTTAGCTATCCCTTACGATTTACCAGCTATGTAAAATTCAGAAAAATTCATCCAGCATAAAGAAGTCATCAGAGGCTATTTCCAGAAAATTCAAGATATACATTTTAGTTTACATGTAATGTAAATATCTTAGATATAAGAGATGTTAATAAAAATCGTTAAGGCCATTTTTTGAGAAAACCAATATTTTCAAAAATGTGTTTCTTAAAAATCTTCTTGTTGCATTCTTGGAAGACACTGAATTTAATATCAAATTTGGTATTTTACACCCACAAACATACATATACACCTACTCAAACTTTCTTTTTATTAAGAAGGCTCCAAAAAATGTATTTTCGGTGAAATTGAGATATCAAATTGTTGGGTGTAATACAATACCGTCTCTATACCTGTGCACATAGTACCCTTTTAAGATCATGAAAACAAAGTCAATATTTGTCATTTTGCAAACCGATTTGATAAGAATAAAAATATTAATTTATAATTCTGCTTATACATCATCGCACATGAATATTTTCTAACTGCTATTTTCTGGTACTATTTTCGGTACTTCTTTTAGTTGGCAACTCGTTACGTCTTGCCTCCTTTAGAAGTACGTTCGTTATATTTTACAACGTAACTCGTTATCGTACGGGGACTACAAAGGAGGTATCACGGTTCACGAGATTCACTATTGCCAATGCACCTGTACTTAATAGCTTTAATAATACAATTCTGCTGAACAGTGTTCACTTATTACTTTCTCTATACGTACTATGTACATAGTGTATAGAGAAGATATTGCACTCCACCAAAAAATTCGATACCGAGATTTCACAGGAAATATATGTTTTAGGGTCCCCAGTATTAAAAAAAAACATTCAAAAAGGTCGGCGCGCGTGTGTGTGTGGCCGTGTGTGAACACGATAACTCAAAAACGAAAAGTCGGTAAAATACCAAACTTGGTATTTAATGTTAGTATCTTCCAGAGATGCAACACGAAGATTTTGAGAAAAATCTCCCCACCCCAAGCTACCCTTTACATAGAACTTTTTCCGAAAATTTTGATTTTGTCAAAAATGGCACTAACAGTTTTGATTAAAATATCGTATATTAAAGATCTCTATCTGACAAATAAAATAACATATTTTGAATTTTCTGGGAATAGTCTCTGAAGACTGCTTTATTCTGGATCAATTTTATGGAATTTTGCATAACTGCTAAACCGTAAGAGATGAACAAAAACTTACCACACAACAAATGTAGAGCGCTTTAAAACGCACAATTTGTGTTATATACATTTTTTTCAGGGAGTTAATTGTTTTTGAGATATTCCTTGTTTTTGGTTTCAGCTATAAAAAAAAAACTTGCTTTTCTCATTCGGGACTTTGTGAACTCGTACCCATACAAAAAAAGGAACTTCAGTCACATAGCAACCAGATTTTGACTATTACTTTAACCTATGGTACTTCCTTATTTCACTTCTACTTACAAGTAAGCAAGAAATAAGACTATTTCTACTAATTTTTTCTCGATTAGCAGGAAGTAAATAGAAGCATAAACTTTTTAAAAACAATTTTTTGCAGAGCTGTAGAGAAAGTCATGTGAATGGAACACATCAGATTTTTTTTATCTTATTTTCTATAAATGTATGAGAATGTGATGTGTCATAATCGCTCAACATTGTCTTTTACACCTTAACGCAGAATTTGCTTAACCGTAACTAATAATTCTCGATAACTGCATACTTATTGGGTGATGGATCTGTAATGTAACGCTCTGAGTTTAATAGCAAATGTAAAAGACTGCATGACAAAGAAAATATTTCGTGATGTCAAAAGAGGTAAAGCGTTTCGAGAATGTTATGTGAAAACATTCACCTCAAAAGTGATTGTATCGCTGTAGCTATAATATTTCATTAAACTATTATTATATGAATGTATTATTGTGAAAAGTATTAAAATAAGTACTACGTAATATTTATATATCAGAGAAAATGATGACCAAACATATGCTTAACCCAAAGGATTCACTGCAGTGTGTTTGTAAGAAATGTAAAGAGACAGTTAGGACCATAAAAATAAAAAGGGCGTTGACATGAGGTGGGTTATAACTTCATGAAATATAAATTGCAGATAATTTAGACATTAAGAATTAACATTTATATTCAGATTGTATCATTGAAAAACAAATGTAATACGTTAAATTCCATTGTAATTGTAAGGCATATTATGTAATTTTATGTTCATGCTGGCATAAAAATAACCCAGCTGTTATAGCAACCCGAGAAGAAAATGGGTAAAAACCAATGTCCAATTGATAAAATGTATACATAGAACGGCTTCCGGTGTCACAATAACGAATCTAAACAGGCACACATTCATTCTTAAGCATGTACGTGTAATATTTGTAATTACAGCTTGTAACAAAGAATTCACAACTCTGTAAGTTGGAATTTGAACGTTAATTGTATTTATAAACAAATTAAGGAAAGTTAGTAATGGAGCGTCACCAAAGAGACGCTATGTATTACTTCAAGTAATGTAAACATAGTTTCAGTTGAAAAATAGATGTTGAGATTAAGATTCTCTTACTCTTCAAACTGAGGTTAGCTACATTTTAGAGCTCTGTTAGATCCCTCAGAGTAAACACATTTATAATTACATATCAATATGTAACTGCTAGAAGCAGAACTGGATACAATTAGTTAAACCCACTTCAACCTTCATATACATACAAAACTTCTCATTCTAAATCACAATTTATTT
The DNA here is from genome assembly GCA_030762935.1 of Hymenopus coronatus. NCBI lineage: Eukaryota > Metazoa > Arthropoda > Insecta > Mantodea > Hymenopodidae > Hymenopus > Hymenopus coronatus. The sequence goes on from CM060894.1 coordinate 68,637,087, forward strand.
AAGTGTAATTCAATTCAAACAAAAACAACTCAAGTTATACATTGAGGGGAAGTCATAAAACTGGTCTTAATTGCACCCACGGCCACCAGCAATATGTCATTACAAATAACACCTCTATATTTTTACTTCTATGTGCAGTTATAGTAGATAAAAGAAAAATCTGTTGTGTTACACTCACATGACTTGCTCTAGCTGCTCTACAAACCTCCTACAAAAGATTGTTCTTCTTTGTACACAATGCTAAACGGGATAAATATTAGCAGTATGTTCTTTTTACTTAGTTCCTTATAAGTAGAAGGGAATAACGGAATGTGCTATTATAAAGTGATTGTCAAATGTTTTAAAAGGTATCGTTATGCGATTGTCATTGCAAATCACTTCTTTGCTTGGCCAGGAGTAGAACAAAAGAAAAACGGACACTTCCTGTCTGAGAAAAATTTAAGTACTTCACAATTGAAACAAATAACAAGGAATATCTCGGAAACAGTTACCTCCACAACCTCCACACATAATTTGTGTGTTTTGCTGTGATGTACATTTTTTGTGCAGTTAGTTTTATTCTATCTCTTAAGGTTTAGCAGTTAAGCAAAATTCAGCAAAATTCATCCAGAAAAAAGTGGTGTTCAGAAGCTATTCCCAAAAATTTCGAGATATACATTTTATTTCGCATATATATAGCCTTAATATACGGGATTTTAATCAAAATCATTAGAGCTATTTTTAAGAAAATCAAAATTTTCGAAACTTTTATATTTAAAGGGTAGTTTGTGTAGGGGGGATTTTTTTTAAAATCTTCGTGTCGCATCCTTGGAAGATACTAAACCTAAATACCAAGTTTGGTATTTAACGGTATTTTCGTTTTGGGGCTATGCTGTCCATAGATGCTCACACACACACACACACACACACACACACACACACGGACCCTTTTCTAAAAATTCTTTTTTTTTTGAACTAAGGGGACCCCAAAACATATATTTCCGGTGAAATCTCGGTACGAATTTTTGGGTGCATTACAATACCATCTTTATCCCTATGTACATTGTACATATGGCGCTAGAGAAAGTAAAAAGGCCCGTGTTTGTCTGTGTGTGATGGCGGATAGAGTAGCTCAGAAACGAAAAGTCAGTAAACACTAAATTTTGTGTATAAGTTGATTATCTCAAGCATGTGCCCCGAAACGATTCAGGAAAATTCTCTACCACAAACCAGTATTTGAATGACCATGTTTCTAAATGTTCCGTGTTCTAAAAGAAAGGATAATAATATTTTATTATAATAACTAACTCCATGGCACGACAGCTCACGGGGAACCTTGGCCTACCGCACGGCCGCTGCGTTCCCCATCTCGGTCCACTACAGACGTCATGAATGGGGTGCAGTATTGGAGGGTGAGACGTGGTCAGCGCCTCGAGCCCCTCCCGGCCGGTTAATGCGGTCCTCACGACCTGTAGCCGCTACTTCTCCATCAAGTAGCTCCTCAATTGGCCCCCCAGGGACCTCACGAGGCTGAGTGCACCCCGGTCCAGATCTCCCAGCGGGGGAAAAATCCCCACGCCGGTACTGGGGATCGAACCCAGGTCTCCCGCTTGGTAGGCAGCTGCGCTACCACCGCGCTAAGGAGACGACAATTTTATTATAATGCCTTATATTAAATATATTAAATGGCAAATAAAATGTATATCCTTAATTTCCTGGGAACAGTCTCTAAGTCTTCTTTATTCTGAATGACTTTTGCATAACTGATAAACCGTAAGAGATTGAGAAAAAAGGACATATATAATTTTTGTGGACATAACCATTTCTGAGATATTTCCTTTAATTGGTATAATTTTAATCATAAACAGAAAGTTCACATACGTTCACATCTTCCTTGTTTAGACCTCTGGCCATTGAATGAGAGCCAAATTTCAATAAGCATCACAATGGCCATAGGTTTTAAAATATTTGGCTATCGCTTTATTCAAGGGTATTCTACTTATAGTGAACTAAGTAATAAAACGATGTCTGATAATGTTTATTTTGATTAGCACGATATAGACATGAGAAATGTCTGTATCATATAAGATTAGCATGCAGATTGGCTAGAGAGTCATGTGAATGGAACATGTCTGTCAGATTTTTATAAAGATGAAAAGAGTATTCAATTGTTTATTCATCTCAGTCATTTATTACTTTCTCTAAAATGAAATGAAATGGCCTGTTATTTATGGACGCTCTTTAACTGCTTTGGTTCTCAGCGTCCCATTCTATATTGGGCGTGAAAGATCGCTTAATTTTGCTCAGAGGCCTCTCTTATCAGGCTTGAGGTTCTTTTACGTGCCGTAAATCTACGACACGGGACCCACAGCTTTACTTCCCTTCCGAAGGAAGCCATGCTAAGGATTTTTACACCTGAAAAAATCCATCGTTCTCCGCCGGGTTTGAACCCGCGACCTCGGGTATATGAAGTTAGCATGGTCACCATTACACCACGGAATGATCACCATTACACCACGGAGGGCGACATTACTTTCTCTATACGCACTATGCACATAGTGTATAGAGAAGGTATTGCACTCCACCCAAAAAAAATTCGATACCGAGATTTCACCGAAAATATATGTTTTAAGGTCCCCAATATCCAAAAAAAAAAAAAAAAAAAAAAAAAGCATTTTCACAAAAAGGCCCGTGTATGTGTGTGTGTCCGTGTGACTGTGAACACGATAACCCAAAAACGAAAAGTCGGTAAAATACCAAACTTGGTATTTAAGTTCAGTATGTTCCAGATATGCGACACGAAGATTTTCAGAAAAATCTCCCCACCCCCAACTACCCTTCACATGGAACTTTTTTCGAAAAGTTTGATTTTCTCAAAAATGGCTTCAACGATTTTGATTAAAGTCTCGTATATTAAAGATATTTACCTGACAAATAAAATGTATATCTTGAATTTTCTGGGAATGTCTTCTGAAGAGTAGTTTATTCTAGATGAATTTTACTGAATTCTGAAACACTGTTAAACCGTAAGAGATGGCCAAAAACTTATACACAAAAAATTGGAGCACGTTAAAATACACAATCTATGTTATATACATTTTTTCGTGAGTTCGTCGTTTTTGAGACATTCCTTATTTTTGGTTTCTGCTATGAAAAACTTGTACTTTTCTCATACAAGAACTTGTCAACTCCTATCCATATAAACAAAGGAACTTCATTGACATAACAACCAGCCTTTGACTATCATTTTAACCTATGGTAGACCCTTATTTCGCTTCTACTTACAAGGAAGCAAGTAATAAGAGTATTTCTTCTCATTTTTTCTGATTAGCATAAAGTAAATAGAAGTATAAGCTTAATAAGAATAATTTGTTGCAGGGATATAGAGAAAGTCAGATTTTTATATATACTTAAAGCTAAAACGTTATCAAAAACGCTTTATTATTTAACACTTTTATAAGTAGAAGGAAAATAAGGGAATACACTAGGCTAAACCGACAATCAAATGTTTTAAAATGTGGTTGTTATGGGATTGAAATCCGTTTTTTTTTTCTTTTCTTTTTTTTTTTTTTTTTCTCTAATGTTCGACTAAAAGTGTTATGGACTTCTGTGCGTCTGTTTACCTAGGACCACCTACGGCTCCTTCACCTCATCCCCTCCTTCCGGGGAAGTTAGCCACTTTGAACCACAATGGTGTTGCAGGTGTTGCGTGCGTCCGTGCAAGATCTGGTAGACTCGTGGTGAGCCTAGGTCGTCGTTTTTTAGACATTCCTTATTTTTGGTTTCTGCTATGAAAAACTTATACATTTCTCATACATGAATTTGTCCACTGCTGTCCATACCAACAAAGGAACTTCAGTAATATAGCAACCAGCTTTTGATTATCACTTTAACCTATGGTATTCCCTTATTTCGTTTCTACTTAAAAGGAAGCAAGTAATAAGACTATTTCTGCTAATTTTTTACTGAATAGCATGAAGTAAATAGAAGCATAATGTTTTTAACAATAATTTTTTGCAGAGATGTAGAGAAAGCAATGTGAATGGAACACATCAGACTTTTTTACATATTTTGCTTAAAATCGTTACCTAGAAAATTGGATCGGTGTTACTGTGATCTTCATTGTACAACTTTTGTGTGTTAAATGTCTTTAAAATGGTGTATTCCATTTGTACTCCTCTTCCTAAAGAAAATAGTAATGAATTTTCGTCTGTTATTAGCTATGCTGCAATCTATGTAGCTCTTCCCTAATTGGGACAAAATTTGAAAGGTTGATGTTGGTGTCGCCAGGAGGCGTAGTGCATGCCGATCTGATTATCCCACTCTGGTGACAAAAGAAATGCCGATCCCGGTGGCCGCGCTCGCTAAAGTGACTCGCTTTGGCGCTTCGTGGTACACAGGATCGTGGGTTCGAGTCCCGTTTTGGGCATGGGTGTTTCTGTGTTTGTAAATGTGTCTATGTTTGTGTATGTATAGGTAAAAGGAAAACGTTAAGAATAATAAGGTCTACTAAGAATATATAGGAAACTTGAAAAAAGTGGAGTAAAAAGGAATACAGCGCCGGAGTCCTGACAAGCCTCTCCTGGGCTTGCTGTGATTACGACTCGGTCAGTTCCTAATTACATGGCTTTGAGGACGAGCCAGATTGGTGGATAGAGGAATACGGTGTGTTAGCCGGGAAGCCTGAAGGTAATTTTGGTGGGAAAATTAAGGGAAAATATATCGGTAGGTCTAAATTCTAGTAATTTCCTCAGCTGTCTGTGATGACTTTACACACAATTAAATGTAGTTATTCTGACTTAATGCATTCTGAAATATACACAAAGTAATTGTAAATCTTGAACGAAGGAGTAGCAAGTAACATTTTCTTTTCTTTAGTAAATCTTCCGTTCCTTAAATTCTGTACACCAGATATAAGTGGATCCACGACCTTATAATAAAATAATTTACACAAAGACAGCACACATTCAAGAGAAAACAGAGATCATACTTATTTATGAAGCTGAAATTGGTGGCGCCAGCAGAACATAAACAACCTGGTAAAGCAGATGAAATACGAGGGTCGGCTGATAAGTTCCGGACCTCACACAGATATGGCACCACTAGGCCAGTTAGACGGTAGCATCGTAGAATTTAACCATAGACTAGCTTGCATTCATTGTTTGCAGGTCAATAACTTGTTTAGTTTTCGAATGACAGCATTTTAAACAAGACAACCTTAGAGTTTTCACGAAAATGGAGGATTTGGAAAAAGAGCAGTGATTAAATACTACCATTTGAAAGGCTTAACGCCTAAAGAAATCAAGGAGAAAATGGACAGTACATTGTCCCTTCATATTCATGATTATGATTAAAAGGTGGGTTGCAGAGTTTATAATGGGACGTACGAGCACTAGTGATGAGCCTCGCTCTGGAAGCCCTGTAGAGTGACAACTCCAGAGATCATTGAAAGATCGTTTAATACTGGAAGACTGCAGATTAAAGCTGTCTGAGATAGAGATGCAAACATATCAAAAGAACGTGCAGGTAATATTTTAAGTAATACATATTTTGAGCTTTCACAAGGTCTGTGCAGGATGAGTGCCGCGTTTTTTGACACCTGTTCAAAAGTTGCAAACTGTTTCTGTAAGGAATGTGTAGCTCTACCGTAAAAATCCCAGCGAATTTTTGGCAAACTTCCCACTTCCTTAACCTCTTCGACCCCCCGTGTTGATCCATTTAAACCAATAGGTTTCGGCATTTTGAGCAATTGTTATAAAATGTATAACAGCTTTGATATTTTTCCGGTTAAGAACAACCCGTACAGAACCACTTATCTTGTAATTTGATTGCTTATTGTTCAAAAGTCCGTTTCCAATTCATGTTTCACTGTATCACAGAAAAAATCTTGCATTATTCATCCGTTGCATACAGTGTATAAACACGATTTTAGTAAATGCTTTCTAATAGTTGTTAGTCGGATGACAACGAACCAAAAAAAAAGTTAAATTCACATAATAATCTCTACCTATTCTGCAACAAATTATTTTCGCAATAACTCATTGCTTATCTGCTTCACTAGCAGACATTATTTTATGACATATTTCCTTATAGATACAACGGAAATTTGGAAACAAGAGATACATAGATAATCAATTTCTGAGTGCCAGTAGCTATGTGAAAGTATTAAACTTGAGTTCTCTTTACATGGCAAGGCTGAAAAAGCGAATAACCTTTTTTCATCTGAGAAGAAAATTGGCACGATATTTAGGCAATATTTCACCAAAAAGTGAATTTTATATAAGTTGGTGCTTGAAGGAAAGGTACATTTGTTTTCTCTCTTAGATTGGCCATCCGAATATTATGCAATTTAAAGACCTATTTCCAAAAAGTTAGTATTTAATTTATTATGAAAATATCGTAAAAATAAGGTATTTAAGATGGATTTTTGAAGAAATAAAAATTGTCTTATAAATTTATGTGTAAAACGTAGTTAGGGATAAGGGAATCTGAACGTAAATCTGCGCATTACACGCACACCCACATGAAAAGTTTTCTAAAATGCTGCTTTTGGATTCAGAGGATATCAAAACATACGTTTGCGGTAAATTTCAACAGTGAAACTGTGAATGGAACACTAAGACTCTACATGTTAGGTAGAGAAGGTATTATATTTAATTTAAAAATGCGATGGTGATATTTCACCGGAGATTTATAATTTGAGAACACCTGAATACAAAATGAACATTTCTAGAAAAAATTACGTGTGTGCATGTGTGTGTGTGTGTGTAAACAGATAATTCAAATATGAATACTCCGTTAAAAACTAAACTTGGGATTTAAGTTCAGCGTCTTTCAAGGAGTAACAGAAAGCTCCTCAAGAAAATCCTCCTCACCTGAAATATGGAAACTTTCTCTAAAATTTTGACTTTCTCAAAAATAGTTCTAACGATTTTGATTAAAATATTTTATGTTTAAAATAAATCAAAATAAGATATATATTTAGAATTTTCTTGGAGTAGTCACTGAAACCCTCTTTGCATAACTAATAATGTGTAGGATAAAGATGAAAACTTACTACCCAAAAAGTAGAGCTCCTTAAAAGACTTGATTTATGTCACATGCAATTTTTTATCGAATTAAGGAGACATGCCTTTTTAGGATTTTATTCATAAGAGTCGAATTTTGGTGCAAAATGCACCATATTTTAAAGTATATATCTAAAATATAGAACCTGCTAGGACGAATCTAACACATGTTTTGGACCCATCTTAAAGGCTTGCGCTGATTAAATGCCTCTCTGTCAAATTTTAATGTCATTTTCGTCAGGTTTATTTTAGGTTATTTTCCAGTATAAGCGATATATTTACGTAACAAAAATACAGCTGAAAATATGAAAATGTCCGCAAATTTGTGTAAAATGTATGAAATAAAATATTGGCATGAATGTTCATTATAGATTAGTTTTGAAGAAATAATTGATGTATCCATACGCTCCTTTTACAGATTTTAATATAAAATATTAACAAAATACCTTCCACTAAAGAAAATCTCAACCCAACAAGTTTTACAAAGGAATGCAATTTAAAAAACCGGTACATGTAGTTCAACATTTTTAGGAGGAGATAGATTTTGATTTTAGCTAATTAATCGAATAAATTAAGCAATATATCCAGAATAAGGAGTCATATTTTAATGAAAATTGATACAAACACTTCCTTTGTTGCCTGTAATGTTGGTACAAAAATTACACCTTTACTTTACAAAATAGCTTTTATCATTTAACAATTCCTGAGATATTCCTTTATATTTGTTGTCTCAAAATATTTCTCAAATGGGCAGTCATTGTTTATCTTTCTCCCAGTCAAGTAAAGAGAACGGAATTTGAAAGAAATACAGCGACCAACTTTTAAAATATTTGACTGTTCTTTAGGTCTGTGGTATTACACTGTTTCCATTATATCTTAGAATGCAATAAATGTATTTCTACAAATAGTTATTTCGAATAACGTAAAAAATATATAATCCGTTTCCTAAGAATAATTTGCCAAAGAATGGCTAAAGAAGGTCATGTGAATGTAACACTTCAGATTTTTACTTTTTATATTTAGTACATATTTAGCAAGATAGTGTACTCCACCTAAAATTTGGACACTGAGATTTCACCGGAAATACACGATTTAGTGTTTCCTGTGTAATAAAAAGCAATTTTAGAACAAGGTTCGTATGTGCCAGAGAACATGTTAACTCAACTTGGTATGCTAGCAACCTAAAGTTACCGAAAAAAACTTCCTATCCCAAAATAATAATTGATTTTATCAAAAATGGCTCTAACAGTTTAGATTAAACTACAGCTTATTAAGGATATTTACGTACAAAATAAAACTATATCTTGATTTTCTGGCATTAGCCTCTGAAGACCTCTTCATTCTGGAGGGCTTTTATAAAACTGATAAACCGTAAAAGATAGACCAAAAACTGTCTGCACAAAGAATTTAGATCTCGTTAAAATACACAACTTGTGCCGTAGATGTTTGTTTGTGGAGTTGACCATTTCCGAGCTATCCCTTGCTCTGGGTTTCAGTTTTAAAGTAGCTGCTTAAACTTTTTCTCATACTAGAATTGGCCAACACCTGGCAATGCAATAAACGTATTTCAACCATATGGAAACCAGCATTTAAAAGATTGGCTATCGCTTTAGTCTAGTGTATTTCTGCAAAGTTTATCTCGATTAATATGAAGTAGGTAGAAGAATAAGCTTTTTAAGAATATATATAACTGAAAGTTTAAAATTTCAAATTAATAATACTAACATTTTCAAATTTATACCACAGACATCATATAATGCAAATAAGTTACTATGTAAGTTATATCTATTTTGCTCTAATGGTTTGCAGGTTATGATTAAAATTTGTTCATCTCTTTGTCGCATCGTAGAAAAGTCCCTTGTGACAAAAAATTTAAAGGTTTGCTAGTACTTATAGCCTTAGATTCACAAAACATCTACTTTTTGAAATTGCTCTAAGTTTCTTTTTTGTATTCTTTGGTTTAGGCTCCAAAAAGTTTTAAATGTATGAATGTGCCTATTTTATCATAGAAATAAAACTTGTGCTTGAAAATAGAAAACTTATGCTTAAATACATCTGATAATAAAATCTAAGACAATTCTTATTCATTGTACCTCTGTTAACAAATTTTATTTGTGCAGCAGAAAATTGCTCCGCAAGGATCATTTTATAGAAAGCAAAATGCTGAAAATATCAATGACGAGAAAACAAGGAAAGATTTGAATGCATGGTTCACATTATAATCCACCAATTGGTATGTTGGATCCTCAATTTTCCTTTTCGTGATCTTTGCTGCTGCCTTTTTAGTCCTTTTCTTCTTGCATTGCTGCTTTTCTTCTGAACAACTTTTTTTTTTTTTTTTTTTACTTTGCATGATGCGAATGAGATCTCGTTGAACTGAGGTTTTTCTGGCCGAGCAGTATAGTTTCACTTCTGATGTTTTGCTGTAGCTACAGTTAAGGCATTTAAAATGTTACCTAGTGGGCATTTATACCCTTTTTATGCAGGAATGTTTAAATTATTTTATGGAATTAAAGTTAAAAAAGTCAATGTTTTGTAACTTTTCATGAAATGTTAGTCACACATACCCTTAAAATAGTTACTACATATTCAACTTCTGTCCTACACACGGCTTATGTGAAAAAACAATTAAATCAATATTAATTGACGTTAATAGTTGGCTATACTATGAATCCTGGGACTTAAAGAACTGACAACATTGTAAGTCGCCATTTGCGTATGTCATCTCAAAATAATTTGTGATCACCTTGTGGTTTATCGGGAAAAATGCGAGTCAGTTGAGAACTGTAATGCTATGCCGGCATGTTGCCATGGTGGCTCAGTAATAGAGCAACTGGCTCGAGACCGAGAGATCCGTGGTTCAAATCCCGGCTATGGTTTTGAATGTTTCAGTATATCGACTTATCCAACTTCGGTATGAAAAAAAAATTAAATCAATACATAGATGTAGATACAGTCATGTGAATGGAACACATAGAAGTTACAAAATCGAATGAACTATTACACTAAAGAAAGCATTATTTTGTTATACATTTCTACAGTAAAATACCGTTGCATATTTAAAAGAACCAAAGAGAAAGGAATTGTGCGAATGTCCTGGACAGTATATATGTTGACAATGTTATTTACAGACATCGCTGCAACGGAAATAAGCTTGTAGGTGAAATCTCCGTATCCAAAGCATCTTGCGGTTTCATCTCCCTAGCGACCGAACTGTGCACAATCTGAACACGAAGGAACATCCCCTTACGTTCCCAGTCACACACACACCCTCTTCAATTAAACGTCGATACCCTCTCATGTACCACCAGGCTTCTCTACTTCCTTCCCTCAGAATAGTACTAGGTGTCTAATATTTTTGTTTACACATTTGTATTTTTACTTTCTCTACCGTATATTACAGATATTTACCTGCCAAATAAAATGTATATCTTGAATTTTCTGGGTATAGCCTGTAAAGACCTCTTTATTATGGATACATTTTGCTGGATAACTAGTAAACCGTAGGAGACAGAGAAGAACTTACTACACAAAACATGTGGATCTCACTTTTTTGTTGCTTTTTATAGTGTTTAACGCCTCCTTTTTCTACCACGGCACGCAGGTGATGATGACACTAGTGATACATGGAATGAAGATGGAGCCCCGGTGCATTGGGATGGTGGGGGAAACTGGAGAATCCGGAGTAAACCCGCTCCTGCGGCGATTTGTGCATCACAAATCTCACATGAGGAATCAAGGCTGGGTCGTCTGGGTAAGACGCAAGTGGTCTAACCATTCAGCCACGGCGCGGCGTGCAAAAGTCAATCAGAATCAACAGAAATTCTGAGGCGATTCATAGAAAATTTCAGATATACATTTTATTTGTTATGTATTTAGTCCTATATGTACTCAATATTGTTAGAGCAATTTATGGGGAAATAAAAATATTTGAGAATATTTCTATGTGATGGGTGGTTATTTTGAAAATCCTCGGTCGCATCCTTAGAAGATACTGCACTTAAATGTAAAATTTGGTATTTAACCAAATTCTCGGTTTTGAGATAGGGTGTTCACAGACATAAGAACACATGGACCCATACATACACCAACGTTTTTCTAAAAACTCTTTTTATATTCAGGGACTCCAAAACGTGTATTTTTGATGAAATCTCGGTAACGAATTTCGCACTGAATACCATAACTTCTCTACTTATATAAGTACTACATACGAAGTGGAAAAAGTACAATAATCGCTTAATGTGCCTTTCCACAGCTGTGAAAATTTCCTGCTGAGTTTGTGAGAGGATTTACTCGTATATTATAGAATACCATATAGTCATTTTGAATAAATTAAATTTAATTTATCAAGAGATAATATTGCACCAGTTTAAGCATACAATATTAATGACAAGATATTGTAATACTGACATAGCTGTGTCCTCTTAAAGCGATGCAGGCATTAGCATGGGTTTAATTAAAACACCTCCAATAACCAGGTTACAGGGAGCCCTCACATTGAATTAATGATTCTAACGGACCTACTCCGGACAAACGTCTACAGAATGGCATAATATTTATTTAAAAGTACCTACTTCAAGATTGGCTTAATTAACAGTTGAGTTTTGAGTGGAAGTTCGGTAATCCCTTTTGTTTTTCCCCCGTTTGCTCCCCAAACATGTATTTATCTAATTAATACTAACAGCAGAGCGACTCCTCACACTCTTATGTTTAACTGAATGCCCGATCTCTTCCCAGATGCACACCCTTCTGCACCTTAAATCCTGAGGCCACCTGCTTCCCTCTTGCAGGCGCGAATATCAGATATACCTCTGAACCTACCTACCGCTAGTAATACACACTGGGTATCCTACAATACAGTGAGCTCGCTGAGATCATTGTTGCACGGCTGTGAAACCTGGAAAACAACACAAGAAATAAGTAAAAAATTGCAAACTTTCACTAATCGATATCTAGGACACATGCTGACAATCTGGTAGCAAAAAATCATAAGCAACACACATTATAGGAAATAACGAACCTGTTACCAATTGATAGAGAAATAAAGAAGCGTAAATGAACATGGATTGGACATATACTGAGAATGGATCGTGGAAATATAGCTAGACAGATATTGGAAGTGAAATCAACAGGGAGAAAGAAGGGTTGGAAGACTGAGGGTAACTGGAAGAAGAACAGTTGAAGCGGGACTGAGATAAATGAATAGGTAATGGAAGGAGATACAGGTGTTGTCAAGGAATAGAGTTCGATAGCGAAGATTTGTTGCGGCTCTATGTTCCACCTAGGAATTATCATCGCTTGGCTCCAAGGTCAGCTTCTATACAGAATTCAAGTAATACTGTGGATTAGAAAGACAGCTAGACAGTCGACAGCTGAGTACAAGCGTCGAGGTAACAGAAATAAAAATGTTCTGCAGGAATTGGAATAGACATTTTCTTACAAAAAGTTATGCTTCATTAATTTAGTAATCTGGTTGTCTGGAGGAACAAATGTTAACAACGCAAGATCTCCAAAGGAAACTGTTTCAAAACGTAGCCTTAAAGTCAGGGTAATAAAACCGACAAATGAAAGCGGACTACCGAAAAGCAAAGAAATCTTTTATGACTCTGTTACGGAACGCTTGGTTTCCTGAATGAGAAATCAATATACTTAAGAGGTTCTTCAGATATGCAGAATCAAATACGAAAATAACGGGGTATAAAAGAAGAGCAACGACACAACGAAGTGGAATAATTCTGGAAGAAGGCCAATGTGGCAACAAATCATATGAATTCCTCAAAAGATAAATGTACTCCACTAGTACTTCAAAAGATATTTTTTAAACAGAAATCAGTTTATTTCCAGTAAGAAGCGCATTGAAAATCTTACAGCAGAATTCTTTTGTTATATTACACTATGAGAAAATGGTGTAGATGTCATTCTTTCAGTAGTCGACTCTATACTTAGAAGAGAATCTGAAAAGCAAACAAAAAGGATGTGCTCCATTCACATTACTTTCTCTGCATGTTCTGAATAAAACTATTCTTACCAAAGTTTATTCTTCTATCTACTTTATGCTTATCAGATAAAAAATAGCAGAAGTTGTCTTATTATTTCCTCATACATACAAGGTGAAAATGTTAGCCAAAATCGATAGTAAAATATTTTAAAAGTTGATTGATATGTGATTGAAATTCGGTTCCTTTTGCGTGAACTGGAGTGAAGCAAAAGAAAAATACAATGACAAATTTCCGTTGAAAAACGCTTAAAAGGCTGAAACCAAATAACAAGAAATATTTCGGAAATGGTTAACTTCAGAAAAATATGTATTTAATATAAAGTGTTTGTTTCAAAGAGATCTACATATTTTATGCAGAAAAGTTTCGTCAATCTCTTATGCTTTACCAGTTATACAAAGGTTATCCAGAATGAAGACTTCAGAGGCTATTCTCAACAAAGTTAAGGTGCGAATTTTATTTCTCATGTAAACATCCCTAATACTTGGTATTTTAATGAAACTCGGCAGAGCCATTAACAACCAAAGTTTCGAATATTTGTCCATGTAAACAGTAATTTGGGGAGGTGGATTTTCTTTACCATTTCCATGTCGTATCCTTGGAAGAAATAAACTTACATTGCAAGTTTTGTATTTAACGGACTTTTCGTTTCTGAGTTAAGCTACCCACTATCTCATACACATAAAAACGCGCACAAATGTTTTAAATACATTTTGTGGGTCCATAGATCCTCAATACATTCATAGCTTCTGAATTCTTATATAAATATAATTAATATAATTGAAAACAATGAAAATAATATTAATAAGTTTAAAGGTATTATTGGAGGAATAAGGAAGTGTTAATGTATTAATAATTTTAGTGTGAATTGTGTAATTCCTTGTAATTATTTTAGAAGGAAAAAAAAATGTGCTCAAAGTTCCATTTTAGCAATACCTTATTTGCCTATGTACATGACACCTGGTAGAGAAAGTAAAACAATTAAGATGTTGCCTACTTTCTGTAGCCCCTATGGCGTTATTCTTGGTATAGGGGCAACATGCTGGTTTTTAATTCCAAAGGTCGCGGATTGAAATCCGGCGAAAAACAATGTATTTTTTCGAGCCTAAAATTCCTTAGTATGGCTTTCCTTCGACAGGTAAATAAAACCGTTGGTGCGTATATTTATGGCATGTAAGAGAACGTAAGTGGTGGACTCATGAGCGCGATGGTAGTGCGGCTGTTTGCCAAGCGGGAGACTTGGGTTCGATTCCCGGTAGCGGCGTGGATAATTTTTCCCTCGCTGGGAGACCCGCTCCAGGATGCACTCAGCCTCGTGAGGTCGCTAGGGGGGGGTAATTGAGGAGCTACTGGATTGAGAAGTAACGGTTCCAGATTGAGAAGACCGCATCAACAGGCCGGGAGGGACTCGAGGCGCTGACCACGTCTCACCCTTTCGGGCCGGGATGGGAGATGCAGCCTTGGACCTTGTGGACCGTTGTACAATGGCGTTAAGTTAAAAGAACCTAAAATTTGATAAAGAGGCCTCCTAGCAAAGCTAACCGTTATTCCACTCCTATTGTAGAATGGAACAAATAACCAGAGTATTTAAGGAGTTCCCATAAATAAAACGCAACTTAATTTTCTATCCTCATTGCTTATTAGTGGCTATACAAATTACAATTTTATTTTATTTTAATCGAAGAAATCCTTTGCAGAAGCAGAATCGTTGTCCAATTACTATAGATAAACATGTCGTTAAATGTTTAACAACTGGGCACCATATGCGGCCTAACAATTCCATTCACTTTCTAGCAATAGTGAGAAACAATTGAAAATCTACACGACTTTAAAAACAATTATAAAGTACCTATTGATCAATCCTAACTACGTATTACCAATATAGGAAATATTTTATGCACAAAAATATATTTAGAATAAGTTGTGCGATTAAGATTTCTAACTAATTTTTTTTCTAAGACGTTTTTATATTATCGCCTAAGATTTACCAGTTATACAGAATAAAACAAAATCTCTTTCGATGAATGGCAGTTTGAGGTGTATTTCGAAAAAATTCAAGATATACATTTTATTTTTCATTAAAGTATCTGACATTTTGATAAATTTCAACATTTTGAAAAACGTTCCAAGTAAAGGGTATTTCCAGATTGCTGAATGTTCTTGAGAAACTAGTGTTGAATCTTTGAAGATATGGAATACTAATGTATATAAAATTAGTATATCAGTATATACACACACATGGAAGTACTATGTTGTTCACACACACACACAAGCTGATAGAAAGGCACAAACATTTTTGTAAAAGTATTTTTACTCTCTCTCTCTACACGTTCCATGTACATAGTGTGAGAGAAATATTGAATTCCACCCAAAATTCGATTTCAACATTTCACTGTAAATATGTGCTTTAGGGTTTTGAGAATTAAAAAAAAAAAACTAGAAATAGATCAGTGTGTGTGTGTGTGTGTGTGTGTATGTGAGAGAAAGCATAGCAGCGAAATGTCCACTAAATACCAAAGATATTTACATCACAAATAAAAGTCATATCTCTAATTTTCTGAGAATAGCTTCTGAAGGGATTTTCATTGTAGACGATTTTTGTATAACTGGTAAACCGTAAGATATAGACGAAAAGCTAGTAGACAAAAATGTAGATGTCATTAAAGCACTTCAGTTATGCCATATACATTTTTTTGTAGAATTATTCGTTTCCCACATATTCTTTGTAATTGGTTTCAGTTTTAAACAACTTAACTTTTCTGAAACGGGAAGCTATGTTTAGTTTCAGCTCTCTGTTGTTTTTACTTCTGATTTGCGAATCGAACCGAATATCAGTTGTTTCATATAACAATAGTTTTTAAAAGATTTAACCGTAGCCTATTGTATTTCCGTTATTCTCCTTACGTATAAGGAACTAAATAGTAAGACTGTTTTTATAATTTGATCTTTATTAGGTAGAAGTAGATAGAAGAAGAAGCTTTTGTGAGAATAATTTGTTAAAGAATAGGTAGAGAAAGTAGTGTGAATTTAACACATCAGATGCATTTTTAATTAGAGCTATTTTGGTGGAATACAATATTTCCTTGCCTATTAAATGTAGCAGAGAAAATAATTACAAAATTGTTTAATTGCGAGAGCTCTTATTTCGGCATAAAATACTCCTACCAACCCTGTTCAATTAGAAAGCAACTTTGGAAAAGCATATTGAAATATAGGTACCATACAACAAGAGCTGATATACATTTTATGCATTTTGATATAGAGGTAAATATAAATGTTTTATTCTCGATTCAATATTGATATTTGACGGAAATATATGTTTTGAAAGCCCAAAAACCTTAAAATGGAATTTTAGAAAATAGGTCCTGTGTGTGTGCTTTTTTGATAATGTTAAACGCCTATTTTACTATTTATGACACCACAGACGCTGACACTGATGATACATGGAATGAAGATAAATAGAATGTGATGACGGGGGAAATCGGAGAACCCGGAGATAACCCGCTCCTGCGCCGATTTATCTACTACAAATATCAAGTGCAGTCACCTGGGATCTAATCCGAGCCGTCTTGGTGAGAGGCGAGAGGCGCGGCCTGTGTGTGTGTGTGTGTGTGTGTGTGAGAGAGAGAGAGAGAGAGAGAGAGAGAGAGAGAGAGAGAGAGACAATCAAGACCAACGTGAGACTGGCAGTGTTTCACTTTATTATTGGCATAGTTACTACAGCAATAATGGTTAGCAGAATAAAACAAAGCATAAGAATATCATAAGGAATATAATAACACAAAAGCATGTAGCGTTTCATTATACCATTTATTATTAATATCATTAATAGTATAAGCGTAACAGAATAAATCAAAACATGAATTCAAGTAATAACAACATATAATCTCGAGAGAACTATTATTTCATTGTATTATCTTCAATATTATTATCCAATATAAACTTGGCAGAATATAAAAAGCATAGAGCACCACAACAGGAGAGTATAAAGTGTTTTAATGCATTATAATTATTAATAGTATTACGCAGAAAACGCTTAACAAAATAAATCAATCATAAAGACATCGTAACGAAAAATACGGAAACACATGGACACTTATTTTTTCTGTATTATTATCATTAATATTATAATCCTTAATATCATTACCCTTAGTAGAATTAATCAAAGCATGAAAACATAATAAAAATTATGCATGTAGTACAGTGTAATTTTACCTGCTTTCATGATTGCATTTTTTCGTTATAACGGTTTAATGTTTTTATTTACTCTGTTAATATGTGATGCATAAAAGTTATAATAATAATAATAATAATAATAATAACAATAAAGTTAAATACTATGAGCTGCCTGTCGTTTTTCCAGATGTTTCGTTACGAATGCTTTCGTGTTTTGAGTTTTTTTCTGCTACGTAAGTAATACTAAAGGGAAACACTAAATACTTTCGTGATTGTATATTATCGCTCTTATATTTCGACTCTTTACTTATTGAATAATAATAATAATAATAATAATAATAACAATAATAGTACAGTGAAACAAACACGCTCTTTAACTTCTGTGGTTCTCAGCGTCTATACTGGTCGTGAAAGACCGCTTAATTTTGCTCAGTGACCCCTCTATCAGGCTTGAGGTTCTTTTACGTGCCGTAAAGCTTCATCATTTTCCCCCCAATTTCTGATCTCTTTGTATTAATTAAACAGTGAACTATGCTGTCTTTCTCCCGCATAAAATACAACGTTTCAGTTCATATAAACGTCGTTTTATTAATTTATACGTATGTTAATATAATATACATATTTGGTATGCTCCTTACAAAATGTATAGCATATACATCATTGGACATCCCAATACTTTGCATTTATTTTAAATGCATAAAACAATAAAGTGCGACAGACACCAAAAATTTGCGTGGAAGCCCGTGAGTATGCTTACCCATGTCTCCAAAAGCGGTGGATTGAGTTATCTTGCAAAGGATCGTGAGTGAGAGGGCGGGAGGGAGGAAGCGAGGGTTAGATAGACCATCCAGTACACAAGGGGCAAGGTCGAACGAATGCAATTTTCCCTCTCTTAAGAACCAAGCTTCAATATGCGCCACACTCCACGAACAAACAATGATCTCAGAACTTGTTTTTTTATGGCAATAGACTTTGTGTGAGTGTATGTGTGTGAGAGACAGACAGAGAAATGCGTATCTCAAGAATGAGAACGAGTTAAAAGGAATCCTTTTGCTTAAATTCAAGACTTCAAGGATGTAACACTAAGATTTTGAAGACAAGCCCCCAAAACTACTTCTTGCATTGAAACTTTTTTTCATTGCGTTTTATTTTCTCAAAACTTGTTTTCAGTATTTGATTCAAAACACAAATTATTTTCAGACCTGCAATTTATGGAATATCCTGTAAAGTGCCATTTATTCTGAATGCTCTCTATATAACTGATAAACCGTAAGAACAGAAAATACTCGTTTCGTAGTCAGTTTACCCTCCCCGTATTTGTAGGACTGACATCCCCTAGGCTTACAAGCAAATGCCTTGGGGTCAGAAGCCTCTCGGGGAGCCAACGGCCCGACACCACAGAATGGAGAACCTGTTACGAGGCGTCGGCACATAGCCAGGCATGAACATGAGGTGGATGATATGAAATGTAAGCGAAATGGATGATTGGAAATGTGGACATGGAGCAATTGGTGGAATGAGCTGCGGCGGAAACCAGAGGACCCGTAGAAAACCCGCCCAAACGCCGCTTCGAATACCATAAATCCCACATGCGGGCGCTTGGGATGAACCCGAGCCGCCTAGATGGGAGGTGAGCTGTCTAATCATTTACCCACGGCGCCGTTTACAGACAAAACTATGATTCTAAAAGACCGGGTTAAAACACATAATGTTGTCGCGGTTTGTCTTGTGCACCAATATGGCGCTATCATGAGAGTCTACTTGGAGTTGGTCAAGGGTTAATGCTCGTGAAATTCCCTACATTAAGCGTGTACATACCTTGCAGATTCCCTTTGTTGCACTGGCTAGGCTCGATCTGGTAGATCATGAGTTGTCTCTTGCTCATGGAGGAAAGAATGACAAAGGTGTGTGACATTTTTGGTAGAATCAAATAAAAGGGAAATGTTACTTAATTTCACTGATAACTTCTTTTATTGATTATTTGTTGCTGGTTTGAGGCACTAACCCTGCGAGCGACTCCCGACATAAACGATCGCGAACTTGATAACATAATCTTTATAAGTGCTAGTTCCACTCTTACTGAGTTCTTATGGTTTTACAGCCGTCACCGTAATCTTGAGTTTCACAGTCCGTATAACATTTACTGTAATAGTCAGATTAACACTTCACAGTCACAATTAATGCGTATTTCTTACTATTCATCGCCGTCAGATTTCTTATAACAAGCCGATTTCTTACACTGGGCGCCGCGCGATTTCTTACATTGTGTGTCGTCACATTTCTTACATTGAGTATTTCTTACACTGAGTGCGATTTCTCGTACGCGCAGCACTTATGTACCAAAAGATCCTAATATTGCCCTCCTTTTTCATTGGTTGGAAAAAGGTGCGTAAAGTAGCGTTGTCACGTTACTGTCTGGGATTTTTCTTTAATATCCACCCACGTGACCTTTCTCTACAATGAGAAAGTCCCTCTATCCAGATTATCAGGGAAAAGACCTTCCTTCCAACTAGGGGTTGTTACTTGTGTCCCTAATGCTCTAAAATTATTGTTATTTTTAACAAAGCAAGTAGCCTTGAAGAATACAATGCGAGCTTTACACCCTAAGGTTCTGCGTTCTACTGTTTCTTATATTAAATATGTACAAAACTAATTATAGAAATAGTAATATATGCGTTATACTAATATACTGTTCAAAATACATTTTTATGGCGTTAAACATTTTCGAAATATAATTGGCTATTGATTTGAATGTTCAAATAAGTTTTACTTTCTCTGACACCTGCATATAAAAGGTAAGAGACAGATGTATACAATGCTTATAAGCTCCCGGAAAATGTAAATAAGCGTCATTATCTACGTAATGGAATTGGGCATTATACTTGTCTAAAATCAAGTCGTCTTTTAGTGCGGTGTTAGCGTTGCTGCTTGTCAAGCGGGAGACCTGGGTTCGATTCCTAGTACCGGCTGGGATTTTCCCCCGCTGAGAGACCTGGTTCGGGGAGCACTCAGCCTCGGAGCTATTTGATGGGGGTGGGGATCGAATCGCTGACCACGTCTCAACCCCCAATACTACACCCCATCCATGACGTCTGTAATGTCCGGAGATGGGGGACGCAGCGGCCGAGTGGTAGACCAAGGCCCTTAGTGAGCTGTGCCAAGGAGTCAAAATCAAAAGTATCTTTCTATCTTGTTATTGGTGAACCAAAATTTATTTGTAACATTTAGTCGGTATTGAATTAAAATTGAGTGACGCTATTTGTTGCAGCTGATTAAATCTAACTTTTTAATTACTTCCAATAAAGTTCTAAATGCTTAATTCACTTATTTTTCCTCCTATCTTAAATCGCCGTGGCCGTGGGGTTAGACTACTCACTTCTCAACTAGGCGGCCCAGGTTTGATCCCAGGCGACGCATGTGGGATTTGTGAGAGACAAAGAGGCGCAAGGGCAGTTTCTTGCCGGGTTCTCGATTTCCCCCGCAATCGCATTCCGCTTGTATTCGATTTTCATTCCATATATCATCGGTTTCATCGCCTGCGGTGTGTAAAAGCGGACTTTAAATACTATAAATAAATCTGTTGCGTTCCAATCACATGGGTTTCTCTACATCTCTGTAATAAATTATAGTTTGAAAAACTTACAAACTTACTCTCTTATCTACTTCATGCTAATGGAGATAAATATAGAAATATTTTCTTGTAAGTAGAAGGGAAATAATGGAATACATAGGCTAAAACGAGAAGTAAATTTTTTTTAAAAGCTGGTTGCTATGTGGATATAGTCCGTTTCTTTGCATTGCCAGAGTTGACAACTTTCCGTATGTGAAAAGTTTAAGTATTTTAAAATTGAAACCAATAACAAGGAACATCTACAAAATAGTACTTTACGCAAAAGATGTATATGACATAAATTATGTGTTTCAACGAGATCTACATATATCGTGTAGTAAGGTTTTGTGTAGCTCTTATGGTTTACTAGTTATGCAAAATCCAGCAAAATACATCCAGAACAAAGAGGTCTTCAGAGGCTACTCCCAGAAAATTCAATATATATACATTTTAATTGTCATGTAAATATCCTTAATATACGGAATTTTGATCAGAATCTTCAGAACCAGTATTGAAAAATTTAAAATGTTCGAAAAACTGTTCCATGTAAAAGGTAATTTTGAATGGAGGGATTTTTTGCAAAATCTTCGTGTTGGAAGATACTAAACTTACCAAGTTTGGTATTTTACCGAATTTTCGTTTTAGAGCCATCGTGTTTATAGACACCCTGACACACGGACACACACACACACTAACACACAAACATACGCATGGACACTTTTCTAAAAATACTTTTTTTTTTTTGGACACAGGGGACCCTAAAACGTATATTTCGGTTGAAATCTCGATATCGAATTTTCGGGTAGCATGCGATACCTTCTCTATACTCTATGTGCATAATATGTGTAGAGAAATTGAAAGCGTAAAAACTTTTATTTCAGTATAAGTTATTTTTATTTATCTCATCTACTGAGTTGTGAAACGACGCGCGCATATCTAGGTGGATGTCAGTGAACAGCAAAGATGTAAAGCGATTAGTCAGATACATTACAAAATTGGTATATAAGTTTGGAATCCCTCAAGGGTAAGAAGGAAGATTTTTCAAGAAAAATTATCTGGCCAAACTGTTTTCCATATGGAATATGAACTTCTAAAAATAGTTGTTTATATTTTGATTAAAATACTATATGTTTAGGTTTTTACAAAACAAATAATATGTATATGTTGAATTTTCTTCACATACCTTTTACTCGGAGGAATTTTATATAATTTTGCATAACTGGTAAACCATGAGAGAGAGAGGAAGAAAATCTAATGTACAGAATATGTGCACATTTAAAATAACACAGTTTGTTATAAATCGGTTTGTAGCAGAAACCATTTCTTAACATTTGTTTTTAATTGCTTAAAGTGATGTTGCTATTTAGTTTGTTCTGCAATCGTGGTAAGAATATGGAATTTAAATCTGGTGGCGTTTCTGAACCACTACTCGCTTTGTAACTAACCCAAAATGTCTAAAGCAGCTGTTCAAAGATTTATCTCAATGAACTTTTCAGTTAAATATTTTTGCAAGGATATTTTATAGATGCCATATAAAATTAAATGGTGGTGGGTATGGCATTTCATGTAAATATGACTCATCATAATGTTTTTCATTAAAGGTAATTCTAGGTAATACGCTCAAAAAGTAATTGAATTAAAATCTACAAAATAAACAGCTTTAAATTTAGATATTGAGTAGTGGCATTAATTCTACTGAATCTTTTACCATAAAACTCGGTGGCACAAAAGCCCGAAGTCGGGCCAAGGTTTACCGCCCGCCCATCCCCCATCTCTGCCCATTACAGGAGTTTTGGATGGGGTGCAGTACTGGAGGGTGGGACGTGTTTAGCATCCCGAGTCCCTTCTGGCCACTTAATGCGGTCTAAACAACATGGAGTCGGTATGTTTTCCTCTATTGTACCCTCAGGAACCTCACAAGACTGAATGCACCCCGGACAAAGTCTCCCAGCGGAAGAAACTCCGAATGCCGTACAGGGAATCGAACCCTAGCCTCCCGCTTGGTAAGCAGCAGCGCTACCATTGCGCTAAGGAGACGATCCCTAGAGCTAATTTGGATCTTAATGAGTTGCTTTGGCCCAACTTTTATTTTATAAACATACATATATGTGTATATATTATTTTATAATGTATTCAAAGGAAAACTTTATTTCTCACATTACATAAACTAGCTCAAATGTTTTGGGAGAACTAGTAATGTTATGTTTATGGCACTTAAATAATAAGAACAGCATAATTTTAAAAACCTAGATTTCTCCAATATATCTTCCATATTATGAGAGTAATAATTCATTATATTTTTGTTATTGGGTACATTATAAAATAATATGTATTTATTTCCAAGTATAATCCTTATTTTACTCTATAGTAAAATATAATCAATTATTACTTCCATATTTTAGAGGAGTTCAAAATTGGGACAATTTATAATCTTTATAATAAAATATTCTCTGTATTGAAGTATAATAATCCAAAAATTAGAAAATTTCCCTCAAATTTAAACTACTCTATGTAATATGAGAGCGATACTTCCAATTTTCACACTGATCACAATATAAAATAAAAATATAGGTATATAGTTATAAAATGATACATTTCCCAAAGTTGGGTAAAAGTAACTCAACAAGGCCCAAATTACAGTATTTATAGTGTTTAACGCCCGCTTTTACTACTCGTGGTACCGCAGGCGATGACATTGGTGATACATGTTATGATGATGGCGCATCGGCGGAATGTGATGGCAGGGAAAGCCGGAGGACCCAGAGAAAACCCGACCTTGCGCCGATTTTTACACCACAAATCTGATGCGGCCACTTAGGATCTAATTGAGAGGCGAGTGGTCTAGCAACAGTTCTGGCTGTAATTTGTCAATAAGAATGCTCCTGAAAGTTAATTTAACTAAAACAGAGTCCAGAGCTAATACAGCACTTCAAATATATTTTGCATAAAGTATCAATAAAGAACTTTTCGAAAGATAGTTTCAATGAAAAACAGAAGCAGCACACATATAAATTTGGACCCGCTGTGCTAACAGGTGAAACAAGACAGATATGTACCGTGTCTTCAATCAGCTCTATATATTCTGTTAACCCAATTTTCCTTGTCGAGCTTCCGGCCTGGAAATATTACATTTACAACCCCAGGATAAAATATGGGCTCAAGGCTTCGAATACTCCTCCCCAGCAGTTTGTCATTCACCGCGGGGCTACAGCATATCAAAAAACACTTTGTAGGCTTTCGCTCTGATTTTCGGTCTGATTCTGGCAATTGATCAGAGAGTGTTGAGTGGCTTCTACGTCTCATGAACACAAACATTTCTAGTGGAAGAACCATTATTACAAAGATCAATGTCTTGCTTTTATGAAGATATACTCAATATACAATCCCACGTGATACATTTCCACATAAGCATTAATATAACCAACTGATGTGTTACATTC
The DNA here is from genome assembly GCA_030762935.1 of Hymenopus coronatus. Classification (NCBI taxonomy): domain Eukaryota; kingdom Metazoa; phylum Arthropoda; class Insecta; order Mantodea; family Hymenopodidae; genus Hymenopus; species Hymenopus coronatus. The sequence goes on from CM060894.1 coordinate 68,661,355, forward strand.
CAATAACATTCTCTACCCATTAAAGTAATCCAACAGAACCACTTTTACTTTCTCTTCACTATGTACATAGTATATAGAGAAGATATTGTAATGCACCTGAAGATTTCACCGGAAATACATGTTTTGGGACTTCGTGTATGTCCGTGGAAGGCATAGCTCAAAAATGAAAAGACCATTAAATACCAAACTTGGAATTTTTATTTTCTCAAAAATATTTTATAAATATTGATTAAAATACCTTACAATTAAGATATTTTATGACAAACGAAATAAATATCTTGAATTTTCTGGAAATATTCTTTGAAGACATCTTCATTCTGGATGACTTTCATATAACTGATAAAACGTAAGAGATATACTAAAATGTACTACACAAAACGTTTACATTTCATTAAAACGTATAAAACTTATGTCACATATATGTTTTTGTAGAGTTAACCGTTTTCGAGGTATTCCGAATTATTAGTTCCAATTTTTCAGTCTGACTCTATCCATATAACTCCTGTCTTACACACGGCTTGTGTGAAAACCTTTAAATTTGCAAGAATGGTTTTCTTACATATTTTCTTATAGGTACACTGAGATAGGCGAATACTGTAGACTGAAGAGCTGGTCAAAATTTTAAGAGCTGGTGGCTATGTGATGACTTTGAAATGTTGTTCTCCTTGCACGATGAGCTAAAAACAAATAACGACTTTCCATTTGAAAAAAAGTATAAATATTTCAAATTTTAAAACCAATAATGAGTAAATCAGAAATGGTTAACTGCATTAAAATGTGTTTGACATAAACCGTGTGATTTAGTAAAATCTACAGATTTGTGCAGTAAAATTTTATCTCTTATGCTTTGCTCGTTATGCAAAAAGTCATTTAGAATGGCAACTTCAGAGACTATTCCCAAGAAATTCAAGATATATATTTGGTCACGAAAGTGTCTTAAACATATGGTATTTTAATCGAAATGCATATACCGCTTTTGAGGAACTCAAACTTCAGGAAAAAAGGCAAATAAAGATTAATTGGGATGGGGAGATTTTGTTGAACATCTTCGCGTTGCATTCTCGGAAGATGCTGAACTGACATTTATCTGACTATTCGTTTTTGAATTATGATATTCACAGGCAGACAACACACACACACATACACGGTAAAATGCAATATTAACTGATTTTTTTTTTACCAGTAATTGATTTTTACACTTTTTCCCAATTTCTCGGAATTGGAAAGCTTTTTTCTGTCTGATAGAGCCAACATACACATTTGGGTTTTCGATACTGTTATGATCTCTTTGGTTAAGTATGCGTCAATAATAGAATGAGATGAACAATAATATTCAAGGACGTGTCTTTGTTTTGGTGTTCATATTTTGGCGGTTAACAGCAGCTAAATGACCGTAGGATGGCTTCTGGATCGGACTGTTGTTGTAAGTTATTCCTGATGTTTTAGTTAATCCACAGAAGCCGTGTATAGGACATGAATTGATTAAGTAGAGTCAGACTGAAAAATTCAATATTATAGCTGAGATTTGAATCGTGGATCTCCCTGTGTTTAGCTGTAAGCTCCAATCACTGAGCTACCATGGCAACATGCCGACAGAGCATTCAATTCTTCAACGGACAGGTAACTTTCCCGGTAAACCACAAGGTGAGCTCGTTCTTTTTTTTTTTCTTCTCTTATTTTTCGATGGCGACTTACATGTCATAAGTACTTTAAGTCCCGAGCTTCATAATTTAGCCAACTATCAGTCAATTAATGTTAATTGTTTTTTCCACAAACATTTTGATATATTGAATTTTTGGAAGAATACATTTTGGAGCTTTTACTTTCTCTACAGGTACTATGTGCATAGCGTATTGCACCCAAGAATTTGATACCAAGATTTCACCGGAAATATATGTTTTGAGATCCCCTGAATAAAAAAGAAGCATTTTAGAAAAATCGTATGTATGTGTGTCAGTGAGCAGCATAGCTCAAAAACGAAAAGTCCGTTAAATACCAAACTTGATATTTAGGTTCCGTATCTCTCAAGGATACGACACGAATATTTTCAAGAAAATTATCCCACCATCTACTCTTACGTGGAAAAATATTAACATATTTTATTTTCTCAAGAATGGTTGTGACAATTCTGAATAAAATAGCTTATATTTAAGATGGTTACATGGCAAGTAAAATTTATATCTTGAATTTTCTGGGAATAGCCTTTAAAGACCTCTCTAATCTGATTTTTTTGAATTGTTTTAACTAATAAATCGTAAGAGATAAGTCATAAATTTACCACACAAAAATGTAGAGCTCCTTAAAACAAACAATTTATGCCATATACATTTTTTTTTCTGGAGTAACCGTTTTCGAGATATTCCTTACTCTTATACTTTTCTCATAAAGGAACTTGTCCACTCCTGGTCACGCAAAGAAGTGGATTTCAATCCCATATCAACCATTTTAAAACATGTGACTGTTGGTTTAGCCTAGTGCATTCCCTTATTTCCCTCCTTCTTATAAGGAACTAAGTAATTACACCGTTTCTGCTAGTGTTTATCGCGATTAGCATAGAAGAATAAACTTACTAACAATAATTTGTTACAAAGATGTAAAGAAAGTCATGTGAATGGAACACATCAGATTTTTTTATAAACATTGTATCTTAAAGAGTACAAAGTGTTTGAAGTTTCTGGTCATGATATAAGTCTAAACAGAAAAGGCAAAGAATGCAATATTTCGGTGCGGAAGGATGTAAACGAAATATGCCAAGAAGAAAATAAAATAATCTGACACGTTACATTCACTTGACTTTCTCTAATTATTCTACAACAAACTGTTCTTAATAGAACTTATTTTCCTGTGTATCTATGCTAATTTAGAAAAACCATGGCACAAATAGTCTTATTACTTATTTCTTTTTAACTAAGGTACAAGGGGAATAAGGGAATGCCATAGACTTAAATTTCATTCTATTTGCACGACCAGGAGGATAGTGTCAATTGTGTTCAACTCCCGGTTAAACCGCAGGTGATGACACTAATGATGCGTGGAAAGAAGATGGAGCACCGGTGAAATGCGACGACGGGGAAAACGGGAAAACCCGGAGAAAACCCTCTCTACGTCGTTTCTCCAGCCCAAAATCCCACAAGTGATCGTCTGGGATCGGACCTTGGTGAGAGGTGAGTCATCTAGCCACTCGGCTACGGCTCGGCTCATGTCAATATTGATGATCATTAAACTTTTCATTAATTTTAGTATTAAAAACGTTGTTAAAATGATTACAGCTCTAAAATGTGCACACATCACCAGTGATTCTTGTTTTAATAACGAGAGTGGCGGGCGAAGTGCATACATTATAGAGCTATAATCATTTTAACAACTTTTAAAAAATTACAATTAAATCAGAATTATAGATAAAATTCCAATCTTAATAAAGTGTTAACGTTTGGAAACTGAATATTTTGGTATTTAAAATTTGCATTATATTTTAATGAAATTAAAAGGATTTAATCAGAGATTTTAAACCCAATTGAGTAAAGTTATAAGTATCGAAAAAATTAAATTGAAAAGAAAGAATCTATAGGAAATAATTAGTTCTACAAAAAGTGATCTACAGTTTTGTTACAGCAAGAATCTGTCCGTCTCTTACGTTTTACTAGTTATACAAGACTCATCCAGAGTGAAGCGGGCTTCAGAGGATTCTACCGGAAAATTCTTCAGAACCATTCTTGAGAGTTTCGAAAATCCTGAAAAATCATCATGTAAGAGGTAGTTAGTTGTACAGAGGGTTTCCTGAAGATATTCGTGTCTCACCCTTGGAAGATACTTATACTAAGAATATTAAATTTGGTGTGTAACCGAGTTTTCGGTTTTTGAGTTATAGTTCACAGACACTTCTGGTTTAAGGGCACTCAAAACATATACTTGCAATGAAATCTCGGCATGGAATACTTGAGTGGAATGCAAATCACCTCTCTACTGCATATACATGTTACGCAGTAGAAAAATGAGAAATGAAATTGGTTTCTATAAGTACACCTTAAAGTAAATATGACCAATTGACAAGGATTGCGTATTCGTAGTCCCTGTATCCGCCAAAATATTAAGGTATGTTGAATGTCTCTCAACTTACTTATTATTAAATAATTACAAATCCTACTACTGATGGTACTTATTAAGTAGCCTAATTGCCCGTATTTCATGTGGCAAATTTGCCCCTATACGTTAAAGCGGTTGCCGAAATCATCGGCGCTATTTCAACATAAAACCCGCCAGCAAGGAATTCATTTTACCCCTTTCAATGAGCGTAACCCGTTCACCGTCAACGCTGATAAGGGCTGTTATTCGAAAATCACTTCGTTTGTTTTTCCTCATTTCTTTACTAGCATAGCTCGGCTCACTTTTTTACGCCAAATAAGAATGGTTCTCCCTTTAGCAATTTCCTCTAGTCACTTACTTCCTTTCTCTTCTCACATTTCCAACTTTATCTCTTTTTCCTCGCACCATCTTCTTGTCTTCATATATTCATTTTCTCAACTTTCTTTCACTACTTACCTTTCTTTCTCCCTATTTATAACTTTGAACTTGAATTGAAAATGAAATTGAACTGTTTTTGTCAGAATATAAATCAGGACTGTCCTCCTCTTCTCAGGTTGACAACTACTGCGAGAAAATTATAAAACCAGGTGTCAGATTCCTTTTTACTTTCTCTAGCGTACGTAGTAAACAGAAAAGGTATTGCGTTCCACCCAAAAATTCGATACCGAGATTCCAGCGGCAATATATGATTTTAGAACCCCTGAATACAAAGGGAGCATTTTTAGAAAAAAATAATCAGTGTGAGAGAGAGAGAGAGAGAGAGAGAGAGAGAGAGAGAGAGAAGGATTGTGGACAACACGAAGATTTTAAAGAAAAATGTTCTAAAATGTTTATTTTAAGGATATTTATTAAAAGATTGCGTACATCAAAGATATTTATATGGCAAATAAAATGTGTATTTTTAATTTTCTGGGAATATCCTCTGAAGAACTTTTATTCGGTATAAATTTTGCCTTATTTTGCATAACAGGTAAACCGTAAGCGATACAAAAACTTAACTAGGTACACAAAAATGCACATCTCGTTAAAATGCACAATTTATGTCATATACTTGTCATGTAATTTTCCTCGTACACTGTTTTCGAGATATTTCTTGTTATTAGTTTCAATTTTAAACCACGTAACCTCTCTGTTTCTGTTTTTACTGATGGCCAATAAATAAGAACTGAACTTAAATGTTTTAACATAGAGATCAGTTTATTAAATATGTTCCCTTGTGTCCTTTCTATTTACAAGAAGAAAGTAATAATATCATTGTTGTTCATGTTTATCCCAACTAGAATGATGTAGATAAAATAATAATCTTTTGTAAGAATATCTTATATGTGGAACAGTTAGAGAAACTCAATTGAATGGAATACATAAGATTTTTTTGTCTGGGCGTTGGCGTCTTGAATTTTCACAGCAGGCTTGAAGACGGAATGCTAGCGATTTCTACTTGCGTCCCGAGATTAGTTACGGTAAGTTTAATATCTCTAGCCCCACTTACCACAAGCTATAAGACGCCGAAATCAAGTTCTATTATGCAAGAGATACTCTACATATTTGTCATAATCTCTTATTTTATGAGTTATAACTTAACACAAAAATATATATAAGAATAATTCTGAATAGTTGTTTAGTTTCTCTTGTAACATTTAAGAAGAAACGAAAGATTAGGAAACGCTCGAGGACCTAGAAAATGACTGTCGATTCAACTGGAAAATCTACCCATTCTGTGGTTTGCAGAAGACTGGGTGCCTATTTTGGTGGAATGTGTAGAAGAATTAAACACGAAAACAATTAAACTAAAAAACAATCTTAGTCCTGCAGAAGAAGAATGTTATGGGAATCTACTACCTAATCAGAGGTACTGACAAAAATGAACAGAATCCTGGTTAAAGGGCTCGAAGTCATATCTATTTGCACCGTTACTTCATAAGCAATTTGGCTGTATTTTATTTATTCCTTCTTTTGCTTTCTCTTTTTTCTGTATGTTACCGTTAAACTGGTACCTTAAATATGCATGTACGCTCAGCAACCTTTGCACTGAATATTTTTCACCAATAAATATTCCATTTGGCCGCGCTGTAACCGAATAGTTAGATCACTCGCCTTTCACGACCTCATTTAGGATTTATGGTGGACAAAACGGCGCAGGGGTGGGTTTTCTCCGAGTTCTCCGGTTTCCTCCGCCATCGCATTTCACTGGTGCTCCATCTTCATTCCATGTATCTCGGTGTCATTGCCTGTGGTGCCTATGTAGTAAACGCGGGTGTTAAACACTATACAAGAAATAAATTCCCTCCTCTATCTATCGTACTATTTTGTATATCTTGTCTGACTCAGTATCTATCTGTTACATAATGTGGAATGATATTATGCAGGTTCTTCCTATTTACTGGGTCCTGTGCCATTGAAGTTTCATAGTATAGACTGTCAGGTGATGTATTTTCTAGAATAAATTATTATCTTGAAGTATAATTGTGATATTTCTGACTTCTGCGATGTGTGTAGTTTTCTCCAAAATATGATGGCCCTCAAACGGGACCGCTTCCCTCCACCACTGGGTAATAACCATTAGCAAACAATAGAATACCCTGAACTAGGGGCAAGAGGCAACGTAGTAAAATATGTTTCTCCGAAACACTGCTTCAAAGTCGAGAATCGCGCCTCAGTTAAGGGACCAGTAAGTGGAAGACTTGGCAAGGGTTGGTTTCCAAACACACACACTCTAATTCCAAACACTGGAAGAAAAATAGGACGGGGTCATCATGAAAATATTGTAATTAACAAATGTGTAAGCAAACACATCGAGTTGTGTGAGTGTGTGTGTGTGTGTGTGTGTGTGTGTGTGTGTGTGTGTGTGTGTGTGTGTGTGTGTGTGTGTGTGTGGCAAACCACAAAACGGCTGTGGTGAGTAATTGACATAGACCTGGGGTTTCTGTGTGAGACATCCGAAATGCGACCCTTATTAAGGGACGGGGCTACGATTTGCTCCTCCCACCCTCGCAATAATAAGAATGAGCTGCTGCCGGAGTACCAACCCCTACCCTCTCTCGCGAAACTGACTCGAAAACGAGTTATCGATTATTAAAGGTCGATATCTGAGCCTGAGACTCTTCAGTAAGCCCTCAATTGAGGACCGTCTGTCCCACAAGTACAGTCGAACGACGCATTTTTACAAATTCATGGTTACCAACGTACTGCTTCTGTCATTTCATTATGGTTCTTTATCTCTCGATTTTTGTTCCTCGTGAACATATTGTCTGTCAGTCAAAGCCTGTGTAAAGCAAATTCATGAAAGCAAGTATACTATACGTAATATAAAATATACCTAACAATAATACTATAAGTAATAACATTAACAAAGATAAAAAAAGATGTGTTCCATTCTCATGCCCTTTTCTACCCATTTTGAAAACCAACTTATTATAAAAAAGATAATGTTTTACCTACATCATAAAATTGAGATAAACATTAGCTGGAATGGTCGTATTACTTATCTCACTGTGTATATAAAAGAGATAAGAGAATACACTAGGCTAAAGCGATATTCAGATCTTTTAAAAACTTCGATAAGTGATAAAATTAAAATTCGGCCCTCTTTACATGGCCAGAAGTAAAATAAAAGAGATATTTATTTTATGAATTCGTTTGAGAAAAATTTAATATTTTTAAACTAAACAATAACAAGGAATACCCGGAAAATATTAAGTGTACAAATAAAGTTTGTTGACATAAGTTGTGTGATCTAAATTTTTATACAGTAGGTGTTGGTCTATCTCCTACTGTTTACCGGTTATACGAAAACCATCCAGAATAAAAAGGCCTACAGAGGCTATCCCCAGAAAATTCAAGACATATTATTCATGTTCCAGAAAACGTCTTAAACGTATGGAATTTTAATCAAAATTGTTAGGTCCATATGTTAGGTCCAACAATTAAAATGTTCAACAAATATTCCATGTGTAGGGTAGTTGGGTTGGGAGATTTTCCTTAAAATATTCGTGTTGCGTTTTCGTTTGTGACATTCTGGTTCACAGACGTATACACAATACCCATACACACACGACCTTTTTCTAAAAATGCTGTTTTTGGATTAAGGTGGTCTTAAAACATGTTTCCGGTAAAACCTCAGTGTAGAAGATCTTTTATACCTACTACATAATGGGTTTTATGAAACCCTGTAATTTCAGAATTAATGTGTGTATTTTATTTTTAGGTACATACTATGGTGTACCTATTATGCTGAAAGCATGAATTAACGTTATATATACAGGAGTTAACAAACTATGGTCAACACATTTAAATTTGATTAAAATGTACAAAATTATGGATAGTTAGGATAAAGAGCTTTTTTTTTTTTTTTTGTTTTTTTGTTTTTTTTTTTTTTTTGTTTCATTCATATAGCCCCATTTAACATCTAAGGATATATCGGGGGTTATCATGCTAACTTCATATACACAAGATCGCGAGTTCAAACCCGGTGGAGGACGATGGATTAACTGCCGATGTGTGGAGTCGCTAAGGAAAGAGTAAAGCAACTCCTTTCACATTGATAATTCACCTGCTTCCAGCACACCAAATTGATTGGCATAATTTTTTTTTCGCGATGGTAGATGTGCACCAGAGATTTGAATCCAAGGCAGTTGTTAATTCGTTCCGAAAATGTAATCAATCCAGTCTTATTAATTCTGGTTCCCTACGCTGGAAAACAAGAATCAGAATGGAAAAAACGTGTTGTTGGAGGTTCAAGAACCGTTGAGCTTGCCTGAAGATTTGTTGGAAAATTCCGAGTCACAGTGGGAATTTCATAAACTGCAATCGTAATTAAGATGGTAGAGCACTGGTACGGGAAGCCAAAGATTGGCTGTTCCACTCACGAATATGTCATCGAGCTTCTTTTATCTTCTTTTTCATAACTAATTCGGAATTAATATTAGCTTAAATAAATTTGGATAGGCAGATTCAGACCGAAAAATTCAATGCCACTGCTAGGATATAAACCATGCATCTCCAGTCTTCAACCGCTTGCTTCAGTGAGAAAATGGCGCATAGTTTACGAGTAATTAAGGAAGGACAAGTGTGCACGACAAAGAACGGTTTGGAAGTTCATCAATTGTTATGGAGAAGTTGAAATCAAATATTGATTAAACAATCCAGAAAATTCGGTATTTTAGGACACTATATGACTTTTGGGGTGTAAAAGATATCCCAATCGATGAAGATCCTGAAAGTGGCAGTGACATCTTGGATCACATCCTTAGCGATGACTTAGTATAACATAGGCATTGAAAAACAGATGCCACATGACAACATTCGCCTTGACAGCAATGATGATAACCTTCTGAAACAAAGTAAGGACTTCGTAAATAAAGTTTGTTGTTAATATCTTTCGCTAATATTTATTTATGCCAAATTGTTCGTTGGTTTCTGGATGGACCTCGTATAAGACTCATTATTTGCCGTTCATCACTTTTAATATTTAAACTGATGCAAATGATTTTACATTAGGAAGGCTAGTGGCATAGAGCGCTGCAAAACAATATTTAAAAAAGGATAGGGAAAAATGGAAATAGAATTTTCATAAAGCGCTGAATTTTAAGCTCTTGTAGATGCAACAAAAAAGGAAGGAAAATTAAAAAGTCTAGAAGAAAATTAACATTAAAAAGGAATTTACAACAAGTTAGAGGAGTAAAAAGGAAAGAAGAATGAAGTGGAAACGACTGTAAAGAAAGATTTTGGCATTATAAAATCGCAATTTAGAATGTATAAACAAAGAATAGAAATTACAAAGGACTTTCGGAGATAATAAGCACTAAGGAAAGCATATGGTAATGAGCTCGCCGCCCCTGAAAGTAAAAGATGTAAAAAAACTCCTCTATCTTTCCATGAGTAAATGATTTGGTGCTACCAAAGGAGAGATGCATTAAAGATGAGCCTGATCACGTTTTTTGAGGTGATTATTATAGCCAATACAGAAGAAACGGGTGATGTTAGAATGTTTCATTATTTCATACTTGCTGGTTTCATTAAAACTATACCTTTAGTAAGAGAATAAAAATCAGCATTAGCAGCCTTGACCACGTTGGTGTATTAGCTTTCCGAGAGCTTCATTTTTTCCTTTCTCTACTTAATTCATAGTACAGAGGTGTAGTATTATATTCCAACTAAAAATCTATGTAGAGATTTTACTAGAAACATATTTTGAGATCCCCTGAATTAAAAAAAAAAGTGTTTTCAAAACAGGTCCGTGTTCGTGAACACGAGAACTCACAAACGAAAAGTCGCTTAAATATTACCAAAGCTTGCTGTTGAATCTAATCCATACAAATCGAAATACATTTTATAGAAATACTCCACTAGATAAAAACCAGTGGCTATAAATCTATTCTTTGCATGTTGTCAACGTGATAAACACAAACAAAGAATAACAAATAAAAATACTAAGGACGCGGATTCACACACATCAATAGGGCAATGGATGTTTCTGCAAACAAAGAATAACAAATAAAAATACTAAGGATCCGGATTCACACACATCATAGGGCAATGGATGTTTCTGTGCGTAAGAGAAGTAAAACCGTTGTTTCTGTAATGTGTATTTACGTCATGAAATAACCTCAGTCTGATAAAGAGACCTCTGAGTAAAATTAAGCGATGTTTCACGCCCGATAAAAATTGAACGCTGAGATACCACAGTAGTTAAAGAGCGTCCATGAATAAAACTTAATTTTTTTTTGATAAACAAAAGATAGGAGGATAAACAATTCAAATATTAATTATAAACTATTGAAATTACAAACCGATACCAACGAGTATCGGGGAACTTACTAAATGAGAACATAGGTGAAAATTCGTGGTTGTAAAGAACTTCAAATTACTTTAAGACAATGTAATGAAATATCAACGTTTTATATAAAATTATTCCCTTATTCTGAAAGTTTTCTTGTTGGCATTTTATTGATAACCAATTTTTTTTTTATTTTACCTTTTTTGAAGTACTCAATAATCAATTGTATGAACCTTGTGCTAAAGATCTTTATTCATTAATGATAAATTGCATGCACCACACATTTAATAAGTTACTAATTTTGTTAATAAAAAGTTTTCTTTTAAGTTCTATAAATTCATTTGAAAGAAATCAAAAAACTCCCGCAAATTTCTACGGCCAATATTAGAATTATCTTGGTCCAGTGTTTCCGGTGTAGACCGCATCTTGAGGCTAAAATGTGCTAACGTTTCTCCCATCTTATTTATCAGTTTCCTCAGGGCTGACTGCGTCTTGTCCGTCCGCCTGAGATCTGGCCTAGTTTTGTTTCCGTGGACCTTCCCTGGTAAGAGCTTAACCTCAGGAATTAGAAGGACATTTAATCCAGGGATTTATAAAATACCATGCGATTGCGGCAAAGTATATTTAGGCCAGACCGGAGGATTGGCAGTCGCACGACAAAAAGAGCACATTAGAAGCCTCAAACTTAAACAACCTAAACAGGCCATCATATTGATTTTGACAAAATGAAATTAGTGTAACCATGCGAATATAATCATCGCGAAAGCGTATATAACCAACCAACCGACCGACCGACGAACGGAGGAACGGAAGAACGGAAGAACGGAAGAACGGAAGAACGGAAGAACGGGAGAACGGGAGAACGGGAGAACGGAAGAACGGGAGAACGGGAGAACGGAAGAACGGAAGAACGAAAGAACGAAAGAACGAAAGAACGAAAGAACGAAAGAACGAAAGAACGAAAGAACGAAAGAACGAAGGAACGAAGGAACGAAGGAACGAAGGAACGAAGGAACGAAAGAACGAAGGAACGAAGGAACGAAGGAACGAAGGAACGAAGGAACGAAGGAACGAAGGAACGAAGGAACGAAGGAACGAAGGAACGAAGGAACGAAGGAACGAAGGAACGAAGGAACGAAGGAACGAAGGAACGAAGGAACGAAGGAACGAAGGAACGAAGGAACGAAAGAACGAAAGAAGAACGAAAGAAGAACGAAAGAACGAAAGATCGAAAGATCGAAAGATCGAAAGATCGAAAGATCGAAAGATCGAAAGATCGAAAGATCGAAAGATCGAAAGAACGAAAGAACGGCGATTTAGGTGGCGCAAGCTACCATGGCTGTTTATGTGAATACGTTTTTATTGTTTCGGGTTTTGAGACTCCCAAAATGAGGACACGACGCCAGAGCAGGGAATGGGTCGGTTTTTTTTAGCAGGGAAGGGATTTTTTTTGGGCTAGAGGTGTTGTTTTATGGGGGGAAGACAGCATGTGGTTTTTTTGCTTCTTTCCTTTTCTCTTCTTCCTCTTCAATGGACTATCCGGCCAAATATTCTTTGTGTTTTCTTGTTTTTAAGCTCTTTCTGTGAATTTTGGGATAGTTGGATTAATGTTTTCTGCTTTCATTTTGTTATTGGTGTTGAGAGTGCCAGGGGGGGTGTGGCTTTACTTGTCTATTTTAATTGCTTAAGTTTTGGAGATGCTGTATTGTGGCTTCTTAGTCTTCATGTTTCTTCTTGTCGAGCCACTCTTTTATATATTAGAGGGCGAGGGGGTGAGTTTGTAATTGAGCTGTGCACATACACATAACCCTTCCTTCTAAAAATAGCTATTTCTGGATTTGGGGGACTCCAAAACTGCATTTACAGCGAAATATCGTTATCAATTTTAGGTTGCAATAGAATATCTTTTCTACCCAATGTATACCAGTGAGAGAAAGTAGAACATTTAGTAACAGAAAGACATTGGAGAGGAAGAATGGCTACCATACCTAGACATATTCAAAACTACTATAGCTTAGCTATTTGGCAGAATCCACATTATGCAGAAGCTTTGAAACGGGCAGTTAAGTCATTTTCACTTTGTCTACTCAGTACATAGCACGTGGGTAGACAAGGTATTGTAGTTCACCCAAAGATTCGATACCGATATATCACCGGAGATACACATTTTAATGTCTCCAAAAAAAAAAAAAAAATTTTTTTTAGAAAACGTACCGTGTATGTGTGTCCATGTGTGTGTTTTTATAGTGTTTAACGCCCACTTTTACTACAGATGCACCGCAGGCGATGAGTGTGTGTGTGTGTGTCTGTCAACACGATAACTCCAAAATGAAACATTGGTAAAATGTGAAACGTGGTATTTTAGGTTTACTATCTTCTAAAGATGCGACACGAATATTATTGGAAAATATTCCCACCCCAAACAAACCTTTACATGAAAAAAGTGAGAAAAATTGCATTTTCTCAAATATGGCTATAATGATTTTGATTAAAATGTCGTTCTGAACATGACAAAATATTTATCTTGAATATTCTGGGAATAGCCTCTAAATACCTCTTTATTCTGGATGAATTTAACTGAATTTTGCTAAACTGGTAAACTGCCAGAGATAGACAAAAACTTACTGCACAAAAATGTAAATCTCGTTAAAACACGCAATTTATGCCATACACATTTTTTCGTGGAATTGACCACTTCAGAGGTAATCCTTGTTACTGGTTTCAGCTTTAAAAAACTTAAACTTTTCTCATACAAGAATTGTGTAATCTGTTATCCATGCAAAAAAACGAATATCAACCACATAGTAATAAGATTTTAAAAGATGCTATCGCTTTAGCCTAGTGTATCCCCTTGTTTCCCTTCTACTTACAAGGAAGCAAGTAAAACGACCATTTCTGCTAATGTTTATCTCGATTAGTATGACGCAGAGGGAAGATAAACTCTTTAACAATATTTTGTTACAGAGATGTAGAGAAAGTTATGTGAATGGAGCCAATCACATTTTTTTCACAGAGGCTCTTCAGACGACTATCCCCAGAATATAAAATTAGCTCTCAGAAATAAACAGCCAGTGTTAAGTTCAACGGATCAAAAGACATTAATGCCATCCTCGAATATCCTAACTCAAAGATCCTTATGAATGAGATTAAACCACCCTTCAGGATCTTGCCGATGTAAATGTACTGAATAAAATCTGATGCGTTTCATTCCTATGACTTTCTCTTTCTATTCTGTAACAAACTTTTCTTACAGAATCTTCACGCTAATCGAGATAAACATTAGCAAAAGTGGTTACTACTTATAGCCTTAAAGTGCATAGGATGTCACTGCTATTTAGTGCTATGTAAACTTAGTTGTATTTGTCTGGCTGGGAGTTAAAAAGCTAAATAAAATAAAAAAAATGATGACATTCTGTTTGCGAAAATTAAAAGTGATGGAAAATTTAAACCATAACAAGCTAAATTTCAGAAATAGTTAACTTCACAAAACAATGTATCTGAAAATGCAAATTACGTGTTATGGCGAGATCTTTAAAACTTAGCAGTATTTTTTTATCTCAGTTTTCACAGCATTGCAAAAGTCATCCAGCATGAATAGGGCTTTAGGGGACATTGTGGCTTGGTGGGCTTTTCTTGAAAGTCGCACCCTTAAAAGACGCAGAACTTAAATTCAAATTCGTTTTTAATGTACCTTTTGTTTTGAGTTTTGTCTGTTCACAGATAACATCTAAATATACTTTTAAAGTAATATCGTCTTTTTACTTTCTCTACACATACTATGTACATAGTGTATAGAGAAGGTATTGTAATGAACCCAAAAATTCTATACCGAGATTTCAGTGGAAATACATGTTTTGAGTCCCCCTGAATCCAAAAAAAATATTTTCAACAAAAGGTCCGTGTCTGTGTCTCTGTGGACAGCATAGCTCAAAAACGAAAAGACTGTTGAATACCAAACTTGGTTATTAAGTTTGGTATCTTCTAAGGATACGACACGAAGATTTTCAAGAAAATCCCCCCACCACCAACTACCCTTTACATGGAACATTTTTCGAAAATGTTAATTTTCTTAAAAATGGCTTTATTGATTTTGATTAATATACCGTCTATTAAAGATATTTACCTTACAAACGAAATGTCTATTTTGAATTTTCTGGGAATAGCCTCTGAAGACTACTTTATTCTGGATGAAGTTTACGGAACTTTGCATAACTGCTAAACCGTAAGAGATGGGCAGAAACTTACCACAGAAAAAATTTAGATCACGTTAAGGTACACAATTTATGTAATATACATTTTTTCGTGGAGTTGATCGTTTTTTAGATATTCCTTGTTTTTCTTTTCAGCTTTGAAAGACCTAACCTTTTCTCATAAAGGAATTTGTCATTATAAACAAAGCTACTTCAGTCATACAGTAACCAGCTTTTGACTATCACTTTAACCCATGGCACTCGCTTATTTCGCTTCTACTTACAAGGAAGCAAGTAATAAGACTATTTCCGCTAATTTGTTCTAGATTAGCATAAAGTAAATAGAAGCATAAGTTTTTTAACAATAATTTGTTTCAGAGATGTAGAGAAAGTCATGTGAATGGAACACATCAGATTTTTTTTTAGATTTGGGCCGTGAAGATGCATGCATAGGTAGGCAAAACTGATCAAACTTTCCAATGTATGAAATGGTCTTCATATGTTTGTTATTGCGATGGTGACTTTCTGTTCTAAACACCATAGCATTGGAAATAATTAATTCTTCTTCGATTTTGATTTTTCTTACTTTTACCTTTTTGGGACCTCAATACATATTGTGACGTCAACTGGGACCCCCTCTGCCCGAGGGTACAGCTGCCTGGCTTGCTCTAACAATAGAGTGAACGGACACAATAACCGGGCAAACAAAGACCGTTGTGTGTTTCCTTGTAGGATTTCTCGCAACTTCTTTATTTCTGTATCCAAAGAAGTCCAGTTCTGGAGTTTCTTTCTAAATGGATGAAATGTAATTTTCCCGTAATTTCTAAGACTGAAACTATCGGAACCCGGCTACCGGGTAGAAGGGAACTCATTACATTAATTTAAACCTGTGATAAACCTCGGTATTTGGAACACATTTTGTATCTTACGTTTATGTCTCTATTTCCTACGGAGATATTTTAGTTTTGTCGAAAACAAGAGAGCAACGCTGCAGGTTGCTGGGTGTCACTTTCACAAGTTCAGTACATAAACAAAGAAGCCTCGTGCTGGTATCACAGCAGTGTAGGCCAATCAGAATGCCAGTTGCACTCGCTATCTCCCATACTACGTCGTGTTTGCAAACGACTGACGGTTTACATCCAGATCCGCTTCAGATCCCTGACCAATCTAAACGCAACGTCTGAAGTAACTCGGAATGTTACTAATTCCTTTAAGTGATTAATTAGTTCGAAACTCTGTGTGATCTCCCATAATTCCTCCCAAAACTAATGTCAGAAATACGTTACTCTACGCATCTTACAAGTAACCAACCATTATCTTCGTATATTATTGTGGAATTACGCATTCTATGTAAAACAAAAAACATTTATTTTTTCAAAATTGGTTGATCAAAAAACAAAATGCTATTAAACGTTTTTGTTTTTATGCTTCTATGAAGCACATATTAAAAGGAATGTAGCTATAAGAGAGGCCAACACTGCCAGAAGTTAGTTAAAAGTCAGTCTAGTTAGGACGTATACTAAAAAATATATGTTCCATTCACATGATTTTCTCTACATCTCTGCAACAAATTACTGATAAAAGGCTTATTCTTCTAATTACTTAATGATAATCGAGAAAAAATTATCAGAAATAGCCTTATTACTTGCTTCCTTGTAAGTAAAAGTGAAATAAGGGAGTACCATAGGCTAAACTGACAGTCAAAGGCTGGTTGCTATGAGACTGAAGTTCCTTTGTTTGTATGAACAGAAGTTCACAAATTCCTGTATGAGAAAAGTGTTTTTTTTTTAAAGCTGAAACTAAAAACAAGGAATATCTTAAAAACAACCATCTCCACGAAAAAAATGTACATAACACAAATTATGTGCTTTAATGTGCTCTACATTTCAGTGTGGTAAGCTTTCGTCTATCTCTTACGGTTTAGCAGTTATGCAAAAATCCGTCAAATTCATCCGAAATAAAGCAGTCTTCAGGGGCTATTCCCAGAAAATTCAAGATATACATTTTATTTATCAAGTAAGTATCTTAAATATACGAGATTTCAATCAAAATCGTTAGAGCTATTTTTAAGAAAAACACAATTTTCGAAATTTTTTCCATGTACCCGGTAGTTTGGGGTGGGGGAATTTTCTTGAAAATCTTCGTGTCGCATCCTTCGAAGATACCAAACTTGAATACCAAATTTGGTTTTTAACGGTCTTTTCATTTTTGAGCTATGCTGCCCACAGACACACACAGACACAGACAGACAGTCAGACAGACACACACACGGACATTTTTCTAAAAATGTTTTTTATTCAGGGGGTCTCAAAACATGTATTTCCGGTGAAATCTCGGTATCGAATTTTGGGTGCGTTACAGTACCTTCTCTATACACTCTGTACATAGTACGTATAGGAAAATAAAAAGTGACGTGAACGCGGTGACTCAGTTATATGTATACCAAAAGTGTAAAGTGATGTATTACGTAGAGTGTCCTGGAACGAATAAAGTGAACTTAACAGAAACTAGTGTTCCATTTCCTATACTTTGAGTGAATTTCGGCATCGGAATTCCTCTCAATTCAATATCCTCTCTACCTACTATTCACTTTGCACGTGGTAGAAGAAGTGAATGTGTCAGCATGAAGGAACAGAAAATGCCAATGGTGTCAACAGTGGTTCCCTGAAACCATTTGTGGGCAAAGTAATACTTCATCGTAAGTGTGTTGTTGCTATGGTGGATATTTAATGAAAGACACATTATAAAATTTGAAATTCTTTAGAAGAGGGTTTGTGTCTGTTTAGAGACTACACAGACAATATTGCGAATAGAATGCGAAAGGGAAACTAATGCAGAAATCCCATAAAAACCTTTGGAAAATCTGCAAGACAGGAAAGAAGAGGTGAAAATGCAAAACTTTTGAACGGGAGAAAAATCATATAGCAGAATTTGGTGTTTCACTTTAAACCTTATTTTTTATAAATTTATTTTTTATTATAGATTACTTTCCAAAGCTAATTTGGCTAACGTGATAAACATTTTAGGACTGTTTATATGAATGTTGTGTACATAGTGAGATAATATTTTATAATAAGTGAAGTTTGGAAAATTATGTGTAACAAACCATTACCAAATGTTAACAAATATTTTGTTTTAAATAACCCTTTTGAGAAAAATTCATTTCTAGATAAGTAATAAAAATAAAAGCTGTGATTTCAGTGAATTCATAACAAATTTTGAATGCATGTAAAATGTCTGTCTATAAAGCTGCATAAAAATAACATTTTAAAACCCATAATTTATGTAACATTGTGGATATAAGGGATTCCAATTATGGTCAGTTAGTTTCAAAGAAAAGGCACACTATTTGTGGAAAAAAGTAATGTTTTACCGAAGTACCGCAGATTAAATGCTATTAACTCTTAAACAATAAAACTTTGGTAGTTAAATTCATGTAAGGTAATAACTGCATTTTGAATAGTGATTTTAGCATTACTTAAAAACAAAATTTAAATTTTAGTGAAATAAATAGTAACACAAAGGCTCACAAGTAAACACGGAGCTAATGCTTATTTGAAAAGGGCCGTGATATAGTTTCACTGTTGGAGTATTTAGTTTTTAAATGAATTTAAAAATGAAAACCAAACTAAATGTCTTATCTAACAAGTACAAATGTTAGAACAAGTGGAGTACATTTATAAAATTAGCCTATTTCACCCTTAGTTTTAAAGATATCTAAGTTTTTCCTATGTAGTAAGTTTCGGTGTATCAGTTATGGTTCGATATTTAATCAAAATTATATAAAACTACTCATAATGGAAAGGAACTCCCTGCACTGTAATTCTAATCACTGGAACAAATTTGGAGAAAAAAGGATAAGGTAAGTTTAGGTAAGGAGATTTGCTTTGAATTTTTCTTGCATCATTTTTGGAAAATGCTGAGCCTAAATAAGCCCAATATTTTCAGCTGCTCCCTACACACATTCACTCACAAACACACAAGTTTATAAAAGTGTATTTTTAAATTCGGCAGCTAAAACATAATATATTTCTGGATATTAAAATGTTACGATGATTGCAATACCCCTTATATTTAGACGCTAGAGAAAATAATAAGCCCTGTATGGGCTCAACATATAACAGAAAATAAACAAGATTTTTATTAAATATATTTTTTATGAGATCCTCGGCTATGGAAAATGTAAAACAAACGATAACAAATATTTGGAAAAGTTTTAATCTCCCAAATAGCTTTTAGTTTATGAGGTTCGTATACTTCAGCTTCACTGTTAACTATACGTAGAGGAAAGTACATGAGAGGTTATTTACAGAAAACTCAATATTTCAATGTACTAATCTTTTTAAAGGTCCTTATAAAAGTCGTATTGCAACGGCTCTCGTAGTTCACTAGATAAGCATTGAATAAAAAGATTGTCATAATTGCATAGTGATTTTCCTTTACTTTATTTTTAATTCTCTAGCACGTATGTACAATGAACATAATAAATAGAGAAAGTTGTGTACCCCACCAGATAGTAAAATACCAAGATTTCACAGCAAATATATGTTTTAGAGTCCTCTGAAACCAAAAGGAAAGCATTTTAGAAAAATGGTCCGTGTGTATATATTTAATAGAAAAGTCGGTTAAATACCAAAATTCGTATTTAAGTTCAGTACCTTCCAAGGATGCGACAGTAAGCCTTCCAGAAAAATCATCCCGTTCCCAAATATCTTTACATGAATATTTTTCGAAAATTTTAATTTTTTAAAAAATGGGTCTAATGATTTTGATTGGCATACAATATGTTTATAACAATTTTCTGAAAAACGAAATGTATATCCTGAATTTCCTGGGAATAGTCTCTGAAGACTTCATTCTGGATAAATTTGGCCTATCTATTTTATAACTGGAAAATGGTAAGAAACAGACACAAAAACTTACTACACAAAAATGCAGATCTCGTTAAAATACACAATTTATGTCATATATATATATATTTTTTTTTCTTTTTCTGTATGTTGGTTTCAATTTTTAGCTACATATCTTTTCTCAAACTGCAAATCATTTTTTCGTCCCTCTTTTGTTTACTCCTGGCAAATAAAGAGAACGGGATGCGATTGCTTCATATAGCGACCGACTTTTAAAGGATTTAACTATCGCTTTAGCCTAGTATGTTCCCCTATTTCTCTTCTGCTTACAAATGAGCAAGTAATAAGACCAAGTTTGCTGGTTATCTATGTTAGCATGATGCTGATAAAAATTAGCTTCCGGAACAGTTAGAGATGGTCATGTGAATGGGATACATCAGAGTGTTTACTATCAAATGGGAATCTGGTGTTTGTTTTTATATACTTTAGGTAATGCTAGATTGTATTACATCTTCCTGAAACTTATTGAAGTAGATACTTTTGAGGTTGCTGAATGTGAATCCGAATTAGCTTCGGTTTTAGCTCCCTGTCGAAAGTCGCCCTCCGTGGTGTAATGGTTATCATGCTAACTTCATATATCCGGCGGAGGACGATGGTCGATGAGCAAAATTAAGCGGTCTTTCATGCCCAATACAGAATGGGACGCTGAGAACCACATCAGCTAAAGAGCGTCCATAAATAAAACTCCATTTCATTTCCCTGTCGAAGAATGGACTGGAGTATTAAGTGGAGGGGATTCCACACACAGCACTATATTATATCAAACCCCTGGGTGAAAGCACGAGATAAAAGGAAACATTAGGTGAGCCGAGCAGGTGCGCGGTCAAAATAGGATCTTTACGATGTTGGTAGCTCTTCATCCCTCCTCTAGGTTTCCCAGGCAGCTGCCAGGTCATTGCCCATTTCGGGGACAGAGGACCACCAGGCCACCTCAGTGGAGAGAAGAGCAGTTACAAAGCGAAATGTCATCACCTAGGCCGCAGTACAACCGCAGACACTACTACTTGGAAAGACCGAATTGAAAGATGGAAATGCAATGAAAATACGGGATATTCGGGATATTTGGAGGATGAAATAGCATTTGCCTGGTGACCAGAAAAAAAAATAAACCATAGGTTAGTAAGGTCGGCAAAAAATAAAAGGTATAAATCATATAGAAGCTGAAAAGATAATTAATCCATAATATTTAAATAAATTAAAATAATAATTTAATCTATATTTAAATATTACACTTCCCAATCACGCTTAACCGCGGAGCCGTATCGCTCGGTAGACAAAGACTAACTCGCTGCTTGGCTTCCAACTCTTCCTTTATAGCCATGAATGACGTCATCAGAAATTACTGGAAACTGAAACTTCTGGCGCGTATCCATTGCGTTGGTGTGTCTGAGATAAAACTCTTCAAACTTAAAGTTGTGCCGGCCGTCATCCAATTAAAATTGACCTACCTAACGGCGAACAAACTCAAGAAGCTAGAGAACATCAAAGCAAAATTCTTAAAAAGAGCTCAATCAATCTCAAAGTGCATGAGAAACAGCTATGCCTGTAGAATAGCGCAGGAGCCCTTCTTCGCCGAAGACATAAGACACACCGTAGGATTACCGGAAACACAAACATATAAAATTGTCGTTGAAGAGAGACAGAAAAAAGTTGGCGACATACCGGAAGAAATAATGGAGACCGAACCTATGAAGACAGAAATCTAGAAAGGACCATACTTTGAGCTCGCCACCTGTATACATGATTCGCCGCCCATGGGTTTCACGGGAGGACCTGCTAGAACGAGTCATACCATAAATCTAAAGAGGGCTGCCTCTACAAGAATTGCAACAAATCATGCCCTAAGTATCAGAAAGCAGGTTTAAATCACTAATCATGCTAATGAAGGACGGCTGAAAATTTAAAAACTCAATTTTACACATTGTGTTTAACAAATAATGCATACAATTACATTATAAATGTACCTAGTCAGACATTATCAAAATATTTGAGGCCGTAAAGTGCAAAACTCGCCTTGTCCAGGTAAAACAACATTTCAGAAAATACGAAAAGCTAAAATAAGGATAGGAGTAGAGCATTTGAAAATTCTCTTAATGTTATCAAGTCCTGACTAAATTCTTAAATATGTCTGCATTCTCTGGAAAACCATTCTTAAATAATATGGCGAGGAAATCAAAATGTAAGTTTGGATAAGCCCAGTTTTGCACACAACGATAGTGGATTTGGCGAGTTTTGGTGGAAGCACAATGTTAAATTACAATCAAGTGCAAACATTTTCACATTTGCCTGTTAATATATGGTTTGGGAATGTTAATAATTGACTTCTTGCGATATTTGTTTAATTATAACGATTTCTGACTTCATACTGGTTAAAAACATTTTCACAATTTTGGCACCCTTTTCAAATAAGGGTGAATGAATCATTTTTTAATACTTTTCTCACTACTTGACCAATTTTCACATGACATTATTATGACTTGTAAAATTTATATATTATGCCTATGAAAGGTAATACTAATCATTTATGTTCAAAAAGCAAACATATCAAATTTTAAGTTGTCCATCATCACTATCCAAGAACCTTTCACAAACAGCATCTGCTTTTTCATTGACATTGGCAATATTTTTTGTAGATATCAAATTATTGTAAAATACAAGGGTTTCATTTTCCTCCTACTTTTCGCCAAAACATTTTTTAATGAATTTCTGATATCTAAAACCTTTTTCCTCCCTTACTAACACACCCACATCTAAATCCTTTGCAATAAGCATTTCTAAGGTTTTGCTTCGCTTCACAATGGTATTGCCTACACACAAATACTACCTGCCTCGCCTCGTGCCAGAACTTTGCCTTAAGTAGAACGTAAAACGATACGTTTAGAAGCCTTTAATTTAAAATGCGAGAATCCTGGTGACTTCAATGTTTCCTTTGCTTCATACTTCCAATCTTGCACAGGTACATCTGTCCCTAGCCTGATTACCGTTCCATGATTTTTATAGATCTCAAAATATTCTTCAATACTACTAATAGAGTTTCTCATTCTTACTTCTTTCTCTATTAACCAGAAAACATGATCGGGAGGGAGGCCGGAATAGGAAACATCATTTATATCACCTTCACGTTATGAGTTGTTTAATACTAAGCCATTTATTACACATGCCTATCATAGTAGTGTTTTTATTTTGTTCACAGCAGCCACCTGCAAACAGCCTAACTTTCTTAATTCCAGAAAAATCAGATTTGCACAAATGACTGTATACTGCTGACATAATTTTCAGAAGTAATTGCCTCTTGTGCACGTAGAACAGCAATGCAACACTCAAGTATTTACAAAGAAGCTGGCCGGTTATTTTGAACATTCATTGAAAGAAAGGCCTGGTGGGACAAAAGAACGGAAAGCTTCGATTACAACAGGAAAGCTCTCGTAAAAACAAATAAAGGAAAGCAGTGACGGTTTGCCCAAGTGGTTTGACCCCTCGCCTACTCAAGAGGATCACACGTGAGTATTTAGTGGACAAAGCGGCATCTGGGCAGCTTATCTCCGAGTTCTCCGGCTTCTTCGCCAATAATTTCACCAATTGCTGCCTTTTATCACCAGGATCTAAGCAATAAGGACTAGTTCTGCTAACATGTATACGGGAATATCACGTGTAGCTTTAAATCGGAGATACTGGTAGTAGAAAACTGACCGGAGCAGATTAATACTTGGCCATGAAACTAGTCTCCACCACATGAATAATGGGTATCTCCTTCATGAGAAATATGGAAGAGTCTATTATTCTTAACTGCAGAGATAAAATGAACCACCTACAGTACTCCTTATCCATTGAGCAGACATGGAACTTGCATTTGCTGCAGCGCACCTTAAGGACTTAGTTTAGATTTGATATTTAGCACAGCTTCTGCCGATTACCATACATGAAGCACAAAAAATTTAACAACTTATCGGTTACTTCTTATGAACTGTAAAGCATACAGGATGAGCGTAATTCAACTGCTCTTGCCACGATCCAAAGTTAGTGGACACACAAAGAAATGTCTGGCATTATTGGGTAAAATTGTCATCCTGTCACTGTGTAGTAATGGTTCTTCAATCAATAGAGCGTTCTGGGAGGAGAAACAGCAGGATCCTCATGCGGTACTCCCAGGCTTTAAACCCATCGTCACGCATTTGAAGCGCCTTCTAGACACAAGCACGGAGATCACAACTTTCGAGCAAACCCGGAACCGTAGTGACTGTTGCTCCACTTACTCCCAGGATTGAAGAAAAACATATTTGGAGTTGGAACATTAACTGGCAGAATTTATTCTGCAATGATATTCCAATGGATTGGCAGGAGATGACTTATGAAGTGTTAAACTAGGCCATACCGACAGCAGGAAAACTCTGACGACATAGGAGAGCATAATCTCAACTCTGTGCGCTTAGCAATCACATCTTGCCGGCAGGTTGCTGGCGTTTGGTTGGTGCTCAGAAGCTAACTAAACGGTGCTAGCCGGAGGTCCTACAGTGTTAGGAGAAACTCTGAAACTTCGTTTCCAGAATACCTACCTGCAACACTGTGTGATTTGATTGGTAATGTGAACGCTCAACTGGATCTTGTAAAGGAATATCGGAGGACTGGTTCGACTGCCTCAGACAAGAAAGATGAAAGGTGATGAAGTCTGGAATTCTCGACTATATGCAGTCCTTTATCTCCAACTTTGAGGTTATCAACTAATGTTGTTTGTTCCCCTGTTGACTATCATCTAAATACTAAGAAAATTAAGGAAAATTTTGTTGGTTTAAGCTTCTCGCAGCTGTAAGGAAAACTCATTCTACAAAATTAAAAACTCAACTGAAAAAACGAACAAAATTCCCCAAAATGTGAAACAGGAACAACAAAAAAAGACGAAAAAAGTAAATAAAAGTTAAAAAAGTGTTAATTCAAATAATCCTTCCTTGACGCTGCCCTTTATACTGGATGTTCCTCTCTCCTTTTCGCCTTCCATTTGAAAAGAACTAGTCTATCTTAGTTCCTATGATCTACATTGAATAAGAAAAAAAAACATTTATCTCATTTAGCAAGATGTACAAAAAGGTATAATCTGTTGAAATTAGTATTTTTTTTTTTTTTTTGCAGATTAGGTAGAGAAACTCATGGGAAAGGAACACCTAATATGTTTATTCGACTACACGTTAATATACTAAAAATACCTTTTTTGATTTAGCGGATTTTAAAGGTTTATTTCTGTTAAAATTTTGATTCCAAAATGTTAATATGCAATGAAATACTTCCTCTACGTAATGTATAGAGGTGGTAGAAAAGTATTTTTTTCTGTTTGCGTGATACTGATTTCTTTCTATCATTCAATCGTTATATATTATAAAACTCTCAAACAATAATCACTCGGAATTCATATGGTAATAGCGTAAACATGACGTACCGGAAATTTTATGCATAAACAATTTAGCATTTCATGCATACCTAAATAGTTCCAGTTTCTCTCAGCACATCAAAATTGCTGCACAAAAACAGGGTCATTCCGCTGGCCATTAATATACATACATCAAGCGATATGCATAAAGGTATGCGAAACAAAGCACCTCCAGTGCAACAAAGCTTTTGAAACATCCTCACTGTCATGATCGGCCTTTTTGATGCAGTGTTTAATAGCTGCGTTGGCAAACAGATATATCGTCCAGCTGCAAAGCTTTCAGATATCACTCGGCTGATATGTATCCTGAAAATGTGATGTACATAGGCATGATGCTTAACTCTGAACTGTTCTGTTGGTATCTGAAATTCCTAAAACGTATTTACATAGTCTCTCAGGAGCAATTTCAAAGTTTAAATTGTCCAATATATTGAACTAGTATCAAAAACAGTTTGTATTTAGTAACCGTCGTCTCTTACTAGATGACAGTTGAAGTTTCAGCTATATCCATCACATGGTTTTGTTGTCTTCGGCGATTGAATCAATCTTGTGCTTCCCTAGAAAGATGGGAAAAACGCGTTTCGTGCGGTGATTACACACTTCCATTTAAAAGTCTTAAAAAGTCGAATTGGACGAAGTTAATGGAATATCTGCTCAAGCGTTTGCAACAGTTTAAAATTGGATAAATGAATTCAAACGTGGCTGACATCCACAATTGATGAACATCGTTTCGGACGTCCAGTAGAAGTGACTTCCTCCTGACAAAATCCAGGATATGGTTTTGAGTGATCGACGAATTAAAGGTCGCGAAATAGTAGAGGCCACAGGCATATCACAAAAATTAGGTCTGACAAAAGGCTCGGCAAAATGGATGCCGCGTTTATTCTCTCAATGGAGAATAAGCGCAATCGTGTGATCGATTCGAAGTTGGTATGACATTTCTCCGTCGCAATTCCGACGAAGTTCTGCGTCGATACATAACTGTGTATGAAACGTGGATACACTACTACACTCCAGAGATAAAAGTACATTCGAAGCAATGGATTTTTAAAGCACCCAAAGAAGGCAAAAGTGGTGAAATCTCCAAACAGGCTGATAACCTCGGTTTTTTTAGGATGCACGCGGAATTGTCTACATTGATTCTGGCAGAACGATTAATGGAGTGTATTATGCATTGTTATCGCACCGGTTTTTGATGGCGAGCATGTTGCTCTATCGCCTTTTAACAGAACACGGAATAACTCCAAATAGTTACTGTGGGGTGTAATGGTTTATGCTGTTGCATAGCAAGTGGATTTGATTCCACACCACTACCAATATTTTATTCCATTGCAGCAATTTTTATTCTGAATCACTTTTTTATATTGGTAAACCTAAGAGATACGAAGAATCGTACTATACAAACATTTGGCTCTCTTTAAGCTTCATGTTTATAATTTTCGACATGTCTGTGGAATTCAACATTTCGGAAAAATTCTTTGCTATGGGTTTAAATTTTCAAATATATGATATCTTTGTCAACGTCAAATTGCTATTTCTTTTCCCTTCATTGTTTTTTTTTAAGGTCTTTATACAAAGAGGACGAATTTTTAAACCCATTACAGAGCAACCAATCTACAAAAGATTTGACTTTCGCACATTTTACTCCTCTTGTGCCTACAGCGAAATGTGCAAATTCAGCGTGTTAGGGGTATAAGTGCAGCTATTTGAATTGTTAATTGTGGACGGTAAAATTAACAACACTACATCAATATTTAATAACTTAATTTCCAGAGTAAAAGTTTTGCTTTTTAAGGTAGCATATTTTTAGGTTGACCATTACCAACAAGTAAGCGTGGTTCACACAAGCTATCCATGTTTATTTTTCCCAAAAGCGCGGGGCGGAAGGCGTAACATTAAGTCGGCAAGTCATGCGGCAACAAATGTTGTATCGGAACTGAATTCAAATGTTCTGCAAGATCAACGATCACACACCACCTCAACCAGCAAGTCAGTAATTGAGGTGTAAAATGTGTAAATAAACGGATAGTCTATACCGATAGGTGTTTGTTCATTTCCCGGCGAAGTTAAGACATTTTAAAAACTCTAGGTTAATAAATTGTGTGATTAGTTTGCTGTAAATCTGTTATATGAAGAGAAAATATAGTTAACTCACCGAAGTGGATACACATTAAGATACCATTTATCAAAATATGTGTACAGGTACAATATAATGAAAATTTATATGTATTATCAAACAGTAGAAGAGTAAGAGTTTGTAGAAATAGTTTTAGGGACGGGAATATAGGCGCGTATAATAATGGTGTGATGATGTGACGTCAGTCTTACCTCTAGTGTCACGGTTACCTTAAGGTCTCGGTTAGCAGCTGGCCCTGAGAAAAGTTTAGTTTAGTGATTTTGTTTTTGCCCCGAAAATATGTCTTTATCGGGATCGCTGTGTTGGTTAAACTGCTGGTCTGATTAGGTTTTGGCGGACAGCTAACAGAGTAACAAGTTCGAGAAGGTTACTGTTGAATTTAATTTTTCCCTAAGTTTGTTTTCTTGTCTGTTTCCCTTTTTATTTTTTTATATTTTTTTTTGTTTTGTTTTTTATTTTTAGCGGTATGCAGTATCAATGGAAATTCATAATCGAATTCTCAAGATTTAAGATACGTGTATAGAGGTAAATATATGAATAATTACACAGTCTTATTTTCAACGAAATCTTTATTGGTAATGAAAATTATCTAAGTTCATGCTCACTTCTAAAACGCGCAAATTCTTTCTGCATATTGTGTTACTATTTACAATTATATTCTAAATTTGGCATGCTTAATGTTTCAAGCTGATGCTGCATTACTTCCTATATTGTGAATTTAACTTCAGTTAACATCCTGTGTTAAAACATAGTTTCATTGTTTTCAATTGCATGGCAATATCTCATTACATCCATATTTAGTCAGTACCACAAATTAACACCAATTTCGATGCAAATGTACATATAAGTAGATGTAGTACATGTTTATTCGTACAGTAATAACTATTCTTAGAAACAGTATACGTGAATTAAGTATTTTAATGTCGTGATCATTGTATGACGTCAAAAGATATGGGCATCTTCCGTGTTTTAACATTTTATCTTCTGTTCTCCACATGAATAATGGATATGCAATTAGTTTTCTCTTTTATTACTGTTCTGGGCAAAAATATATGTATATAAAATATGCTACACTTAATAGTTTTAAATGAATAATGAAAGCCATGTGAATACAATATATTATTGTCTGCTACTGAAATGAGAACATTAGGGTGGATAAGGTGTTTTCGGAAGGGAACTTGGTACCGAACCAATGAGGGTACTAAAGTCGGAGACATCCATAGCGATTCCTGACCGTTGCCTTATCTCGTGACTTCTCCATCACACTGGTGCCACTTCGTTCCGGCAACGGTTACAGCAGGACCATAAGCCATTTTCAACCAAACTAAAACAATAGCACACTAGTACACAGCACAACAGTGCATTAAAACACCTAGAAATGTCTGTAGCAAAAACAGAAATAGCTCAGTACAAGCGGATATTCACATTGAGGAATGAAACTGCATTGAGGAATGTTTGTTACACCTTGCAACAAGGATGACGTCATTATTACGTAGCATGAATCTATTGGCAGAGAAGCAGGCACAGCTCTTATCAGCTGAGAAAGTGCGCTGGCTGTCAGGGATCACTAAGGATATCCCCGATTTTACACCTACTCTCCTCGAAGGGGCGTATCCGGAGAGGAGATGAGGGGAGACACCGGGCAGCCGGAACCAACACAGACCCTACAGTTTCCAGGTTGAGATGCTTCGATAGTAGAACAGACAAACCGGGGATCTCGCCCCTATAATATGGCTGAAGACAAGGATGAAAAAAGCTCCACAGAAAACATTCGTTTTCCCTGCCACGCTACACTGAGAAATCTTAGTATCCAACCCTGATACAGGGTAATTGTGGTGAAGGATAAGCGAAACGTTTAATGGAACGATATGGGAGAGGTAGAAAATTTGTGGGATGAGAGAAACCGCTCCAGCATTCGCTTAACGACCCCGAAAAAAAACATAGGTCAGAGCGGGCTTTCACCAGAAATCGAATCCAGGACCTCCCGAATGCAAGTCACATGCTTTACTGCGGCACCACCTCACTCGGTGTAATGAAGACACAATTGCGAATTTATTTTAAATTGATTCCCCAGAATTTAAAAAATATCTACATTAGCGTCACTTTGTCTGCTCAATAGTCCGCCCCTATCAATGAAAACCCTTTCCAGCGGCTGAAGTGTAGAGCAGAAAATACATATGGAGAGTTTGAATACCATTTATTATTAAGGAGACAGTTTAGAAGCCGATTACCAGAAATTTTAAAATGTTGGGCCTCAACCACATTCATGAAAATTAAATGCTATCCACTAAGTTTTGAATAAAATTTGTCCACACATTTGAGATTTTCTGGAAATTAGTACATATTTAGAAGTAATTATGATAAGCGTGCTTCTAAAATTTGTTTAGTTGTAAGTAAATTTATACGTAAAATAAATCGTTTATTTATTACTTTAAAGATTATTAGTTTATTTAATATACAGATTCAAATTCTATGTTTAGTAGAACATTAAATTTTAGCAGAAGAAAGTAGAAAACGCATTTTTAGAACAATATATATTTATATATGTTTACGTGCGAATGTGTACACGTGTAGAAATTAATATTAGAAAACATGTACATAATAAAGATACGAGAGGTGTTCAATAAGTCTTTAGAAAAAGTTAGAAAAATAAACTAATTTTGGTACATTTGTTTTTTATTTTTCAACATAATCTCCTTTTATTTCGATACACTTCTCACAACGCTTCTCCATGTCCCCTAAAAGTTAGGATTGCAATTTTTTTCAAGTTTGAAGATAAAAAAAAGGTCGCGGGGCCTAATCTGGTGTATACGATGGATATTGTAGTTTGAACCTTATTCTACAATTTTCATCATCGATTCTACTCAGGTGTGCACTCTTATGTTGTCCTTATGGAAGAGGCTTTTCTTTCTTTGTCACATGAGGATGTTTTTTCTTGACTTCTCCATTCAACCGGTGCTATAACGATGTATAATAGTACCCATTTGTCGTTCTTCCTTTCTGAAAGTAATCAATGTAAATAATTCCGGGTGCCTCCCAAAAAAAACCAAGGCCAACACCTTGACTGCAGATTTCAACTGCCTTCTTCGCAGCTGGTTCGCCCTTAAAACTTCCCCTTTAAGACCCCACTGTTTCGACCGTATTTTTTTTCTCTGGAGTGTAGTAGTGTATCCATGTTTCATCCATAGTTATGTATCGACGTAGAAACTCGCCAGGATTGCGATGGAAAAAGTGCCAAACCAGCTTCCGAATCGATTCCACGATTGTGTTTATTCTCCATTGAGAGCAAACGCGGCACCTAACTAACCGAGACCTATATCAAACCTAAGGTGCAGATGCGCCTCGAACTTCATCCAACTCGGCGTTTATCTCTTTCGGTGTTAAGCCTTTTAAATAGAAGTGTTTAATCACGGCACGAAATTCGTTTTTTTCCATCATCCTAAATAAGCACAAGATTGTTGATTCAATCACTAATGGCAACGAAACCACGTGATGAATATAGCTCAAACTGTAACTTCTATCTAATGGTTACTATGTACAAACGTTTTTCGATGCTTCTTGGATATTCTAAGAACTCATTGAACGCCCCAAGTATTTAATCCAATAATAAAGTTATGTTTGTGTGTTTCTGAGCAGAATAACTAAAAAAAACGAACATTCAGTTAATTATAGAAATTGCTTAATAAGTTTGGCAGTGTTCTAGAAAGTTTTCAAGAAATGTCACACACCTCAAGTCTTAATACAGACTTTTTTTTCGAAATAAGTTCCAACAATTTTGATTAAAATAAGAAATATTTAAGGTATGTACATGTTTTCTAGAATTTTTCTGTTGAAGTTTATGAAGTTCTTTTAATTAATGAAGTTTATAAAGTTGTAAATGATAAATATATTCAACTCAGTAATAAAGTTTTATGTTCATAAATCTGTGAAGAGAATAACCTAAAAACGAAGAGTCTCTTAATTATAAAGCTACTATACAAGTTCTAAATGCTTCCAGGATGCACCAGGAAAGTTTTCAAGAAATTTCCTATAACTCAACCCTTAATACGGAAACTTTTTGTTATTTTTCTCTCTAAATAGAGTTTAACGATTTTGATTAAATTACGAAATATTTAACGTATTTGAATGACAAACCAAGTCTTGTCTTGAACTTTCTTGTAGCGATTTATAAAGTTATTTTAATGTTTAATACATCTTGTTAAAAAGTAGCAAATACAAAACTTTGTGCATAAAAAAATTAAGATCTCGTTAAAGCGCAAAAGTTGTCACGTTAAATGTTAATGGATATATTCCTTGTATCTGATTGGCACTTTCAACTGCTTTGTTGCTATTTTTCTCTGGATCGTTCAACATAATGGATTTTCAAATCACACAGCGATTTTTTTTTTTAAAAATCGGACTATCTGTTCACATTGCTGGAACATATACTGTATGTAAACAAACGTATCTTTCTAAAAATTCAATTTTGGGCAATTTAAGGTGCCTCAAAACATGTAGTTTCATGTAATATCGATAGGCAATGCCTGCTCTACCTAAGATTTACGTTGTAGAGAAAGTAAAGTACTTTTGTGCATGTAAAATAAATCTCATATGAACATAAATCCAACCTCTACATTTATTTCTACATAAACCCTAATTCTGTTTGTATTTTCTGCATATTGTAATTGACAATGCAGTGCCCGTTAATTGGTTGCTGGCATTTCTATTTAATCTTATTCGTATATAGTACATAGGTAGAGAAGGTATTGCATTCCATCCAAAAATTTGATACGAAGATTTCACCGGAAATACACGATTTAGTGTCCCCACTAAATAAAAAATCTGAGGTGTTCCATTCACATGATGTCCTCTAGCTGTTCGGTAAACAAACATTTTATTCAAAGCATTAATCTGTTACCCACATCAAGATAAACATGAGCAGAATTAGCCTTATTACTAGCTTCCTTGTAAGTAGAAGGGAATAAGAAAATGTACAGGACAAAGCGATTGACTCATCCTTTAAAAGCCAGTCGCTACTCTATGTTTGTCAGGAGCAAACAAATGACAAACGAGAAGAAAGATGTTCTCTAGTTCGAGAAAAGTTTAAGTGGCTTAAAATTGAAACGAATAATCCGGAATATCTCGAAAACAGTTAACTATACAAAAAACTGTATATGACATAAATTGTGCATTTCAATAAGATCTAATTTTTTGTGTAGTACGTCTTTGTCTATTTCTTACGGTTTGGCTGGTATATAAAAGACATCTAGAATGAAAAACTTTTCAGAGTTTATTCCCAAATATATATTTCGTTTGTCACAAAAATGTCATACTTACATAAAGCGTTTTAACCAAAATCTTTAGAGCCATATTTTAGAAAATAAAAAATTTCGAAAAATGTTCCATGTAAAGAGAAGTTGGGGGTGGAGAGATACGCTTGAAAAGATTCGTGTCACATCCTTGAAAGATACTAAATTTAAATACGTTTTTGAACTATGCTGCCCTCAGACACACCATACACAGACACACACAGACACACACATATACACACACAGACGGACCTTGCTTCTGAATGTGTTTTTTTTTTTGGATTCAGGGGGTTCCAAAACATGTACATAGTACGTGTAGAGAAATTAAAAAATCTGAGGTATTTCATACACATGAATAGCAGTTTTAACATACATTTTTGCTGTGGAGCCAACCATTTTCAAGAAATACCTTGATTGGTTTAAAATTTAAAATACCTTATTTTTTCTTTAAAAAAACTCTTCGTTCAATTTTCAATTTTCTTTAGTTTTACTTATGGTCATTCAAAGAGAACCGAGTTTCAAGGATAGCGACAATTTTTAAAAAAAAGTGGACTATTGCTTTGGCCTTGTGTAACCTCTTATTTCCCTTCTGTTTCTGTTCTATTCATCTCAATTAATATGCAGTAGAGAGAATAATAAGCTATAATATGAATAATTTGTTGTACTATAAATAGAAAAGTCATGTGAATGGAAATCAGATTTTTCACCTTGGTCGTGCAAGAGAATGGAATATAAAAGCACAGAGAATATTGGGACCAATTTTTTTTTAAACACTTTGAACACTGCAGAGTATCGACGGATGTTCATAGAGATTGCTGAACAACTAGTCGATGTGGAGCTGAGTCAAGGATATTTTCAGCAGGACGGCTATATATCAAATGAATTGGATCCTTTGCAAGTTTCTCTGGCGACCGTGGCCACCGAGCTCTGCGGATTTGACAACGCCGGATTTCCTCCTATGGGGTTACTAAGACAGGATTTACGCCACACTTCCCCAGATATTGGATGATCTGAAGCACAACAATTACACAGGAGATTCAAGCTATTGACAACAGAGTGGTCAGTGACATTGATTGAAGTATTGAGTTCTGCCTTATGCAGGATAGAAGAAATTTTCAACATTCTCTATAGAGGTAAATAATCTCCCAAAATGTCTCTACATTTTAGGTATAAAAAGTTGCCGCAAGTATAACTCGTTTTAAAACAACGTAAAGGCAAACCCTCGTGCTGAAATGTTAAGCTGGTATAGATTGATACATTACTGTAACCATATAAGATAATACAAATTGTGTAATATAGCAGGGATTTGATAATTGCAGTTCATTATACAAAGAGTCTCACACCAGCTTATTCTCGGCCTAATTATTTATACTGAACGTTGGGGGGGGGCAACAAACAATGTAAATTTCTCAAAGAAATATTATCACTCTGAACTTTTCACAACCGTAATGTATAAAGAAAATTGGAACAATGAGAACAACCCAAGAGCAATAAACTTTAATACCCCTTTTTACTTTCTCTACATGTACTTTGTACAAAGTGCATAGAGAAGGTATTGCACTTCATCCAAAGATTAGCTACCGAGATTTCGCCGGAAATATATGTTTTAGGGTCCCCTCTATCCAAAAAAAAAAACATTTTCAGAAAAAGGTACGTGTGTGTCCGTGTGCCATGAACATAATAACCCAAAAACGAAAAGTCAGTAAAATACCAAACTTAGTATTCAAGTTTAGTATCTTCCAGGGAAGCGACACGAAGATTTTGAAAGAAATCCCCCACTTCAAAACTACCCTTTACAAGTAACCTTTTTCAAAAATTGTGATTCTCTTAAAAATGATTCTAACGATTTTGATTAAAATATCGCATATTAAAGATATGTACCTGACAAATAAAATATATATCTTGAATTTTCTAGGAATAGCCTCTGAAGATTACTTTATTCTGGATGAATGTTACGCAATTTTGCATAGCTGCTAAGCCGTAAGAGATGGGCAAAAGCTTAACACATAAAAACTGTAGAGCACGATAAAACACACAATTTATGTCATATTAATTTTTTTCATGGAGTTGATCTTTTTCCGATATTCCTTTTTATTGGTTTCAGCTTTAAAAGTCTTATACTCCTTTGTCAACTCCTATCGATACAAACAAAAGAAGTTCGTTCACATAGTAACCAGTTTTTGATTGTCACTTTAACCTATGGTACTCCCTTATTTCGCTCCTACTTACAAGGAAGCAAGTAAAAATGTTATATCTGCTAATTTTTTCTCAATTAGCACGAAGTAAACAGAAGCATAAGATTTTAAGCATTAATTTGTTGCATAGATATAGAGAAAGTCTTATGAGTGTAACATATATGATTTTTACTTAAATTTTGAAGTCCTTGAACCATTTCTATTAATTCGGAAATAGTTCATTTGACCTACAAATACGAACCTTAGACTACAGTTCCGATTACAAGGAAAGGCAGGTAAGTCTCCTAAATATCATTTTAAATAAACGGCGAAGCCATGCCAAGACAACCACAGTACCAGTCAGCAAAGCCAAACGCACGTTGAGTCGCCTCATTCGTCCCAAAACAAGACTCAACCCAAGGAAAAAAAAAAAATCTGATGTTTATCATTCATATAACTTTCTCTATATCTCTGTAAAAATTGTTAAAACGCTTATTCTGCTATCTTCTTCATGGTAGTCGAAATAAACATTAACTTAAATGGACTTATTACTTGCTTTATTGTAAGTAGATGGGAAATAAGAGAGTACACTAGACAAAATAGATACTCAAATATTTTAAAAACTGGTTGCCATATGGTTAAAACCCGTTTCTTTGTATTGATATGAGTTCAATAATTCCCGTATGAGAAAATTTGTAAATATTTTAAAGCTGAAACCAATAACAAAGAATATTTCAAAAATGATCAACTCCACGAAAAAAAATGTATAATGCCAAATTGTGTGTTTTAACGAAATCTATATTTTTTGTGTAATAAGCTTTTGTCTAATTCTTACGGTTAACCAGTTATAAAAAAGTCAGCAAAATTCCTCCAGAATGAAGAGCTCCTCAGAGGCTGTTTCTATAAAATTCAAAGTATAAAGTTTATATGTCACATGAATATATTTAATATACGGTATTGTAACCAAAATTTTAAAGCCATTTTTGAGAAAATCAAAAATTTTAAAATGTTTTCTTTGTAAAGTAGTTTGGGGGGAGGGATTTTCCTGAAAAGCTTGTGTCGCAGCCTTGGAAGATAGTAAATTTAAATATCAAGTTTAGTATTTAACCGACTTTTCGTCTTTGAGCCTTGGAAGATGGTAAACTTAAATATCAAGTTCAATATTTAACCGAATTTTCGTTTTTGAGCCTTGGAAGATGGTAAACTTAAATATCAAGTAGAGCGTTTAACCAAATTTTCGTTTTTGAGCCTTGGAAGATGGTAAACTTAAATATCAAGTTCAGTATTTAACCGACTTTTCGTTTTTGAGCCTTGGAAGATGGTAAACTTAAATATCAAGTTCAGTATTTAACCGACTTTTCGTTTTTGAGCATTGGAAGATGGTAAACTTAAATATCAAGTTTAGTATTTAACCGACTTTTGGTCTTTGAGTCTTGGAAGATGGTAAACTTAAATATCAAGTTTAGTATTTAACCGACTTTTCGTTTTTGAGCCTTGGAAGATGGTAAACTTAAATATGAAGTTCAGTATTTAACCGTATTTTCGTTTTTGAGCCTTGGAAGATGGTAAACTTAAATATCAAATGCAGTATTTAAGCGACTTTTCGTCTTTGAGCCTTGGAAGATGGTAAACTTAAATATCAAGTTTAGTATTTAACCGACTTTTCGTTTTTGAGCTATGCCGTCCACCGAAACACATAGTCATACACACTTTTTTTTAAATGTTCTTTTGGACTCAGGGTACATCAAAATTTATATTTCCGGAAATCTAGGTATCGACTTTTTGAATGGGATACAATACCATCTCTATCCACTATGTATTTTGTACATATGGACTGGAGAAAGTAAAAACAAAAGAAATATGTAATTTCCTGACGTACGCTGACGAATTACTTAGCATAACCCATACAGCCGATAAGGCAGTCAGAACGATAAACTACAAAAAATAAGGAAAAAGAAAATGTTATTTTTGATAATAAGGGTGACTCAAAGCATGTATTTCCATGACTACCTTTCCAGAGTTGTTGAAAAAGCAGAAAAAAGCTCTTTTCATCCACTAAAAGGCACTATACCATAGTTACAGATTCCTTAAGTGTACTGCTTGCCACCCAGCTCCGAACCAAAACATATACGAAATCCGCTTATTAAGCTATAATATAAATAAGACCTATAAATCCTATGTATGACTCCCTCTCATATTGGCATAAACAAAACGGACGATGAAGCAATTTAACATCCCTTCAATGATTCGGCAATTGTCTCTCCACGCCAAGACATTATCCACTTCATCAAACACATGTATATGAAACATTTGAAACTGGAATGGTCACCAATTAACGGTAAACTTCAGGAAGCCCGCTCTGGCTGCACCACATCTTTTCTACATTTCCGGCAAAAATGGAAATTGGAATGGTCTTCAACCAATAGTAAACTTCAGGAAGCCCGCTATGGTTGCATCAAATCTTCTCTACATTCCTGGGAAAAGTGGAAAATTTAATGATCATCCCGTAACAGTAAACTTCAGGAAGCCCGCTATGGTTGCACCAAATCTTTTCTACATTCCTGGGCAAAATAGAAATTGGAATGGTCTTCAACTAACAGTAAACTTCAGGAAGCCCGCTATGATTGCATCAAATCTTTTCTACATTCCTGGGCAAAATAGAAATTAGAATGGTCTTCAACTAACAGTAAACTTCAGGAAGCCTCTATGGTTGCACCAAATCTTTTCTACAATCCTGGGAAAAATGGAACTTGTAATGATCATCAACTAACAGTCAACTTCAGGAAGCCCTCTATGGTTGCACCAAATCTTTTCTACATTCCTGGGAAAAATGGAAATTGTGATGATCATCAACTAACAGTAAACTTCAGGAAGCCCTCTATGGTTGCATCAAGTCTTCTCTACATTCCTGGGAAAAATGGAAGTTGGAATGTTCTTCAACTAACAGTAAACTTCAGGAAGCCCTCTATGGTTGCACCAAATCTTTTCTACATTCCTGGGAAAAATGGAACTTGTAATGATCATCAACTAACAGTAAACTTCAGGAAGCTTGCTGACTGCACCAAACCTTCATTATATTCCCGAACTCTCAAAAGAAGGGATCAAGTTATCATCACTCGGCTCAGAATTGATAACTCCAAACTGACACATTTTTATCTTCTCACTAAGAAGCAACTTCTAAACGGTACGAGCTATGACAGGCCTCTAACCATACACCATATCCTTGTACACTGCCCACTGCATAACAGAAGTAGAAAAGAATCCAGCATTTCCCGTCTACCTAACGCGGTTCACACACCCAACATGCTGAAGAAGACGCTACAGTTTATAATGCATACAAGCTTTCTACTTAATTGTAAATGTAATGTAAATATTAACCTTATTGTAAGACTCTGTAACTCAAGTTGATATAGAATGTATTTTAATGATTGGTCGTGATAAGTCTTTGTAGTCAAAACAACCTTAAATAAACATTAAACAAATATGATGTTTTCTATTCATATGACTTTTTCCACATCTCCGCAACAAATTATTGTTAAATAGCTTATGTTTCTATTTACTTATGTTTAGTGAAAACATTAGCAGAAATAGTCTTATTACTTGCCTCCATGTAAATAGAAACGAAGTAAGGGAGTACCATAGCTCCAAGTAATAGTCTAAATCTTGTTTCTATGTGATTCAAGTTCCTTTGTATGCACAGGAGTTGACAAATGCGTGTGTGAGAAAAGTATGTCTTTTAAATGTGAAATAAAAAACAAAGAATAACTCAAAAACGATCAACTACACGAAAAAATGTTTCTAACATAAATTGTTTTTTTAATATGCTCTACATTCTTTGTTTGATAAGTTTTTGTCCATCTCTTACGGTTACGCAGTTATGCAATATTCTGTAAAAGTAGTCTTCAGAGGGTATTCCCAGAAAATTCAAAATATACATTTTATTTTTCAGGTAAATATATTTAATATCGATATTTTAATGAAAATACTTAGAATAATTTTTGAGAAAATAAACATTTCCATGTAAAGGGTAGTTTGGGTTAGGGGGATTTTTCTCAAAATCTTCGTGTCGAATTCCTGGAAGATACTAAACTTCAATACCAAGTTTGGTATTTTACCGACTTTTCGTTTTTGAGTTATCGTGTTCACAGACACACGGACACTCACACACACGGACCTTTTTTCTGAAAATGTTTTTTTGGTTACAGGGGATCTAAAAGCATATATTTCCGGTGAAATCTCCGTATCGAATTTTTTGGTGGAGTGCAATACGTAGTAAGTAAAAAGGCTTACTTGTGTATGAAAAACAATTTTGCTTATAAACTAAACACCACTCCATAAAATCTAATACTGTTTTTATTTTCTGCATATTATAATAATTTAGAATGTAATTTCGGAATGTAAATTGATTGCTAGGATTTTTTAAACGGAGAAGGATATACTTTGGTTTGATTGTATACGCTAGGTTGACATTGGCTGGGATTGTTACCAACCAAATAACAGACTAAATGAAAAAGGCACCACAGGTAAAGGGGTGTGAAGGAGTGCAGTCTCTTGTCCGGCTTTCTGCCAAAATGAAAGTTGTAGGGAACAAGTATTTGGTAGGTGCAAGGGAGGACCGTGTTCCGCCCATGTGCTCGTGTTTTTAAAACCGGCCAATATCACCCGTGTTATTGCACAGCCCCCGAACAGAAATATTCGCTCTCTCTTCCCATCCAGGAAATCGATCACGAGACCATTAATTCTCTTTTGTACCGTAGTGTTCTATTAACCGTGGCCGTCGCCTGCAGCTTCCGATAA
This sequence comes from Hymenopus coronatus, assembly GCA_030762935.1. Classification (NCBI taxonomy): domain Eukaryota; kingdom Metazoa; phylum Arthropoda; class Insecta; order Mantodea; family Hymenopodidae; genus Hymenopus; species Hymenopus coronatus. The sequence goes on from CM060894.1 coordinate 68,701,128, forward strand.
TTCAGGCGCTTCCACAATACGGTTACCATCACTTGTTTTCCTTTTTGTGCACCCATTTTTTGGTTTCTCCCCCAAAATTCCAGATGCCATTGCGGTTGAGTTTTAACCATTGGATTGAAAAGCCAACAAAATGCATGTGCGCGTTTCATCCTGCTGGGCAAAGTTGCATTTACAGAACGATTATTTATGTTACACAATTCTTCTTCGATTCTGTGCTGTGCACTTTCCTTCTGAACAACATTGATTACAGAAATGAATTATTACCCATATCTAATAAATTAAGGGGACATACAAGTGCATTTTTAATTATTCAACATCCATTTTACTTTACTTAGTACGTAGTATATAGTTAAACAAGGTATTGAATTTCACCCTAAAATTCAATATAGGGATTTCACTCAAAATACACATTTTACTGCATTAAAGAAACTGACGTGTTCCATTTACACGACTTTCTCTAAATGTTCCTCATATAGCCTATTTTTACAAAAGATTTTTTTTTATCTACATCAAAATAATCCAGATAAATATTGGTCTTTTTACATACTTCTTTTTAAGTAGAAGGGAATATACTGGCTAAAGCGTTAATCTAAACTTTAAAAAGCTGGTCACTACGTAAAACAGTATAAACTCGGTTCACTTTGCATGGTCAGTAGTAAAACAACAGACATGAATGAAAGGTGGATTTCTGTTTGAGAAGAGTTGACTTAGTTTAAAATTGAAGCCAAGAAAAAGAAATATCTCGAAAACAAGAAACACTTATATGACATAATTAGGTATGTTTCTGCATGTTTTGTGTAGTAAGTTTGTCTATTTATTTCAGTTTATAAGTTATGCAAAATTCAAAGAAATACAGTTCTGCAGAGATTATTTCCTGAAAATTTAAGATATAAATTTTATTTGTGATATAAATATCTTTAATATACGGTATTCTAATCAAAATTGTTAGAGCTATTTTTGAGAAAAACAAAATTTTCAAAAAATGTTTCATCTAAAGGTTAGATGGGTTGGGAGGATGTACTTGAAAATCTTCGTGTCGCATCGTAGAGAGAGATACCAAACTTATATATCAAGTTTGGCATTTAACGGCGTTTTTAATTTTGAGTGATACTGTCTGCAAACACATACAGACACACACACATATAAACACAGAGGATTCTTTTTTGTCCTAAACACGTTTCTTAAAAAAAATTAGGTAAAATCTCGGTATCGAATTTTAGGGTGGAATACAATTTCTTCTCTATACACTTTGTACATCGTACGTATAGAAAAATTGAACACCATTTTTAAAAAAACGCTGTATGTAAAACAACTCAAAAATTGGGTTAAATGCCAAACTCGCTAATTAAGCTCAGCATTTTCCAGCATTTCACGAAACTACTTCTGTTTAAATGCAACATTTTTCGAAGAAATTAATTTTTTTCTTAAAAATTGCTCTAAGGATTTTGATTAAAGTACCACATGTTTAAGATATTTTTGTCATTATAAACTAAATAATATATATCTGTTTTCTGGAAATATCCTCTGAAAACCACTTCATTCTTGAGGATTGTTAAATAACTGGTGGAACGTAAGAGATAGAAATAAATTTACTACACAAAAAATTTAAATCTCGTTAAAACACACCATTTACAATTATATTTTTCATATAGTAAACTATTTCTGAGATATTCTTGGTTTCAATTTTAAACTACTTCACTTTTCTCAAACGGGAATTTGATATTGCATGCAAAGAGAGCAGAATTTTAGTCACATACAACCGACATGTTTCTTAGGATTTGATTAGCACTTTAGCTAGTAAACCCTTATTTCCCTTCTGTTGCCCTTCGTGGTGTAATGGTAATCATGATAGCCTTTTGTACCCAAGGTCGTGGGTTCAAACCCGACGGAAGGCGATGAACTTTTATAATAATATAACTCCATGGCACGACAGCTCACAAGCCGCTGCGTCCCCCTTCTCGGCCCATGCCAGGCGTCAAGGGTGGGGTGCAGTATTGAAGGTTGAGACGTGATCAGCGCCTCGAATCCTCCCCCGACCGGTTGTTGCTGTCCTCACGACCTGGAGCCGCTACTTCTCCACCAAGAAGCTTCTCAATTGGTCCCCCAGAGTCCTAACAAGGCTGAGTGCACCCCGGGCCAGGTCTCCCAGCGGGGGGAAAATCCCCACACCGGTGCCTTACCGCTTGGTAAGCAGCTGCGCTACCACCGCGCTAAGGAGATGAACTTTTAGGGCGTAAAAATCCTTAGTATGGTTTCCTTCGGAAAGGAAGTAAAGCCGTTGGTCCCGTGTCGTAAAAGAACCACAAGCATGATAAAGAGGGCTCTGAATATAATTAAACGGTCTTTCACGCCCAACATTAAATGGGACGCTGAGAGCCACAATGTTTCATAATAAAACTCATATTGTTATTCCCGTTCAACTTGTAAGAAGTTAATTAACACCATTTCTGCTAATGTTGATCTCGATTGGCATGAAGTAGAAGAATTCGCATATGTAAGAATAGTTTGTCAAAGAATAAATACAGAAAGACATGTGAAGGGAACAAGTGAGATTTTTGGATGTATGAAGGAAACAATACACCATACTTTAAAGTACTTATTTGTAATGTTTGATCCTCCTAGGGTGGATATTACACATATTTTGGATTACAGTTTTTTAAACTTTGTGCTGCTTAAATGATTCTCCACATCAAATTTTAAAGTCATTCCCCTCAGGTTCAATTACTTGTTATTTTCCTGAATTCGCAATCTATTTTCTTTCACAACATTACAGCTAGATGTTTGAAACTTTTCCCCACAGCTCTGCAGAATATGTAAAATAAAGGTTTTGGTTGACATTTGAAAATGCTCTTAATGTAATATTAAAAAATTAATTAGTATCGTTATGCTCTCTTTTTTGCGGCTTTGTGATATAAAATATTTAAAAAATACATCCACTATGGAAGCATTTCAACCGAAGAATTTGTTACAAAGCTATTAAGATGATAAGGAAAATTGGTGCATGGGGATATTATAGTTTTTACTTTTAGCTAATTAAAATGAATAAATTAATTAATGTATCCAGAATAAAAAAAAATTGATGTATAGATGGATGATGGACTTTCCAGTGAGGGACTACGTGGTTTCAATTTGTGTACTTCCGTTACGCTACTTTAAAAACTTTGCTAATAATAATAATAATAATAATAATAATAATAATAATAATAATAATCATCATCATCATCGACTGCCTCCGTGTCGTGTGGTCACCAAGCTGACTTCCCACCTGGAGTTCCCGGCTGGAGCGGAGAATTTTTCTTTAACCAGAATTATTCCCTATCCCCCCACAGAGTCTGGAAGTATGTATGTGAGAGTGAATGTGTGAGTGATTGAGGAAAATAAAATTATTTAAACCCACAGATCACTAGCTGTTTCAATATGACCTTAGATGTTAAAGAGGGCTATATAAATGAAACAATAAAATAATAATAATACACTGAAACACTATTTTCTTACGACACTCTATGTTTTAATTTCACTGACCGCGATATAATCACCATCTCTGCTGATTGTATCCCAGAGATGTGGAATGAAGGTCCCTCGCGCCAGTTTCCCCCTGACCTATGCTTCCTTAGAATCGCTCATTGTGTTCTGCAACTGTTTTAACACACGAAGGGATAACTTCGCAAGTAAAATATAGCACTGTTGTCAATCAGGTATTGAACTTAAATATCAGTTTTATTTAGTAGTTAAACATTTCTGAAGTGAAATAATAAGTAATCGGAATTTTTTGTTTGAGTTACACTATTACACACATGTGTTAATATAGAACAACACTGAATGAGTGCTTTTTTGGCTAGAGAACACCTCAAAATATAAATTTCGCTTATATATATATATATATATATATATATATATATATATATATATATATATAAATGCTCCTTGTTAAAATAAATTAATTGTTGAGAAAGTAAACATCTGATGTTAAATTCATATTATTTTATCTATCACGTATGTACAATGTATGTAGTAGACAGAGAAGGCAGTGTATTCCGCCCAAAGATTCTGTACCGATATTCACCAGAAATACATGTTTTAGGGCTTTTAATAATGGAAAATCATGTCTAGAAAAGTTTCGTCTTTGTGTGTGTGTATGTGTGTGTCTGGAATACTCTCCCACACCAAACTACACTTTACATGGAACATTTTTCGAAAATTTTGATTTTCTCAAACATGGCTCTAACGACCGTGATTAAAAGCTACATGTTTAAGATATTTTCATAACAAGACAAATGTGCATCTTATTTTCTAGAAATAATCTCCTATTCTGCATGACTTTTATATTAACTGGTAAACTGTAAGAGCCAGAGAAAAAACTTACCACATGAAAAAGTAGAATTCGTTAAACACAGCTTATCTATGCTATTTACATAATCTTTGTAGGATTAATCATTTCCGATATACTTATTGTTATTGGTTTATTTTAAAATAATTAAACTTTTCTCAAACGCGAAGTGTTCATTCCTCTCATCTCTCTTTTGTTTTACTCGTGTCCATGCAAAGAGAATCTTATTTCAATTGTATCTCATGGCAATCAGCATTTAAAGGATTTGACAGTCAATTTAACCTCAGATATTCCTTTATTTCACTCCTACTTACAAGGAAGCAAGTAATAAGACAATTTCTGCTAATGTTTACCTCGGTTAGCATAATGTACATAAAACAATAATTTCTTGTATAAATAGTTTGTTTGCAGAGCTTTTTTTCTCAACAGACTCATTCGAAACTTGGACTTGATTTGATTTGAAAAGGTTCTCTGACTTTGTTTCTGGCCTCCCAGAACCTGACACAGTTTTTGTCCAAAATAATGTTTCAAGTTTCATCACGCTGTGGGACTTTTATATATTTTGGTGGCCCATAAAACCAGGAGGGCCAAATTCTGTGTATTTAATTTGTTGTAGCTGTCCTTTCTTGCGTTAAAATAGTTGTAGAACTCAATTGGACTATTTCAGTGGGGATCTGATGTGACTGATCGTCTTTTTAATGTTCTTTTTATTATTCCATTTATTTCTCTTAATCTTTTTGAATATATTCAGGTCTTCGCTTTTTACTATAAGATACGTTAAACCAAGGTAGTTAAAATTAGAGTAGGCATTTATTCTCCATGAAAAGAATGCATTTGTTTATCTCTTACTGTTTATCAGTTAGAAAAAACAATTTAGAATGAACATACCTCAGAGACTATTCCCAATAAATTCAGGACACACAATTAATTTGCCATGTCAATATATTTAATATAAGGTATTTTAAACAAAATCGTTATATCCTTTTTTGAGAAAAGCTAAAATTCGTCCATGTAAAAGTTAGATTGTGCTGGGAGGTTTAACTGAAAAGCTTCGTGTCGCTTTCTTGGAAGACTAAACTCGCACACATTATATAATTTTGGAGATAGCCATTTCTGAAATATTCCTTCTTATTGTTCTAAAAATTTCGAATACTTGATATTTTCTCAAATAGGAATTTATTAACTTTTTCTCATTCTGGTCTGGTCTCAATAAAAAGAATTTCAATTGCATACATCGTGCCTTTAAAAGATACGACCTAGCTTAGCCTAGTATAAATTCTAATTTCCCTTTCACTAAAAAAAAAACTAGCAAGCCGACATTCTCATTGGCCAGATAAAATATGATGGTTTTTTGTTTCAACATGTTTGTAACGTCAAAACAAGTGTTTATACAAAATGTTATAATGCGAGTGCAATTACTTCGCGAGTTATTTAAATATTAATAAAACCGAAGGAAGGGGTGGCGTTTGGTTTTTTATAAATTATATCTGGTCTTTTAATAAATTAATTTAATTCAGGAAATTTCCAAATGTGGTTATTATTTCTGAATATATACACTACAGTAGAGGTATCCCACAAACAATGTGTAAAACATAATTTCACTGTACACCATCAAAACCTAATAACTGCCACTTTTTCACATTTATCACATTGTCCTTTCAAATTCATAAAACCAAAATCCATTGTATTTTGAAAATGTTTTGGGTTCTTTTCTGATAGTCCAGCCAGCAGCCAACCGTACTGGAAGGACTATGTGATAAATGCGAAAAAGTGGCAGTTATTAGCTCTGGATGGTGTACATTGAAATTATGTTTTACACGTTTATTTTGTGGGATACTATTACCACAGGGTTCTGGAGATGTACACTACTCCAGAGAATCTTCAATTAAGGTAAGAAATTTGATTTCTTCTCACATAAAGTAAACGTTACCCCCTGCCCCGCTCTTATTAATATGTAAATAAATTGAAAATAACGCACTCGCGTTATAAAAATTTGTATAAGCACTTGTTTTCACATTACAACCATGTTAGAAGAAAAATGAGAATGTTTGTAAGTAATTAAACCATTTTGCGAATGTTTATCTCGATTCAATGTAAATGGCGTGTTATTTATGGACGTTTTTTTTAACTACTGTGTTTCTCAGCGTCCCATTTTAAATTGGGCGTGAACGACTGCTTAATTTTGCCCAGAGGCCTCTCTATCAGGCTTGATGTTCTTTTACGTGCCGTAAATCTACGACACGGGACCCACGACTTTACTTCCCTTCCGAAGGAAGCCATGCTAAGGATTATGCACCCGAAAAAAACCATCGTCCTCCGCCAGGTTTGAACACGCGACTTTGGGTATATGAAGTTAGCATGGTAACCATTGCACAATGGAGTGCTACTTATCTTGATTAGCATGAACTAGAAAGAATAATAGGATTTTGTAAGAATAATTTGAATGAGTAGAGGAAGTCATATTACGTCTTGGGACATATCAGATTGTATTAAACATTTTGAATGTTTGGGTGCATACATTTTAGGTATTCTCAAGTTCTTATGAGCGTCGCTTTTGCTAAAGAAAGACATTGCGAGCAGGTTACATAGTCATCTGTTTGTAAGTGTAGAGGTTGATGGTATCAGAGCGGTAGTTATTTCCTTCCTCACTTCCGTAGACCTTATTACATCTCTCTTTTGTGCTCGGGCAACGAGGAGGGATGTCCTCTAATATATGCTACTGCTCTCTCCTTAAGTCCAGGATGTTCCTTCCATAACGCTTTGCCAATGTCATGCAAAAGAATTTATTGTTTTCAACAACTCTTCCATGTTCATTGTGACTAACCAGTTCCACAGAATTTCAGTCTTAATGAACACAGGACTCCAAAATTATGGATCCTAAAGCCTTTCTCCAAATTTGTGCCCTGTCTATGGTATCTGAGATGAAATATATAAAACTGAGTTTGCTGTTTACTTTCTCTAACCCGTATGTACAATGTACATAGTGGATAAAGAAGGTATTGTATTCCAGCCAAAAATTCTCTGTAGAGAATTCACCGGAAATATATGTTTTAAGGCTCCAGGAATCTAAAAAAGGTGTTTATACTCCCTCTGCAATAGTATATACATAGTACATAGCGAAGGTATTACATTCCACTCAGAAAATGTATATCAACATTTCACCGGAAATACACATTTTGAAACCCCTGAAATAAAAGAAAAACAGTTTTAGAAACATGTCCGTCTGTGTGTCTGTGAGCAGCAAAACTCAAGAAGAAAAAAATCGTAAAATTCCAAATGTTGTACTTAAGTTCAGTATCTTTCAAGGATACGACCAAGGAGTTTCAAGAAAATCTTTCCACTCACAGCTACAACGAACATTTTTGGAAAATGTTAGTTTTCTCAATAATATCTCTAATGACTTTTATCAAAACGTCATATGCTTAAGATTTTCATGATAAACAAAATGTGTATCTTGAATTTTCTAGCGATAGCTTCTGCAGAGCTCTTCATTTTGTAGGACTTTTGTATAGCTTTTGTTAACTGATAAACCGTAAGCGATAGACAAGTACTACACAAAACATGTAGATCTCATTTTTTGTGGTAGTGTTAAACGTTTTCGAGTTATTAGTTTCTGTTTAAAGCTACTGAAAATGTGCTCAAACGGGAGACATTATTTTTTGTATTTCTTTTGTTTACTCCTATCATGAAAAAAAGTACCGAATATCCTTTATTTCACTTAGCCCTTAAAAGATTTGACTATTGCTTTATCTTGGTGTATTCCCTTATTTACCTTCTACTTACAAGAAAGCAAGTACTAAGACCATTTCTACTAATGTTTGTTTCGATTAGCATGACGTAGATAAAAAAATAATCTTCTGTAAGGAAAGTTTTTTTGTGGACCAGCTAGAAAAAGTTATGTGAATGGAACTCATCAAATTTTTCTACGAGAATCACTGAACATTTTCGGTGAAGTGTATTAATAAATTATAATTAATGTTTCATATACCTACATTTTTCTACCTTCTCTGCAAATAAACTATTCTTAAAAAAGATTATTCTTTTATTTATTTCATGCTAATTAAGATAAGCATTAGAAGAAATAGTTTTATACTTGGTTATGTACAGAAGTAAAATAATGCAATACAATAAGCTAAAATGATAGTCACTATGTGATACAATTGAAATATGGTTCTCTTTGAATGGTCCCGATTAAAATAAAAGATATATAAAACGAATGACAACTTCACCTTTGAAAAAAGTATAAATATTTCAAAGTTGAAATCAATAACAAGGAATGAATCATGGTTGCATTAGTACATACCTGAAACAAAAGATCAATCTAAGCACTGAAGCGCCAAGGCTCTCAACCACCAAAGAAGACAAAAAGTGAAGATTATGGCGACGGCATTCTGGAACGTCAATGATACATGCTGATAATCCTTCATTGAAGTATCTATTACGCGTGCATATTTTGCTAACTTCTGGACAAACTGAACAGTAAAATATGAGATAAAGAGCCATATTTGGTAAACAAGAAAGTTATCGTTCACCAAGAAAATCCTCGCACTGAACACATATATTGTTGGAATGGCAAAAAGGAATGAAGAACGAAGAATTTAAATATATCAAATATTCATCTATTCCATAAACTGAGTGCTTTCCTTGTTGGGAAGCGATTTTCATGCAATGAAGCACTTGAGGTTATAGTGCAGAACTGGAGGCATCATAGTTTATCCCTGATTGGAAATATGTATGGGATCTTTTTGGACCAAGTGGGAGTATGTTGAAAATGTTCAACAATGTGTGGTATAATTTTGTGCTTCAATTTTAGAATGTTTTAAAATCCCCTATGTGTTTTAAGAACATAATAAACGGTGTTCCAGAAACGTCTGATGATATTAATTTTAGCAACATCACCATAACACATTTACAAATAGTGAAAAAACCTCCACGTGTTTCCTCTTTCCCACGAGAATGGAAACAGTGGAGAAACTTTTGTGTGGCATTGTAGATAATCTTCAGGTGTAACGAGGGGTTCAAGAACTCTTGTGGTGCTTTAAGTTCCACTAGAGGGAATAAAAAAAGAAATCCTTGGAGTCGAAACGATCTGTAATCCACCCGATGAATACCTCCTTCACAATTGTGGAACAAGTCTAGGGCATGTTACTATCAACGACATCTGATTGTCTGGTGTTAACAAATCTCCACCCTACCACAAAACTTTAGTTCCGTAAAACCTCCCCTACCTTAAACTTCGTTACGCTCGAAAGAGCATTGGTTTGATTTGTGTGGAAATCAATGGCATTACAATCTCGAACGAAAAAGGTAAGAGGGATCCGAACGTAAAAGAGAAAATGGAGAACTCGGAAGGCCTCTTGGGAATATATGGAAAGGTTAAGGTGGAATATTAAGAGAGGTGGATCTTCAAGTCAGAAAATCGTTAGAAGGAATCGTTACCTAGAATTTTCTTCACAGTTCTTCTTCCTTCAGTGGTTCAATGGTAGATACACGTCTTAGAACAAAACTGTAATTGGTAAACTGAGAAATAACATTACTAATCAGCTTTTACAAAAGGAATCCGTCAAATTAGGAAGTCAATGTCTATTATACAATCGAGTGCATGGATTCGTTCCGACATCATACGTAGTGGTTTAAGATGGTAAGAAAATATCACGCTCAGTCTCACCACTTTCCTGGTTGAACAATTGCACTTAATGTTTGACTTCCCCCTCGCCCCACCCGCTTTTCCTCCCTTTCTGAGCCTGAAACCTACGTATATTCATACATTAATGTTTGTGTGATGATTTTCCAAGATCAAACCAATACGAGACGGAAACTTATAGGGGCTGGTATGCACCATCTTTGCGATAATTACTTTCTAGCTGCTCAGGTTAAATATTTCCATACTTCTCCCCTTAGGTCTCACGTGTAGGATAATGCGTGTAATATCAACTTGAATTAACGCCAACAAGAGATTAGCTTAGCAGTCTGGTATGGTACATATAAGATAAAGATTAAATAGCATTAAATTAAGAACAATATTATAGCAATCAAAGGATTAAGCAACATTTTGTACACGGTAGTGTACTTTCTAATATCCATGGATCTCTCTGTGTTGAATATAGCAAAATTCGCTACACACTAAACTTTATACCTTTGGTGGCAAAGGGAGTATTGTATTCCATCAAAAAATTGTATATAATTATTCCAAGTCTTTTAAGGTAGGTACCTTAAATTCAAAAATATAATTACAATTTTTCTGTGTGCGAATAATATAACAATAATAAAAATTCGCATAAATACCAAACTTATTAATAAAGATGTGAAAGTTTTAATTTATATTTTCTTAAAGATGGCACTGGTGATAGTGACTCAAATAATATGTGTAAATATGAATGTGTTTACTGCAGTATATGCGTCTTAATATGGTAACAAATGCATTTATTGAATCAACATCTGTTTACAAATAGTCTTAAATTCACTGCCGTAAATGGTTCACTTGACACTTCGACGTGGAGACAGATTACGGCATCCATGGTTCGCGCAAAAATACGCGCTATCACTCAAGACTCACTAAATTCACAACACAATACAACACTGCATTGCAATCCTTCCTGCTTTTATAACATCACAGAACTTCCTGTAAGCTTCTGGACGCCGAAACTTGGAAAAAATCTCGAACATAGAGAAGAATCATGATTTCTCGCATTCCGAAGGTTCCTGTTACCGTCGCGACGCTCTTCCTGTTTACGCATCTAACTGCGATGACTCATATCCAAGGCAAACGGGTGAGCAGCCCCACACACGGACCGAATTGTCACAATATTTTGTGTGAATACTTGGAAAAAAACCCGTTATATGATATTTTATTACGTTTTACTATCTCTAACACGAATTTACAATGCGTATTGTAGGAATAGAAAGTGTTGTACTCCACCAAAAACTCGATGCTGAGATTTCTCTGCAAATACATGTTTTAGAGTTCCCTGTATTCAAAACAGAATTTTTAGAAAACAGTTTGTATGTTTCTGTATCCGTGTGTCAATGTGTGTGAGTGTGTGCTGTAAACAATATAATTCAAAAATGAAAAGAATATAAACTTCATATTTCAGTTCAGCTACTTCCGAGAATGAGACATAAAGGTTTCCATACAACTCCCCTCACCCTCAACTAGACAAAAACGTTCTCCCAAGAACTATAGATCTCGTTAAAACCACAGTTTATGCCATATACATTTTTTTCGTGGAGTTGAACATTTTCGAGATATTCCTTGTTATTGGTTCCAAGTTTAAATACTTATACTTTTCTCAAACATGAGGTTCTTATCCGTTTCATATCTCTTTTGTTACACTCTTGGTCATGTAAAGATAACAGAATTTCAATGTTAATCGTATAGCTTTTAAAAGATTTGATTGTCGCTTTAGCCTAATGTATTCCATTATTTCTCTTCTACTTCAAGGAAGCCATTAATAAGACGAGATCTACTAATTGTTATCTGAATAGGCTGCTTTTCATATAATAATAATCGTTTGTGAGAATAATTTGTTTACAAAACAGGTAGAGAAAGCCATGTGAATGGAACACATCAAATTTTGTAAGAATATTGAGTTGGAGAATGGGTTGAAAAAAATCATTCTATTGACAGAAGTTCTACTTTCTTTAATATTTAAAAGGTGCATAGTTAGAGGAGGTGTTGCATTCCACCCAAAAAGTCTATGCCGAGAGTTGACTGGAAACAGAGGTTTAAAGTTCCCCTGAATCACAAGAAAAACACGTTTAGAAAAAGGACAATGTGCAGGTGCGTGTGAGTGTCCACGTGTCTGTGCACAACCTAACTCAGAAACAGAAAGCCGCTTAGTGACAAAAATTGTGTTTAAGTTCAGCATTAGCCCGCCTAGGTTGTGTGGTGATAGCGCGTCTGCCTCACATTCAACAGGTCGTGAGTTCGAATCTCACTTAGAATGAGTTACCCGGATAAGGTTTCTTCGGGATTTTCCCTTATCCTGAGAAGACGAATATCGAGTAGCTTGAAGCTCAATTGACCCCGATTTCATTTGAGCATCATTTCACCAGTTTCATTCATTGTCCGATATAACCATCCAGGTTATAGGACACTAAGCTACAAAATAATAATTGAGAAAAGTTCAGTATCTGCCAAGGATGTGCCACGAAGATCTTTAAGAAATATCCACACACCCCAAAACACCCTTTACAGGGAAAACTTTTCTTCTCGAAAATGGCTCTAACGATTTTGATTAGAATACTATATCTTTCAGATATTTTCATGAACATTAAATATATATCTTTAATTTACTTGAAAAATCTTTTGAAGCCCTCTCCATTTTGGAAGACTTTTGCATATGTGGTGAACCGTAGGAGATAGACTGGTAATTTTTGTCAGCTTTAAATTGTGTATAAACGATTATGAATTATATCGTATTTCATTCTTAGTTGTTCCAGCGGAAGTAATAAAAATAATGATTACAGCCCGCTATACTTTTCTCAAACGGGAAGTTTTCATTTCTTTCATAACTCTTTTGTTTCACTCCGGGCCATGTAAATAGAACCACATAGCTACAAGGTTTAAAAGATGTATTCGCTGATTGCCCTTCTAATTACAATAAAATAAGTAATAAAACATTTTGCTAATATTCATCTCATATGAATGGAACATATCAGACTTTTGCTTTCTCCACACTTACTATATATAGTGTATAGAGAAGGTATTCCACCCAAAAATTCGACACCGAGATTTCACCCCCTGAGTCCCGAAAAGCAGTTTTAGAAAAAGACTCGTGTGTGTGTGTGTGTGTGTGTGTGTTTGCGCATGCGCGCGCGTCTGAGGACAGCATAGCTAAAAAACTAAAAGACCGTTAAACACTAAGCTTGGTATTTCATTTTAGTATCTTTCAAAGATGCGACACGAAGTTTTTCAAGAAAATCCCCCCACCGTAGTTATTCTTTACATGGAAAAAGTTTTGAAAATATTGTTTTTCTAAAAATTGGCTCTAACAATTTTGATTAAAATATCTTATATTATAGATGTTTAAATCATAAATAAAATGTATATATTGAATTTTCTGCGAATAGTTTCTGAAGAGCTGCTCAATCTAAATAAATTTTTCTGAATTTTGTATAACTAGTTAACCGTAAGAAATAGACTTAAACAGTGCAAAAAATGCAGATATCGTTAAAACACAAATTTATATCATATACTGCCCTGTAATCTCACTTTTTTTTGTTTACTGCTGACCTTGCAAGCGAACCGAACTCGAATTGTTCACATAACGACCAGCTTTTAAAAGATTTGACTATCGCTTTAGCCTAGTGTATTCTCATATACACCGAGTAAGTCGCCAATCTCGGAACCGCCGGCGCGGTGTTTTTCCACTGGGCGTGTGGATACACGATTCCTTACTGATGTGTAAACAAGACTACGGTCCTTGCTCTACTCTGGAAGTGCAGCATTTTTTTATAGTGTTTAACGCACACTTTTACTACTTATGGCACCGCAGGAGATTACACTGATGATACATGGAACGAAGGTAGAGCACCAGTGAAATACGATGGCGGTGAACGCGCAGAAAACCCTTTGTCCACCACAAATCTCACATGCGGTCGCTTGGAATCGAACCCGGGCCATCTAGGTGAGAGGCAAGTGGTGTAACTACTCGGCCACGGCGCGTCCCAGTGCAGTATTTTTGGCATTGATATGGTGCAGTTCGGTTATTATGAGCTATTTATTACTTTGTCCCGTACATATTCACAATGTGTACTAAGGCTCAGCACATGTTTTCTACTGTAAAGCGTGTATTTATTTATGATTCCTATATTTAACTCAGTCGGCTCCCATTTGAAATCACCGTATTCAGAAGATTTCCAGGCCATACAGCAATCCATAAACAGCCAATCTTTCAATGAGAACAATTGAAAGTGTATTTCATGACAAAATTATTATTAGAGATCTGTGGCTCCTTCCTAACCTAACCATCCAGGACTTCTTCTATTTTACTATGTAAATTAAAACATAGAGAATACAAGACAAACCTACACACCCCGGAAGAATTAAAACAAAATATCCACCAGGACATTTCCAGCATTTCTCTAGATGAACTGCGGTGAATGACGAACAGTCTAAAGAGGCGCCAAAAATGTATGAACATCGACGGTGGCAGTTCAGCATCTCCTTTCAGAAAGTTTTAAAATGCTGTATGCTTTCATCCACGCCTTTCTTGATAATGGCAGACGGCAACGAAATCCAGGGGCGCGGACAGTCAAAATACCGCACAGCCGGTTCGTATTGCTTGATTCACTCATTAGTAAGAACGTTTCTGGTAATGCTTATCTCGATTCACAAGATATAAATGAAAGAATACTCTGAATAATTTGTTTGCAGAACGAGTAGGTAATGTTTTTGAAATGCTATAATCATCAGTAACGTTTTGGTGTGGCATTATCTATCTTTGTCACACATACTTATTTTGAGAGTACATATAAGCTTTGACATTAGATTATAGATTGTTCTAGATCAAAAAATTGCGCAAAAGCTGACCTTTATAACTCACGGCATTTGGAATGGCATGGTTCTAAACACGGCATTAGTTGAATTAACATTTATTGTGCTTAGGTTACATTTACAATTATTTACAAACTCATGTCCTTCTACTTACTTATCCTAATGTACATAGGTTTGAGTACTACTTAAGCACTACATCCGCATAGCTCCCTGGCTGTTAGTGAGAGTAGGCCTTTGGTCTGTGCTACCTATTCCATCCTAAACTCTGTTCTGCTCTCTTTCTCTCTTTTTACTTATACATTTGTTTTTATCTTTCTCAAATATTTTCCTATTTCTTTAATTCTGCACTTTTTGTTGATATTGCTGCTATCTCTCCCGACATACTATCCCATTTATCGTAAATCTTTACATTATATTAAGCAGTGAATAAGACTGTTTTTACCCCCGCATAAAATACAACATTCTAGTTCATTGCCCGTGGCCCCTTTCTAACGTAATGCTCATGTTCTCCACCACGCTAATTCTTCTGTTTGCTGTTAATTGCATATATCTACATACTCTTCTCGTAACTATTCTTTCTTTATTTTATGATATAAAGAAAGCCACTTTTATTTTCTAGTTCACCCCAAATTGTCAGTTCTGTCTATTTCTCAGGTACTTCCAGAAGCCTTTTTCATGTTCTCTTCCTTTCTCTGTATCTCTTCCATCCCTATTTTCGTCTAGATTTCCTCTAACTGCCCCCTCCAGCTCTTCTAATTATTAAACGTAATGAACTGTTTCATATATATTGTTTCTCTACGAGATAGAGAAGGTATTGCACTCCACCCAAAAATTCAATACTGAGATTTCACCGGAAATACACGTTTTAGGGTCTCCTATGTAAAAAAAAGAATTTTCAGCAAAAGGCGTGTGTGTGTGTGTGCGTGTGTGTGTGTGGGTGTGTATGTATGTGTCCGCGTATCCGAGTGTCTGTGAACACGATAACTCCAAAACGAAATGTAAAATACCAAAGTTTATATTCAAATTTAGTATTTTCCAGGGATCCGACACGAGATTTTGAAGAAGAAAAAATTCCCCCACCCCAAAATGGCCTTTTTACGGAAAAAAATCTAAAATTTTTATTTTCTCAAAATGGCTCTAAGATGTTTTATTAAAATAGCGTATATTTAAGATACTTTAATGATAAATAAAATGTTTATTTTGAATTTTCTGGGAATAGCATCTAAAGATATATTTATTCTGAATGAGTTTTGCTGAATTTTATGTAACTACTGTACTGTAAGAGAGAGACAAAACCTTACTACACAAAACATATAGATCATGTTAAAACACAATTTATGTCATATACGTCTTTTTCGTGGAATTGACCATTTCTGAGATATTCCTTGTTATTTACTCCAGATTTAAAATACTTAAACTTTTCTCACCCGAAAAATTGTCAGCACCTTACCCTGCATAGAAACGGATTTCAACCACATGCAAATTGGATTTTATGAGATTTGACATTTGTTTTAGCCTAGAGTATTCCTTTATTTCCCTTCCACTTTTAAGGAAGCAAGTAATTAAGACAATTTCAGCTAAGTTTATCTCGATTACATAAAGTGGATAGAAGATATTGTTTTTCGACAATACCTTGTTACAGCGATGTAGAGAAGGTCATGCGATTGGAGCTCTTCAGATTTTTAGCAAATCCTCATCTTCGCTCTTTATACACTCTACGAATATTTCAAAACTCTCTCTAGGATTCACTTCCTACTAGTCTTCCTAATTCTACCACTACTACCTCTTTTGGTGCCGTTCTGCTTAGCCCTAAAACTTATTTACTGAACATTCTGAAAACACGTATTAGAGAAACTTAAGTTATTTGCTAGAAATGACAGCGGTGTTAGCACAATAAACTAGAAGCATGATACAAATTCCTATCAGCTTTATTACTGCTAGCTTATTTCCTATAATCTGCAGCGCTTATTGATCACACTGCGTATTGGTATAATTACTGGTTTCAATTTAGGGGCCATGTCATGTCAAACATAGTTGCACGTATTATTATTAGCAGAATAGCTTATGCCGTAATGTCTTAACAAAGGAAGGTGCAGAAAATTAGATGTGTCTGCTCTTACAGTTTTCTACACATATGAGTAGGAAAGTTATTGCAATCCATCCGCCAAAAAATCTGATGTGCTCTATTCGATTTACTTTTTTACATCTCTGTAACAAATTATTTTTAAGAAGCTTATTCTTCTACCTACTTCATGCTAATCGAGATAAACATAAGCAGAAATGGTGTTATTACCTGCTTACTTGTAAGAAAAAGAGCAATAAAGAATACACTAGGCTAAAGAGATAGTCAAATATTTAAAAAGCTAGTTTCTTTGTGTGCTGATAGTCCTTTGTTTCTTTTGCCAGGATTTCACAGATATGAGAAATGTATAAGTAGTTTAAAGCTTAAATCAATAACAAAGAATATCTCAGAAACGGCCAGGTCTAGCAAAAATGTATGTTTTAACGAGATCTACATCTATTGTGAAGTAACTTTTGTCTACACTTTACGGTTTATCAACTATGCAAAAACCGTTTACATATTATTTGCCATTAATTAAAATCGTTAGAGCCATTTTTGAGAAAATCAAAATGTTTGATACTTTTCTCCTTGTAAATGATAATATGGGATGGGGTGACTTTTCTGAAAACCTTTGTGTCGCATCCTTGAATGATACGAAACTTAATATCAAGTTTGGTAATTTACCGACTTCTCTTTTTTGAGTTAGTATGTTCACAGTCACACACACACACACACACACACACACACACACACACACACACACACCGGAACGGTTTCTAAAAATGTGGTTTTTGGATTCAGGGATCCAAAAACATGTATTTCCGGTGAAATTTTGGTATCGAATCTTTGGGTGTAGTGCAATAACTCCTCTATCTAAATACTAACTATATGTAGAGAAAATAATTAAATACTCAGATTTCATAAGGGGACCGAGTATTCAGACCACTCGCCTCTCACAAAAGAAACCGCATGTGGCATCTGTGGTGGACGAAGCGGCGTCTGCGCGGTTTTTCTCCAGGTACTCCAGTTTCTCACGCTATTCTTTCCACAAATTGCCACATAATTAACTTTCCTGCCATCCATTTTATAATTTTGGAAGTGGTTTCTTTAAGAAATTTATAGATATTCATATAAGATATTTTTACTTTTTCTACACTTACTATGTAAGTACACATCAGCTAGAGTAGGTAATTTTGCCATTAGAATTCTGTTGTCTTTACTTGACCAGGAGAAGAAAACGAATAACGATTTTCCATTTTAGTCATAGATAACTTCGAGAACGAACATTTTGAAAAATCTTCCATATGAAGGAGTTGCTTGGAATACGGGGATTTTCCTCAAAATCCTTGTTTCGCATCCTTGGAAGATACTAAACTTAACTACCAGGTTTTGTATTTCACCGAGTTTTCTTTCTTGAGTTACTGTGCTCATAGGCACACAAACACACATACACACACGGACCTTATTTTTTCTAAAAAAAATTTTTGGATAAAGGGGGACTCTAAAACATGTATTTTCTATGAATTTTTGGGTGTAGTGTAATACCTTCACTACTCTTGTACTTATGTTCTAAGCAAAGAAAGTAAAATCTTTTCCGACATAAATTGTGTGTTTTAACGAGATCTATAATTTTGTATAGTAAGTATTTGTCTGCCTGTTACGATTTACAAGTTATAAAAAGTTATTCATAATGATGATAACTTCAGAAACTATTCCTAAGAAATCCAGAATATACATTTTATTTGTAATTACACTTAATATACAGTATATAGTTCAAAATCGTTACCTATTTATTAGATTATCGAACATTTCGAAAAATGTTCACGGTAATGTTAATTTGGCTGGAGGTCTCATCCTTGAAAGATGCTTAACTTATATACAAAGTTTGGTATATAACCCAATTTTCAATCTTGAGTTATGCTGTCCACAGACACACTTACACACATTCGGACCTTTTTCTAAACATTCTGTTTTTGAATTCAGTGAACCTCAAATACTGTATTTTCGGTGAAATCTTGGTATGCAATTTTGGGTGAATACAATACCTTCTCTAGCTACTATGTACACACACAATACGTGTAGAGCTAGTAAAATGTTACTTTTGTATCTGAGTTGTGTAGTAAAACCATTTTTGCAACGATAAGCTCAAAGTGCATAAAAATATATGAGTATTTAAATTGACATCACAACCCCGAATCTATTGTTTAATAGTATTGTATACATACTGTTATCACGACAAATTTTTGCAGAAATGCCAAATAGATTTATAATTATTGTGCGGCCAAGTTTTGGCCAACCTGAACTTTACGGATTACAGGTTCGAAGATATTCCCCAAAAATTCAAGATATGCGTTTTATTTGTCATATGAATTAGTAGTTATTATTTGTTATTTCCTGTAGCTCCTAAACGGAGCATAGGGGATGCTTCCGTGATCGGATTTGAATTTCTAGTTCATGAGTTCGCCGCTGTGTGTAATGATGCTCGTCGTCGACAGATGGCACTGTAGTACAAAATCACGACTTGCGGACGCAAAATGTTGAAATTTTGCTCAGGAACCTTCTTCCTTCAAGGTATGCGTTTTTTATGCAAGTTACACGAGACTCTCAGCTTTACCTCATTTCCAAAGGAAGCCATAGTAAAGAATTTTACGTCCGAAAAAATCCATCACCTTCCACCAGGTTTGAACCTGCAATCTTGGGTCTTAGAGGCTAATATGGTAAGCGCTACATTACGGGGGAGAGCAATTGACATATAATTACCTATTTCTAATATTTAGAGCCATTTTGAGTAAATCAAAATTTTCAAAATATTTTCCATGTAAGCTAGTTTGTGTGGGTAATGTTCTTGAGCATCTTCGTGTTGTCTCCTGGAATGATACTCAACTTAAAATAAAGTTTGGAATCTTTTCATATTTGAGTTATGATGTTCACAGACGCACACACAGCCTTTTTTTCTTAAAAACTCAGGGGACTCGTGGGACCCAAAATATATATTGCCGTGAAATCTCAATATCGAATTAATGTTGGATGGAATACATAACTTTTTCTACATACTGCATAAAACGGGCAAACGTGCTAGAACACGTACAAATCCTCGGGTAGGTAGAGTCAAACTTAAAAAGTCAATCCTTCGATCTCTAACCGGTTGAACTAACCACTGAGCTACCATGGCAGCATACCAGCACGGCATAACATTGTTCAACTGGAACACAAAAACAATTTAATTAACACTAATTGCCCTAATAGTTAGTTAAACTTTGAAGCCCGGGACTTAAAGTACTTACGACATTGTTAAGTCGCCATTGGAGTACGTCATCTCAAAATAATTTGAGAGCACCTTATGGTTTACCGGTTTGAGTCAGTTGAGAAATTTAATGCCGTTCTGTCATGTTGCTAGGTAGCTGAGTGATTAGAGCAAACGGCTAGAGACCGGGAGCTCCGTGGTTCAAATCCCGGCTACAGTATTGAATATTTCAGTCTGACTCTACCTATCCAACCTCCCTCCTACACACAGCTTGTGTGAAAAACAATTAAATTATCAAGTAAAAAACCTATTATGCTCAAAATACGTGTAATGTCTGCAGATGAGCTAAAAGTAACAACGTTTGAGTAGGAAAAGTTATTGCATAACAAAATATACCTATTTTATAAAACAAAAATCTTATGTGTTCCATTCAAGGACTTTCTCTACATCTCTGTAACATAACTGTTAAATACCTTATTCTTCTATCTGCATCATAATAATTGAGATAAACATTAGCAGAAATTGTCCTTATTACTTGGTCCCTTCTAAGCAGAAAGAAACAAAAATTAATGTTTTCCATTCACATTATGTCCCTAGCTGTTCGGCAAACAAACATTTTATTCAAAAGATTCATCAGTTATCTACATCATGCTAGTCAAGATAAATATAAGCAGAATTAGTCTTATTACTAGCTCCTTTTACGTATAAAGGAAATAAGAAAATGCACATGCTAGAGCAATAGCGTCATCCTTTAAAACCGGTCGCTGTATGAAACAATTGAAATTCCAATCCAAACGACAAAGGAGAAGAAAGATGTCTTTTCGTTTGAGAAAAGTTTAAGTGGCTAGAATTGCAACAAATAATCAGGAATATCTCCAAAACAGTTAACTCTACGAAAAAAATATAACATAAATTGTGCGTTTTAATGCGATCTACATTTTTCTGCTCCAAATTTTGTATATCTCTTATGGTTTGCCAGCTATGCAAAAGTCATGCAGAATGAAGAGATCCTCAGAGGCTACTCCCAGAAAATAAAAGATGTAAACTTCGTTGTCATAAAATTTTCTTAAACATTAGATATTTTAATAAAAATGTTTGAGCCATTTCTGAGAAAATCAAAATTTTCTAAAACTGTTCCATGTAAAGAATAGTTGCCGAGGGGGCTTTTCCTGAAAAACTTCGCATCGCATCTTTGTAAGATACCAAATTTAAATACCAACCTTTAACGGTTTTTTTCGTTTTTGAGCTACATACGTACACGGACCTTTTTCTAAAAATGCCTTTTTAGGATTCAGGGGGTCTAAAAAATATATTTCCGGTGAAATCTCGATATCGTTTTTTTTGGGTATAATACGATATCTTCTCTATCCACTATGTACATAGTGTGAAACTATAAATGTGCATTTTTCTCACTTTTCGGTCGTTATTAGCCACCGTCAGAGAAATGTGAAGATGGCACTGAGATGAGAGTGTCCATTGGCCGGTGTTGCAACACCAAAAGCCATGCCCTAAGACCTGCTACAAAATCAGAGCATGCTGCGAGGAAGTGCCGACGGCATATGTCGATCGTGTTAGACACGTACTTCATTTGCATGTCGCATTAAATCACACATCGAGCATAATAACGTGTATGGTAATACGATTATACATTATGGATGACTTGGAGGGATTTCGGTGACGTGGGATTACTTTAATGCCGCCTTTCAACTCCATAACCTGAAGAAAAACACAGAGTAATCCTGCCGCTGCTACCAACTACATGGCTCGCCCGACCGCCTGAATTATTTACTTCTGCTGCTTTGTTCGAGACGCTTTCCTAAGTGGCTAAGCGTTTAATGCTCTGTTTTATTAAGAACTCGGACAGCAAGCAAGAGCAAGTAGGAAGCAACACCTTGAAACTACCTCACATTTAAATTTAATATTATTGTATTCCATCTCAAAAATATGATGTGTTCCATTCACATAACCTTCTCTTGCTGCGGAGGACGATGCTCTATTTTATTAGGAACTCGTACAGCAACTAAGAGTAAGTAAGAACCAACACCTTGAAACTACCTCACATTTAAATTTAATAATGTTATTATGTCTTTAATTTCTACTTAGTTCACAAGCATCCCCCCAAAAAATCTGATGTGTTCCATTCACATGACTTTCTGTATATCTGTGTAATTGAGAAAAATTAGCAGAAATAGTCTTATTTCTTGCTTTATTGTAAGTAGAAGCGAATTAAGGGAGTACCATAGGATAAAGTGAAAGCCAAAAGCTGGTTGCTATGTGACTGAAGTTCGGTTGTTTGTATGGACACGAGTAGAAAGCTTCCTGTATGAGAAAAGTATAAGTTTTTCAAAGCTGAAACCAAAAATAAGGAATACCTAAAAAACGATCAACTCCACGAAGAAAATGTATATAACATAAATTGTGTGTTTTAATGTGCTCTACATTTTTTGTGTGTTAAGTTTTTGTCCATCTCCTACGGTTTAGTAGTTATGCAA